>OX403597.1:18080948-19529282 GCA_948107665.1 Lomographa bimaculata | reverse complement strand
CTAACCTAACCTAACCTAACCTAACCTAACCTAACCTAACCTAACCTAACCTAACCTAACCTAACCTAACCTAACCTAACCTAACCTAACCTAACCTAACCTAACCTAACCTAACCTAACCTAACCTAACCTAACCTAACCTAACCTAACCTAACCTAACCTAACCTAACCTAACCTAACCTAACCTAACCTAACCTAACCTAACCTAACCTAACCTAACCTAACCTAACCTAACCTAACCTAACCTAACCTAACCTAACCTAACCTAACCTAACCTAACCTAACCTAACCTAACCTAACCTAACCTAACCTAACCTAACCTAACCTAACCTAACCTAACCTAACCTAACCTAACCTAACCTAACCTAACCTAACCTAACCTAACCTAACCTAACCTAACCTAACCTAACCTAACCTAACCTAACCTAACCTAACCTAACCTAACCTAACCTAACCTAACCTAACCTAACCTAACCTAACCTAACCTAACCTAACCTAACCTAACCTAACCTAACCTAACCTAACCTAACCTAACCTAACCTAACCTAACCTAACCTAACCTAACCTAACCTAACCTAACCTAACCTAACCTAACCTAACCTAACCTAACCTAACCTAACCTAACCTAACCTAACCTAACCTAACCTAACCTAACCTAACCTAACCTAACCTAACCTAACCTAACCTAACCTAACCTAACCTAACCTAACCTAACCTAACCTAACCTAACCTAACCTAACCTAACCTAACCTAACCTAACCTAACCTAACCTAACCTAACCTAACCTAACCTAACCTAACCTAACCTAACCTAACCTAACCTAACCTAACCTAACCTAACCTAACCTAACCTAACCTAACCTAACCTAACCTAACCTAACCTAACCTAACCTAACCTAACCTAACCTAACCTAACCTAACCTAACCTAACCTAACCTAACCTAACCTAACCTAACCTAACCTAACCTAACCTAACCTAACCTAACCTAACCTAACCTAACCTAACCTAACCTAACCTAACCTAACCTAACCTAACCTAACCTAACCTAACCTAACCTAACCTAACCTAACCTAACCTAACCTAACCTAACCTAACCTAACCTAACCTAACCTAACCTAACCTAACCTAACCTAACCTAACCTAACCTAACCTAACCTAACCTAACCTAACCTAACCTAACCTAACCTAACCTAACCTAACCTAACCTAACCTAACCTAACCTAACCTAACCTAACCTAACCTAACCTAACCTAACCTAACCTAACCTAACCTAACCTAACCTAACCTAACCTAACCTAACCTAACCTAACCTAACCTAACCTAACCTAACCTAACCTAACCTAACCTAACCTAACCTAACCTAACCTAACCTAACCTAACCTAACCTAACCTAACCTAACCTAACCTAACCTAACCTAACCTAACCTAACCTAACCTAACCTAACCTAACCTAACCTAACCTAACCTAACCTAACCTAACCTAACCTAACCTAACCTAACCTAACCTAACCTAACCTAACCTAACCTAACCTAACCTAACCTAACCTAACCTAACCTAACCTAACCTAACCTAACCTAACCTAACCTAACCTAACCTAACCTAACCTAACCTAACCTAACCTAACCTAACCTAACCTAACCTAACCTAACCTAACCTAACCTAACCTAACCTAACCTAACCTAACCTAACCTAACCTAACCTAACCTAACCTAACCTAACCTAACCTAACCTAACCTAACCTAACCTAACCTAACCTAACCTAACCTAACCTAACCTAACCTAACCTAACCTAACCTAACCTAACCTAACCTAACCTAACCTAACCTAACCTAACCTAACCTAACCTAACCTAACCTAACCTAACCTAACCTAACCTAACCTAACCTAACCTAACCTAACCTAACCTAACCTAACCTAACCTAACCTAACCTAACCTAACCTAACCTAACCTAACCTAACCTAACCTAACCTAACCTAACCTAACCTAACCTAACCTAACCTAACCTAACCTAACCTAACCTAACCTAACCTAACCTAACCTAACCTAACCTAACCTAACCTAACCTAACCTAACCTAACCTAACCTAACCTAACCTAACCTAACCTAACCTAACCTAACCTAACCTAACCTAACCTAACCTAACCTAACCTAACCTAACCTAACCTAACCTAACCTAACCTAACCTAACCTAACCTAACCTAACCTAACCTAACCTAACCTAACCTAACCTAACCTAACCTAACCTAACCTAACCTAACCTAACCTAACCTAACCTAACCTAACCTAACCTAACCTAACCTAACCTAACCTAACCTAACCTAACCTAACCTAACCTAACCTAACCTAACCTAACCTAACCTAACCTAACCTAACCTAACCTAACCTAACCTAACCTAACCTAACCTAACCTAACCTAACCTAACCTAACCTAACCTAACCTAACCTAACCTAACCTAACCTAACCTAACCTAACCTAACCTAACCTAACCTAACCTAACCTAACCTAACCTAACCTAACCTAACCTAACCTAACCTAACCTAACCTAACCTAACCTAACCTAACCTAACCTAACCTAACCTAACCTAACCTAACCTAACCTAACCTAACCTAACCTAACCTAACCTAACCTAACCTAACCTAACCTAACCTAACCTAACCTAACCTAACCTAACCTAACCTAACCTAACCTAACCTAACCTAACCTAACCTAACCTAACCTAACCTAACCTAACCTAACCTAACCTAACCTAACCTAACCTAACCTAACCTAACCTAACCTAACCTAACCTAACCTAACCTAACCTAACCTAACCTAACCTAACCTAACCTAACCTAACCTAACCTAACCTAACCTAACCTAACCTAACCTAACCTAACCTAACCTAACCTAACCTAACCTAACCTAACCTAACCTAACCTAACCTAACCTAACCTAACCTAACCTAACCTAACCTAACCTAACCTAACCTAACCTAACCTAACCTAACCTAACCTAACCTAACCTAACCTAACCTAACCTAACCTAACCTAACCTAACCTAACCTAACCTAACCTAACCTAACCTAACCTAACCTAACCTAACCTAACCTAACCTAACCTAACCTAACCTAACCTAACCTAACCTAACCTAACCTAACCTAACCTAACCTAACCTAACCTAACCTAACCTAACCTAACCTAACCTAACCTAACCTAACCTAACCTAACCTAACCTAACCTAACCTAACCTAACCTAACCTAACCTAACCTAACCTAACCTAACCTAACCTAACCTAACCTAACCTAACCTAACCTAACCTAACCTAACCTAACCTAACCTAACCTAACCTAACCTAACCTAACCTAACCTAACCTAACCTAACCTAACCTAACCTAACCTAACCTAACCTAACCTAACCTAACCTAACCTAACCTAACCTAACCTAACCTAACCTAACCTAACCTAACCTAACCTAACCTAACCTAACCTAACCTAACCTAACCTAACCTAACCTAACCTAACCTAACCTAACCTAACCTAACCTAACCTAACCTAACCTAACCTAACCTAACCTAACCTAACCTAACCTAACCTAACCTAACCTAACCTAACCTAACCTAACCTAACCTAACCTAACCTAACCTAACCTAACCTAACCTAACCTAACCTAACCTAACCTAACCTAACCTAACCTAACCTAACCTAACCTAACCTAACCTAACCTAACCTAACCTAACCTAACCTAACCTAACCTAACCTAACCTAACCTAACCTAACCTAACCTAACCTAACCTAACCTAACCTAACCTAACCTAACCTAACCTAACCTAACCTAACCTAACCTAACCTAACCTAACCTAACCTAACCTAACCTAACCTAACCTAACCTAACCTAACCTAACCTAACCTAACCTAACCTAACCTAACCTAACCTAACCTAACCTAACCTAACCTAACCTAACCTAACCTAACCTAACCTAACCTAACCTAACCTAACCTAACCTAACCTAACCTAACCTAACCTAACCTAACCTAACCTAACCTAACCTAACCTAACCTAACCTAACCTAACCTAACCTAACCTAACCTAACCTAACCTAACCTAACCTAACCTAACCTAACCTAACCTAACCTAACCTAACCTAACCTAACCTAACCTAACCTAACCTAACCTAACCTAACCTAACCTAACCTAACCTAACCTAACCTAACCTAACCTAACCTAACCTAACCTAACCTAACCTAACCTAACCTAACCTAACCTAACCTAACCTAACCTAACCTAACCTAACCTAACCTAACCTAACCTAACCTAACCTAACCTAACCTAACCTAACCTAACCTAACCTAACCTAACCTAACCTAACCTAACCTAACCTAACCTAACCTAACCTAACCTAACCTAACCTAACCTAACCTAACCTAACCTAACCTAACCTAACCTAACCTAACCTAACCTAACCTAACCTAACCTAACCTAACCTAACCTAACCTAACCTAACCTAACCTAACCTAACCTAACCTAACCTAACCTAACCTAACCTAACCTAACCTAACCTAACCTAACCTAACCTAACCTAACCTAACCTAACCTAACCTAACCTAACCTAACCTAACCTAACCTAACCTAACCTAACCTAACCTAACCTAACCTAACCTAACCTAACCTAACCTAACCTAACCTAACCTAACCTAACCTAACCTAACCTAACCTAACCTAACCTAACCTAACCTAACCTAACCTAACCTAACCTAACCTAACCTAACCTAACCTAACCTAACCTAACCTAACCTAACCTAACCTAACCTAACCTAACCTAACCTAACCTAACCTAACCTAACCTAACCTAACCTAACCTAACCTAACCTAACCTAACCTAACCTAACCTAACCTAACCTAACCTAACCTAACCTAACCTAACCTAACCTAACCTAACCTAACCTAACCTAACCTAACCTAACCTAACCTAACCTAACCTAACCTAACCTAACCTAACCTAACCTAACCTAACCTAACCTAACCTAACCTAACCTAACCTAACCTAACCTAACCTAACCTAACCTAACCTAACCTAACCTAACCTAACCTAACCTAACCTAACCTAACCTAACCTAACCTAACCTAACCTAACCTAACCTAACCTAACCTAACCTAACCTAACCTAACCTAACCTAACCTAACCTAACCTAACCTAACCTAACCTAACCTAACCTAACCTAACCTAACCTAACCTAACCTAACCTAACCTAACCTAACCTAACCTAACCTAACCTAACCTAACCTAACCTAACCTAACCTAACCTAACCTAACCTAACCTAACCTAACCTAACCTAACCTAACCTAACCTAACCTAACCTAACCTAACCTAACCTAACCTAACCTAACCTAACCTAACCTAACCTAACCTAACCTAACCTAACCTAACCTAACCTAACCTAACCTAACCTAACCTAACCTAACCTAACCTAACCTAACCTAACCTAACCTAACCTAACCTAACCTAACCTAACCTAACCTAACCTAACCTAACCTAACCTAACCTAACCTAACCTAACCTAACCTAACCTAACCTAACCTAACCTAACCTAACCTAACCTAACCTAACCTAACCTAACCTAACCTAACCTAACCTAACCTAACCTAACCTAACCTAACCTAACCTAACCTAACCTAACCTAACCTAACCTAACCTAACCTAACCTAACCTAACCTAACCTAACCTAACCTAACCTAACCTAACCTAACCTAACCTAACCTAACCTAACCTAACCTAACCTAACCTAACCTAACCTAACCTAACCTAACCTAACCTAACCTAACCTAACCTAACCTAACCTAACCTAACCTAACCTAACCTAACCTAACCTAACCTAACCTAACCTAACCTAACCTAACCTAACCTAACCTAACCTAACCTAACCTAACCTAACCTAACCTAACCTAACCTAACCTAACCTAACCTAACCTAACCTAACCTAACCTAACCTAACCTAACCTAACCTAACCTAACCTAACCTAACCTAACCTAACCTAACCTAACCTAACCTAACCTAACCTAACCTAACCTAACCTAACCTAACCTAACCTAACCTAACCTAACCTAACCTAACCTAACCTAACCTAACCTAACCTAACCTAACCTAACCTAACCTAACCTAACCTAACCTAACCTAACCTAACCTAACCTAACCTAACCTAACCTAACCTAACCTAACCTAACCTAACCTAACCTAACCTAACCTAACCTAACCTAACCTAACCTAACCTAACCTAACCTAACCTAACCTAACCTAACCTAACCTAACCTAACCTAACCTAACCTAACCTAACCTAACCTAACCTAACCTAACCTAACCTAACCTAACCTAACCTAACCTAACCTAACCTAACCTAACCTAACCTAACCTAACCTAACCTAACCTAACCTAACCTAACCTAACCTAACCTAACCTAACCTAACCTAACCTAACCTAACCTAACCTAACCTAACCTAACCTAACCTAACCTAACCTAACCTAACCTAACCTAACCTAACCTAACCTAACCTAACCTAACCTAACCTAACCTAACCTAACCTAACCTAACCTAACCTAACCTAACCTAACCTAACCTAACCTAACCTAACCTAACCTAACCTAACCTAACCTAACCTAACCTAACCTAACCTAACCTAACCTAACCTAACCTAACCTAACCTAACCTAACCTAACCTAACCTAACCTAACCTAACCTAACCTAACCTAACCTAACCTAACCTAACCTAACCTAACCTAACCTAACCTAACCTAACCTAACCTAACCTAACCTAACCTAACCTAACCTAACCTAACCTAACCTAACCTAACCTAACCTAACCTAACCTAACCTAACCTAACCTAACCTAACCTAACCTAACCTAACCTAACCTAACCTAACCTAACCTAACCTAACCTAACCTAACCTAACCTAACCTAACCTAACCTAACCTAACCTAACCTAACCTAACCTAACCTAACCTAACCTAACCTAACCTAACCTAACCTAACCTAACCTAACCTAACCTAACCTAACCTAACCTAACCTAACCTAACCTAACCTAACCTAACCTAACCTAACCTAACCTAACCTAACCTAACCTAACCTAACCTAACCTAACCTAACCTAACCTAACCTAACCTAACCTAACCTAACCTAACCTAACCTAACCTAACCTAACCTAACCTAACCTAACCTAACCTAACCTAACCTAACCTAACCTAACCTAACCTAACCTAACCTAACCTAACCTAACCTAACCTAACCTAACCTAACCTAACCTAACCTAACCTAACCTAACCTAACCTAACCTAACCTAACCTAACCTAACCTAACCTAACCTAACCTAACCTAACCTAACCTAACCTAACCTAACCTAACCTAACCTAACCTAACCTAACCTAACCTAACCTAACCTAACCTAACCTAACCTAACCTAACCTAACCTAACCTAACCTAACCTAACCTAACCTAACCTAACCTAACCTAACCTAACCTAACCTAACCTAACCTAACCTAACCTAACCTAACCTAACCTAACCTAACCTAACCTAACCTAACCTAACCTAACCTAACCTAACCTAACCTAACCTAACCTAACCTAACCTAACCTAACCTAACCTAACCTAACCTAACCTAACCTAACCTAACCTAACCTAACCTAACCTAACCTAACCTAACCTAACCTAACCTAACCTAACCTAACCTAACCTAACCTAACCTAACCTAACCTAACCTAACCTAACCTAACCTAACCTAACCTAACCTAACCTAACCTAACCTAACCTAACCTAACCTAACCTAACCTAACCTAACCTAACCTAACCTAACCTAACCTAACCTAACCTAACCTAACCTAACCTAACCTAACCTAACCTAACCTAACCTAACCTAACCTAACCTAACCTAACCTAACCTAACCTAACCTAACCTAACCTAACCTAACCTAACCTAACCTAACCTAACCTAACCTAACCTAACCTAACCTAACCTAACCTAACCTAACCTAACCTAACCTAACCTAACCTAACCTAACCTAACCTAACCTAACCTAACCTAACCTAACCTAACCTAACCTAACCTAACCTAACCTAACCTAACCTAACCTAACCTAACCTAACCTAACCTAACCTAACCTAACCTAACCTAACCTAACCTAACCTAACCTAACCTAACCTAACCTAACCTAACCTAACCTAACCTAACCTAACCTAACCTAACCTAACCTAACCTAACCTAACCTAACCTAACCTAACCTAACCTAACCTAACCTAACCTAACCTAACCTAACCTAACCTAACCTAACCTAACCTAACCTAACCTAACCTAACCTAACCTAACCTAACCTAACCTAACCTAACCTAACCTAACCTAACCTAACCTAACCTAACCTAACCTAACCTAACCTAACCTAACCTAACCTAACCTAACCTAACCTAACCTAACCTAACCTAACCTAACCTAACCTAACCTAACCTAACCTAACCTAACCTAACCTAACCTAACCTAACCTAACCTAACCTAACCTAACCTAACCTAACCTAACCTAACCTAACCTAACCTAACCTAACCTAACCTAACCTAACCTAACCTAACCTAACCTAACCTAACCTAACCTAACCTAACCTAACCTAACCTAACCTAACCTAACCTAACCTAACCTAACCTAACCTAACCTAACCTAACCTAACCTAACCTAACCTAACCTAACCTAACCTAACCTAACCTAACCTAACCTAACCTAACCTAACCTAACCTAACCTAACCTAACCTAACCTAACCTAACCTAACCTAACCTAACCTAACCTAACCTAACCTAACCTAACCTAACCTAACCTAACCTAACCTAACCTAACCTAACCTAACCTAACCTAACCTAACCTAACCTAACCTAACCTAACCTAACCTAACCTAACCTAACCTAACCTAACCTAACCTAACCTAACCTAACCTAACCTAACCTAACCTAACCTAACCTAACCTAACCTAACCTAACCTAACCTAACCTAACCTAACCTAACCTAACCTAACCTAACCTAACCTAACCTAACCGAACCTGCTGACTTAGGATAGTTTACTATACCTATGTTTTGTGACTTTATTTTTTACTTTGTATTATTATTGTGTGTTTTTATATTAGACTAAGATTATTTAAAATTAATAAAGACTGAATTGAAAAACTTATTTTGCACACAATTCTCTGATCATGTCAGAGACGCGACACGCTGGCCGGGCCTTCGCGCCCGGTATTAAAAAAAAAAAAAAAAAAAAAAAAAAAAAACCTAACCTAACCTAACCTAACCTAACCGACCGCGACGTGCGTTACCAATTCGGAAGCGCCATCGCGAGCTCTCGAACGCCCTGCAACAGAAAAGCACACATTAGAACAAATTTCTTAGATAACACCCAAAAACTTTCCAAATTTATATTTTTATTTATATTTCCATAGGCCTGTACAATAAAGTACTTGAAATTTTATATTTTTCAAATTTTACTCACACCTTGTAAAGTACATTTCTCTGATGACGGGGTGGTATCTGACTTGCTTCTAAGCCATATTGAAAGGAAGTTACATATATTTTTAGCATTGACTAGTTTGACATTTACGTATTTCGTATACAATATTTATCTATTTTAGAACTTTATTGACGTTTATCATATTATTTACAATTTGCCGTTTATCTTATTATCGACACCTTAGAGGTGAATTATTACCTCCTCTGACGACCCGCCATAATGTTTGGATTTAGAACTCCTGCTAAAATGTCCAACAGTGACAAAGAGGATGACTCCCAAATCGCGACAGCTGGCCCTGAAGCAAGCATGGAATCCTCGGGCCAAAGAGTCAGGAGAAGCATAGGAGAGTGGGAGTCAGGGATACCAGATAACCGGAAATCTCTCACCCCCCCAAAACAAACTACGACAGTGGGAGCTCCAAAGGTTAAACCGGCTGCGACACGAGTGCCGGCGGAACCACCCCGGAGCTCAGTCAGTCAGTCAATTTCTAAAGCTTCTGATAGGGTGACCGAGGCTTGCGCCAGTGTCACCGACGAATCTCAATTCTCGAGTACGAGTCCCCAAACTTCTACTAAGAAAGTACTGGCGTGCCTCTCCAAGTCAAAACAAAAGGCCTCCTCTTCGCAGGAGAGCAAGATCCGAACAACAACAAAGGACGGTCTTGGAAGTCCTCCGGCGAAGCCAACATATACCAACAGAGTGGCTGAAGCCAGAGCTTGTCTCAATAAGGCCAAGTTACACCTAAGCGCCTCACGCAATCTCAAAACAGAGATAAAAGAAGGCGTCGTTTCAGCAATAGACAGACTCTATCAGCTTGTTCGGGAGTCCGAGAAGTCTAAGGGACAAACAATTACCAACCAGAGCGAGGGGAGTTTGCTGGAGCCCCAGATCTCGTACACCTTGCCGCATATCACCCCTAGACGGGAAGACGATGCACTCCTTAGACGTCTCGAAGAGCATGACAGGCTGATTAGAGAAAATATTGAGAAAATGACAGGACTTAAAACGACATTGGAAATCCATCAAAAATCCTTGGAGGGCATGACATATGCGAGTGTAGCGGCCGGGTGCAGTGGGAGGAAACCCCCGCCGCAGACCGCGCTGCACTCCGTAGTCATCACCTCCAAGGATGAAACAGAAACAGGAGAAGACGTGTTAAAAAGAATCAGAAAAGCTGTTGACGCCAAAGAAGGGGGAATAGTCATCGACAAAATTAGGAAAGCGAAAGATAGGAAGGTTATAGTGGGATGTAGGAGCGACGAAGAAAGACAAAAGGTGAAGGAGAGACTGAAAAAGGCAGGGGAATACTTAAGCGTTGAAGACATTAAAAACAAAGATCCTCTTCTAATTTTGAAGGACGTTCTTGCGTATAACACCGACGAAGACGTGCTGCGTGCCTTAAAAAACCAAAACCAGAAAATTTTCAGCGACTTAGATAAGCAAGAAAGCCGAGTCGAAATAAAATATAAAAAGAAAACCAGAAACCCCTTAACTACTCACATTGTGATTAAGGTTTCTCCCACGGTGTGGACCCGTGCCATAGAGACTGAAGCCGTGCAGATCGACCTGCAGAGAGTGAGAATTGCGGATCAGTCGCCCCTCGTGCAGTGCTCCCTCTGTCTGGGGTACGGCCATGGCAGACGCTTCTGCAAGGAAACCCTGGAGAAGTGTAGCCATTGCGCCGGACCCCACAAGAAAGCCGACTGCCCCGACTGGCTCGCTGGCGCGGCCCCGACATGTTGCAACTGCTCTCACGCCAAGCTAGAAAAGTTAGAGCACAATGCATTTAGCATGGATTGCCCTATCAGACGGAAATGGGACGCGTTAGCTAGAGCTACAATAGCCTATTGCTAAGGTGGCAGGCGGCAGAAACAGTGGCACGTCGGACGCTCCCAATAATGGATACTTAATAGCTCAGGCCAACCTTCAGCGGAAAGAGCTCGCCACAAACGAACTTATCATTGAAGCTAGTAAGAGGAAGTTAGCCATAGCATTGCTTCAGGAGCCCTATGTGGGCGGGTCTAAGCGTATGAGGGACTACAGAGGCGCGAGAATCTTCCAAAGCATCAGTCAAGGAGACGGGACTGTTAAAGCGGCTATTGCTATTTTTGACCCCTCTATGGACATCACACAGTACCCTAAACTCACTACTAACAACATCGTTGTGGTGAGGATCCGAACTGATGCTTGGGAGATCACCGCTGTATCCTTCTACTTTGAGCCGGACCAGCCCATAGAGCCATACCTGGAGCACTTAAAAAAGATCCGAGATGAACTGGGACCCCAGAGACTTATCCTGGGGGGTGACTCAAATGCTAAGAGTACCTGGTGGGGGAGCCACATTGTGGACCACAGAGGGGAAGATATGTCCGGTACCTTGGAGGAGATGAGCATGCAGGTGCTCAACGACGGCGAAACCCCGACCTTCGACACAATACGTGGAGGCAAGCGACTTACCAGCCATGTCGACATTACCGCCTGTACAGATGACTTGCTGAGCCTAGTGGCAGACTGGAGAGTGATAGATAACCTAACGGGATCAGACCACAACGGCATTATATTTAGGATAAAATTTAGAAAATCAAAAGGACTTACCATAAACAGAGCAACTAGAATTTTTAACACCAAGAAGGTAAACTGGATCCAATTTCATGAGAAACTGGACCAGTTAAAATCTGAAAACAACGTTAACAAAATAACTATAGACCAAATTCAAAATAAACAAAAATTAGATATACTTACCAAAACTTACTCGGAACTAATAACACAAACATGTAATCAAATAATGCCTAAAAATAAAACCAAACAAGAACTTACCTTGCCGTGGTGGTCGAAAGAACTCGAAGTCATGAAACACGAAGTCGCTACTAGGAAACGCAGAATTCGTTGCGCAGCGCCGATCCGGAGGTCGAAAGTCGTCGATGAGTACCTGAAAGAAAAAGAAAGATATGAAATCGCTGCAAAAAAGGCACAAGTCGATAGCTGGAAGGGTTTCTGTGAAAGGCAGGACAAAGAGGGGATGTGGGAAGGAATATATAGAGTTATAGGAAAAACGAAAAAACGACAGGAGGACTTGCCACTCGTAAAGGATGGGAAGCAAATGGACCAAGGGGAATCAGCACAGGTATTGGCGGACGCTTTCTACCCTCGGGACCTGAAGACAGAGGATAATGCAGACCATCGCAAAACTAGAGAAACGGCAGACCATATAAACGACGATGTCTATGGTGGAAAACATGACCCGGCGTTTACATTGGGCGAACTCAGAATCGCGATGGAAAGCTTCAATCCAAAGAAGGCCCCAGGGGCGGATGGCTTCACCGCCGATATCTGTAGCCAGGTGGTCTCCAAAGACCCGGATCTGCACTTGGCGCTGATGAACAAATGCCTAGAACTTGGACATTTCCCTATGATTTGGAAGGAGGCCACAGTGGTCGTATTGCGAAAGCCAGGCAAGGATGATTACACCAGCCCCAAGTCTTACCGACCTATCGGCCTGTTGCCGGTCATGGGGAAGATTCTAGAGAAAATGATAGTAAGTCGACTGAGGTGGCACTTGATCCCAAGAATGAGCCCGCGGCAGTATGGCTTTATGCCCCAAAAGAGCACCGAAGACTCCCTCTATGACTTGATACAATACTTGCGTCGAAAACTTGATGGCAAAAAACTGATAACCGTCGTATCGTTGGACATAGAGGGAGCCTTCGATAGTGCATGGTGGCCTGCAATTAAAGTCAGACTTGCCGAAGAAGAGTGTCCGGTCAACCTCCGGCGTATCATGGATAGTTACCTCCACGATCGGAAGGTCTGCGTCCGATACGCGGGGCACGAGTACAGAAAGGACACTCAAAAAGGGTGCGTTCAAGGGTCCATTGGTGGACCGATTCTCTGGAATCTTCTCCTAGACCCTTTGTTGAAAGGCTTGGAACAGCAGGGTGTATATTGTCAGGCTTACGCGGACGACGTTGTTTTGGTGTTCGACGGCGACACGGCGCTGGAAGTGGAAGGACAGGCTGGTGCAGCTCTCGCCTATGTTCAGACTTGGGGTGTTAAAAACAAACTTAAATTCGCACCACACAAAACAAGCGCGATGGTGATAACGAGAAAGTTAAAATTTGACACACCGAGGCTGAGCATGGGTGGGATCGACATCGAAATGTCGAATGAGATTAAAATCCTGGGGCTCACGATCGATCATAAACTGACGTTTAACAGCCACACTGCCAACATCTGCAGGAAGGCTTTAAACATTTACAAACAGTTATCTAGAGCCGCCAGGATAAGTTGGGGTCTCCACCCGGAAGTTATTCGTGTCATATACACAGCAACGGTGGAACCCGTAATCTCATATGCAGCCAGCGCCTGGGCGCCGGCGACACTAAAACTGGGAGTTCAAAGACAATTGAACGCAGTCCAGAGAGCCTTTGCCCAGAAGCTATGCGGAGCGTATCGCACCTCCTCTCTTAACTCGGTATTGCTGTTGGCTGGGATACTACCTCTTGATATCAGAATACGCGAGGCAGCATCGCTGTATGAAGCCAAGAGAGGAGTACCCCAGCCAATGCTAGGAGATAGAGAGGTGGAGCAAAAGCAGGCTTTCGTTGATACTCCACATCCAGCTGAACATTTAAGCCTACAGTTCATAAAACTGGCAAACCGACAAGAAGTCGAAGAAAACATAGACCAAGCAGTAAAAATCTATACCGACGGCAGCAAGATTGAGGGTAAAGTCGGAGCGGCATTGTCTCTATGGAGCAATGAAGCCGAGACAAAAACCTTCAAGCTTAAGTTGTCGTCGCACTGCACGGTTTACCAAGCCGAACTGTTGGCCATATGCCAAGCAACGAGGATTGTATCACAAATCAATGAGGCTAGCTTTGCTATCCTTAGTGACTCGAGATCCGCATTGGAGACGATAACCAATACCAACTCGTCGCACCCTCTAGCTGCTGAGGCAAGAAAAAACATTAGCAAACTCCAAAACAAGAAAATCTTCTTGTTTTGGATCAAAGCACACGCAGGGCTAGAGGGAAATGAACGAGCGGACCAATTAGCTAAGGAAGCTGCGCTGTATAGTAAGAAAAAGCCTGATTATGAGAGATGTCCGGTCTCATTCGTCAAACGGCAAATCCGTATGGAGTCGCTTGACGAATGGAACCGGAGATACCAATCAGGTGATACGGCCACTGTAACCAAAAATTTTTTTCCTGACGCAGTGCAAGCTTACCGAATAGTTAAACCGATGCTCCCATACGGAATTGTAACCCAAATTCTTACGGGGCACGATGGGTTCTCTGAATACTTGTATCGATTCAAGTGTAAGACGAACCCATCGTGCATCTGTGATCCTAATGTGAATGAATCGGTTGGTCACATTTTATTCGAATGCCCAGTCTTTGCTACAAAAAGATATAACACTGAACAACTGCTAGATACCACCATTAATGCGGGCAACATACAGTCGCTTATATCTAATAAATATACGAGGACCGTAATCATCGAATATTGCGTAAATTTAGCTAGAAAAGTAATAAATAGGAATAAATGATTATACAAATTATGTTACGTATATATTATAATAATATATACTGCTGAACATATAAAAATATATAGCAATCAATTTTAGATTGGTATAGCAATTTAAAAAGAAAATTTTACAATGTCTCTGATCACGTCAGAGGAGACACGCGCATTAACTAAAAAAAAAAAAAAAAAACCTAACCTAACCTAACCTTTTTTTTTTTTTTTTTTTTTTTTTACGTGTGGAAATACATCTTACGTACCGTCCCGCCGCGTCAGGGGAGACACGACGGGGTGTGTCGGGCTCGACACCAACTACTCCCACAGCAGCCGGTGCCCCTACCGACTAAAACCACACGATGCTCCACGGGACGCCATTGTTGCCAGGGCCGAGGGAACACTTTCGAACTCACTTGCACAGCCCCGGCGGCGTTGGCCCTTCTCAGGGCCCCAATCCCGTTTGGAGGCGAAGTTGGAGTTCTTCGCCTCTATCTCCATGAGAGGCGCGCGGGAACACTGCGCGCACCACCTCGCGAGGCCTGTCTAGCGACGGCGGTGTCCCCTGAGACCGCCGTCAGACCTCGGTTATGGGGGGTGAAGGAGGGCGTAGAGTCTCCTCCGCCGCCCTGCTCTACGTTGGCGGATCGGAAGGTTTGATGCGATCTCCCGCTCCCTTTCCGCCACCTCCTTCAGCGTCATCACCTCCTCTACGAAGGCGATGCCCGCGTCCCATGACGTCTCGCTATCCAGCATGGCTTTCACCAGAGCCGGAAGCGACACGTCGGCCCCCACTACTGCGGTGAGCTCACAGCGCTGCTGGGCCCAAGCCGGGCATGTTTCCAGCGTGTGCTGCGCCGTGTCCTCCCCGCAGTCACAATGGTGGCACTCGGTCGTCGGTTCCCTTCCGGCTATTCTGCACAGGTACTTGCCAAAACACCCGTGGCCCGAAAGCACCTGCACTAGTCGGAAGGTAAGCGACCCGTGTGCCCTGTCCACCCAGTCTTCCAGTACCGGGCGGACTGCCTCCACAGTCCAGCTGCCGGCTCGTGGCTGAGCCAGCCGCAACCTAACCTAACCTAACCTAACCTAACCTAATCTAACCTAACCTAACCTAACCTAACCTTTTTTTTTTTTTTTTTTTTTTACGTGTGGAAATACCTTTACTTACCGTCCCGCCGCGCCAGGGGAGACACGACGGGGTGTGTCGGGCTCGACACCGACTACTCCCACAGCAGCCGGTGCCCCTACCGACTAAAACCACACGATGCTCCACGGGACGCCATTGTTGCCAGGGCCGAGGGAACACTTTCGAACTCGCTTGCACAGCCCTGCAAGCCGGATGCACACCGCACGACATTGGCGTCTTGCGAGTACTGCCATCCCTCACGGGGTACGAGATGTACCTCTCCGAAAGGTAGGCTCCGACAATCCGGCGGAGGTAGGGAGGAACGCTATGAAAACACAACGCCTCCCTAATACAGGCCCAAGGCATGGAGTTGAAAGCGTTCGCTATGTCCAATGACACAGCGAGCACCACCCTGCCTTGAGCCACCGCCTCGTCCGAGTACGCCCTGACGCGCCTGATGGCGTCGATCGTAGACCGGCCCTCTCGGAAGCCGAATTGGTGACCAGACAGATTCGGACCCGCCCCGCCCAGATGCTTATTGAGGCGAGATGCGATAATACGCTCGAATAGTTTGTCCGCCTCATTCAGCATCACTATCGGGCGGTAGGCGGAAGGAGAATCCGCTGGTCGCCCGTCCTTCTTCAGCAAGACTAACCTGCCCGTCTTCCACAGTGAGGGGAACCGTCCCGACTCCAAACAGGCATCCAATAGCCCGCGGAAACGGTCCCCTAGCGCATCCAACGCCAAGACCCAGGCTCGACCGGGAACCCCATCCGGTCCTGGAGCCTTGTTTTTGGCCTTCAGCCTCAAAACAGCTGCGCCAAGCTCTCCCTGCGACACAGGTGGCACCTCGGCATCCTCCTCCTCCTCCGTCGCTTGCGACGGTGCCATTGCTGGAGGCATGTGGTCCGTTCCGTTCGGAAACAGAGCAGAGACCACGCCGTCCAGCAATTGAGGTGCGAGACTTTCAGTCAGCGGTGGCGCCCATGGCCGGATCTTCCCCCGAACCAGCTTATAGGGCCGACCCCACGGGTCGTGACTCAGAGTCTCCAAGAGCTCAGCCTTTGCAGCGGCCTTGGCGTTGCTGATGGCCAGCCGTAGAGCCCTAGTTTTCGCCCGATAGGTCTCATACAGCGGTCCATCATCTTCCACGTTGCGGCGGCGACGTCTGCGGTGCCTTGTGTACTGGCGTCGAGCCCAAATGCAGTCGGTAACCTTTTTTTTTTTTTTTTTTTTGTGGTGGGGAAAATGCCTTGCACTTCCCTTCCTTCCCAGGGGTGAAGGAAGGGGGTATGTGGGGCTCGAACCCACTAAAAACCCCCCCGTGAGCAGTCCCTCGCCGAGGTGGGGCAAGATAGGGTCGCGCTAGCAGTCACTATCTTGCCCCGGCTGTAGGCCCGAGTACAGACCGGGCCACTGCGCCCATGTAGGGGTGACCTTGCTCACCAAGGCCACCCCTCAGACTTGTGGGGCCGTGCAAGCCAGTGGAGTGCTCCCTGACTCTCCACCAGTGACCCCACTACAGAGGAGGAGAGAGGAGGCGGGTGAACTGCCTCCTCCTCCCCCCCATCCGTCTGCGACGGATCGGGTCAGAAAGGGGATCAACCTCTCTGGCCCGTTCCGCGGCCTCCTTCTGCGCCATCACCGCTTCGCAGAAGGAGACCACCGCCTGCCACAATCTCTCACTGCCGAGCATGGCGACTACCACGCTCGGCAGGGAGACATCTCCGCCTATGATCGCTGAAAGTGTGTGCCGCTGCGGGCCCCATGCGGCACACACTTCCAGCGTGTGGAGCGCCGTATCCTCCAGCGTCCCACATTCGTGGCAGGCCGGGGTCGGCTCCCGTCTCGCGATTTGGTGCAGGTACTTTCCGAAACATCCATGTCCGGAAAGCACCTGCACCAATCATGCAGTCGGTAACCTAACCTAACCTAACCTAACCTAACCTAACGGAGGTAGGCAACATAGAGAGCTCTATTAAATCAATCACCCGCCAGATGGAAGAAAGACCAGTATCTAACTCTCCGCCACCATTGCCACCGGGATCAGTGGTGACTGTATCCCATATAGAGAGATTAGCTAACGACATCAGGATGCTTCGGACAGATGTTGCTGACTTGCGTAAGACCAACGAAGAAAGTAGTGCACCGGTCTATTTACCTATCTTTCGAAATCAAGTTAGAGAGGATTTCCATGATAGAATAGGCCAGGTGCTCATTCAATTAAGAGGAATAGCTAACTCAGTAAAAGAGATGAAAGACGATAAACAGGAGGCGATCGTGATGGCGATGCAACAACAGCCAGCCGGGATTGCGTCAGAATTTGAGCTCATCGCTATCAAGGAGAAGCTTGATACAATCGGTGCAGCTGTAGCACTAAACGGCACAACCGCTGGTGCACAGGCTTCTATAGAGGTTGGCAGCCTGAATACCCAGGCCAGGAAAGGAAGCCCGCAGCAGCACCAGTCGAACCGTACCTTTGCGGAGGCGGCCGCGGCTCCCAGATTGACTCTTCTTGTAGAATCAGCCGATCCACGTCACACTGGAGACGAAATAATAAAAACAACAAAAACAGGCATAGATGTGGTTAGTATGGGTGTCGGGGTCAGTGGCCTCAGGAGGTGTAAAAACGGCAAAGTAGCCATTTCAGTTACCTCCGAAGAGGAGCGAGGAGCGAGGAATATTTTTTAAATATTTTGAAATTTACATTAATATATAAATTATATTATTAATTTTACAACTTTTACAAATTTACCTTATTCTTTTAAATTTTATGCTGCGCCTCTTTGGAAACCCTCCACATGTTTGGATACCGGACGCCTGTCAGACCAGAAGAGAACATTTCGGTGGAGCCCAAAACAAAAATGGCTGGTAACTAAACCGAGGAAGCGGGACCTTCGCGGAAAGAGACCGAAACATGCCAAAAGTCTACAAGTGTCAAGAGGAGTATAGGAGAATGGGAATCTTCCAGAACGGTATCAAAACCGAAGCCCCAGACTCCCCCAAAGAAGGCCACGCAACTCGAACCGCAGAAACCTGGGCCAAAGATGGTACCTCCTCAGGAAGAACAACCTGCACATCCCAAAAGACGGTCGGTGGAAATAGTTGAAAGCCTACCAAAAGTGGAAAAAACTAAGTACACCGACCGGCTCTCTGAGGCACGAGCATGCGTCCTGAAGGCCAAGCTTCATTTTGGGAACTCTAGTAATTTGAAAACAGAGATAAAAGCGGAGGTCTTACAGGCGGTAGACAGACTGTTTCATCTCGTAAAGGAAGCTGACACAGTAAAAGGGCATGCAAAAAGAGATGCTCATGGCCCCGAAAAGGAAAAACACTCTAAAATTTGATGCGAAAGACGCAAAACTATTGAAGGCAATGGAAGAGCACTCAATCTTATTGAGAGAAAATACGTCAAAAATGGAGATACTGAAGGAGTCTCTAGAGAAAAAATCGTATGATAGCGTGCTAGCGGAAATCCTCAGGAGACATTCCTGGAGCAAACCGCCCGGCATTTAATAGTAGTAACGGCTAAAGATGAAACGAAAACAGGAAAGGAAGTAATAAACAGACTAAGGAAGGCGGTTAACGCCAAAGAAAGAGGAGTGATTGTAGAAAAAAAACAGTGGGACTGGAAGATCATAGTGGGTTGCAGAACCGAAGCAGATGTCGTATGGGGTCCACAGTGGTACACGCTTACAGCGCTAATAGGGAGAGATCTCTTCTTGCCGAGCGTGGTAGACGCCATACTCGACAGCCAGAGATCGTGGCAGACGACTGTCTCCTTCTGAGAAGCGGTGATGAAACAGAATGAGGTTGCGGAGCGAGCCAGTGAGGTCGATTCCCAATCTGACCTGCTCCGGCGCAGAATTACTGAAATAACAGAAAACAAATTGATTATGGAGGATCCATTTGAATTAGATTTTTTACATATTTTATGTCACCATTTCGGTTTGAATGAATCATCTACAAACAAAATTTTACGAGAATTGGTTGAGAAATGCGACCAGCAGCCTAATTCTGTAAGTCAGCGTCATGGATGGGCGTCACGCCCATAGACAAATCTCAGCTGTTTTAGCCCACAGACTAAATAGCAATAAAACCACCAAAGAAAGGCCAGGCCTATCTCTGTTGCAAACGGTTTCAATACGAAATTGTTGAAAAGATTTCAAGACAAAACTTCTAAGAAATAAGGTTCATTTTTGCTTAATTTAAATAGAAACCGCGTGCAACAAAGATACGTTGTAGGGGGGCAGCTGTTTTAGTACACAAACAAAATAGCAATAAAAACTACCTAAGAATTACGTTTCATGTCACCCTATTTGTGGAATCGAATTCCTAAAAGTAATTGTTGAACTCCTTGGAAATTAATAGCTTTAAATAAATAAGAACCGACTGAATTTATTTAAAATAACCAATCATTAAAAAAACATTAAACTTTAGCTTACCTCTCTCCAGCGATACGTAAATAATATACTTAAAACGACTTTAATTTGTCATCATGACGAATATCTATTGTTTTATTGTTTTCAAAAATTAAACTCTCAACAGAAAATAGTGATTAGATTATCTTTGAAAGCATAAATAAAAAAAACTAATGATTAAATTATTATAAACTGAATGTAAGGCCTGCATTTATTTGACATCAGCGAATTGTCTGATATCTTAAACTGTCCACGTAGTACTGAATATATGCTCTGTATTTCTGTTGTCACGGGATTGTGAACTCGCTTGCGTTTCTACTAGACGTAGCGCCTTAGCTGTAAATATATTATAACTATTGTTCACCAAATCAACGAGCGTAGTGCTCACGGAAATATCGATAAATATACATGAAACGTAATTCATAGACAATTTCTCCATAATTAACAGCGTGAGCTAATTTCATGCTCTTTGGTTTATATATTGTATTCTCTTTGTTTCATTCTTTCGTTTCGGTCGTTGAATCGGCTTGGTTTTTGACGCTATTATGTCATTGTTGACAGTTTAAATGTCATTTTTAACAGATGGTATGTCACTTTTGACAGTTTTTTGACATTTAATGACGCCCATCCATGATACAGAATACGGCAGCAGAACAAACGGAAACCCGGACATACGAAAGCAATCTTGCCCAAGCTGAAACGGAGATGCTTCGCTCGCGCTCCGCGCTCTTTCGGTCAATAATATGCTCTCTAGTGGGAGTAGCCTGAAGAAATTTGGAGTCAGGAATTATATTCTCGCAACTTTCTTAGTATTCAGACTGAACAGATAAATATACGCCTAGGTCAAAGTGTAGGTACCGTAGGTATGTTATTTGCTCCTGACTAGTTCGTATCGTTAGAGATGGATGAGCATCGTGTATCGAGCTGATGCGATATTTACGGCGACGATGAGGCCTGTCTAAATATTTACACGTTTTTTATCGTACCAGTCGTCATGCCACAGTAAATTTGTAATAGTATGACTAAACATAACATTTATGCTATCACACTCACATCCCCACACTAAGTTCGGTGACTTGTGTCTGTGCCGGAAACATTCACTGTCGTAAATTAGCTAGCCTATTAATAATAAATTCTATCTTATACTATAATTTTTACCGACTTCAAAAAAGGAGGAGGTACTATGTGCGACTGTATGATATTATTTTTTTATGTATGTTCACCGATTTCTCCCCCTTTGTGAACCGATTCTCAAAATTATTTGTTTGTTTGGTAGATTCTTCAGAGGTGGTCCAATATATTTTTTATCAGAATCGATCAAGCTAAATCCAAAATAAACGGTGAAGACAGTTTTTAAAGGTTTTGCTAACGTCTAAATTATTAGGCAAGTATGTTTCATTTCACTTTCCATCAGGTTATATAGTGGTCAAATTAATGCACGTCTATCTAGCAAAAAAAAAAAAAACACACACACACCATAACACCCAAATAATCTATGTAGAAGGATGGATTCCCGGCACCGAGTTGCATTTTTTCCAACGAAACAGGAGTTGCGCCTAAATCCGTCAATAAAGTATTTTACATGTCTGTCTTCAGTTCATAGAACAAGGTCAAGTACAGAACAACCATTACTCATGCATAATATCCGTGGCAGCCAGCTGGCCTGATGCAATACGGCCGGCGCGTCCGGTGGCCGCTCTGAATGTTATAACCGAAGCAACCGCATTTAGATAAATATTTTAGTTTCCGATTTATTTTTAGCATCATCAACTCGTAAATCAATCAAGTCTAGTATAGTTTACAAACCGGTCTAAAAAATTGTTTGTCGGTTTTGAAGAGCGGTGATTGAACGTTTCTCAGAAATATAAATATGATTTTATAACAGGTGTACGTACTCAACACTTCTGAAATAATAAACAAATCTCGTAGAATTTCATTGGGTAATTTTGGCGAAACCAAAATGAAATATTTTTATCTTACTTAATATTATAAATCCGAAAGTATGTGTGTGTGTGAATGTTTGTTACCACGTATCTCAAATTCAAAATCAATATGTTTATTGCATATCACAGTAACGAATGAACCGATTTTGATGAAATTTAGTATATAAATAGTTCAAGTTCCGGAATAACACATAGGCTAGTCCAATTTTCAAAAATGTGCTAAATAGTCAGCACATGGGCTGACTATGATATGATATTCTTGTTTCGGTTAGATTTATTTAGTATTATTTTTCTTCTTTTTAAAATATTTCATAAAGGTTGTCATTAGGTGGTTCCCATGCAGTTATGAGAGAGAAGTTTTCTTCAATCATGATTTGTTTTTTCTCATTATTTACTTAGGTGTTCTTAATTGAACTGCCTGTTGACTTAGGTAGGCGTTCGCCTTCTGAGTAGGAGGAACACAAGGGGCATCGTGTTCGATTCCGGGTGGAAACACAAGTTTTCTCCTCACGGCAAATTTGTGTTTCTGGTTCTGGGTGTGTGTGATGATTTACTTGTTTTACTTGTGAACTGAATTACCACTGGGAAAGTGGTAACTTCAAATCTGTAATAAAACGGGCATTAATTAAGAAAGCTTACTATAAATCAATCGACTATATTAATGACAAGGATACATGGAGGCAAACTGCACAAGCTCTTTCTAGCGACTACCATAATAACACCTAGGTTAATAAAATGATGTATTAGAGATTGAGAATGTTAAAAAAAAAATGAATGAAAAAAAATGCGCCGCCGAGTTTTTTGCCAGGTTCTTCTCGAGATGGCTGTAATTTTGCGAATCTGGCAATAGAATCATTAACTTTCATGAGTGCCTCTTGGGGCCCATGTGAATAAACGATTTTGATTTGATTTGGTTTCCGGTACGTGTACAGTGTAAGGCTGCGAGTGTGAAAGCGTTAATGTGTATGTTTAATGGAATTGAATATTTTCGACAAAGGGGACGCCTTAATAAATGTGCTTCAATACAATGTATGAGCTATGAGAATTTAATTTTCTTTTTAGTTCGGCAGCTGTCCTTGGACGAGAGCCAGTTTTGTTCGAGGCCAAGCGTGTGCCGCGCTCTACCCGTCCATCACTAACGATCAGGTAAAATACTACAACGCAAAAAAATGCTAGTCTATCAGAAAAACAAGATAATATGAGCCTGTATTCGAGTGCCTGTACTATAGGGCCTACTGTTAAAACACATCAAGAGAATGGAATTGCTCTTAACGTGGTTTATATGAGGTTTAAAAAAGCTTTTCAATATCACGGTTCAGAGAGAGTCAAGTACCTCGGGATTACAATTAGGATCATGCGACGCGACATTTCATTAGTGTTTTAACTGGATGGTAAGCGCCATTACACCGGCTGTCGGTTGTCACTCGTGACGAGGGTTCTCATCAATACGCGCGCTTCTGACGTGACGTTGAAAAATGTCCCCATACACAAAAAGCACACCGCCGCGCGTTTTGCAGATAATATAGTATTTTATGCTCAGACTTACAAACAAAACGACGCAAAACGAGTTGTTTATCTCTTTTTCACAATCTTGATATTTTTTCTTGAATTTACCCACTTAAAACTAATTTTATATACGTATATTTATTAGACGAATTATTGCATACCATAAGATGTTACATTAAACTAAAATCTTAATTAAAGCTAACCAAAAATAACTATAACTAAATATAAATATGTACCTAACTTAAATTTATCTTGAATTTACCTACTTAAAAATAATTTCATATACGTATATTTACTAGACGAATTATTGCATACCATAAGATGTTACATTAAACTAAAATCTAAATTAAAGCTAACCAAAAATAATTATAACTAAATATAAATATGTATCTAACTTAATATAACGCTTAATAGATCTTAATAGAACTTAAGAGAACTAAAGAGAACTTAATAGACCGCTACCAGTTGGCAAAGTACCCAAAATCCTGGCAGCATTGCCACATTGAATGGCAATGCTCAATCTACGTCCAAAATATTTGCCAGCATTTTGGTCATGAGTTGCTGCGACCAAACGCCCTGTAATTGTAAAACTATATTATTAAAAAAAAATGTATCCAAATTCAAAGTACGGGCCAATTCCCTATATTTCCTAAAACTATATACAGCAAAGACTTAAGTTACCTACGAAATATCAATTACTATAATGTTATGGGTATAATATTATATGGAAAATCCAATTTTATTACCCGACTGTCAAGAAAGGGATTTATTTTCGCACGTATCTTGTATGTAGGTATGTATATTTTATTATCTCGTATCTTCCAAACGGCTGAATGGATTTCGACAATGAAGGTATCGTTATATTCGTCTTAAAAGCCCAAGTGTCCTAATATAGGTATTTAAAAAAAACAACATGGCGGCTTTTTAATAACACCAAACTTATCGAGTAGTCTATAAAGATGAAGAAAATTAAAAGAAGATTACATTAAAAGTAGGTTCACATTTTCCGCAATCGGTTATCTTGAATTTATAATGTTGTTTTAAAGTATTATTTTTGTAATTGCAGGTATCTGTCATTAATTATGAAGCAATGCGTAAATTTGACTGGATACTTAACAGTTTGATAAGTATTTGCTTATATCTGTCTACAAGGATATTTAACTCTAAATTTGCGAACAAGGCAATAATGATAATTAACTCTCATGAAACTTTCCTCTTTAGGGCCCAAGTGAATAAATAATTATGTTTTGATGAAGCGCTGTATCGTAGATGTGATGTTATACTACTTTATATAGGTGGGAATACAAATGTAAGTTGGTAACTTTTGCCGCTGCAGCGGCGTTTACGGTTATTTTATGAAATAACAAGCCACGATAAGTGGTGAGATTCATTTATTACTTGAAAATTCATCGAGTTTGTTGTTGGGCATGTAGTTTAGAAAGTGGTTTTTAATTTCTTTGGTATTGAGTTGATTATTTGTCCCGTTATACTTAGAATAAAACGCTTTAGGTTTTATTTAGATAAGTAAATTTAGCACTTTACCTATGATGCCATCTAGAGACAGCATAATGAACCTTTTCGACACTTTTGGTTTATTTATAACTTTATATAGGGGCCATGTTTGCTCACGTCCGTAGGACTTAGCCCGCGAGATTTTTAACATTAAACATAATTCAAAAATCTTTTTTTGAAATTGTCTCTAGCAAAGCAGTTGTCTGCTATTTAAATCTGCTTGCTCACCAAAACTATTATAACGTTTATGGGCGACTCTTTCAAAGTCAAACAATGTACGCCTATTATGTACACCGGACGTATTCGTAATCATTATCAACGTCAATCCTTTAATGTTGTGCAATTAGTATTCAATACGTTTGTGTTAATTGCATACCACATAATCACTGAGAACTTTGTCATAGAGAGAAATATTTTAAACCAATTCTATAAGTTACTCAACGATATTAAAGTTACTGTACGAAGATTATAAATAGAAGATGTCAGAATTATTTGGTTGGAATTAGTATCAATAGTGTGCTTCATGTCGGTAGACAGCGCTCTAGACCCATTATTGTTCCAGCTATATTCGGTAACCGTAGCTGACTCTACGCCGCTCGGTGGGCGGCGCTATAACAGCTCTACGATTAGTCGTTTTGCTTCGGTCATCGCCGCATGGTAGCTAGTCTCTAGGTTTTTGTCGGATACATTTCGAAGAGTGTACCAAGGAACAGCACGATCTAGTTCCCCCATCCCCGTTCTATCATCGGACAAGCAGACAAACTGCTAAGCGACACCGCTATCCATATGGTAGACATTCCACAAATTCGCACGAAGCGTTTTGCTTCCACATACATTGTGCGAACTGCGGAAAAAGGAATGGAACTCCTTGCCTGAGTCGTTGTTTCCTGATAAGTACAATATGGGAGTCCTTAAGTCGAGAGTGAATAGGTATCTTCTAGACAAGCTTGTTCCATCGTCGACCACATCGTCGCTTACCATTAAGTGAGATGGTGGTCAAAAGTATGCCTATCTTGAATAAATAATTAAACGCAAGCAAAGCTTAAAAAAACCGACTTCACCGCTTTATCTTCGGAACCTTGATCAGATTTAATGTATTAAACACACATTATTGACTACAACTCAAAAACTACTGATTAAATCCTGATCAAATCCTAACCACATAAAAAGCACCAGCTTTCAAATAAAAAAATAATCATCAAAATCGAGCATATAGAAAGAAAGTTATGAGGTAACTTTTGAAGTCGGTCAACGAGAACATCGTCAAAGTAGTCCACAAAATAGGCATTATTGACGATATTTCAAGAACTACTGATCCACGAAAAAAAATTCGAAATTGGCTTTCAAGGAGAGAAGTTATGAGGTAACACAAAAAAAAAATACAGTCGACTTGATTACCTTCTCCTTTTTTGGGAGTCGTTAAAAAAAGATTTGTCGTTTGCTCAAAAAAGAAACGGATTCATACTCAACATGCAAAGATATTTTCAAAGTAACTCCACAAATAAAGATAATCAAATTTTGTTACATGTATGGGTGCACCTTTAATATTTTCATTTATATCTTTTTAATTGTCATCTTTGGCATTGGGCCTTAGCTTTACATATTGTCTAAGTTATTCGCCTGTATAGTTCTGCTCGCTAACTGGCCTTGATAAACGGACTGATGGACGGACAAAGTGCTGAATCACCCTTAGAGATGTTACTTCGCTCGATCAATTATCTTTCAAGCTTACCCACTTTTTGAATTACCTTCACAGTATAATAATCATTTTTTTTGCAACCATATTATGTTATTTTTACATAACTAGTCGTTCGTACTGACCTGAGATCTCTCGCCTATATACTATGCCTAACAAAGAAAAACTTTTGAGGTTAGTAGGAATAATTGTTTGATTTCTGTATTTGTTATCATATCAAGTACAGGATATAACAGAGCTACTAACACGCAAGTATCAGCTTTAAATGTGTAGCCGTTGTTGAGATAGACCTCGGGACCAAAAAGGTGTCTCAAATTATTATTTTTGAACATAGATTTTTATGAATATCTTTTTCGTACTCTATATATGTCAAACTCTTTTTAACGATACCCGAAAAAAATCAAAAATATTTGGCTCGCCACTAACGTATACCTATAAATAGGTGCCCCTTAATATGTTCATTAATATAATTTTCATTACCATTCCTGGCTTTAGGACATAGCATAAATAATATATTCTCTGAGAATTTGAAGTTATTAAGCTATTGCATAGCTTTTATCGCGGGCCTTGAGCGTGGAGACCGAATCCAGAAATTCCGTAACGAAAATAACCTAACACCCCCCACCCCCACTCCGACCGGCACAGCGGTGATACTTTTTAGTTTTGTGACTTTTTTGAAATATCACGCTTGTCTCTTTAGTTCAGCAACTCGCCTCTAGGTGGCAGGAAAAAAAAACTGCATAAATAAAATAAATAATTATAATTGCATAAGTTGATAAAAATGCTATGCAATAGCTTTACCGCGGCAGTCCCCGAGTGACACACGTCTTTTTTTTGCTTGTATGTTTTAGACGCTAGATGACAGACGGACTGGCGGAAAAGTGGAGAACCACCCAAGTCTACGTAGAGATTTTGCTTCGCTCGATCAATTATAGGAATAACATTTTTACAATATTATTATTTTATCTTAGTTAAAAGAAAACCTTTCCGGTATCGTAATGCTGTTGAAGTGAGTAATATTATGTATTCAGGCAACATTATAACGTCTTACGTGACATTATCCGCTCACCTCGAAAGATTTCGGGTTACATTGTGCTTCAAAAGATTTAGTTGTTAGAGTCGTTTACGGAATTACGTATAGGTTCACGTATAGCAGAGCAGGTGTCTCGTGTGTGATGTAGTACTACTGGCTCGGAATACTAATGAGCTCCGGTAGTTTGCCAACGATTTATGTACTCGTAGAACATATAAAGATTTACGAGCTAAACGATATTATAGACACGCCGGATGTTTACGATACGGTATAATAGCTGTCTGATAAAATGATATTACACATATGATTTATAATTAACAAACACTATTCCGAGTCTCTAAAGAATCTCGCATATATTGGACCACTTGACCCAGAATACCTAAACGTCCTACCCGCCTCGCATATAATTAGACAGTGTTATTCAAAACTATTTAAAGAGAAATGAAATACATTGGTTTAGGTGTATAGGATAGTAGTATAAGTAGATGTAGAATTAAGTGTATCAATAATAAACTTGGTTACACAATAGTGAAGTGCGAAAATCGATTTGAAGACTAGTTAAAGTTGGCCATCTACAGAAAGGTTTTAATGACTTCCGAGATATTTCCGGAATTTATTTGTTTCCCCCTATTTATCGTGTCGGTCATGTTCTATTTTTATCAAAGATGGTAAAACCGAAATTGGATTATTAGCAGTTTTACTATTTTGAAACAGAAGGGAATTACAACTTTTGAAGATAATCAAAATAATTTATTTTAGTATGCAATCGGACAGAGTTTCGTCTTAACTTAGTGTGCTATACAGAATGAGACTCCAAAATGAGCTTCCGGACTATTTAAGTCGTTACCCCCACCATAATCCATAATGGAAGGTAGGCTAATGACAGCGACCAATGAACAAGCAGGCTTTGTTGTGTTGGTGGGTATTTGTGGTGGCAGTAAATTTGAATATGGCTTGGTTCGATACTGCTGGCTCAGGCTGGATGACATGGCTGGCTGGCTTGCCGGCTGGCTGGCTAGCTGGCTTGGCTGGGTTGGCTTGGCTAAATGGCTTGGCAGGCTTGGCAGGCATATGTTGCGTTACAATTCATATAAAACCTGTTAGTAAAAAAAATTAGTAACAAGTAAGCGCTAAATTTATAATTCATTCTAACAAGTTTGCTTGCTATTTGCTATACGTATTACAATTATCTATACATATAACGCTACATTTTATTTAAATATATACCTATTATATTTATTTATGCAAATTAGCGTAATAAATTCTATATTTACTCTTATATACAAGTAAATGTGATAAATGATGATTATCAATTGAATTTTAGATTAAAATATTTTAATATTCGCAATTAACAAATTGGCATTGATAGCCAATTGGTCAGACGAGCAGCCATCAATGACTACTGGAATTGACCGGTCCCTCAAGAAATCTGATATCCACACACAGAGACTAGTGGGCAAGCTGTATGATGAAAGCTTACCTATAAGGCTATCATGCCAAACCCTGTCGAAGGCTTTCGAGATGTCGAGAGAAACGGCGAGCGCTTGTCCGTATTTCTCGATGGCCTCACTCCAGATGTTTGTGGCATACGCTAGGAGATCGCCAGTTGACCAGTTTTGACGAAAACCGTACTGTCGGTCACAAAGAAGGTTCAAGGTATGCCAGGGGCCTGTTGTTCAGAACACGTTCCATAGTCTTGCAGAGTATGGACGTGACTGAGATTGGCCTGTAGTTGGCAGGGTCGGCACGACTACCTTTTTTTTGGTACGGGCTGTACATTAGCTAGCTTCCATGATTTCGGCACATTTCCAGTTTTTAAAGAAAGTCGAAACAGGCGTGTTTAACAGGAGCAAGCAGAGGCCCACATATTTTTAGTATTATGGCTGGAATCCCATCAGGGCTACTGGCTTTGTTTACATCTAGATTCAGAAGCGATTTTCGAAGTTCAGTTTGTCGGATATGAATTTCTGACATAAAGTTCTTCCCAACAAGCTTAACGACCTCATTAGACGGTTAGGTTACGGCAGGTTTAATTACGGACCGTTTGTCGCGAATTATTCTAATTCATAACACATAATTATGTTTAAACATTATTGTCACTTTAGACCGTACAACATGATTCTATTTATTAGTATGATCCAAAAAACTACCCCAGTATTTAGGGATTGGTTGTGCAATTTAAATAAAAAAATAAATGCCACAATAATTAATATACATATTTTGATTTATGATGTAAGACTCATTTTAGATATTCCTATATCAAAATATATTATAATAACTCATTGCCCGCATCTTCATCAAAAGGTACAATTTGGGTGTTTTCAAGTCTAGAGTGATCCCTATCGTTTCGCATGTTCCATCTTCTTCCATCAGATGACATAGAGGTAAAATACACGCCTATCTAGCATAAAAAAATATACCTATATGAATGTTGCAAGTGACATACAAGTACAAATATATTCAAGAGCAGTGATTTTAAATAGTTTCTTTCTACTTTATATCTTCGGTAAGTTTATATAATCATCCGTTTTTCTGATTATAATCAAAAAGTCGATTGCTTCACAAATTAAAAATTCTATCAGTTCGATTCTCATTAAATGTAAAGTTGCATATTAATTAATCTAATACACTTTACTTCACTTACTTAACTCATTGTAAAAACTCAAACCTTGACTGGTTTGAGTTTGACAAGACTTAACTTTCTACAATAAGATTATACATTTAGATTATTTAATGAAATTTTTTAATAAAACGAGCTCGAGCAGAACAAAGGCTAATGGAATCTAGGTAATGAAAGCTTAATTCCCGCTTCACGTGAACAGTAGGTACGGTACAAGTACTATATTGGAATCGGAAAGCTAAAACAGATTTCTCCCATTATACAGTCTACCACGAACAAACAACGGTACGTGGGAATCTATTAATTTCCTCTCGGCATCAAGATTCATAAGAATATTTAAAAAAAAAAATTGTGCACTTTGTGTACCACATGAGTAGTTCCATCGCACCGGTTTAATTTTACACTCACCCTCATCGTCACTTACTGACGCCTGTTAGTAAGTTACTATCTCGACATAGCGATCAAACGTAAGCATATAATTAATTGTTTTTACAACATGAAATAAATTATAAATATAAATATAAACGCATTCACACTCACAGCCCCACACTAAGTTCGATAACTTGTGTCGTGGGTGCTGAAAACATTCACATCACACACACAATCACAACCAGAACCAGAAACACAAGTTTTCCATGGTGAGAAAACTTGTGTTCCCGCCGGGAATCGAACCCGATACCCCTGCTTAGAAGGCGAACGCCACCCGACTAAGTCGAAGAGCAGTTCAATAAGTAAGTAATAAGTTATAAAGTTTGGAAACAAACATATTTTATTTATATATTTTTATACCAAATATTGCATGTCTGCAAGCAGGCTGAATACATTGTACCTAGTATTTCAACTACATTTGTAGTAATTTTTTGATATGTATTTCGACAAATAAGCGTTTCAATTAGAATTGAATATACTAAACCAATGTACGCAAGTAAAAAAATAATTAATAATGTTCTAAAGGTAGTATAATATTACGTTTTGCTACCTATTGATATTTTAATCGGTACAGGATTTTCATTGAAATCTCTACATGCTTCGCTTACGTAAAGCGCAACGCGCTGGTAACATTCTACCAGTCCGTCCATATTGATAGTCCATTAGTAAGCCGCTGAGAGCCGAGCCTTGTCCTAACACTTTTACTATTATAACCGTGCTCAATATCTCTATAGAAACGTACGTACTTGTATCTCACACTAATGTGTTTATAACAATCGTTATTCCTCGTACATCCTTTATGTCCCTCCAAGGGCAGATCTTTTATTTAACAGTGATTTTCCGCCATTACAGCCGAAGATATCTTCGTTTATAGACCACTAACGTAGAAACACATTAAGATGTTCTTAACGCGTGGCTTGACCTCTGTGTGCGATACAATACAGAACTACTTTTATGGAGCACAAACGTTATTGCAATCCAAATACTAAGGCTTGTAATAAACATAATGGGTCCACCCATAAAACCATCGAAAGACTAAAAAAGACAAAAAAACTGACCTCATCGAAAGTATGTTCCTTTTTACAAGCTTTTATTTAGCTTGCACTATATGTATGTATGTATGTTTGTTCGGTTGGAATCTTGCAAATCAATTTTGAAGCAGATATCTTCAACCGATTGAGCTGAAATTTTGTATTCACGTTTAATTTGGATGACAATGCATGGTTAGCTGTGTGACGTCATTCTAAGTCCAACATGGCGTATTACACAAAATGGCGGACAAGTAATTTTTAATGCACTCCTACAATATCAAACTCCTACGGTATCAAATGAAAGGGCTTGCTGTGAATAACTAGAAAAATAAAGTGACGTCACTTTAAATCCAATATGGCGGACTTCTAAAAGCTTGTCTTTAAAAAGTTTTTAACAAGTAACTTATTACCATTAGATTATTTTTTTTATGTTTGATAGGCTAGCATTTGACCACTATCTCACCTGATGGAAAGCGATGATATGGCGGAAGATGTAGCATGCCTGCCTAGAAGATACCTATTCACTTTACTTCTATAAGCTGTTATACAGTGAAAAAACTAGTTGGTTTTGTGTTCTTGTTTAGTCATGTGGTCACATGGCCGCCTAAAATTGACGAAGACTACGTCGCAACCATACGGCGTAAACTCATCTCTAAAAAGAGAACATTATATATATATATATATATATATATATTATGGTCGCAAGTGAAAGCTGTATATTTATAATTTTACAAATAAAACCGTTTTTTTTATTCAATGTAGTCAAACTTTTGACCACAATCTCACCTGATGCACCTTTGCAGTTCGTAAAATGAATGTGGAAGCAAAACGCTTCGTGCGCATTTGTGGAATGTCTACCATATAGCGGTGTCGCTTAGCAGTTTGTCTGCTTGTCCGATGATAGAACGGGGATGGGGGAACTAGATCATGCAGTTCCTTTGCACACTCTCCGAAATGTATCCGATAAAAAACCGAAAGACTAGCTACCATGCGGCGATCACCCAAGCTCTCAAGCTTTGAATTTGTCAGCTGTTCGCAACCAATGAGTCTCTTGGCTCTACGCTCAAACGGTCTAAAACGGTCAAACCGTTTTAGACATAAATGGGAACATTCGTGTTTGCTCACATCGTTCTGATGTATGAAATTATAAATATATCGATAAAATAAAGGTCTAAAATGTCCACTTATAAAATCAATGCATATCAAAAAGAATCGCAAATGAGGTGTTCCATAAATAGCAAAATTGTATCAACGTAAAAGGTTCTCCGAATCGAGTTTCAGACGTGCGCTCGCAGAGAGAATTTATCAATTTTATTCGATCTAGGGCTTTGGTAATTTATAAAACAATTTCCTATTTGACAAATTGACAACATCCATCAGTATGTGTTACAGAATACAAGATTAATTAAAAGGATTTACACTAGATCTGACATAGTCTTTAGACCTACACGTCTGACAGTGGTGGCCATAACAAAAGTCAAGGTCATGCGCTATTTTTGCATGGAAAAAAAATATCTCCGATTTCGACTTTGGTTTTCTAGCAGACGTTTCCTGGCAAGATACACATACATACCACCAAGTATTACTACACCTCTCTGTTACAGGTTGTATACAGAGGTACAATTTTTTTAACAGTTGATTTCTAGAACTACTGATCTAATTCTGAAAATATTTTCAGTAATAAGTATCCTGAATTAGCGAGTTAATAGGTATCAATCGTCCACCACATCATGATCTATCATCAGTTGAGATAGTCGTCAATAGCTGTCTATACTGACTTAAAAGAATGCTATGTTGTTTCCTATTAAAAAAAATATGTATTTTTTTAAGAATGTCATAATTTTTGTTATTTAAGTCATATAAAACTAATAATCTGGCTGCTCTGTCGGACTACCCACGTCTTATTTCTGAGTTTTTATTATTTGTTTATATAAAGCGAAAAAAAAATGTACTTAAAAATATGTAAAAAGTTAGTAAATCATTTTTATATGAACTCTTTAATGAAACTTTTGTAACTTTAATGTGATTTCAACATGTGATAGAGGTGCGAGTGCAAGGACCGCACGACCGCACAGTGCAGCGACCTCTAAACTGTCTCGAGGTGGAACTTTAGTGTCTACTCTCCAACAACGACGTAGAGGTATTCAATGTCTCCAACTACTAAATTGTGACACAGAATCACATTGGTCGTAAAAGAGAACGGAATGTTCACAAACTGTCGAAGTGACTATCAGATGTCCGCGGAGAATAGAGCTACTATTAGGAGTTAGACCGCGCCTTCACTAGCATTCAATAGTGTACTAGTGTTAATAAGTATGCGGCAGTCAAATATTGCAAGTTCATTTAAACCCAGTAACCGTTGTTCTATTCAATTGCAATTTTACATGCACATTAACAATATCCGAACATATAGTAGTAGTAAGGACACTTTCCTAAAAGTATATTCACTCGCGACTTGAAGATACTCAGTGTAGTAGTAATTTAAACACTGAGTACAGTGTATTGTATTTATGGCGAAACACAGACTCCGGGATGAAGTTCCACTTCTTTTCGGTACGCATAATAAACGTGGAGGGTTCAAACTTCGTACCCGCACGAAGCGTGAACCCTGAAATATTTACCATAATTGATCGAGCGAAGCGAGATCTCTAAGTTGACTTGGGTGATTCGGCACTTTGTCCGTACGTCTGTCGTCTGTCGAAGATTATAATTATTGACATATTATTTCGAGGCACCGCAACCATTTACAGGGAATGTGCTATTTCGTTTGAAGCCAGCAAGTATTTTTTTATTTGATTAAAATAAAAAAATCCTGCCTGGTTTTTGAAGGCTCAAGAAAATGTATAGGTTGCAAGCCTGAAGTTATTATTTACTTTCTCGTTAGTACCTCGATGGCTATGTCGGATTACATCAGCGAATAGGGTCTTCGTACGTGGAATATCCTCGGCCTATCAAATCTAAAAAAGCCTATATTGTTTGGCTTTATTATAGTTCTATCCCTTTCCATCACGGGTATGCCGCCTGAACAAGTAAAGGGGAAGCAGCTTATCAGCAGATGAATAAATGTGGAGGCGTATCCGATACGACCTTTGCCACATTATTTAGAGTAAAATATTTGTAAAGCTTGCCTGGCTTACTAGCACTATCATTACATCAGGCGCTGGTAACCATCGTTAAGTAGAAATTCTGTCAAAAAACTGAAAAAGGGGTTTCATTGTAGGCTTAGAATGCTAACCAACTTCTTCTGCGTTATAAATACTAACAGATTTTTTACACTAATACCCGCTGCATAGAAGGCAGACTGGCAACTAACTACGCCAGTGGGCAATAATATATATAATAATATATTATATATATTACTCAAAAAAGCTAGGAAAAGTTTAACTTAAGAACTATTTTAAGCATTGGCATTATCTATTTAGTAGACCCGCGATCACGAGCTTGTAGATGTACGATGTACATGTCGTGAAACGAGGCCAGAAGTAAAAAGTATGTAAATCAAATCATAAATATACTTTTATTTGCGTTTAATACATGTCATAGGTACGGTCATACACATTGTTACTCGTAACATTGAAACAGACGTTAGCACAATATTCTGAATGTCAACTGAACACCAACAAATCACCTTTTATCTGCAAATCCTACAAACGATTCAGGTAATCAGTTGGAATAAAAAATGAGCCATAATTAATGGATATTTATAAATAGCTTCTGAAATTTAAAGTAAAATATTGAACAAACGGAAGGCTGCGTTTGAAGTCGGTAAAACGTTTTTGTAACGAATTTATTTATGTACCGTTTTGTAATTTACCCTTCCCTAATCCCGTTTAATCTTATAGGGTGAAGAGTCACAATTTTATAGGTGATTTTATTTGAAGGCATAATAATTTGGGTCACGGACCTGTACATGTATAGGTCTGTGACCTAATATAATGTTTTTCTGTTAGCAGCTTATTTTTTTTTGTAAGTCGAAGTCTACGGGCCAATTGCCTATATTTCCTAAAACTATATACAGCAAAGAACTAAGTTACCTACAAGACTTATAGGTAACTCAAATGCTCAAGCCCACTACCAGTGGGTGGCGTTTCCATCATGCTTGCGGCATTGCCTCTCTGAATTGCAATGCTAATACGTTGAGCCAAATAAGTGCCAGCATTTCGATCACGCGTCGCCAAAACCAGGCGTTCTGATAGATTTTTGAAAATAGAATGAGCTCCCGGTCCCCATGGACCCAGTGTCTCAACACCAAACGGCTCAAATATGAAACCACTGCCGAGGTTTCCATATTTTCGCCGTTTGCGCTGCTCTGCCGAAGTTGCCGCAACGCCAACCCCGTTGTGTTTCAGGAAGATGTGACGGAGCTAAATTATCAAACAATTTCATCCCACACTAAAGACCGTTCCATCTTCAATGGAATTAAAGTCATGCCGTCGGGTCTTTTATCATCGTCATGCATCAGACCATTTGGTTCGAAAATGGCTGGAACGTTGGCACTGGTAAAAGTCCGGCGGATGGTATCGTTTTTTATATCATAGCAGCTTATTATGTATTATGTGTTTTTCTGTTAGCAACTAATTAGCTTGGGTCAGTTATATTCTGTTGACCTGGTTTGATGGCATTTATCTCGAAGCACATAAAAAATTTCAATATCTAATTAAAAGACATCAAATCACAACCACTCACAAAATTGTGTGGCGTTTAGTGCAGTATGCATAATTTCTGCTTGCCAATGCAGTCTTCTTGTCTGATTGTCTTTGTGTCTGTATACTTTACGACTAGGGTGCTTAATGATCTTGATAAAATTTAAAATCAAATCAAAGGTATCTATAATGAAAAAAAAGGAAACTTCATTCAGAACCATTATCGTGAAGGGCCCTTGTAAAGTAGTTATTACATAACACTGAAATTATATTATTTTTACCATATTTGAGGTGACATCAAAATAATTTTAAAAGTTCTATTTGAAATAAAAATATGAATAAAGGTCTTTATCCACGATCTGTAAACGAGTTGACAAGTTCCGTCGTAAATAACCGATATTATCAGATAGGTATTATAGGAGAGAGGGGATATTAATTACATAGTCGAGTTCCATCGGCCGAGCTTAAATTAAAGTTCCGGATTGGATGGTTTTCTATGTTGCCTGGTCGAAAGTTTACTTAATAACGTCAGTGTGACGCCGCCGAAGCATCGCATCTTATCAAAATAATGGGTGTAAGGATTTTATTTTTTATATCTGGATTCTTCACACGAAGATTTAAATGTGAAAACTGTTACCGAAACTCTTGTTAAATGTGCAAAAAGCGAATGCGTTTAAGAAAATGAAGATCTAGTTCTCCGTTCGACGCTTGCCGACGCTCGTGCCGAAACATGAAATTGAACAAAATAAGATAATTCAAGACTAGTTTGCTATAGGAACGCAAAGTTGGATTCGCTAAAGTTCCACAATGGCATAACTTAAAACAATTCCCCATTGATAATTAAAGTTGATAAATAGTTTCAGAGAAAATTAAAGAACAGCGCTTTAAAAAGGATTCTCCAGCAATAAAATTGGGACTCTTCAAACCCTTTAAATTCGAAGCGTGCCGTATGGCACGGTCTCTGCGGCGTCACTACAGATCGAAGCGAGCCATATGGCACACTTCGACGTTTACAGCTTTAGAACTTTATTTTGTTAAAGGAAAGGTTGCTATTCCCTTAACTTATTTATTGACATAAGACCTTTTGAATGGCGCTTTAAAATGAAACCAATAACAGCACCATCTTGGAAAAAATATTTAAATATGCAGCCAGTCGAAGTTCGGCGACCTTGCGCGCCGGTACGCGCCATTGTTTTGGTTGAGTGAGGTGATCGTGAGTGCGCATTATATAGTGAATTTATGGGATTTGGACCAAATAAACTGTAAGTGGCTAGTTTATTACACACTTTAGAGTGTTTTATCAAGCTTTTTACATTATCACAATAGTATAATGTGTGATATACTTCGATATAACATCGAGTGAAAATAGCCGACGCTCACGACGTTCCCGCGCAAATTGACCGATCGTTTTTTTTGCTTACCGTTTTTATTGTTTATTTTTTTTGAGATGTTTTTATTGTTTATTTTGTCTTAGTAATCTTTATTTTAGTTGTTAAAAATATCGTAGAATCCATATTATTCATTGTCTTGGCCCAATAGTCCTTATTATTATCTAAAATGTGGCTCGTGTTCGAGTAAACAAAGGAATCGTTTGTTTACTCGGAATGTTATCGCCGCTAAGTGGTTTTTGTGCACTTTTTTGTGAGAGTTTTTTGTTTTATGGTATCCACGTGTTATAGATTACCGAAAAGTATATTGTTTTGTCATTTTGAAAGATATATTATTATGACGAGAAAACATTGTTTATCATGTCAATATTTGAAGGATAAAAATCTTCGGATTTTATCACGAAAATTCTGCCATTCGCGACTTTTTGCCTCATTAGGTATAGATTTTTTTAATTATCGGTTATTATATTATTTTTATAAAATTCCTGAATATATTTTCTATCGGCCAGTGCATAATTATAAAGCCTAGATACTAAAATACTACCCACACAAGGTTTTCGAAAGAACGGCCCTAACGCGTGCAATTTCGGTGCATCATCAATTTCAGGGGTATATTCCGAGTATAAAATATCAAAATATTAGTATAAAAGTATACACATTTTAGTTTTATTTTAGAAAAAACATATAAAGCTTTTTATAAAAACATAAAAACGAATACATAAAACAATTTATTTTATATACAAATACCCACTTTTTCTAAATTACAACTATTTTTCAACTTTCTGTACAAAGAGAGGTCTGTGTAAAATAAAATAAAAGTACAATACAAAACAATAATACATTGTCTTATAGCTTATTTCAATACCTTTTAAATAAAGTAACTCAAAGCAGCCTAGCTATAACTAATTTATCACTAGGTGTAAAATAATACGCAACGAGCGAAGCCGCGCGCACGCGCCTAGTATCGCCGATTAAATGTTTGTTCCAAAAATCCGCGATCTCGATGAGTCAAAAGGGTAACGTCAGTGTGACGCCGCCGAAGCATCGCATCTTATCAAAATAATGGGTGTAAGGATTTTATTTTTTATATCTGGATTCTTCACACGAAGATTTAAATGTGAAAACTGTTACCGCAACTCTTGTTAAATGTGCAAAAAGCGAATGCGTTTAAGAAAATGAAGATCTAGTTCTCCGTTCGACGCTTGCCGTCGCTCGTGCCGAAACATGAAATTGAACAAAATAAGATAATTCAAGACTAGTTTGCTATAGGAACGCAAAGTTGGATTCGCTAAAGTTCCACAATGGCATAACTTAAAACAATTCCCCATTGATAATTAAAGTTGATAAATAGTTTCAGAGAAAATTAAAGAACAGCGCTTTAAAAAGGATTCTCCAGCAATAAAATTGGGACTCTTCAATAAACAGACTTGAATTATTTTTACCATTGATTCCCAATTATTAAAACTGGTTCATCGCCATAATTTTCTAGTTTAGCAACAGAACTTCCATAAATTTCATGAGAATATAATCGGCGTGTGTAATGTTGTCGTCTTATCGGTTTCTTAAAAAAACTGGCTGAAACGTAATCGTCCGTTAAACCTCGAGCGCGTAAAAAATGTGTTATTTCCTGGAAAATTTCAAGGACTTTGACATGAAAATGTTGTAACTTGTTTTATGCGCCGCGCGCCGTCCTGAAGGCGCGTTGTGACTAAATGCCCCCAACGTGGCCGTCCGCCGCGCCGTCCGCCACCCGCCTGCCTGTCGTGCGTGTATCGCAAATTAAATTCTTGTCGTTGACAATTACGTCGGCTTAATTAAATGTGGGAGATAACTTTTTATGTACGGTGTAAACATGCGTTTTTTATTCAGCATTGTTACTTGCTCAATATACATATAATGTTGTGTGAGAGCTCCATTATACTATATAAATATTTATTATAACTCGTCGTTTATGTATAATAATTATTAATAATTAATGGTTACATCAGGGCACATTATGTCGGAGCTCAATTAAAACGCCAGCAATTTAATGCATTGGTGGCATTTCATACAAAAGATAAATATTGGCTTATGTGCCTAGAAAACTCTAAAACAGACATCCAAAACAAATGTTTGCTCACGAGTACCTTAAATACTTTTATATTTTATTCTTTCTTGTATAAAAAAATATAAAAACAATATAATTATACCCTATGTCACTCCAACAATAGAGAAAAATCTAACGAAATATATGTTTTTAGAATTTTTATTTAAATATCAAATATTTAAATAAAAATTCTAAATTATCAAATAATTTTTGTCGCACTATAAGCAATCACAAGTAGGCATTAACAATTCTTAAATATACATTACTAGCCATGCTGCGCGGCTTCGCCCGCTATTATCAAGTTAGAAAGTAGTCTATGTGTTAATCCTAGGTATAAGCTATGTACATTCCAGATTTCATCCAAATCCGTTCAGCGGTTAAAGCGTGAAAAGGGAACAAACATACTTACACACAAACTTTCGGACTTATAATATTAGTAGGATAGTTACTTATAATAAAAATAGTAAGTAGGTAATATTAATTAAGAGGACTATAAGTTCCACGATCAGATAATACTCATTGTAAACAAGTGATGCGACGACGACGCTTTAATCTATATCCCTAATGACATTCCTATTATGAAGACAAATCTACATCCTATATTTTATCCCCGTAGGATGTAGGGCATAACGATATATAAATACATTTACATATACGCTACAAAAACATAACCCTCTTTTTGTGCAGGCAGTCAAAATGTACTTATTACGAGTCAATAAAATTGTGTCATGAATGTAGGAAGTACTACTACTTCTAATTTAATGGATTGTATAATTATAACAACAGTACACAAGCCCTTCAAGAGATGACAGCCTGCCCCTCACACTGGCATTGGCCTTACGTATCACAATTTTGTCTTCAACTTGACTTTGAAACGTAAGCATAGAATATTATTTTTTTCTAGCGATACCGGAGCGAATGTATAATGAAATGAAATATTTATAATGGGGGCTCGAAAGACGAAAATAATACAGTACAAATACTCTTTATTGCACACTAAGAAAAATAATTGTGAATTACAGAGAGTAGTAACAACATAGCTGTAAACCGGCGGCCTTATCGCTAAACAGCGATAAGGCCGCCGATTTGTTGACGTTAGGATGGAGACGATAATAAAGTTTAATAAAAAGTGATCGGTGGTGCGGCAATGATCATTACAGTTAGTTCCGGTGGGTCACAATTAGATCTATCATCGATAAAAACTTATAGCTAGGCTCGAACGGTCACACATTCCGAAAAATAAATAAATTTATACAATTTATTATACACGCACTCTTTACAGACATATTATACAAATACAAAACAAAAAATAAACTGTATTTACTCAGATTTAATATTGTACAACATAAATTAAAATTGTAGTACTTAGAATTGAATTAAACAGGTGTAAGTATCAAGTATCGGAATTCATCGTAATCTTACACTTCCGCTCAGGATACATCGGTGACACTTTCGAGCTAACTAAATTTCCCGGCCTTCGCCGGAAAATGTTCTTGTATCGTTAATGGTTCTTCAACCACTAACGATACAAGAACATTTCCATCTGCACTAATTAATAGTCTTCATGCAATCTTTTGTTGCATTTGTTCATGGAGACGTGGTCGGTGGTCCAAGATTCAAGAATGGCGGTCCGTCAGTTCATGCCCGCCATCCGCGCGATCACCCGCGCCGCCGCGCCTCCACCGTACACCGCTCGTTCGCGTAATTTATTCTGCTCGAAGTTGTGTCAATAATAATTCTGTGTCCAAAGTGAACTGAACCCAGTGTTTATAACCATAGTGGCTTAAAGGTTTCAAGGTGATCCCTATCTTAGATTGGTCACGGTGCGACGTAGGTAAGTTTGCGGCGCGAATTTTTCATTTGGGTACTTGTTGCTCGTGTTGGGTTACATTTGATTGATTTGGTTATTGTAGAGGCAATGTCATGTATAATTTGTGTTTGTTGCATTAAAAGTATAGTATTTAACGTCTTTTATAAGGTCAGTCTATTTAAAATGCCCATAATAATATATTGTGTAAATGGTTCATGTCAATTTAAAAAATATTTTAACAGATACCTACACACTTAACACATATCATAGGTTATGGGTGAAACAGTGGTAGTAAAATACATACACGAAAAATATAAGGAATACTGTATTTTTATATTAGGTATTAATATAATTATATAATTATAATGCCTATTCTAACTTTTAAATTAAACTCAATCCTTCAATATTAACATCAGATATATTTTTTTGCGATAATATAACGTACTTTACGAATGTAGGCAGGTACTTACAGGTCATAGTTATACTACTGTAAATATGTATATAGGTGTAATTGTACCCTTATGCTTCATAAGATAAGGATACAATATAATAATTTAAAGGTACGAGGAAGTATTCAGAATCCTTAATGAATTTCTTTGAATTATTTGAGTAACACTTCTCTCGAAACCTCCCTGTAATTAGTGGTATGTACGTTAGGGCTGACACCCAAGGGTTAAGAGGTCTTCGTTTAAATGGGTACTGTAATAGAGGCCCATTTTTGAAATCTAAGAGGCTTTGCTATGGCGGGATTTTAACAACACTAATTTAAGATTAACTTATTTAAGATTAACAAAATTAACTTTGATTAATTTTACGGGATGATCTCTACCAGCAAAATTGCATAAAATACACGGTACAATTTAACTACGTTTGAACTCTATGATACTCAACGATATTAAGTTGTTTGTGCGTAGCTACATCTACAATGGTATTTTATAAATAGATAAAATTTTATATTTGTAATATGTAATGTCTGAATGTAACGATTCTATAAAAATAAATACAGAGATTAATTTGTCCTTGGTGGCATAGACTATGTTTTGTTAGGATAAAGTAATTTTTTTGTAAAAATTCACGACTCGTCAGAGAAAAATAATCGGCCACTTTATATCGGCAGCACGTACTCTGAATAAACAGTTCAATACGATTGAATAAAATATATGGCAAAAATATTGGCTCTACAAAAAATCCGCGAAATCATGTATAAAGCCCAGAAAAAATACTAAATACGACTTAAAAATATTGACTTCTTGAGGTATCCTATATAAGAAATACTATTTCATCGTATGATGTATTTTAAGTAAATATAATCTGCTTTTTACTGCACATAATTTGGACGTAATTAGGATAATCTAAATGGAAAGATGATTGTTAGTGCAGTAACGTGTGCCTGCATTGTAATAGAATGCTCGCGTAGTAACTATTACTGTTGACTCTGGCGGCAGGTTCTATCACAGATTGAATAACAGACTGCAGACAGAATACCAGACTGCTTAATCCAGATATCATAAGTGTAAGGTAGGTAGGTACGTCTATATTTTGAACCGATAAAATGAGAAGTTCGTAAGTTTGCTAAATATTTCTTTATAGGTACGAGTACATATATTATAAATGTCATAATAATTTAACTACTTCATTTTTGTTTGAGCGCTTATAACTTGTCCATTCATTCATTAAAAATATTAGTTAATACTGTAAATTTATACTGACAGCTCGCTATTACAGCACCATAACAAATCCGTCAAAATCAAAATATACTAGGTAAACATCAAAACATCCCTTACCAAATATTAATTATAATGTCACATTTATTACGATCAATTACAAATAAATTAGGAATTATTGATCTAGTGTGATATCTGATCTATTTTAATTTCAATTATTTTACCATTTACATAAAAAAAAAAACGTAGAATTCAATTTTATCATATTAGACAAATCTGATTTCGATAATTAATTGTAATAATTATTTTATTAACTTGAATTGGAGACAATGACACATTAATTACATATTAATTGTAATTAATGTGTCATTGTCTCCAATTTGACCATGTTAGCTTACAATTATATAACAAGATATCGCTTTCCATGGTCTAATGATTGCATATCGAAGTAAAATAATTACGAAATTATTATTATAGGCATTATAGGCGTCGCTTGAACTATTTTCAGTGTTAGGCACTCACTAGGCGTCGACGGGATAAATAGCACGTACCTACGTAATGTTTCTGGACCGCAGTTCACGTTCACTGCTGAGTTTACATTTTCCTGTGCGACAGTTATAGAAACAAGCGCGCTCATACTAGAAATAACAACATTTAATGGTATTTCCACGGGATGTACCCGAATTTAATTAGGTAGTTTGATAAATACTCCAGTGGCGACGCTAGCTCAAGGTCGCACGCGAAGGAAACCGGATAATCTACAACGGATATCCGCTGATTTTAGTGAAATATGGAGTTTGGAGTGGTTTTTGGTTAATATTATACATCAAGAGAGCTCGCGCTTTGCACACCAACACTTAAAATGATAATAACATGAAATTATCTTTATAAATTCACCACTGCGTGAACGCCAAACTGACCGCTCTAACGATCTATCGTACGAGAATTATGTTAAAAACGTAAACCTGATTACTTACTTTACTCTCTTACCGCATATTTTGTCATATTAAACAAAAATGATGTTTCGACAGTTATCCTCGAGAGACATTCATTCTAGGCCTGGCCTGTTTACCATCCTCGACCACATCATCACTTAACACCAGGTGATCAAACGATAGCTTATCAGTAACAGAAAATTATTATTTTTTTAAATGGTAATAATTAATTAAGAAAACATCAATGTTTTATCAACTTTCCATCAGGTGAGATAGTGGTCGCTTGCTTATTCTGGATAAAAAAAAAAAAAAAAATTTGTTTCGATGAATGTAATCATAGCTTATATTTAATTAGTCTGGGCACTGTGAGGTAACAAACGAACATACATATTAGATACATATACTCAAACATATTTTCTTAGGCTGCTAAAATTATAACCCTCCTATAGTAATTACTCTCAAATAGAAAAAATCTCTCCATTGTCATATATACCTATCTATAACTATCATCAAACATTGTCATTGCAGCTATCGTTGCGAGCCGTTTGCCATTTTCAGCCTTGCGAAAATGAAAAAAAATTTAAAACGTCGACTCGCTTTAAACAGAATAAAAATAGCCTGTCCTTTTCCAGTAATTTTTTTGTCTAGACTTAATACCAAACTTTATTTTAATCCATCCAGGCGTTAAAATAATAATATTTTAATTAAACGCAAGCAAAGCTAAAAAAAAACCGACTTAACAGCTTATTTTTTGTTGATTATCTCAAAAAGCACTAAATCAATTTCGATACAATTAATATGAGACCACCTCTTAAATATGATCTACCAAACAAAAAAAGATTCATCAAAATCGATTTATAATAAATAATTGGCGGAATGATCGCGTAACGTACACACAAAAAAACATACAGTCGAATTGAGAACCTCCTCCTTTTTTGAAATCAGTTAAAATATGTATATAGACTCTCTCATACTCACAGCCCGTTTTCCTTATCTATTATACGAGTATATATTATTACATATTATATCTATAGTTTCCTACCATTTTTTTTCCTATTCCTTCCCTCCATAAAATTGTATCCATTTTATTGCGTTGTATATGTGTATCTATTTTCCAAATTTCTTGAAATTGAAGTTAACTTCTTAAAGAAGCTCTCAGAACAAATGGCTTGTTCTCGCCAAGTCCCGGTGGAGAGTTCTTGGCCTTACCTCATTTCACCGACTAATAGAACCGTTCCATTCCCTTTTATGTGCCGTCTAATGGCGAGAAAGAAAGGAAATAAACGCTTGGTATCTCGATCGGCGAAGGTCTTGCCTCCGATTAGCTATATATTTTTTTACTAACTACAGTCTTTAAACGGAAGTGTTTTAAACAAGACTCAGTCGATGCACGATGGTGTTAATTGCGTGTTGCAAAATTGTATAAGTCATAAGTTCATATTTTGACAATCGTACACTTGTAGATTGTTTAATGTTTATGATAAGGTATAGAGATATTTTTCTAAAACAGTTAACATATCAATACATATAATATCTTGCTGTCCTCAGTAGTTTCACTGATGATAATTCATACTAAAATGTATTAAAATCCTTTTAGCCCACAAAATATTATAAGTACCTATTGCGTGGTTTAGCCGTTGCATTGAGAAAAGATTACAAACGTAGGTACGGATGGATATAGAGTTACGGGTTGTAAATGTGATTTGTGTGATTAGGTGCAACAATATATAGTACACTCTAATCATTTAAGCCTTTGTCTGTTTACAGCAAAGATTTAGAATCTGAAGTTCTTACTCGAGTTCTTTAATTCATGCTCATTATCAGTATTGGTGACATCAGATAGCTTTCAAACGAATGGACCGTTAAAAGTGTTTTTATTACCTCCTAATATAAACATACTTTTGATCTATATTGACAATAATATATATATATAGACTGCGTCTTGTTTAAGCTCCAAGCAAACAGACATTTGACTAGCAGAAAACCCTTATATACCTGAATATTTGTGCATTTTATCAAAAAAACTTACATAAAAATGAAAACTGAAATAAAAACTACATTGTATTCGTAGATGAAATGTATAAACACATTTACACTTTTAGTGCGTTGTTGAACAAACAAGGTGTGAGTACGAGCCAGATGTCATCGGCGGGTGATATGTGAAGGGTGCTCCCGGCGCGCCCGAGATGGATGCCATGCAAACCCAAATCTGATGGCTAGCAATTTATAGAAGAATACCCCCATAATAAGGAAGAAAGCATATTTATTCATGGGAAACGTAACAACGTATTTTTGGACGCGGGTTTTATGATACGATTTAAGGGAAAATTGAGTGGAATATTATATTTCTGCGTGAAATTATTTACTGCTAAAATCCGTAGACGTGGTTAACGGGTTAAGTAAGGTGGTTGTGAGTTGCGTTTGTAACGTACATCCGGGTCTTAAGTTTCAAACACGCTAGCTAGAAATTACAGCATAGTTTTGTAGAACTCAACCAAAGCAATATAAAATCTGTTTCAGTTAATCATTTTGTATTACTCTTTATTGCGTACGACAAAAATAGTTTACAGTGTATATTTGAGGTATAATTTATCTTATTATTACTGACTTTGAAAGATACCAACCTTACTGTACTATCGCATAAGTACTCATATATAATATGTCGTCGCACTTCGCAGAAGATACTCAACCACTTTCTGAAATTGCATCAGAAGAAGCGAGTGAAATGGTTTCTATTATGCAAATATGCTAGGTAGCTATCCTGTGCTGAAATTATAATAAGGCAAGAATATAATAGTGTCGCGCAGGCAGGCGTGCATGTGTGTGTGTCCTACGCCCGACGACCGCACATTTGATATGTGCCATCCAATACCAACGAAACATTTAATTTCCGCTCTCAACATGTTTTCGCGGAATCTCTGTTGGTAGATATTTGGTTGGTTATATTTTGTCCAAGCGACGCTATCAATTTTTTACCAAATGTTTTTTGGTAAAAAAGTGGCCAATATACATTCTAGTTTTTCAACAAGGTATTTGATGTGAAAAAAATCAATTATTATTTATAATTAGCTGCAACGATGTTTTACGTACGAGTAAATGTTTAGAACGCGGGATTTCTTTGTGAGCGAGGTTTCGTCGCAAAGAATGTGTTTTTGGTTGAAAGATGTTAGCTACGTATTCAAAGTATCAGAGCAGCAATTTACATTTTAGTAAAGACTAAGGAATGTTAAATAAAAATCTTCTAAAATGTATTACACAAAAAAGCTAAGGCTAGAATATAGGTACACATAAATGCAATGAAGTACCTTTTTACTTTGTTACATTTATGTGTACCTATACGCTAATAGACATAATATAGGTAGGTTATGTAGGTCTTTATTAATAGGAATAATTAAATTAATGAACAATGTTTAATAGTAATAAATTAAAATATTGACTAGCTGATGACACTAGTCATGGCCACGTCTCATAACAATTGATAACAAACATTTTTACCGACTTCCCAAAAAAGGAGGAGGTACTCAAGTCGACTGTGTATATATATTTTTTGGCTTATTCCCAAACCAGGTCCAAAATGATTCCCATCGAGGCCCAAGGTTTATTATGTGTGTTACCTCATAACTTCTCTCCACGTGAGCTGAATTCGATTTTTTTTTTGTTTGAAAGATGTTGCTTTTTAATTGGTCCCATTTAAATTTGATCAAGATCTGATCAGTATTTCTTTCTGATGCCTATTTTGTGGACTACTTTGACGATGTTCTCGTTTAACCGACTTCAAAAGTTACCTCATAACTTCTTTCGTTGAGAGCCGATTTTGATGATTATTTTTTTATTTGAAAGCTGGTGCTTTTAATGTGGTCCCATTGAAATTTGATTAAGATCTGATCTCTAGTTTTAGAATTATAGTCAATAATGCGTGTTTAATACAGGGTAGGTTCCAAAGATAAAGCGGTGAAGTCGGTGTTTTCAAGCTTTGCTTGCGTTTAATTATTGAATAATGTAAATGACATCTAGCCTATTGCGTGTGCATCGCGTTTTGTGATTTGCGTCACGCGCCGCAGTCGGGTAAAAATTGAAGACTTCTTCTAATTAAATACACCCTTACTGGCGGCTGCAAAACATAGTTACTTTTGTAACAGAGTTAACAACATTACTTGATTAATAATTGTACCACAGTCTTTTCGATGTTACTATGACTATATATTATGTCATTGAATTTCACGTATCGTGCCACTTTGATTCCCATAGAAATAAATATGTTTTACTTTGTATACAAAAAAATATAAAATAATTTCATTGTAGGTCTGCACGGTTAAAAAAATAATACACCGATGAAGTTGGTTAGTTAGGAATAACCTGCAGAAGTTCCGAAGTAATTCCGAATGAGACGGGGCCGCGTCAGAACCACAAGCTCAACAGTAACTGTTCTCAACACAAGTTATTCTAATTAACATAAGCATAGTGAAACAGTTACTGTTATAATTTCTAACAAAGCCAATTAAACTTATCTTGAAAGAACGCTATTTTAGAATTCTACTGGACTTCTGTTTCAAATATAATTTGTCATTAACATCAGAGACTACACTTGACTGTTTAAACTTGCACGTTTTCTATTCGGAACTATTCGTATTTTTTTCGTAAAGTTTTGGGAGTAGTTCACATTTACATGTTTAGTGGATTCGATTTGCATAGTTTATTGGGGTAAACGGCAAACAATATTGTTTTTGCAAAAGCTAGGTTGTTATAGGAAAACAGTAAATAGATAGAGAAGGCGTGGGGACACGGTGCGGTGCGGTTCGGTAATATTCACGAGCCGTTTGATGTTCAATATATACGACTGAACTTGAATGCACGTTGCTATTGTATTAAACACATATATTGAGTCATTATCATTTACAGACTTTGGAGTTTCGTAACATTACTTTCCGTTTGATGATGACCTATAATAACAATAGTTAACCTTTCATTACGGAAAAAGGCAAATAAGACGTCAACAAAGGAAGTAATTAATTGTCAGGTTGCTTGCAATAACAATTATAACGATATTATTTTTATTCATGGGTTTGGACTCAAATGATGCTATTATTTTTTTATTCCATTGAAAAAACTTGAAGGGTCCCTTGTTTACAAAGATTTACGTAAATAGTGACAGAAGTCAGTTTGTTTAGGATAATTTATTACGATCAACTATAATATTATTAAAATACGGCTATCACTCACATCATTTGATCGATATCACTCACGTCATTTGATCTTGCGGCGTAAACTCATCCCGAAGAAGAGAGAACCTATTCATTCCGCGGGTGTCGTCATAACAAGCTAAGTACGTACCATACACATTTTTGCTATTCTAGTATAACGTCCCCCTTGTACTATTTGTTGTAAAGTGAACCAATTAGTTAAAGTAGGTATCATAATTAACATGCTCACACGGGGACCGGGTGCATTAGACATTTCTAAAGATTTGTCTAAAAGACTGATTGATTCGGTACATGACCAAAATGCTGGGTTGTACTTGGGGCAGAGGATAAGCCTTGCTATACAGCGTGGTAATGCAGCAAGCATTTTGGGAACTTTGCCGAACATCAAAGATCGTCTAAACCATTTTTAACCTTTTTTATAACTTGAATATTTATATTTTAGAAGTAGGTCTTGGAATACATGCTCACTAAATTTTATTTCGATGGCTTTGCTTATCTAAATTACCCTCTCATTAGATATAAATGATGCTATAAAATGATTTAAATCTGATAAGGCAGCGTAATAAATATTTTAACGTGTCTCTTTGAGAAGGAAAATAGAAATCTGAGATGTAATAAATGCCAGTTTCCAGGAACGTCCCACTCCCGCCTTGATTGACGTTCAAAGGATCGGTCGACAATAGTCCTGGATCACATAACAATGGGGACAAAGCAGAGGCTAAGAATCATACCAACGTGGGTTTCCGAACAAGGCTTCCAATTCCTAATAGAGAAAATAAAATGTTTGTTAGGATGTGTTAAGGAGATTTCAAGAATTTGGAAACGAAGATGGAACGAATATGGATATAAACAATAAAATATTAGTTTTAAAACACGTATTGTGTGCTACTTAGACATCATGTTGCGCACTCTCAGTCAACGTAGTGCCAGAATAAGGTACAACTGTAACAACAAACTATTTCTCCTCGACCTTTGGCTCTGAGTACTGCAAGCAGCAATTCATTACAATTTGCATATAAATGCAAAATGACAACGGAGGTGAGGATCTGTCATGACTCCTAACTCTTACAAATTGCATGTCCCACAAGATTAAAAAATTGAATTGAATTGAAACTGCATGTCAATTGACCTTGACGTTAACTTAGATTCAAATCACATTAGACGCTATTAAATAATAATATAATGCCGCCAACACCGAACTGACAAGTGATAAAATGTGGTTCTCGTCATTTTATATATCAGGTAGGCTAGCTTTTGACCACTACCTCACCTGATCACCTTTATGTTGATGTTACCAGGAATGGGTGACATGCTAAATTTACTGACTCTCAAGGATAGCTGCCGGAACATAATTGTAGTGATTATGGAGATAGAGTAATCCTCAATAATGCGTTTTAATTCATTTAATCTAATCTAGGGTTCCTAAGACAAAGCGGTGTAGTCGGTTTTTTAAAGCTTTGCTTGCGTTTAATTTATTTACATTTTGGCTCCATTGATTTATATTTATCTTTGTACATTTAGCAACATCAAATACTGACAAAATATTTGAAGTGTATTATGTATATATTTCATAAGAGTAGTCCTAGTCACCAGTTACAGTCAGATTCAAGTTAAAGAGTTAAAGTTCTGTCCTATTCAAGTCATGTCCTAAAGACCTTCTAATAAAGTTTTTAAGCGTAAACGAGAATAATGTTTTTCAACATTGTTTGATTTACCAATACTCATGAACATTTACATAAAAACTCGAAGTATTGGAAAACAATAGAAAATCATAACGACAACGCCAATATTTCATTTTTGCGGCTAAACTCATATAACAGTCCAATATCCATAATTGCTCTGCCCTACAGTGTGAGCATTCGATCCCGCTCTGATACCATTTTAATCCATTTTCGTGTCTGCAGAGCTCGCCAATCGCCTTACATCTCAGATATTGTTCATTCCACTCGCTGACTCTATAAAAATAGACACCCATGATTAAAATATACGAAGGAAAGGAGAAATAGGTCTATATTCTCTATTTGTGAGAATATTTAAATACATGATAAATATGTGGTGCAAGATTGAGAGAAAAACTAAACTGGTATAAAAATCATAGCCCCGCACTTAGACTTATGACATTGATAGGGACTATTGACATCACCCACAATATCACACCCTATGTCAATAAATTTTCTTTTGAATTAACATTTTACATATTCCTAGTTAAGCGGTACATACGGTCTTAATACTGTTTTCATTATATGTCATCTAAGCTGTAGTTAAATTGACATGCAGAATATTATAACAATAGTCGCCTCGAAGACGGCGCTGACGTTTTCGGAGCTGACGTTTTTGCAAACATTGTCATGGGAGGACTGATCAAGGTGGAAACCCAGAATTTTGGCTGATCTACAGGCCAGTTAGTTAGTTCTACAATTGTTCCGAGAATTAGTTATACACATTCTGTTTTGAACAAAACTGTACAATAAAATCATAATCTCGTATCGCGATAATAGTTAGTGACTCTAAGTAAACTGTTAATATTTCGGAAATGAGTAATATTTGTATTTAATATTATTATTGAAATCATCTTGTAAATATTTTTTTCATAACATTAAACTAATACGAACATGTATCATCCCAGCATCATCATCTTTTTGATGCTCTGGAATATTCTGGAAAGTTCGGGATATAACCCGAACACCTTACACAGCGCTTGCACCGTGACGCGTGTCGCATTACCTAACTAATTAAAAATCTACCATTTGATTTAGTGCACTTTTGACTACCGCGGCACACGGGTGCATTCCACTTAAGATTAACAATTTATTAACATATAACATAAAAAGATAGTTTAACAACATTTTACATAAACAATAAACTATGATTGTTATTATAAACAATTACTATATTTAATTCACACTGCAACCTCGCTACCGTAACTAACAGTAGTAACCTATTCCATTTACCGTACTATAAAAAGTTATACATAGCAAATTATTCATCTTTAAAACACAAGCGAAGGTACTGTTATGTAGTATAATAATATTATGTAGTATATAAATCATTATCTCTTATTCTTTTTCACAGTATAATAAAATCACCTGTACTACTCTGCAGCCATTTCAATAGTTTTTGAGGCTCTGATCCTGGTCTCCCTCGAAAGTAAAAACGTCAGCACTTACCTCCACTAACCTCATTGCTTTTCCCAGATCCGTGACAAGTAGAGTCAGCGCGACAGGCCCGCGCCCGCGTGCCCGGAGCCGGCCCAGTTATTCGATTTGGTGCTCCAATAAACACGGAACACGCACTCGTTGGTCTGAATGATCCGACAAATCCAATAACGTTCAATATTTATTTCGAATGTCTGTAAAAATACGCGTGTTTTTACGCAACCAAATATCTGCGTTAAAAAAAATCTTACCCTTGCTACGGCTCGAAGATTGAGGTTGTACCCTAGAATAAGTACTCATAGCATTTTCTATTCTTTGCTTTTAGATTGTTTTCTCAGGCGCGGAGTCAAGTTCTATCGCCGTCTGTTTCGTTTCCATTTAGTTTACGACGTAATATAAACGAGCGCGACCGCGCCGTGAATAATCATTACAAAACCAACGTAATTGTTAGCTCTGAGGTTACTTCGCTTAGAACTGTGGTCGGGGTATTCAATATACTTAGAACCCGAGAATATGTTTACAAGCTCTTTGCGTTTTGAAAATGAGAACATTTCGGAACTAATCGTCTTGCATAAGAGGTTCAATAGAATGTGGCCGAGACAAGTGTTGTTTGATATTTGACAAATGTTTTAAAATTTTACAAGTGAACCTATACAAAGAGCAAGAATTATGTTCTATGGCCTTAAACATTTACAAACTCGTGTTAAAGTATTGGCAAGTGTTTGTAGTAACATAGAAATATTTAGCATTATTTTATACATAATCTTGCCTTTATTTTGTTGTAAAGGTCAACAAAAAATAAACGTGATTTAGTTTGGTCACGTTTATAAAAATATCTGAAAAAGCCTTGAAAATCTAAGATTGATTTGCTTGACGTTGCTTCGCTGCCATATTATTGCTGTACTGAATAAGAACATGTATGCTACAGTAACTACGTAAGCTTAATGATCGATTGTGGTAACGGAGAGCCATCACCAGAAATCTGTGCAAGTCGCAACCTACAGCAACCTGTTACTTTGCTTCCTCCCCCCACTCATCTCCCGCCGCACCGATCCGCTATCATCAAGTGAGCTCATTGTGACGTCATACACGCATCACCTCACACACACATCACGCACTGGATCGAGTAAAGAAAATGTGTGACTTATGAGCAATGGCTTGGTGTTTTTTTTTAATAAACGTGTTTGCACTCTTAGCCTACACTAAGTTCAAAGACTTGTATCGTGGGTGCTGGAAACATATACATAGCACGAACACAATCACACCCAGAACCAGAAGCACAAATCTGCCTTGGAAAGGAAAGTTGTGCTCCTGCCGGGAATCGAACATAGGACCCACGGCGCAAAAGGCAGTGACTTGTTTGCCGCGCCTGATTCGATTTAATCTCACAAGCTTACATTTTTATTTAGCACTAAAATGGCATGCTCCCACATACTTAAAAGATAAACAAAACTTCCACCACCGCTACCTACTCCATGGGCCATATACCAAATTTCAATTAAATCCGTTCAGCTGTTAAAAAAATTTTGGTTTGGAATTTTCTTGTACACGTGTGGCTCGCGCCCTGTTCTGTAATTTAGTCGTTACCCTTCCTCAAATAGAAAAATATGTCTCATGTACTGGGCCTCGATGATATGAAGCCTAGCAACTGATAGTAACAATAAACGAATATGCTTTAAAGACGCCGGCAGCGGTAACTCATGAAACTAAATGTAAATTGAATCACAGTTGATTATTAGTTTGGTCATCGGTCCTCAACCACGTTCTAGTGGAACACTTTACTTTAATGAAACTACTTCAACAGTTTGTGATAGTTTGTCTCGGGAATGTCCACGTCGAGTGCTGTTAACTATCAATTACTAACTTGTGAACTTACGATGCTGGGAGCCTGTTGAAATTGATTGGAGCAGTCGTCGGCTCAAGTGTTTGGACGATTTTGTTGTTGACCTTTGAACGTGTTGGCGGCGGTGCACGGTGGACTGGCTGGCGAGGTTGAATCGCTCATTCAAACTCTCAAGGCATTTATCAATATTAGTAAGATCTACGGGCCAATTGCCTATATTTCCTAAAACTAAACTAAAACTATATACAGCAAAGAGCCAAGTTACCTACAAGCCATCGAGCCTATAGGTAACTCAAGTGCTCAAGCCCACTACCAGTGGGTAGCGTTCCCATCATGCTGGCTGCATTGCCTCTCTGAATTGCAATGCTAATACGTTGAGCCAAATAAGTGCCAGCATTTTGGTCACGCGTCGCCTCAACCAGGCGCTCTGATAGAATTTTGAAAATAGAATGAGCTCCCGGTCCCCACGGACCCAGTGTCTCAACACCAAACGGCTCAAATATGTAACCACTGCCGAGGTTTCCATATTTTCGCCGTTTGCGCTGCTCTGCCGAAGTTGCCGCGACGCCAACCCCATTCTGTGATTCAGGAAGATGTGACGGAGCTAAAGTATCGACACAAGTTGCATCCCACACTAAAGGCCGTCCCATCTTCCATGGAATTAAAGTCATTCCGTCAGGTCTTTTACCATCGTCACGCATCAGACCATTCGGTTCGAGAATGGCTGGAACGTTGGCACTGGTAAAAGCCCGGCGGATGATATCGTTGAGGCTGGCGTGGCGGGAAATTCGGCCAGCACTTTTCTGGCACGAGAGGCCGTGGTGACCGAGCTGGTCAACAGCAGTACCACACTGACAGCTATGGGCAACATAGCACCTTGCACCCAAACGTAAGCATATAGCGAGACGGAAAGCAGATGGATCCATAAGAGTAACAGTATTAAGCGAGGGAATGGCCTGCAACCAAAGCCCTGACTCCCATACAGAAACTGCTAGAAGTCTAGCAATTAGTAAGATAATTTCTACTACGCAACCCTTTAACGATACACATTATATATACCAATGAAATATTATTATTGAAATCGCAAACAATCATAGCAAAGGCGACGAATAATATTAATCTAAACAGACTTCTTTTGATAAAACGAACTATTATAAGTGAAGCAAAGTTCATCTAATTTATTTACATTTTAATAAATAGCTCTCTGTACCCTGCGGCTTTGCCCGCGTTATTATAAAAACAGGATAATATAAAAGCCGACAAAAAAACAGCAAAAGTAATTACTTACATAGTCTAATTTTATTCTAAAAACGCTAGCGAATATAAAAGGCCCACGTCTTTTCATTATACTAGCTGTGTACATCGTCTCTGCCCGCATTAATCGGGTTAAAAAGGGGCAGCCCGAAAATGATGAATAAAAATCTCAGCTTGTTTACCTGTTTTAGTAATGTTCGCAGTCAGTTTACTTTTAAGCTTAGTTTTTGGTTGTACATTAAACATATGTTTTTGTATATTATATGTACTATTTGAAATTTTACTCATATTAAAATACATTGATTGAAAATAGAGATTTTTTGTACCACATATATTATATAAATATATATAAAATTATGAAGTACTTCACTCCTACAATATCGTCGAAGCTTAGCCGGTCAGGCTTGAAATCGTGCCAAATAATTAAAGGCAAGCAAAGCTTAATAAAAAACCGACTTCGCCGATTTATCTTCGGAACCTTGATCAGATTTAATGTATTAAACACGCATTATACACGATAACTCAAAAACTAGCGGACTAAATGGACCAAACGGACAGCACCAGCTTTCAAATTAAAATATAATCATCAAAATCGGCTCACAACGAAAGAAGTTATGATGTAAAAAAAAAACTTTTGTTTAATGTGTGTTACCAATACAGAATTGATACCAAGAAAAAATCGAATTAAGAACATTCTTCTTTATTGAAGTCGGTTAATAAATAGACATATTCGTACATGCATACACTCTATAAATAACCTATTTATGCGAAATCGGGGGAATTATACATAGATGTAATAATCCCATTAATTAATAGATATGTAAATCAAGTGATTTGTACCATAAGTTAATAAAAACACTAAATAATTGTACGAAGTGCTAAGGTACTCACAAATGCGGCCTCACTATTTGTTTCATAAGACGACAATATTATTATAGCTATACGACAAAAACTTTACAACATATTGAAACGTTGCGATGTGCTAACAGCTATAACTTAGTGTTAATTATTATTAAAACTTGTTTTTATGAGTGTTAAATATGTTAATGTTTACAATACTGGCATTGCATCATGAATTAGCTCACGTTGATAATGTTAATAAAAACTATTATTTCTAGATATTATCCATAATGTTAAATATCTCCGCGGATCTATCTATTGCTCCGTTAATAATATCAAACAAACAGACAGATTTACAGTACCTATATAATTTTTGTGTGGTCTGATAATCTTAGGTGTACTTGTTAAAAAACATTGTACGTAAATAAGCTAAATGCTAAACATAAACATAACAATAACATAAACGCTTTCACACTCACAGCCCCACACTAAGTTCGATGACTTGTGTCGTGGGTGCCGGAAACTTTCACATCACACACACAATCACTAGTCGCAAAGGAATTCATCTTCTGGCATTTGATTGTGGCCACTATTTGACAAGTGGCTTGTTCTGAGCTATTAGAAGTATCCGATACGGAACGACAGTTGTCTTACGACTTACAACTAAGATACAGGCGTGTTTATTCTCCACTAAACGGGGTCAATATAAACAGAATCCAACTTTCCGAAATGTATCCTTACCAGTAACTGACCACCTCGAGTCGTTCGGTAAGACTTTAACTTCAGAGCTCAAATTGTGAACTAAAATCGAGTCCTAGATCGAGATTGCAGCTAGTTGCTAACTAGCTGCAAAAAGCTAGGAATCTTTGCAAAGGTGAGACGGTATTTCACACCGGGACAATTGCTCTTTTTTATGTTGGATAAGCAAGCATTTGACCACTATCTCGCCTGATGGAAAGTGACGATGCGGCCGAAGATAGGACATGCTGGAGTCATGACATGGTGAGATGGATACCATCAAGTGCTATGGTGTTCAAAAGCATGCCTTATTTGAATTAAAAAAAACAAGGACTGACAGTAGCGTCCAGTTACCTACTGCGGACCGCACTAAGAGTCCTAAAAAGCTTAAAACGTTGTTCTTCAACAAGTCTACAAAATTGGCGTGACCCAGGGCGAGGAAATAGTTTTTAATCGAATTTTATGAAGACAGCGGATATACACCACAGTTTTAATAAACATACAGGTAGCTGGTCCGTGGTAGCATCAGAAATCAAAGCTGTTAAATGTTTACCATCTGTCATGGGAATTTAAAATTATGAGGTCGTCAAGTCACAAATGTATTACTTAACTAAGTAATACATTTGTGACTTGACGACCCAGTTGGCGCAGTAGACAGGTGTCCGCCCTCTGCGCTATGGGTCCTAGGTTTGATTCCCGGCAGGAGCACAAATTCCTTCCCAAGAGATTTTTGTGCTTCTGATTCTGGGTGTAATGTGTGTGTGATGTGAATGTTTCCGGCACCCACGATACAAGCTTTTGAACTTAGTGTGGGGCAGTGAGAGTCAATGTGTTTTTTTTAAATTGGAAATTAAGCACACTGAAACATAAAAAAATACCCAATTATGGCGAAATAAAATGGATAGTTGTGATTTTTACTCTACATATTAAAATGCATTTTGCACGTCGTCGATTCAAGTATCCACTTAATAAAATACACCTACTTACAAAACAAAAGAAAGGGATGCACGTATATAATATATATATCTAATATATAAAATTCTCGTGTCACAGTTTTCGTTGCTATACTCCTCCGAAACGGCTTGACCGATTTTGATGAAATTTTTTGTGCTTATCCGGTATCTATGAGAATCGGCCAACATCTATTTTTCATCATCATCATCATCACTTTTCATCATTATCAACGCGGGTGAAACCGCGGGGCGCAGCTAGTCTAATATATAAAATTCTCGTGTCACAGTTTTCGTTGCCATACTCCTCCGAAACGGCTTGACCGATTTTGATGAATTTTTTTGTGCTTATCCGGTATCTATGAGAATCGGCCAACATCTATTTTTCATCATCATCATCATCATCACTTTTCATCATTATCAACGCGGGTGAAACCGCGGGGCGCAGCTAGTATTCGTATAAAATTAAATCATTTTGCCAATTCTTTTTAAAATCGGAAAGTTTAAATGAGTTTTAATTTAAATTATTATTTATATTATTGCGAAAATTAAATACTAGATAATAAATAAACGTGTTTTCTTTCTGAATAAATAAATCTACTCATTTTGATCATTTCTAATGTATCGTTTATTATTCTTTCTCTAAAAAGATTCAAACATGTCCTTTGATAAATCTTTTTGAAGGGATTTCCTTATTTCACGTTCTCTTTGATTGAACTTTGGGATTGAGTCAAATCAATCGCCTTTGTGTCGCTAAGAGATTTTTGGTAATAATAATTTGATTGCAGTACTATTCGTACAAATAATGCGACATGAGAAGTATAACATTATCTTGTACATTTATTTATTTATTTAATACTTTATTGCACAATAATAGTGTACAAAAGTAGGACTTAATGCTAAGAGTATTCTTTACGTCATCCAGCAGTGGAAATCAAATGATGTGAGGCGTGCATCAATCAGCGATGAAGAAAATATATGTAAGATAATAACAATATATAATATTAATTTATATCGTATTGTACATAAATATGAAATACTTAAGATTATACGTAAATATCTAAAATATGTATATATATATACTAATAACTGTGCTCAGAGAAGTTTGTCAACATCATAAGGCTTTGGTAATTATTTAAAGATAATGTTCTTTAACGTGCTTTTTGGAGAAACTTTTGAGGGTGATTTTTTATATTGGTTAGAAAATCATTCCATAGCTGCACCGCTACTGTGCCAAATGAGTGGTCAAGGAAATTAGTCCTATGAGCCGGAAAAGTTAAATTGATTAAAATGTATTCTTCTTATAAGTAATTACATAGTCAGTTGGACCACGGGTCCCTAGTTATGGGGTCATTGTCCAACTAAAAATAAAAATTGGGCCACTGCCCCTACCTTAGGCCCGTGGTCCAACTTATTGAACAGAGTAGTTGGACCACGACTCCGTAACGCTAAAAGCATTGTATGACGAACATAGAGTACGTATGTCATTGTGTGTGTACATGTAAATGTCTTTAATACATTTGCCGGTTTAAAAAACATTTAATACTATTTGACATTAGGCCATTCCTTGTACACTGAGTTGTGGAAAATTATTACACAAATAAATAAAAACATATTATAGACACACATTGATATAAATATGGCACGTGTTAGAGAAAACATAAAACCTTCGAAATGAAAGATCTTACAAATATAAACGTTCTAAACGAGTGTAGAAAGCGCCTGTTCTGGTACACAAATAAACAAGCTTTTTTCAGAGCTATGCCACCTCGGCGCGCGGACTCCGTTACTACGCTATAAAATCGCGCTTCTGTACGACTTCGGATAATTTACGATAAACAGTATACAGCAGACTTACATGCGACTCTATATAATGTATATTATTTGTTTTTTTTTTTCAATTACAGTATATAATGGATATTATATGTAAGTTTAAGCTCTTAATGTGTAGCCGTTTTTGAGATAGACCCTGAGCTTAATAAAGTCTAAAACCAGTGACTTTGAATGTCTATCTACGGCAGTTGTTATTTTTAATTTACTTCAAATAAAATGAGGAGGTTCTCAATTCGACTGTATTTTTTTTTTAATGTGTGTTACCTCATAACTTCTTTCGTTGTGAGCTGATTTTGATGATTATTTGTTTATTTGAAAGCTGGTGCTTTCCATGTGTTGTGTTAAATTTGATCAAGAACTGATCACTAGTTTTTAGTTATCGTCAACAATGCGTGTTTAATACATTAAATCTGATCAAGGTTACGAAGATAAAGCGGTGAAGTCTAGTAGTATTTTTTAAGGTGTGTTATAGAGTTAACTATAATAGACATCGTGACTGCTTGTAGTTAATCCTACTAATATTATAAATCCGAAAGTTTGTTTGTAAGTGTGTAAGTATGTTTGTTCCCTCTTCACGCTTTAACGGCTGAACGGATTTGGATGAAATTTGTAATGTACATAGATTATACCTAGGATTAACACATACGCTACTTTTTAACTTAATAATAGTGGACGAAGCCGCGGGGCACGGCTAGTTAATCATAAAACTTAAACAAACATAAACGCTTTCACACTCACAGCCCACACTAAGTTCGATGACATGTGTCGTGGGTGCCGGAAACATTCACATCACGGACACAATGGCAACCAGAAACAAATATTCCTGTGTTGTCGCCGGGAATCGAACCTCATTTACATCAAATACCCTGTTTAGAAGACAAAAGTGCGCCCAAGGAAGCCAACGGGCTCCCGGGCCCAGTGTCTCAACACCAAACGACTCAAATAAGGAAACATTGCCGAGGTTTCCATATTACATTATATTTGTCATGTAAATATTGTAACTTGTAACCTATCCAACGAAACAAATATTATTGCATCTAGTGTTATATATTAATAAAATATTTAGATTTAAATAATATTAGTAAATACATGTAAAATCCATTAACATTCGTTAATTTCAGAAATAAAGCTGTTTTTTATGGCGATGGATTGAAGGAATAGATATCTTCTAGGCAAGCATGTCACATCTTCGACCGCATCATCACTTTCCATCACGTAAGATAGTGGTCAAATACTTGCCTATTCCTCATAAAAAAAAAAGATTTTTGATAACTCTCTGGTCGCGCCCGCACTAGATTTTTTATATAAAATTTCTTAGTTCCCAACGCTGGCGATCGTAAAACTTGTGATATACTACCGTACTGTAAGGCCAGGTCATATTGCAAGCACAAAGCTCTTAAGCTTTAATGAAAGCTGTGTAATACCAAAGTGTACCCATTAGTAAAGTGGGTTTTTATAGCTTTGAGTGCAAGTTTGTGGAAATCAATAATCTGGGCAGTTTAAACCTGGTTCAACGAGGATTGATCAACCTACTTGAGATGTATCAAATACTTGTAGTTCATATTTTTTTGGTCATACTGGTTTGTGTACGTAATCCCTCGCGAGGTACGAGCTAAAATGATGATGAAGCTAGAAGGTATCCGAGAACATTTTAGTAAAACAACATAACACCATCGCGTTTGGGCCGGTTGAATTTGTCGTGATAGTTATATCTTTTTCGATAGAGTCCAGGGTCTGATAATAAAAAAAATGTCAATAACAGAACATAACATCGTCATGTTCTGGCATGTTCATTTGATTCAATTTGACGAGACTAAGTAACAAACCCATACAAATATAGTAATATGTTCTAGAACCAATGCGAGTGCTATCAGTATTTATGGGTTCATTGAATCACGAATAATATTAAAGAAATACTATAAATATATTTTAGGGCAAAAACATTCAAGCCTTTTTTACACGTAGGTGGCTGACAGTAAACTAAAACATAAAATATAACGAAACGAAAATAAACGGGAAGGGCTGATTGACGGAACAGACCACTTTAACATCAGATCGCGAAAGGGGAAGATCACAAAATAAATGACAGGATCATGTTTTATGACACGAGGCGTCCCCCGGCGACTCACAAAGAAGCGGTTGTGTGATTGCTTCTCTTCACCAGTTTCAACAAATAGGTAACGGTCCGAGGTCACAGACTGATAGACTTTGCTTTTTATTACGTGGATATCGGTGACGCAATACGTTCGTATATACACGGTTATGGGCTAACGTTACTAGCATTGGTGGAGGTAACATCAAACTGATATTATCACCGAACGTACTCGCGCCATATCTCATAAAACGTTATTGTGTTGGTGTTGTTTAGAAACGAGGTTGCTATTCATGACAACATACGTTTAACTGTCACGTCACCTTCAAGCAATTATTTGTAGAACGTCTATGTTTTGGAAACAATAGCCTAATATAACACGTGTGTCATTCGTGAGTAATTTAAGAATGAGTTAAAAGCATTGTGAGTGTGAATGCGTTTGTTGTTTGTTTGTTATTTGTTTCTTTGAATCCACCAAAGAAGTAGATGTTCAAAACAATTGCCTTTGAAAATTGAACTGCCCGTTGCCTTAGTTGGGTGAGCGTTCGCCTTCTGAGCAGGGATATCGGGTTCAATTCCCAGCGGGAACACAAGTTTTGTCCCCGAGGAAAAGTAGTGTTTCAAATTCAAATTTTTATCGCATTCTTTAAATGTAGATAGGTGGTAGAATTAAATGACAGTACATTATAAGCCCTGTTGGGCGCAACAATTTAGAGCAGAGATTGGTTCTGATTCTGGATGTGATTGTGTGCGTGATGTGAATATTTCCGGCACTCACGACACAAGTCATCGAACTTAGTGTGGGGCTGGGGGTGTGAAAGCGTTTATGTTAATTTAATTTCAGCTCACGATAACAGTTTAGCTACAAATTAATGTTAAAAACAGATTACATGTGTTGATTTAAATTAGGTAGCACTGAACATGTAATAGGCAAGCGTGACGCTTACCATCAGGCAAGCGACTTGCTAGTCTAATCCTTTAGTCACTCAATGACATAAAAGTAACTCACCCAGTCAAGAGAGACAATCTATTACAGGTGTGAAAAATTACACAATCTTGCTATTTGGTAAATGTACATTCATCAAACGCGTGAACTGTGAAACGTGCGAAGAAATAAATCGTCGTTAAAATTTTCAGAAATTTTCCAATTTTCTGCCCAATGTTCTTAATTTTTATTCGTAAGAACATTCTACCACGTATTAGAACACTAAAAAAGGTGAATGAAATCGATAAATTCGTTCTTATGTTATGGTATGACTAAGGTGAATATGTATTAATTTTTATATATACTCGTATATAGTTAGATAGTATTGGCAGTACTTAGTAGCTGAATTACTGCTTACTAAACTTGGGGATATTTACGACCAAAAGTATTAAAATAAAAAATGATACTTTACATATAATATAATTCATAACTAGGAGACTGATACAGCAACAGTCTTGGCAACTTCCTGATCCTTGGGTTCATAGTTTTAATATGTACCAATCGTCGATACGAAGAAGAAGGAGGAGGATAAGATTTTTAATATTTATGACATGCAAAAGCTTCATCGCTTTCTTACCTGAATGTAAACGTGACTAAATGTGACGAATATTCGGCAATGGAGCACGCTTGTCTAAAAGACACAAAAGTTCTAAAAGTTCACTAACGGGCATCTTTTAGACAAGGTTGAGTGATGAGTTCAATTTGGGAGTCTTAAAATAACGAGTGCGTGATTTTAAGACTCCCAGATGAGTTCATCATCAGGCAACACATACTCAGGCTAGAGTTTCACTCTTTAGCAATACGTAAAACAAATGTTGAAGCAAAACATTGTTTGTTACATGACATTGTAGATTTAATAGTTTCAAGAGCGATCTTAATAAATATGCGTAGGCTACGCATACTCAGCGCCACGTACAAACATGTTGGGTCGATTTACAATATTTCAAAGCACGTGCTAATGATTTAAAAAATCTGTTCATAATAAAACATAACATGTGAGAGGAAATGTAAACAAACAACATTTGTTCGTTCTCGCGTGGGAACTATCGACACAAACACCTACAGATTATTCGCGAATCGCGCGCTATATTTTTTACCGACTTCCCAAAAAAGGAGGAGATACTCAAGTCGACGGTTTTTTTTTATGTGTTACCTCATAACTTCTCTCAACGTGAGCCGATTTTGAAAACATTTTTTAGTTTGAAAGATGTTGCTTTCTAATTGGTCCCATTAACATTTGATCAAGATCTGATCAGTAGTTCTTGAAATATTGTCAATAATGCATGTTTTGTGGACTACTTTGACGATGTTCTCGTTTACCCGACTTCAAAAGTTACCTCATAACTTCTTTCGTTGTGAGCTGATTTTGATGATTATTTTTTTATTTGAAAGCTGGTGCTTTTCATGTGGTCCCATTGAATTTTGATCAAGATCGGATCTCTAGTTTTTGAGTAATAGTCAATAATGCGTGTTTAATACATAAAATCTAATCAAGGTTCCAAAGATAAAGCGGTGAAGTCGGTTTTTTAAGCTTTGCTTGCGTTAAATTATTCAACAGTAAAGTTTGAACGCATACACGCACGGATTTTTTATCGCTGCTAAATTTGGACTGGAACTCCATGAAAACGCTATATTCTTTTTTGTTTGTAATACAGCATGATTCCCTTGTTATGTTATAGCCATGGCAGGTTTATCATCCTTGATCACATCGCCATTTACTAAAAACTGATCATTCGCTATCCTATCAAAGATAAAAAAATAAACTTATTCGTCTGAATCTGTTTATCCGTTACAGCGTGAAGAGAAAAAGACATACTTATACACTAACACATTTACACACAAACTTTCAGATTTCTAATATATTTTTATGTACGATAGGCAAGCGTTTAACCACAATCTCACGTGATGGAAAGCGATGATGCGGCCGAAGTTATTAAATAATAATTATCTCGCGCTTCCGTAACAAAAACAACGTATGCTCCAAATTTCACGTTTCCACCAATAACGGTTTCGGCTGGGCGATGATGAGTCAATCGGGACATTGCCTTTTATATAATAATATGGATAACACCAACAACAACATAACATTTTAATGACGTGGTAAATGCCTTCGGTGGCCACACCGCCTCTCACAACAACTCATAGCGCTGTTTACCAACGGACCCGTCACTCACTGTTGCACATAAATTGTGCTGTCATATAGTTGTATTATAATATTTTAATGTAAAAAAGTAGGTTTACAAATATAACCCAATTTTCCTTAACATTTCCAAAGCTATTTATAACAAAATGGTTCCCTTTAATGACGTTAAAAAAAAAGATAAATTAGTATACTAAAGCCTCGAGGAAAACAGATTGTATATACTTTAAGTACAAAAGTAATCAAGAATAAATAATCATTAACAGTCGTCAGTTAGTTTGCAGACAATTAGCTGAAAAGGGAAAGGTTCGAGGAAGAGAGGGGTAGCTAAGGTGATTAAATACCAACGGAAACAGCCGCTGTGGTGACCGACTTTTAACATTATTAACAAACACTGCTATGTCGATACTAAATACCTATTGGTATGTATTGTGTCTCTTAATTAGGTCGACTATGGGCGTATGCATTCTACTACGCGAGTTTTACGCCTGGGTTCAATTTTGTATAATACATAATATGTTTTTCCACTCATTATTTAGGATGGTTATCATTTGGTAACTCACTGTTTATTTATATAATAATATATTTGTGTATCATGAATTTGGATATAATTCATCTCTATTGGTCGTTACTGAATAAATATTACTTTAATAATTATTAGTTATTTTTACCGGTTATTTTTATTATTTATTTAAAAAAGCATATTATATAATCTCACAAAATAAATAACAATAGTATTTACTACATATTAAATTTCACTGTAGTTCTTGAAATAATGAAGTGATTAAAATGATGTTTTTTTATTTACATTTCAAAGTTCACGGTGAAATAAATACGACATTGAAGAAATTAATGACGTTTGCTTTGTAGAATAATTTAATCGCAAGCGAAGTTTGAAATATCTTACTTCAATGCTTTATCTTCGGAACGGTCGAACGATCAGATTAAATGAATTAAATACGCATTATTGAGGATAACTCAAAAACCAATGGTCTTAATAAAATTTTAATGGAACCACAAAAGAAGCACCAGTTCTAAAATAAAAAAAAACATCAAATCGGTTCACCTAGAAAACAGTAATGAGGTAACAAATATTAAAAAAATTACAGTCTAATTGAGAACCTCCTCCTTTTTTGGTGTTGTTTAAAAACCAATCGTTTTACTTACTATAATATTATAAATGCGAAAGAAACTCTGTCTGTCTGTCTGTCGCGCTTTCACGCCAAAACTACCGAACCGATTTAAATGAAATTTAGTACACAGATAGTCTAGAGCTTGGGAAAAGCATAGGCTTCTTTTTATCCCGGAATCCCCGCGGGTCCAGAACTTACGCGGGTCAAACCGCGGGGCGCAGCTAGTATGATATATATATATATATATATATACGATAATAATAAGATACCTTAAGTATGAAGCGATGTTTAAATGTGCAACCGACGATAAACTCCACACTAAACATAAACGCTATCACACTCACAGCAAAACACTAAGTTCTAAAACTTTTGGTTGCCAAAACATTCACATAACACACAAAATCATATCCAAAATCAAAAACATAATATTTTTTAGGTGTAAAAACTTACACTGGGAATCGAACCCGATACCCACTTCTTAGAAGGCACATGCGAAGCCAAAAATGACATCAGGCACTTTTTAAGACTACTTAGTGGTGAGTCTTTACTACTTTTACGTAAAGTAGTAACGTCACGGACAAATAGCTCACGATTCGCCGAGATAGCTTTAACGAGGCTCTAGCGATTTTTCCAACGCCTTGATTTATGTTGTCGTAATCGGTGAATGGCAACGATAGTTCTGTTCTGCTCAAGATTTCTGCCCGCGTACGCTCGACGGAGCAATCCGGGTGATTAATGTAGTCTGGTGATAAGTAAAAGTAGTGTTTTAGACGCCGAGCGTCGGAAACGTCGAGGTAAATAAAAATAGCTTTTTAGCGCGATTCAGTCCTGAGATATTACCTAAACTTAGGGTTTATAGTTTTGGATTGATTGATTAATAGTTTGAATTTGCAGTCTCGTCTATAATCTAAATCTAGTAGTTTTGAGTAAATCGAAGCAGGAAATAAAATATTCCATACAAACTGAAGAACTACCTTGCACACACCCTAGGGGTAGTTTTGAAAAAATAAAATATACGTGTTTCATTATTTACTTTAGTGTTTATTTGTACCGAGTTTTGAGGGAATCGAAGCGAGTAAAAATTTCAATACAAACTTTTTCACCCTATTTAGCACACTTAAAGGTTGATTTTTGAAAATTGTATTAGCCTATGTGTTATTCTGGAACTTGAACTATATATATTCTAATTTTCATCAAAATCGGTTCATTCATTACGTAGATACGTGGTAACAAACATTCACACACACACACAAACTTTACATATACGTGTTTCATTATTTACTTTAGTGTTTATTTGTACCGAGTTTTGAGGGAATCGAAGCGAGTAAAAATTTCAATACAAACTTTTTCACCCTATTTAGCACACTTAAAGGTTGATTTTTGAAAATTGTATTAGCCTATGTGTTATTCTGGAACTTGAACTATATATATTCTCATTTTCATCAAAATCGGTTCATTCATTACGGAGATACGTGGTAACAAACATTCACACACACACACAAACTTTCGGATTTATAATAGGATAGTAAGATTAACCTCAAAAGATTTTCTGTATTAGGAACATTTAGCTGTTAAGTCTCATTTCGGGGCGAACTAGTATTATAATTTTAGCTATGAGCTTATTAACACTGCGAAATATTTAACAACAAATATTGCCACCTTATATGTATAATAATAAGATGGCAATTTATTTGCTTTATTACCAATGTTTGTTATATTTGTATATTACCAATGTTGGCAGTGTCAACGCCTGTAGTTTTTAGGGTTCCGTACCCAAAGGGTAAAACGGGTCCCTATTGCTAAGACTCCGCTGTCCGTCCGTCTGTCTGTCCGTCTGTCATCAGGCTGTATCTCATGAACCGTGATAGTTAGACAATTAAAATTTTCACAGATGAGGTATTTTTGTTGCCGCTATAACAATAAATACTAAAAAGCAGAATAAAATTAATATTTAAGGGGGCTCCGATACAACAAACGTGATTATTTGGCTCGATATTGATAACGGCAACAGGGAGATGCTTGAAATATTCACAAAATATTTAGTTAGAAATTCACTTTAAAAATAAAAAATTAAATTAAAATAAAACAAATATTTAAGGAAGCTCCCATACAACAGACATGATTTTTTTGCTGTAATGGTACGGAACCCTTCGTGCGCGAGTCCGACTCGTACTTGGCCGGTTTTATTTAAATAAGGTCTAACATAAGCCAGTATTATTGACTGATAATTCTATATATTGGTTGCGGTTCAACAAAATTTTATTGTCTCCCGAAAAACAAACATTTCACCGGATTGTGTTTACGTACGATTCAAACTAATGCCTAAATAATCCAATTATTGACGTCTGAAACACGTCCACTGTTGATCAGATTGGTCCACACTAATCTCGAGCACTGTGTTTATTGTCTCTACATTGGGACGTGATCTATTTGTAGCGTATTTTTCTTCCGAAATGTATATTTTTCGTACGGCTCAAACGAAATATATAAATGGAAAACAATATTATATTTTTCCGCAACGCGAGTCTCAATTTCTGGAACAAATCTTATAAGATAATGTTTCAAAGGAAATGTCGATGTAACGATCCTTTACGCGCTTTGTAGCCGTAGAAGCGAGATCGATCCTCGCCTGAGTGCACACGTAGAGCTACGTGCTACGCCGCTACGTTGCTACGCTACTACAACCGCCCAAAAGCTTTTAAAAAGCGAATTATTATTTCCAGTAACCGAGATGTGCCTGGAAATATTTCCTTTTAGCAAACAATTTAGATCGTAAGAAAAGCTTAACAAAAGTGTTTTATACTCAAATTCTGCCATTATAATTTTCGAACTCGGTCTGGGACATGAACAATTTCTTGTTGTTCTTAGAAGAAATAATTGTCACAAAAAAGACATTTCAAATTGTATGAATCGACAATTCGGGTTAATTTAAAGATATTTTGTTGGTATAGTGAAAATTAATACAAGTGTAAAAGTTTTTACCATTTGTCAAATTGCAAAAATAACAGCTTTACCGAAAGCCATGATCAATGTTTTACATCATTTAGACACTATCGTGCAAACCCTCAGATAAAACATTATTTTTTGCATATGGTATAATATATGCTGTAACATATTGTAATTTAAATAAAACCTTCATCTTAAATCGTCGTTTATTATCTCCGGTAAATTGCTATACAAATATCCTCCGATAAACACCTTCATCACATAAGATTATTTATACTTCGTTTCCTCTTCATCGCGACCACAACACCGCCACAATCCTCCGTCCGTCGCTATGTTTATCTCTGATTGTCGTCTTTTGCACCGACCCAACCTGTCAGATCTGCATTTATACGTTCCAATACTCGCACACCGATTAGTGTGCTAACAATATAAGGTAAAAAAAATACACTAAACTGAAACATATATCAATAAAAAAAGAATATAACATTTTCCGGGTCTTTACCCGCTATTATTTTTAAAATAATTATTTTTTGGCTTACCTCGACGTTTCGGCAAGATTGAACCAACCGTGGTTACGGGTGAAGTCTCTTGTGACCAGTGGAATATATTAAAATATATACAATTTAAGGAAACTCCCCACCTAAAACAAAAGTTAAAAAAACAAAAGCAGTGGAGAAAGAGTGACCAGATTGGAGCAATTTGTGAGCAAATTAACTCTCTCATGAGGCAAACAAATCGTGCGCCTCTAATCTCCCGGTAATGAAACCATTCGTCTCAGTAAGCCACCGCTTAAGCTGCTGGCGAGGAGTGTGGAGCTACCCTTATTGAAATTATAGGGTTTGTGTACGTTATTTTCCTGGTTTTTGAAGATTTAGTACTGCACATCGGCTTAGTAGGGTGCGAGTTCGCCTCCTAAGTATCGGGTTCCATTCCCAGCGAAAAAATCGACACTTATTTTTAAAACTAATAGAAAAGACGTAGAATTAAATGAAGTAAATTATGAATTAGATCTAGTCTCGAAATGGTTTGCTATAAAACAATCGACTATATTAATGACAAGAATGCATGGAGGCAAACTGCACGAGCGCTTTCTAGCGACTTCATAATATAGTTATACCTAGGTTAATATACTTGTTAAGGAACGATAAAAAAAAATGAATGAAAAAATGCGCCGCCTAGTTTGCCGAGGCTGTAATTTTGCGAATCTGGCAGTAGAATCATTAACTTTCATGAGTGCCTCTTTGGGGCTCTCTCTCTCTCTTTTCATGTGAATAAACGATTTTGATTTGATTTGAAATAAGTTTTGTCCCCAAGAAAAAAATGTGGTTCTGGTTGTTATTGTGTGTGTGATGTGAATGTTTCCGGCACCCACGACATAAGTCATCGTACTATGGGGCTGTGAGTGTGAAAGTGTTTATTTATTTACTTTATTTTTCAAGATCTCACTTGTTATCAAGCTTTCGATAAAGGTATCATCACGAAATTGATGTTGGTGGTAAGCCATTTTCTCGTGCTCCTGTACTGAAATTTAAATAGAAAAATCCGTCGCCAAGATTTAAAAGCTGTCCTTGAGAGTCAGTTACATTCCTAGCCTATAGTGTTTACCAATCTGGACTACATCATCACCTGTTAACAGGTGAGTTAATGGTCAAATGCTAGCCTATCAAAAAATATAGTTAGGGAACAAAAACTTTCTCTAAACCAATGTTGCCTAAAGTATTCAAGCCCAAGTTAAGTCGGGCTACAAGAAATCACTTTGATCCTGTAGCCCCCACAAGAGCTTGCATAATGTATGAACATTAGAGATCCACCTAATCTCATCTTACGACTACATTAAAGGCTGAATAAATAGACCTTTTATAAAATGTCATTGTATTTCTTTAGTGACATTTTATTAGAGTTATCAAGAGCGGCGGTCGGCGGCTTCAGATAGCCTCATTTTATTTGAAATTTCTAAAACATTTTCCTTCGAATAGCTGTAACGTCATTATTATTTTTATTTAAAGGTTATTGTTAAATTAATGCTCTCTCAAATGAAATGTTGTTGTGAAGATTACTTCAATGTACATCTAATTTTATTTAAATTGTACCTGCTGCTACACTGCTACACTGCTTTACATATTCTTTGAGAATTTGATGTTATTCGTTTGCATGGTTTAGGTGCCTGTGATCTAATTACCTGTGACAGAAGGACGGGCGAATGGATGGAGGGAAAAGTGCTGAACCGTCCCAGGCAGCTTAGAGAACTCGTTTTGTTCAGTCATTCATGTACATAAGCTACGAAATACGTAACTGATAAAGCGCTACGTCAGAAGACCCAACATAAGTTCAAAGGTAGTAACGGAATGCCACAATCACTACAGACACTTTCAGACAAGTTTAATGTAGAGGTAAAAATGGATCAAAAACCATAGTGCATGTCCAGGGCATATAATCTAAGGCATATAATCTAGCTAAAGAATAAGCAAGGAAGTCAGTAACTGACGGCGTGGCGGGGATCTGCCAACCATCTACAATGAAAGTAAGAGAGCTACTACGCCGTCATAAGGAACAAAAAACCCAAAAACTGTGGGACAAGAGGACTGCAAACACACAAAAACCACCATTCCGTCAGTAAACAGGAAAATTACAAACAATTTGTTAAAGTTACAACGGCAAGATCTTCGTCTAATGGTAGGCCTTATAACACGTCACTGTAACCTCAACTACCACCTACTCTAAATAGGTGCCACAGATAGCCCTTTGTGTAGGGGTTGTATGGAGGAAAATGAAACTGTAGAACACGTAATAAATAGCTCAGTGTGCTGTCACTGAAGAAATTTGACCACTGGAATGCTAGAGCAACATTCCACAAAACCTAAAAACTCACAGAAATCAAATATAACCACTTCACCACTGGATCAGTTATGCCAGCACCCCAAAACCACACTCCGTTATCTTAAGGAGCTGAAGTGGATGGGTAGTTCCTGGCCGGGTGCACAATACACCCCAAGCGGGACTTCAGTGCAGGTCTTACCACCCTATTTAATAAGTTTGAATAAACGCTACGTCACGTACACATATATGAGGTATGGCGTGACACAGAACATGGTGAGGTGATTTTCCCACTAACCCATAAGTCAGTGTCGGGACGTGACGGGTTCGAGAATCTTTGCTATAGTCACTTTAAGCTTCGTATCTTATCTATAATTTATAGGCATTATCAAAGTTCAAGGTAACTTCTGAAAAATTCTATTTCATACATCCATAAGATTTATTTTCTACACATTTTTTTGGAGACTATTTCATCTAGGATTCTATTCTATCCCCGAAATATTTAATTCCCCAGCATAGGAAACGAAACACACAAAATATAGTCGTTTATTTTAAGCGTTAAATACTTTGCGCGATAATTCAAAATAGGCGTTTGAGCACCCCAGGCGCCTTGAAAAAATAAAAGGTAAAACCTAAACCTATAACTTTGGAGCAATGCCCGACCGTTATGTCAATGTACAAAAAAGCTTCGCAAGTACCAATATATTTCTCGGCTTTTGGCTACTTCTGAGGCAGGTATTTTGTAGAACTTGTTTGTAGGTCAATGTTCTTAGGTAGATTACCTACTACAATCATGATTTGAAGGTACTACGACGTGACACAGAATGGGTTGTAGTATCAACAGCTGTAACGTAGACTGCCCCTGCTTTACCGTTACATTAAGATCACACACAGTCACTGCTAGCAAGTTTTTGTTGAGGTTATAACTTTTCACCGTATTTACTTTTCTTCACGAAAATTTGGCATTGTACTCACCAAACCATTGCTTTTATTTCGACTTTAAGAGCAAAGTACACTGTACCTCTAGTCCATATGTAACTCACAATATTAAATGCCCAGGGGATTTCCCTTCGTGAGAACGGAGATAAAAGTAAAGTTTGATGTGTTCAATCAACTCTTCTTTGTCTACAATAGGAAAACATCATAAATAAATGTTTGCCTTACTTCTCACAGTTATCACGCATCTATTCCATAATAGTAGAAAAATATATGAAAATAAAATGTTCAAAGACCAGTCCGTAAGTGAACTGCTAAAACCACACCTATTATCATTGTAAAGAGTAGAACATATTAATAGGCAGCGTTATCTCCACGGGTGATCCACATTAATGAAATACTGCGTGTTTTTTCCTATGATATTGTCCGAATATGTCGTCATTGATTTTTATTGCTTACGACATAGATAGATAGATAACTCTTTATTGTACACCAGAAATAGAAGAAAATACATTAAAGACATTAAAACGAACTTAGGCTAGTACAATGGGCGGTCTTATCGCTTAAAGCGATCTCTTCCAGACAACCTTGGATGGAGAGGAGATAGCAAAATGTATTGGGACTCAGGTGTACCACATAGTTACGCAAACTTTATAATAATGGATTAAGGTTACTAAACAAAATAATTACTATTGATATACTAAAATAAATAAGTACATACATAAGATATCATATACATTCTATACATATTATAACAACAATAGAATAAATACATAAACAAAAATATACATACAATACATATAACATACATACATACAATACATATAAACTTGCTTAATTAGCTGATATTTATATAATTACTAGAGTCAAAGCTAATAACATAAATAGTGTCAGTAATTGTTTATATTGTGTGCCCCGCGGCTTCGCTTTTTTGCGCCCGCGGCTTGGTTTTAATAGTATCTTAAGTTTTTTACAATCCTCTTAAGACTATCAATTCTAATTTATCACAATAATATTATAAAGGCGAACGTTTGTGAGCGTGTTTGTATGTTTGTTACTTCTTCACGCTTAAACGGCTGGATCAATTTTGATGAAATTGGTATGGAGGTGGCCGACACCCTGGATTAACACATATGGAACTTTTTATCCCGGAACTCATGTGGCACTGGGACCATGGGACCGGGAACGTACACCGGTATATGTTTTTATATTATATTTATATATAAATAATTAATAACATTCTGGGTTGTGCCTTGTGGTTTCATTCGCGTTGATCAGGATAAAATACTTCATAGCACATAGCGCGCAAACTTCGGAAACATATACTTTTACTTCGATGATCAATCAGTAAAACTGTAATGCATTACACAACTAATTTACTGGAAAATCAGGACAAAATGGCGCCGAACACTGTTTATTACATTTATCTTTCCATGAGGTAAGATAGTGATCAAATACTTGATTATATAGCAATATAAAAAAAACTAAATGTATGAAATCTAAATTGTAAATCTAACTTATAACCAGCTGTCATCTTTCCTCTCCCGAAATAACCTACTTAATCCTTTCCAATCTGGTTTTCGCTCTGGTCACAGCACCGTTACGGCATTGGTGAAAATCACTGATGACATAAGGCGGGAAATGGAAAAAGGTAACCTCACTATATTGACATTACTTGATTTCAGTAATGCTTTTAATACTGTCGATCACGATATACTCCTTGCCTTGCTTCGTTCCATTAACATATTTCCGGCGGTGATTGATTGGTTTCAGAGTTACCTCTCTGGACGCCTGCAGCGTGTTCGCGTTGATGATTTCTTCTCATCTTGGTGCGACACGCCAGTCGGTGTACCACAGGGCGGCGTGCTATCACCTCTTCTCTTTGCTATGTTCATAAACTCTATATCTCACCAACTTACTTCACCTTACCACCTATATGCAGACGACCTACAAATATATAGTCATGCTCCACTCGATAAACTGCCTGATATTATTAAAACTGTTAATTATAACTTGAGTCACATAGCGCGTTGGGGTAAGGCTTATGGTCTAGCAATAAATCCAGCTAAGACTCAAGTGATAATCATGGAAAGTTCACGCATGATTTCGAAAATCAACTGGCCAACAGTTCCCCAAGTTGTATTCAATGGTGTATCAATAACATTTAGCAAAGAGGTAAAAAATCTTGGAATTATATTTGACCGTTGTATGACTTGGGGACCATAGCTAAGCGCATTGAGTCGTAAGATGTTCGCGTCGGCAGGCTCCCTAAGAAGATTGCGTAATTTTCTCCCTACTGCCACTAAAACTACTCTAGCACAGTCATTACTTCTTCCAATACTAGATTATGCTGACATCTGCTATCTTGATATTACGGAGGACCAGCTAAATAAGCTTGAGCGTCTTCAAAATGTTTGCATAAGGTTCATATTTGGATTACGCAAGTATGACCACGTCTCTCATTTCCGCGCTAAGCTCAAGTGGCTTCCCATACGTCTTCGCCGGGATACCCATATACTTTATCTTCTTTATAATATATTATTTAATCCTGCAACCCCGGTTTATCTCAAGGAACGACTTGAGTTCTACCAAAATCCTCGTTACAGATCTTATGAAAAATTAAAACTTAGAATGCCCATACATAGTACTGTATTCACTGACAAATCTTTTGCTATTCAAGCGGTTCGTCTATGGAATGCGCTGCCTACTTTTATAAGAAAGACGCAAACACTCGAGACATTTAAAATTAGAGTTAAAAACATTATTTATACATCACAGCTTATATGAAATCATTATCATGTTTCATCACTAATATTTATTTATTTTTAGGTTATATTAAGTATGTGTATTATATTATTTATATATTTATCTTTAATTTATTTATGTTTGTAACTATATGTATATGATTTGTTTAAATACATAAATAATTATATGTATGTTTAAAATATTGCATGTATGTATAATGATCATTGCCGCACCACCGATCACTTTTTATTAAACTTTTTTATCCTCTCCATCCTAAGGTTGCCTGGAAGAGATCGCTGCTTAGCGATAGGGCCGCCGATTGTACTGCTATATTGTTATTTTTCTATTGTTAATTAATATTTTTCTTGGTGTGCAATAAAGAGTATTTGTATTTGTATTGTAACAAAAAAAAACCTGACATGAAGCATTTCAAACTAACGTTGCTGGATTTGATCTTACAAATCGTTTTGCACCCCTTTCTTTTCAGGACTCATTTTCTCTGTTTATGTCATGTTTATATTCAATATCAGTCACCGAACTCGACTGTTGCGAGATCAAAGCAAACATTTTTGGCACCATTTTTTTCAATGTCAGTTTTGCGGCAGCTGATAGATGTCATATCCGATGGAAAATGAAATAAATACTACGTGAAAGCTGACATCACTCGATACGTTGTAGAGTAAAAATGACGTAACAGATACAATGTCATTAGTAAGACATAAATTAAGACGTTGCACAAGCTACAAGCTAGGGAATCAAAGCTTCGATACCTGTTATACTAAAAGACACATTAAACATATAAATATTGTCCATATATACATTTCAAATTAAGCAAGTAACACAATGCAACTGGCACGATCACAATCTTGTAGTTACTGAAACACAACCAAGGCCTGTAAATATTTGAAATATGAACCCTAATTTCCAAATGATAAGAGCCATATGAAGTGCAGTCGGAGAGATCTTACGCATGGACTGCATTTTGCTATGGTTATCCGGTTATCACACTTGGATATAATTCAAACAGAAACCATTATCGCATATTATATATTTCAATTTGATTTGCGATTATAAGGACGTAGCGAAAAGGTAAAAAAGATATTTGGAATAATAGTTAAACTCAATAGGTATCTGTGGGACGACGAACATTTATTTAGCTCAAGTATTGTTATAACATCGGTCTTATTTATTGGCATTAAAGTTACTACTTTAATGCCTAAGCCTTTTCTCCAACTTTACGTTTAGATTACTTATACAAATATATACAACTTGTAGTCTGGCTTGTAGTATGTTACTACTAATACTATCGAATGTTTAATCGGACTGAGTTTACTAAAACATAATTGTCTTTTATGCACCTCTATCGTTCTGTGCGACGTATCAAATAGACAGTTATTAACGACTTCACAAAAAAGGAGGAGGTACTCAAGTCGACTGTATTTTTTTTTTATGTGTGTTTCCTCATAACATCTTACCACGTGAACCGATTTTAAAATATTTTTATTTTGTTTGATAGGTATTGCTTTCCAATTGGTCACCACCACTATCCATCAGATGAGATAGTGGTGAAATGCTTGCCAATCAAGCATAAAAAAAATTGTAGATTGCTTGCCGAAGAAAAAGTGCCTACTATACAAGTTGAATAGCGATACTATTTTTTGCAGCAGACTGGAACACAATCGCTTTCATACCTAGGTTTAATCTGAGTGTAAGAGGTGTATGTATGCCGATCAAAGTGCTGTCGGGTTTTTTTAAGTGTGCAAAATCCTAAAACTAAGCTACATGATCAACATTAGTATACAAAAATGCTAAACAAAAATTTTGCATTTAAAATAACCTCAGCAACATTTTACTATGCTGTGTGTATATTGGTAATCACCACTGCAACATTGTCAGTCCAATTTGTTAAAACAATTTGTTCGTATTTCATCACTCCGCACTGTGCAATATTAGTTCAGCAGCATAATTGAGTGAAAATGTGCCAATAGGTCATGGAAAAAGATACTACCCGATGACGCTTAAATCCATCCAACACTGTAGATTTTATGTGACAGTAACGACTGCGATCTATTCTAGATGATTATTTCTTACATCTGTTTAGTGTTCATTTACTCGTAGCTCGTGTTCTTTTGTGATAAATCAGTTATAATAACTGAGATATGCGCCTACATTTTGCCTAGAGAAAAACTTTTGAGGTTAATTGCTTACAACTTTTAAAAAAATGTTTGAATACTGTATGTGTTGTTCAAGTGCAGGATATATCGGATAATATACGTTAATTTCAGCTTTAAGTGTCAAGCCGTTTTTTAGATTGACCCGGGGACAAAATAGGTCTAAAAACAGTGAATTTGGTGGACTACCAAATTGTTATTTATCAACATAGATTTTTTCTAAAACCGGTTTCGTACTGTACTTGAAAAGTTCTTTTCAACGATACACCCACAAGGGTATGTATTTAAAAAAAATCAAATTATTTTGCTCCCCACTTACATGTATGAGTGCCCCCTTAATAATTTCATTTTTATCATTTTTATTGTCATTTCTAGCTTTGGGCCATGGTTTTACATATTATCTGAGAATTTGAAGTTATTTACGGCTTAGACGCTAGATGCCTCTGACACACCTAAATATAAACGCTTTCACACCCACAACCCCATATTAAGTTTAATGACTTGAGTATAAGGTGCCGGAAACAATCACAATTCACTATACTTTTCACATTTAGACTCCGCAATATATAATGTTATATTGTGTTACGACGTATAATGGAAACATTTAAATCACACACACATTTACAAAACAATTACATACAGAATCAGATTCATTTTCCTTTTTCCTTGGTGAGGAAAATAATTTTCTATCGGCAATCCACAAGAAAGACCAGATTGAGAATCTGTACCTTAAGAAAACATACCAAAATTATAAGAAACGATTTTATTTATTTATTCAAAAACTTCATGCACAAATACTATGTACATAGGAGGACTTAATGCTACAGCAACTACGTTCAGCCTTGTCGAAAATTTTGCTGACGTCTTTGAATTTTATGGTTGCTACCAAAGTTACCGACAATGTACATTTTAGATTTCATTTGAACTAGGATTCATTTTATTCCGCATCACAAAACTACTTTTGTTTGTCGTTGTTATATTTATAAAGACGAGAGACGACGATAAATAATTATTATTCTTGTCGTTTTATTTACTTCTGTTCCATTTCCATTTAGTTCTCGCCATAATACCAGCGGCTGTGACCGCATTCCATTTAAGATGTAATTGGTATATACATGTTACAGAGTGTTTGTGCTAAACCAACATTTATACTGTGTGTACCAATTGATACTGAGATACTCATAGAAACTTCAATGTGCAAAATACAAATGATTTTCATTTACTCTATCATAATAATAAATATAATATACTACTACACTATACTAATCTTATAAAAGTACTTATGCTATAAAATTAAGTAAGTCTTTATAAAATATATCATAAGGACTAACTTACTTATATTCCATAAAAATTAAAAAAATGTTGGTTCCCCTGCGCATCCAATATTATTATATTGTAATAATATGATGTTTACCTGAAAATAAAAAAACCTTATCCTAAACTTTAAACAGTGAGATAACATAAGTTCCGGAACCTACGTCACGACCTCTTTTGGCTCCCTCACATCCGGCTCCGCCCCATTTCAGCCGGGGGAAGGAGAATAACTCTTCACATCGCATCTCACTTTCGGTGGACAAGATAAAGAAATCCACCAGGCAGGATTCGCATATAATAGCTGTTTTACTTTCAGGTAAACATCATATTATATGCTACGAACCGTTATTCTAGACCTTAAACAGTGAGATTTGTTTATTATCGCCTGGTGGCAAGCTAAGAAGTATGCCAATGTGTGAATAAATACAATTGACAAAGTTAATTTATTATATTTAGTGTTAATCTTGATAATGTTGTTAGGCTTCAAGCAGGATGCAAGCACGCCGCGAAAGTAAGTGTTATTGGGGTGCGAACGTTCGTATTATTATCGTGGGAACTCCGCCGAAGCCTCTGCTCTCGCCGAACCCTTTTCGACACGTGTTTCGCCTCTACACGAGGCATCCTTAGCAGCTGTTGACTCGCCGAACGCTAGAACGAGAGTGAATCTCGCGGGTAGAAAACCGCTCTTTTAAACACTTGCTCCGCAGCCGCCATCTGTTGGTTGTGATGCACACCTTCCAAAGAAAATACGTAACAACGGCGATGAAACCATTTTTTTTGAATTATCTAACTGATCTTTACTGTTAAAAATATGATGGATATTGTTATTTGTTCGAAAGGAAATATTGACTTTATTTTTCATGAATATATTGGAAATTTTATCTGATATGGGGCCTAACTACCCACATAGGTCCTTAAGTTACCTTATTTTAGTACCCGTGTCATCTGAAGTTATATACTCGTATGTTTATAGAAATGGTTAATTTTAAGTAAGCAATTCAAGTGCAATAAAAGGTGAAAAGTAAGATATAGTTTGGGTTCAATTTCTAGTACGACGCGTACAATAGCTACTAGAACTGACGGTAGATGGTCACCAGCGATAAGTGCTAAAACAAAATATCCGGGTCTATGTATATTTTGATTACAAATCATTTGTGTACAATAAAATTGGTTACAAGTACTAGTTGGTAAGCGAGTTATTGTTGAAACATTCACTTGGAAAAGATTAGGTTTACGATACAATTATTTATGAGGAGTTTATTTGCCAAGTAATAACTTGGCAACTTGAAATTTTGTGAAACATTATTTGGGAAGTAATCATGTGTCAATTTATTTTGATGACACAAAGGATACCCATTAATGACAAGGATGCATGAAAGCAAACTGCACAAGCGCTTTCTAGCAACTTCATAATATAGACAAAGAAAAAATAAAACGAAGTGATAAAGAATGATTTCAAAAATAAATAAAATAATGCGCCGCCAAGTTTCTTGCCAGGTTCTTCTCGAGATGGCTGAAATTTTGCGAATCTGGCAGTAAAGTCATTAACTTTCATGAGTGCCTCTTTGGGCGCATGTGAATAAACGATTTTTGTTTTGATTTTGATTTTGATCTCCTTGCAAACGCGCATCTCACCGAAGAGTGAATTTAAAAATACACATACATTATCTTTGACTTCAAGGACGGAAATTTCAACTGATACTAAAAATATCAAAACAATACATCAAAGATTGTTTATTCAGCAGGCCCGAGACGGCTATTATCAGGTGTTATACGTTTCTCGGTATAAATCCTACGAGTTCTAAAATCAAAGTGCTGCGAACTGCCCGTTGGCTAAGTTGGGTGAGCGTTCGCCTTCTAAGCAGGGGTATCGGGTTCGATTCCCGGCAGGAACACAAGTTTTCTCCCCAAGGAAAATTTGTGTTTCTGGTTCTGGTTGTGATTGTGTGTGTGATGTGAATGTTTCCGGCACCCACGACACAAGTCATTGAACTTAGTGTGGGGCTGTGAGTGTGAAAGCGTTTAAAAAAAAAAAGAAAGCGTTTAAAACCAAATTGAATAAACCCTTCGTCTTACTGACGACGATCGTTGTTAGAATAACAATGTGATAAATAGAATGCTGTCTCTGCTAGACGCGATACGCGAGTCGCCGCTTTTACTGCGCAATGAACAGAGAAATGGTGGAAGTGAATAAATAAGTCGATATCAGTGTTCCATATGACTGATTCAGAATGTCGATTGTCGCGAAAGGTTTTATCCGTGAAATAAATGGTGGTGATATTAAAAAGACACCACAGACACTGATGCGAATAAAGGTAGGGAATTAAATATGAGCATTTTTACAATGAAATATTATATAAGGAGTTAATGTCTGTATAATCTGATATATTCAAGATATAGATAAACTATGTAGCGCCTGTAACTGTGCTGACACATCTCACAGACTGATTCAGAAGTATTTTAGTGACTTATTCTCTTAGGACAGTCAGAAAGATATGATAAGATTGAACACACACGCTTAGTTCACGTTGTTGATAATAAGATATCATTTTATTATGATATAAAATAATACAATATAATACAAAACACTTTATTGTATACCAAAAAACGCTCCTACCAGTCGATATCCTTCTGCTGGTCTTCTGCGGCTACATTAACAGGCCGCGACAAGCGCTTCTAGTTTCAAAACGCAAAAAAGATATTGATTTACCTGTAATTTATGGTTAACAAGTATGAATTAGAGGAACGGAGGTTATTTTGTTCAAGAGTCGTTGAAACACATTGAGAGGGGTCGTGTGATATTGGAGCCTCCACATCCTGTGACTGCCATACTAATGAACTTGTTTAGAATACGTTATCAAGTTCTACAACTTGTTTGTTTAGGCTGCGAGCAAACAGGGTGAGTTCTGCATTCAAAATACGCTATTTGCAATGTAATTAAGCTTTCTTTGTTGAACAAAAAATAAAATCAAAAAGCTAACGCGATTTTCGACAAAATTCGACAAAATTAAGCTTTGATACAATCCTACTAATATTATCAATCCGAAAGTTTGTAAGTGTGTAAGTATATTTGTTCCTTCTTCACGCTTTAACGGCTGAACGGATTTAAATGAAATTTGGAATTTGTATAGCTTATGCTTAGGATTAACACAACACTACTTTTTAACTTGATAGTAGCGGGCGAAGCCGCGGGGCACAGATAGTTTATAATTAACTATAAAAAAATGTTTTCGTTCTATGTCACTATGTTTTATTTTACAGTAACATAGTTAAAAAAAGTATATATATTTGGTTAAATAAATGTAGAGTCACAGTGGAAATCAAATCTTTGTTTAAATATGAATTTAAAAAGATAATAAGTGTTTCGTTCTGTTCAATAGAACAAAACGAAACACTTATTATTCTGTTCTAAAACTTTGTTTTTGAATACAAAAAGAAAATTTTTAGAACAGAATAAAAATATTTTAAAAATCTTCAGTCCGTGCCTAATCTTAGTTCGTACATAGGAGAGTTCCACTTTGCAAAAAACACTACTAACTATATAACTGTGATACAATATTCAAAAACTGGGATACAGTCTGCAATTACTAATACTGTGTTAAAAAAACAAAGTTTAAACCATGGAGGTTTAAAAAAGTAATTGTTAAATAAATTAATACCCTACATTAGTAATTATGCTTTCGTTATAATTGTACTTGAAATAAAATCTGAGTAAGTTAGAACATTTTACGTTGTAAAAAGTTGATCGTAACTTTATCCCTCGTTATGCTGGAAACTTTTGAACTGTACCATAGGTCAAGGTATGGATATAAAACATGGACGTGTAAAATTAAGAAAATTAAAATTAGAAGAAGGCAAAACACCCACTGCCGGTGCTGAATAAACAACCGGCCGGTCATTAGACCTCTGCATAAACAATGCGCCGGATGTACTGCTAAGGGAAATTTCCGCTCGAATGAATTTAGAACTGGGATTGTGTAATACCTCTTTGTTGCATATTAGAACTTTGCTAAATACTAACGAATTTTCATAAAGGTGATTACATAATAGGTCGTCAGAAATTTTTACCATAGGGACTTTACTTATACACGTACAGTGGAAATGCCTTGATATCTAGATAGGTACATTAATAAAATTGGCAGAGAGGTTACTGGTACAGAAGCGTAGTCAAAATAAACGAACGCAAGTTTTTTTAATATAGTCCCGAAGGTAGTTTCAACTTTGGGCTAGTCAATTAACTCATGCAAGGAGTTCCGCTTCTTTGCGGTACACTTAATAAATATAGAAACAACACTTTTCGTGCTTACTGCTAGAATATCTACATAAATCGATGTCGCATGGCTTTATGTTGGATTATCTGATAGTAGAAAGGGGTAATGCAATTTACCGTAATGTATCTTTTAAAAGACAAAGGAACCTGTAATTTAACGACGATGCTCTATGCTTTGGAGCCTTGCATCGATCAGCCTTTCGTCGCATATAAGTCTCATGGCTCTCGTTAGATTATTTCAAATGTCTCAAGCTGGTACTTTGCCGAACCATCCCCAAGAAGAGAGCAGTACTCCTTACACAATTGGACTTGTGCTTGATACAAATTGAGCAACTGTCAAACCAAACGTCATTATATGGAAACGGCCAATGACCATTTAAGTCCTAGCTGTGGAATTAAGCTAAGTTAACGTATCTTGATCAGCTTCACCTTTAGTCTTTCCGAGTTAAGTTAAAAGTTAAGCCTAATCTGTAGTCATTATTGAACCATTTTTCGATTTAACTTATAATGTTTCTAATTAACAATTTAATACATGTATGTATTCAAAATATTGACCAGGGCATGTACTTTCTCATGTGCAAGAAGGGATGCTATATCTTAATTCTGTGCTAGAAGCATGTGTGTAACTAATTCACGTTAGAGTGCGACTCTATTTAAAATTACATTTACTTGTTACAGGTAAGAGCACTCAGCCACACGCCGGCGAGATCCTGTAGGTGCATTAGATCGTACGTATACCTGGATTAAACATATCTACTTGTACTTTGTATTAATTGTAAAAACAGTTGACAATTAGTAATGTGATAGTTTATGAACTTTACAATACTAGTTGATACTAACACATGAACATGGTAATATGCATAGATTAAATATAATGTTTGCATAGGGACGCTGTTAATGCTATATCCAGAATAATAACTCCTTTAACACGTCCACTTGGTTTCTATGCCATAAATTACTTATATGAACTAGGTTCTCGTAGCTTGGATCCTTCAATATAACGATAATTTTTTTACCACAGCAAGCAACTTATAATATTAAGATATATTACTTAATAGATATTTTTGGTATCAAGCTTATAACCTATTACAAAGCCACAATTTCGATAACCCTCGTATCTAATTTAAAAGCTCACATATACCCTTCGTCTTCTGAGAGCCTTTAGTTTACAACTAAAAGCTGATTACAATCAACAACGGAATTTTCTGCTTGCTAGAACTGTTAATTAGTGGGACATTCCATGTGTAGATACCATATAAACAAACAAGCAACTAGATCAATATTCTGATATGCAAATGTAGTTACAAATAATGTGTGCTATTGTACTATTACATACGTATCTCACTCTATCTTTAATAACGAATCTACGGTTTTACTAGGATATTTACAAGATAGGAAAACATTTGATCGCTTTCTCAAAAAGAATATAGCCTGGGTATTTTTTATAATATTGGGATAAAAAACCTCAGTAACTAAGTGTGTTCCTATTTTATTCTGCAACGAGTGAACGGATTTGAATTAAATTCAAAATGAAAGTAGCCTTGTCCTTATATTAAACTGCCTCGCAGACACATTATTGATATATGATCTCCCGTTTGGTAGCATTTGATTATCATGAAAAAGAAATATCTGAAATTTTGCATTTACAATATTATAAAATAGAACTTCCTAAGTCTTAGTACTCATTACAAGCATGATTTCAGGGCGAAATTAGTGAAAGTCAAATGTTCGTTATTGTAAATCGTGAAAACTTGTTATTTGTGCAACTTTTTTGTTTTATCCTCCAATTATGTAATTTTTGATGACATAGATTCGATCGTGATGCCAATCTTTTAATCAACATTTCATCAGCAGATTTATAAATTATGTAAAAAACTCAGTTTTCTGGAATTTATATCATAATTTATAATATGTAATAAACAAATAATTGCAATCAAGTAAATAAAAAAAATCCAATATTGTGGTGACCGCATACGAGCCATCGGAAACGGTCCTTTTTATGGCGTTGCGGCGTCTGCTTATTGCAAGGAGCTTTCACTGGGGAATGTGAGATCGTATTGCCGATATTGAAATGCAGTCATTATCTTAAGAAGACAAGTGTGATTATATATCCAGCACTAGAAGCTATACAATTTTTATTAATTTATTGGTATAAAAAGTAATTTATGATCAAAGCAACATTTTGGTCAATCACATTAATATAAATGCGAACGTTTCTATCCAAGTGCGTAAATATGTTTGCTTTATTTGTACGCCGTAACGCCTGAACGGATTTGGCTGAAATTTGGAATGTAAGTAGATATTTATTTAATAGTTTAGCACAAAACAGTGAAAACGTTTGTAAGAAAAAGCTACTATTGAAACTTGCTCTTCTGCTACTATTGGATCCGGTAGTGTATTATATATTTATTATTAAAAAAATCATAATAATTGAGCGTCAATTTTTTTAATTCGTTAAATAAGAGATTTGTTATTCATTTTGTACTCCAAAATCTGGTAGTAATTTTATACAGTAATGGAGTTTATCAGGTAGTTGTTAAAATAAACATAAAATATTAAAACATTTAGAGTGAATTTTTCAATATGTAACTGTCTAAACAATTTATTCAGGATTAATCAAAATACAGATATATAATATTTCGTGACATTTTATGAGCCGAATATTATATGGATTTTTTGGCGATTCAGTGTTTGATATGATATGGGGAAATCTTCTGGGTTAATTCAACAGATAAGCAATATGCGTTCTGGCTCACAAAAGATGTTTAAGAGCAATAACCAAACTAAAACGCACAAACAGTTGCATGCCTTTTATTAAAGATTTATGAATTTTGACCTTAATTATATATATATATACTAGCTGCGCCCCGCGGTTTCACCCGCGTTGATAATGATGAAAAGTGATGATGATGATGATGATGAAAAATAGATGTTGGCCGATTCTCATAGATACCGGATAAGCACAAAAAATTTCATCAAAATCGGTCAAGCCGTTTCGGAGGAGTATGGCAACGAAAACTGTGACACGAGAATTTTATATATTAGATATATATAAGTTGCACTATTTTTTAAAAATAACCCGAATTACTTTCGATACTTAGGCGAAGAGTATAAAATTAGCATCGTATCATCGTAGTATGAATATTAAAACTATCGTGAGTATTACATATAATTGATGTTGTGTACGGCTTGAAACACGTCTAAATTTCGACTTACTTTGTAGTCGACTAGTTTCGGACAAATTTGTTGTCCTTTATCAGGATAAGTCAGACGCGCGATACGCAGAGCGGAGCGGCTCGATCCTCGGCGCGTGACTCATCCTGATGAAGGACAACAAATTTGTCCGAAACTAGTCGACTACAAAGTAAGTCGAAATTTAGACATGTTTCAAGCCGTACACAACATCAATTAGCCAGTAGTATTCTGAGCACTTTTCGGTGGTTTACAAAATTTTTGAGTACTATTTGTTATATTCCCCTTTTGTAATCTTATCTGATATTGTTATTATTATTCATTTAAAATAAATAGTCCTTTCTTATGTAAATGTTGTTTTTTTTTATTAAAAATTGCATGACATGTTAAATTAATTATTCTTTTAAATATTGTAAATTTAATATTTGTTTGCCAAATAAGGACTAGAATGTACATGGCAAACAATGTTGTTTTATTTCACATCTTGTATTCATTTTTCGATATACATCTGCATTCTGACGAATAAATGTTTTGAAATTGATTTTAAATTTTGAAACTTTTCAAGATCGCGTACGTACGCAATTTTGAAAATGTTCCAAAAACTGAATCGCCAAAAAAACATATTTCAGCCACTTCAAAAAATACGCGAGGTCTTCTGCTAGCATAGCATAGTCACTAGTTTAATTAAGTAGTTAATTTTATCGTAACGAGTTTCTGTACCAAGTTTTAAAGTATCGACAAGATGGAGAAGTGGAAAGAAAACTTTGAAACAGACGGTTTTCATCTGCGTTTATCTAAGCAAACTTATTCAATAAGAATATCAATTTTCTGGATAAGAACATGACAATGGCTTCTTGAACTTCGTGAGTTTCATTCGCTGCCGATTAAAGGACTGCGATTAAATGTGACCCCGTTTGGTTTATGCGATGTTAAGTTATTTAATGTAATGAATACGGATAGTATAGAAACAAAATGGAAATATTGAAACGCTTGGATCATAATTTGTTATTGAAAGATTTACATTATAAGAGTTACAAAGCTAAAAGTGACATAGTAATATTATGTTACATAATAGAGATTCAACGTAGAAAATCAGTCACGAAATTATTTCAATGTTTCGGCAGCTATACATAATAGCTAGCCATTCTTGGGCGAGCGTGTAAACAAACCTTGACCATATTATCACTTACCTTTAGGTAAGATGGTGGCCAAGCGCTAGTTTATCAGATAATAAAATGCAAAATACGATATCTAAGTCAAGAACCGGGTTCATTACCGGGCATGCATTTTCCGGTGAATTGAATTTTCATACTTTGATGAATTACGGGATTTAACAATGGAGATCTGCTGATGTTTAAATTATATTTATACTATAAAAGAGAGCGGTCTGTGCCATTTACGACATGGGTCCATGCGAATCTGTTAGAGAAATATTTAAGAAATAGGTAGTCTTAACCTGCATCGATATACATTTTGTTAACTATAATGCAAGTTAAATATAACGTAAACATAAACGCTCACAGCACCACACTAAGTTCGATGACTTGTGTTGTGGGTGCCGGAAACATTCACATGACAACCAGAATCAGAAACACAAATTATACATGGGTAGAAAACTAGAGTTCCCGCCGGGAATCGAACCCGATACCCCTGCTTAGGCAAATGCACACTCAACTAAGCCACTGGGCAGTTCGATAAATGAAAAAGTGATGTTTAAACTGCCCGTTGCATTGGTTGGTTGGTGAAAGAAATATTTTGGAAAATCAAAATTCAACCAGACAATTATGAACACATCAACACAATAAAACAGCGAAATCGGTCCATCCGTTAGTGATATTTTTTTAAACATGCGGTCATTGATTTTTTTATCAATATAGATAGAATTCAGATATATAAGTAACTTATTGTGTGTGGGTGAATTTGTCTCGTTATAATCGGTCACCGTCAGTAGAGCACGTGTCAGCGTCTAGCCAGTCGTCCTCGATCGCGAGAGCTCCGTACAAATGTGGGCCAATATCTCCCACAGGGAGACTACGATTAATGGACACACATTTGTTCACTTCATCGTTCTAGTGGTTTGTCACTATACTTAACGATTGGGTTTCCAAATGGGTCCTATCCTTATTTCCAATAAATTCGTGTTGTAGTTATTTCATATCGGTAAACGTTTCATCTTAGTTAGCTAAGTTGTTTATATATCAGCTATAAATATATATAACTGATAAATTAATCAGCTAGAGACGCTGGATTAATTACATATAAGTACCAATATAATTTTATGTCCAATAAACCATTATTATTATTATTATTATTATATCTATTACAAACTAGTTTTATCAATAAAAAATATCACTTATATATTTGGGTATATTTTTTTTATCCTCATTTGTCACAGGGCACTCTGGCAAATACAATACATTTTATATAAAGGTAATGACAATTTTATCAACAAAATTTACAAATAACAAGAGATCTTGAGGAAACCTTAATCAAAAATAATACAATTTAAAAAGATATTATAAAAATTGCAACCGTCTAGTTGAGAAAAACAGCTTGACAATAAAGTAAAAAACAATTATCTTTGATGGTACCGTAATTAATGATAAAATTATAATTATAATAAGTACCTTTCCGTGAACAATACAAGCCGCGGCAGAAATAGCTCGCGACGCAAACAACTGCACAATGATACCGAAATAGCCGGCGAATAACCTCTGAATTATGAGCAAGTAGCGTTTGTCGAGTGTTTTGTTATTATGTTTACATTCTTCTCGGCAATCTGCAACTAAGTAGCTAAAAATATACATACTATGTACGATATTTTTTATTAATTAAGTTTTTTTTTGTTCTCTAAGCAGTAATAATCGTCTCCACGCTCTTGTTCAACCACGCAACATAATGAATGAGTTTGGTTTTGGTAATATTTTAGTACTATATAATAAAATAATTTCCCTAAAATCAGTTTCCTGCTCTGATTTGCCTCATTGTATAACATCAATGGGACTAATACATTTTTGAGAGACAAAATTTAAGTGACCCAGTTTTGAAGAGTTGTAAGCGCGAAAATAAACTACTTAGATGTTTTTGATATCTATTGAAAGTTAATAAAAATATATATTGTATTAGTGTGATAGAGCCTATAAAAGCAACAGTCGTCAGACCAACAACACCTCTCGTGTTTTCGTTGCTAATTTAAAATTGTTCTTTCTTGTTGAATCAGTATACTTGGGTTTTGTTATTTTTGGTAAAATGAATTTATGTGATGTAAATTAAAATCATTTTGTAGAATTTTATATTTTTTTATTAAAAATGGCAGAACCTGATAAAGTAAGTATTGTAAAATTATTTGAGTTCAGACATTATTTCCTCATTATTAGCTATCTAATAGTGAAAGAATTTTCAGAATCGGATCAGTAGTTTCAGAGATTACCTTTTACATACAATCTACAAACAAACTTTACCTCTTAACGATATTAGTATAGATTGAATTGGATACGTCTAAAGCGCATTTCAGATAGACGCGTATAATTGAAATATACTATTTACAACTTGTATATTAACACCACACGGCGCGCGGCGCTGGAAACAACCTTCAGCTATGATAATAACTCATTTTTCATTTAAATTGTTCATACCTACTATATGTCTGTAGATATAAGTACCGATATGTCTGTGAATAAACTATTATCATTATTTAAAAAAAACTGTAGTCATGTAGCCTTCAGACTGCAGGCACGATATAAAACACAGAGCTGAGAATCAAAACAAAACTCCGGTCAGCGGGCAAGATACGTGGTGCGCAGGATTTCATCATGATCAATCAATCATAAATCAAAATCGTTTATTCACATGGGCCCCAAAGAGGCACTCATGAAAGTTAATGATTCTATTGCCAGATTCGCAAAATTACAGCCATCTCAAAAAGAACTTCGCAAGAAACTCGGAGGTGCAATTTTTTCATTCTTATTTTTTTTAACATTCTTAATCTTTAATACATAATTTTATTAACCTAGGTGTTATTATGGTAGTCGCTAGAAAGCGCTTGTGCAGTTTGCCTCCATGCATCCTTGTCATTAATATAGTTGATCGTTTTATAGTAAGCTTTCTTAATTAATGCCCGTTTTATTACAGATTTGAACTTTCCCAGTGGTATTTCAGTTACAATTTTAGGAATTCTATTGTAAAATCTAACCCCATTTGCATTTGTAAAGCGAAGGCATGGTAAGTATGCCTGTTTCTTTAAATAATTCCCTGAGAGATTCGCGTGGACACATATCATATATTGCACGAACCGCTCTCTTTTGTAGAATAAAAATCGTTTCAAAATCGGCAGCAGATCCCCATAGCAAGATTCCGCAACTCATAATAAAAATTACTATCAAAAGCACAAGCAAAATTATCCATATCGATAGTTTTATTCCGCAGTAACGATGCAAAACAAAAAATAACAAGGCTTTCACACTCACAGCCCCATTATAAGTCCAAAGACTTATGTCGCGAGTGCCGAAAACATTCACTACCTCAAACACACAAACACCAGAAACACATATTTCCCTTCGGAGGAATATTTCTGCTTCCACCTGAAATTAAGCCTAACATACGCAGCGTAGAAGTCGTAGAAGGCGGCTGACAGACGTCTGGCTCACCAACTACGTCATCGAGACGTTAATAAATCGTAGTTTATTTATCTCTGATGGGCTATCATTGGCCCACTACCTCAATCGTAAGATAGGTCAAAAGTCAAATTTTTATTCAGTAAATAAGAACAATAATTTAAATCGTCTATAGAATAAATAATTAAATTAATTTATTAATATAAAAAATGTATTTTATCCTTTTACTATGGATATGGACCACGATCACCTATTCAGGGGCTCATCTCATTACGACTGCGTTAATACAGCTTCATTATAGGTCGATTATTCTGTACCATACATGACAGGTTACTGACATAAAGTATACAATAAAGCAATATGTTTATGATATTTGCGTTGTTATCATATTGTTATCGGTGTGTCACAAAATTAAGGTATTGGTTGAACAATTTCAAAGCCGTACTGCATAAATTATAACTGTATGGAAGAGTAGGTAATCCAGAGTCTTTGAATAAATGTTGGGTTTCCCTGATTCAATTAAGTACTCTTGAACTTTGGAACTGGTTCAAGCCGCTTTCTGTTTGGTAACGATAAAAGTTTTAAATCAAAATATCGAGCGGAAAGGCTGTTTTTAGTTTTCCGTACCTACGGGACACTATTACTAAGCCTTCGCCGTCTGTCTATCTGTCCGTATGTCAGTCCTAGGATTTAAAGGGTTCTATCATTGAACCGCTTTAGGTAGTGATTATTTCATAGAAAATGTGTAAATGTGGCGGGGACCTCAATGCATAATAAACGAAAAAATATATAAGAGGCGTACATTGAAGAAACATGTGGATCCTTCAGTTTTAATATTTTTTGTTTGTGGTCTATCATCGAAACGGTAAAACATAAATAAATTATATGATTAGAAGTGCACCTCATCTGTAAGACTGTGTATTTTCAAATGATCTCAAACGATATATTAGTGGATAATTCGTTCTTATACTATTTATTTAATTTTTTTAATTAGATTAAATTTTCTTCTCAAAATATTGAAGACAATATTTACAATGATTTAGGATTTAGGACTGCAATATTGTTCCAATATACATATTTTATATTCATTATAGAAGAGCCTCATTATTTGGGTAGAGTTAAAACAGATAAACATTATTTTCGATTCACAGAGTTACTGTGAAGTTTATTTCTTCCGTCGCTATTATTCACGTCTTGACTTTATTACTGCACGTTTAGTTGTGCGAACACTGTAGCTAGCGCTTTTTTCTTTATAAACATTTCACTAAGAACATTCAAACTGGCAGAAATTATTTCTAACAGCCAACATTTTGGTATTTTTGAGAACAACAAACATTAGTTGATACAAATGTATTTGGTCTACTAATATGTATAAATGTGTATGTCGGTTGTAATTGATAACTTTCACGCAATTAGGTGGCAGACAATAGCTCTAAGAGAAATAAAATTACATAGTGAGAAGCAGAGTGGTCGGTAACGGAGCGATTCGTTCTGCAGCTGCTCGGAACTTTCCATGCTACATTACGTGACGTGATGGAACGTTTGGTGGCTGCAAACTGATCGAATGGAAAATAGTTTGCGTTTGCTTCGAACCAAGTTTGATTGAGACTTCTCAGTACTTACGTTATTGAAAAAAGCCTTTAAAAGAGGTTTAATTCTTCCAAAAATAAAAATATAGTTGCGGTACATCATTTAAATTGTCAATGTAGATATGCTTGACTGTTGATATTTCGGAAATATCATAAGTTACTCGCTATTTGAAATAGACAGTATCTCTAGTAGTAAATCTCTAGCCCAGCAGCTATCCTTGAGAGCCCAATCTGGATCCTCTTTTTGAAAAGAATGTCATAGGCCTAGCATGTTTAATATCCTCAAAAAAATACTTCCTTTGATAACTGACATACCTCAGAAATACTCAGAATTTTGTAGACATGAAACTAGTTAAACTGTTTCAAAGCGTTTCGGAAATTATCTAAACATCTCCATAAAGTGACGTGAGCTAACTGAGCTGTACCGTGAGTAAATGTAAACAAACAACGTTTGAAAGTTCTCCGGCAACTGTTCGCCACAAACACGACGGAGCTCACTAGTACTCAACAACCCTGGAGTGGGCGAACAAAAGTTTTCAAAAGACTTTCATATTCTAAAGCAACTCTATAGAACTACATACGAGTACACACGTGTTCTCGGAACTCGTGTTGTGTAATCCATTATGTTATGTAGTACACTGTCACTGACAAAATAAATAATATGTTGTAACACTGTATTCCCGCATCACCGTTCTACTAACGAACATCTAGACAGACGGCAATGCGGCATCCGCTAATGGTAAAAATACCGACCATTCGCACGAAGCGTTTCGCTTACACTTTCATTATGAGAACTGCGAAGGAGTGGAACGCCCTGCCGTCTACCGTGTTTCCCGAAAATAATAATATGGACTTGTTCAAGAAGAGAGTGAATAGATATTTACTGAGCAAGCGTGCTCCATCTTCGATCGCATCGTCGCTTTCCATCAGGTGAGATTGTGGTCAAACACTAGCGCAGTCTCAAATAAAAAAATTAAAAAAACTTTTAAATTTTCGCGATTCGACCTCATAGTTTAGGTAATATCTCGGCACTTAAGCGCGCTAAAAACTATTTTTATTTACCTTGACCTTTGTTGTTCGTTTGTGTTCATTTGTGCCAAGTTGCATTGGCCATGGTCTCGAGGAGTATAACGTCCGTATTTGATATTGTAGATGCAATTTTAGCAATACTTTTATGTTGTCATTTATGTAGTAGGTGCTTTGTGATGTTTGTAGAATTAGTAGATAAATTTGAGTAGCAACACGTCTTTTCTCCACAAGATTTACTATTCTCGTGTTCAATATTGACCTTAATGAAGACATAAATTTGTTCGATAGTAGTATTTTGTCTTCAGGTCCGTTAGCGAGAGCGTTGACCTCCATGTATGTAATACATAAACACAGCGATACGAGAGTTCTACTATTTTTAAAAATCTTAACAATAATAATAAATAAAGAGAATAATATTTAATAATAGAAAACCTCTTTCACACTCGCAGCGCCGCACTAAGTTAAAACACTTGTATCCAGTGTATAAAGTTAAAATATAATTGCATTATCTTCCGACTGTAATTGCCGTGAGTAGTTGAGTGACTACCAGTTACTTTAATGTAATAAGTATGGTTCGCGATGGACTTAACACTTAGAATCACGATATACACACTCAGTTAAGAAAATAACTCGATAGACATCTCACATGCCTTCACTACCTTCTTTTCCTCTAAGATACGAAGTGGTTCTCGATACCTAAACTATATTTCAACAAAGCCTCGCTTAAATCAATCGTGTATTGATCACTTTTTTTACTCTTGTGCAAAACCGGAAGATGAATCAAATGTATCACGTGACGCAAACAAGCTAAAAAGTTGAAATATTTAAGACTAGGAAACGTTTTGTATGTACGGAATGAAACATTTAATATTTCTCCAGTTCCAAAGCTCAGATTAAACTGTATGTAAATAACTATATGGTTCGAAGACCTTATATTGCTACTTGTAGATATCGGTACAGTAACAGAATCAGTAATAGCCATTATCATATTTGTATATACCGTATAGCTGTACCAATACTTACATACCCATGACATTTAAAATAAGTCGTAAAGGGTGTTTTTTTTATATTGTTCTTAAAATCAACCGGAGCGCGATATATCCGCCCAAGCCAACGTCTTCTGCACGTCTATATTTAAAACTAGCTGACCCGCCCGGCGTTGCCCGGGTAAACAAAAGCTTACATATAAACGCTTTCTCACTCACAGCCTCACTGTAAAAGTACTATAAGTTGTGTCGTGGGGCCGTAAACAATTAACACCACACACACAACATTCATGTCATACCCAGAACCAGAAATATAAACTGCCCGTGGGGAATAAACTTTTGTTATTGTGTTCCCACCGAGATTCGAACCCGCTGCTTTAAAGACGAACGCGCACTCATCTACGCCAGTGGGTAGTTCAAAGTTCAAAGATTCCCCACTCTGCGTCGCCCGGTTAAAAAATCTACACATAAACACTTCCACATTCACAGCCCCACACTAAGTTCAGAGACTTGTAGCGTGGGGCCGTAAACATCCAAGATTCACAACATATTAAAAACCAGGAACACAAATCTCCCGTAGGGAGAAAACTTCTGTTACCACCGCGAATCGATCCCGCTGCTTTGAAGGCAAACGCGTACCCATTTACGCGAGTAGATAGTTCAAAAGATGACCCGCCCGGCGTCGCCCGGTTAAAAAATATGCAAAGAAACACACTTCCTCATTCACAGCCCCACCCTAAGTTCAATGACTTGTATCGGGGGCCGTAAACATCCAAGATTAACAAAGTATTCACAACATACTCAAAACCAGGAACACAAATTTCTCGTGGAGAGAAATTTTCTAGGTAAATTACCACCGGTAATCGAACCCGCTGCTTTGAAGGCGAACGCGCACCCATCTACGCCAGCGAGCAATTCTAAGTTCAGGAACGACCCGCCCGGCGTCGGCCGGGTAGTAAATATTAAAAAACGTACCCATAAACGCTTTCACATTCACAACCCCACACTAAGTTCAATAACTTGTATCAAGGGGCAGTAAACATCCAAGATTCACACAACATTCACAACATACTCAAAACCAGAAACACAAATTCCCGTGGGAAAACACCTGTGTTCCCACCGGGCATCAAACCCGGTGCTTTAAAGGCAAACGCCCACCTAACTACGCTAGCGGGCAGTTCAAAGTTTAATGATAAGACTAAAAAAAAAAAACAGTCGAATTTATATCCTCCTTCTTATGTTAGTCGGTTCAAAACATAGACGTATGCCGGATTACACAGTAACTGTTCCATTCTGTGATCCACCGTTTTCACCCTCAGATAAACTTCACTATTTCTCCTAGACTATAGGTCCAAATTATGTGCAGTAAAGAGCAAATTACATCTACCTGTACTACGTAAGCCGATGAAATAGGTTTTTTTGATAAGGATTAATATTAAATACTTAAAAAAAGCCAACGAAATAGAAGCCGCTATTTTTTAATGTGCAGGAATTCGTAGTACGTGGCGGTACATTTCTGACCCGTCCCGTTCACGGGCGGGCTCCCGTTAAAAACTAATTTCACGATTTCTCATAGACTATTTATCCAAATCATATGCAGTAAAAAGCAAAATGTATCTACATGAACTACGTAAGACGATGAAATAGTTTATTTTGATAAGGATAAATACTGAATGTCTCAAAAAGCCAACTAAACATAGGCCGCTTTTATTTCAGATTTTTAACAAAGAAAAGCAGTCGCACGCCGGACGGTGTGAGGATTGCACGTAAACGCATTGTTTATTGCCAACGAATTGATAAGTGCACCTACGAGTACCATGGGTGATGAGTCGGCGGGAAGCGAGCGCAGAGGATCGATAAGATCACTAGCTAGTAAGCAAGAACGGTCTAGATCTAGATCACCGATTTCTGATCGGGATTTTTTGTCTGATGACGGTCAGATGTATCGACAATTGAGGAATTTAAGTGGAAATGAAGATGATGGTTTTACCGAAGTGAGAAAGAGAAAGACAAGGCGATTTCATGAACCCCAATTGGAGAATGTAGACAGCGAGAGTAAACCTTTATCAGAAAGCATGGAAATTGCTCCGCAGCGTAAAACATCAGAGTCATCACAACAATACTTTGAGGTACGTGTAACGTCACAACAACCACTTCCTAAGCAAATTGCCTTAGCAAAGCTCTTGAGAAGCGCTAATATCATGGACATAATAAAAATCAGGTTTAAAAGCAGTTATACAGTAATTATAACTTTTGATAATAAAGAAAAAGCGGAGATGTTACTTAATTGTGAGCTATTGATGGAGAAGGGCTTTAAGTGCCAAAAAACCGATGAACTGAATGTATGCTATGGCATTGTCCGACGTATGGATTTAGAGTCAAGTGTTGAGGAGCTACAAAAGTTATTTGAATGTGAACACGAGATATTATCCGTGAAGCGCCTGAAGAGACAATCGGGCGAAGGTATTTGGATTGACAGCGAAACAATTCGCTTGTGTTTCAAGGGCACCGCTATCCCGTCGTATGTATTGGCATACGGGTGTAGGTTTTTAGTGGAGCCTTACACATTTCCAGTTTCACAATGTGCTGGTTGTTGGAAATATGGACATATTAAGAAATTCTGCCCTATAAAGAAAATTATTTGTCCTAAATGTGGAGCAAACCATGAGAATTGCGAGACAAAAGACTTTAGCTGCGTAAATTGCAAGGGCTCTCATATGTCTATTGAAAGATCTAAATGTCCCACATTTATGAAAGAAAAAGAGATACGCAACATAATGTGCCAAGAAACATGTACCTATAAAAAGGCATTATCGTTATTTCTGGCGAAGCGCGACAGGGACAACAACGAATCGTTTGGAAGTCAAAATACCATCACTCCGATACTAAACAAAGGTGATATGACCCAGCGAGGGACTAAAATACCTACTGCTACTATGAGCTACAGCCAGGTTTTACTAACAAACGAACGAGAGCATTCACGTGACTTAGAAATGGAGATAAATAATAATTTGTCCAGTGATGAGTCATCTTCTGAAAACGTTAGCAAAAATGGTCAAGAAAAGAAGAAAAAGCCGAGAAGAAAAAAAAAGAAAATTGTAGAGGATAGAGAAGTATTGAACAAAGAGGAACAAAAGAAAAATGAGTGTCCAGAGAAAAATACAAGTGAGAAAAAGTTTAGTTTTGTTAGATTATATAGTAAGATAAAAGACATTCTGTCGTGTCAAAAAATGCTCAGCGAAAAAATCATTGACTTCTTAAATGTAGTTGTAGAGGAGTGCTACTTATGGGTAGCGAACGAATTTAGGAAGGGGGATTATCTCTCAAAACTGTTATCTGTGCTTGGGCATGGATAGCGCTCATAGAAAGCAACGTTTTGTAAACATAGTCCAATGGAATTCGCAGAGTATTAAACCTAAATTAACAGATTTCGAATGCATACTATTTCAATATAAAGTTCATATAGCCCTAGTAAGTGAAACATGGTGGAGCGAAGAGGATAATGTAAACGTTAGTAATTACAACATATGGAGAACAGATCGTTTTGATTCATATGGGGGTGTAGCAATTTTCACACATAAGTCAATCAAGACAGAGGTAAGTCACATAAATTTAAGTAATTCTGGCATTGAGGTGGTGGCGATAAAAGTCCTAAATTGTAAATTTATTTCTAACATTGTATCTATTTACTGCCCCTCATCAGTGCGAACGACCCAGTCTGATTGGGATGAATTGTTTTCATTATACAATAACAAAACTTTAATTGGTGGTGATTTTAACGGACATCATACCAATTGGTCAGTAAAAAACGATACGAGGGGTGTACAAATATTAGATTCGTCATTAAATCAGGGATTTATTTCATTAAATACAGGAAGTGCAACTAGAGTTAAGCTCGTAAATAATATTTTACAGGAAACATCACCAGATATAACTTTTGTTTCTACCGATATATGTGTTGATATGACGTGGCAAGTTCTGAATGAAAATTTAGGTAGTGACCATATGATAGTCAAAGTTTCTGTTAACTATGTAGGCAATACACATTTTGTTAAAAAACGCAATTATAAAAAAGCTAATTGGTCTGGCTTTAAAGAATCAATAGAACTGCCGATATTAGCTCTTAATAGTAATTCTGGTACTATACAAAATAAATATGATGCGTTTATCAAAGTAATTAATAATGCTGCGGATGAAAATATACCATGGATTAGATTTAGTAGTGACCCTCAGAGCAAGTTCATACCCAAACCATACTGGAGTTCTACATTATCCAATTTAGTGGCGCAACGAAGGTTAGCACTTGGGCATTTTCGTCGCAATCCTACTCCTGGAAATCTTAAAATTTTAGAAAATAAAATTTTATTGGTTAGATCTGAACTATTAAAGGCAAAATCAGTAAACTGGAATAAATTTTGCGATTCCACTGACGCAGTTACATCTCTATCAGATATGTGGAGAAAAATGAGGTGGATCAAAGGTTATCGTCAGACAAAATTCAATGCGCCAGAACACAAAAAACAAGAATTACTTTGTTCATTGGCCCCAGATTATGTTAGAATATCTAAACCTCAGTTTATGTCAAATAATATGGTACTAGAACAACAGTTTAATATACAAGAATTAGAATCGTGTATAAAAAGAAAAGATACATCTCCTGGAGACGATAATATTACCTACTCTATGATACATAACCTCCCGATTGTAGGCAAAATCGTTTTACTTAACTTATTTAACGAAATTTATTGCTCAAGTTATATTCCACAACAATGGAGAGATATAAAAATTGTACCCATTCCTAAAGCCAATTTAAATACAAATTTAGAACCTAAACTGAGACCTATCTCACTAATATCCTGTATTTGCAAAATTTTCCCTAATATGGTGGCCAAAAGGCTAGAATGGTACATAGAAAAGAATAATATATTATCTATTGATACTACAGGTTTTAGAAAATCACACTCTTGCTTGGATTCAGTTACACGATTAGTTACAACGATTCAGATTGGATTAACTAAAAATATACCTACACTTGCTTGCTTTCTTGATATAGAGAATGCGTATAATAATGTACAGGCAGAGGCTTTAACAGTTATGTTAGATAAACTTGATGTTGGTAGTAAAATGTGCAGTTATATTTGGGAATTTTTGAGTGAGAGACATTTAATAATAAATCACGATAATTCAGATAGGTGTAATATAATCAGGTGGACCTCTAATGGTTTGGCACAAGGAGACCCACTATCACCCTTGTTATTTAATATAGTAAGTCATCAAATTTGCAAAATTATCTCTACACGTATAGGACAATACGCCGATGACTTTGTGATTTATACAAGTAATAAAAATATTGATACTTGTACGTCGGATATCCAATCTTCCATAAATACTATAGTTCATCTACTTGAAAACATTGGTTTAGAAATATCAGCACAAAAGTCTTTTTTTTGTTTATTTAGCAGAGGGCATAGACGACATAATATTAAATTAGAAATAAATCAAACATCTTTAATTTGCAGTGATAGTATTAGATACCTAGGCATTTGGTTAGATCGGTCTCTTCGCTGGAGTAAACACATTAATGAGATTTGTGAAAACACGCAAAAAATTCTTAATGTTTTGAAGATTTTAGCGGGAGGAAGCTGGGGTGTTCACCCCAAACACTTAAGAAGGTTGTACATTAGTTTGATAAGAAGTAGGATGGATTTCGGCTGTTTTCTTTATGACAGTAGTGCTAATTGTCACACTTCTAAATTAGATAAAATCCAAAATCAAGCCCTTAGAATTGTCGGCGGTTTTATAAAATCCACTCCCGTGCACGTTATGGAAAGTGAAGTGTGTATACCTCCGCTATGTATAAGGAGGAAATATTTGGGCTACAAATATTGTTTAAAAATTAAATCTTGGCCTTCTATGTATAATCCGACAACAAACCTTTTGGATGCAGTCGGAGCTCTATCTAATGATAGGTATTGGGTAAATAAAAAGAAACCATTATTAATGTTACTGTATAATGAAGTTAAAATAGAAAAGTGTTCCTCCTCTTATCCTTTAGAAATGTTTTTACATGATGTGTGGTTATCTAATATTAACTTAAAGTCATACATAAACGAAAGTCTCGTTTGTATGGAAAAGGCCAAAAGAAACTATAACTTTAATATTTTAAAGAATGAAGTTACTTGCGAATTAAATGAAAAATATAATAATTGGCATAAAATCTTTACGGACGGCTCTAAGAACACTGACGGATCTTCGGGAGTAGCATATTACGATGCAACATGTAAACATGCCGAGTGCTATAGGAACACGTCGCCGGTATGTATAATGACCTTGGAGCTGTTTGCTATATCGGCGGCGTTATCCTACGCTGAGTCGAAAGATTTACTTAATAATAAAATTGTAATAATTACTGATTGTAAGAGTGCGTTGCAACACATCTCACGTTGTATCCTAGGATATAGATGCTTTTCTATAGCATATACTATAATCCGAAAACTAGAAAAGTTTCGTGAAAATCGAGTCAACATCAAGATACAATGGGTACCATCGCATATTGGTCTAGCGGGGAACGAAGAAGTTGACCGCTTGGCTAAATTGGCTGCTATAGATGGAACAGACATTTTCATTCAAAATTCTTATTTGGAAATATTACCTAAATTTAAAATGTTGTGTTTTGAGAGTTGGAGGGAATATTTTGATGAGCGTTCAAAAACCAAAGGTATTTGGTACAGGATAATGCAAAGTCAGCCCCATCGTTCCCCGTGGTTTGTGGGCGATATTAGCCGTAAGCTTGTTGTTTTAGCACATAGACTGCGTTCCGGACATATTCCACTTCGGGTATTTGCGCATATGATGGGAAAAGTCACTTCTCCTAATTGTGAAGTTTGTGATAAACCTGAAGACGTGTATCATATACTAATGGAATGTGTCCGGAACCGAGCTGTGAGACAAACCATTTTTAAAGATCTTGGTATGTGTGATGTTAACTTAGGTGTGTTGCAGGGCATTCTATCTCAGCCAATGTCAAATGAGGCTAGAATGATTTATGAGCTAGTAACTCCTTGTTTTGGTTCGTGAATTGTTCTAGCCTTTAAGTTTTATTGTTTAATTATGTATAAAAATGCTGTATATGTATATACTGTTAAGGCTACGATGAGGCTGACATAAACTGAAAGTTTAAAAGCCTCTAAATAAAATAAAGATTAAAAAAAAAAAAAAAAAAAAAAACAAAGAAAAGTATTTTTTCTAAGCTATACATACATGTTAGATATATGCTGTCGCGGACTTTTTTGTAAAACTCATAAAGGCCAACATTTTTGCCATACATTGTATTCAACTATGTCTTACCGTTTAGTCAGCGTACGCCGATAAAGCGGAAAGTTAGCAAATTTTTCTCCGACTTGTCTTACGAATATTATTATTTCGAACTGATAACTAACTTCTATCCCGACAAAACATAGCCTATGACACTCAGTGATAGTGTAGCTATCTATTGGTGAAAGAATTTTCAGAATCGGATCAGTAGTTTCAGAGATTACCTTTTACATACAAACAAACAAACTTTACCTCTTTATAATATTAGTATAGATGTGTATATCTACTAAGGTAAAACTAATGTTAAATATATTTTTTTTTGTACATAGCAGTGACATTACATCCTATTATAGTACTAGGTGAATACTTTTACCATATCATCGCCGCTTCTACAGTGTAGAGCGCTGTTTACCCACGAAGCTGTCACTCACTGTTACATATTTAAACTGATGCCAAGTCAAAACATATGGGCACAATAACTAACATTTCCTAATAACAACATCGTTACAATTTATTATAATAACGTTGAAGTTTGGGTACAAAATGCTCGAGGTAAACTAAATGGAAACAAAACATCATTGGTTAACATTTGGTCTATCTGTACTCAAAATATTATGATCTTAAGCCTGATTTCATCAGGGCATTCTCCGTTCTTTGATAGATAGGTAAGCATTTGGCCGCTATCTCTCTTGATGGAAAGTGACGATGCGGCCGAAGATGCAGCATGCTTACCTAGAAGATATCTATTCACTCTAGACTTGAAGACTCCCAGATTATACTGTTGGGGGAACAAGGATGCCGGCAGTGAGTTTCACACACAACTAACAAATGTTGAAGCAAAACGCTTCGAGCGGATATAAGGTATGTCAACCATATATGGATGACGTTGGTTTGTTCGTCTTGTGGTCCGATTATAGAAAGGGCAAAGGAAAATCAACTGGTGTAATTCGAGAGCACACTCTCCGTTCTTCAGTTAAGTCAAAATTTTACTGTTAATCTGCTTGAATGACGTTTGATTTTGTCTTAGTCAGAGTTTGATGACATGGATTTTAGTAGATTTATCTGTTAGTAACCAAAAACTGTGCTACATACATTTTCAGTGTTGACTAAGAAACTATTTACTTAATGCAGCTTAGTTATTAATTGTATATTTGAGTCAGAAATAAAACCATTCGCCGAATAATATGTTTTTCTTATATAACGGGTATGTACAAAGTTATATCAGTACTGCTACTAGTATCTTGATTGTTTGAACACTCGAGATACCTACCTATAACTTTATAACGTGGACGTCTCTACACAAAAAATAAGTTAATTTGTTTCAACGGCAACGTCACATCAAGTGCGAACCGCTACATACACGCACAGCGATAGAATACTGATGAAATCATAAAAACGAATGGATCATGACGTGATTCTTATGTCGTAAAGCCCCGGGGAAAGATACGACCTTTTCCTCCATGTACTGTGAAGATACACGCTCTCGGAAATGGACGGTGGCCGACATTTAGTGATGTTGGCAGTTTAGGGTTAAGTGAGCGATGTGTTCATCGTAACTCGACCCGAGTACCGACGTTCTCGTGAAATGTGTCACCGAGCCATAGTAAAAATAATTATATTGGCAAGTAAAAAGCTCGTGAAGCATTCAACTAAATGAAATTTTCAGCATCGGATCTAGTCGCCATTTAAATATATCTCAAGATTGTTAATTACGATATCTTGTTAAGTGTTGCTTGCAGGAAAATATTTGATATACACTTATAACCGGTGGTTTATAAAAACTTACCTGTTATCACTATATTGTAGCTTATTGTGTATTATGTAACAAATAACAATGTATTCTTAAAATAACACGCATATGCCAACGTAGTTTTGCTTTTTATTTGATTTATTTCGTGAATAAAATGATTGAGTAATCACTAAACGAAAAAGTCAATAAAACGTAGACGTAATGGATATTTTATATTTTATTACCGTCATAAAGGAAACCATTCATAATCTTGACATCAGATTTCCAACTTGTCCACTCGAATTTTATAACAAACTATGCAAAACAAATTGTCATTTGAAACGGGTTTCAGAAAGTATGTTAAAAGAGTAACTTTGATCCCGCCCCGCATCTATCCATTATGTATGAACATTAGGGATCCGCCTAATTCCATCCGTTATAAAGTAAGAATCAATATAATAAGCGTATTATAAAAAATGTCCTTCTATCTCAAACAATTCACAAAGTATATTTAGGGCGACCGGCGACCGGCGACCGGCGGTGGGTCTAGATTGCCTAATTTCTCTTCAAAACTTTAATAATAAAACGTTTTCTGGCCAGATTGGGTTAGAAGGGCAATCATTTTGGTCTCAGTGAGATTAATGCTTACTGGTTTATAGGAAGGTTACCTACTGAAAACTGTTTTTGGATTAAATATAATGGGAGTCCCCGGGAGTGCGGGGAATGCAATTCTGAATTACAGAAGTTTTTTTAAGCTACTACTGCCGTAGAGCAGTACCTATTATTTAACCCCCTAAGCACACATAAAAATATATGCCACCATCACCAAAATCTCCCGTGAAAACTTTATCTAGGTTTTATAATTAATAAAATATATTAATGCTCATTTTGTCAGTGTTACTATACTACTATTATATAATAACCCTCCTTTTAACAAGTATGTGCCTCCATTTTTTTGAACTCGTGATAATTACATAGAAGTAAGACGTGAATTTTGCAGTTAGATAAGTAAGTTAGCTAATGATGGTTCTCTATTCTATATTAGGGCCCATGTGAATAATTACTTTTTTAGTTATGAAATTCCACGTCTCTGAAACATTTTAATGAATATTTCCCTGGGCGTCGCTAACTCTGCATAAATCTCTGACTTTAATTAAGATACTGGCCGACTTATCGTCCGGTCCCAAGCAAAGCAATTTTGTTTTATTTTAAACAGGCGCTGCACTGTTTAAATTTACAATGTGAAAACTTTAAAAAAAGTTTTTTTTTTATAAAAATGCTTTGCTAATAATTATTATAATCTTGAAATCTAAATAGAAATGTGCGTAAGCATAATACATACCTACTTCTTAATTTAGAAAATTTTCACGTAACGTATCATAATATCACAACATACTTTTATTTGCTAGTTTGTATGGCATGGATCCTCCTTGATTAATTGATGTTTACTTTTTTAAATCACCTAATAGAAATATATATAAATAAATAAAGTGGCCATAAGTCTGCATCATAAGATTAAACTACTAAGTTAGAATTCAGAAACAACGAATGTTCATAAACGTGTTCAAGAATAAAAGTAAAGCCAACACAATAAGATGCAAAAATATAGAACGGGCTTCTGACGGCACCATAGCCTCAGATAATATACAAGAGATCATTAGAGAGGTAGCTTATAAAAATACTAAACTACACTATGCAATTTCTGCCCGCTTTGCTTCAAAGGATAACGTAATCATCAATCTGGAACTTCAATTTATAATTCTGTAGAACAGGAGCAGGATAGTTATAGGTGTAGAATAGTTACCAGCCCGGTAAGGAATTTCGGCAATATTTGAGCATTCTCTATTACAATAACTCCGCACGATTATAACTCGACCATCTTATTGGATGAACCATATCTGATTCAATATTTAACGTTACCGTTTGAGCGTTATTGAATAAAATTTTGTTCCACTTCCTTCTACTCGTATGTATAATTTAAGAATTGCCTAACGAAATGGTTTCCAAATGTAAAGTTAGATGAAGCCGTCCAACAACATCTGCCGAGACAGAAGATATAAGAAATATATATGTAAAAAGCGTTTGTAAACGTAAACGATCAAAGAAAAATGAACATTTAAAAAATAATTCATTCTATATGACAAATAACCATATTAAACCTCTATGTATAAATACTAAAACAATCAAATATTCTACCATTGGTATTCTACCGTTTCCATTTTAGAGTGTGCACAGACTGTCAAATGTCATCTATTTATGGTTGACACAAGGACCTTGTAGCTTTACAAACCGTAGGTTTCCTGTCACGATGGGTTGACAAAACTGCAATTTTCAACCGTTTTGTCTCTTCGTTTATCATATCCGTACTTCGAAGGAGTGGAACTCATTACCCTCTCCTTTGTTCCGCAAACGGTATAATCTGAAAGTCTTCATGTCACGAGTGAATAGGTATCTTCTAGGCAAGCAAGCTACATCTTCGGCCGCATCATCATTTCTTTCAGGTGAGATAGAAATCAAATGCTTGCGTAACGAGTATAAAAAATAAAATATAATTATTAATTATGATTATAGAATATGCGACACCGTTAGTGGCTTGAACATAGTTAACATGTGTATATAACGAACACATCCTTCACTGAGAACAATATTATTATATGATGTCTGCATACCCTCGGGATATGGAGTATTGTAACTAAAAGATAAAATCAGCTACTCGATCAGTCTATTCATTAACTCCTGGCATTCAATGTAACGGCCGAAGGACGCATACCCAATAGTTGAAAGCAACTATTCACAAAACCACAAGTTTACTTTGCTCATAGTATAGTAAAGGCAATCTACTCACATGCTATGGGAGTAAATTATTAAGTGCTCGCTTTCGACCCTGTAAACACAGTATTATGTCACCATCATTAAAACCACTTAATTTCTAATTGAATCATAAGTACTAGGCTTAGCGTGTTGTATGGACAAATTAAATACAAGTCATTTGATATAAAAAAAAAGGTTAACAAATGTCATAGGCGTCAAATTGTTTGTCGGCATTAGATTATGCATTTCGAGCACGAGTGCTGGTCGTCGACAACCCTACTTCTGAAACCAATATGGGGGTAAGGCACAAATATATAACCACTATCAAGATTCCTTTTTTTGCGCTTTTTGACAGTCTCTGCTGATTCAGCCGCAACACCAGCCTTATTTTTAGTTCCAGAAAGATGAGACGGTTTAGGAGACGGGTTGTCTACGCAAGTTGCATTCCAAACCAAAGGCGGTCCCATCTTCCACGGAATCAGGGTAATTAATTGATTGTTTTTCTTTGCATGATTTACAGTAATCAATAAATAAATATATATAATATATGTATTACTTTATTAGTATAATAAGTTTATTTTCTCAGGCAATCAGATATACTTGTGCTTCAAACAGTTTCGCAGGGTAAAGCGGTTCGAGGGCATGGACTATTTATAAATTTGGTAATAATTAGTAATTCCTATGATAACATCTAATATATCAAAAGACAAAAATATTTTCTTAATAATCATTTCTCACCTTGAATTGCCTTTTCAGTGGTCAGATAGCACATTTAGTTAACCAACCACTGAGAAGTCAAACCTCAAGACCACAAAAACTTTTGCAATTGTGGTAGTGTTTAAAACAATTTGCCTCTCTCGAAGGCGACTCTAAAGCTTGTAAAAATATAGTCTATTTTAGAAATCTTCCAATAAAAAGCTTTTACGTAGTTTCACGCGACGGTGAGGGATTACTTAAAGCAAGTGACCGCTCCTAAGTGAACATATAAATTACTGGATGGTTTTGTAGTGGTCATTTATCTTTAGTAACTGACCTTACTGACCTCTTTTGGATTCTCTTTTCAAAAAATCTAGAAAAGCAAAAAATCTTCTACGTGGAGTGCACGGAATAAAATTACAATACTCAAATTATATTTTATTATAACGCATATTATTTCTATGTACATATATGAATATGTATATATACATACGTATACATTGTCTATTGTATGTACAATAGAATAGAAAATTATTTAAAGTACACAAAAAAGGCGTACTTATCGCTGAAAGCGATCTTTCATGATATGAATTTGGATATATTGCGTAAAAAATATGCTTATGTTATTAATAGAGGAAAAAAACAAGTTTTTACCCGATATGATCGTCACACCATGTATTACCCGGAAAATTTAATAAAATCTAGCGTAGCAATGCGCGCCTTTTTCTAAGACTGAAGCTTAAATGTTTCATTCATTATTCATAGTTCTTATGTTTAAATATAATCCTGACAGTGTTGGCATTTATTAATATTGCACGTACATTCTGTATAGTTACATATAGATAAATTGGACTTAAATTTATAATAAAGCTCATCCGTAAAGCTACGCAGAGCATGTACGTCGTAGTAAGCTGTAGAGGCTCTAGATAGCAAAGCGTCGTAGCACAGCCGCTACGATGCTACGCAGACCCTACGTTATGTTAATATTACATTTACTATGATAGTTACATGAGTTTAATTACTTCTTGAATATTAGTACTTTAATTTTACTGTCATACTATCAGCTACTCGTTAGCATTACGAACCGATTGTAAAGTTCTAATCTCTAATAATAATCGAAATTATAGTTCCACACAGTACCGCGGTGTTCGATTTATACGTTTAGTTCGAAACTAAAAGGCGATTATCTGGTGTACAGCCTTCTATACAATAAATAATAATTGGTAATTCTAAAACACATTGCTTAACTGATAATACATGTACAATCAGGCGGCATCGTCTAAATGAATATCGACATAGTTCTACTAAAATGATCGGTCGTTTTATCTTTGTTATTAAAATACAAGACTAGAGTTATTCTAACGTCGACGTTTCGACAGGGTTGCACCGGCCGTGCTCACGAGATACTTATAATAAAAGCGCCCAAAGACCCGGCATTCTCATAAAAACATGATTGCAGTTCTCGAAAGTTTGAAAAATAATAAAACAGTCACAATTTGGTTTAGACTCCATCCGGAAACATACTTCATTATGGACTAACACAATGGACTGTAAATTGTCTGATCAATAAAAGAACAATAATAATAATTATCTTAAGGCTCTTCACAATTGTTTGCATTGTTTATTATTTATTTATTTATTTATTTATTTATTTATTTATTTATTTATTAAAGAAAACATGCCGAGGGTGGGCATTACAGATTTCCAATTCACCCACCCAAGGTTATTCACAAAAAACTTATTAATTAAGAAAATTTGCAACTTAAATTACTTTAACTACATAAAACAAAACACTTATTTATAATTTTATTTCAAAACGAAACAAACATAGTGCTATATCCATAGCCGCACTGTGTAGTTCGTTAAGCGAGCAGTTAAATAAATCAAGGGCTTGGTTCCGGTCGAGCATAGCATTGAGCAGGCGCAACGCTCGCGATATTGGTGCAAGCTTACCTAGTTTACCTTGGGCCTTAGCCATAAACCAATTCTACTTTCGACAACGCTCGGAGAAACGCTAGAAATGTATGAAAATGACATTTCAAGCGTAAAGTTTGATAGAATAGCTAAGTGCTAGCCATAAACCAAGATAGCGTGTCGAAAAAACGAAACTTTTCGTAAAAGTTTAACGAATACGAAAAATTCCCATACAAATATCTAAAAACGGTAGCCATAAACCACTTTTTGACAGGCGTTCACGAAAGACGACAATAAAAATGGCGTCTGTTTTGGACAGCTGTTTTCGAACGTACGGGAAGTGTCATACAATTATAATATTAAATGTGTACACAGGCGAAGATACAATATTATTGACGGTAAACGGCTATGAACCTTTCTTTCAAAGGTTTTTAATGATGTGAAAACGCAGCGTAGAACCCAAAAAATGGATTATATAAAATCAAAGGTAAGAGTACAAACTCTTTACATTTAGTATAAGTAACACCCACCCTTATTGCCTACCCAAGTAAGAAAATGAATTAACATACTTCTTACCTATAAATTGATGTTTGTATCTTTGTACCCAGATGCTGTGCAAGATTTCTAGAAGCCTATCATTTCAAGAAATAATATGCTCGTCCAGACATCAAACAAGTTATATACACATTAAATAAAACAGATAGATTGATTACAAGGTGAGTACTAAGTTAATTTGTTAAAATATTTCAATATGACTATCCATAGAGGAGTTTTTATTTATAACAAGCAATTAAATGTCATTAAAGAAATACAAATTGCATAAAACATATTTGTTCATTTTAAGTAGTTTAGTGTATCCTATATTGAAACAATGGGTTATCAATATATTAAAAACAAGTAATACTTATGAAAGTTTTTTTAATATCAAGCTTTTACCTTAAAATAAAAAAATATTAAAACGGTATATAATCAGAGAATTTGTCAAGATGAATCCAACAAGCCCATACTCGATAGGTTTATCTTGTTTAGTTCAGAAGTTCCTATGGCCATCTTCCAGCTCCATCATCAGACCTTGGTTACCACTGAAAGACAAACTACTCGTCAAGACGATTCAAGTAAGCCCAAACTCGATAAGGTTGTGTCGTTTCATTGTGAAGTTCCTTTGGCCACCTCCTAGCTCCATCATTAAATCAGCACCATGTCATCATTATATTGCATTGTCACGCGATTTACACATGTATGCAAAATTTCAGGTCAATCAGTAACCAGGAAGTGGATCAAATTTAATTTGCAAGATTTGCTGACAAACATCGGGACAGGTGAAACTAAATAAAAGCTTGTAAAATAGCTAGTTCATAATTAAATCAAGTAGTATGTATGTATGTAATAAATGAACTTATATATATATACAACAGTATCTAATAAGTTCAGACTCCTTTTTGTAATAATTGGGCTATTAGTCCGGTTGACTAATTCATTGATTTCTATTTCATTTCTTACCATTAACTCCTATAATGATCACCTTAAATTTTGATGATGTGGAGATATGATTCTAAAAAATATGGTGATAACCCTCTTGGCAAGTCATCCGACTTGCCAAGAGGATCCCAGGGCTCGATTCTCAACAAGACCAGTAGATTCAGAGTTACCTTTTACTAAGAGACAGGTGTGTGTGTGTGTGTGTTCTGAACATCCTCCTATAATACACCATTAAGTGTTCTATAAACCATCTTAATGATAGAATATCATGTCAATCATTTATAATGTTTCACAATAATATGTCTTCTGTTTCAGGTTTCACAAATGAAATTTCACCTTACAATCTATGACTTACTTATGTTATTTTCCAGTATGTAATTTAATAAAAATAAAATAAAATTCTTGTGGTTTTATTCAATACTATAAATTACACAAATTGTTACTGGCGAGTGTCTCTATAATCCAGCTATACAGGCACTTAGCAGACCTAGCGCTGGTCACAGAGAATCACAAAGGCAGATCACATAACACCTATATTTATTAAAATGTACCGCATGTTTGTTAATAATACAATAACTTTTTCACATTTTACTTCACTTGTCTTAGTGTCGGGCTGAGTGTAAATGATTTTGTGGAATCAATTAAATATATAGTACTCAATAAAAAATAACCTAAACACTCATGCATAATTTAGCTTCCTACAAGTAGAATTTGGGTACCGGAGATTAATACTTATTTAACTGTGTAACCATCTAACTTGTGACAGCTTTATGCCCTAAAGATAAGGTAATAAAAATAATTAAAAGTTCTTGTAGTTTTATTATATTTAATCAAACCTTTTTAAAATTATATTTACTTAATACAATTTAACACTAATAATAAGTAATATTATGATTATATAATTACATTTAAAGTAGGACATCAAGAGAGACAAGCCATTGCAGCACATGTAGGCCCATATTATTTATTGACAGATAAATTGTAGTTTCTCAGTTGAAATGAACACTTAAATAGATTGGTTATATTCCAATGATTTTCCATGTAATTCAAATTCTAACTGGTGGTGATAAGGCCTGCACTGATGTCTCGCTGGTGGGTGTAATGTGTATTTCCCCCTGCCAGCCACCCCAACTCCTTTATATATCGGAGTGCTGGCTCAATTGTTCCAGTGGTAATGTAAGTCTGCATGATGTCGACTCTGTTGCTTTGGAATGTTCATGTACTTATCCCAACTTTGGATCATATTTTTTTGTGGCCTCACAGTGCAACATCACGTTTTCCAGTTTCATTTACCCGCAGGCAGCCACGACATCAGTGGCACCAGTCTTATACATATGGCTATTTATTTATGCTCCAGATTCTAATAAGTTTTCCTGTAGCGTATTTTGTGACAGCACAGTTCCTGATGAAAGGTGATACAAAGCCGCAGTTATTATTAATACATTAATTGACAGTACGGCATATGGTAACTTCTATGTTATCCTCTTGGTAGAAATGAGCACTTCTGACTTCGCGATTGTTTTCCTTATATTTTTGTTTGGAACGCTTGATTAGTTACATTTGTGTTCGATGCATAGGCTTTTTTATCCTTCACTTGAACAAGACAATTCATAGATTTGTACATGCACAGTCGACGATAGCTTTTCGAATAGATCTTTAATTATCTGCCCTAGGGATGGAATCACAGGTTCCCTGCTTGCGTCTTTTGTCTAACATGATTCATGATGATTCTAATAAGTAATAAGTTTGCCTACATCTTGAAATAAAGGAAACAAATTAATAGATTTTTAGAAAACAATCGCAGACCACAGAGAGTACAATAATTCCGCCGTATTTTTTGTTTACTAATGTCAATTTCAATCATCGAGTTCTCAATCGATTTTTTTTTTCACTATACGTCATATCGATTATACAAAAATATCTGTTTTTCATTATTATGTTATGTTATTACATTACTATAGGTAATTTACCGAGCGCAGAAAAGTGTTTAAGTTTATTCAGGTACTCGGCGTTTTGTCCATCTGTCCATTGGCATTTAGCATCTAAACCAAACAAGCTAATGACTTCAATTTACACTTGTTCATCGAGCGAAGCGAGGTCTATAAAGTTTATTTGGTGATTCAGTACATTGCCCGTCCATCCGTCTGTTAAAGGCATTTAGCTTCTAAACCATTAATATCACTTGAATTCTCAAATAACATGAAACGGTTGCCCTAAGCAAAAAATGGCAATTAAAATAAGGCAACTAAAATAAGCGACAAAAATGGCAATAAATTTTTATATCTTTTATTCAGGGGACTAACTATAACAATAACGGCTTTGGGGTTGTCCTTAAATCACGTGATGTTTTTAGCAACTTTTTAACCCCTCATATCTTTGGATGGATTTCGACAATTAAGATATCGTTACATGGGTATTTCTTATCAAATGTCGAAATTTGATTCCCGGGTCATTAGTGCCGAGTCATATACATTAACTAAATAGGCAAGTCTTTTTTGATTTCAATGTTCGCTGTCTACACCACTATTGTTAGTAATCATCTCAAATATATCAATATTCTTCTATATTTTATTTTATTTATTCTATTGTCTATAAAAGCTTCTATCTCACAACGACGAATTTATAAAAACGATAACTCGATTTTAAATGTCCCGAAAAAAAATCATTCACGAATTTTCGATTTCTAAGCGTATCGAACGATATAAAACACAACCTAAAATTTTTAGTACCTTGCAACATTCTCAAATTATTCAAACCTTCTTGAGTTCTTCTCAACCGTAGGTGAGTTTGTGCAAAAACATGATATGTAAAAAAAAATTTGGAGTGACATTTATTGCGATCATTATCATCCTCACGTTACATGTATGCATTAAGCATTTTAGTATATATGTATATTATTTGTTCATTTTATGCGTTTTTGGGAGTAAAATCTATATTCGAAATGTAGCAAGCAATTTGAGATTATGTGCCAGTGTTTATGTAGCTTTAGTTAAAATTCGTCATTCCCTCACAGTCATTCCCTCACTGCATTTAGGAGTGAGAGAATGATTTATACAGTATTCTACAGTTATTTTAGATTTTTATTGATTTTTTGCAACATGGTATTTAATTTAAAACAGGTAAAATGGCACGACCAAAGAATTTGAGTGATGCAGAAAAAAAAAATTATATTTGTTACCTCTATAATAGTGTTTATTTTTATTTTCCGTGTTTATATAATATATTTGTATTGACTAAGAACAAAAGTTGAGTTTTTTCTTTAGAATATGGTATTTCATAGTTTAATACAATTAAAATTACATAATTTCCTATATTTTTTTCATGTTTTTTATTATAAAATAATAATAAATCATTCTCTCGCTCTATTAAAACATTTCCTCATTTATTTATTTTTTAATACCTCATTTTTTATAGATAATATACTAAAATATGGAAGACCAATACTTCTTCATAGATCGCCTTTTTTGATATCTGCAAAAAAATCTAAGTTTATCAAGAAAAAAATTTTCAATGATATCTCGAATTTCGCAATTTCATGAGAAATACCCATATATATTCGTCCTAAAACCCATGTGTCCACAAATGGATTATTGATACAAAATAGTAATACTTTAATAAAAAAAATAACCAAACCAATCAAGTTGGATACCAAAATGAGGGATATTACGAGATTCCATAAACTTACATAACACATAAAAAACAGGTAAAAAATTCGCAGTCGGATTATTTGAATTTTCTGTTGTTCATTGACTTGTTTTCAACACTATTTCCATTTGTTAATGATTCGTAGAAGGGCTATGTTTCCATGGCCATGAAATTAATCGAGTCAAATCGAGTGTATATTTATTTAGCCTAGGCATTCCTACTCATTTGATGAATTTGACGTTTCCATGCGCTACCATAGACAAAGTTCCAACTTTTTACAACTTAGAAAGTAGAATAGGCGTTAGCGTAAATGTGGCTTATGGCTACCGATCTTTTTTCTCTATTCTACCGAGAGAATAGAGCAATCTCTCTATTCGAATTTTCGAATAGAATTGTACGTGTGGTTTATGGCTAAGGGGGCTTATCTTTTAATACTTCCGTAAAATTAGTAGTAGACCAAAATAGGCCTATCATTAAGGTCGACTTATTATATTCAACATATCTGATATTATCTCTGTATAAATACTCTAATGTATTATTGTATTCAACACAACAATCATTAGCTGCGATCCATTACAAATCGTAGTCAGTAGGGAAACTTGGTAGTATGTTTTATCATGATTAGAATTTATTGAATTTGTGTACCGTATCTATCTAATCTAATTCCTTTAAACGAGCAATTCTTGTATATATATATATATATATATATATATATATATATATATATATATTGAACTGACTATTGGCTTAGTTGGGTGGCGTTCGCCTTCTAAGCAGGGGTCTAAGGGGGTATCGGGTTCGATTCCCGGCGGGAACACAAGTTTTCTCCCCAAGGAAAATTTGTGTTTCTGGTTCTGGTTGTGATTGTGTGTGATGTGAATGTTGCCGGCACCCACGACACAAGTCATCGAACTTAGTGTGGGGCAGTGAGTGTGAAAGTGTTTAAGTGTTTATGTTTATATATATATATATACAAGATTCAGATTGTATACATATATGTATATATATATATATATATACAATCTGAATCTCGGAAACGGATCCAACGATTTTCATGAAATTTAGTATACAGCGGGTTTCGGGGGCGATAAATCGATCTAGCTAAGTTTTATTTTTAGGAAACTTCGTTTCAACGAGCAAAGCTCGGTCATCTAGGTACTCAATGTTTATTGATGAATGAATAGTTAAAATTAAATTATAATTTTTTTAAGGAATTGAACATTAAATCAATATCATAATCGTATACTCACATTAACCCTACCGAGGCACTCATGAAGGTTAATAACTGTAGTTACTACTAGGTTCGCAAAATTTCGAGAAGAACCTGGCAAAATTTTGGGGGTCCATGTCTGCTCACGTCCGTAGGATTTAGCCCTCGATGTCCTACACGTGACCCCTGGGTGGCGCCAAGGAGCAACAAGATAAGTGGTGGGAGGCTTTGGCCGCCGGCATACGTACCACCCCCCGGACAAAGCCATGGTGCCAAGCGATTCGCGTTCCATCATGATGTCCGGGCCAGCCGTTTGGGGATAAGAGTGGGTTCTGTTGCGTTGCTCGCTAAGACTATAATTGGCATACCCAACGACGCTGTATCGGGTAATCAAACTCGGAGAGCAGCGGGATCCGAGGCACGGTTCTCCGCTGGCCGACCGCAGATAGTTGGGGGCCCAAGTAGTGAGCTAGCCACTCATGAAAGGCTGCCCCGCCATCTGACGAAAAATCCCGGGAGTGCGCCATCGTGCCGGTTGGCGACCGGAAGAGAGGACCCGATGGACACTCTTGGGGGGGCTCGGGCGTCCCCGCGGTCTCCGGTTTGGTTCCCCAATGGTGTAGTGAATTGTTGTGTGTCATGAGTCACCGAGTAGCGCCGCGACCCATCCCTTACCCCCTACCCATACCACACAACCACACAATGAGGAACAGAATAAAAAGAAATTTGGTTAGACAGCGGAAGCACGTCCTCTCACTGCAAGTGCACCTCTCTAATATTCGAGGCTTGCACTCTAATGTCGTACCGGTCCACCACCACCTTGAGACCGAAAAACCGCACCTTCTGTTCCTCACGGAGACACAGATCAGATGTCCAGCTGACGCGTCGTACCTAGCGTACCCGGGCTACACCCTTGAGCATAAGTTCAAGCCACGCTCGGGTGTTTGCGTGTACATTCGCGATGACATCTGTTATCGGCGTCTCCGGAACCTTGAAGACTCCAGCTTCTCCAGTATTTGGGTTTTAGTGGATACTGGCATAGAGAAAATTCTCTATGCCGGTGTCTACCGCTCGCACACGGGAGATGCGGAGACAACCAGGCTCACTACACATCTCAGTGAGGCGGCCGACGTGGCGCATCAGAGTTATCCTTCTGCCGAAATAGTATTTCTGGGGGATTTTAATGCCCACCACCAGGAGTGGATATTCCCATACCAGAATACTGACTATGCTGGGCGAGAGATGCGCAAGTTAGCCTTGACGCACAACCTCACTCAGCTGGTCCAAGAGGCAACAAGGATACCCGATGTTGATGGCCACACAGCCAATTGCTTGGACCTTCTGCTGACAACAGACCCAGACCGCTACTCAGTGTCGGTTTCATCACCACTTGGTAGCTCCGACCACTGTCTGGTGAAGTCTGTATCAGTCCATTCCCCGCCCGACCCCAGCCCAATTGGCACTCGGCGGGTGTGGCGATACAAGTCAGCAGATTGGGATGAGATGCGTTCATTTTATGCATCTTATCCTTGGCGGCAAGTATGCTTTTCTTCCAGCGATCCCTCTGCATGCGCGGATGCTGTGGTGGATGTGCTGCGTCAAGGTATGGAATATTTTATTCCATTCTCCGACGTACCTCTGTCCAGCAAAGCTCGCCCTTGGTTTGGGGCCGAATGTGGTAGCGCAATGGCGCTAAAACATGAGGCCTACACCGCTTGGGCTGATGCTCGAATCCGTAAAGCAAAGGACATACGCGAAAAGAAGAAAGCCTTCAACAAAGCTGCCAAGTCCTGCAAGAAGGTTCTTAAGAAAGCTCGTTTCGACCACATAAGCCGAATAGGGGCCAAACTTGCTTCCTATCCCGCAGGGAGTAAAGCATTTTGGTCCCTGGCTAAGTCGGTTGAAGCGAACTTCTGCCGTCCCTCACTGCCTCCAATGCTGAAGCAGGATGGGTCACTGGCTCACACCGCTAAGGAGAAAGCTAACTTGTTTGCTTCACTCTTTGCGGAATCTTCTCGTCTAGATGCTGGTAGCGCTGTGCCTCCGACTTTATCTGTCTGCGAGTCGTCCATGACGGAAATCCGCATTCGACAGATCGATGTACGTAAGGCGCTACGCAATCTGGACGTGAACAAGACCAGTGGCCCTGATGGCATACCAGCTTTAGTTTTGAGGACATGTGCGCCTGAGTTGACTCCAATACTGACACGCCTGTTCCGCCTCTCTATGGAAACTGGTCAAGTGCCGAAAGCTTGGAAGTCTGCCAACGTGCAGCCTGTGCCTAAAAAGGGAAGTCGTGCCGACCCGGCCAATTATAGGCCCATCTCAGTCACGTCCATTATCTGTAAGACAATGGAACGTGTACTGAACAAAAAGCTCCTTGGCTATCTTGAAGCAAACGACCTACTGAGTGACCGGCAATATGGGTTTCGCCAGAACCGGTCAACAGGAGACCTTCTTGCATATGCCACTCACATATGGAGCGAGGCCTTGGAGAAACACGGCGAGGCACTCGCAGTCTCGCTAGACATTTCCAAGGCTTTTGACAGGGTTTGGCACGATAGCCTTATTGGCAAGCTTCCAGCCTATGGTTTACCTCCCGATTTATGTATTTGGATATCCGACTTCTTGAGGGAACGATCGATTCGAGTAGTTGTCGATGGCTGCTCGTCCGATCTAATGGCAATTAATGCCGGTGTACCTCAAGGGTCGGTTCTTTCGGCAACACTCTTTCTGCTTCACATTAACGATCTGCTCAAGCCCGGTATCTTTGGGTATGCAGACGACAGCACTGTTGTCGAAAGATACATGTCCAATGCACGAGCTGGTGAGGTACAAGTCCAGTTACTAAGAGAGGAAATGATAGGTCGATTGAATTCGAGCTTGTTGGCCGTGGCCGATTGGGGCGAAGCCAACTTGGTTCGTTTTAATGCGTCCAAAACACAGGCGTGTCTTTTCTCCGCTAAACGGAGACCTTTTCACCTGTCTCCGACTTTCCAAAGTGTATCAATACCGATCGCAAATAAACTAGAACTTCTTGGTGTTTCTTTATCATCGAACCTGAACTTCGGTACTTTCATCGAAGCCAGAGCTCAGCTGGCCGCTAAAAAACTAGGTGTCCTCGCAAAGGTTAGGCAGTACTTCACACCGGGGCAGCTTCTTAATTTATATCAAGCTCAAGTCCGATCGTGTATGGAGTACTGCGGCCACTTGTGGGATGGATCCGCTAAGTACCAGCTTGAAGCTCTTGAGTCCATCGACCGGCGAGCAAAAAGACTCATTGGCGATGATAAGCTAGTCGAGTCCAAATTGCAGAGTCTCGGTCACCGACGTAAGGTCGCAAGTTTATCGGTATTCTACCGTTTACACTTTGGAGAGTGTGCGCAGGAATTACACGAGCTAATTCCCCCATGCCCGTTTTACCATCTAACAACAAGACAAACTGTCAAACGTCACCCTTATATGGTTGACATACCTCCAGTTCGCTCAAAGCGTTTTGCTTCTACGTTTATCATCCGTACAGCGAAGGAGTGGAACTCATTGCCCTCGTCTTTGTTCCCCGAACAGTATAATCTGGGAGTCTTCAAGTCAAGAGTGAATAGGTACCTTCTAGGCAAGCATGCTACATCTTCGGCCGCATCGTCGCTTACCATCAGGTGAGATTGTGGTCAAACGCTTGCCTATCATACATAAAAAAAAAAAAAAAAAAAAAAAAAACTGTGAGTCAAGATTTTTTTACCTCGTTTTGTTCTGCAACTAATACAATACATATTATTCTTAACCTTTTTTTCGTAGTCGCCTGAAAGCGTTTGTATAATATTATTATGCCTACATGCACTCTTGCCGTTAACATAAACATAGATTTAATAATAAGGTTTCTTTATCAATACACTTAATAAAATACATAGAATTGAACTTTCCTTTTGGTAATTTAGATACGATGTGTTTTTACCGACTTCCAAAAAAGGAGGAGGTACTCAAGTCGACTGTATTCTTTTTTTTTATGTGTTTTACCTCATATCTGCTGTCCACGTGAGCCGATTTCGAAAATTTTTAGTTTGAAAGATGTTGCTTTCTAATTGGTCCCATTTAATTTTGATCAAGATCTGATCAGTAGTTCTTGAAATATCGTCAATAATGCCTATTTTGTGACGAATAATGCGTACTTTGACGATGTTCTCGTTTACCGACTTCAAAAGTTACCTCATAACTTCTTTCGTTGTGAGCCGATTTTGATGATTCTTTTTTTTTTAAAGCTGGTGCTTTTTATGTAGTCCCATTGAAATTTGATCAAGGTTTGATCTCTAATTTTTGAGTTATAGTCAATAATGTGTGTTTATTCATAAAATCTGATCAAGTTTCCGATGATAAAGCGGTGAAGTCGGTTTTTTTAAGCTTTGCTTGCGTTTAATTATTTGATAATAAAACCAACCCCATGACCAACCCATGGAAAAGGATATGAACGATATAAAGCTTCATATAAATGTGAAAAGTCATTACACCGAATTAATACCATTTCTGTCTTAACATTAAGACACTAACCTTCTAACAGATACCACCACCTTTAGAATACTGATAAGGAAAACAATTTGAAAATTGGTTCATTACTCGTGAAATGACCTCAATAAAGAACGCTCGGCTACGCTCGTTTGTTTCAATCAGTTTTACTTCGAGCATTTCGAACCCTCCTATTGCAGTATTAATGTTATTAAAGAAGGCAAAGCATACTTAATCGTTCAATCTCAATAATTTAATGAACACTATATAGGATTCCGTGTATATTTGAAGCGACCAAAACGATAATCTGAAAATAAGATATATGTTGATTTAGTTCCGGTTGTACTCACGTTATTCTTTATTTAATCGAGAAACTCGACCGGTGTTCGAGCGATATAGACGCTCATCCTCGGGAGCATGCGCTGTAGCGGCAACGAGAGCCTGGCGCGTACTGCGTTCCAACGCGCGTAATGCCCGCTGCGATAGAGGTGGCGGCGGCGGGGGCGCGGGCGGGGAAGGCAGCCGGTCAGACTGTGGTCCGCGTGCATTATCACTGACACTGTTTTGGTCAACATCAAGTTCACCGTTGAAGAGGAGAAGGAAGGAGTCTTGCCATTTTTAGATGTTAAAGTCATCCGTGGTTCAGACGGAAGATTGTCCCACACCGTACATCGGAAACCGACTCATACAGATCGATACATACGAGCGGACTCCCATCACCATCCTTCACATTTATCTTCTATACCAAGGGCGCTTATCAGCCGGGCGCTAACCCTCTGTGACCCTCAGTATGTAAATACGGAAATGGAACATGTCAAGAGAGTGCTGGAAAATAACGGATTTGGATGGCGTCAGTGTTTACGATTGGTGAAAGGAAGAGAACGTATGCGACCAGCTACCGTAGAAAGATTGCCTATATACCTGCCGTTTGTTAAAGGAATAACGGATAGAATCGGATACCTATTACAGCGTCGGTATGGCATCAAGACTGTTTTCCGCCCACACGGGCAACTAAGGCAAATGCTGCGTTCGCCTAAAGATAATGAACCATTCAGCGGACCTGGAGTATACAAAATACCTTGTGAATGTGGAAAATCCTACATTGGTGAAACAAGACGAAACATCGCGACAAGACTGACAGAGCACATAAGAAGCATTAAGAATTTGGATACCAACAGATCTGCTATAGCTGAGCATGTCCTTACCGGTGAGACGACACATTTCATAAGGTTTGATAAGGCTTCCGTACTTGCGAAGGAAAAGTTTTTCGTGCCGCGGAAAGTACGGGAAGCTATTGAAATCAATCGTCACCCGAATTTTAACCGGGACTCTGGCTGGGTATTACCACCCGCCTGGAAGCCAATTCTTAATGTTACCTCCACCAATACTACACCGTTTGTTCGCGAGAGTGATACGTTATGCGATCCTACACGGTCAAGTGATGTTTGTGACCAAAACAGTGTCAGTGATAATGCACGCGGACCACAGTCTGACCGGCTGCCTTCCCCGCCCGCGCCCCCGCCGCCGCCACCTCTATCGCAGCGGGCATTACGCGCGTTGGAACGCAGTACGCGCCAGGCTCTCGTTGCCGCTACAGCGCATGCTCCCGAGGATGAGCGTCTATATCGCTCGAACACCGGTCGAGTTTCTCGATTAAATAAAGAATAACGTGAGTACAACCGGAACTAAATCAACATGAATACGACTCACGATAGTTTTAATAATAAAATAAGATATATTTTACTCTCCTGCTTACCTTTTTTTTATTACCGACCGTTGACCACTATCTTACTTGATTGTACGTGATGATGTCGCTGAGGGTGAACATGCTGCCGGAACATCATTTAAGTGATAATTAAGTAAATTCAATGGTTTGTGTGCTGGTTCCAATGTTTAATTTTATTTGTTTTAAACTAAGCTTCTGCCGCAACTTAACATGCATAGCACAGAAAATAAACAGATATTTCTCCGATTTTTATAACAGCTAGTTCCCAGTTTTAAGACTTGCTAAACGACCGCCTTTTCGAGTACTATCCGTACTGAACATTGCTTAACCCACTTTTTTTACGATAAGCCAGCTAGCAGTTTTCAGAGTGCACCGATTCCAATATAATTTTATCGTTGCTCTGCTCCAATTTCCGGAAGTATTTTATAGTGTTTGTCCTTTATAACAGACTCGGGTTCAATTTGTGTCGCAATGATTACGACTCTCTTGTGGAACTTACATAAAATTTAATGTTACTGTAAATGCAGACTGTTGGACCACCATCCCACTGACTGCGCAATTTTAAATAACTTCTGTAGGATGGCGAACGCGCATGCATTCGCTTCCGATACAATTTTTCAACTGACTCGTGGTAGGAGATCGCGTTAGGACGCGATGTAGTGTTGCCAGGTGACGGAACTACCTTCTATGTGGTATAAATATAAATGCACACCCTACATACTCCCCCTTTTGATCAGCTGTGGGCTCCACAATGGATCAAACTAGTTTGTGTATAATTTTACCACTTAGACAATTTTACGCGGACGACCGCGTCTTCGTTTCGGTACTATCGGTTGACAGACCCCAGATTCTGTACCCTCCCTAGAATGGTATCTTCTTAAGTGAGAGACGTGATACTTGCCAATTATATCGTTCCTGTTACGATAATGGGCCAGGATATAAGTGGTAGGGCTAACCTGATTCATAATTACGTACGGTCCATCTCGCTTCGGCAGTAGTTTTGAAGTCACGCCTTTGCTAGCGTTGCTGAGAGCTTGCGTCTTCAATAGAACAAGATCGCCGACAGCAAACGTCTCGCCCGTTCTACGGGTCCGGTCCTTCTCTGACTTTCGTTCGTCTTGTTGATGCTCGAGGCGCTCTTTACTCTCGGCGATGGCGGCGGTGAGCTTCCGCAAGTACGGCGTAATCTGTGGCACGTAGTTAACGGCTGTCGTCACCTCGCGGATGTCGGCTTGCACATCTAGAGGGGAGCGCAACTCGCGCGCGAACGTTAAATATGCCGGCGTTCTCCCCGTCGACTTGCAGACCGACGTATTCAAGGCGAAACGAATGGCGGGCAACGACTCTGGCCACTCGCGGTGGTGCCCCTCGACGAGGATGGCGAGCTGCGTTTTAATGTCGCGATTCTTTCGCTCGACTGGGTTCGCTTCAGGGTGATAGAGCGGGATGAGATTCTGCGTGATGCCCAGCGCGGCGCAGGCGTTCTTCATGACTTCGGCCAGGAACTGGACACCGTTGTCGGAGAGCATACGGCGCGGCACTCCGTACCTCAGGAATACCTCGTCGATGAGCACGCGCGCGCACGCCTCGGCCGTGGCGTCAACTAGCGCGAACAGCTCCACCCACTTGCTGGCGGGGTCCTCCACCACCAGGATCCAGCGCTCGCCCAGTGCACCCTTGGGGAGCGGCCCGAAGAGGTCGACCGCGATCACCTCGAAACGTTGCGCCGGCACGGGAGTCTGTAAAAGCCCAGCAGGTTTTATGTTCGACGGTTTATACTTTTGACATTCTACGCACGTCTTTAAGTAGTCCGCGACAAATCTGCGCATTCCAGGAAAATAGTAGCGCTGAGTGATGCGTTTTAGAGTCCTCTCGATACCTCCGTGTCCAGCCGTGGCTCTATCGTGGCACTCTATTAGGACATCCTTGCGCATACTCTCGGGGATGACGAGCTGGGGCTCCTCATTGTCTTCATCCAAAGTATATCTGTAGAGTACTCCCTGAGTCATACAGTACCCTCTCTCGGCCCATCTAGTACTGGCCACTAGTTCGTTTCCCTCCAGGTCATTAATAATTTTTGCAACATCGTGGTCGGCCAACTGCGCTTCCCGTAATACGGGTGCCTCCCAGCGCGGGGTCTCTATGACGACGCCACACAGCCCACAGGCCGAGCGTGTTCCCTCCTCGCAGGGGGGGCGACTTAGGGTGTCAGCGATAACGTTGGCTTTACCTGGGGTATATTCCAGTCGGAGGTCGTACGCCTGGAGTTTCATAGCCCATCGGATGAGACGACCGGTCGGCGATTTGAGCGTGAGCAGCCACTTGAGCGGCTGGTGATCGCTGGCGACGCGTACGCGGTGTCCGTCGATGTAGCCGCGGAACTTGTCGACCGCCCACACGACGGCGAGCGCCTCACGCTCGGTGGTGGAGTAGTTCCGCTCGGCCGGCGTGAGCAGGCGGCTGGCGTACTCGATGGGACGCTCCTCCTGCGGCGACTCCCCCTGGAGTAGAGCGGCTCCCAGGGCGTAGTTGCTGGCGTCAGTCCTGAGTATAAACTCACAATTGTAATCTGGCTGTGTTAGAATGGGTGCAGAGGTAAGTATCTCTTTAAGTTTATTAAAAGCCATCTCTTGAGCCTGTCCCCATGTCCATGTTACATCCTTTTTTGTCAGTTGAGTTAGAGGTTGAGCAATTTGGGAAAATCCAGCTACAAACTTCCTGAACCATGAACAGGTTTGGAGAAAGCTCTTTAAATGTTTGAGTGAACTTGGCTTTCTCATATTACTGATGGCGGTGATTTTCTCTGGGTCTGGTGACACGCCATCTTTTGTTATTATGTGGCCTAAATATTTGACGCTGCCACGGACAAACATACATTTTGCTCGGTTGGCACGGAGCTTGAAAGCCCTCAGCCGGTCAAATACAGCCTGAAGATCTGCGAGATGCTTTGAGTAACTCCCTTCTGTTATCAATATTAAATCATCGAGGTAACAGAGAAGAGAAGAATCTTTTAAAGATTCTTTTAAGGCAACACCAGACTTGAACCTGTCTATTAATCTTTGGAAGGTTGCCGGAGCATTACACATTCCAAATGGCATGACTTTAAACCGATAAACTCCAAGCGGGCAAGTGAATGCGCTTTTGTCTCTGTCTTGTTCTGATAGACTCACTTGCCAGTAACCCGACCGCAGGTCAATGGTACTCATGAAACAATTCTTCTTGGTGTACTGGAGTAAGTCGTCGATGAGTGGGAGAGGATATGAATCATGTTTAGTAATAGCATTGAGCTTACGGTAGTCGACGCAAAAACGGAATGTCCCATCCTTCTTCGGAACTAGTAGAGCTGGAGAGGCCCATGCAGACTCACATTCCTCTATCACTCCATCCTGAAGCATTTTGTTGACCTCAGTCTCCATTACAGCTCGCTTGGCTGGGGTGAGACGATAGGGGGGTACAGCGATGGGTAGATGTTCACCTGTGTCAATGTGGTGTTCGGCAAATGGGGTGCATTCACCGATTTCTCTGAAAACATCATCATAACACATAAGCAGGTTAGTTAATGACATCCGTTCCTCCGCAGACAGCATTGTCCCTTCATCCTCTCGTAGTGTAGCAGCAGAGTAGCATTCAACCGGCCTAGCGATAGAATCCTCACATTTAAGTTGGTGTATAACCTGAGGTCTGTCAAACAAGTGCCAGGTCATTGCAGCAAAATTCATAACCAAACCAGCCTGAGTAATAAAATCAATCCCCAGCAATGTATCATTGTTAATAGCAGCAGGTAATATAACAAATGTCACCGGCACCGAAAGCATAGCATCATGGATCATAACATTCACATCAGCTAATTTCACCCTTGTGTCCTGCATGCTACCATCTGCGAGCTTAATAAGCATGTTAGTAGCGCGAAAGGAAAAACCTTGTTTAAGGAGGAGGGTGTAGAGTGTGCTACCCGCAATACAACGCTTAGCAGCTGTGTCTACCAAAGCCGTGCCATCCAGGCCATTAATTTGGATTTCGAGTATGGGACGACTTGGGTGACCCCGCTCTGACAAACAACTTAAATCTATAACGTTACTGTTATCACAACTGTAACTGTTATCACACTGTTTACCTATCTTAGTGTTCATGTTTATACTACTACACTTATCACTTTGTTCAAGACCATCACTGTACTTACAGTCTGATTCAAAAGGCGACGCGTTTACCAGTGTAGCCGCGTCTTCCGCTGGGCAAATCGAAGTCATGGATGGCGCGATGTGCTGCGGTGGATCGTGCTCTGCGGACGCGCTGGCGGCGGTGCCGCGGCGCCCATGAAAACGACGCATACGGCGACGACGGGAACGCACGTCGCTTACCGGCGCCGGCGGCGTGGCTAGATCCGAACAATCCGATGTATCCGTTTCGACGGCTTGTTTAAGTGTGATTGCACTAAACTTCACTGAACGGTTCGCCATGTTCGCTTTTGTCGGTGAATGACCTCCCATGGCGAACGATTGGCGCGAGCGAGTCTTCACAGCAGCGCCCTCTTCTCTGGAACCTATGCGATCCGGCCTCGGCGATTGGCTACGAGCATATGCCGGCGGCGGTGGCGGCGCGCGCGGCGTAGCACGGAAGTTATTGTAGTGCTTTGTATTATCGCGCGAAATTTGAATCTTGGTTTGATCGATGTTTTTCTTCTCTTCCCGGCTCTCTTCAATTGCTCTCGCTAAGTCCAACAAACCCACAAAGCTATCAAACGACGATCTTTGAATGCGTTTTTTATATATGGGATGAAGAAGGCCGAAAACAATGTCCAGTTCCACTTTTTCACTAAGGTCTCCGACCGGTATCTTTGCGAGGAGAGCGCGAGCGTTAGCCACGAAAATATCCACTCTCTGGTTCGCCTCTTGTTCTAGAGCAAACAATTTTCTATATATTTGGTGTGGCGGCCGTTGTTGTCCGAACGCGTAGCGTAGTTTTTGAATGGCTTCGGCCCAACTATACGTAGTGCTTTTCACTCCTACGTACCACACCGCCGCTTGGCCTTCTAGTAAAAGAGGCAGACCACGAAGCGCATGATCATCCCGCATACCAACACATTCCTTATAAATTTCCACAGCGTCTATGAATGCTTCTAGGTTGTCGGCGTCTCGTGACGATCCATTGAATCTCGCAGTACATCGGGTAAAGTTACCGGGACTCGTTGGAATAAACGGCGGCGTTGCTTGGATTCCCGTGGCGGCGGCTGTGGCGCGTGGGTGCAACGAGTTGACTTCGAACACAGGAGGCGCCGGCGACGACGGTCCATCACTGCTGCGCGGTGTCATTGATGCAATAAGTTGATCGACGCGTTGCATCACTTGCATATTTGCGTCGGCTTGGGTTCTAGCGAAGGACGTAAACAAGGACGCAAGTTGTTCTTCGGACATCATCACCGCGGCGGAACAGGCGGCGTCGCTAGCGGTAACTGTTGACGGCGCCGACGCAGTGGCAGGCATCGCGTTATCGAAGTCGGCAGCACTGCCAAAAGACGCGGCGTCCTCGTCATCTTGAGCTCGCGATTTGCGGGAACGCGTTTTTGGTTTTGTCATTTTATCACTTAGTCCTCAGTTGAAATAAAAGAAAAGTTCTTGCAGGGGTTCACGACACCGAACGCGGAAAACTATTCCATTCTCTACGCGTTTATGGCGTCGGCCGCAAGTTGAGCGCCAGTGTAGGATGGCGAACGCGCATGCATTCGCTTCCGATACAATTTTTCAACTGACTCGTGGTGGGAGATCGCGTTAGGACGCGATGTAGTGTTGCCAGGTGACGGAACTACCTTCTATGTGGTATAAATATAAATGCACACCCTACACTTCTATAAATTGTGTTGATATTCTTTCCAACCATTTATTTTACTTCTTTACAACCACTTTCCTATCGATATAGAAAAGAATACGTCGCTTCAGTATTTTGAAGAAAAAAATATCTTTCATAAGGCATTACATTTTTCATCATTCATGTCATTTCATGTCCATCATTTTGCCTGTAAATAATTATGGGACTTTATAAAGTTCCATAATTATTTACAAGCAACGCCTATAGGCGTGCGAATGGAAAAATACAAATAAATGGTTGGAACAAGGATTTTGCATCATAAATAATCTATCGGTCTCTCTTCTATCGCGAAGGGTTGGGAAAAGTACATATAGCTAGCAACTTTTACAAATGGTTCACGTGATTTCATTGGAATGCATTTCATCAAGCAGTGTCATTTACCAACAGGTGATAGTGACTAAACGCTGGCTTACCAGAAAAATAGCTTTTTAAACCAAAAAGTGACTTCTACGGCAATGTTTGCAAAAAGTTACAACTTATTTTAATTAGCTTTTGATGGGACCAATGACCATTCTTTCTAACGTCTATAAAATTAATACATATTTTAAAATATGGAAAGTGCTGGAGATATGTGTTACCCACGTAAAAAAATTTACAAGATAGCAAAGTACGCAATGTCGTTTACTAGGGTGACATACTACTACTTACCTCATACAAAAAGTCATTGGTCGGCATTGAGCGCAAAATGCGTTACCTCGTTGTATACAACGAGGTAACGCAGCGCATTTTTGTATTTGACTCAATTGAGTCAAATACAATCCAGCATTTTGGTCACATGTCGACTCTTTCAGTCTGCAATCAATGTAATAATATTGTTAGTAATATACATTCTACAATATACATGTAATTAATATTGTCAAGATTAAAGATTTGAGACATTAAGTCCATCGAGGCCATTATAAAGCTATTATCAATACCGACTGAATGGTTAAAAGCCTTTTATATAACACGAACGCCACAATAATAACGAAACAGCCGGCAAATAACCTCCAAATTAGAAGCAATCAACGCTTGCTGAGTGTTTTGTTCTGTTTATGCTCAGCTTAACCGATTCACAAACGAATCAAAATAAAGAGACTACTGTATGAAAAGTTCTATTTAAGTAAATGAATAATGTTCAATTATGACAAGATAATCAAACTCTATAGGAAATAAGTCATATATTATTGCATTTATCACTATCAGAGTCTGATCCTATTTTCCTCGCTAAAAACTGGAGGTATTCAGTAAAAACAAAAGATATGATTTTCATATTCAGACAATTATAATTATATACTTGAAGATATAATCTAAATAAATAGAATCCAGAAACATGATCGATTAATGTTTTCTCGGCGTAATTATTAAACACTAATATCGTTAATTCTCTGACTCTATAATATATAACAAATATATTTTACTACATGCTTTAGATAATTGAAATACCTAAATAATTAGAAGACATTTTTATATCTAAAGAGATAGTTCACACGAATAATGAGGTTTTACAATTTATATATATATATAGCTGTGAGTGTGAATGCGTTTGTAAAAAATAATATGTTTATCTCTTTTCAATCTAACGTGAGTACATAGATAGCTTGTTCTATTTGTTACACCTCTGCTCTGCATAAATTATAATTTAAATAAGTAGTAATATTTGATTGTGAATATAAACACCATTTATCCACGTACGTATCGGTTGTACACTTGACTTTTATTAAGACTAGTCGTTCGCGCCGAACTGAGATCTCGCGCCTGCATTTTGAGGTTACTTGCTTATAACTTTTTTTCTATACAATAATTGTTTGATTTCTGTATTTGTTGTCCAAGTATATATATAACGGTTATTTTTCGTAAGTTTCAGCATTCAGTGTGAAGCCATTTTTGAGATAGATCCCGGGACAAAATAGGTCTTCAAACAGTGACTTTGGTGGCCTACCAAATCGGTATTATTCAATATAGTTTTTTTTTAAAACCGATTTCGTACTATAATTGTACCCCTTTTCAACAATACCCCACAAGGGTAGATAAAAAAATAAAACATATTTTGCTCCCTACTTGCATGTATGGGAGCCCCCTTAATATTTTCATTTATATAATATTAAATGTTATTTCTGGCTTTGGGTCGTAGTTTTACATATTCTATGAGAATCTGAAGTCATTCGCTTATACATATAGTTCAGAGGCATCTAGCCTCTGACAGACGGACGGACGGACGGACGGACAAAGTGCTGAACGCCTTAAGTCAACTTAGAGATCTCGTTTTGCTCCATCAATTGCTTGATGGCTTTGTGATGACTTGGTTCCCATGCTGATAATATTCAGGGCCGAGTGCCGCTCATAACAAACAATTACGCAAGCTATATACTGGTATCGTCGGGATGTATATTAATTGTTGCTGAATTGGTCTCAGTAAGTATTTTGTTCGGTTATTATTTGTCGTGTTTACTACTGTTCCAATAAAGTGTTAGGATGTTCTACTTTCATCCATAAAGCGTCTTTCATAAATAGTAACGAAAAAGTATTTTTTCTTTAGGCTGTCCATAATCTGACAATGGTTAACCTATCAACCGACAATGGACACCTATCGATCGGGACAAAAAGGTTAATAATGGGTTAATAAAATAAACCCTAATCAACAAGATAATGCTTTTAGATAGTAAAAATATCTTCTAGACGGTCAGCCATCAAAGTAGTGACAAAATTTAACGGAGCGATGACCTATTAGCGCAGTTTAGAACTCCAATTTGCAGTTGCCGAGTTTGACTTGAAACAGATAGCACTCCTGTTTAAAGTCAAACTAAAATTTATATTACAGTTTCTGAATTTTTTGATCTTTTACAGATATAACAGATATTATTAGTAAATTTTAGCTTTAAATATGTAGCAGTTTTTGAGATAAACTCTGAGACGACATAACAGTGATTTTGGTGACCTACCAAATTGTTATTTTCCAACATAGATTAAAAAAAAGGTTATCTATTCTAATTGCAAAGTATTTTTAACAATATCACACAAAGGTAGAAAACAAATCAAAATAATAATTTTGCCTCTCGCTTTCATGTGTGGGCTCACCTAATAATTGAACTGCCCGTTGATTTAGTTTATAGAGCGTTCGCCTTCCAAGCTCAAAGGAAAATTTGTGATTCTGGTCTGTTGTGATTGTGTGTGTGATGTGAATGTTTCCGGCTCTTACGACACAAGTCATGGAACTTAGTTTTTTTTATTTTTATTCAAGATAAGCAAACTTTTGACCACTATCTCATCTGATGGTAAGCGACGATGTGGTCGACGATGGAGCAAGCTTGCCTATAAGATACCTATTCACTCGCGACTTGAAGACTCCCATATTTAACTCATCAGGAAACACCGACTCAGGTAAGGAGTTCCATTCCTTTGCTGTTCGCACAATGAATGTGGAGGCAAAACGCTTAGTGTGCATTTGTGGAATGTCCACCATATAGCGGTGTCGCTTAGCAGTTTGTCTGCTTGTCTTAGTGTGGGGCTGTGAGTATGAAAGCGTTTGTTTATGTTTATTTTCATTTATTTTATTTTTATGACATTTTTTGTTTTGGGTCACAGTTTTACAAATTCTCTGAATATTTTAAGTCATTCGCTTATATAGTTTAATCGCTAGATGCCTCTGACAGACAAACGGACGGAGGAACAAAGTGCTTAACCACCTATGTCTTACTACTTACTAAAAGACCTCGCTCCAGTTGGTCAATTACTTCGTAGTAATAGTAGGATTCCGATTCGCTTAAACTGTTTTATTTCCTAGGGCTCTAACCGCTGGAATTTCACCGTTTTACACCGGTAGCTCGTAAAGTTTTCGCCTAGTGGATGTGGTTGTAAGCTCCGAAATGTAAATTACTATAATTACATCGAAACACAAACAAAACGATGTACTGAACTACTTCACTCTACCTCTTGCTGAAACAAGCTTCAAGTTAAACTAGCTCGCGTAACGTAAATCTAGCATCTCAGGGTCGCTACCAATTCATTATAATCTTCATAAATAGTGATAATATAAATCCCTTATTCAATACTCATGACATCATTTGCAAATAATTGGCTAGATATTAATGACGTAAATAATTTATATGTAAATTATATATTTGTCGGATCCGGTTATTTTTAATCGAAACGGAAGGCGCGTCGAGCGGTGCTAACTTCACTTCGCCGCGTCTTGGCAGAGTCGTATAGTCAGCCGACGGTGGCGGGACGGACTTCACTTCGTTCACGTCACTCAAGGCGACAACACGGAACTGTCACTCCGTTTCTTTTTATAAACTACCTATCGTTTAATAAGTGTCAGTTGATTTTGTTGATTAAGATCGTTGTAATTATTAAAATCAAGTGAGTGTTAACTTCAAGATTTATTATTTTGCACGATACCCACATGCGCCCACACCATGTCTGAAGAAAATGACGACAGAAATAATCCATACCCGACATCAGATTTGGGATTTAATCGTGCAAATAACTCGGGAGATAATGAAGCCGGAAACAATGATAGTGATTCGCAATGGCGGTTATTGTTTGAAATGCAAAATCAACAAATGAAGGCGCTAATTGATGTCTTGAAGAGCTCGAGCAATAAAAGTGAAATCATTTTGCCGGAATTTAACCCTGAAAAACGTGATTCTGATCCGCGTTCGTGGTGTGCAACCGCCGACTTGTGCTTCGATGGAAAATCCGTAGAAGGTAGCCGGCTCATCATGACCATCAGTAAGGCGTTGAAAGGATCGGCATCAACGTGGCTAGCGCATATAACATATCCAGGTATGACGTGGACGCAGTTCAAAGAACTTTTTGTGGCTCGATTTGTGTGTCTCGAAACTTCTGCAGCTACCCTCATAAATTTAAACAATGATAAACCAAAAGACAATGAGACACATGCTGCGTATGCCAGTCGACTTGTTGCGTCCTTGATGAACCGTTGGAAAGATTTAAGTGTGGAACAGATAGTGGTGTCGACAGTGATTGCTCATTTAGCGCAAATCGATACCCGTTTGCAACGAATCGCATTTACGACGGAGGTTACTACGCGTCAACAATTACAACAAGAGCTCCAGGCGTTCTCCTACCAGAAACGCAAAGCAACTACCGACATACGCAATGATTCTGGAAGTGAGAAAAGATCGAAACTATTGCCATCAAATCAGATCAAGTGCCATTATTGTGGAAAACTCGGGCACAGGCAAGCAGAATGCCGTAAGAAGCTGGCAGATACCAAGAAGCCATCATTTTCAGCTACTACATCGAGTTCCGGACAGCGGCAGCCCATCAACAGCAACGCGGTGGTGTGCTACAAGTGCAACGCGCCAGGCCATATCGCTAGTCGCTGTACTACGAGCGGTGGGTCTAAGGGAGCAGCGGCACCAGCGGCAGAGCGTCGTGTCGACCTATGTGCGGTCAAACCCCCATCAGGAACATTGACACAATCCGGTACGTGTTACAAATTCGATTATGATTCAGGTGCTGAGTGTTCTTTGATAAAAGAGACTGTAGCAAATAGATTATCTGGTAAACGAATTGATAATGTTGTGTCATTAGTAGGTATTGGCAATAAAAATGTTTGCAGTACTGTACAACTGTTATGTGAGGTAGAAATTGACGGATTCACCACTGAAATTTTATTTCACGTTTTGCCAGACGTATTCCTTCGTAGTGATATTATGATAGGCCGAGAGATTTTACGCAATGGCTTTCGAGTGAGCATGAGTGCAAAAGATTTTACATTGACTAGAGATATTATTGTAAACACTTGTACACCAACAAAAGATGTCAAATCATCTGAAATTAGCTTTGATACCATTGACACGGATATCCCATTAAATAGGAAACATGAACTGGTAGACATTTTGCAACAATATTCAGAGTTTTTCATTAACAGTTTCCCAACTACTCGTGTTAATACCGGCGAGTTACAGATAAGGTTAATTGATCCTACCCGAACTGTTCAAAGGCGACCTTACTATAAATCATCTCCGCACGAACGTCAGGTTATACGTGAGAGAGTCGAGGAGTTAGTAGCTGCAAAGATCATTAGGCCAAGCAATTCACCATTTGCTAGCCCAGCTCTTTTGGTCAAAAAACACGATGGTTCAGATCGCATGGTTATTGATTACAGGGAGCTTAACAATAACACTGTACCTGATCGGTATCCGTTGCCATTAATATCGGACCAAATTTCAAGATTACATGGTGCCAATTATTTTACGAAATTAGATTGTGCAAGTGGATTTCATTTAATTCAGGTACATCCAGACTCTATCGAGCGTACAGCGTTCATTACCACCGAGGGACAGTACGAATTTTTGACCATGCCCTTCGGTTTGCGAAATGCCATCTCTGTTTTCCAGCGGGCTATAATGAATGCACTGGGTGATCTCGCATACAAATACGTCATTGTTTACGTTGATGACATACTGGTAATATCGGACAGCGTTGAACAAGGTTTAGAAAGGTTACAGATAGTTCTCGCAGTTCTTACCGAGGCAGGGTTTTCACTTAACCTAAAAAAGTGCTCTTTTCTCAAGAACCGTGTTGAGTTTCTTGGGTACGAAGTTGAGGCAGGTGAGATTAAACCAAATAAACGCAAAATCGAGGCCCTGTCGTCTTTGCCGCCCCCACAAACTACTACTCAGGTGAGGCAGTTTATAGGTCTAGCGTCCTACTTTCGCCAGTTCGTACCAAACTTCTCTCGACTGATGGCCCCGCTCTACAGGTTGACTTCAGGTAAGTGTCCGTTCGAATGGAAGCCCAATTGTGAGGAAATGCGACAAAAGGTGATTGAGATTTTGACTAGTGAACCAGTGCTCATGATTTATGATCCGCAGTATCCGGTGGAACTCCATACAGATGCGAGCGCAGACGGCTATGGTGCAATTTTACTACAACTTGTTGACGGTAAGCAACGTCCTGTAGCCTATTTTAGTAAACGCACGACATCAGCTGAATCCCGATACCACTCTTACGAGTTGGAGACACTGGCTGTTGTTAATGCGGTAAAACATTTTAGGCAATACTTACACGGACGAAAGTTTGTTGTCGTAACGGATTGCAACTCATTGAAATCGTCACGAAACAAAGTCGACCTTACACCTAGAGTGCATCGCTGGTGGGCTTTCTTGCAGTCGTTTGACTTCGACATAAAATACCGTGTTGGTAAACAAATGGCGCATGCCGACTTTTTATCGCGTAACCCGTTGCCTGTGAAAACGTCACTCCCTCAGTCTCAGAAAGTTGAACAAAAACGCGTGAATATTACCGAGCTTGCAGATAACTGGCTTCTAGCAGAGCAGCAGCGAGATGAAGAAATTAAAAAGGTAATTACTGACTTCAATGAAGGACGCCTTAATGATGATGTTGCTAGGACGTACGAGTTAAGATCTGGTATTCTTCATCGTAAAGTACAGCGGAACGGTCGAACAAAATGTTTACCTATTGTTCCTCGTGCGATGCGATGGTCTGTCATCAACAATATTCACGAGTCACTTATTCACTTAGGATATGAAAAGACTTTAGAAAAGCTGTACAATTACTACTGGTTTGAAAGTATGAGTCGTTTTGTTCGAAAGTTTGTAGATAATTGCGTGACTTGCAAAATTGCAAAACCGCACTCGGGCAAAATACAGGCTGAGCTGCATCCTATAACAAAAACGGCGATTCCTTGGCATACTGTGCATGTTGATGCAACAGGTAAGTTAAGTGGAAAAAGCGATAAGAAGGAGTATGTCTTCGTATTGATCGACGCTTTCACTAAGTATGTATTGCTATACCACACTAAAAACATTGACAGCAAAAGCAGCATTAAGGCAGTAAAAGACAGCGTTGCTCTTTTTGGAGCTCCTGTGCGTATAATAGCAGACCAGGGACGTTGTTTTGCTAGTAAGGAGTTCAAAGAATTCTGTGATAGCAAGAACATCAATCTTCACCTTATTGCCACAGGATCATGTCGTGCCAATGGTCAAGTGGAAAGGGTGATGAGCGTACTAAAATCCATGCTAATAGCGGTAGAAACTGACAAAGATAGGTCGTGGCAAGACTCGTTAGGCGATGTACAACTTGCTCTAAACTGTACAGTCAACAGAGTTACGAAAGCTAGTCCATTAGAGCTACTGATAGGTAAAGTTGCACGGCCCTTAGATTTAATGGCAAATGACGATGACGAACCTGTTGGTCTTGATGCGATTAGGCAAATAGCATCTAATAGTATGGAGGCATCGGCTCGATATGACAAGGAGCGTTTTGATAAAACGAAGGCAAACGTTGGTAGATTTTCGGTGGGTGAATTTGTTCTTATTGAGAATGAGGAACGTAATCAAACAAAACTAGATGCTAAATTTAAAGGTCCATTTCGAATAGTTGAAGTTTTGAATGGTGATCGCTATGTCCTTAAGTCGTTAACTAGCAATCGTACCTACAAATATGCTCATGATCGTGTTAGGAAAATGCCTGAAAGTCAAGTAACAATTGACGTCGATGAGAAAATTGGAGACTTTGAGTGTGATTAAACTGATTGTGGATACCAACTGTTTTTGTTTTATTATTTTTCTGTGGGTCGGAGACTGCACCAGAGTGTCGTAGCTGTAGCCCGATAGAAATCGGCGTCTGCTCCTTGGAGTAGTCCGTGGGTAAGCAGTAGGCGGTAGCTCTGGGTGGTGTAGTCGGGTCTTGCCTAGTAGCGAAGACCGTAGAGTCATGGGACGACTCGGCATTCCTTAGTGGAAGTGCATCAAGAGCAAATGCGTTTGCTGGACCTTGCGTGTGTAACCACGAAATGAAAGACTCAGTTGATGACATAAAGTTGATCGAAAAAGCAAATGATTAAAGGTGATTGATGATAAACGGAGTCTGTCATTGTTGCTTGGCCTCAGACATGTTTCAGAAATGTTACTAGTTAATTACTGTGTACTGTGCTCAATTGACTCGTACTCAATTGTTTCGATTTCCAATATTCTTCTAGTATATTTGTAAAGATAGTTAATAAAAATGTTGTGTGTCAGTAACAATGAAAGAAATCTTAAGAGAGAATATTTTATTTTGAAAATCTTAGTCATTAAGATGAAGATTAGTTCCCAAAAATTGCTTGAGGAAGGGCCGAGCGGTATTTTGCTCTCGTGGAAATGATTGTTTCAGATTGATTCAACACACGAGGACGTGTGTCAGCGCAGGATGGCCGTGTCGGATCCGGTTATTTTTAATCGAAACGGAAGGCGCGTCGAGCGGTGCTAACTTCACTTCGCCGCGTCTTGGCAGAGTCGTATAGTCAGCCGACGGTGGCGGGACGGACTTCACTTCGTTCACGTCACTCAAGGCGACAACACGGAACTGTCACTCCGTTTCTTTTTATAAACTACCTATCGTTTAATAAGTGTCAGTTGATTTTGTTGATTAAGATCGTTGTAATTATTAAAATCAAGTGAGTGTTAACTTCAAGATTTATTATTTTGCACGATACCCACATGCGCCCACACCATGTCTGAAGAAAATGACGACAGAAATAATCCATACCCGACATATTAATAAATTTTGCATTTAATAATTACTGTAATTAGATTTGCATACAAAGGTATGGTTGATAATGGAGAGCTGCAATAATATTATGTATCCATTATTATAATACATACAAATACAAATACAAAATCTTTATTTGCTTGAATATGGGTACAATTAGCTAGTGAGAGTTATGACAAATAGTGCTCCATATTCCGCCATTGCGGCATGCAAAAAGTATACAATAACAGTGACCAGTGATGTTTTTTATTAATAAATTGATTGATTGAGTATCGATTGTACGGTGTGTAAAATACAAAAGTGAGAATTCAACGCCTTCTATTGTGTTTCAAACACATAATCCGTAGATCAGAATATAGAATTACTTTAAAGTAAGGTATTTAGTACAGTCTGAAGTGAAAAAAAAGTACGTGAAAAATCGAGCCGAACTCAGAAATATTTTTACATTTGCAATCAATTGAGTAGGTACTTTAGGCGCTGTGAGGAAACCGTCAAATCAATAGCCTCCCTTTTTTCATAATTATGTAAGAAATCAACATAAATGCGCATATAAAAATAAATAAAAGGCACATCGGACGCTCATTTGCGTAATGCGCCTGTTTATTAAATCTCGCCTACAGTACGATCGCGTAGCAACATGAATGAAACGTTATGTTTATACAAACGGCGACAGTTTCCGCTTTCAGTTTAATTAATACGCTTTGAAGAATGGTTAGTGCCGTGTCTTCGATAAACACTGTAAATAAAATGTTAACTTACCTGCGAATTTTTTCTTGCTTGCTTGTTGTGTGGATATTATTTATTCTTGAAGACTGGCTGTTGTTATACTATTAACTACCGGAACGATTAAGTTTTTAGTATGTGTTCCAAGTGCTCTCTGAAGCACAGCAGCAGTCAACTGAAGCGTACAAACAGTCACTCAAATAGCTTAACTCACGTTATGTTTAAACAGGTGGACTATGCAACGAAAGCTCAGTTAAATATACTCTTCATTCACAGAAAAACCGGTATTTAGTGGTAAAAGGTTAGCTAATCAGAGACTACAAAAGGAATTAATACATAAATCGTCGTCTTTCATAATATAGGTATACTAGTACATAGTTACAATAGCTACAGAACTACCTACTTCAAGTTTCTGAAACAAGATTTCGGGTAGTTTTCTAATATTAATGATTCGATCCTAACTTGGCTCAACCGTGAAACTTCAAGCTTTGTTACTATGAGTTTGAAACATACTTAAGCTTGCCACCTTACGTCGGTGACAGAGACTTTGCAACCTGGACTCGATAAGCTTACTGTCGCCAATGAGTCGCCAATGGCACGCTGCACGCTGCACGCTGGTCAATACATTCAAGAGCTTCTCCCAGAGGTGACCGCAGTACTCCATACACGATCGGACTTGAGCTTGATATAATTTAAGCTGCCCCGGAGTGAAGCCTACTGACCTTAGCGAGGATACCCAGTTTTTTAGCAGCCGGTTGAGCTCTGGCTTTGATGTATGTTTATATGTATTTTTTTATCTTGAATTCTATATTATGATTTCTTACTAGAATCACACCTTCAAAATATAAATAAACAGTTATAAAAAGCATAATAATATGTCACTAAAGGATAATATAGCTTTCTATGAGGGAAACATTTCAGAATTGGATCAACCCGAAGCTTATCTGCTACATATAAACTTACAAATTAACTTCATATTTTTAACCGACTCCGGCAAATCAAAAAGAAGGGTTATGATTTAAGCACATGTCTTGGGTATATATGAATCTATGAATATTCGTTTGTTCCCGCACAGCATCCAAACTAATAAACGGATTCGGTTAGTAGTCGGGTTTTAATCTTGTTCTTTATTTATTTACTTTAATTAAAACGGTACATGCATACACCAATTACAATAATTAAAGGATTGTTATACTATTACTCAAACATAAAAATTCAAATTCCCGATCTGTTAATTATTCACAAAAAATTAAAATTTTGTCAAATATGTACAAAATTAAAATTTAAAAATACAAATCATAATAGAATTAATAAATGTCAATAATAATAAAATTTAAGGTCAAGTACACAGAGTTCAATAGACAAACATCTTAAATAAACTATATAAAAAATATTATATTTATTTATATCTTCTCAAAATTGCAAACACTCGAACAATATTATCGTCTTCCATCCATCCACAAACAGGTCGCATTCAGGATTGGAGGCAACGAGAGCGTTGAGAGTGGAGAGGGAACGTGGTATGGGCAACTTCACTCGCGCCAAATTGCGGCACTGGGGCACGACAAACAACTGCCTGCACGACAACACTTGTTAGGAGTGAACAATCGACAAAGCACCTCATAAAGTTCAGGTGCATCAGTATTACCCCTACGAATTTTGCACATCATAACGCACCTTAAATAATTTTTGTGGGGTACAAGTAGGGGTAATATCCATTTATGCGTTTATATAAATATCGCAAAAATGCCTTTTGTACCTTTTTGTCGAAGTCATGAGAATTTCTAAGAATGAAACCCAGAAGCTTAAATGCATCTTTAACTAAGGCGACAATGTGATCATGAAATGTCAGCTTTCGGTCGAATGTGACCTCCAAATCCTTCATTATAGACATGCGATTTATGCTTTCGCTGTCTATTTTATAGTCGTAAGCTATGGGATGCCGCATACGACTGAAAGTCATTGCGTTGCACTTAGAGACGTTGAATTCCATTCTCACGACTCCAACCGGCTACCGCATCGACATCTTGTTGTAAAGCTCTGCTAAATCTTCAGTATATTGTATCTCCCTAAAAATCTTCAGATCCTCCGCGTACAATAAACATTGAGAATGCTCGATGACTAATGGGAGATCATTTACCATGAGCAAGAATAAAAGAGGGCGAAGTATTGACCCCTGGCAGACTCCTGAACGCGTGTGGTAGGGTCTAGATTCGTATAGGCCGTGTTTGACGAACTGTTGACGGTCACGCATGTAATCTGCTAGAAACTGGAGAAGTGCCGGGGTAAATCCGATCATGCTCAGTTTGGTCAGAAGTATGTCATTATTGACCCTATCAAACGCCTTCCGGAAGTCAAAATAGAGGACGTCAACCTGGGAACCTCGATCTAACTCATTAGAAATAAACTCAACAAGAGTTAATAGATTAGTGTTGTTCGTTGCAAATGTCTACTTGTACATATATATATATATATATATATATATATATATATGTGATATATTGATGTGATATATGGATATATGGATTATGCTCTCGAATACCTTTGCTGGAAACAATAAGACTGCTGCGTAACATGTACATGTTATAGTACTAGTGTGGATAAAAGGAGACGTACGTTTTAATTCGTGTGTAATTGTGAACTTGTTCTACTTTACATATACTATGACGTATGCAATACTGAAACTAATACGTTTCCATTACGTCGTGACACGTCGCTCGTCACGTTTTATTTGTGTTTCAACGCTCACGTCGCGTGGTTTTAAATGGAGCTTTCAACAAGGTATTACAGACGGATGGAGCTCGCAAATTGAACTCGTGGCACGGAATACGGAACACTGGCAGTATATAAATCTGGCAACTAAGCTCAGTTTCATTTCATTGAACGAGACCCTCCACAAAGCTCCTAGCTACTGTTAACTGTCAACTGTCTGCAAACTTAGATTGAAATCAACGGAATGTCTAATTGTAACGGATCTAGCCTGAATACATACATTTTGTTAAATAACGTTATAATAAAACAAGAATTTGCAAAAAAACATAATATTGTGATCAATGTGTTATTCAAAGCAAGTTGTCAAATCTAGAAAATACTAACGCAACATATGAATAACAAAATTTAAATAATGATTTTTTCAAAATTGTTATTTAACAAATGCACAACAGTAAAACCATGAAGAGTTGCATGTTTGAAACCGTAAGGTCTAATGTCTAATATTTCAAACACATCTTACAAAAATATCTTTATCGCTTGCAAAAGTATCAATATATCAGGAATTTTATTCATCTGAAATTTATGATGTAGGTAGTAATATCTATAATTTCATGTTAAAAATATATTTCAAAATATATTATTGAACATGATAAAGCAGACTTTATGTACTCGTATATTCACTTAGAGTCTATTATTACGGTTAATTTTTTAATTAAAGACTCGACTTCTACGTAAAACACAATTACAGTATTATATTGATGTAATTTAAGCTGCATATAAATACATTAAATAATGCTTACATAGCACTATTAAAGCTATCAAAAGAGCTGACATTATAGCATGATCGCAACCACCAAAAACGAATACAACAGTTTATGCAAATTTTCTAATAAAATCCATAATCTCTATTAATATTTCTCTATTAAGATTATTTATTCCTTAGGTTATTCTACATTAGCATAATCATCTAATTTTTTAAGTAACCATTAAAGAAAATAAACCTCTGTTATATGGATTAAAATAAATTACAACTTAATATCAATGCTATGTTATTATAACATCATTTACGAAATCTAAACAGGAAAACTCATTTAATTTCTTTGAGTATTAAAGTTATCAAGAATAAATAATCATTAACAGCCGTCAGTTGGCTTAGGCAATTAAAAGGGAGCGCTGTGACGAAAGGTTGAGGACGGGGTGTGTGTGTATCGTTATCTTTATTTGTGTAGAGCTCCCTCCTATATAACTTATTTAAATTGTGAATTTGTTATTATGTACTGGCTTGTCTTCCTTTTAAAGGGGTAGCGGTGTAGTATTATCCGCAACACCAACTCAATTTCTGTAACAAATCATGTGAGATGTATTTCAAAGAAATATTTTACGTAATCGATATTATGCTTTACACGTTTTGTAGCCGTAACGGTGCTATTGATGATTCTCGTAACGCGACGAAAAGCTTCAGAAAGCGATTTTCATGCATTAAATCTCATTGTAATACACATTTTTATTTTGTTACACCAAAATTTTACAATTGTCTGTCAAATTCACAGATGACTGAATATTGATCCTGATCTGAAACTACCCATCTAAAAACAATTTCTTGCCTTTCATCAATATGTTCTTATATCATCCTTACGCGATAGTTTAAAATATTTTTCTAGTTTTTTTAAACTTCTTATTCTGGCTAGTTATCACTACTATTTCGTTTATTTTAATAATACTAATGGTAGACAACAAAATCATCGATTTATGTTTCATTATGGAATGAAACATAAATCGATGTTTTTGTTGTCAAAAGTTACAATTTCTGTTTATTTCCCTGCTTGGCTTTATTCAAACTGTATTTCGCCCGCGGAAGCAATTAACGGTGCTGCCGTAACGAGGGCGATTTAATTACTACCGTTTCTGGCGGACATCGTCGAGACAAACATGGCGCTGGTAATACAGGAAAATGCTGTTTTTCAGGAAATCTAGGTCGTTACCCTTCTGTGTGGAAAACATCATCACTCAGTATGGACAGAAAAAGGTCGTGTTTGCTCTTTTGAACTGGAAACTGGGAAATAAAAGAAAACCTTCTCTATTGTAGTACTGTATTATTATGTATAGTATTCACCCATTGCCATTGCATAATAATAATAATTAATTTAAGATTATTATTTTCAGATCACACACTGTCAAAATATGATGTTTTACCTGAAAATAAAACAATTATTATATGCGAAACCTTATTCTAGACCTTAAACAGTGAGATAACATCACTTCCGGAACGACGTCACGACCTCTTTTGTCTCCCTCCCATCCGGCTCCGCCCCACTTGAGCCGGGGGAGGGGGGGTGAGCTTGCCCGAACTGTCAGGCGCGCTCCTCACATTGCATCTCACTTTCGGTGGACAAGATAAAGAAGTCCACCAGGCAGGATTCTAAATATAGGTCTAGAATAAGGTTTCGCATATAATAATTGTTTTATTTTCAGGTAAAACATCATATTATATGCTACGAACCGTTATTCTAGACCTTAAACAGTGAGATGTGTTTATTATCGCCTGGTGGCAAGCTAAAAAGTATGCCAATGTGTGAATAAATATAATTGATAGTACCAGGTACTTTATAATGTGTTCCTAGGTTATGTAAATCTATGATATATATCCCATGAATAGGTGTACCTACAGAACAGAGGGATGAAAGTCACCTTGAAATTAGAATAATTATAATTGTAACTCACGGCAAATACATTTTATTATTATGGTACCTTAACTAAAATAATGTTATGACAAGGAATTAACAATCGTAAATGTTAAAATGACTATTAGTTACAATGCTATCACATGCATAGACAGGTAAGTAAAGAATTTGATCATTTATTGATCTAATAACAGTTTAGCAATGACACTTGTATATATATTGTTATATATGTTTATGCTACAGTGCTTCAATTCGAATAGGCTCACACGTAGGGATACGTCATAAATTTACCTTGAGAGGCCATTGTAAAAATAAAAGCACTTAATTCAAACATCAAGTTATTGCAAGTACTGAAGTAGTCCAAGTACAAAGTATGAAGAGGCTTCAATACTTGCCTCTTAAAATCATCTTTACCCAAACCGAATCATTATTACATGATTACTATAGAGATTTAGGTGCGGGGGTTCACATTAAAGACACGGAGAACGTAATATTGAAGCACTTTTATTAAATACAACCGGTACATTAGCTCACACACTAAAGAAACAGCACGCGGTTAGCGTGTGGCACAACGCGGGGAGTGCGGGGGAATGTTCATACGTCTGCCTTGGTCCGGCTCTCGATGGCACTGACTCGAGCGATGCCGCCGCGCCGGCCGCTACTAGCAGCCGACCGCCGCGCCGCTCGCGCACTCTCTCCTCCTCCCCGACTAGATTATTGCATACCCTACGAGATGAAAACACATTTCTTACGTCTACATCATTAAACAAGACATATCACAACAAGACATTTATTCTATTAGATCTGTAATCTCCATAATAACTGCAACGGCAGGCTTATACTTGTGGAGTAGGTAGACCCAAAGAAAGGATGTCAATAAACATGTTTAAATTCGTTTTTGATCTTGGGTCGATAATTAAATGTGCAAAATTGCGGGCTTGACTACTACATTCGAGAAGCAATAAGAAAACCGTACTTTATGTAAGTACTCATCTGAAATATTATTTTAAAGAAATGGTTGATCACTTATCCATTCAAGTACAATAAAATTATAAATGTCAAGACTGGGATCTATAGCTAGTCCTTTCGTAATATATCTGGTCTACGTGACCGTTACGCACCGGCTTAGGTAAAACTCTTATTGGCACTCCATTGGAAAACGTCGTTGTGGTAATTCCTTATGGTAATTAAAAATAAAATATTTAAATAATTTTAAATGCATTTAAGCAAGAAATGAACGAGTGCTTAACTAAGCAAAGGGAGCATGTGAATGTGATTGATATATGATCAACATTATCATTATTGCCAAATACCAGATAAAACTTTGTACTAAAATGACGGAGAAATTAAAAATGTGATCAACCATTAAAAAACATCAGAAATGTTCCGCTATCAGCTCTTTCGAGTTCCAGACGCCAAACCATCGAGTAAGTTGAAGCTTTTACTAAGTATCAGAACCGTATGAGACGAACATAGCGAAAAAGAAAGTGTGTGCTCGTTGAAGCGAGAAAATCTATCTGCGTTTTAAAATTCACAATGTCTCTTCCTAAGCCGTTTCAGAAGAGTACACTTACTGGACAGTTTGTGTAATGATAACAGGATGGTGTACATATTGTTAACCAGTGTAATGTAACACACTAAATAAATACAGCTATAACACAAGCTATAACACACTAAATAATGCATTATATGAATATACAAATACTATGGAATGTATAAATAGTAACTTCACTACGTATGTGAATATCGGTAAACCCCCACTAGTACATCAGATTGCAGTAACGTCTTTGGTGCTTAGAAGACATATAGTGCCATCTAATAGGTTCCACTGTAACGCATGAGACAACGGTCGTTACAAGGTATGAAACAAGAACTGATTGCATTCTTTGTATCTATTAAGACCAAGTACTTACTTAAAAGAAAAGACTTCGTTATTTCAGTTAGGTAGTCTGCAATTTAACTGCAAGGAATGGCAAGTGAAACAGATACCTTCAGTTACTAACTAGGCCGAAACCGTAAAGTTTAATATGCTTACCAGGTATTATCAGACTCCACCAATTTGCTTTTAGATTACAGCGAATATTTTTGAGCCATATTTACTTCTTATACCCGGGCAAATACGTGGAGTTTAGGCTTTGATTCCATTAGATAATAAATGACTTTGGTTGGGATCAGAATAGACTTCTCATAGTTCACAATCCACCCGATCGAGGTTGGGACATGAATATCTTCCGCAGCTTAGTCCTTCAAGGAAAAACAATCCCTGGTTGGCATCAGAAAAAATAAATTAAATTCATTTATTGGCCATTACAACTGACTGTTACACAAGGCAAGTCAATGTTACAGAAGTATTTGCAATTGTATATTAAAAATTGTGACACACTCGAACGAGGTTAGGACTTGAATAGCTTCCGTAGCTTAGTCCGTCAAGGAAAAACGATCTTTAATTGGAGTCAGGCTAGACTTCTGATACTTCATCACTCACTCGAATGAGGTTAGGACATAATAGCTTCCGCAACTTAGTCCGTCTAGGAAAAACGATCCTTAGTTGGCGTCAGATTGGACTTCTGCATCACTCACACGAACGAGGACTTGAATAGCTTGTCGAGCTTGGTTCGTCCAGGCAAGGCGATACTTGTTTAGTGTAGTCGCTCTGGGTTCGATTTCTAGTCCAACGCGTACAATACCTACTAGAACCGACGGTAGATGGGCGCCGGCGATAAATACGTAAACAAAATATCCGGGTCAATGTATATTTTGATCACAATTCGATCGCTTACAATAAGTCCGATCCGAGAAACAAAAAATTTAAATGTTTGGTTTCAATACCAAGTAAAGTTTGATATTGTTTAGATTATTGCTAAATACACGCTCAGCTACCGGGGTACTGTTAAAATATTTTAAAAAGCGAGGGTATTATAGCCAAAGAAGCAATTCGGTAATATTATTAAAATGTAGGTACATTTCAATAAAGTCTCATAAACATATTATAATACAATCTAAGATATAACAGATCGCTCTTAGCGATAAGACCTACATATATTTATAAGTTTCTCTGTAAGCTGTGTTTAGCTTTTGATGTCAATAAATAGTAATTGTATTGCATTGATATCATAAATATTAAGCTAATATGTATCGAGTTATCGGGAATTTTTTGCTACTGTAATTTTGTCTCGGATCGGATTTATTTCTGGCAGCTTTTGGTTCTTACCTATGGATGAAAATTCGTTGACGACCAGCTTTTAAAGTATGTAATTGTGACGGCTCAGTTTCATTGTTGTTGCAATAATAGAACTTCCGCGGTCGCTTTGCAAACATCGTGCCTATTCCGCATAGACACGAATAAAGCTCTTTTCCACAGCGTTCGAGTTGTTAACGACATGCTCTACAGCGAGAGATCGTGGCGGGCGGAGGCGGTGCATGGTCTCTTTCTGCGTTTCCGACTGAGAGGCCGCGGAGCGGGCTTTTCAGTCTGACCCGATCCGGCGCACACGTCCGGGAGGGAGGATGAGGCAGTTCGCCCGCCTCCTCTCTTCTGTAGTGGGACCACTGGCTGGTGGAACGCCAGGGGGCTCACCCTCACGTTCGAGTTGTAAACAGCTTTTTTGAACTGCTCTGGCTCTTAGTAAGAAAGAAAATAAATGCTGTGGATTGAAAAGGTTAATGCGTGGATACTTTGCATGTCCAGCCTTTAAAATTCAAAACAAAATATACAATTAATGCGATATCTTTGTCGTATCTATTAACTATAATTTGTAAGAAAGGAAAGAAATCCTGTGGATTGAAAAGTTTAAATTGCGTGGATCCTTTGCGAGTCCAACTTTAGAAATTCGACTCTTATTATACAAGTGCTACTGCTTCGGATGATTTGGTTCGCATCATACAATTCAGTTAGGAAAGACAATACACATATTTTTGAAACAAGATTGTTGGTTTATAAATCGAGCGGGGTAAGTAGGCTCATTCCAGAAACCTAATCCTAGTTGAATCTTAAAGCTGCAGTTAATTACGAATGTGCAACTTACCCTCATGGGTTTTTTTTATCATTTTCGTTTTGTGAAATAAGCAAATTTGAATTCGCATCGAACCTGACCGCATCCCCTCTGCTTGTCTCTCGCTCGATGACCGCGGTGACTCGACGGTGTGGGGCTGGGTTACACGACGACAACGATGAAGATGACGAAGATATCAGTGGTGAAATTAGCGGAGGCGGGCGACCCCGTTCACCTACTTCAATCTTGAAAAAAATATTACGAGTGCTACAATAACAAAAGCACAAATTAGTCACGTAAATATTATAAAAGTTAAATTGTTAACATTTAAATATTTTTTAAAATAAAAATTATAAAGAAGTTTATTACTTTACAATAAAAATTTAAATTAATTGTTAAAATTATAACATTAATAAAAATTATAACCAACAGCAAAGCTGTTACCCGCTTTTAAAGAGGTGTGTTCACGCCGAAAGCAAATGCCAATGTGAGGAGCGCGCCTGACAGTTCGGGCAAGCTCACCCCCCCTCCCCCGGCTCAAGTGGGGCGGAGCCGGATGGGAGGGAGACAAAAGAGGTCGTGACGTCGTTCCGGAAGTGATGTTATCTCACTGTTTAAGGTCTAGAATAACGGTTCGTAGCATATAATAACAATATTTTCCAGAATACTTTTTGTGTCCTACCGCGATACTGCTTGTTATTTTACGACAAAATTTAACGATGTTTTATTTTATTTAGGGTTAACATTTAAAAAAGAAATCATTAATATCCGACACAATTGATTAGGACAGGTAGACGCTGAGCTTTCACATCTATACACATCATTGACTTTGTATAATTTACATAGTTTGTGATGGTAGCCTTTTAAGCAGGCTTTCGACATACGGTCTTCCCAGTAGTCTGTGAGTGTAGATATTGGACTTTTTGAGATAACGATCGATTCGAGTGGTCATTGATGGCTGGCTTCTCGTCCAATCAAATGGCTGTCAATGCCAGGGTCCTCCAAAGGTCGGTACTCTCTGCAGCACTGTTCTTGCTGCATATTAACGACCTGCTACAGCCCGGGACATTTGGGTATGCAGATTACACCGCCGTTGACAACTATAAATCTATGGGACACTTAGCGAATGGGACGTTTTGCGACTGCGTGACCGAATCCGAATGGGACGTTCTGCGAGTAAACCATCTGATGCTCGAGCTAATATGGATCAAATACAATGTCAGAGAGTTATAAGTGTATTTTCTTATTATGGTAAACAAACCTAAGTTCCCGATTAAAAAATATATCAACCGCATTATTTGTAATATATCTCATCATTCTTCAAAAATTACATTAATATCTACAAGAAAATGGGCTTTTGTAAAAAAATCTTCAAACTCTTTAAGGCCAATTTATAAATAATGTAAGATATCACGAGAAGCGGACCGCATGCGGCGCGGCGGGTCTAGATTCCCTAATTTCTTTTGAGTGCTTTAGTAAAAACGTTTGCCGTTAAATTGGGTTATGCCGTAAATTTCATTCGGAGTCCTTAGTGAAATTGATGTTTTTTAAGTCTGTTTTTATAGTAGGTAATAAATTGTTTGAAAGATTTTTTTGATATAAGATTTGATGTGCTTTTGTTGACATGAGTTACTGTTATAAAAAATGACGGAATTTTCTGCAATTTAATTTTATTATCAAATTTTCAAAACGACTAAGTTAATCAGCAGTCTATTCAGATCCGTCACTTGTTTTAACCGACTTCAAAATAGAGGTTCTCAATCCGGCTGTATATTTTTAAGTGTTTTACCTCATAACTTATTTCTGAGTGACCCGACTTCTTGTGTGGTCCCATTTAAATTTTATCAAGATCTGGCTAATAGTTTTTGAGTTATCCTCAATAATGCGTATTTAATCTGATCATGGGTTCCGAAGTTAAAGCGGTGACGTCGGCATTTTTTAAGCTTTGCTTGCGTTTGTGATGATAGGTTTAGGATAATGACTGTCATGAAGAGCTGCCAGATCAATGTTTTAGTGACCGATTTTTCGACCTCAGGGTTTGTGAACTACGACTGTATTTCGGTTCTGGGTAGCCAGCATAGTAACAATTTTAAATTTCAAGCTACCTACTAGAAAAACTGTTCAACGTCCTAACCGCGAACGACTCTCTCTTTACATCGCACACGATTATCTTACGTGTTTTATAAGGCACAAAACGCGAGATAACTAGTTGACTCGAAATTACACGCCATGAAACGCTCCTATAACCTTATCTCAGACACGGGTGTTAGACGGTAGAGAGGTGCGACGTGACGGTAAACAAGTTAAGGTGATAACGTCAGAGTTCCTGACGACGAGTACAGGATATACGAAATAAGGATAATTAATCTAAGGTATAAATACCCTCAACATCATGAATTCGCTTTCTATTTCTCTCTAAACGTCTATGTGTTAATATAGTTTTAGTAAGTCTTTGTATCTGTAATGTTACCACGACAAATGAACAAAATTTCCTCACTTAACGTAGACATAGCGGACATCAAATAGGTAATAACATGCGTGGGGAGTCGTAATATTTTACTGCAACGCCGAAACTTGCTCCGAAAAGTCTCGCACATTTCACGCGCCCTTATTATTATATGTTAGAATTACTCTCTTTATGCGGAGTCTATCTATGTGTGGTATAACTTCTACATACCTGCCCAAGCCGAGCTCACCTACTAGTGGGTCTCATGCCGCTCAACAAACAGCGATCCGGTGAACCACAAAAGCATTCCTATGAAGGATTGATGTCAGGCTAGCGGTTGGTTATACAAACTCTTGCCAAATATTATTACAACATTGATTAACAAGTTAGTGATGTGTCTACACCAGTCATTGCGAGATCGACAAAGTGATGATGCCTCGTGCTTCCACGCGAATCTTCGAGAGAACTGTGGACATCCACAGGTCACGTATCTTGAGTCTGGATTTCTTTGTTTAATTTTAAGGGAACGCAGCTGATTTCATCTGGCTCGTACATCTTTTTAATGATTTCCTCTGACCGGTAATAATTATTATTGTGATGTCGCTAATTTTAATTACCTAAAATCTCTCATGGAACAACGTCATTCTAGCAAGTATAGGAGATCTATTAATAGATACGAAACATGATAAATCTTTTTAAAAGTAAAAGTATCTTCTTGTGTTCATGGTAAAAGATTTTTATTTCTCATAAAATAATACATATACGTACTGGTTCCTATAGATAAAGGATGTGTGTCTATTTTTTACATAATAATTTGACTATTCACGGCGTATTAGTTTAAAAAAGACCCGCTTGGTAGTCTATTTTAACCGTGGTCACCATGGCTAATTAAAAAAAAGCTTATGAAATTGTAATTTTTATTTGTAAATTTTAAATACAAAAACAAATCATCAACATCTATTATTCAATAAATAATAATATACATCAATCTAAACAAATACTTCTGTGTCGATAAAATTCAAATAGCTTTTCCAACCCTTTCCATCTGAAATGTAATGACATTTCCCGTAGAGTATGTATCAAAATCAAAGCAAAATATTTCTGGCACAATATTTGAATTCGTTATAGTACGTTTGTTTGTAGCCCCGTTGAAGTGACGTCACATTCGACGGGAATAGAATGGAAACTTGAGATAGCTGACGTCACAGGTCATAGGCGATGACCTAAAACCTGCAACTTGTTTTGACTGCGCTTGTTGAACATGTCATGTACAAACATATTTAAAGTAAAAAGATAATTTTATGTGCGAAAGTTTTAGGTGGTGTACATGCATGTATGCATGCTAATCTAGAGCCTGGACGAATATGTGATTACAGTGTAATAAAAAAGTAGATTAAAAACTTATCTCATAAACACTTTTTTTTTGTGATACATTTTGTTTATAATCGATCAATTTTTAATTTATTCATCATTGGAATCATACAACTAGAAAAAAAAAATACGTCACGAAGAGCACACACAGTAAGGGTGATAATTAATTCTGCCTTGCACGAAACATTTATTATTTTGCAATTTTGACGGCAGAGTTTCATTTTGTCAGCCCTAATTAATGGACACAATATTTGAAGGCAGTTTATCTCATGAAAACAAACTCACAAAATGTCACAAAATCTTAACAATGAATATGAATGGTGAGTGCAGGTGAGATAGTGGTCAAAAGTTTGCCTATCTCGAATAAAAAAAATATATATATTTATTTATTCTTATAAATGGGAATTAATTTAGATTGCTTTATTAAACGAAAACTTATTAAAATTTATTTTTAGAAACGCGATATTTTTAGTTTTTTGTTGAGGACTCAATACATTTTGACACCGTTAGATGCAAGCATCATGATCACGAGAACAGGCCAGGTCAAGTCAACAAAAAACCAATAATACATAGTAAATATAGCGTTTCTAACAATAATACTAATGTTTAAAAAGTAATCGCAGGGGCGATTTTGTGGCGACACCGCGTACCCTGAGACACTCCCTGGGGCTAAGTGAGACCCCTGACCCTCGGCTTGCTTTAATTGGCCGTCCGAGGGTGGAGGCGCAAGAGCTAAGTTACTAAGCTCCATGGGTGGAAGTGATAAAGGGCATAACGTCGGGAGTAGCGTTTAGTGAAACTGCAGCAACACCTCTCAACACCCTTTAGCTATCCACACCAACGTTGCTTCTTATGTCGCCAATGCAGGCGGCCCATATGGGTAGCCCGTTCAGTGGGTGGCGAGTCATCACCTGCCTACATATTTTTAAATGAGGCGGAATTGGCAGGTGCCGTAGTCTCATGCCAAAATCCAGTTATTTTATAAACCATCAGATATACAATGCAATACTCTAAGTTTTTACTCGCATTAGTCACAGCTATTGTCAACCCAATATCATTCATCCCCCAGTCCATAGTTAATAATATATAATTATTGTAAAGGCGTGTGCAAAGTAAAACGGCATCAACTTCTAACGTAAGAGATGTCTGTAGTATGTTTGAACACGCCTAATATGTTATTATTAAAATGTAATTATACCAAAGGGCCTCTTAGCGTTGGCTACGGCTCCGCTTATTCCTTACAAAAGTCCGGGCACAGACCCGTGAGATTAAATAAATACTAAAGTGATTAATCATGTCATTTTCAAATGATATACATTTTTTTTCGATTTGTCGTCTGGAATATAACATTGCATTAGCTGTTATTAATTGTAAAATTGTTTGCTTTCTTATACGATTAAATTAACACTACCCCTAAAATGAGATCGGAATTAAAAGTAAACTATTTTGCTTTTCTATCTATGCGTCTTAGAACAATCCCGCTCTATGTGTTTTGCCTCCGTTTAATTAACATTCGAATAAATGTTATTGCGTCAAACTAGATAAGACGCCACGATTTCTCAGAAACGAAACATTACATCAAAGGCTGTTCAACGGTGCTAGCGGTATGTATCTTTGCATTATCGGTACTATGTGTAAGTATCTAAAGTTAAAGACCAAGGCAGAAATAAAGGAACGCTTATCATTGCAAGGATGAACTGACAATAAACCAAATCGAATTAACCCGTCATCTCAGTGACGAAGCCTGTTCGTAAATTAGGAGCTATCAAAAATTGTGTCCTACCAAGCTTTTTGCTATTTGCATTTATATGTAGCGCGATATTAAAAACCCCTTAGTCAGCTAGCAAAGTGCTGAGAAATAATAGATAAAAGAAAACAAATGTGTCAGTATCAATGTTGTACGAGTATGCGATTCAATCAGTGTCGTGTTACGGCGATTGTTTTCTGTATAAATAATGTGCTGAAAATAAAACTGATGACAATTGAAACAAACGAAGCAATTAGAGCTAGCTATGTCGTGCTGCTAATTTTTAAACCACCTCGAATTATGGACACGAAACCCCTAATCACATCTTATACGCGGCGTTAAAACACGCCGCAGATTAAGGATGAACATACAATTCAAAAAGTGTAGCACACATTCCGCGCTTCAGAAAATAATCTAAAATAATAACAATCCCACGCCGCCGACATATTGCCTACAAACTGGCTTACCAAAAGCTCGGTAAAGCCAGCTGGGAAATAATATCTACTAGTTTATAAAAGATTTAGATACAATCCAATGCCAAGTTAATCCATGCAGATTTATAGAAATGTTGTTGTTTCCTAAATTAAAAACACCAGTTTAGCAAATGTTATTGTTATCAAAAACAATGTTTACTTTTATAATACTTTCAACTATCATAGATAGGAAATAACGATGTAATGACGACTACTTCCAAGAACAAATTTTGATCCAACGCAAAAAACAGCAGTAAATTAACCCACTTTGAACGAATTAAGATTATAATAAAGTACGGTTTTTATATCAAATTAAAAAGCCAAAAAACGAAAATAGACAAGAAGAATTTTTCAAAGCAAATAAATAAAAGGCGCGTCGGAAGCTCATTTGCGTAATTTTAGCGTTTATTAAATCTCGGCTCCAACGAGAATTTACGCTATTAAATAAACAAAATGTTTTGTTTTAAAATACACGTTGCAAGTATATTTACAGCTCTCGGTAAATTAACTCGCTCGGAAATGGAGCTGGTGTCGTACAGTAAACACTATAAATAATGATGTTTCATCCTCACACGCGGACGGAATTAATTATATAATTTACATTTAAGCAGACGCATCATTTACAAGTGAGTGGCATACATACACAAATCTTTATTATTAAAACTGCGGCCATACTCTCTATCCATCTAGTAAAACTGAGCTGTTAAAATGAATATGTGTGTAATGTACACGAGGTTGGGAAGCTTAACTTTATTATAAAAATGATAGCGTCTCAGAGTACTAAGTGTATATACTATAAAAACTAATACAATATGGTTGCGAGTATAAAGGCATATTCTAGACAAACGTGAATAGGTATCTTCTAGGCAAGCATGCTAAATCTTCGGCCGCACCATCACTTTAAATCAGGTGAGATAATAGTCAAATGCTTGCCTATCAAGTATTAAAAAACGTGCTCCATCGTTGACCGCATCGTCGCTTACCATCAGGTGAGAATTAGATAGTGATCAAACGTTTGCCGGTCTTGAATTTAAAACGTAAAGTGTGTGCACATAATGTTTTCTTGATATTATGGTTCTATATTACGCAAAGAGTGCAACAAATTGGATGCACTGGATGGTAGCCTCGTCCAGTGCATCCCATAGACAGTATGTAGAAGCCATAGAAGCCAACAAAATATTCACTTAGCAACACCCAAATCAGCGGTCATGCTGATCAATACAGTATTGTTATCAACCAATTCTCTACCCATAACAAGCAGCATTGACGCCGTGAAAACGAAATGTCAACACAGACAAATTTAAATAAAACCAAATGAAGTTTACCTATTACCATTCGCATACAACTCAGGAAATATTCATGAATATTTATTTATTTTCATTTTAATTGTGTGATTACAAACTGTTCCAACCGAAACCGTGGAATTAGTCAGCCACAGTTCCAGATATATTACATTGACGCAATCAGTTTCGACAAAAAATGACTCAGAAGAAGATCTGGCCTATATACATACAGTTTAATTATCTCTTATCAATTTTCGTTAACGTTAAGTTGCGATCCCGAACGTAAGTAGGCAGACGGCAGGCAATACGGAAATTATTCAGTATCCACCACTATCTAGTGGTGGATAATGGGGCGCTATGCTCAAATGGGTCCATTATAAGGCTCTATTCAAACAGACTCAGAAGTTTTCAAACAGACTCAGAATTTGATGCGGAGAGCGTAAAGTTCTAAACATCTGAAAAACTTCGCGGAATATAATGGAATGAAATACTTAAGCTTAGAGATATGCAATTCCATCAACGTCAACGCAAGAAATCTGGTAGAAAAGATATAAAATCTGCTGAACAACCGGGACTGTATCAGTGCGCAAGCAGGATTGTTTTGAACTCAAGGAGCATGTTGCCAGTGTAGTTACATCTTAGACTTGGTAGAGTTCTTGCAGTTCTATGCAAATTTTATGGGTAGGTGAATTACCTACCATAGGGATAGCAACTAGCTTTGACACAAATTATAATACAAGCGCCCGTATGACAGAAGCGCCCGTTCGCGAACCCTTAGCCTTGAGAAAATTATATTGACGTTAATAAAGTTTACATCTAAGCTTTGGTGTGTCAAATGAGCGTCTTTTTATTTTGTCTCGATAGTTTTTTTCTGTTTTCCTTAATTCGGTCTTTATATTTTTAATAAGACGATTATGTCTAGCAATGAACTCTTGAAATTTTAAGTACCCAAGAGAGGAGCATTAGGGCTACATATCCAAAAAGGCAATTTTAATTAATTGAAAACATCCTCTTTTTTTTCGATTAAAAAATCTAAAACTTTTATAGTTACTGTGCCCACGGAGCTGTTACGAACTAGACAGTAGTCAGCGCGGCGCGGCGGTAGGGCGTTGCTTCCGCCGGAAACGGGTAACGACGGGCGTCCCGGAAACGCCTACTGGAGATTCATTGCTGAATGAATATTTGACGTGCCTCTTTGCTGTAGTTTAATGTGTTATAACAATGAACTTAATACTAGATGTGCCTTACTTTTCACCCTCTTTATGATAATGGTGAATCAGTATATTTTTATTATCTGAGGTAAAGAACACGCTCGGCTTACATTGTAACTGGCCCTAGTGCTGGTTTACGAATTCGAAGTTCAAAGTATTCTAATACTGAATAGCATAAAAAGAAAGCTATAACAGATTTCCATACTTCTGATTTCTTATATATATGGAATTAGTTAGATAAACAAGTTCAAAATGAATTCCTTTTATTCAGACACTCTTTGTCCTCATCGCATCACTTCTTTCCAATAACTAAGATAATGATAGAATAGAGAGTTGCATAATAAGGTAAGGTTCACCTTCACTTCTGGTGATACGAAACACCGACTGACATAATAATGCAAGGGGTTTTCTTACATATTCAGACTCTAAACGTACAAAGAAGCATTAAATATTCGAAAGCTTCTCGACTAAAGCTCTTTAACATTGATATCTTTGTGCTCGTAGATATTAACTTTGTAAATTAGTTCTTGCGTTTATTATTCAAGTGTTAGTGGGGAATGGTGAATATAATAGCACACTCTGATTACTATTTAGTAAGAGACTGGATCCTTTGCACAAACTAAACAGTAACAGTATTTTACTGTTATCTTCAGTTTGTGTAATAGATTAGAAATGAGATATCTACTTGAACGTGTTATTGAGTTGCCCTAAAATAAAATAATATATATTTTTTTAATTAGTCGTCAAGAGTGAACAGGTACCTTCTAGGCAAGCATGTCCTACCGTCGACCGCATCGTCGCTTTCCATCAGTTGAGATGGCGGTCAAATGCTAGCCTACAATTCATAAAAAAAGTATATTATTTAGCATGGAGACATAGGAAAATACCGCTACAGCCTCACACTTAGTTCGAAAACTTGATTTAAAATTGTTAATTCAATATGTATATTTATAATCGATCTACTTAACAAAACAAATACTACGCACGGAACATGGGAATAAAGCCTAAAACATTAATAACACTAATAAAAGGTCAACAAAAAAATTGTCAGCCGAACTGAAATGACCCTGCATTTCATGCACGCCCCTAAAATAATATGTACTCGTAATAAATAATGAAATAACACTAACTTCTAGGAGAATCATCTTTATAAATGGCTACAATTATATATTATTATGCATAAAGTTCTAAAATTTCGTCAGCAAACACTTCCGCCATGTTTCCTGCGCCTTGATTTATGTCGTAGCCGGTGAGTGGTAGCAGTACCTTGATTCTGTTCCGAGTTTTCCGCTTGCGTGCTTTTGCGATACCGGCGCGACCGTGTGATTGATGATTGATGTAGTTCAATTTAAATTTTGATTTCACGACAGTTCTAAATTGAATTATACTATTAAAATGTATTTCAATTTTTTATGACCAGTCTTTGGCAAGATTCTTGGCTGTTTCTAGGTTTAGGCCGTGCATTGTGTCAGGTAGGCAGCTTTGGAGTTAAAATAAGTAGGCATGAATATCATCAAGTTGATGTCTTTAACTCCTTCATGATTTTAATGTAAGTACGTGTAAGTAGAATGCTCTTATTTTGTTCTACCTTTTTGTTTAATTCTAGCAGTTCTATTTGGGAAAAATAGGCTATAATTTAAACCTTATTACATATAAGTTATACCTATAATAACTTATACGTCAACCGCCACTAATTCATCCAAAACCGTTCTATAGTTTAAAAAATACCCCACGTCAGACGTACTCACACAATTATAAACTTTCAGAATATTAACTGTAGAAATTTTGCGGTCACATATATAAAGTGGTCTGTCAATACAACAGCAAAACACTTAAAAAAAAATCTTAGGATTCGTTGCGCAGGTCAATTCATACAAAACAGGGATTTGGTTTTTAAAAGATTTGGCAAATCATTTGAGAATTCAGGAAAAATTAATACTTTTGTTCCAGGTAGAGGTCAGGGGCGGTTGCTGTAACGTCCGCATTAAAGCGCCGGAGAAACCGATTTAAAAGGTAAATTAACACCATATGCCTTTCATAGTAAATATTTGCTTGATGAAAATCGAAAGTTATCTTTTAAGAAAATTATCATAATATCAGTAAAAATACTTGTAACTCTACCATCCAAGAAATAAAACTTTTTTCAATTCACGAAAAAAATACTTGATGTTATTTTATTTGTGGACGATTCGCACTAATACCGACATAATCCTATTAATACAGTCTGACTAACATGTACTACTTCATCAAGAGATATATCCACACTAGTTTCTGAAATCTCCGTTTCCACAAAGAAAAACGGTTCATTATTTTCAACAATGCTCTGTTTTTCGCAACTTGAGTCTAAAGATTATGTTACAAAATAATATGAAAAATACAATGTAGATGTAGATAAAATTGATATTTTACGCCCTTTGTAGAGGTAAGTTGATGCGAGCGCGCCCGTAGCGCTACGTGGCACAGTGCAAAGGACTACGAGATATTTTCCTGGATCCAGAATGTTCCTGTTTAGTGCCCAGGAACCCAGGCCCCACAAGTAATTAAAAATAAAATTATGTAGACGTTCTACATTACATATGCAGTAACGAGACGTGTACATTTTACCTTTTATTAAAATAAGTGACGAAACATCTCTTTGTAACCGTGTTTTTAAAAATAAGCTACCCGTTATCTTTTTCCCTCCTTTACTTTTTTTATCATTTTAAAACTCGGTTTGAATCCCACGTTGACGCAATTTAGAAAATTTGTTAAATTCCCTCGTGACCCTTTCAACCACGACGTTACCACACCAAAGAACGTACTTTAAAATAAGATTTCCGATCTTTTTACACGATTCAAAGTGAATCCCAGTGGTTTACTTCCTTTGGTAATCAAAAGTCGGTTATTTCCGCTTGTATTTGCGGATAAAATATTCACTATATATTTTTCGTGAACAAAATGTTTCGTACGCAGTTTGGTAGAAGTTTACTCGATTATCTACGTTATCGTGCAATTTAGAAAATAGAAACCATCTCGATCATGTCATATTATATAGCATAGCTATTATAGTCATTTTCTTCCGTACAGTATGCAAAAATCTAACTTAATCTGTCTTATATAACAACACAAATTCGATAATCGGTTAAATCAATAGAGGAATCTCATGATGCAAACAAATCGTCTGTTGTTAATCTTGTGGTAATGAAGCCATTCGTCTCAGTAAGCCGCTGATTACATCCGGCCACGGACTGTACAGTGTAGAGCTAATATCAATCAAACTTAAGGAAATTGCGGGCAAAAACTTATCCTTACATTCTGTTCGTAACAGAAATCTGAATTGCTTTTGCATCACAGTGACGCCACAATAAATTTTTGCTCAACCGCAGGTATGTTTTCTAACTCGCTAGGAAACAATCAAACGAGATCAATTCAGTGAGTTCGCTCTGCTTGTACTTCTACTACTTAGCTACGTCTGCATAAATTAAAAAGAAAATGATAAAAGCCGGTTTAAGTAAAGTAAAGATAAGTGATCAAATAATGTAAAATAACAAAGATTGATTTGACTTACAACTGCGCGGGTAAATGGCGTCAAAATGTGAAAATCTGATACTAGTCCAAAGAGAGAAGTACTTTCCAACGGATCACCGTTGGAAAGTACTTCTCTCTTTGGACTTTTTCATTTTTGAAATTACTTTTTATTATTTTGAACTAACTGTATCGGTGACTTGATACATATTATTTACTTGATAAGTAAGGTATACGTACATACTCAGGAGATTGTATCTTTTTAAAATATTTTACACCATAAATACCCTTAACATTAAAAAAATCATAGAATAATTGTATCGTCACGAAACTTTTATTGTCGTAAAGCTCCAGGGCAAGACGATAATTTTATTTATCTGTAAAAGTAGCAGTTCCAGACAAACTTAATTGATGTTGGTTTTTAATATTTTATGTGCCTTGTGTTGTAGTAGTATATTTATTTCTTCAAAATTCAACGGGCCATGTGCTTAAATAGTATACATATATACAGTAAGAGTTAATTACAAGCCCCATACTTTAAATATATTGTATACAGTAAAAGAGTTCAGTAGAAGCTTATATGTAACCGAAGAGCTAAAGCCCACTACCAGCATGGCATTTCTGAATTGCAATGCTAATGCATTGAGCAAAATAAGTACCAGCATTTTGATCGTGCGAACCAGACAGATGCTCTCTTTGATATTTAAAAAAATGTGCTTCTTTTCCACGGGGCCCAGTGTCAAACGTTAACACCAAACCGGTCAAATATTAGCCCAGTCTAATTATTGTGAAGAAATGTGGTAGTATTTTGGACCTACATTTGCAAAATTTTTGCCATCATAATTTTTGTTCTACTTTCTTATGTAAAATTTAAGAAAATATAGTCTTTTGAAATAAGCTGCTCATTGTAATTCCAGAAAACTAGCCTGTTGTTAAATAGTGTTCTGTAAATTCGCAGTTTTATTGGGCCATATACCTTACCGAAATTTCGATATTTTATCATTAATGCTGTTTAGGAAAAGCAAGTGTTACACAGTGTAACGCCCGATTCAAGAGAAACCTAAAATCCTTAAGCTCCCACAAAAACAAATGATGTATTCATAAACATCTTGACATCCGCTTTTCCTCATTTTTTATTAACTTAGTCTTTACAGCAAGCAGCTTTCTTTTTATCTAGTTGAATTTAAAATAATTATTATTCTAGTCTAACGGCTATTTTTAACGTGTAAAGAGCTTCAGTGCGGGAAAGTGTATAGTTGGCCTTATCGCATGATTTATTTTAAATCTTTAGTTAACGTACAAATACGTAATAAATCATTGGTTGCTCTATTAGTGTAGGTGTTGGCTTTTGGAATTTAAAGATAGTTTTACACAAATGACTGGGTTGGACTCGAAGAAGCACATTTTTGTTTTGACATTGAATACAAATTTGTGTTTTTGGTTCAGGATTTTATTGCGTGTGTTATGAATGATTTGTCGTCATTTAGACAAGTATTCGAATGCATGTCATAATTATTAATGCGTTCATGTTTTATATATCATTCAAAAATCTAAGTTAGTTGGACAAATGTTTCCGAAAAATCCTTTCTTTTCTCTAAGAATTTACTGCTGCTCATATTATTTTAAACAATTCCTTGAAAATATATTATAAATAAATAAAAAAAATATTGTTGAAGCAGTTTCCACCAAATTATGTAAAAAAAATTTCAGTTTCGATAAAAATATACTCCATAAAAATCCAAACTCTCCATATTTCTTATGCCCGATAGGCAAGCATTTACCACAATCTCACCTGATGGAAAGTGTTGATGCGGCCGAACATGTAGCATCCTTGCCTGGAAGGTACCTTTTCACTCTTGACTTAAGATACATTTAAGAAATATTTTAACTTAAGCTACAAAAAGTTTCAGCAGTATTTATTTTTTGCGCAGTTATCGCTAATGAGGGAGTTCATTACCTAATAGTTGATGGTGGTATCTTTGATATGTGGTATTTTTGACACCATCAAAATAATAAGAAAATAATAATAATAATGTAGGTTAATTATCAGCGTTCACAACTGCACACAAACCAAGTGTTGCAAGCTCACGTAGTCAGTATGTAAGGTTAATCTCTTTCTCTCTATGAGAATATTTCGCATTTGAGTGACAAAGTTCCGCATGACGCACCTACATTTTGGGTAAAGATGCATCACAAATGTCCGTGTCACGTACACGTATACGTAAAGTGCGGTGTGACACGTCGAGGTGATAACGTATGCGACGGGACGTGACAGTATGAATGTGGCTAAGCTACAGACACAAGCATTTTAAGTTGACAATAAACTAACATTGTCCTTAATACCTTTACTTTTAGAAATATTTTTTTTAAACGTAAATGACTTCTCAAGAATTGAACCATCTCAAAAGCTTTAATTACAATCAGTTCAGTCGTTTTAAAATTAAAACTCCATAAGCAATCTTCGTATGTAAAACTCCACTGCAGCTATCAATATTCTGTAACTTTATAAATATTTTCTCGTCGAGTTGATGCAGTCGCTTTTACTAGTAAGGAGCAAAACTATCACTTTGAAAAGAGTTTCATAGTGATAACTTTCCTCCTTACAAAGTAAAATAATAGAGATTCTATCTTGATCTTAAAAGTTCCGAAGCCCCGCAGAGACTATTATGTAGACGGATGAAAGCGACGAAACATGTTTTCAATCAACATTATAAGAGAGAGGAAATCATAATATTCTCCAACAACAACAAAGTGCCCGAAAGTGACCGATATTAAAAAGAAACAATATTTTTTATGCTGGATACGCAATTATTTGACCACTATCTCACCTGATGAAAAGTGACGATGCGGCCAAAGATGGAACATTAAAATGATTAAGTAATTAAGGAGTATTTAGCGCACAAAAACTATTATACAAAGTTTTTTAATATGTCATATGTGATTTAATTACATAAGATCAACGATATATCTTATGTAATTTAATCATACCGAGGCTAATTTTTGTTTTATTATAAGTCGTGTTATATCTGACTGACGCATGCTCAAATTCTAATAACTCATCTATGAAAGTGTAGAGTAGCTACTTATGATATAAAAGTAATTATATTACGGAGCAACTCGGTACGGCGCATGGCTAGGTTTTGAGAAATTATTAATTTTGACGAGAATAATAATTATTCCTTTATGAGCGCTAATTAATGAACCCATAATTAGTGTGCCGCTGTCGTCGCTTTTATGTGCTTTTATTAATTTGTCTAATGTAGACACGAGTTTGCCAAATTCCCGTTCATATAAATATTTAGAATAAGAAGTGTAAGGTTAGCACAAAACTTGCGAACGAACAAATTACTGATCCCCTGAAGTTTATTTAGATCTGAATTCGCTTGGTTTTTATAGGTTGGATTTTATAGCCGTCAAATGCTTTATAAATATAAATTAAAAAGTAATACATATATACCTAAAATGCAACTACATTTTTGAAACATACGTTCACTATAGTATGTTAAATTAGTTTTGAGATTCTGATAGATTTTTTGGTGACATGATCTGAAACATGATCTCGAAAATAATGTAATCATTAGTAATTATAAATGACCGTTATACGAGAGTTCAAACTTATATAAGTTGCCACCACGGTCCCTGGGTCACCCGGCTCAGCCGGCCGCGTGCTGATGAATATTCACGATTCATTTCATATCATTCGATTCCAATCCAAAAAGAACCACCACGGTGAATTCTGATGCTTGCTATTTAAATTGTATTATGCTGATTGAATATCAATTATGTTCCAAAAGATCATGCTAATGTTGGATTTTCATTATCATCTGAAATGCTTTCCCTTGATATTGAAAGATGGAAATTGTATGCCTAATTTCGAAAAGGGTATATTTATTTTAATTAAAAAAAAAACGGATAACCGGTCGAATCTATCTACATATTTTTCTGCCTAAACATAGGTAATAAGCCGAAGAGTGATAACATATTTATGAAAATGTTTATATAAGTAATATCAAAGTGATTTTAAACTACTTAGTCAAAACAATTACAAATGGCTGTTACGGGAACGTGGCCGCAGAGCATAACTAATAGTCAATTCATAGAGTTAAATTATTTAACTTTGCAGAAACCTAAATCAAACTTTGTGGTGGTAAGTACTAAACGTCTAACTAAACTAACTAGATAAGAAATAAAGTTTTAAACATCATAAAAATTAATCAATAAACAGTATAATATACGCTATAACGATGGTACACTTATATCTTATAATATAATTATGTATAGATCTGTATTCATATATTTCAGAAATCAGAAATCGGAATATATTATTGCTTTAAACTGTGTACATATGTAGATAGAAGTGTAGAAGAATTGTTTTGTTTCAACAGCTCATCCATTACGGACGTACAATAGTTAATAGGTATGCACTTTATGTACCAAAGTATTTCCATAAATATGAGAATTAATTTTGAAATGCATAATGCATCAAGTACATAATTCATAGTTTATTACTTACTATGTTTTAAACATTCTTAATTAATGCTTCTTTAATATATAAAATGCTTCCATACAAATTAAGTAATGTTAATTTTACTGAACCACTACATGGCAAATATATGAATGTGTCTAATTGGTGTAAATGTATAACACCAATTAGACATGTTCAGTACTAAATAATTCATTTAAATTATAATGACATTCACAAACTTAAAGAGTGGCCTCTTTAAGTTTGTTCTTAAATTGATTAACATTTAAGGCTTTTAATTTAGTGAGCAAGTGATTATTAATTTGAATTTCATTGTTACTTTGAGGTATATAAATGTTATATTTGTGTTTGTTGCGTAAGTTATCAACTCGACTTTACTGTGTCGCGAAAAAGTATTCAATTTCAGAGTTATTTTTAACAGAATCACAAATTTATTAAATAAATGTATCAAAATTAAAAATTTCTTCGCTTTGAAGATACGAGTATGTCGAAGGGTACCAGTATTTTCCAATCGAAAAATATTTCTAAGACAACTTTTTTGAAGCACAAAAGTTGTATTTATATCATTAATATCAACGGAATTGTCCGTAAAAAAATTATACAGTAGCTTATTTGAAAACATACATAACCATATTAAGCATTCATTGTAATAACAAACAAAACGCATTCACACTCACAGCCCCACACTAAGCTCAAATACTTGTATCGTGGGTGCCGGCAACACTTACATCACACAGACATTACACCCCGAACCAAAAAAAACAAATATCCCTTGGGAAGGAATTTTTGCTCCTGCCGAGAATCGAACCCAGGACCCACGGCGCAGAGGGCGGACACCTGTCCACTGCGCCAACTGGGTCGTCATCATATCATAATAGGTTTGGAAGTTATATTACCAAGAATAGACAGAGCGTAGCAGTATTTGGATAGTTTTTTATTAAATTTAATTATATGAGCTCTCCAATTTAGATGGGAATCCAGAATAACACCTAAGAAACTTGTTGCATTTATAATATCAATAACTTAACCATTATTTTTAATATTTAGTTTTAGGTTAGGCATTTTCAAAATCAAAATCATCTATTCACATGGGCCCCAAAAAGGCACTCATCAAAGTTAATGACTCTACTGCCAGTGTTTTTTGTGGTTTTTTTTTTTGAATGAATGTATTTTCTGTAGATTAACTTTGAAATTCATTAATCTGCTTATTATTTTATCTAGTGTGTTGTTAACTTTTGTTCCAAGACTGCAGTTTAGATTCGCCTGAGGAATAAATATGGTGGCGTCGTAGAAAAACATAAGCTCGTTGATATACATTAGAAAAAGAAGGGGCCCAAGAATGCTTCCATGCGGAACTCCTACATTGATGTATTCAAATTGAGATTTTATTTGTTCAATAGTTTTTGTGTGTTTGTAATAAACTTGTAATACTGTCGATTGACTTCTGTTTGTAAGGTATGATTTTAATAGATCCAAACATTTCCGCGTATTCCAAAAGCTATTAGTTTATTCAATAAAGTTGTATGATCAACGCAATTAAAGCCTTTGAAAGGTCTAAAAACAGTGCAATGCTAGTTTTTTTGTTATTTAACTCTTTTCCATAGTTCTTTCAACATTTTAAATATCGCAAGCGATGTATTTTTACCTTTGCGGAATCCAAATTGGTTCTGAGAATGTGTAAGTCGAAGAATGATACTAACCTATTATATATTACTTTTTCTAACAATTTAAAACACTGGTAAAATTGCTATTGATCTGTAATTTTCGACGTCTTTCTTTGACCCTTTTTTATGAATATATTTTTATATATACTATATATATACCTATACTCTCTATTGCTAAACAAGTACTATGTGATCTATACTCTTTTTTAATAGTTGCATAGATATTCCGTCATGGCTTATGCATTTTTTTTATTTTTTAACCCCCTTATAATATTTTTAACTTCCTGATTGTCGACCGGGGTCATGAAAATACTTTTGCTATTCGCTTTTGTTTTAGGCTGTACCAAGTTAGTAGCGTCGCTACTTTTACAGATATTCACTAAATGCTTATTTATAATTGTTGCTATGTCTAGAGGTTCTACTATGTTTTCATAATTGATGTTTATGGAATCTCTTGTCGTTTTTATTGAGTTGGTTGGTATGGTTATTTCCACTATTGTTTATGTGCTTGATGTTAGCAATTTTTTAGATGTATTTAATACTTCTTTTAGCTTTTTGTAGTAGGTTTTATATTCACATTGTTTTTTTTAGTTTATACTATCCTTTAGTAGTTTTGTATATAGATATCGCTTGTTTTTACTTGCTACTTTTACAGCTGTTGTTTTCCAGATCGGCATTTTTCTGTATACAATTTTTATTCGTTCTAATAGGATGCATAATTTATATTCTTTGTATGCTCCGTTTGGTTCGGCACAGCTGTACACTGTACTATTATCTGAGATATGTACTTAAGGAATACATCAACATAAAAATCAACGTTTCGTTTTTTTATAAACCATTATTTTTTTTTAAACTTAAATTTGAAGTAATACTTAAGATCTGTATATCTATGTTAAATACTTCAGTAAGATATCTTTTGATATCTTTTGCAGCCATGTTAGCATGCCATGTTATAACTATCTATACTTACTAAACTTTGTCACATAAATTCTATTTCAGAAGTACTTGATATAAAAACAAAAACATGGCTATGTTTGAAATAATATCATTCTATTTTATTTTCCATGTAAGTAGTTGACACGACAAGGTAACCCGCGACCTGCGAGCTCGTCGCGCAATCGACTGGAAAGGTCGATGTTGTTGAAATGAATGAGACATGTTCCCGAGTGTGGATTGGAGGTAAAATGTGGAAAATTACTGCTGCTTTAATATAGGACGGTAGAAATAAGTTTGATAAAATCAACACTTATAGGTTGGGTATAAAAACGGCGCCAGGACGTTACATATGTATCGATTATGCACCACGCGTCAGAAGCATAGCAGTATTTATTTAACAGGAGAGACAATTATTCCTAAGGATTTTATAAAAATATCGTACAGTTATGTTGCACTTGATTGCTTGCAGACATCTCAACATTTTTTTTCTTTTATGTTTTAGTAATAATTAGTTAGTTATGTACTTTTTTTACATTTAAGCCATTGGAGAGGTATAATAAAATTTTATTTAGCATATCTTCCACCAAGTTTGGTAGAGAGATAAGTTAAATATGTGTTCTTTATATATAATATGTAGTTATACGCGGGTTATTGCTAGTACTGAAAGGTAATTAAATCTAATATTATAACTCAAACATTCTGCTTTATAATGTGAACCAATTTCAAATTGTTCGTTCTATGCTACGTTACTATAAATTTGCTGCAAACATAACCATGTCTCCCATAATACATATTTCAATATGTAACGTGCATATACATTGATACGAGCATAACTTCACTACATTGTGCGTATTGGCAATAACTCCTGCAACGTTGTCGCCCATTTTGTTCGTGTTACTTATTATTTCATATATACAGCAATATTATACTCCATTAGTTTCGTATGTTAGTCTCAAATAGGAATTTATAATTATAGGTGCATGGCGTACGGTCTTTTTGTTATTGCATAGTGTTATATGCTCATGTAGCTGAGTAATGCTTTTGTTTTGTGCATGCAATTGTTATTGTATATAAAAATAATTTTGCAACCAGAATATTTACGAATGTCAGACATGTTCATTGTCTATGCAATTCAGATGCATGGCATTGGTGGGTTTTTTTTTATTTATGGTACATTATCTCTATTGAAATAAGTTTCAACCATAAGAATGTAATAAAATCCTGTATTCATCATCAAACACATTTTCTCAATGTCTTTATTTAAAAAAGGTTTAGCTCTAATAAATACTATAAACAAAAAAGAAATATTTTTATATTAACTGACAACCACACCTTTTAACAAAAAGAAATCTTGTAGCATTACATGGTATTATGCAGTACAATAACATTAGGTATTCTGTATCCCTTCAAATCATACATAACAATAAGTTTATAAGGTAACGAGCTACCACAAGAAATATCTTGTCTCTGTAGAGTCAGCAAGGATCAACCCACACGCAACATTTTATTTACCCTGATGGGTAGTAAGACTCAGCGCTTTACCCTTCTATCCGACACTATGATTCAATATTTATTACGGTTGCCTATACAAAGATTTGTCTGGTTTGCGAACGTTTATTAAATACATTTTTCAACACACTTGCTCGTAAAAAGTTTCTGATTTCTCTGCTATTAGATTCATAATGCCGATAATAAATTACGCGTCCTTATAAACTTGATTTACCGTAATGGCACTGCACGAACTGTTCTGTTTTTTTTTATCTTAGTTAAGAGTTTTTATGATATGTTGCTGTGTCCTGTATTTGAAGTAACAGAAATTGTAATAATAATAGTTTAAACAGTTTTACAAATCAAGCTTTTACCAGTTGTAAATAAAATAGGACTAAAAAGTTATATAATAAGACAACTTGTCAGGACAAATCAAACGTGCCCAAACTCGATGGGTGTATCTTGTTCAGTTCAGAAGTGCGAATCAGGCTAGGTCCATGGTAACATATCATTGTATTGTCACTAAAGATACATAAGTACCTACACCAAATTTGAGTCCAACTCGAAATTAAGTAGTGGGTCTAATTTAGCTTGCAAGGACAGGTGAAACTAAATAAAATCTTGTTAAAAACATATTTGCCTCATTTTGAGAAGTGTATTGTATCCTTCATTTAGAGAACCTTTTATAATAAATAAGTCTAAAGCATTGCCAACATTTTTGTGAATAAATAAACAGGCTAAATTAAAAATAAATACATAATCAATTCATACGTATTAGGCTGTATAGTGGTTTAGTGCTGTGCCTTTTCTTCTACCTGCGTGCACAAATCTTATTCCATAGAATAGTATGAACTAAGTACTATGAGTACATACTAGTTGGCTTGTTACAACTTGTACATATCACAGCTAACACAAAATATAAGGTGCGAAACAAATCGCCAGGAATTTAACCTACTCACCCGCTCCTAATATGTTACAACCAATACAACCGTTGGTAGTTACGCGCAACCAACATCGCCAGCGGACTTTTTGACAACACACACGCAAAATAAATAAAAAACACAAAAATATATGTATACATAATTAAAGGAAAATTGATCAAGAAAAAGAAGTGTGATGTTGTGAGTGTCATGAATATGAGTCACGACTCAGGATACGACTATGGTTAGACCCTTCTACTGCTGATTTTCAGCTTGACCTCTGATTTTCAGTCGTATCCCAGTCATGACTTCACGAAGTTCAGGACAAAAAATACCAAATGAATAAAAAAAAATCAATAACAATAATGTGTTATTATAACAATAAAAAATATACAAGTAAAAATAAAAAGTGCGGCCGTGGCATTTTTGGCCAACTGTCGACGTGGCAATTGTCAGTGTCAAAATTTGACATTGTCATTTGCCGACAGAGAGCCGTGCATGATGGCGCGGGAGTCAAGACCACGTCAGCAGCACCTATTTTGCTTAATAAATAATTTTCAATTTTACATAATTTTTCTAAACTTAATAAGATTTAAAACCCAAGGACATGGATTAGGACATGGTTAGTACAGATCTGCATGCGGGGCCGCGGGCGCGAACACCGCTGTACGGGAGACGACCACGCCCGCGCCCGCTTTCCCGCAAGTCATACGTATGCGGAACAGGTGCGACCCTTGTGGCGAAGCCATTGTTATACTTGACGTAAGCCACTCAGACATCAAACAATACAGCAAAAGCTATTTTCTCACCAGGTGCGAGACGACTATTGTCAGATTGTACGATTCTCGGTATTATTGGTACTTAGTATCTGAAATCAAAGCTCCGCAAAACGGAACACCTGCCATGTTTCCGGAAGGGAAGCGCGGCGCCTCCTTTCAGAAAATTTTACGATGACAACAGATATAAACCAAATTCAATAAACCCGCCGTCTCACTGACGAAGGTCTTTCGTAAAATAGGAATGTGATAAGTAGATTGCTGTCTGTGTTGAGCACAGCTCTAGAGCCAGCGAACTCTGCGCGCGATGTGCGGAGAAACTGTAAAATTATTTAAAAGTCGACGGCGCCGATGTTCCGGACTACTGATTCGTTATAATGCCGCAAAAGTTTTATCTGGGAAACAAATGTGTGGTGCTGACATGAAAAAGGTACAGATTGGAGAGATGCTGAGGTAAAAATAATAAAAAATTAATTAAATGAGCATTTTGAACAAGACAATTAAAATTTAAAAAACAAGAGGTTGTTACTGCAGACATTAATTAAACGAACTTAATAATTAGGTATATTGTAACTATTTCTTTTTATAAAAAGTGATCTCAGTAGCATGTCATCAGGTCAACATTTTAGCACGTACACTGCGCCGTTTAAAGAGGCAATCGCGCAACTTCACAATAATAATCTATATATATAAAAGAAAGTCGTGTTAGTTTTACTTTTTAAGAACGTACATTTCTTTAAATTTGTTTTTTACATTTCGACATGCTTTCCATTTTCTCATACGTCACTCGGATTTGGTAAAGTACTAGGCAAACATAAACATGAAGGTTGTAATAATATAGTCACGTGACATTGTAACGCATGCCGGGTATGGCTTCCTAAATATGCACATTCATTGACTGTTAGGCGGAACGAAGGTCGCCGGGACAGCTAGTTAAATATAAACTATTACTGTTCATGTAAAAAAATGCTCATGAGTCACAGTGCATACAATATCTACCTACATGTATCTACGTCCAGCCACGTGCAGCATAACCCTGTACACAAACGTACCTACCTACACACCTTACAATACGGAGTTTACTACTTAACTCTAGCGGAGTGTAATTTATCTCCTCTCCCTTTTGAAAGTATTTAGCATAACAATATTATCTAAATTGTATAACATTAAATAATAAATGTATGCTCCGTTTTACTATGTTTATAAATAATTTGCTAAAAAAAAAACGTTTAACAAACAGTGTTTGTAGTTTTTTTTCAATTTGTATTAATTAATTATATTATTAACGAGGAAATACATATTCATTTAATCAGCATTAAACTCATCTATTTCGTTTTGTTGTTCAAATTTTGCGGAATCAAGACTACTCGCAAGGTTCGGCGTCGCTTCAGGGTAACTAACCGTGCCCAATTTTATTCGTTTTCATGTGTCGTTTGCTGAATGTAATTTATTCACATTAATTAACCGCGAAGATTAAAGCTTAGGAAATATGTTTTTACTGACTTTCATAAAGAGGCGGTTTACTTAAAGTATATTTTTTATGGGATAATTTCGCATATTATCTCTCTTGCATAACTGAACCTTTTTGTTAATTTTGGTGTGGAATAGGTCATCGTTTACATTTTGGATTATTTTGAAAACTTGTTCTTCGGCCATTCTGAATGCAATGCAGTGGGTAGCCTCGTAGTCAGACATTCATATGATATTCATATCAGAAAGCAGCCTCGTTCAACGGTATTAAGATAATTAGAGTCTCAAAACTATAGTGTCAGAAAACGGAAAATTTGTCAAATCCCAGCCGGTTAATAAACAAAGAAGGGTAGGTACTTGTCCATGCGAATGATAATTACTAGATCAACTCCATTTTCGCTCCAGGAGAGGAAAGGCTTGTGGCTGCGCAATTTTATTCCTAGCATAATTTTCTCTGTAAACCTTAACACGAACCGCAGTAATTCTTTATTTCCGCCAAACGCAGAAGTAGGATCTTAGAGTAATGAATCCTAGAATTATGATCTATATTTTAATTCAGTCGGATATGCGATCCTGTTTTTATTGTAGCTAAATAATAATGTCTCTAAAGAACAAACTAAATCAATATCCAATTTGAACATCGATTTCAAACATGAGCTGTCGAGTTTACGAAGTTGCGGATGTCGGTTTGTTGGGCTTTGTTCGCGAGTGTCGACAAACATTCAGAGGGTTCGTTTGATTGGAGTCCTGTCACACCAGGCTCTAGATACTTACATAATAATGAAAATGTTTTAAATACTTTATCCGACTACACACCCTCTAGCTTTATTAGGATTCTATAAGACTAAAGTATTATAATTTCCAATTTCGAAAAACTAACTCAGGAATATTTAGGCCTGTTTTAATAAAACAAACTCAACCTTAAAAGTAGTATCAAATAACGCTTTTTAATCTGTCACTAGACGAGCAGTTTAAAAATTAGTACTAATACATCGCGATTGCTATTTTTTTGCCGACTTCACAAAAAAGGAGGAGGTACTCAATTCTACTGTATTTTTTTTATGTGTTACCTCATAACTTCTATCCACGTGAACAGATTTTAATGTTTATTTTTTTTATTTGAATGCTGGTGCATTTTATGTGGTTCCATTTAAATTTGATCAAGATCTAATTACTAGTTTGTAAGTTATCGTCAATAATACGTGTATTAAATACATTAATTCTGATCAAGGTTCTGAAGATAAAGCGGTGAAGTCGGTTTTTTTAAAGCTTTGTTTGCGTTTAATTATCAATGATTCAGTGAATTATTGTTACGGCTTTACTGCCAATTACAATGGCAAGCCAAGCGAGTCAAGTATCCATGCATTTGATTAAACTCGTAATATTACAAGTAATTATGTCGCTACGACGTCTGCTTATTAAAGCAGCCTTTTTTTAACATTCTACATAGGATAAATGAAAAAGAATTCCTAAAAACGCGAATGAACTACGGGGCCCCATTGGTAGCCAAAATATATTTTTTCTTGACCTGTCGATCACGACCGACATCATCAATTACTATTTGGTGAGATAGTGGTCAAACGTTAAAATGAGCCATTACTGTATACTGTTATTGCGTTTATTAAGTTAGGTTAATGTAACTAGGCTAATATTAGGTACATTAACTAAGCAGTAGGGCACTGGACAAATAACCAACGTGTCATTAGGGCTTCGTAAACAATGCCAGATATACCTCTCGAGTATCCAGGGAACTTACGCCGGATTCACTGTACGATGTCTGTAGAAGTGCTTATTTGAATTAAGCAGCTGTAAATAAGGTGAATCAAAACACTAACTTGTGTTCTCTTCGAAAATAAAACACCAGCACTCCTAGTCCTCTGAGCCAGTACGGGGCTTCGTACTAATTCTTGATATCATTGTATGAATCTTTATTAACAAGTTCAAAACTAGAGGAGCTTCTAAATTGGGCCAAATACTCTTTTTTGCCTTATTCTGTGTATATTACCCAATATCTCCAGCGTACGTAAACCGGTTTAGGTGTGTTATTAACTACCAAATCAAACTAAAAACGTAACAAAAGTGGTAAAATTATTGTTTTTATACGCGGGACATTAGTATCTTTAATGCTTCTGTACCAATGTTCACCATCATAGCTAAGAACACTCTCGTCATCTTTCAAACAAAAAAAACTAATGCTGTTTACGGCAGGAGTTAAAAAAATAAGTATGCTTGGATATTATATTTTAGGCATAGATTTGTAACAAAATTCTTAAGGTACTTGCTTCAATTTGAGTTAGAAAGCCATTGAAACGTCAGAGACAGTTCTCTAGCACGCATTGTCTGGAGCCAGCTGGTGGAACAAATTCGATGAAGAAATGTCCCAAAGATAAATTGTCCCGCCGTGAGATTGCGGACAGAACGTAATGGGCAATAAATCATGTTAATTTAATATCGCGACTCCCTGAGTGGCGGCGCCACTTCTAAGAACTGAAAACATTAATATCTAACCAAATCTTACGAAGATCTTTTAGCAGCTCAGTAATTTAATCTAAGCTTTACTATAACAATAGGGGCCACAATTTGGGTTTAAAAAACATAAATGTTGAAAATTATAAATGTCCAATAATATTACTTTTTTTTAACATTCTGGGATACTGTGCGCAATTTCTGCTTTATCAGAATTTCATCAACATTTTACTACTTCTATTTTTCCTATCAGAAACGCCCGTCGCGGCGTCACTCTGCGCTGTGCCGACATGCGCGTCGCTGTCACTACGCGTCGCGCTCGCGTCACGTCACGAATCGCGTTTTATTTGCGCTCCACGCTACTATTATTTTCCATCGTGGTCGGTATATTATAGCAGTAATCTAATGCGCAGTTGTAGTAAGAGTGTGAAAGGCTAAAGTTAGGTATATGGTAGATTAACTCGAGCAGAGATGGGTGTCTATTGACTCGCATAATTTTTCTAGTTCCTAGTTTAATACGGCCGAAAATGTTTCGCATAACAAGTTTTGGCATATTCATGATTTGGCATAATAATGTTAAGGCATACCGTTTATTTTTGCATAACTATTTGTAGGCCTAATGTTTTTAGATATATCCTTGCAGAGCATAATATTTGAACTGTTGGAGTCATATATAGGTGCGACGACGAGCGAAGCGAGGAGGAGCGTTCGGTCACTGGTGACCACAAAAACGCGCGAGCCGAGCGAGCGTAGCGAGCATGCCGCCATGCCGCGGCAGCGGCCGGCGAAGCGCCAGGACTAAAATAAAATGTAATTTATATAGTTATGCACATTCGTTTTAGGCCATTTTATCATTATGCTCAATATTGTTATGCGGAATTTTTTTATGCCTAAAACGTTATGCTTAACATCATGTGGCGTATTGATGCGTGGGCCAAAAGTTGTTATGCCACTTTAAATTATGATTTCAGATTTTATGCGAGCCAATATGGACCCGCAGAGATTACACAGAGCTTAATGTATTATATGTAAATTAAATAATGTAACAATCTCTTAAAAAAAATTTTAATATTACCTAAATCTTTTCATAGAGTTATTTATTTAGTCCTTGATTTCATTATTCTTTTTCAATTACTACGGCAGATTAATGCGAGACGGAGACGCCTGAGTCCGAAAGTAATCAACAAAACAAATTTATTTAAAGAGAAGCGTCGATTTGAAGTCAATAACCAGATTAAAAGAAACGTGAGGGTTCGTGGAGAGGGAGATAAAACGATTAAAGTGGAGCGGAAATAAAATAAAGACGACGGAGATAGCCGAGAACTGCCAACAGTTACGGAAAATTATTTAACGCGACGAAACCCGATTACATTTATCTTTTGTAAGTAATCCTACTGTAGAACAGTTTACCTATTTTTTTTTTGCAAGAGTTTGTACATAAACTGATTGTGTCCTTAAAAATCATATGTTAGTAAATATGTGGTATGATGAAGAGTTGATAAATAGTTCGTCACTAAGCGGAAAGTACGTTGAAAACTTAATAAAAAAACAAGTCATACGAGAGAAGTAATTAATTTGTAAATGCTGAGCCGAGAGAGAGGTTATCGACTGCTTTAGTCAGCTCTATTAACGCAAACTCATGTGCCTTGAAAAGAGAAAATATAGTACAAAATTGTTAAAACTGCTGCACATTGTTATATTTAATGTGTTCTACAACGTGATAAAATACTCTTTGCGGTAAATTTATTTGGAATTTTTAAAATTGTAATTATACTATTATACTAATTTTACCGGTTGTGCTCTTGTCTTATTAATTATAGAAGAAATTCGACCGGCGTTTGGGTGATTTAGTCGCCCATCCTCCGGAATATGTGTCGCAGCAGCGGCGAAAAACTCGAAATTATTATTACGAAAAATATTATTAATAATTCTCCTAAACAATCACCACCGTCTCAGTAATAATATGAAAGAAATAAATTACAAGTGATAAGACCATCGATTGTATTTTGACTCTTAAGATTTCAATGTTTTAAAACAATTGCGGGCTACTCCTTGAACGTATGATAAGGTTCAAATGTTTTTGAACACTTTGTACGCCTGCCACGTTTCTTTGAAGTAATATACACACAACGTCCACGTTTGTTACACTTTGATTGATAATATAAAAGATATACGTGGAAATGTTTGTGTTATTGTGTTTGTGGAGGGTTGCAGTAATAGTAGCCATAGCTCAAACATTCACGCTGCCTGCTCACCCCTCAACATTAATTTCGTATCAACTAACACCATAACCATATGTTAGGTATAAGTTGTATAAAAACGAAAAACATTGAAAGACCTTACTTTGAATTCGCTATTTATTTAGATATTACGTATTTAAATAGGAATATATTCATACATTATTAGACTTGCTAAACAGTCTCAGCAACAGCGCTCTATGATAACGCTCTGTAATTTTATTTTATTCGGAAAATAAACAGTGATACTTATCCACAGATATAAGCTAAGCAATTAGACTAAACACCATTAACAAGTTTTCGCATATTGAGATGGGGTATATAATACCGGGGTAATCGATATTCATAATGTAAAGCATACTTAATCAAAATCGAGATACCTTTGATTATATACCTGTCTAGATAGAGAGTCCGAGCGTCTAAGCGCCAAAAAAAATAACAGCCAACTGTTGGCTCATAAGCTCTTCCCGCCCGCTCAGTAGCGACACTGTCATTTTACGGTAAACACGCGTTTCGTGGCATATAAAAAATAACGATTTACGCAATAAAAGTGAGCAAGAATTACAAAGGGCGATTGAAAACAACAAAACAAGTTACTTATCATCGGTAAGTAAACTTTAAATTGCTATATAAGTTAAAGAAACAATTAAATTAATAAAATTTAAAGTTGTCCTGATGTACGACGCCATGTTTACAGGGTTGCCAGTTCTTGAATGTAAAATTTCTCTTGTGAATGTTAGCTAATTTTTTAATATATTTAATCATGATTATAAAAGTATATTTCGAGATTTCACCGCCGTCATTTCACTGCAAGGTTGCTTGTTTATCCCTAAGAAAGTTGTCTATAGCTGAATAGAATATTTTTTATTGGCCTCATAAATATTTGTATTACACTAGAATACACTCTATAATCATGATTAAATATATTAAAAAATTAGCTAACATTCACACGAGAAATTTTAAATTCAAGAACTGGCATCCCTGTAAACATGGCGTTGTACATCAGGACAACTTTAATAATTTACTTTATTAACTTTATTAATTTAATTGTTTCTTTAACTTATATAGCAATTTAAAGTTTACTTACCGATGATAAGTAACTTGTTTTATTCTTTTCAATCGCCCTTTGTAATTCTTGCACACTTTTATTGCGCAAATCGTCATTTTTATATGCCACAAAACGCGTGTTTACCGTATAATGACAGTGTCGCTACTGAGCGGGCGGGAAGAGCTTATGAGCCAACAGTTGGCTGATATTTTTATAACAGATATGTTTTACCTAGTAATCATATTAATAAATTAATTAAAATTTTAAACAAATTATAGATATAGTATCATATCAATATTAATAAATTAATTAAAATTAAAAACATATTATAGATGTATCAAAACATATTTTTCCCTACAATTATGGGAAAAAGTCAAGAGCTGGCATCACTCAGCACGGCTACACGTGACGTAGCGCGCTTGTAGTTACGCATACTTGTGTGCGTAATTCGCACACAAGCGCTTCAAACCTGGCTTGTTGTTTTTGTTGCGATTGCAGCGCAACACCCAATCTAGACAGGTATATAATCAAAGCGAAATACGTCATTACATGACGCCCCAAAGAAACACTCATGAAAGTTAATGATACTACTGCCGGATTCGCAAAATTACGGCCATCTCGAGAAGAAAATGGCAAGAAACTCAGTGGCGCATTTTTTATTCAATTTTATTTTTCTTTTTTCTTAACACATACATTATATTAACCTGCACGTATGTACATGTGCACGTATGTCTATGCGTCGCAGGTTTGGAACCCTGGGTATAATATTTACACCGATCGATTAGAACGTATTCAACAAAAAAATATTCAATTTATTAACTATAAAACTTCTAACAAGGACAAAGATTACTTAAAGTCGTATGCAAAGCATCACTTTCTACTACATAATTATAGAGAATTTTAGTTTCTGTCATAGCTTGCCCAGATCTACTTAATAAAATCAGGTTTTACATACCCAATAGAACAGGAGCAGTTCTCTTTTCTCACTTCCACATTCTTTTACGAATTACCGGCAGAATAGCTTTGTTTACCGCGCATGGAATACGTTTAGATAAACACTTTATTGAACACCTTAACAAATACTTAACAAGGAATAATAATCTAGAAAATAAGTGTAACAACAGGCGGTCTTATCGCTAAGAGCGATCTCTTCCAGACAACCTTTGGATGTAGAGGCAATGTAAGCAATGAATAGGACGTCGGTGTTTTGTATAAATATAATAATATAGAAAATACAATAAACATACATAAACAATAATATACCTAAACAATAATATACCTAAATTAAACTATGATATAGCATACATAAACCCAATACTATTATACATATTTGCGTGACGAATAGAATGTTCACCTTCAAATCATGACAACAAAGTAAATTTGATTTATTATGTTTGACCTGCAGGGTAATGTATTTTGACGGAGTCTTTAAATATTGCCAATGATTGAGCTCTTTTAATTTCAATAGGAAGCTAGTTAGATTAGTGATCTATCAAAGGAAAAAGTCCACCTTGACCTTTTCCACACTAGTATACCAACAATGAGGCGTATAATTGGCGATACTTTTTTGAATCAATGTATTTAGGGCTTCGGATTAAACTTATATTTTATTGTTAGTGAGTGCAGTTCATTTTAATTTTTATTTGATTATTCATCACTGGTAATAATAAAAAATTACGTAATTTGATTCAATTTTTAAATAAAGGGAAAAACACTTACATAATTGCTATTTCCTACATGTTTTGTAAGTTATACTATATGTATAAGCGGAGACTTTTAATTAACTCTTTGTTTTATATTTAATGCTATATTATATTAGAATAGTTGTTAGTCTTCCTACAAAAACAAAATAAAAAAATATTTTTATCCAATTTAGTAAATGATAATATATGTAAAATATTGAGAGTAAGTAATAATAATATACGCAAATGTATTGTTTTTACTCTAATGATTTTTTATGTCTTTCAAACAAGGGACACATTGACAAATATCATGTCAATTTTATAAAATACACTATTTGTATAGCACACACCGGTACGCGTAGAGTAGTACGCAATGCATACGGAGAATGGTAGTTGAATAAAATGATTACTGTATTTTGTTACGATTGCTTACTGCAAATTACTTACCATTCATAAGATGATATATCTTGCTTTGAAACGTATTACAATGTAGCACATATTTTAACCGATTGCAAACTTCTAATCTCTGATAATCCTCGTAGTTATAGTTCCACAATCCCGTCGTGTTTGATTTGTATGTTTAGTTTGAAACTAAAAGCCGATTACAATCTATAGCAGTTCCGTTTGTTCACAATAACTTTTAATAGGAATTGCCAATAAAGATGCCAATCGAGATTCGAGTAGTTTGTACGTGTGATAATATTAACGTACAGATATTATCTCTATACGTAACACTCGCCTGGTCGATGGTAACTGATTGACAACATTAAGAAAGGTTCAGTAATTGGATACTTGATTTAGATTGACTTGATTTGATTTAGATAGCCCAACTAGCCGCCAAAACGCTGGGAATCCTTGCAAAGGTTGTGAGAAGGTACTTTACTCCGGAACAATCGCTCTACTTGTACCAAGCGCAGGAGCTCCTCTTGAAATTGTTGAGTATTCCCATATTGGGAGTCTTTAAATAGCGAGAACAGGCATCTTCTAGGCAAACGTGCTCCATCGTCGACCGCATCGTCGTTTCCCATCTGGGGAGATAGTGGTCAAACATAAGCCTATGTTGAATAAAACAATAATAAAAGAAAAATATGTGTGACCGGTTAGTGGAATTTTCTACTGAGTTTTAGCTTGTGCTGGAGGGCACGTTACCGTCGATAGCGGTGTATGTAACACTACAGTCCTCTGCAAAAAAATATCAGTGTACAATTAGTTCACTAGTGGTGTTATGAGTCTGAAAATTTGTCTCGCGGCTATCGGAAAATAATAAATTAGTTGTGTGATAATATTGGGCTGTGAGTGTGAAGACGTTTGTTTTCTTTACAAATATTTATTTCATAATTTGCGATAATGTTTTAGAATCTCTATGAATTTAGATTGAAAATGTTATATAGAGAATAAAAAAATATTAGGTTCACGTGATTTCAGTTAGGTACCATAATTCAGTACCTTGTTTCAGAACATAATCACACATAGATATATAATCTGAAATGTAGTCAGGTAAAGATTTAAGAGTTTTTATTTTTTAATTTATATGTTAACACTACACAATCGCTTCAAGCATGTAGATCAACTGTATAAATTATTTAGTATAGAAGTATATTAATATGAGCTCACAAATCGCGATAGATCTTAATGTTGTTGGCCTGAGCAAAAACTTTCATGGCTCATGTCTCTCGACAAAAACACATTCAACAAACATGGTCGTAAATTATCATGTATATACTCGTAGCTCTTACAAATACATTTCGGTCGCTTTTTGTCGGATTGTGATCGTTTCTTTTTGCGCCGTGAGTCCTGGCTTCCATTCCCGGCAGGAGCTCAATTTTCCTCCTCAAAAGACACTTGTGCTTCTGTTTTTTGGCATGACCTGATCAAGTTTATCACCACCAAGACACAGGCGAGTTTATTCTCCGCTAAACGGAGTCAATTTGAACTTACTCCAACTTTCCGAAATGTATCCCTACCAGTAACTGACCATCTCGAGTTACTCGGTATGTCTCTAACTTCATACTCAATTTTGGTACTTCCATCGAGTCAAAAGCCCAACTAGCTGCAAAAAAGCTGGGAATCCTTGCAAAGGTGAGACGATACTTCACACCGGGACAGTTGCTCAATTTGTAACAAGCACAAGTCCGATCATGTATGGAGTACTGTTCTCATCTTTGGGACGGTTCAGCTAAGTACCAGCTTGAGGCTCTTGACAACATTGAGCGTAGAGCCAAGAGACTTATTGGTAGCGAGCAGCTGACTAATTCAAAGCTTCAGAGCTTGGGTCATCGCCGCATGGTAGCCAGTCTCTCGGTTTTTTATCGGATACATTTCGGAGAGTGTGCTAAGGAACTGTACGATCTAGTTCCCCCATCCCCGTTCTATCATCGGACAAGCAGACAAACTGCTAAGCGACACCGCTATATGGTGGACATTCCACAAATGCGCACTAAGCGTTTTGCCTCCACATTCATTGTGCGAACCGCAAAGGAATGGAACTCCTTACCCGAGTCGGTATTTCCTGATGAGTACAATATGGGAGTCTTCAAGTCACGAGTGAATAGGTATCTTCTAGGCAAGCTTGCTCCATCGTCGACCACATCATCGCTTGCCATCAGGTGAGTTAGTGGTCAAAAGTTTGCCTATCATGAATAAAAAAAAATGATATATATGATAGTATATGTATATACTATCATATATATCATTATATTATATGATCATATAGTATATGATTTCGACATCCACAATACGAACCTTGTAACATAATGTGCGGCTGTTTATAAAAACTGATTCACTTGGGCAAATCAGCAGAGCAATATTATACATGTACTAGCTGTATTAATGGTGACATTATTTAATGAAATTCAATTTTGTAATTTAATTAATATTGTATAATTTAAAAGAAGTATTTAAAATTTGCACGTCGTGACACGGCAAAATGTATCTGGGACTATACTAACCATTTCCATCTTACTAACCTACATTTTAAGCAAAGATATGATTATGACTATGTTATGTACCCGGCATGCGTCGCAATGCCACGTCGACGCCTAGTACCTTCATACCATACTAAACTAAAATATTTTTGGATATTTTTTTTTATTTATTATGGGACAACAAACAGCTACAGGAGGGTGAAAAAAAACTACGACCTATTTTCATACCTTACCATATTTCTAATATTGTGTGTATGTATGTTTTTTATAGACGTTGATGATATCATTTTAATTTAGTTTCAGAAAATGTAGGCAATTGGCCCGTAGGCTAGTATAATATATTATATTAATGAATTAATTAATAAAACCATTATTGACTCCACACATGAATAATACAGTAGTTTCCTATACCTATACATATCTTTGTCTATTCCTGAGACATAACGTTTACTTAGGAATAGATATGATTTAGGGTAATATTAATCGATAAAACGTGAATGTAATACCTACCGTTTTGTGGAGGCTCGCTTTTACCGCAAATGATTTCAATACCCTGGTCCCCGTGACCGTTCGTGGCCGCTTTTATAGCAGTATGCGGTCCGGTATCTGATTATTGGAGAAACTCCTACTGGAATGCGGCAATGTATTAACCCAGATCGCCATGCACTCTATAAAGCGTCGTATTCATCGATTAACGTTTGAAAATTGCGCAATTGCTACATTCTTGGCTGTTATTTCCTAGTGAACAATTACATAAAATTTTAAGAACAGTACTAAGCTGAGGGAATATGCCTATGCCTATGATTAAATTTGAGCTTTCAATGAAATGTGATTTATACACAATAAGGCATAAGAAATGTACATTGCATATTAAGACTGTTTAATATGCAATGTACATTTCTTATGCCTACTAATCTGTACCACAGAAAATTTGGAATAGTGTCTAATAAACTATTTGCATACATATATGGTATGGTATAGCCTGCGTAATGCTATTTTATTCATATAAACATAAATATATAAATGAAGTAACATACCAAAAATAAACAATAAGGCATAAACGATATTTAGAGGAAAACCTTTTTACAATCGATAAAAAAATAACGATCACTGTTCATTTAATTTTCTATTATAGCCACACAAATACAATCTGACAAAAAAAGATTATCTATGTTAATATTGATACAAAAAATGTGGTGAGTTTACTGAGTCCTATAACATTACAGATAATCTCCCTGAAGGCCGCGCCTGGCCCCAGCCGAGTAGCGGCGTGTTACGTTTGTTTGACTTTTGTTATTTTGTATTTATTCGGTGAAAGCTCAGGAGACACTTGGGTCGAGCCCTTTGAGCCACACAATAGAATATTCCTGCGTAATGTCCCGTCTAAATTATGTTACAGGTATGACGCATGAATAACTTCTGCACTTGATACTGTAGAAGTATATCAGAGTCTCTGAGGGCTGATAAATCATATTTGATTTCATATTCACTCATGAAGATGTAACAATTACCTAGTTTCCGACAACCCCAAGGTTTTTGTATGTTCTGTAACATACAATACTCCCCCAAGGTATTGTATGTTACAGAACATACAAAAACCTTGGGGTTGTCGGAAATTTTTAAAAAGATGAAGTGGTTATTAAAGATAATGAATAAGGAGGTAGAGGTCAAATGCTTACCCATGCAATCTGATGAAAAGTGATGATGCGGCTGAAGATGCAGCATGCTTGCCTAACTGATATTCACTATTTAATCTATATAGATTAAATAGTGAATATCAGTTATCTCATATATATATATTATGAGAGTTTGTAAAATGCGTATTTTACAGAATGTTGCTACTACCGTTATTTATCTCTTCATTATAATAAAATACAATTTACTAAGTTACCTATACTTATGCAAACAACATCAGAACTTTACTTCAAAATCAAAATCAAAATCGTTTATTTCCCAAAGAGGCACTCATGAAAGTTAATGAATCTATTGCCAGATTCGCAAAATTACAGCCATCTCGAGAAGAACCTGGCAAGAAACACGGCGGCGCATTTTTTTTCACTCATTTTTTTTTCAACTTTTTTTTTTTTAAACATCTATGTGATCATATCGGAACTGATGCAAAACAAAATTGGAAAGCATAACGTTTGCTACTAGTAAGTTCACAATATACCATTATGAACAAAGAAGGCACTGCTGAGTCTATCCTGTGGAGAATTACTATCTTGTAATGAAGACGTACAACATTAAATGAAGCTAATGAAACTTTATCCAATTATGAGTTAGTTGGCATTATACATCATCCCGGGCATCTGTTGCGACTGTCATTTTAAACTCACTGTGAGACTAAACATCCTTTGTATAGCACTGTAACGAGTAACCGACACGCTGGGCGCCGTGCCCGCTCATTATTCAACTCGTAGACTTGTTTGCATAGTTACGTGATACTTAAAGAAGTATTTAATATAGTATATATTGTACATAATGCCCGCTGGGTATTCTAAGCTTAGCTAATGTTTTATTTCTTGCTTAAATTCTAAATATTATATATATATATAAAGAAGCTTTACCTAAATATATAGTCTTATAATTTGTAGAATATTGATAATAGTCAATAACCACAAAAAAATTGTAAAAAAACGTGACCTAGTCGTTAAAAACTGGCAAATGGCGAGTAATGATGCTTATACAAGCCTTCTGCGATATATTATTATGGCATTTAGTAAATTCAAAGAACTAATGATGAAATGAGAGTAACACATTACATAGTCTCGCTAAAATCGCAAAACTATTGAATTGAAGAGCTTTTGTTTATAAAACAAAATAAAATTTATAATTGTATCCACTCGGGCGACGCCGGGTGAGTTAGACAGTGTCTTATAAGCATTATACTTAATTCCAATTGATTTTTCACAGTTTAAATATTTAAAATTTATTCTCGTTTGCTACTATGAAAATGAAATGTTCTTAAGCGAGAATGTGTGCGTCGTCCGGGTTGTTTTTTTGTTCGATAGGCAAACATTTGACCACTATCTTGCCTATTCACTCTTGATTTGAGGACTCCCAGGATTATACCGTTCGAATCGTTTTTCAGCTGTGTAAAACAACAATCTCCTACCTCTCCACCTCTGTGTTATGTTACACGAGATTGCACTCAGACTTGTCAATAAATTCACTATAAAACCTATTTTATGTTACATGCATTTTACTGAGCCCAATATACCTTTTATGCAAATATACTTATTGCTTTTTCAACTAAACGACATATTATTATCATTTTCACTCATGAACGGGAAAATTAGGTACCTACTATCGTGGGCCTTAATCGCGCTAAAAACTATTTTTATTTATTTACCTAATTTCGGCCTAGTTGCATTGGCGAGTCTCGAAAAGACTTGAGAATGCGGGTGTCAGCTTTGGACAGGGCAATTATTGTATCCAAATACCCGTAAATGAATTCAAGCAATACCTACACAACCCCGTAGTGTGGGGCTGTGGGTATGAAAGCGTATATATTTACAACAAGGTAGATATTTATGGCATTGCGCATTAAAATACTGGTATTTGAAATAAGTGTAAGCCTGTGAGTATGAAAGCGTTTATGAATGCTATGCGTTTACTATCTTACGTTCTACACACAACTATCTTCGCCGTAACTACATTAATGATACAAACCTGATAATTATGTAGTTATATGGAAACTGACAAAAACCGGACCATGTTATATGGATTACTTATAAATGTTGATCAATTGTATTACAATTAATAACACTATATTGGATCTTTGTTATCCGTATTATCTCCTTGTCTTCTATCTCTTAATAAGCAGTTGCTTGCTTGATATCAACCCTCCTTAGAAAAGATTTATCGAAGCCTCGTTGGCTGATCAACAAGGGAACCATTTATGGTAAGGTCGGTTTAATTTTCCCGTATCTGAATAAATAAATACATTTAAGCATTGGATTCAATACCCTCAGGTACTATACACTTTGAATCCAAAGTAAAGAAACCTGAGAGTGTCAAAGGGTAGCACTAAACTTTGTTGAAAATAGCTGCTCCACTTTTCAATTAATATAAGAAAACTTATACAATAAGGAAACGGATCTCCTGGATTAAAACATAACAAAGGCTTCTCGAACTTCGCGAGTTTCGAGTTCCTGACGTCGAATAAAGGATTGCGATTAAATCTGACCCCGTTTTATTATTTGATATTATTGTTAAAGATTAGGCCAGGTTCTATTTAATACATTTTAGGTGCCGATGGTAAATTTGAACTTTTGGTAGATTAGTAGCTAGCCAGGTGAGCCTCCGAAAATGCTCTACTACATTAGAATAACACATGTGAAATAAGTTACATGTCAGACGATGCTTTGCTACCTACTCCACGATTGTCTTTAGGAACCCAGTTCGATTTTCGGTAAAAAATAGAGATCTACAAAATATATTTGAATCTTGTCTAGCTTATGATCACAAGGGTTTGTGTGAATGACCTTAATTGTGGGGCTGTGAGTGTGCATGCTTTTTGAATTGATGAAGTTATTACTGTTGTTTTATGTGGTTACATTTAGATTTAAAACCTTATTGAATCATTAAATAGTGTTTTCTCTTAAATAATATAAAATGTTATTTTATGTCCTCCATTACTGCTTGCAGCCTCCAAGCAGTAATAAACCTCCATAAAATATTATGGTATATACGACGCGAAAAACGAAGAATTGCTGAGTAACACTTCTGAAAATCGACACAAGTTAATTCCCCCATGTCCGTTTTACCACCTGCAACAAAACAAACTGGCAAACGTCATCCATTTTTGGTTGGCACATACCTCCGGTTCGCTCACATACCTCCGGTTCGCTCGAAGCGTTTTGCTTCTACGTTTGTCATCCGTACTGCGAAGGAGTGGAATTCATTGCCCGCGTCTTTGTTCCCCGAAAGGTATAATCTGGGAATCTTCAAGTCAAGAGTGAATAGGTAAGCATGCTACATCTTCGGCCGTATCATCACTTTCCATCAGGTGAGATAGTGATCAAATGCTTTCCTATCAAGTATAAAAAAAGGAAACTATTCTCGATGCACTCATTCTTGTATGAGTTGGTGTGAGTTTAAAATAAATAAGCGTCCATTTTTGTCGTCTTACGATTTTCAGAAGGAGAATAATAATTTACAATGTAAGAGTGTATTAATCTCCGTTCGTCTCTCCAGCTTGTCACACAGATAATATAAGTAATCTGTGGAACAACATCTGGACGGTAATGTGTCACATTCAATTTTAACTGATAATTTAATGTTCCCTCGTCGTGGCCAAACATTGGCGGAGGCTGCGGTTCTGCGCCACATGTTATTTTGTGAGCTGTGTGGGCGTGAGACACTATAGATTTATCATTTCGTTATTTTGTTGATGTTTGTCCGTCTAATGGATCTGATTTTGTTGGCGTTTGACTGCTGTTACCTAAATTATATTATGATGTGTGTTAAGTTGCTGTGACATTTTAAATTTAGTACGCATAAAATGTTGCTGTGAATATATTTTACTTGTTGAATATTTAGTATGTATAGAGTACGAAATGGTATATCGTATACACTGACATGTTTACTTTTTTTGCGCACGCTTAATAGCCAATAATAATATTTATCAAATAAATATCTCAATAAAATCAGATATCAAATGATCCTTTTTGATTCTATGTTAAAAACCGTTTTATCCCCGAAAATCTAGCCTGTGAACAATCGATCACTATCTAACCTGATGGCAAGTATGATACAGTCCAGGATAATCATAAGCGTATCATAGTCGCAAGTTTATAAAAACTTTCAAAAAGAAACAAGCAAGAAACGATAGTGAACCGTACCATGTCTATATCATAATAATTATTTCAGTACAGTACCACTTCGTAAGCTACGTAATACTTTTTAATTTTCCATTCTACATTATATTATTAAATTGGTAGTCAAGCTTGTGGTCTCTCACCGCACGTAGATAAATGGCCTATATTTCATCGCAGGCGTTCATCGCTCAAACAAGACTATCGTTAAAACGCTATTAAACACTACTAACGCTAAATTGCTGCATTAACAACATAATTAATCGGATAATGATTGCATTCTCCCGCAGTTAGGTCTGCGACTGCCTTTAAAGCCACGGGTTCGATTCTCGGTGGGAACACACGTTTTGTTATGTGTGTGATGTGAATGTTTACGGACTTACGACACAATTCATAGTACTTTTATATGGGGCGGAGTGTGAAGGCATTTATGTGTATGTTTTTTAACCCGGGCGACGCCGCGCCGTGCGGGTCAGCTATACAGAGTGTTGTACTATATTATCACACTATCTGAAATTTTATTTGTGTATGACTGTCTCTGCAAAAGTCTACCTATCTTGAGCATAAAAAAAATGTTTTTGGATGTCGGTCATATTCGGGTTTCGACTTTTTCTAGGGAAATCTTATAAATCTTTCTTTTTTCTAATAAAAAAATCAAAACAAAATTATTTGTTTTATTTACATAATTAAATCACTATTTAATGGATTTCGATAGAATTTAACAAAGTAAGATAATGTAGAAATAATGGGTTATTTTTTAATCTTGGTAATGCCGTTCAGGCCTCGGTACACTTACGGGATATATAAACAAACGCTTTCATCTTCCGCAGCATCATCACTTCCTATCGGGTGAGATTGTGGTCAAAAACTTGCCTATCGGGCATAAAAAAACCAAGTATAAAAAAAAAACTTTAACACGTGTGCACTCACACATAAATAATCAATATCAAAACCAAATGCAAATAAATTTCCCTAGCCGAAAAAAGTTAATGCCAAACCTAGGATCCGAAGCGAAAAAGGCGAAGACTTACCAACTGAGCGAACAGAGTCTTCAGAGTTGTTTAAATACTAAAACTTAACTAAAAAAATAATTTATAATTATAATTTATTAAACTTAAATGTTCAAGAGTATTAATAATAACAATGTAACTATGTAGTGTGGCGCCAGATGTCCGCACTAATGTGTAGCTACACTAATGATTGGCATCTGCGGTGACGCTCTTCTAATTCAAGCCACATTAAATAATTATCGCAGCGAGCATGAAAGCGTAGAATTAATTCTGATTTAGTCATCAAACGTTTATGTCGGTAATTACGTTCTAACAGCGTGAGTGTATTAATAATTTCCTCGTCCTAGCATTGTGGTATGGAGATAATGGACTAGTGTTAAACGATGCATGCAGAATCAAAGGCAATGTGAAGTACCGACATATTAATATACTGAAGTAAGGATCGGGTAAGAATGTTTACTGTTGTATAACCTTCTTTTTTAATTTAAGAGCATCGCTGACTTAAAACCCTTTTTTTTAATTAGTTTTATTTTCCCTTTTTATGTCAACGATATGAAGAAAGCTTTTTAGTCTGACATATACCATATGTAATATGAATAAACCAATGTGTAATATGTATACAATAAGCTAAGCCACGAAGAATAATATTTTTGTATAAGCATTAAGCTTATACAAAAATATTATTCTTCGTGGCGTTCATTAGTAGAGGCCTTTCCATTCATTCAAAATTGTTTATTTACATGGGCCCCATAGAGGCACTCATGAAAATTAATTAATATAATACCAGATTCGCTAGATGCCTATATCCATCAGTGGACAATTAATATAGACTGACGATTATGTTTATTCGATTCAATTAAATTAAATTCATGTATTTATCAGACAATTTCACAGTCCATATAGTGTTAAGACAGTTTTAGTGGCTACGTTAGTATATACTTGTAGTAATAATAATATTGAAAAATATATAATAAATTGAAAATTAAAAATGGAAAAGCCAAATTTAAATATAATTTAAAATTAATATTAAAACTATAATAAAGGTTAATCTTAGAATAAAACATATGCCATATTTTTATTTAAACAACATTGTTTGTTTATGAAGTAGATAATGTCCCGTGGCTTCATCTGCTGTAATCGGGATAAAAAAAGAGCCTAGGTTTTGTTTCAGGGTCCAAAATATATATGTACCAAAACATAAAAGAACATAAGCTGTCGTGAGAAAGTTTCAACTTGTATTATTCCCACTAACCCATTTTCATTATGATACCATATTACTTACTATGTTTAAAAACTCTACGCTCCAATTAATTAAAGCGTGTATAACAATAAAATCAAAAGAGCATTTCCGCGTTCAATTAAATACAAAGTTAGTAGTAAATACTTTTACACAGCTGTTTGTGAGTAGTATCACGTGATTCTCTTCGGATCGTAAAACAAATGGCGGCGGAACGACCAAGGAATGCGAATTAAATGGAAACAAATTACCTTCTTCATTTGTTCAGTGTGACTAGATCCAATATGATTTTGTCTAGTTTTTACCGACTTCCCAAAAAAGGAGGAGGTACTCAAGTCGACTGTATTTTTTTAATTTTTTTATTTGTGTTACCTCGTAACTTCTCTATATATAATCTGAATCTCGGATACGGCTCCAGTGATTTTTATGAAATTAAGTATACAGGGGGTTTTGGGGGCGATAAATTGACCTAATTTTTTTTTATACCTGATAGGCAAGCATTTGACTACAATCTCACCTGATGGAAAGTGATGATGCGGCCCACGATGTAGCATGCTTGCCTAGAAGGTACCTATTCTAGAGATGAGAGCAAAGCTCGATCATCCAGGTACTGGCTATTGAAGTCATTAACTTTCTTGATGGTCTCTTGTGGGCTCATGTGTAATATCAAGTTTTATATTTTAATTTTGGAAGCTTCAAAGTTTGATTGTATCGACTGGATTGATTAAAATTTAGTTTTTAGTATACGTGTAGGTACCTAAATAAAAGTATGGAAGCGTTTTTAAATGGACTTGGTTATTAAATCCGCAGAATAGAGCAATAATATAAATACGCTTCAGGTGACTTCATGAACAAAGTTGCTAGGGTATATATACGAAATGTACTAGGTAGGTTTAATAAAGAAGGGTAAGTGCGTGTTTTTTAGAGTACAAAATTGAGCTTATATTCGGCTCGATGTTTGTTGAGATCACAATCTCGAGGGTTTGCCGACTCGGGGAAATCAAGATTCGGAGATCGATAGGGTTATTATAAAAATATAAATAACAACATGATATTGCAGAGGATTTTCAAACAGGGCAGAAATGTTATAAGGGTCCGGCCTCGCCATAGATTTCCTACGATTAAACATATTAAATGAAGAAACGAAATCTCTTATTTGTTTAATAAAATATTAGTTTTTTTATCATTTTCTGTCCGCATAGAAGAAGTAAGATAACGGTATATCATAATACAAATTTCTTGAAAATTTTTGTTTTAAAATATTTAAGGAATGGCAACATAAAGTAAAATCAACCATAATCAAAACCATAATTCAGCGTTTAGGTTCTCCGCTGGGCGTTTCTTCGGGGCCTAATTAGGTTGCCAAGCTAATTAGGCTAAGAGGAATTAAATTTCCTCGTGGTCTAATCTGAATCGCCCGCGTAAACTATTGTACTTACAGTTGCAAAAAAAGTACTAATTAATGTACGAAAAATGCGAGTTATGATTACCGAGTTTGTAGTTTGCTCTAAATAAAGATGACAAACTATTTGAATTTAGTATCCGTTTCCTCATATATAGCTAATCATATTTATCATACTTCAAATATTTGAGAATTTGCTTGTAGACAAACGGACCTAATTTTAGATGTATTTGGATGAAATTGAAAATGTAATCAGTATTAATATTGGTAAATACTAATAATAACTAGTTAATATAACAAACTACAAAATAAACTCTACGTTTCTAATCACTACATCATTGTGTAATTTATACAAGGATAGATGTTGATGGTCAAATAGACAAGATTTCAAAAATATATTAAAAGAAACATTCACTTTACACAAACTATCACACCCAGTAGTCTCTAGGGTAGGAAATTTGTATTCCTGTCTTGAATCAAACACAAGACCCGTGGCGTAGTTAGGATGTTCCAACAGGGTCATAACTGTTCCAACATGGTCGACACAATAGGTTAGACGTACATAGGGTTACAAAGTTATTTATGTTTACCCAGTACGGTTTCACCAGGAAAGCTTGTAGGCGACACTGCATCACGCGAGCACACAGCACGTCGCCGTTATAAATAACCTGTCAACGTCGAGATTATTCCCGAGATGCAACCCCTCTCCCCTCCCCCCGTCTACCCCTCCCTTCGTCCCAACTACCGACGTCTCTCGTATCATATTGTGGGTTGATTTATTCGCGTGCGACACGCATAGTTATGGCGACAGTTAATACGAATATATCATGTCGGAAATAAGATCATAATTATACAACAAATTTGCTCCGCGGCTTTAGCCGCGTTAAATGTTTATTATTTACTATCTCTACAGATGGTGAGGGATGATGTGGTTGAGGGTAAATAGGGTATAAGACTTAGCCTTTTTACCATTCTCGTCCACATCATCTCGTTGTAAATTGGGGAGCCGAGTAGAGTACCATTGCGTAAACAACGTTTCGAAACTCATTATTCCCTCATTGACCCTGAAAAAAGGAAAATTTTAATCGTTAAAATAAAAAGGTAAATACGGTTTAAAGGAAAGCTTTTTTAGTAGGGGAATTTAAATCTTTGAAAAATCAAAGACCCTAAGTTCCCTTTATTGCAATTTTTACCTTATTTCAGTGTAGTGAATATATACAAATAATAATGCAGAGCCAATACGGATAAAGCCATGTCAAATATTCACACACTCACACTAGTTATCATAAGCTCTTAGTAGTAATTAACGAAAATCTATTTAATAATATATATGTATAAGCTTTGTCGTGTAACTACTGAAAACTAATGTCAGCCAACAAATAATTGACGTTGATTCTTTATTGTCCGAAACATTACAAACTAAAACCCTGCGCGAACAAAAGCTGAAAGCCGTAAATAGATTAAGGACCGTACACAATACACAATGGCGCAGAAATAGAAATGGACGAGTACTACCCCTGCCAAATTAGGAACAATTAACATGAAACGACTCACTGTACCTACAATATCTGTTCTGAGAAAATCCTTAAGGATTACTTTTATCATTGTGACAATAAAATACTTTTAAAAGGAAACATGATTAAGTTTTATTAAATTAAAAATAATTTAACATTAAAAACAAAATTATTTTCACTGTATTCGGACAGTTTCCGATTAATAATGACTGCTCTGTTGGCGTAAGTGTTAGACCTCTAGACTTTGCTAATTTTCTTGGTTAATTGCCTGGCAAACGTATAATTATGCCCACCATACCAGATATTTGTGTTTTTGGTTCTGTGCTAATTGAATATTTTTCTGGCACACAAGGCTTCGTAAGTGCGGGAATGTGAGTGAGAACTTTTGAGATAAGTTTATAATTTTGATGGTAAGAACTTATGAACATCTCTACAGAATTGAATGAATAATATTATGGTGTAACATCTGGTGAGATTTTGCTCAAACGCTAACTTGGTAGAAATATATAAATTTCATTTTGAATAACCATTTAAGAACCCTAGCAATGTAGACTAAATGATCTAACTGAAAACGGATTTTGGTCAAGCTTAGACAAAGCGAAATATCCACAGATACGCGTCACGACTCTACATCGGTTTTTATGTTTGTTTTAGAGTCTACAACAAACCTAACGCTCCACATAGTATCGGTCTGGTGACCGCATCAGCCGCGGGGCAATACCACGGGTATAATAACACTATAACAGCGTCAGGCGTATTGTTTAGTGGTCATAAATACCGCTCAATAAAGCTCCGCCCAAATTGTATCGCGGATTTATGTATCGGAAATACATAACTGGCGCAATCATTCACTGAGCACACATAAACACATATAAATGATACATCCACGCATCTCTGCATTCCTTTTCATAATAATTTGGCTTTCACGCGGTAAAGGTTGTTTCCAGACACTTTAACGATTATGGGCCATAACGCGAGTATTTTTTGCCTATCTGTCAAACCCGAAGTTAAACTTTACTACGTGATCGTACAGTACATTTTTAGTTTTATTTGTACGATCCATTTTTTAATAATAAAGGGAGTCAGTTTAACAGTTTCTAATTTCGGTATATTATCTGTTATGATACTAAATTCATTACCTACATTTATAACACGAAGGGTTTCGACTCAGTCAATCTAGCATAGATAGCTAACCTAACAAACAAAAACAAACGCATTCGTACCCACAGCCCCACTCTGAACTCAAAGACTTGGTATCGTAGTTGCCGGAAACAATTACAATATTTACATTCCAATTTCATACATTTACACACACACAATCACACCCAGAAACAGAATTACATTAATTACCATTATTAAAAAATTGTGATCCTGCTGGAATTCGAACTTGGGACCTACGGCGCAGAGGGCCGGAATTTGCCCACAGTTTTAACTGGGTCGTCGAAAAGAAGTGTTTTAAGGCTTTATTACATCGATCTTCCTAACACTGCCTACATTGCGTATTATAAATCAGTACACATACCTACCTTTTAATAACTAAAGACTTATTCAAAGCTTTATTTAAATAAAGCTTTATTCAAATTCAAAATTCTATTTTCTGTAGAATATGTTTCAATACAGTCACATATTCACTCAAGACTTGACAAGACCCAAATTGTACTGCTTCGGTACACTTACTCTGGCAGCATATTTCTTTCCTTTCATTAAAAATACCCACGAATATACAATTACTAACTAAATCACGCGTCGCTAGTCGTATTTATCAAGTACAAGACCAACCGAAGACAACGCGTGGCTTAGAGTGACACGGCAAATGACCGGAGGCGTTTAACAATGTGTTGTTGTCTTGAGATTATCAAAGGTGTGCTGGCTTAGGACCAGACCTTTTGTGGCATTAAGCCTTGGTAACATGTTATGAAAACTGTTTTAGCGCGGTCTCTCTGGTAACACAATGTTTTCTTAGAATAACAGAAGGTATATATTATGTGCCTAACAAGTTGGCCTATAAAGATACAAGAGATACTATTTCTCATTTCATCTATATATTTACATATTAAACCATCTAAATATCATAGTTATACATTTGTAAAGTAAAATAAACGAAGAAATAATACTTACATATGATAGTATTTACTTATTTCGATTATTTAGGCAGTTATTTTATTGTTTATAAATAAAACATATCAGGGTTTTTCTTTGTAAACAAACAAACGAAAATTATAAATTACTAGAGTGACATACGAGTACATGAAAGGACCGCGAGTCTGTTACACCGTGTTAAGATTATTTGTTGGGCGTACTCGACCAGGTTTAAATACGCTTTCTGGTTTTTTAGTTTTTATGTGCATTTTATTCAATGTCCTTTGAGGATCTTAGATTGACTTAAAATTTCTAACAAACCGAATTTAAACAAGCATCGATATAATTTATAGAAATTGCATTTATGCCAAACATATATCGGTCACCAATTGGCAAAGAAGTCGTGCAAACTATTTGACTCTTAAGAGAACTGTGACACACGTACGGCAAAATTATAATCTGAGAAGTTACAAGAACATTAGTTAGAAAAGCTTTTCAGTTATATCCAAGTAGTAATTAATGCTAAAGTACACTAGACAAAAATACTTTTATATCTTTTACTGTTACATCTCTGTATTTACCTATTTTTATTCACACTTCCATATACACAGCCGTGACTGGACTATCAATCTATACTGTATGTTTTGATTTGGTTTGAAAATATGATGAGCTTTGATTCTTGGTGACCGTGCTTCAAATTTCACCTGCATTATTCCAGTTACAGAGGAATACTGCTACACTGAGTGATTTGCTCTTGCCATGGATGGGATGACAAAGAGATCATCGATTAGAAGTTTGACCACCCAGCGCGGTGGGCAGGTCTCTGCCCTCTGCACCATGGTTTATGGGTTTGATTCCCGGCAGGTGCACAATTTTCTTTCCTTTACATTTGCACTCTGGCTCCAGGTGTGATTGTGTGTGTGATATGTAAATGTTTCCAGCATCCACGATACAAGTCTTTGAAATTTATGTGGGGCCGTGAGTGTAAAAGCATTACTTTTGTTTAAAAATGTTAAAATTTCTTGATTGTTTACACATTATGTTGTTACGAGAGTACAGAAAATAAGTGTAAGACGTAGCATTACCGTGTAGCTCCGTAACGGCGTAGCTCATAGTCCTAATGAAGTCGTTAATGCGGAATCCATCCATCTCGTCGAACCTGAAATGTATTTGTAAACACCGAATGTTATTTAGTTGAAAGCTTCTATTTAAATAAATAGCTCAGTAATTGTCGTTGATCGCGTACTAATGGGACTCATTTGGGACGTGTCACCATTCATATACCATTCATCGCGTACGCTGAGTGCTACCCACCTTTTTGTTTAATTAAATGTACACGATGTTTTTAGATTGAGTCAGCGTTCAATTTGAAAAATATTTTCGTAGTTATGGAGATATACGAGTACTTATATCGATATTTAAAATTCAGTTGGTCGGTAGCATTAGAAAGATTGTACCTACGTTTTAAAACTTCGGCAATTTTCGTATATCTTTTAATCATACGAAGCTTCAAGTTTGCTCTAACTGCTAAGATGAGCAAGCCCCGGTTGAAGTGACGAAATTATCTTTTCCTTCTCTGAAGTCCGAAAAAGTTTGATTTTACTACGGCCAACAAGTCTAACATTGCAGTTAGCACACACGCTGTATTAATTACGTCCACTGTTTCAATAGATTTTGTTTTTATTGCATTAGCTATTCTAAGCAGAACTAAAGTAGTAAGTTGCAAAAAAAAAAACATTTTTCGTTTCTAAATTTACTAATTAGTTACAGTACCACGATACGCTATTTTCAAAAGCCTAAATAAAAATAATATATAAAACAAAATGGGCAACGAATGGCTTACAGACGAAAATCTTAACTCAGCACCTAATAGGCTCAATTCTCTAGGATTTAGGATTCGTTGGTGCAACTGGCCGTGAATAACTCGAGGAGATTAGTAATAATAATTGTCTCATACTTTTTTCATACAGTTACAGTCCATTTTCACAAGTCTCTTTTTTTCACAGAATTTTCCAGTGCCAAATTGAAGCATGCAGTGTTGAGGTTAGCGTGGGAAGCGAAGTTAACGAAGTGAGCGTGCCATGAACGACCCCGAGCGGATCGAGCAAGACCGCGTCGCCTGCGAACTTGCTATCAACAGGACGACGCCACCACTAGGTATATCTTATTGTACAATTCTCATTCTCATTCTCATAATAGCTGGCCTTATTCCACAACATATTTTCAATAACGAAAATAAATAGGTATGCGAATTGACCACCTAACCACTGCTACTGGTAGCTTTAGTTGGTGAATTACCTTGAGTGGCAAAACTCTGAATCACAAGCACAGTTAAAATCGAAAAAAATAATTCAATTTTTTTTCAATTTCAAAATATCTTTAATTAAACATAAATAATAATAACACATGTACATTTCTAGTGTAAGTAATATCCTAGAAGCGACAAATAATGACACATTTGTTTGTTTTACAAGCTGAGGCGCTTTTACAAAACTTTTCTCTTATGTTTTTAAATATTATTATATCATTATAAATGAACGTCAATAATAATTATATGCGACATATTTCTTTTTATAATTTTGTAAGTTTTAGTGCTAACTATACAATCAAAAGGTAAACATAACGCCACTAGGCAGTAGTAGTTAAATTAACTACTTAAATAAAGTTATTTGGATCGCGCGCAATACGCGCAGACGTAAGCAGCTAACAGCAGGATCAAAACCGGTTGAGTATTTCTCGTACAAGCTCACGCGTTCCGCCTGCTGTCGCGCGCGCCATTACCGCGCTTCATATGACTAGATAATACGGATGGGAATGGCGCGAGCGACAGCGACAAGCGAGCCGCTTGCTCACTTGGCGCGGGTGACTACTTATTCAAACCAGTCCAGGAAAAGGTGATGTGGTAATTTGTATCGATTATATTTATCGATATAAGCGAGATCTGTTTTTCGTGTTTTGCATATATTTTTAATTAATTTGTTTTTATGTTTGGGATTACTATGAAGATAAAACTTTTTTGATAATTTATAAATAAACATTTTAACGGTGGGTAACCCAATTTTTTTGTGTAGTTTAGAAATATTAGTGTAAAAAGGGGTGTTAAACGAATATTTTACAGCTTTATTTTGGATGACTTGTAGTTTGATAATATTTGTATGACAGGTACTGCTCCAAACGGGACACGCAAATGTGATACACGGTCGCATTAAAGTACGATATATGCTCAATTTTGTTGTGCTACTGAGACAAGATTGTCTATTTAACACAGGATTTAAAGCATTGAGTGCTTTAATACCCTTCAGGCGTAATTTTGTGCAATTTTCTGACCAGTTGAGTTTATTATCCAATACAACACCCAAGTATTTGACCGAACGCCGCCAAGGTATGTCGTAGCCATCAATTTTTAGTGTACGTTTGGGAAAGGAACGATGGCGGGAAAAAAGTATTGCTTCAGTTTTAGAAGCATTTATTTTAAGTTTCCATTTTATAAAAAAGGATATGAGGCGGTCAATTGATAATTGTAACCGGTCAATTATAAGATCTATATCATTTGACGAGCTATAAGATGCAGTATCGTCAGCAAAACAGGCGATACTCGTTCTGGTTTGCACGGGTATGTCGTTGAGATAGATAAGGAAGAGGCGAGGCCCCAAGATTGAGCCTTGGGGCACCCCAGCGGGTACGAGGGTTGGCGAGGATGTGTAATCGTTAATATGGACTCGGAAAGAACGTCCAGAGAGATACGATTTAATCAGTTTCACTAACGGCATTGGTGTGTGTAGGTTTATAAGTTTGTGTAATAAAGCATCGTGCCAAACAGTGTCGAAAGCTTTTTCAATATCTAACAGAACCATGCCTGTTGATATTTTAAGGTTAAGATTGTGTGTCACGGATTCAGCAACTCTGGCCAACTGCTGCACAGTAGAATAACCTTCGCGAAATCCAAATTGTTCGTCTATAATGTAGTTTTCTGTGACTCGGGTAAGTCGAGTATGTATAGCCATTTCAAACAATTTGCCGAAGCATGGAAGTAAACTAATTGGTCGATAAGAGGTGGGATCTGATTTCTCCTTTCCGGGCTTATGTATAGCGATCATTTTAGCGTTTTTCCAGGACGTTGGAAAGTAATTCAAGATAAAGCAGGCATTGAATATCTTCGTTAGTAGTACGATACATTTTTGAGGTAAATTTTTAATAAGTAAGTTTGGGATATCATCAGGGCCAGGAGCTTTGCGGGTTTTTAGTTTTTGGATACATCGTTTAACTTCAGCTGGGCGAACGGGATCTATGGTGCCTTCATCAGGATGATTATCCAAGGCTGTTAAGGAACAGTCAATTGCAGGTTGTTCTTCGCTAGACCAAGTATGAGTTAAAAGCATATTATTGAGGAAAGCAGTAGCAAGAGCGTTGCATTGTTCTTGTTGGTTCTTAGTAAGAGATCCATCACATGTTTTTAATGCTGGGATAGGCGCAGAAGTATTCGCATGCAGTCTTTTAACAACCCTCCATATATCAGCACTTGGATTGTCGACTCGTTTAAGTGTGTTTTTCCACTTCTCATCATGAGTTAGCTTTAAGGAGTAATTTATTTCAGCCTGAAGGATTCTGATTTCATTATTTATTTGCTTACGTACAGAAATCACGGTTTCAACAGCAGCATATCGACGTAAACGGTTTTTCTTTTGAATCAATCTTTTTATTCGTCGCGGTAAATCGGATTTATTTTGGTTGGATTTTAATAAAGGAACACATAGGTCTCTGGTCTTGATCAAGGTATTTTGAAAAGAGGATATGGTAGAATTAATTTCATCTATAGTTTGAAATGTGCGAGACGATAAAAATACATCGTTGTTAAGAGTTTGGCGGTACTTGAGCCAGTCAGCTTGAGAATAATTGAATTTTCTAGTAGCCTTACGATCTATTTCAGCACTAAAACGAATAAAAACAGGTAAATGGTTAGACGACAGCGCGGGTAACGTAACTATGTCCCGAAGTGTATGAATGTTTTTTGTCAGAAGTAAATCAGGAGTTGACGGTTTGTGTTCAGCCCTATAGTGAATAAGAGTTGGATCTTGGGGAGCGTGGATAATAAACTCACTGTTAAGCATATGATCGTACAATCGCTGACCGTGTGAATTGGGGCACCCAGGTGACCAGTAAGGGTGTTTTGCGTTTATGTCACCTGCAATCATTACACGATTTCCAGCAGATATGAGCAGATCAAAGTCACTGATTAAAAGTGGTAGGTTTGGAGACTGATATACAGAATATATAAGAGTATTACTATTACCTATTTTAAGGGACACACCTATTGTCTCTAGGTTGGCAGTAGGCGGGGAAGAGACAAGGCTATGTACAATGTCAGATCTAACTAATATAGCTACGCCTTGACCAGTGCCATTGCAACGCTTATCCTTGCGATAACAGACAAAACCAGATACGTTAAAAACCTGACGATCTGTTAGGCGTGTCTCACTTAATGCAATTACGTCAATGTTAAGTTCACTTACCACCAAGTTTGTAAGTTCCTGCTGCTTGCTGCAAACGCCATCAGCGTTCCAATACAGTAAACGGAGTTCATTTTTGTTAGACATAATGACCTAAGTGTGTTAGAATTAAAATTACTTTATCCATAAAAGTTTTACATCTGCTAAATTCAAATTTGAGGACCTTAATGGAGCTCAAAATTTCCAACATTTCAGCTGTTGCTAGGTCATGGGTATTGTTCTCGACGGGAGGGGCTTTGCTTGAATTTTGATTGGCTCTTGTTAGCTCTGTAGGTGCGGGTTCGAGGTGTTGTGGCTTTATAGCTTTCGGGTCAGGTAGCTCCTTAACAGGTATTATATGAGATGCTACGAGTGGTTTGGAGTCTTGTATCTGCTGGGGTTTTCTGGTTTTGGTGACTTGAGCCCAGGTTTTTGTATTCGGTACGGAACCTTGCGCAGCAGCGGCTTCAGTCCTTGATGAGATGGTTTTGCGAAGTGCTTCACGCTTCGACTGGATTCTCTCAAGGTATTTTAATCTTTCGCTGCACTGAGCATAGTTAGCTGGGTGCTCCAGTTGACAATTGCAGCAGAGAGCTGGCTTCTCTTTACCTTTTTTCGAGCACTCCCATGTGGGATGATCAAGAGCACACTTAACACATCTCGCGGGTCGATTGCAGTTTCTTGATGCATGCCCAAAGCCCTGGCATCTGAAACACTGAGTACCTGTTTTGTTGCCAGGCTTAAATCTTTGAACTTCAACAACGCAGTTGGAAATGAACTTAATTTGCTTAAACTTTGCCATGTCAGTGCCGGTTGGAAGCTGAACCAGAAGAGGAGGACATTCAGTGGGATAAACCGTCTTCAATTCTGAAGTCGTTATTCCAGCAAAACCGATAGCGGCAAGTTCGGCAGTTAGGTTTTCATGTAGGAATTTGGGCAAACCTTTTATGACTGCTTTGGGCAGCTTTTCGTCCTTCCGGGAAAAAGTGTGGAATGCGACATTCTCTTTCAATAGGCCATCTTTAATGAGTTGGTGGCTTTTTGCAGAATAACATTGGAGTTTCACTCTTTTGCGGCCTCTAAACTGCATATGGAATCCTTTATCATATTTTTCAATGACATCTTTTATCTTCTGGTGGCTCCAATCACCCAGGAGCTCGATCAATATGGGAGGTACTTGGTTGACTGGTTTTCTCTTCGTGGCTTTTTTAAACGGCTCGGTAGCTGTATCTTCTACTGATAAGACACTAAAACTATTGCTGGTATTTGTTTCGGTATTCTTTGGGGCTTCTTTGGATGCGGCAAACTTCTTCGGTTGCCGCCACTGGTCTTCGAGTGCAGAGACTTCTTCTCTAGGTCTTTTGGCCAAGTTGGGGTTTGACCATGATCTATTCAGGTACTTTTCCATTTTGTTATCGAATGTATATTATCGATAACTGCACATCACTACGTTAAAATGAGCGCTAAGTAGGTAGTGGCTACTTGTTACGTGCGGTCACGGAGGCAACCGAACGCGCACTGAAAAAAATAATTGTTAAGTACTGACAGCTCTAAAGTTTTCATACCACACGCCACCTGCATCATTAAGGCCTTCTCTAAGTCTGTAAGTTACCTATTATTATTTATTATAGGACACTAGTTGATAACCATTTATTTACAGAGCCGTACTGCGAGGGCACGTTTGATTTGTGGCGTTGCTGGCCGCACACTCGCGCCAACTCCACCGCCTTGGCGCGATGTCCTGACTTTATACCCGGCTTTAGCACAGAACGTGAGTCTACCATAGCCTCTAAATGAATTATGAATAATCCTCTGAATAATTTTAGTTTTATCTGTGTTGTCCCGTATGTTATATAATGAATTATTATAAGATGACAATTTAAATAAATATACAAAAGAAAATTAATTCCCTACAGAGTTCCTAGGTATAACCTTCTCTAGTAGGTGTAACTTAATTTCAGACGTGTTTTCTGTTGCATATTATATAAAAGAAAACTCCAACATCCCGCTTTTTTTCGTCCACAGTGTTCGCTCACAAGGAATGCACGGAGAACGGCACGTGGTTCCGGCATCCCGCCACTGGCCTCGTGTGGTCCAACTACACCACCTGTGTGAAGCCCGAGGATGTCGGTACAAGTGAACCTTTACCCACACTGGCGCCATTTTACTCGGTGGTCGACAAAGTCTTATGTTGCGTGCTAGAAGATAACAAAACGAGGCAACAGTGCGAAAGCCATAGTTTTTAGGCAAGAGTTGCATTTAGGAATCGCAATAAATATTGATAGCGCGCAGTCGCCATTTTACTTTCGTTATTGAGTCAATTATAGCTTTTTTTTATGTTGGATAGGCAAGCATTTGACTACTATCTCACCTGATGGAAAGTGAATGCGGCCGAAGATAGGACACGCTTGCCTAGAAGGTTTCACTCAAGATAGTATAACAATAGCTTGTGGGGATACAATTTGATCGCCTAGCTATACGTATTATGTATCGTTCAGTAAAATGGCGTTAGTGTGTGTCGGCGCATCTGTTGTATCAACAATAGCATGTTAACGCTCTTTTTCTCTGTTCAGGATGCGAGTGACATCGTGGCGGTATACGAGGCCGGGTACAGTGTATCGCTGGTGGCGCTTCTGATGTCGCTCGCCATCTTATTCTACTTCAAGTAAGTATTCGTGTCAAACAGATAAGCCGTCAAGTATAGGTGATATCTACTCGGTATGTTAGAATGAACTCGACGAGAATCATGATGGTTAATTCGCATCAGAGTCATTATTATTGATTAATATCAGCGATCTTCGTAAGTAGTGAAAATAAGTTTATTGAATAAAATAAAACCTTCCTACGAACCTAACTACGAACCCCATAATTTAAATAATCACTAAAAGATTTAATAAAATGTTTAATGTTGTTGTGCAGGAGCCTGCGGTGTGCGCGCATCACGGTGCATATGAACCTGTTTGCATCGTTCGCGTTGAACAACTCGCTGTGGCTGGCGTGGTACTGGGGCGTGGTGGGCGCGCCAGACGTACTAGCCGCGTCGCCGGTGTGGTGCCGCGCGCTGCTCGCCACGCGCCAGTATGCCATGCTCACCAACTACACGTGGATGTTGTGCGAGGGGCTATATTTGCACACCGTGCTCGTTAGCGCCTTCGTGTCGGAGCGGCGGCTGCTACGCGTGCTGCTGGCGCTGGGCTGGGCGCTGCCGCTGGTGCCGGCCGTGACGCACGCCGCTCGCCGCGCCGCTGCAGGCGAGCAGCTCTGCTGGATGGACGAGACCGCGCCGCACGTGGAGTTAGCCGTGCTCGCCTTAGGCGCCGTGCTGCTCAATCTAGTGTTCTTGTGCAACATAGTCCGCGTGCTGTGCACGAAGCTGCGCGCGGGCGGCGTGGGAGGCGCGGGCGGCGCGGCCCGTCCGTCCGCCACGGCTCTACACGCGCTGCGCGCCACGTGCTTGCTGGCGCCGCTGCTGGGCGTGCAGTACGTGCTGATGCCGTTCCGTCCGGCGCGCGCGGCTACGTGGTGGCTGGCGTACGAGTACGCGGCGGCGCTGACCACGTCGCTGCAGGGGCTGTGCGTGGCGGTGCTCTACTGCTTTTGCAACGGCGAGGTTCTCGCGCAGCTGCGCCGTCGCTGGCGCGTGCTCACTTTCCGCCCGCGTGCCAACTCCACCACAGCCACAACCGTCTCGGTCAGTTTGCTTTTGTGTTGTAGACACAACAAATATTTGTGAAGTGAGGCGTATTTTAAAGTACCTTTTGCCGCCTCCCGTGGGGGGGGGGGCTCTTTTAGGAAGTACATATCATCTATGATATGTACTTCCTAAAAGAGACCCCTTAGGAAGTACACGTAATTAGTATAGGTATATACAAGTGCACAGCTGTTTGCACCAATTTGAAGTGACAAAACAAATAGGTATCCGTTGTGCAAACTGAATGTAGAGCAAACTTTTGTACGTTATAGATGATGTGATAGAGCCAGCGGGTACCTTAAAAACTGGTATGACAACGTTTACTTGATTTTCTACCGCGACACGTTTTCCGCTTGTACTTATGCGAAAGGGCCTGAAACAAGTAGGTTATATACCTACGTATTGAAATATTTTTGAAACATAAACTAGTTATAATCGTAGACACCATTACTCTACCATCTAGTTTCGAAGTCTTTTAGTGGTTTTGAAATAAACATACTTAATAGGATATATGGTGACCGCTTTTCTGTGTACGTCAGTGGCCTCAATAACCTTTTAAGTGCTTTTAATCAGACATTAACCTAGTGAATTCTGTTCCAGTTCGTGCGGTCGGGTGGGGCGGGCGGCGGTGAGGATAAGGTGTGACTGGCGGCAGGCGGCGTAGCAGTGAACGGCGCGGGCGGCAGCGATGTGGGCGGTGAAGACGCGCGTGATCGACGCCGCTCCACCGCGCGCCATATTCGCTTCGAGCGTGTCGACAGCGATGAAGACGCGCCACCAGATGCGCGTCTTCTTTGAGCCTCTTACTGCCGCCGCCGCCGCCGCATAAACATCTGCTCGCCGCAACCTACGACGCTTGCGTCTCATGATTCTTCAATGACCCTTCGTTCTAACATCTCAAAGTTGCGCTCTCTTGAACTTTTAACATGTACATAGTTGTTGATATTATTGTACAGTTTTCTACCGGATGAAACGGGTACTTTTATAAAGGTCTAACTAAGCTTTACAGTATAAACGTTTAATGTTGCACTTAAAATTACATTGTGTGAAGAGACTAGTGATAATAAACTATAGTTGGTGTATCAATGTATGTGTAAGTACTAGAGTAATCGAGCAATATTTTAGGTTATAATCGAAATACATGTTTACTATCATCCCAGATACTTTTAAGTTAATTATGCATTTATCTTTAATTTGTTTATTTAAACTAACACGGTACACATCATTGCATTTTGTTTCGAATTTTGAGACACCAAACTGCATTTGAAATTATATAGTAGATCCGATACGATAGGATAATTTTAATTCAACCAATAAGTACCTATACCTACATATTTCAAGTGATTTATTTAGGAGATTTATGGAAAATCCATTAAATTCGTTACTAATATTTTATCAAAAACAATAGATATTTTGAATTTGCACAAATCTTCTAATTTTCATTGATTCGTAAGGTGTATGATATGGCTGTAGAAAAAAACAAGGATGTTGTTGTTCTATATTTCATCATCGCAGTGGACCCCGTCTATGTCTAATATGTTATCTGATCAATTTGAATAATACACATATCCTACTAAGTTTCATAAGCTCAATTTACGTAATGTTTGATCCAAGGTTAGCTGTAGACACCTGTTTGTATGAGCGATGCTGTATAGATAACCAACACCAGAAGTATAATTGACGAAATTCCCTAAAAACACGGTCATAACAAATAAAACAAAAGAACAGTGAATATGATTTTCAAATGTTATTCATTAGAAACGAATATATCAGTATTTGACTACTCACCATCTCACTTTTTACTACATTGCGTTTCTTCTTCGCTCCAATGGACTTGGACCTTAAGTGTAACTATTCTATTTAAATGTGTAGTGAAAGTGTAAAGTGTACATACTATTTTATAAAGTCGATTAAATGCTATGTTACTACTGTTTTGTTTCATTGCTTCTTATTTTCATAATACCTATATACATTAATAGTGGGTACAGTTCTCTGTCAATATCATATATAGGAAACCTAAAACTTTTTTTTTTTTCTAAATTCAGACAGATATTGCCTAACTAAGGGCCAATTGCCTATATTTCCTAAAACTAAACTAAAACTATGTACAGCAAAGAACTAAGTTACCTACATGACATCGAGCTTATAGGTAACTCAACTTTAACCTAAAACTTAACTTAGAACTTAACGAATTTTGTGAATCTAGCAGTAGAGTCATTAACTTTCATGAGTGCCTCTTTTTTGCGTGTGAATAAACTTTTTTTTTTATCATTAAGTTATTTCATTTGCTAGATAGGCAAGCATTTAGCCACTATCTTACGTGATGGAAAGTGACGAAGAAGATGTAGCATGCTTGCTTAGAAGATACTAGAAGAGACCTTTTCTAAATTGTAGTAATTAGTAAATATATGAATTTAACTTTATACAATAGTTTATATATTACCTACTCATATAATGCTGTGCTTAAAGATGTTTAATTACTAATGAGGCGACGAAGCTCGCATCCGCACTGAAAGCGTGATGTAAGCTCTATAGATTCCAATCAATGCCGGCCGCCGGCGTCTGATACGATCTATAAATAGTGCATCGGAGCGAGTTATTTATTATCAGACGATCGATCGGCGCATTGTCTCCGCGATTGGCACGCGCACGCGCCACCGGAGTCGCCCTACTCTACCTGACACTATATTGGCACTAAAAATACTCGCCTGCACGACGCCTTGTTTGGGTGTCGCACCGGCTGCTATTAAGGGAAATCCAACTAAAACATTACTTAGGTAACAAAAATTATAATAATAATAAGTAATAATTTATAAACCGAGTAAGTACACTTACGATATAAAAACGTATAAGAAAAGAAATGCGTTTAGAAGCACTTGCGGTGCACGATGCCGGGGCCCGACTCGTCGTACTCCTGTTTGGAGATCCACATCTGCTGGAAGGTGGAGAGCGAGGCGAGGATTGACCCACCGATCCATACGGAGTACTTTCGCTCGGGCGGTGCGATGATCTTGATCTTGATTGTGGAGGGTGCAAGTGCCGTGATCTCCTTCTGCATCCTATCGGCAATACCGGGGTACATAGTGGTGCCACCAGACAGCACAGTGTTGGCGTACAGGTCCTTACGGATGTCCACGTCACACTTCATGATCGAGTTGTACACGGTCTCATGGATGCCACATGATTCCATGCCCAAGAACGAAGGCTGGAACAGTGCTTCGGGACAGCGGAACCTTTCATTGCCGATTGTGATTACCTGTCCGTCGGGAAGCTCGTAGGACTTCTCTAGAGAGGTGGAAGCGGCTGCCGTTTGCATTTCCTGCTCAAAGTCGAGTGCCACATAGCACAGCTTTTCTTTGATGTCGCGCACGATCTCACGCTCCGCGGTTGTCGTGAACGAGTAGCCGCGCTCTGTGAGGATCTTCATGAGGTAGTCGGTCAAGTCGCGACCCGCAAGATCCAGACGGAGGATGGCATGAGGAAGCGCGTAACCTTCATAGATGGGCACCGTGTGTGATACACCGTCGCCGGAATCCAGTACGATGCCGGTGGTACGACCGGAGGCGTACAGAGATAGTACCGCTTGGATGGCTACATACATGGCGGGGCAATTAAACGTCTCAAACATGATCTGCGTCATCTTTTCACGGTTTGCCTTCGGGTTGAGTGGCGCTTCCGTCAGCAGAATAGGGTGCTCCTCAGGAGCCACTCGCAGTTCGTTGTAGAAGGTGTGGTGCCAGATTTTCTCCATGTCGTCCCAGTTGGTGATGATACCATGCTCAATTGGGTACTTGAGAGTGAGAATACCTCGCTTGCTCTGGGCTTCGTCGCCTACATAGGAGTCCTTCTGCCCCATGCCCACCATCACGCCCTGGTGCCTCGGTCGGCCGACAATTGAGGGGAACACAGCGCGGGGCGCGTCATCTCCCGCGAACCCAGCCTTACACATTCCGGACCCATTGTCCACTACAAGCGCGCCCGCATCATCATCCATCATGGCTGTTTGTTAGATATAGCACTGGTTTCGACTGATTGCACCGGGACTCCTGCAACAAAACAAGCGCGATAAGCGATTTGCCAAAGCACCAAGCTATGCCCACCTCAGCCACTATTTTGCGAGCTAAATTACAGAAAATAAAGGGAAAAATTTTTGTCGCTCGAGCAGTTAAATGCTTTGAATAGGACGCACAACGTTTGCTTTTAGCTAGCCACAGAGAAAACGTCTAGAGCACTCCGAAAGACCTTTATTTTAGCAGTGAGAAATTGATAGGCTGATAGCTAGGGAAGCTAGCGTAATAGAAGAAAGAAGAGCAAGTTTGAGCAGTTAGATATGCACTAGCACTTTGTAACTTTATTGAGCAACGCAACCCGAGATAGTAAGTGGCACTGGTACTATGCAAGTAATAAGTTTAGCGAGAGACACTCACGGCACGCACGCGTTGAGTTCGGCGGTAACAATGAGCGGCGCTGAGCGCGCGCGCGCTATATATGCGGCGGCGCAGTGCGCGCGCGCCCTACAAGGCTCGCGGTGCGCGCGCCCCGACTGCCATTTAAGCGCATCGCCAATTGCATCGACACTCGACGAGAAATAGATTCGTGACCGCCGCCGCCGCGGCCCTCCTTGACCGTCTCTACAGCACAGCCCGCTCTACGTTGTCTATAAGCCTTCCGCTTGAATAAGTAAGGGACCCACCCACCACTGGGAGAAAGTATACTAGTATGTTTTATACTTATGACATAGTTTTTTAAAGTTGACTTTTTCAATTATAAAACTAGACTGAACTTTTAGGTTTGGTGATCAACACAAGTTTTGTATGCAATTTATACATGTTGGAATAACTTACACTGACACCGCTACAAGCGGTTGATCAGTGACGAAAGAACAAAGCAGTAACTTAACCGGTAACTTAATTATATACTTTAAGAATGTATATAGTATAAAATTTGAGTAGTTTGAAGATCTAGTTTTTTTTTATTTCTATATTAACTAATCAATTAATAGCTGCCCCTTGCGGCTTCGCCCGCGTTACGTGAGATTTGAATAATAATGTCGTGATACTCGTACATCTTCCGAGTATCACGAGGCTTCGTTAACATATACTGAACATTCCCAGGCTCTTCTTGGGTTGTTATTTTGTTAATAAAAAAATATATCCTCGAAAACGAAGATATTCTTTTTACAGTATAGGCCAACGTTTGACCGCAATCTCATTTTAACATTATAAGGTATTACTATCGTAAAATGTAGGACCGTTCATAATTAATTCATTATTACCTACCTTTTTTTTTCATTGCTGCCGTTGGCTTAGTTGATGCATATTCGCCTTCTAAGCAGGGGTATCGGGTTCGATTCTCGGCGGGAACACAATTCCCCAAGGACAATTTGTGTTTCTGGATCTGGTGTTTGTGATGTGAATGTTTCCGGCACCCACGAAACCAGTCATCAAACTTAGTATGGGGCTGTAAGAGTGAAAGCGTTTACTTTTATGTTGGTAAATACCTACACCAAAGTGGCCCGCGGTCACCAACCCCGTGGTAAATTCAAAGGCTTTTTTGACGACTGTTTCTTTCAGTCCTGTCTTTCGGATAGTCGCGGTAGCATCATTTGACGAGTTTGAAATTAATTGTCTTTAAATGAATGTAAAACATCATGTAAAAATCCTGCCTATGATCCTGTACCAATATACAGGCATAGTTACCCCCAAGCACTAGCATAGACCTCTGGCAGCTATCATTGAGAGCCACACACATACTAGGCCTATTTGTTTTCTTCAGAAATACTTTTGTAATCGCGGGTGAGGTTGGCTTGGGCTGACAAGCTTTATAACGCCCATATCCCGCCCTTTACTTAATACTAGCGACCCGCTTCGGCTTTGCACGGGTCTATGTCTTACAATATTTATCGGATCCAATTTTGAATCTAAACTATTCCTGAATCCACCTGAACATCACACAAAAAAATCTCCAAATCAGTCTAGCCGTTTAAGAGGAGTTCAGTCACATACAAACGTACAGACAAATTATATATATAAAAATAATCTTATTCAGGCAACAAAAAGTAATGATGATTTGGGCCTTGCATCAATATAGTAACACTTTGACTTGTCTAAATATTACGCCGATATCATCGTACATACATTCCTATGATGATAAGTACATACTAACGACTACGTATCCCTTTCGATTGAGAGCTTGCTGTCTGTATTTAGATCAATACAATGGCAACAGTCGCACATAAAAATAGCAAGTCGATAGGTGGACATCTATTTAGAGCACGGAGACCGACGCGGGCGCACTTCTGCAATCCGCCTGGCCTTATTTGGACATGCAATTTCCGTTTATGATGACTAATAGTAATAACTATATTTATATCTCTTAGTAAATAATGATAAAGCGCACGAGAGATAAATACTCGCCTGTCATACCAGCGTTAGATGCCAAGGGCTGACCCGCACCACTTTCCCAAGTTTGTCAGAATAAAAAAGGAAGCCATGTTGTTTACTTTATGAATAAAATTATGCCTCAGACCAGAAGATTAAAAAAAAAGATTTATATTTATGACAAAAAATTACAGTTTGTTTTTATTACTTGTGATTGGTGATAATGAATGATACACCTGAAAATTTACAACTATGTCACCGCAAATTTCTGTCGCATTTCACCTTTTACTACGCAATTTTTTTTTTCTGTCGTATTTCATATTTTTCGTTTACGGCCGATAGAATGATTTATAACAATGCAAAACTAAAACTATAAAAGACAACAAAAAAAAAACAATGTGAATGACATTCATAGAGTTCCCGAACGGAAATTAATCTACAAAACTAAGTCTTCTCAAGGAGTCTCTTCATAAAATATTTTTTCGATGTATTGTTTTAATAGTTGCAGCTTAATTTTATTATTGATTTTCAAGTAGACTAGTACACTATGGGAGTTTTTAAGTCGCATAGATATTGACGTAATATGTATTTTCTAGGCAAACGTATTACATCGTTGACCATAATAGTCGCTTACCATCAGAGATGGTGACAAAGTTGTCACACGTTTGCCTGTCGAATAAAAACACGTATTACAAAACCTAACCTTTTTTTTAGATTCAATATAGGCAAATTTTTGACCACTATCTCACGATGTGGTCGACGATGGAGCAAGCTTGCCTAGAAGATACCAATTAATCCAAGGCGAATGCTCTTTACGACATGTACCTAAGGCACGTATTTTAGCCCCTCACCTGCCACGTGCTTGCTGGCAATCTGCCCACCAGCACAGACAGGTACACGCCGCAACAATATGGTTACTATATCTAACAACTTATAATCAACTAGTTGTTCCCCGCGTCTCCGCCGTTTATTTTCGAAATATCATCAATCCCCTATTCCATACAAAATGTAGGAGAAAAATAATTGTTTCGTAAATTTTTCTATATTTTAACAATTATTCGGGGCGGAGATAAATCCAAGAAATCAAAGAACAATAAAATCGGTCCAACCGTTCTCGAGTTGTAACAAAGACTTTGTGTTAAAAGTCAAATAAAAGTAATATAAAACAAAGTCGGGTTTGTTACAACTCGAGAACGGTTGGACCGATTTTAAAGTTCTTATATACTAGCTGACCCGCCCGGCGTTGCCCGGGTAAACAAAAGCTTACATATAAACGCTTTCTCACTCACAGCCCCACTGTAAAAGTACTATAAGTTGTGTCGTGGGGCCGTAAACAATTAACACCACACACACAACATTCACGTCATACCCAGAACCAGAAACATAAACTGCCCGTGGGGAAAAAACTTTTGTTATTGTGTTCCCACCGAGATTCGAGCCCGCTGCTTTAAAGACGAACGCGCACTCATCTACGCCAGTGGGTAGTTCAAAGTTCAAAGATTCCCCACCCTGCGTCGCCCGGTTAAAAAATCTACACATAAACACTTCCACATTCACAGCCCCACACTAAGTTCAGTGACTTGTAGCGTGGGGCCGTAAACATCCAAGATTCACAACATATTAAAAACCAGGAACACAAATTTCCCGTAGGGGGAAAACTTCTGTTACCACCGCGAATCGATCCCGCTGCTTTGAAGGCAAACGCGCACCCATTTACGCGAGTAGATAGTTCAAAAGATGACCCGCCCGGCGTCGCCCGGTTAAAAAATAATAATACAAATAAACACACTTCCACATTCACAGCCCAACACTAAGTTCAATGACTTGTATCGGGGGGCCGTAAACATCCAAGATTCACAAAGTATTCACAACATACTCAAAACCAGGAACACAAATTTATCGTGGAGATAAATTTTCTAGGTAAATTATCACCGGTAATCGAACCCGCTGCTTTGAAGGCGAACGCGCACCCATCTACGCCAGCGAGCAATTCAAAGTTCAGGAACGACCCGCCCGGCGTCGGCCGGGTAGTAAATATTAAAAAACATACCCATAAACGCTTTCACATTCACAACCCCACACTAAGTTCAATGACTTGTATCAAGGGGCTGTAAACATCCAAGATTCACACAACATTCACAACATACTCAAAACCAGAAACACAAATTCCCGTGGGAAAACACCTGTGTTCCCACCGGGCATCAAACCCGGTGCTTTAAAGGCAAACGCCCACCTAACAACGCTAGCGGGCAGTTCAAACTTCAATGATAAGACTAAACAAAAAAAAAACAGTCGAATTTATATTCCCCTTCTTATGTTAGTCGGTTCAAAACATAGACGTATGCCGGATTACGCAGTAACTGTTCCATTCTGTGATCCACCGTTTTCACCCTCAAATAAACTTAACGATTTCTCCTAGACTATGGGTTCAAATTATGTGCAGTAAAAAGCAAATTGCATCTACCTGAACTAAGTAAGCCGAAGAAATAGGTTTTTTTGATAAGAATTAATATTAAATACTTAAAAAAAGCCAACGAAATAGAAGCCGCTATTTTTTAGTGCAGGAATTCGTAGTACGTTTCTGTACATTTCTGACCAGTCCCGTTCACGGGCGGGCTCCCGTGAAACTAATTTCACGATTTCTCATAGACTATTTATCCAAATCATATGCAGTAAAAAGCAAAATGTATCTACATGAACTACGTAAGACGATGAAATAGTTTATTTTGATAAGGATTAATACTGAATGTCTCAAAAAGCCAACTAAACATAGAGCGCTTTTTTTTCAGATTTTTAACAAAGAAAAGTATTTTTTCTGAGCTATACATACATGTTAGATATATGCTGTCGCGGACTTTTTTGTAAAACTCATGAAGGCCAACATTTTTGCCATACATTGTATTCAACTATGTCTTACCGTTTAGTCAGCGTACGCCGATAAAGCGGAAAGTTAGCAAATTTTTCTCCGACTTGTCTTACGAATATTATTATTTCGAACTGATAACTAACTTCTATCCCGACAAAACATAGCCTATGACACTCAGTGATAGTGTAGCTATCTATTGGTGAAAGAATTTTCAGAATCGGATCAGTAGTTTCAGAGATTACCTTTTACATACAAACAAACAAACAAACAAACAAACAAACAAACAAACAAACAAACAAACTTTACCTCTTTATAATATTAGTATAGATATGTTCTTATAGATGTGTGTTGTTATAATCATCTACAGTCAAATTACATTTTATGTGACGCCGGTACCGTCTGTGTCGAACTCGACACCTGAATTTCGAAACAACGACTGCGATCATAGGACGGAGTGACGCGCGATACATGATTTATTAAATAATTTTAACAGACAGTTGTTAGCACTTGACATCAAATTAACTTGTTGTGGGGCTGTGACTGTGAAAGCGTTTATGTAATTATATAGCTCAATTATCAAAATATAAGTCAAGGTCAAGAGACTTTGCATGCTTTGTCACTACTATTATTATAAAACGATTACTTTACAACTACTATTTATCTATTATTATTTATACTACTATACTTTCATCTCATGAAATGGAGATTTAGATAAATCTATCTATATATATCATTTGTATAAAACATGGGCAGCAATAAAAAGTAACAGGGAAAAATTCTGTATTTTAAAATGTTGCTTTTGTTACGAGTTTCATTTACTACACTCTTATGACTTTCCAAGTATTGAATAATAAGTAAAAAGGTTAATTTATAATATTATGATTTATTTTTTACATTGCTAAAATGACCGATAAGATTGGACGCCGAGAAAAGATAAAGATGGATATGTGTTAAATTAAACACTAAAAAAGGTAAGCTACAGTTATAGAGTCATTGCTGTCGGATCACCAAAGAGTATCGAATGGGCATAGTGAAGTGATAGGTGATTGTGAATTGAGTGCAAGCACTTTCTTTATTGCTAAATAATTGTAAAGTAATTGGGATAGAATAATAGGTACTTTTTAGGCAAGCATACTACATCTTCAGCCGCATCATTACTTTCCATTAGGTGAGATTGTGGTCAAATGCTTGCCTACCGCATATAAAAGTATAAAAAAATTGTGCTTACCTAACTAGCTAACACATTCGAGTCTTCGATTTTGCATCTAAGATTTGATATGTACAAACAAACACATTCTCACTCACAGCCCCACACTAAGTTCAAAGACTTGTATCGTGGGTGCCGGAAATATTTACAAAAAAAGCACAAACATCCCTTGGGAAGGAATTTGTACTCCTTTCTTTTATAAAAACTCAAACTGACGATGTGGTCGACGATGGAGCAAGCTTGCCTAGAAGATACCTATTCACTCGCGACTTGAAGACTCCCATATTGTACTAATCAGGAAACACCGACTCAGGTAAGAAGTTCCATTCCTTTGTGGTTCGCCCAATGAATGTGGAAACAAAACTCTTCGTGCGCATTTGTGGAATGTCCACCATACAGCGGTGTCGCTTAGCAGTTTGTCTGCTTGTCCGATGATAGAACGGGGATGGGGAAACTAGAACGTGCAGTTCCTTGGCACACTCTCCGAAATGTATCCGATAAAAAACCGAGAGACTAGCTACCATGACCCAAGCGGCGATGACCCAAGTTCTAAAGCTTGGGTCATCGTCGCATGCCGGGAATCGAACCCAGAACTCACGCAGAGGGCGGAGACCTGTCAACTGCGCCAACTGGGCCGTATGTAGACATAAATATCAAATCATAGATATCAACTTGGGCGAAGCCGCCGAGCACAGATACTCGTACATGATTATGGTATTGAGTGAACGTTGGCTACCCAGTCTTTGTATATTAACTACTACCTAGCAATTACAGGGCGGACAGACAGGACGTCGGCCGGCGGAGACAGGCGGCCGGTAATTATAGTTGTAGAGCGCGATGATTACCGTTTGCTACTGTTGTTACTAGGTTGGAAGTGTATGATATAAATCTAATTGTGAAGGATATTGATGGTCATTTAATGAACCTTATTGATTATTCTTTGACTGAAACTGAATAAATAATTATATTTAATCATTTATTCAGTTAGTAGGTAGTCAGTAGGAATACTAGTTATTGTTATACTATTGATGTTAACGTAGAGTTTGGTTCGATTTTACGTGTGTGTGTGTGTTACGAATGTTTCTAGCACCCGCAACTTAGAATTGCATTTAGTTGTTACTAATTCCGAGGTATAGCGTCACAACCAACAACAAATTTTTTTCACAGTTATTTTCGTAAGTTTTTATAAGTAGTTTTATATAAGTAGTTAAGACAATCTATTTCAACTGTTATCCGAGATAATTCTAGTTATTGTTACTGTGCGAATATTTTTTGTCTTAATATTTCGTTTAGCTAAACACTTTATTATTAATAACTAACCGTGCCCAGCGGCTCCGCCCGCGTTTACTAAGTAAAAAATTAGCCTATGTGTTATACCGGAATCTAAACTATTTACATTCTAAAATTTATCCAAATCGGTTTATTCGTTACGAAAATACATGGTAACAAACATTCACACACACATACAAACTTTCGCATTTATAATATTTGTAGGATAGGGTAGAATAGGATTAGATGTAGATTAACTCTAATTGTTGTGTATGACTGTTCAACAGATCAGATCGGAATCAACAATATATATTAAAAGTTAAAACTTAAGTTATTTTGTTGAATGTATACAGACATAATATTAGTAAATACCGCTGTTTTCTTAAAAACAAACTTATTGCGTCGTCTCGGCTCTGTTAAATGGCCATGGTTACGGGAGACTGAAATATTATGTTCTATTATTCAGTAGCCTCCGGGCCATCAGTATTCCCTAAGATTTGATCAGTTATACCAAGTTGGCCCACATTTGAGATTACTATGGCCCGACTACTGGTGCGGAAGGAAACACGTAAATATTTAGTCAGGCCTCGTAGCCGTCAAATACCGCATCATCTGGATACATACCGTAACTCATCCATCTCAAACGACGGCCAAGTTTATTTTTTTAGCCGATGGGCTCACATTTGATCACTTTATCTTACTAGATGGAAAGAGAAGACACCGCCGAAAATGTGGTAGTTTTGCTTATAAAATACTTGCTCGTTCGGGTTCAAAGAGTTATTTATTATTGAAAGCTTACACGGAGACACATGACATATTCATGTTTCTCCGTAAAAGTAATTTACATAAATTAAATTTACTTATAAATACACTAACATCGACTGTCCATGTTTCATTACTAAAGTTGTAGTTAACAAACGTAAAGCTTAAAGTGCAAATTTTCAAAATGCCTTTTGTCCAAAGGGTACATTCTGGCCTTCATTGCATTATAATGTCCGGTCACACTGATGGCCATCGTCCAAATATAAAGTACGTACGACCTGCGCGCGTCAGGGTTGCCTCGAGTGCCTCCACCCTTACCAAGCTCGGGGCTCCAAACTTAGTTACAAAGTTAGCCGCTTGAGTCTGTATTCCGTGGCTAGGGTTGTCAGTTAAGACATAATCGGAATAATATCAAGTTACATCGATCATCACCATACTACAAAAAACGCTTTCGTAAAGCGGGCATTTGTTTACTGTAGGTTAGTCTTGTGAGCGCAGTCTACAAAGCTCGGGCTTTTAATACAAAATTCGGAGGAAAACACTAAAATGTGCGTACGCTAGTCGTTAATATAATCTTCGGTCTACCTTCTTCTTCAGTCTATCGTTCCCACTCGAAAACTGTCATATCGTCAGAGTTAACGTAATAAGAAAAGTCAGTGTAACTCCACCAACAAGCAAGGTAGCTGGACTTCTTGGTAGCTCGTTAGGTAAAGAACCTCTCTTTGGCCTATCATACTTTAGAACCAACTTATTTAGAAGTGTTTGTATTAGGAACACATTGCTTACGACTTGATATTGTTGCTTTTAAAGTACTTATGAATAAAATAGCTAAGTAATAATGACGTATTACACTCGATTTTCTAACATGTGAGCATTCACTTGCTATAACGTTATCTTTTTTATATCATGCAAATAGCAGCCCTACAGGTTAGGTCCTGTCCTGTCCGAGCTCATTGCCCATTCAGAACAAAGTTCGGTGTCGTGACAACCCTACTTACTTACTCGTACCTCCTGGCAGCGGACAAACACTTCCGTATTTAAAGTTACGACAACTTTGTGTCGCTCGTAAATTGAAGACAAGTTTTTTGAAAACTATTTTATTTTTTTAGCACAACGGTGTAGTTTTTTTTTTGCCTACTAAACATTAGCAAGACCTGCATTTATCCATGTGTGTGTATAATTTTAAATATCGAGCACTAAGAGCGCTGCCAGTACCTATGAGCACACTTGAGCGTAACAATTTAAATAAATTCTAAAAAACTCTTCTTTAAAATATTTGTTTGATTTTTGTATTTGATATTAAATTAAAAGATATAATGCAAGTTTCAGCTATAAATAAATAACTGGTTATGTTAAGTGTCAAAAGTCTTCCCATTCAAAACAAATTGTATCGTTGGTTACAAAAAACGTTATTAATTTTATATTTCTTAAATATTTAGAAAGCTTTCTACGCTCAGGAAATTCAATTTCTCGAGAGTTACTTTCCTCATCAACGTTGTCTACGTAAAAGTGGCGTTAAAATCAATTACCTTTGAACAGGTAAATCTTTTACAAACAAAATCAAAACATCTTACAAATGAGATACATTATTTAACCAACTAAAAATAAACAAAGATAAAATAAACAAAATACAAATAGACGCATTAAAAAACACTTTCGATGATTGAGCACCGCATGCTTGCTCGTGCAGAAATGTTCAATTTCTTTGCCAGAATGTCGTAAAACTTACGACATTCTGGCTACAAAATTGAACATATCTCACACCGAATCATTTGACACATTCACCGCACACACACCGCATTTTGACACACAATAAAACGGCTTACCGTTATCAGTGTCTTAATACAAAGTATATCATATTTTGTATTAATATAGAAAGCCCGGTCCCTCCCGTGGCCCAAGTATTCATACTCGTAAATCGAGCTTACTCCCCGCTCTGCATCTTTCGGTGACATTTCCTTTACCGCTATCTCTTTCGGGTCCCTCCTGACTCCGCACCTTACTTACATTATGAGAATGTACTCACGTACATGCTCATAATACCTCACGGCAAGTATATTTACTAACAATAGTTCAATATCTTAGGATCTTTCCAAATTAAGCAAGATAGAAAAGGCAAATCGTCAACCATCTTTATTTATCACCGCTATTGCTTTATTTTGTTATTTTAGATCCGTTCACACCGAATTTAAAAGATAACGAGATATGCACCTTTACCGGTAGCTCCCCGAACCTAAATCTATGGTTGCTGGTAACGATGCTTGTACCCGGCACGGGCAACATGAACATGTTGAGAGCATTAGCGTCTGTAAAAACAGACATTACGGATTTTAGAACATTTACGCCCACCTTTAACAAGGGCCATTAACGCACTCGCATAAAAATGCTCATAAATATAGAGCTGAAACAGAGATACATCCTGAAGTTAATTGTGGTAAACCTGGCGTTTCGCCGATATCGCGCAGTCCGGCTATTTGCGATCAATTACCACTTCACGTTCCTCGATCGTGGCTGTGAATGTTAATTGTAATATTGTTAATGTTGGCTATAATATTCGCTCGAATTGAGATAAGAGTAAAGATAGATAGCAACATATTTAGGTTTCAGATTCAAGGCAGATATCATTGTTGAGTATTTATTATCTACTGATGACGTTAAAATGATCTTGCTACAAAATTTAATGAGTTAATAAGTGTTGTCGAATTTGAAAAGTTACCACTACCTACCACAATTTTATAAAGTTTTTTAATGTATAAATTTAAATCATTTAAAAAATATGTTTATCACAGCTTCGAACAAGAAATACGTTGTGCCGCTCATGGAATTGATAAAGTCTGCAACATATTATTATAATACCGGCGAGCGGCAACTGCATTTCGTTATTATTATTATATTAGTTTATTATTATTGTATTAATATAATTAGTGTATTGATAGGCTCGAAAATTTAAACATAATATTATATTCGTGGCCTTCATATAAATGGCAAATAAAATGTTTCGAATGCCTACAATCCTTTTCCTATCAAAACGCAGAATATCTTGTAATAATTACTAAATAATCAATATACATTTACATTAAAATTACATACATACATGCACACACATAAACACACACATACACACAAATAGTAACAAAAAATACCTTGTAAATGAAGTAAATACGTTTCTTGCATTGTAAACAAGTTCAGTTCGCAAATTCTTAGCTAGATAGATTTTGTCTGAACATTGTACATTGGAACAACAGTTTGGAGGACGGCGCGGCGTTGGCAACTGCGACACAATTTAACACTACTACGTTTTTCAATATTTTGTCCTTACAAATTTGTATTAAGTCTAAAATAAATACTATAAATTTTAATATGTCAATGCTTTTTCAGTTTTTTTCTTTAATAAAAAAAATATTTAAAATAGAATAAGACATTCATGATTAATAATAAAAAAAAATACATTACAGTGTCCAATAAATAAATAAATTATTTTTAATTTTCATGACACATATCAATAGGCGGCCTCGACCACAGCTTAAGTCATCCTCCATCTCACGTTAGATCGAACAACGTCACACCGCTATACGTTACAGCATCACCAGCCTGTCTGATCCCAAAATGGCCCTGACCGAGTATTGATCGTCTGCAATCTTTACCATATAGACCAATATAGAAACGGGCCGCTTAAAATAAAAAAACCAAGATATTTCTACTGAAAATACCTACATTTGGCTAAATTATAACTTAAACTGAATAAGACACTCTCTAAGCTCATAAGCTGAAGATTCCTTTGAAACTGAAGAAGTTTTGATGATGTTGTTTTTGTCATTAACTTGGTAAACAACCGAAAGCTTTCGAGTTTTGAATCGTGGTAAAAGTGATCCTAACAAAAACAACACTGGAAAGTAGGGCCAAGTGATATTAATAGCAGAACTCAGAATATTGAACTAACTTCTGATTAGCAAATAATAAAACATCACAAAGTCCAAGTGGTTTGGTTGTTCTCAAAGAAAGACCTTTTCTTCACCTGAAAGAATAAGATTATATTTATCAAAGCTTACTTATACCAGAAATGTACTTCATATATTCCAATAAGGATTATTCTAATGTACAGTACAAATTGTCTAATGTAAAATGTAACATTAGACACTTCAAATATAAATCGTAATGGAATAATTATAGACAAAGGCGCTCATCGGGAAAACATTTAGAATGTGTCTTATATGACATACATAAACTACATTTTCAATAGGTTCCAAACTGTACATACATACATAATTGATGGAGCGGAGCGAGATATGTTAGTTGACTAGGGTGGTTCAGCCCTTTGTTCATCCGCCCGTCCGTCCGTTTGTCTGTCAGAGGCGGTATTTAGCGTCTAAACCATACAATACAACAAGCGAATAACTTCGCATTCTCAGAGAATGTGTAAAGCTGTTACTCAAAGCGAAATGTGGCAATTCAAATTAAAGGATGTAAATCTTTATGAGACACTCACTTAAATAAGAAGTAATATATTTCAGTTTAAATAAATACAAAAATCAAACTTTAATTGAAATGAAAAAGTTATAAACTTCAAAAGTTTTTTTCTATTTAATTGCCGTTTTTGTACGTCATTCCAAAGTGTAACAGTAATAAATGGGAGTCTTCTAGTCAAGAGTGAATCACTTACGAGATTGTGGTCAAATGCTTGCCTATCAGGCATAAAAAAAAATATTAGTCTGCAAAGCTGTATATTATTCTGCCCTAAAACCATAAATAAACCCTGAACGTAATGTTTCTAAATAATTTCTAATTTTTCTATGTACTGGTTGTAAAGAACTTAATATTTCGAAAACCTTGAGTTAATTCAGATATCTCTCAGCTTAACAAAAACCTCACCGTTTCAAACGATCTTGTTTTAATTTAGCTCGAAGAATTGTTTATAGATGGGAGAGTAATTTTCGTTTGCGCCTGTGAAGGGTCGAGTCACGTATGTGAGTAACTTTCGGGGTTTAAGTTAATTACCCCTTAGTTAAAGTTAATTATCCAGGGGAGAGGTGAGGTAGCTTGGGCTCAGGTTCAAACAAGCCTGCTGGTGCAGACGTGAAGGCAACGAGGCTCTCATGAGGAATAAATTTCAATCCTGTGTTTCATAGCTAACAAATGCATCGTAAGATGGTGAACGCTGCCTTTTTTTCTGTTAGGCAAATTTTCATTATTGAATTTAGCAAAGAGGTGGGTATCTCAATTATTATTCCGTAATCTCTACGAGACCGTCTACGGCGTAGAGTAGAGTCTCTACGTCTCACCCTATGATCTCAGACTCATAACGAATGATGAATTTAAGCGGCAGGCCGATCGGTCTTTAAAATATAAAAAACGTTATTGAGTTTTATATGTTACACACTTTTTAATTAAATTATTATTTTTAAGGGTTCCGTAGTTTAAATTAAATAAAATCCAAATGACTTCATATTGATGGTTAAATTCATATTTATTATTCCATCAGGTGAGATAGTGGTAAAATGCTTGCATATTCTGCATAAAAAAAATGGATGACTTCGTTGTCGGTTTGTTTGTTAGTCAGTCTATCTGTCCAGACACTTTTTATCAGAAACACAAAGAGGTTTTATGTTGTGCTTGTACCTATGATATAAAAAAGCAAAAAACATAAAAACAGGTTACATTCAAAAAAATCCATTTGATGGGATATCCGCCCTAATGATAGTATATTTTGTAAAATGTTCAACCTATTGATACAGACAGACAAACGTAGCATAACCGTGTTCCATTTGTTCCCTTTGAATACGGTACCCTAAAAAGGAACTGAGCAACAAAGTTAAAAAATAAACCTTATTATTATTCCGCAAAGTTCAACCCTCAAACATTTCCAAAATTGTTATCAGATAACGGAAATCGAATACGTTCCCGAACAACTTCCGGGGGGGGTGGGTGGCAACAAGCGGCAAGGGGTCGAAACCCGATCAAATACCAAACCGGCTTGCAAGAGTTAACCATAATTGAGGATTGGAGGAGTTAAAGTATTTAATGAATTTTCTTCAAGTGTTTGAATATTACCAACTTTACCAAATGTCAACTCGTTTATAACAAACAACTCCTAACTAAGAAAAACTGTTACGTCTAGGTAAGTATAAAAAAGCCTTATTTAACTGAACGCCGCTATAGGTGACGTTATAAAGCAAAAATATTTAAAATAAATTTGTCATCGTCACTAGTCGTATGACGACTAATATGTGTACCACTGCATTCTTTACATTTGAGCTTTGAGAGAGAGAGAGAGAGAGTTTTTAGATGAGACGATCTCTATTAGTACTATCATGTGCGAATACTTGTCTTTATTATTTAAGTAGTTATGTCCCGCGACTTCCAGGGGCTAAATTAACTATTACATACAAAACCTTTCCGAATAGATACCTGGTGTCAAATATTATCATACACTAATACACTCAAACCATCAAGCATATTTCAGCAGGCTAAACATCGATAATACACAACAAAGCACCGTGCACTCCAGTAGAAAGCAATTTTATGTATGCAGGTAAATGAAAATGAATGTTTATCATCTATGGGTTCATTAACCATTCGTCCGATGTTGATGAAACTTTAATGAGTTGTACTGCGTATCGCCACAAAAGTTCCTGAGCCAAAAAACAAAGGTAAAAGTAATAGTTTAACCGCCGGTCACACCGAGAAAACGAGTGGTACGAGTATATAACCAAATACTTCAAATGTTAATAGGAAATAAAATCAAAATTGTTTATTCACATGGGACACATAAAGATACATTTGAAAGTGAATAACCCTGGTTGCAAATAGAGTATAAGTTTTCTATTTGATTATACTTCGTTATAACACAATTGCATCTGGTATATACATATTATTATACAAACCTTACGGTTTATGTTATGTGTATAACCTGCATATAACTGCAGCAATCACATAATTTGATAGTTAGTGCTCGAAGTATGGGTAAGCAACACAGCCTGCAAAATGATACTCATCCGTAAACAAAGGTCGATTGAGTGATCGCGTGCAGTACTTAATTGAATAGGTCCGTATACGTACGTGACGCATGGAACTGTATTAATTACCATGACGGATCAGGAAAAAAAGCGATGAAATGACGAATGGAGCTAATGAAAAGTGTTTTTCATGACTCTACAACGAACAAGCAAATGCTTTCACAAGGACAGCGACATGTTTCGCACTACATTATACACTACATTATACACTACATTATATTACATTGAAGGCCAGAACTAAATTGTGCATCAGCATCAAATTCATTCTTCAAAGAAGATATATCACTCAGTTGGCGCAGTGGACAGGTGCCCAGCCTCTGCGCCGTGGGTCCTGGGATCGATTCCCGGCACGAGCACAAATTCCTTCGCAAAGGATATTTGTGCTTCTGGTTCTTGGTGTACTGTGTGTGTGATGTGAATGTTTCCGGCACCCACGATACAAGTCTTTGAACTTAGTGTGGGGCTGTGAGTGTGAATGTGTTTGTTTGTTTGTTTATATCGGCGCATTTTTACGTTTATTTTTTGGAAACAATCTTTAATCACTAATTAATTAATTAAAAAAATTAAAAGAAGATATATCTAAGTTTCATAAATTAAAAAAATAAGCAACTATCTACAATATGCAGTTACCGCGCTTAAAGCGCTTGTGCAGTTTGCCTTCGTGCATCCTTGTCAACTAAAATTTCTTCATTCATCTACGTTTTATACTGATTTATTTTTAATTTTCCCAGTGGTCATTCAGTTACAATTTAAAATTTTAGCTATTTCATTACAAGATCTAACCCCATTCGCCAAAAAATATCTTCATATTGTTGTATCTAAATGTGCGCGCCGTTTTTATAAGCTTATCTAGTATTAAGATTGCGTGCGTCGCTTCTTAATATATAATAATATCTATATAAATATATATATGTTTATTTATATTTTAGCGAACATGTATTATATTGGTACCTATGGCGTTAATGACAAAGAATTGCAGTCTGCGCCAAGATGGTGTTGATTGTTATTCTGTATCGTTTGTTGTAACTAATAATTTTTTTATTGCTCAATTACAGAATATAACTAATACAATACGTATAATTTAAACTAAAACCAACCAAAAATAACTATAACCATATAATAGTTATTTAAGTTCATAAATGTTGAAGTCACTTCTTCTCTCATTCTCCCATGTGTTGTCACATCACCAGGTTCCCATGATTAAGTAATGGTTACCGCTTTGCCCGTGTTTGGCCCTAATCATCCGGCATGTTATGTAACTCTGCTGTCTCTCAGGCAGGGCTGTCATTATCAATTTAACCCAAATCAGGGGTGCTGCCATTTATGCAGTATAATCTGAGAGTCTTCAAGTCAAGAGTGAATATGTATCTTCTAGGCAAGCATGCTACATCTTTGGCCGCTTCGTCACTTTCCATTAGGTGAGATAGGGGTCAAATGCTTAAATATCGAGCATTAAACAAATGTTACAATTTGTAGTAGTGGTTTTGATTATACCGGGACTTGTATACAAAGTGTCCTTCTGCTAAAGGCTTTTTATAGATCCGGGTGGTCCACAATGTTGTCTTACACTCCTATCCTTATACCAAGAGCGTCGTTTCTCTTGCTATTTTTTACTTAAAGTCACGCAGATCTTTTAAACAAAACCCAAAAACGGAAAATCCTGCCTCATTTAATAAATTAAAATTACAAAGCTTTCATAATTGCTAAGAAAAATTGGTAAATCAAGGATTATTATTTCGGGAACACATTAGCCTCTAATTCTAAAGGAGCAACAAGCAACTTGGCTCGGCCAGCCCATCAGTCTCACTCAAGCTTTCAGAACTACGCCCGTAAGTGTGAATGTGTAAATAATAAGAGTTTTACAGAATAACAAGTTAGTTTCAAAAGAAGTATATAAGGAGATAATATTATATGATATATGGGTATGTAAGGCACATACAAAAACGTCCAGTGATATCTGTGGGCGAGGGCTGACCTACAACCACACATACCAAGTCTTTGGCTAGTAGATATGTACGCAGGCAAATAAGTTCACGACGTGAGAGGAACATGACTGACCCCAAGTAAACTTATTTTGCGTACTTTCAGCAGAAAACTGATCAAATTGAAACGGTCCAGCCTTGATGTCGATAAATTAGTTTACTGCGGAGAGTATCTCCACGTTAATTCACAATCCTAATGGACATGCCTACATTATTTTCATTCTCGTATGTACTTATATGGTACTTATATATCTTACCTACATTAGTAGGTACGAGATGTAAGTAGTATTAACTAAAACGGATATAGTATTAATAATAATAATAATAATAAAGCCATTTTTATTTCCTTAAAAAGTTTACAAGATAAAATATAATTTTAATATACATAATAGAACTCGCTTTTTAAGGACCTCTCAACGAGTATAGGCCTCCTCCTTTTTACTCCACGTATTTCTCTCGCTCGCCTTCTCCATCCAATCCTCTCCAGCAATTTTTAAAATTTCGTCGAGCCATCGTTCAGCTGGTCTACCTCTACTTCTCTTACCAGCTGGACCGTTCCACATTGTAACCTTCTTTGTCCATTTCTCGTCATTCATACGTGCAATGTGGCCCGCCCATTTCCATTTTAGTCCTTTGCAGTGCTGTAGAGCGTCAATTACTTTAGTAGTTTTTCTTATATCTTCATTCTTTTTTCGATGTTTCAGTCTCAATTTTAGAATGCTTCGTTCCATGGATCTTTGAGTTGTTGTTATTTTGTTCTTAGTATATTTATTAAATATCCATGTTTGTGGATATAGTATTACTTAACTATAAATGATTGAATAATAATATGTAAAAAAAGGGGTAATAAATGTGCGAATCTCGTAAAGTCTTCAAAGAAAGGCTCAAGGGTTGTCAAAACAACCAGGAGCAAATTCAAATGAACATGAATGATAAACATAGATCTGTAAAATTCAGTCCTCGAGTAAGCTGAATTTTGAGCCTTGCCTCCCAGCGAATGTTTATGGCAGGAGTGTCCCGATGTAGATAGCAAATATGTTCATGGAACACTTTAAGGTGCGGTCTCCGTTGGGTCCTTCAGCTAGTAATAGATGCTGCGCACGACGTGTTCGGGGAAGAGCCTCTACTTACGCTCTCTACAAAACAGATTAAACATATAGTAGGAAATATGACTAGAGGTAAATCTACGGGACATGATGGGCTCAATATCAAGCACGTAAAATATGCAGGCGTACACTTGCCGAGGATCCTCTCAGTGCTTTTCATTAAAAAAATACGCTCTTCAAAGCGTACTGTCAAGAAATGTACACGGGCGGTCTGTTGTTCCGCTGTTCACAGAAGTCGCTAGATGCCCTCCGCATTCAATATAATAATGTGTTCAGGATGTATTTGAAACTCCCGCGTTTCTGCAGTGCCTCCGGGATGTTTGCTCACACCTACATTGACGGCTTCCATGCCGTCATCAGGAAAAAAGTAGGATCACTGGTGAAATCGATTCGCGGGAGTAGCAGCAATATCCTGAAAATAATAGTTGATGACCCGAAAGCGCCTGTACTGAGGCATCTTATGCGGATAATGTTACCGCAAGAGATGCCTTGTAAGTACATGACGCATTACATTTTAATATGCATAATTTTTATTTTTTTTATTTATTTAAATGTAAGTTGCAAAATGGGAAAAGTTGCAAAAAAAAAATGGGCAACAGCTTGTAAGCCCATTTTTAAGAATTATAATTGTACTTACAAAAAATTATGGATCAGTGTTGTCTGAAATAATCATTTTTAATTTGAATTTGAATAATACAAATAGCACTCAAAGCGCCTGTAGTGAGTTTAACTACTGGTCTCTTTTTTCTATGACTATACCACACAATACACTATCGAATGCTAACAAAGTAACTTGTTTGTTATACACGGTGACAAGTTTTAAAAGTAGCACTTCCGTTGTTTATTGTTGTTTGTTGTGGAGGATTCGTATTTATTTGCCTTTGTCATATTTTGTTTACGCCTTTAAATATGAATATGGTGACGAAAAAGAGCGAGCAAGGCTACAGTTATATGTTTACACGAATACCTAAAAAATCAAATAGTTATTTAAACTTGTATCACATTTTAATGTGTTTTCTGGGAACATTTGTTATGCGATCATTACATCTCTGAGTTAAACATCGATTCGTCATTAACAATTATTATGTTTAAGTTTGCTCCCAGTGTTAAGTCTGTGTTCTGATATTGTCTCAAGTTCAAGTTTGTATTCGTTCGTTATTTAAATTCCTTCCCTCTGGCCGGTTATCTTCACGAACTATTTGGTAATAAGCCGCCGCTCAACGTGTATAGAAGGTAAATATGTATATGGACATCAATTATGTATGTTGTAATCTGTGATTTAGTAAATGTGAATAAATAGAGTATGAATTTCACGCGAATGTAGAGAAAAGGAACGGTAGTGACGAGCGAGTGTTGATTGATCGTTGAAGGGCCCTAGTAAACTGACACCTGGGGTTCGCAAGCCCCCGACACTGTTCCAAATTCCTCTCTCTGCAACACGATGGATTCGCAGCATCCGCACGGTAATATTCATATAGTGCCTTATAATGCAATGAATTCTATGTGTTATTTAGTAACCACTTCTGATGTCTTATGATCCATAAGTGGGTAACCTAACCCGCTTCAATCTTATCCTGCATTAACATAAGCTAATTTGTGAAATTAATAGTTTACTGGATATTTAGGAGTATATTTTTATCTGCGGAGGCTTGTAAATGGCTACTTGTTATATATTAAGACTTATTTTGTATCATTCGCTGTAAGCTCCCCAAACATCATAAAATAAAATTATAAAACACCTTTTTACATTTACCCTAGGGCACATTGTTGGTACCTACCAGTCCCAGTGCTTTTACGAAAATACGATAACTATCACTTGTGTTCATCATATTTGAATATACGAGTAGCGAATAAGAACAACATTAACATTTTTACTCTCAAGACAATAATATCTAATATACGAACAAACAAACAAACATTGTAATAATTATATTATAACAATGTTTGTTTGTTTGTTCGTAATTTTATGCTCTGCCAAACCATTTATACGAATGCGATAAAACTTTGTCAGCTTATTGGTTGCACTTACACGGACTTTACAGGCGCAATATTATTTATATTATTATACAATTAACTTACAGTATCCACTCGGTAGGTTCTTGGTAATACTTATATTATAAATTTCACTAAAACATTAAATATTGTTTCAGCATGTGTTACTATGATTACTGGAAATAAAATACTTTAAATACATATTTTAATAACTTCTCCAAGATAAGATAAAGATATTTTATTTGTGAAACATGAGTAAAAATATACACACAGATTTTTATATGAGCATGCACATTGGTCTTACAAATCGATCGTCATGTTTTGCATAGATAAGCGTACAAATTTATCGATTACCTACATCCAATTATGGTACATATCGTTATATTAAAGACCTTACTTCATAGGATCATTTCTATAGTAAGCTCTTCCTAAGACAGAAAGATCGTTATATTAATGTCATAGTTAAATTTAATTCATTCATTCATATTATGTCATTCTTAATAATCCTGCATTAAACTGGTATCATCGTATACTAGACGTGTTGTGAACATAAACTTGGCAACACCGCTACTTCAAGCTGTTTCCAAGTGACTTACTTCGTATCAGTCTTGCGATTACTTAATTATGCATCCGAGGAACTCCATGCATTAAACTTAACTTCTCAAAGCTCCGTCGTCGGTAACTGCATATTTAAAACTAAGTGAAGTTGAGATCCCATTTGCCATGTAAACTCTGTTGCTTAAATGGCACTTAAGATGACTTCACTCGGATTAGGTAGATACTTAAAATTTCAGAAAGACTTAGAACTAAGTAACTATTTATATATATATATATATATAACTCTTTTACTTTTCAGTAGGAGATGTACAGCTTTTAGACTACCTCAAGAAGAAAAACTGGTTCGTGATTATGTGTGATGTTTTTGTCTATGTGTGTGTTACACTACGCTGTTCTTTTATTACTACAGGTACTGTGGACCACTTTGCATCTGAAAAAAAAAAATGTTTTTTACCAAATTATTCAAGTATGATAAGGTTCTAGGCTCTATAGAACCTTATCATAACGCCAGGATCATAATTTTTATTATATCGATAAAACTTTCCTACAAACTGCTCTTAGATCTTCCTAACTCAACACTTTTATATTAAGCATACTCGTATATTATGGTATACCTATTTTCGTCTTTAACGTCTTTTCGACCTATTGTCATCTCCAACTCTTTATTGAATAAGTATGAGAAAAGGTTAAATTTTTACCGCCTCGACTTGAGTCTCTCCGCCGTGAAATAGGTTATTACATTTTCTAGCTTCGTGCATTTTATTGTAAGGTCTGAGACGCCTATTCAATGTTAGATTAAATTTGAATATAGTTTCTATCTTATAAAATATCGAAAGTAAGGAAACTAACTTTTTTTTTTTTTTTTTTTTTAATTTGTGATAGGCAAACTTTTGACCACTATCTCACCTGATGGTAAGCGATGATGTGGTCGACGATGGAGCAAGCTTTAGAAGATACCTATTCACTCGTGACTTGAAGACTCCCATATTGTACTCATCAGGAAACACCGACTCGGGTAAGGAGTTCCATTCCTTTGCGGTTCGCTCAATGAATGTAGAGGCAAAACGCTTAGTGCGCATTTGTGGAATGTCCACCATATAGCGGTGTCGCTTAGCAGTTTGTCTGCTTGTCCGATGATAGAACGGGGATGGGGGAACTAGATCGTACAGTTCCTTAGCACACTCTCCGAAATGTATCCGATAAAAAACCGAGAGACTGGCCACCATGCGGCGATGACCCAAGCTCTGAAGCTTTGAATTAGTCAGCTGCTCGCTACCAATAAGTCTCTTAGCTCTACGCTCAATGGTGTCGAGAGCCTCAAGCTGGTACTTAGCTGAACCGTCCCAAAGATGAGAACAGTACTCCATACATGATCGGACTTGTGCTTGATACAAATTGAGCAACTGTCCCGGTGTGAAGTATCGTCTCACCTTTGCAAGGATTCCCAGCTTTTTTGCAGCTAGTTAGGCTTTAGACTCGATGAAAGTACCAAAATTGAGTTTTGAAGTTAGAGTCATACCGAGTAACTCGAGATGGTCAGTTACTGGTAGGGATACATTTTGGAAAGTTGGAGTAAGTTCAAATTGACTCCGTTTGGCGGAGAATAACACGCCAACTTAGGGAAGTTTATTTGAGTAATTAAAAATTTACCACTAATGATCATAAAGAAGACTGCCAAATCTCTTTATAACATCTACAGTTTCGCCCAAAAAAAACTAACTCCAGCGTGGCTCTCAATTTATAGTTGACATACATCTAATTCGCTTGAAGTGCTTTACTTCTACATTTATCATCCGTACAGCGAAAGAGCGGAACTCATTGCTGGCATCTTTGTTCCCTGAACGTTACAATCTGGGTCTATACAAGTCTAGAGTGAATAGGTACCTTCTAGGAAGGCATGTTTCACCTTCTGCCGCATCGTCACTTTCCATCAGGTGAGATAGCGGTCAAATGCTTGCCTATCCAGCATAAAAAACTGCACTCCTCCTCGTGAGACTACAGCTTCCAATACCAGTCCTACTCCAACATGTGGCTAAATTGTGATAGGGCAAAGCAATAAGGCCTGTACTGGGATCCCTCTTGAAGTTTATTGTACATAACAATGTGCAACATTATGTAGCTGTTCAGCAGAGCGGCGGTAGGCTGACTAATACAATAGTCTTTTCGCCGTGCCCTTATGTTGGTGTTCTATTTTAGTGAGTGAGCAATTTTCTCTATTAATTGCTGTTTTTCGTTTGCGCGCGTACACTGTATGTATCTAAAAAATTCTTCCTGCACGTGAAAGTTACATACAGGTCTAAAAATAAACGGCAACAGTAAATTATAGTTTGCTAGTATACCCAGCGTAAAATAGCCAGTGTGGAGGTGAAGATGAGATCTTGGTTTTATTATGTTTATTGATAGTGAGCATTATCCGACTTGATGGTAAGTATGATTGTCGAGGGTGAAAAATACACTAGATTGGAAACTAGTTTTCAAAGCTGTCAGAACACTGTTTTGTGAGCTAGGTGACGAATTTATTCTTGAAAGTTAATACATAAATTAGTTATTTGTGGTAAACCTTACTGTAGTATAGACTGTATAAGGGAAATACAGAATAAAATGTAGAGGTGTCCCAGGTGAATATTAAAAAGGTGTCTCAACAAAAAAACTCAAGTGGAGGAAAAGGATACTTTTAAGGAGCTCAAGAATTCATATATGAGGTTCCACCCCTTCAAAAAGCGTAATCAACGTAAAAATGACTGCGAGCCTCTTATTTAAAAATGCCGCGTTATTTGGTCGTTACCTTTCCACTGAATTCAAAAACCGCCGAAATTCGGTGAACATACTGCACGTGAGTAGGTGCTACACGGTATTCGCATTATTTGTTTTTTTCGTTAAAAAAGTTACAGTTTTAAACCTTATTGTAGTTGTAATAAGGACAAAACGAAAAGACAAACGGCTTAAAAGGTGAACGTTACGTTAGGGATATAGGGGGTTTTTTGCACTGTTTGAGATTAATATTAATTTACTTTGTTAACTTTTGGAGTAATAAAAATATTATTATTACAAAGTTTCGCATTAATAATAAGATATTGGTATAAGAATATTTTAATTTCTTATAGTAGGGCATTTAATTCGTTAATTTTACACGGTAATTATACTTATATTACCTATTAAAAACATAACATTTACAATAAATGTCTCCCGACGCAATCTTTCCGCCATAAAAAGTTGTTATGTCTCATGTAAAGCCAAGTTAGTTATTTAGTAATTATCTAGCTATACTTGAGAGACAGTTATTTCTAGGTCTAAGCCCTCTTATTAAAAGGTGAGAAAGTGATCGAACGCAAGCCCATCAGAAGTAGAAAAATTTACGTATTTGATTAATGATTGTTGATAAGCGAGCGCGTTCTAGACATTCGGTTTTATGAAAACTTCAAAATATGGATTATTAAGGTATAAAAGTAAAGGAGATGTTTCAATATTGAAGGAGCCTGGGCCAGCACCATGTACCATATATATACATATATCTGTACAATATAGTAACCGTTTTTGAATGTTTATTTTCTTTACTTTTATATCGTTTTAATGTACATTTAAAATATCTTGGTACATCGATAGCAACATAACACAGTTACAAATGGTGGATTGCGAAATTATTGAACTGTCATTTTGACGTGTCATTCATTGTCAATGATAATTTATTGTAAATAACATAGGTACCAATTCTAAAATATTTGGTTTTAGTTATAATTATAATAGGACTATAGAATATGTTAATTTTAATAAAATGCAATATTATTTCCCTATTTTTCTATGTATGGTACATAGTACTGGCCCAAAATGGAACATCTCCTTTATCATCTTAATAATCTACTATACATAAATGATATATAGAAACCTCACACAAACACTGAAAAATGCTCGTATTTCTACTACTAACAAGATTACTTCCGCTGTTGTTAACTTTAAACGAGTACAACGAACGTATAAAACAGCCGTAGAGTCCCCTTGCAAGCTAACTGGCAATTACCTCAACAGGTAAACTCTCCGTCGTAGAAGCTCTACGAAATTACGAAAATGATTGCTTACTCTGCTATACGTAAGTTTATTATAAGTGTAAAAATAAATGTGTTTTTTTCGCACTTGAAATATCCTTTGAAGTTCGTCTATAAAATATATGTCCTATTAACTGTACTCCGCGGCTCGCCCGCTATTTTCAAGTAAAAATTAGACTTTGTGTTAATCCTAGGTATAAGCTACTCGTATGTTCATTTCAAATCGAAGAGGGCACAAACTCACTTACACATATACACACAAACTTTCGCATTTATAATATTAGTAGGATATACTGTGACTAGCTGCTTTACAGGAAATTATTTTTTATACTGATAAGGAGTTTATGAGATTCTTTGTTAAATTACTTAATTGTAGATATTAATAATATTTGTTTAATAGACATTGAAACGTCTGCTTGCTGGCTGAAATGTGTCACTATTTACATTAAGAGCTATATTCATGAATTCTGGCAAATAAACGATTTGATGGTCCATGTATTTGAACAAAAAAATTGAAGGACTAATGGCCAACAGAGCCAATCATCATCGAAACAAAAGGACATAGACTTAAAAAGGATGAGAAAGTATCGTGTTTCAAAACAAGCGTACCTGGGACGGCCAATCGGCCGGCGATCTTAGAGGCGTATCAGATATCACCGAAAGGACAAAATGGAGATGGACTCCAAACCACCTCGTGTCAGAAAGTTGCATAAGACAGAGATGGTCTCACCTGGTTTTGGAGGCCTAGGATAAGTTGATCAAGATCCACATTAATGTAGATCAGGATCCTCATTTTCCAAAGTTGCCAATTTTCATCTTAATCCTAATTCACTTATTAATGAACATTCACACACTCGCGATTTAACATGACTAAATAATTAAATATGACAAATAGTTAGTGAGTAGTAGATCACAATTTATTATGAATGTTTGACGTAAAGATACACTTACCTTATTTGTACGCCAAGCACCGCCGTCGTAGTTTTTCAAGCGCCGCCGCTTACATCTCATATGATCCCCTAAGCCTGTCATTATTATAAAAAGGGTTGGAAGCTCTCGTTAATCATAAAGTTCCGCGACTCATCGAAAAGAAATCCACTGCAAAGCCGTGACAAATATGCTTACGGAGCTCTTGCTGCTATTCACCATAAATGACTTGCTCATTGACTACGGCTTCTCGAGTGACAAACAAGCATTCAGCTCACCTAATGGTAAGTGGTTACCAACGCCTATAAGCGCCTGCGAAACTATAAGTGGTATTGCTGGTGAGTTGCCTACCCTTAATTGTTAGAGCTCGTTTACGCTTCTCTTATAGCTCTCCAAATTGTATTGGTGTAGAAATACCTTGGTTAGAAAATTATCCAACGTGTAGCAGGACCGTGGGAAAAAGCACTGTAATAAGCATGTTATATGTGAATTCCACGTATTCACAATATGTTTAATAACTTTTACGTGGTGACTTGAAGTCTTGTAGTAGAAGAAAGATCTCTACAGAACATGCTTGTAGAAAAGCAGGACTGCACTAGCAGGATCGTTTCTGGCTAGAAGTTCGAGCTACGAATGCATTTTCTTAGCTTAACACATGTGTGTTTGTTTTTAGAGTGTTATAGGTAAAGGTCAAACAAAACTTTGATAACAACCGAAGTTGGTATTGTAGATGTATAAAGGCGGGCGTGTCGTTTATCTGCAGGTCTTGCTTGTCTTATTATAATTTACTTAAGTTACAGTCAAATTACACAAATTCATTAAATCACAAGCATATAATATTTTGCGTAGCATAGTTTCTTTCGAAGTCGTCCTTTACCACGGCTACAGAATTAATAATAGTACTACGGTTACGGCCGCCTGCCAACAGCTGTACCGGAAATGAACCAGTGTTCACCGCTCATCACCTCATAGCTAGAAACCTGTCGGTTTCCGTAATTTCCGTTGTTCAGCCCGCTACACTTTTTTTTTAATTTTATGCAATAACTACAGGTGTGTGTACATGATTTTTTTTTTTGTGTGTTACCTCATAACTTCTTTCGTTGTGAGCCGATTTTGATGATTATTTTTTTATTTGAAAGTTTTTCATGTGGTCCCATTTAAATTTGATCAAGATCTGACTAGTAGTTTTTGAGTTATCCTCAATAATGCGTATTATACGGACTACATTGATGATGTTCTCGTTTTTTACCGACTTCAAAATTTACCTCATAACTTCTTTCGTTGTGAGCCGATTTTGATTATTATCTTTTTATTAAAAAGCTGGTACTTTCCATGTGGTCCTATTTAAATTTGATCATGATCTGGTCACTAGTTTTTGAGTTATCGTCAATAATGCGTGTTTAATACATTAAATCTGATTAAGATTCCGAAGATAAAGCGGTGAAGTCAGTTTTTTTAGGCCTTGCTTGCGTTTAATTATTTAATACCCTAATATTATTACTAATATTATTTAATACACTAATAATAATGAGTAAGCGGATTTGTATGAAATTCGAGTGAAAGTTAAATTGTAAATTAAGTGCACATAGCTTATGTGCAGATATACTTATATTATTTCATTTGTTTAACGCGGGCAATGATATTATATACTCCCATAATGTATAAAATACATAACAATTATTGTTTTCGAAATTGTATTATTTATTGATGATATTCAACTAAGATTATTTTGCTTAATTACTAACAACCATCGTCTTTCTCTTTATAAGAGTAAGTCACTTTCGTAATTCTCTAATCGCATCAAAATTGCTTTCTGCACAATAACAAAAGGCTACTGTAACTTACCCAGCCCTGTATAGCGGTAGGGTAAGGAAACTAGATCAGCGTCCAGCCGGTGCGCACTGAATATTTTAAAGTGCTAAGGCCAATATACATACAGACAATATTTATGATAATTTATTTGCTCGTTCATTATTAGAATGTTCTTAATATATCGTTTGACACGTTCTCCATGAATCATCGTTACATGATTTACATGTATTTTTTATTGTATCTTTCTATTGATCTTAATATTAAACAAAATGGTGATGACTATTGTACTCACATTTCATGCTAATAAACGATATTATATTCTTCTTTATTCCAGCAGTAGAAACCAAATGGTGAAATTGAAAACCATGAAAAGATCTCTCACGACAGATACATATAACCAAGCTCAAAATAATAATTATTATTAGTGCAAGACGCAAGTAATATCAAAGTTTTTACTGACATACAACAGATATACATTTAATTTAAACGTTTTAAATTACGTTTGGTATATAAAAATAGTTGATAAATTCTATAATAAAAGTATATATGCTTTGTAAAATCACTCGTACATATTCTTTATTTCATGGCCAGCACCGCAGCGCAGAGCTCGCAGAACGAAATTTGCATATAATGCAAGATTTCCAATTCAGAATATCGAAAGCTGCGTCTTTGTGGAATACTTCCATTTTGTGCAATAGTACCTGCTTATAGCACACGTTTGTTGATACTGCACGTTACAAGATCGGTTTCAGATCGTGTGTGAAATAGGTAATTTGAATTGAAATTCTCAAGTAAAATCCTTATGAAACGTTATTTCCCTGGCCTCTGCAGCTTGCATAAGTTTCATTGGCGTAATCAATTCTACTAGTGCCTATGAAAGGCATAATACTATAAGAGTAGTTAAAGGGTGGTATTGTAGTAGAATTTGTATGTTATATTGTAGGTACGGCAGCACAGCAATGAATTCACCATTTTCTACTAATATATTATCAAGTTTATGTCAAGTGGGCCGTGACACTGGGCATAGTTGAATTTAATTGTGTTTTTGTGTTAGCATGCAAGTGGTCCGTAGTTGTATTTTTGACTGGTCGACTTAAAATCTCATAAACGGCAGCAATGTTCGTAAGTAGGGATTAAGTATAAGCAAAAAGATAATAATTTTATTTCGTTGCCCTTTTCACCTCCACCTTTACTTATTAATTATTCTTCCGCTTTTATTAGACTTTAACCCTTACTAGGCATTATCTCGTGGGGTTAATTAACTTCTGCAACCGTAATGAGTCAGCCCAGGGCGCCTGTTCATACCGCGGTCCCGCCCGCCCAAACGTTCTCGCGTCCGCGACTTGTTGAAATATTCAGGCGGTGCAGGGTGGACGGTGGACGGGATGGTGGTGTTGAATTATATGACTTTGAAAGTTATCTGACTTGTCCGAGGTTGGAGATGATGTTGATCAGTCGAAATGTCTCTAACGATCGTAAAAAATAAAAAGTGATGTATTTCAAGTAGTGAAGTTAAGTATACCTATAATATAACAATATACAATACTCGAAATCGCTATTATAGGAACCCCTATGTACCACGGCATATTTTAAAAAAATATTCATCAAATTAAATAATAAAATATATTTGTTTCAGAGGGAGAGAGTTTAGGCCATATACTACCAGGCTGGCCTGGTGATGGTTGATAGATGACTAATCTTCAAAATTTTGTAATTCTTAGTCACGCCGGTGAAGAACATCACTAGGAAGTTAAGTTCTTCACCGTTATAATTCCGCCAATAACTTAGTATATGTTTGCCTATTACAAATAAGAAATATTTGTTATAGAAAATAAAGCCAACGCAAAACGGATTTAAATTTGAAACTTTGCTTTAAATCTATTATTGTAGATAAATTTATTGCTGAGCTTCATGTGCATACACAAAATTAGTATTTGACAGTAAACCAAACTACGTGAATTTGAATCTCCCACACTTTGGCAACAGCGTAATGTGAGTAACGCCAGCATATGATAATACATGTCGTTAATGGTCACTTGCTAGCCTAATGGCGTAGTTGCTGGCTTTTAATTAATTAAACATAGGGCAGCCATGTTTGCGTTGTACGATCAATTAGCAAATTGTAATCGCATAGCTTACAAATACATTTTACATGAAATTGTTATTGATTCAATTTCTCTTTACCGTAATGTTGTTTTTGTCGTCTCACCTTTGCCATATATATAACCTTTAACTTGAGAGCTTTTGGTTGTTTACAAAGTTAACGACTAAAATAATACCATCAAAAGTACTACGGTTTCAAAAGAAGTCTTCGTTAGACTTCAAAGTATCGCCATAAAGGCCGTAATCCACCGAGTCATTAAACTTCTACAAAGCACTGGAAGAATAAATCCTGTTTTATTTGGATCGTGTCAAAATAACAAAGAAACTATAATTTTACAAATACAACTAGGTTAGGAAATACAGTAATGCCTAGGTTGAGACGAATACCTAAGATCTCATTCTGAAAAATGTGGTATACATTATTTTGGTACCTGATGCAAGTAAGTGCCATATTGGTTGTTTTCAAGTGTATTAACACTTGCATCTACTAAAAGAAGGGCAAACTTGATACATTTGGTTTATAAGTTATAGCAGCAAACTATTTCGAGACTAAATCTAAATCATAATTTACTTCACAATGTATGAAAGTTTTAAAAAGATAGCATATTTAAATACGACTATTTATTTTGTTTTGCGAATGGTAAAATCTGGGAGTCTTCAAGTCAAGAGTGAATAGGTACCTTCTAGGCAAGCATGCTACATCTTCGGCCGCATCATCACTTTCCATCAGGTGAGATTGTGGCCTATCAGGCATAAAAAAAAGAAAAATGTAATATGCCATTTTTGGTGGTCAATGGTCCGGACTCATTTTATTTCACTTTCTCAGAAACTGTAACCTGGTGGGTTCAGATCCGTTTACCCTTGTTCCAATTCCAACATTTTATTAAGCTCTTGAAATTCAACAGTGAGTATGAGTTTGACGTGTCTTTTTTTGACTTACACTGCAGAATATCTAAGTCATTGTTGTTTCTGATCAAAGATGAACCGACAAGATAATATTACTCTTTAGTTAAGCATCTTCTAAGGATAAGAAACTTTGATAGCGTCTAGTCACTCCTATCCTATACTACTCCTAGCCTATCTAAAATCCCCAAGCACCTAAGCCCGTTGCCGAAACCCCACAATCGAGTTCTTAAGCCAGCGCTGGAGTCTCCCAGGCTCGATAAGAATTCAATTAAACACCCGGGAGGCAAGACGAGGAGACTTGTAGCTACATTGTGGAACAGGTTCTATAAGGGATGCATTGGGACATACTAGCTATCTTTTCTTATACGGAGATAAATATGTTTTTTAAATTGATTTAGTATAGTTTCAATATTCATGTCAAGCTTTTTGTTATAATAGCATTTGACTACTATCTCACCTGATGGAAAGTGAGAATGTAGCCGAAGATGTAGCATGCTGTACTAGCTTCCAAACTAGTTAGGGCCAGCTACATTGGTCGTTGTTGTTGGTTTATTAAAATACTAGCACTGTTCCGCGGCTTCGCACGCGTTAATTAAGTTAAAAAGTACCCAATGTGTTAATCCCGAGTATAAGCTTTGTACATTGGAAATTTCAGCCAAGCATGTAACGACTCATCTGCTTTGGCTGAAATTTCCGTAATTTGACAAAAAATTAAAACAAACATACTTACACACTAACACATTAACACACAAACTTTCGTGTTTATAATATTATGTGGTTGTAATAGCGTTCACTACGAGTTAGAGTAGTTATTTACTGTAATGACTTATTCATAAAATTACGTTTAATTTTACTACTCAGATACAATTTATATCGCTTTAACTTCATAAATAAAAGACTTTCCATATAAAGTTACATTCCCTATTACACCACCTTAATACACCCTGGCAAAAAAAATATAGATAGGGTCATTTTTAAATCAAATGATCTACTCAAATACCAATTATCATCGCTATAAGTTCAAAAACAAAGAACTTTCATACAAACTGTTCACCCTATTTAACCTTCTTAGGGGTAGAATTTCCAATAATCCGGTCTTAGTACATCTCTGTAAGACAAATGTACCCTCCAAATTTCGAGTCTTTACGACCAGCGGTTTAGGCTGGTTCTCTCTAAATCAGTCAGTCAGTGAATCAGTATGTCAAGACAAAGATTCTTATAGTATTAGAAGATACACATGAGTTTGCTAAAAAGAAAACTATCGCTATTAAATAGCGTAATTCTATTTAACTCCTTATGTGGTTTTATACCAAAGATGTTCTTACATTTCGAATATAAAATATCTCACTGTCAAGATTTTAATGACATGGATGAGAAGTCGACGAAATTTTTACCGTCTTTTGGTTTTTATGAATCTGTTTTAAATAATACTTTTTTAACCGCAATAGAAACATTCAGACCGTCGAAGAAGTCGGATGAATATAATTGGCCTGCTTAAACTTGGCTCATGATCCGACTCAACTATTATAGATAAATCATTATTATGTTTTTTTTGCACATAATATATAGTATAATAAACCTCTATTAAAAACAATATTTATTCTTATGATAATTTATTGCTCAAGTACAGAATACAACTAATGCAATACGTATAAATTAAACTAAAAACTAACCAAAATAGCTATAACTAGATATAAATATGTATAAAACTTAGTCAAATAGACCGCTGCCAGTTGGCAAAGTACCTAAAGTGCTGGCAGCGTTGCCACGTTGAATATCAATGCCCAGTCTCTGTCCAAAATATTTGCCAGCATTTTGGTCACGAGTTGCTTCGACCAAACGCCCTGATAATTCTTTTAAGATTGTATGTGCCCTCGGTCCCAACGTCTTTTTTTGTAATTCGAGATAGGCATACTTTTGACCACCATCTCACCTGATGGTAAGCGACGATGTGGTCGACGATGGAGCAAGCTTGCCTAGAAGATACTTATTCACTCGCGGCTTGAAGACTTCTCTTGTACTCATCAAGAAACAACGACTCAGGCAAGTAGTTCCATTCCTTTGCAGTTCGCACAATGTATGTGGAAGCATAACGCTTCGTGCGTATTTGTGGAATGTCTACCATATAGCGGTGTCGCTAAGCACCTTCGATAAAACCTCACCACCTCGCGAGCCAAACCCTAACTGCAAAGGCTGAAATAGGTCAGCTAGGTGTGTAACTGATTTACTGCAGCAAATTTTGGCCGCGTCAGTAAGTCATAGCAACCGCTATATTGGTCTCACGCCGCCATCCTCATTTTTTTAAAGCGCAGAGATGTGCACCGTAATGTACCTACATCAAAAACGTCACTGTTTATAAAGAATCATTTATTTTTATTAAAGATTACATTTTAAGTACTTAGTTTAATGTAATATAGAAATCTATCTACGGGCCAATTGCCTATATTTTCTAAAATTATTTACAGCAAAGAACCAAGTTACCTACAAGACATCGAGATAGGTAACTCTAGTGCTCAAGCCCACTACCAGTGGGTAGCGTTCCCATCATGCTGGCTGCATTGCCTTTCTGAATTGCAATGCTAATACGTTGAGCCAAATAAATGCCAGCATTTTGGTCACGCGTCGCCTCAACCATGCGCTCTGATAGAATTTTGAAAATAGAATGAGCTCCCGGTCCTCACGGACCCAGTGTCTCAACACCAAACGGCTCAAATATGTAACCACTGCCGAGGTTTCCATATTTTTGCCGTTTGCGCTATTCTGCCGAAGTTGCCGCGACACCAACCCCATTCTGAGTTTCAGGAAGATGTGACGGAGCTAAAGTATCGACACAAGTTGCATCCCACACTAAAGGCCGTCCCATCTTCCATGGAATTAAAGCCATTCCGTCGGGTCTTTTACCTTCGTCACGCATCAGACCATTCGGTTCGAGAATGGCTGAAACGTTGGCACTGGTAAAAACCCGACGGATGATATCATTGAGGCTGGCGTGGCGGGAAATTCGGCCAGCACTTTTCTGGCACGAAAGGCCGTGGTGATCGAGCTAGTCAACAGCAGTACCACACTGACAGCTATGGGCAACATAGCACCTTGCACTGTTTATTCGCCCAGACATCATCAGATTGACCAAAGCCGTCAGGTCCCTCAATAAAGTTTCGCCAGTTTCGCCTTATCCGTCAAACAGCAATCGTATTAACTAACATAATATTTAGATTAAATTTTGTACGGTGGCGTAGTTGGTTGGGTACGTTTCCTGGTTACGGTTTCCTGGTTCCTGGTCCGTTACGAACTGATGATTTCTACCAAGGAAAATGTGTGTTCCTGGTTCTGGGTGTGGTCTGCTTATTTGTAATGTTTCCGGCACTCTAACACAAGCCTTCAAACTTAGGTTGGCATTGTGAGTTTGAAAGCTTTTATATTAAACCTATTGAGCGAAAGAAGAGCAACCAAAATTCTTCACTTGATTAATATTAGTGACATCCATACCAATAAATGGTGCTAATTCTGTTACTTAACTAACTTAACTAAACTAAAAATAAACTAATTTTAGTCAAAGAATACCGAAACGCTATTCTGATTTTACGTTGAACTTAATTTAAAAGTTGAAATGACAGGACTAAAATTGATTTTGACAGCAACCAAATTGGATTGTATTCACACGAGCCGCTTAATTTTAGTCTAATCTTGCATTTTCTGAATAGGTTTTGGCCTAAACTAATTTTAGGCTAGTTTAGTCTAATTCTGGACAACAGAATCGGCACCAATAGCAGTTGTAAACAATTAAGCCCCTCACCCTTGCACTATCATTACAGCCGGCTGTCTCCGCCGGGCTGATCGAGACAGACAGCTGACGTCCTGTAATTAGTGCTTGTGTAATTATACTAACACTGAGTTAATTAACTGTTAAATCAAGCATTCAATCGTGGACTATCTAGCTAAAAGCTTTGTCAAATAATTAAACTATGGGAGTGCTAACCGGCTGTTATTCTCGTGATTTTTTTGGCAAATTACTTCCGTGTGTTGCCCACGTATATGACGATCTTATACTGAAGACTAGCTTCGCCCCGCGGTTCGCTTAAGTCCCTGACCACCGGGAATTCCGGAGTAAAAAGTAGTATTTCATCAAAACATATCCAGCCAGCTGTTTGATCGTGAAGAAGTAATAAACGTACAAACACACTCACATATTATTAGTGTGATAAGACATCAGCAAGTAGATATTGTGGTGGTCCCGGCGCTGATAGGTAAATAAATTAGATGCAGTCAAGTAAGTTTGCTTTAGTAGTTTGCTCCGTCATAACATAACCGTGAAGTACCATAAGTATGAGTTTGTGAAACTACGAGTTAACACCAACGGCGTCATGGAAAACATCGTGGAATCCATCGTGCCTTTGACTATTATTCATTACCATACTTTTATGAGTAAATCTCTCTTTTTTTATTTTTCATACGACAGTATGGACGCAAGCTGGCCCATTTAATATTGATAAATATATGACTTATAAAATTTCGGCACAAATAGCGTGTTTTCATAGTACAAGGAGATCCTACAGTGAATTTTACAAAAAAATTAAATACTAAACTTTCTTTGGAGCTTGTTACTTGAACATTAATCTATATACCTACACTTATAATAAAATTGTAACAGGCAGATGTCTGTACATTGAAGATAGAACAGAAGTTAAACAACCATTTTTAGAATTATTTGTCTGTTTGTTTGTTCGCGTATCACGCCAAAACTACTGCATGGAATTAATACTGTTAGTTTTCATGGAAAGCTTATTATAAAACGATTGAGATTATTATTATTATTTATATCGGGTGAGATTATGGTCAAATTCTTGCATATCAGGCATAAAAAGAAAAAAAGATTGACATTATGACAAGGATGTGTAGAGGCAAACTGCACAAGCGCTTTCTAGCGACTACATAATATAGATATCCCTAACTTAAGTAAATATATATATATACTAGCTGCGCCCCGCGGTTTCACCCGCGTTGATAATGATGAAAAGTGATGATGATGATGATGATGAAAAATAGATGTTGGCCGATTCTCATAGATACCGGATAAGCACAAAAAATTTCATCAAAATCGGTCAAGCCGTTTCGGAGGAGTATGGCAACGAAAACTGTGACACGAGAATTTTATATATAAGATGTATTAGTGTTAAGGAATGATTTAAAAAAAAATATGAGAAAGGAATGCGCCGCTGAGTTTCTTGCCAGGTTCTTTTCGAGATGGCTGTAATTTTGCGAATCTGACAGTAAAGTCTTTCATGAGTGCCTCTTTGGGACCCATTTGGATAAACGATTTTGATTTCTATTGATTAAATTAATATCAAGATGCATGGTGGCAGACTGCACAAGCGCTTTACAATATATATATATATATATACATCTTCGGCCGCATCGTCACTTTCCACCAGGTGAGATTGTGGTCAAATGCTTGCCTATCAGGCATAATAAAAAAGAAAAAATAGATAAACGCAGGTTAAGTTTCCTTTTATGCTGAATAGATAAGCATTTGGCCGCTATATCACATGCTGTGAAGTGATGATGCGGCCAAAGATAGCACACTTACCTAGAAGACATCTATTCACTCTTACTTGAAGACTCCCAAAGAAGATAACTTATGTGTTAAAGAAATAAGTATATATAAACATAACATAAACATAAACGCTTTCACACTCACAGCCCACACTAAGTTCGATGACTTGTGTCGTGGGTGCCTGAAACATTCACATCACATACACTCAATCACAACCAGAACCAGAAACACAAATTTTCCATGGGGAGAGTACATTTGGCACCAAATTTACTGAACCAACGAAACAAATCCATCAACACCCTAAAGAGATTTACATGTATTTTATTGCATTTTTATTTATTTAAATGGAGAGTAATACCATAACTTCCGCAGTATTTACCGGAGCTCATAGCATCTGCAGCAACTGCTCTGATTTAGACTTCCGCAGTCGTTACAGCTGATATAAATAAGTAAAGTAACCGAAATAATCTAAATATTTTTGTTTCAAATGTTCTACATTCTTAACTCATCAATCGCTTCTATTAAATCGCGCATACAATTTGCTTGTCTGTTTCGAAGTATGGTGATTGGCTGCTTCTAAAATCAGAAATATATTTACAAATCAGATATTGATAACACAGTTTTTTGGAACAATAAACAAAACACTCGTATCTATTGGGGATCTGCAGCCGGCGTTGAAACTCTTTCTATTCTACAAATGCGAGCGGTTCGTGCAATCTATGATATGGGGCCGCGCGAATCTCTCAGGGAATTCTGTTAAGAAACGGGCATACTTACCATGCCTTCGCTTTACATCTTTGAAAATATTATGCATGTTCGCAAAAATATTGATAAATATAAATTAAGAAGCCACGCACACAATCTTAATAGTAAATATAAGCATAAAACTACAGTGCGCGCGTTTAGATTAAGCAAAACGAATTAATCTTTTATGGCAAATGGAGTTGCTAAAATTCTAACTGAATTACTACTAGGAAAGTTCAAATCAGTAATAAAACGGGCATTCACAAGAAAAGCTTATTACATTAATGACAAGGATGTATGGAGGCAAACTGCACAAACGCTTTCTAGCGACGACATAATATAGACACACCTAGGTTAATATAAATATACATATTAGTGTATAAGAATGATTTAAAAAAATGAATGAAAATAAATGCCGCCGAGTTTCTTGCCAGGTTCATCTCAAGATGGCTGTAATTTTGCGAATCTGGCAGTAGAGTCATTAACTTTCATGAGTGCCTCTTTGGGGCCCATGTGAATAAACGATTTTGATTTTGATTTATAAATACGAGTGTAAATTAAAAAGGAGTGGCATAGTGCAGCAGTCCGTAAACAAAGGCAAACGCAGTTAGATTTTATGACAATGATTCTAAAATTAGGTAAGATTTGCTCGTTAAAAAAAGTTGGCTTTGTTGGGTGCGCGTTCGTTTTCTACTCGTAAGTTTCTACTTCTGGTTGTTATTGTGAGTGAGATGTGAATGTTTTCAGCATCCACGACACAAGTCATGGAACTTAGCGTGGGGCAGTGAGTGTAAAAGCGTTTATTTATTTAGGTCACTGAATTGCCGATGGAAAAGTAAAAATTAATAGTCAAAAGTATGTTAACCATCAGGATATTATAAAATCATTGATTACGACAAAGATAGATGGATGCAAGCTGCACAAGCATATCTTTATTTGTATAAAATTTGTACAAGCATTTAAAAAAAACGAGCTAATAATATCACAAAATAGTTTTTTCCAGGTTCTTCTTAAGATGGCACATTTGTGAATCTGTCAAATAGGGAGTCATTAACTTTCATGTGTGCCTCTATGATCCCATATGAAGAAACAATTTCTTGGATTTGATTGTATGTTAAAGAATTATGTTTCCTCACTACGTGTACATACATATACGAATAAATTTTGATCTGAATTAATCAGGGGTGAGGACGAGGTCAAAGGTCAAAGTGATACCTTAATTTTGTATACCTCTAACCGAGTCGGTTCCACGTCGTCCCTTTTGATTCGGGTCGTTTTCATCGATACTCGCGCAATTAGTAACTCTGAGGCCAGAACTTGCCACAGAGAGGGTTCACTTTAACCACAATGCGCTGAACAACAGTACCTATATCTACTTTGAACTCACGTTCGTATCCCGCAAGCGAAGTAAACCAACCCAGAAAATACCTTAACAGAACTTTACGCACCTGTGATTTGTTTTTTTTTAATTCACGATAGGCAAACATTTCACCACTATCTCACCTGATGGAAAGTGATGATGTGGTTAAATCAAATCAAATCAAAATCGTTTATTCACATGGGCCCCAAAGAGGCACTCATGAAAGTTAATGAATCTATTGCCAGATTCGGAAAATTACAGCCATCTCGAGAAGAACCTGGCAAGAAACTCGGCGGCGCATTTTTTTTCATTCATTTTTTTTTTAAAACATTCTTAATTTCTAATGCATAATTTTCTTAACCTAGGTGTTATTATGGTAGTCGCTAGAAAGAGCCTGTGCAGTTTGCCTCCATGCATCCTTGTCATTAATATAGTCTGTAGTCTTATAATAAGCTTTCTTAATTAATGCCCGTTTTATTACAGATTTGAACTTTCCCCGTGGTAATTCAGTTACGATTTTAGGAATTCTATTGTAAAATCTAACCCCATATGCCATATAAGATTTATTCGTTTTGCTTAAACTAAATGCGCGCACTGTAATTCAGTCGAAGATGAAGCATGCTTGCCTGGAATATAACTGTTCACTCGAGATTTAAAGACTCGCAGATTGTACTTATCGGGAAACAGACTCTGGCAAAGAGTTCCATTCCTTGGCAGTAAGTATAAAAAATGTGGAAGCAAAACGCTTCGTACGCACCCTTGGAATATCAACCATAAACCGATGTCGCGTGGCTCATTGTCTCCTTGTCCGATAGTAAAATGAAATAATAATTATTTAACATAACGAAACAAGAGAAATAAAGATCTGGAAACAAAAGAAACGTTAAACAAATGAATCTTAAATACACTTTAAGAGTATTCTGTTACAAAGAAGCCGGAGAGAGACCAATGTCCCCATTAAATAAAGCTCGAGAGTACTCAACTCCGAACTAATTAAACAGCTCTCAAACAAATGTGGCTTCCACTTCAGCAGGTTTCCTTTATGAGGGACGTTTTCCTCAATTATCCCTTGTTTTTTCTTCTTATTTCCTTTGTTGTTCATAATTTTATTGACTGACGCTGATTGATAAAGGGTAGCCTTATAAAACAAATAAGCTTCGGGAATGAACTCAAACTATGAATATATTATATTCTCAAGATAATGTTTGCAATAGATAATGTTTGCTGGGATGTAATTGGTAGCACCGAATTCTAAAATACATGAAGATAATGACATTTTCATCAGAAAAACGAAAATATAAGAGCTTAGAATGAATAATAAAAGTTTTTATTAACTTTAGTTAGTTTTTTTAATTCAAACTAATAAAATCATTTTTAGTAGACCGGCGATAATTTTCTATAGCCTCGGCTCGTAATGGAGTTTATGTGAGACTTTAGAAAAGCTTTTCAATATCACGGTCCATAAAGCAAAGGGAGTCAATTACCTCGGGATTACAATTTGAGTAAAGCGACGCAAGATTTCATTAGTGGTTTAATTGTGTTTGGATGGTAAGCGCCGTCCCGCGCGTCGACTGTCGGCTGTCACTGTGACGAGGGTCCTCATCAATATGTACGCTGCTGACTTTGAAAAATAACCCAATACACAAAAAATGTTTCTCATAGTTTGCCACCAAATTTTTTACAGATCCGAAAGTATTTGATCTAAAACTTGCAGACAAGTCGCTTTTTCGTTAAATACTCACATACAACAAAATCAATTTCAACGAGTTTAATTTGAAACTGCCTTGCATAGCAGAGCTGTCATTCAGAATGCACTATTCATTGGGATATGACCAACCTACGGTCTGCAACATTCAATTCATTGGATTTCACATTTGAAATAGGTTGACAACGTATTTCCCTTTATACGATTCACTTCTGGTTCAACTTCACTTCCTGCCATATATCTTCCGGAATAACGGCGAAGTGTCGGATGATGTAGCAGATCATTACGTGACAGATTATATGGCGGACATGATATAGGTGGGAGTTGGAATATGAATGTAATTGGGAATTATTTCCCGCTGCGATGGTGTTTGTGATTATTTATGAGCTCTTATAATGAAATAACAAGCCGTGATAAGTAACGGGCATGATATATTTGCTAAAAGTTTAGCGAGCTTGTTAATTAATGTTGTTTTGGGAACTGATTATTATGTTATTAATGTAACTAATATACTGGTACTAATATTTATATTTGTTGTAATTACATTTAATAAGTTATTTTAAATAAATAACGTGGTATGTTTTTTTTTTGGTCTTTTTCTTTGGTCGACATTGCTTACATATTTTCGCGTTCTTTGTACATGTTATACACATACAAAAATACTAGATTGAGAATTCCTTAGTAAGTATTTTATAGATATTTACTGCCTAATTTAATTACTGCTGAAATTAAGTATTTGTGTGAACTACTCGCAAATTGCTCACAGTAAAAAAATTGCAATCGTAATAAAATATTTAATTAATTCAGGGCTAATAAATTAGCCGTAAAATTCCTTCATAATATTTTTCTTCTCATAAAGGATCGTTCTGTAATCCCGGGCGCCATAGGAACGAGGATTAATTAACTTTTTGAACGTCGATGGCTCTCGATCATCGACGGCGATCGAAGGTACCTAACGAACGAGCGAATATTGAAGGCAAATTGACTTCCAATACGGAATTACGTATGGCAGAGTAGCTGGTTGTTGTGAAAGTGGATTTCAAAGGTATTTCGGATATTGAGTATCATATGTTTCTGTATCTTTAAACCTAGACATCTTTGTAATGTCAGGTCTGTTATTAAAATGAAATTATGTTTAAACTGTTTTATAAACTTTGCCTTCTAAACGAGTAACGAGTTCGATTACCGGCGGGAATGCCAGTATTCTACCTAGGCAAAATTTGTGTTTCTTGTTCTGGTTGTGATTGTGTGCCATATAAATGTTTCTGGCACCCACGATACAAATCATTGAACTTAGTATGTGCCTGTGAGTGTGAAAGCGTTAGTATATGACATTCACAAAATGGAGATTATATCGCAAAATGACTAGTTTTCTTCATTAACAATCATACACACTTTCATTTTTAAAAAAACTTTTGTGTAGCAGGCTGTTTAAATGTTCGACCAATTGCGCCAGCGGGCATATATTTTAATTCGATTATCATTATTAAATTAAACATTATGAAAACTTATACATAAAATGTCCAAATGTGCGAGCATGCAATAGACAAAACAACTTCCCAGCCATTACTGATATACCTTGTTTCAAACGACCCACTAATACAAATTTTCGAATTCATAATACGTTTTTTAGTTTTTGTTTAGTTGTTTAGTTTTTAGTTTATGTCCGATAGGCAAGCATATGACCACAATCTCACCTGATGGGAAGCAATGATGCGGCCGAAAATGTAGCATGCTTGCCTCGAAGGTACCTATTCACTCTTGACTTGAGGACTCCCAGATTATACTGTTCGGGGAACAAATATGAGGGCAATGAGTTTCACTCCTTCGCAGTACTGATGACAATAGCAGTAAAGTTTTAAAATTATAGTAACAGCTAAATTTTGTTATAGTAAATAACAAAAATATTAAATGTTGTTTCATAACTTAGTCATAAGTGTTTCTAATTACTGTGAGAACGTCCTAAATTGTCAAGATGCCTAAAGTATTAACGAGCATCAATATGCGCGTCACGTCGTTAGACCCATTACAACGGCCATAATCGTTAATCGTTGCTAATACTACGTCGTAGGCGCTACAGGTCTACGAATACGTAGCGCTCTTGTAGCCTCATTAAAAGGCTTGATAAATTGTCTTTTATTTTATGGTGAGAATAATTTATGTTTTTAATTATATTACTAATGTATTATATAAATTCGATTAAATAAAAACATATTTTGTTAATTTAATTTAATAACAAGATTGATTGACAAAGCAGACCTATAAGGCGAGTGTGAATGGGCAATGGGTTTGCTTTGACGAACGTATCTGGACCAGGTTTTTTTATTTTTTATCCTAAATAGGCAAGCATTTGACCTGATGGAAAGTGATGATGTGGCCGAAGATGTGACTTGCTTGAAAACATATGAAAGAAAAGCCAGGTCTAAAACACCCGAAAATAAAAAACCGTGTATAAAAAGACATATGAATATAGAAGAAGGAAAAAGATGTGTGTCAAGGCCGTAGCAGGTGGAGAAATGTGGTCTCTGCCTACCCCGACAGGAATGAGGCGTAACTAAATGTACAAATTAAATACTACTTATAAAATAAGTTATTTTTTTTAATTTACACACGTTTTTATATTAAATAAAATACATATTTTGTGACAGCTTTACTCCATTGATGTTGATAACATACTCCTGCCATTCTAGCTTTCTACACAACGCCATACGAGTCTTTAGACTTTGTGTTGGGCTGTGAGAGGAGAGTCTTAAAGCGTATCTTAAATGATTTTAGAGACAATGTATATAAATTATATTATCAAGAACGAGAATGAAAGTGTTTATGACGTAGTAAACAACAATCACCAGAGGACTGCCTATCCAGCATAAAAAAACAACGCGTTACAATAAACACCATATTATATGGTGTACTAGCCGTACCCCGCGGCTTCGCCCGCTATTATCAAGTTAAAAAGTAGCCTATGTGTTAATCCTAGGATTGGATGAAATTTGGAATGTACATAGATTATATCTATGTACATTCCAAATTTCATCCAAATCCGTTAAGCCGTTAAAGCGTGAAGAGGGAACAAACACACTTACACACTTACAAACAAACTTTCAGATTTATAATATTAGTAGGATACTTCAAGTAAGTTTATTTAAATTTTAATCAATATCCTTAAAATAAAACAAGTTCAAACAAAACAAAGGCTAATAGAAACCAGGTAGCTAATGAAAGTTTAATATTTGCTTCACGTCTTGAAAGCAATTTCGAGATTGGACGCTGAATACATTTTCATACTTAAAATATATTACCTATTACGAACGAACAATAGGGTTATATAAAACCTAATTGCTTTACAAGTTAGCGAGTCGGAATAAGTTAAATAGAATTGTGATTTTTGATCAACTAGAGGTACTCAAAACTTTTAATATATTATCATCCATTTTAGTTTTAGCCATGATAAGCAAAGACTGCGGTGGTTGTGGTGGTGGGAGGTAAGACGGCAAACACCGTATAGCCGGGTCGAGCTCCGAGGCGCTATCTTCATATCTACTTCTGGATAACACCATTGTATTCCGACAAGCGAAACTAATTGTGTCACTTCTCTCTTCGTTAGCACTCCCCAGAGACCCACAAAAACACGTTTTCTAACTTTAAATCGGTGCAGTGGACAGGTGTCCGCCCTCTGCGCCGTGGGTCCTGGGTTCGATTCCCGGCAGGAGCAGAAATTCCTTCCCAAGGGATATTTGTGCTTCTGGTTCTGGGTGTAATGTGTGTGTGATGTGAATGTTTCCGGCACCCACGATACAAGTCTTTGAACTTAGTGTGGGGCTGTGAGTCTAAAAGCGTGTGTGTGTGTGTGTGTGTGTGTGTTTCCACCCTCTGTCTCGATTTAAATTTGAGCAACGACTAATTTCTATCGCCTCGCGGATTTAACGGGGAACAAAATATTATTACTTGGACTCGTGAAAACAACCCAAATGAGGTTGACAATAGGTAACTTTTTAAGAATCTATTTATCTCCTGGCTTCTTCAACATCAGATCATTCGATTAAACCACATTATATGATATTGTCATCCAAATTACATACATTTGTAAAGTATCCAACCGAGAATAAAATGTAGAAGTAGATACATTAAAATCGACATATTTTAGTTTGTTAGTAGAGTTCTTTTATATGGGTATCATATGCCCGTTGGCTAAGTTGGGTGAGCGTTCGCCTTCTAAGCAGGGGTATCGGGTTCGATTCCCGGCGGGAACACAAGTTTTCTCCCCATGGATAATTTGTGTTTCTTGTTCTGGTTGTGATTGTGTGTGTGTGATGTGAATGTTTCCGGCACCCACGACACAAGTCATCGAACTTATTGTGGGGCTGTTAGTGTGAAAGCGTTTATGTTATGTTATGTATATTATAAGCATATCAGGATGATATTTGTCTATTTTACATGTTTTCCAATTCAAATTCAAATCTTTATTGCATTCTCTAAATGTAGATAGGTGGTAGAAATAAATGAGAGTGCATTAGACAGAACATTAGAGACCCTGCTGGGCACAACAATTTGGAGGCTTCATTAATCATAATGTTTACAAGGATACTCTACACGTAACAATCGGTTTATTAATTTTGACGCTGTAATGGAACAAACGAACATACATACTTACTTACATACAAACGTTGCTAAAACCATATAACCCGTCTCTTTTTTCTTCGTAATCGGTCAAACAATAAATTTCCAAGTGTCAACTTACTAGATCTCTCACAACTCAGCCAAGGCCTGACCAACTCGTTCCAGCCATTAATTATTAAAAAACCTTTGTAAAGCGGGAAACCGCTGGCTGATAACACTCGTTTATTGTGGTAGATCTCGTACAATCCACCTTGGCTGGTGTAGAGAATACGTTCCGCCAGCGTAGGTAATATGTGTTGAATGTGCGCGGTATATCCCGGCTTATCCCGGGTAATTGTCTCCGTCCTCGTGTTCATGATATAGCTTTACACAGAGCAATTTTTTCTCTTCATTGCACCCAAATTTGTATTTTTTTATGATAGATAGGCATGCATTTGACCGATTTTGACCACTATCTTACTTGATGGAAAGTGAAGATGCGGCCGAAGATGTGACATGCTTGCCTAGAAGATAACTATTCACTCTAGACTTAAAGGCACCCAGATTGTACTGTTCGAGAAACAAAGACGCAGGCAATGAGTTCCACTCCCTCGCTGTACGGATGATGCACGTAGAAGCTAAACGCTTTAAGCGAAACGGAGATATGTCAACCATATAAGGATGACGTTTGACAGTCTGTCTTGTTGTTAGGTGGTAAAAAGAGCAAGAGGGAATTAAATTATGGCGATGGTGTAGGTATATCACAATATTATCCTAAGATAATAAAATATCAGTGGCAATATACATTTTTTTAAATACTCCCGTCATCTTATCTGGAAATGGCTGCACCTGTTTTTACTACCTAAACATATCTTGTAGACCATAATGAAACCAGCTAATGAAATAACGCACTCAATTCATTTAAAAGCCACGATGCTACAAACAGTTGGACAAAAGTTATAAATAGAAGCATGATTCCGTAGAAGTGTCATCCCCAAACTGTGGATAAAGTAACGCCCGTTGGAGGTTAAACTACAATGTACTACCATGTTAAAAGGGACATCAAATACCTTTCGCGGACCATACGGTCAGAGAGATGAAACTATGTCAATAAAAGAGAACTCCTTACGAGTCTGCCTGGGGCGATAACAACACTTTGACACTGAAATAGCAGGATTGAGCTAGCACAGGGTTCGGTAACCTGCGGCTCGCGAGCCATATGCGGCTCTTTGGATGTGAAACTGCGGCTCTTTAGTTCCATACGCAAATATTAATTATTTTAAAAAAATCATTAAAGAAACGTTCTGAATCGACACTATTAACAAGCCTCTAAATGTAGCAAAAATGTACATTTATACAGTTGAAACTAGTAAATTATGGGATGATTAGGTAGGTATAACGCGTGCATAGCGTTATTTATACGATACTCATAGTACAGTATGTATTATTGTTGGCGAGAAAAAAAATTATGGCTATTTAAAACTTTAAAATGTTGGAAATTGTAACTTTTGACTCTTCCGACTCAAAAGGTTGCCGACTCCTGAGCTAGCAGGATTCCATCCAATTGATAAAGTGAGTAGTGCTAGTTTAATTACTGAGCATATGTGACGCAACTTCTTGGGTCTTCTCAGGACAGAGGAACGCATTGCGGAGCCACAGGTTGGTATTCGAACCTCCGAGTGGCACTGTGGCTGCCACCTATTCCAAAGACTATCAGAGAGCTCCAAACCAATTATTTCAAAACTAAACTGCATAATGGTCCCACCAGCAATTGTTTCTACGACAGAAATGAATTTTGGACTATTAAGAAATCATAATAATATTGTTAATGATTTCTATTGCTGTTGAATTATAATAGTAGTGATAACATATTAATTTAAATTTAATTATTCTTGTACGGTAGAACTTTATTATCCTATTGATATTTAATTATTTGGTTTACTATTTTATTGTAATTTGCTGTGTAATGCTAATTTAATGTATCATACGTTAATACTTGTATAATTTTTGCATGCCAGTGTCTGTCTAAACATGCAAAACCGTTAATTTCAGTAACATCAATATCGTACCATTTTTTGCCGAGTTTTCACTTCTCCTATTATTACTTGCATAAAAACCCTTTTTTTAAGTAGGACGCTAAACATAATGTATCATAATCATTTGTTGCTAAAATCAAGAGAGCATAATGTTTGTCTCTTTTCTGATTAGCAAGAAAACCCCTCTTTTGAGTAGAAGACATAAATATAATGTTAAATCAATCACTAAAACTTATAAGTTTGTTATTATTCAATGTTAATGAAGATGTCACACGTTTAACAGCCGAGGGTTTGTGTTGTCTATATTATTTAATAGTTAAGTAAGTAGCTACGGTTGTTTGTAGCGCGATCGTAGCTACACATAAAGGCTCGCTTTCCCTGTGGTGTGTTGCGTACTAATTCCTGGATTACAGTTGGTATGGAAGCCGCGACGTTCCTTTGCGATTGAGCATTCGCTTTTGTTTATTTGTCTTGAGTAATCTTTGCTCTATCTACAAAAGTTTTTATCTGTATTGTAGTTTCTATGATGAAACTAGAATATAAAGGTATATAATAGTTTTAATGTTTTTAATTGATAAACGAGCGCCAATCGCTTGATATACACGAATAATAAACAGTTTCGGTAATAATTAGTGTTCTATTCTTTTATATTTTAATATTGTAAAACTACCGTATTTCCCTATTAATATACCGTATTAATATGCTATTACAGACCACAGAGAAGAAACTGAATTAAAAGTGGTTATTTTATTTATATTCTACCCTGTAGTCTTCCTAATGACATTTTAAATGATGGTAAAAAGGTTACTTTCGCACCTTTGTATGTTCATGTTATACAATTATAGACCATTGATTGTATTTATATACCATTCATCTCGTTAGGCAAAACTATAGTGATAAATTTAGAAAGGAAAAAAAGGAAAAATTACCTATCAAATTCAATTCAATCCCCGACTCAAGCGATAATTTTTCTTTCTAAATGTATCACTATAATTATAGACAAAATACAATGGTAATATTGGATCATCATATCAATGAGAGAAAAACAAAACAAATGAATGTCGAAAAAACAAAGCACGTTCTACAATTTCAGCTCTGGCTTAGCCAGAAGTACAATATTGAAAGTATCAGCGTAAAATTCCTGTTATCTAGCGACTTGATTTAAAGTCGGAGCTTGTAAAATATTATTTTGTAAAACATATTTTCCTACATTCAGAATGCGCGTTCAATCTCACGAAGGGTGCTGTATGTGATTGTGTCTGTGTCGCGAGTGCCAATGCTCTGGATAGCGACACTCGCGACACTCACACATACACTGCCTGCAGCGAGCGTATCCAATGAGAATTCGATTACACTTCATGCATTAAAGATTTTTCATCGTCGAATGCAGCTTGAGAAATAATGTGATTGCCAAAGGAAGCGAGCTGATTTGTCTTTAGATAACGTTATGTTTATTGTTACCGTGTATGTTGTATAGCACGTTCAAGTCCTGAGTAGCATTTGTAACTTGTATTCTGTTGATAATTTAAATCTAACGCTTTTTGCAATGCCGAAAATCACTTCTCCGATACATCAAATTTATAATTTTGGAGAAATTATAAACATTATGTAGATATCGAACAAGAAAGTCTTTTAGTTTTCAGTCATAGCAAACACCAGCAAATATTTTCACCTGCAAAGGTTTAAATTTGTTTAGATTGTTCCCCGAACGGTATAATTCGGGAGTCTTCAACTTCTAGGCAAGCATTCAAATTCAAATTCTTTTCAAAATTTGTTTCTTAACAGTATGTACTAAAGCGTTACAAGTTGCCATCATAAAACATTTTTTTATGCTCTATTGGCAAGCATTTGACTACTATCTAACCTGATGGAAAGTGAAGATGCGGCCGAAAATGTAGCATGCTTGCTTGGAAGATACTTAGAATAAGAAATAAAGATAATTTACATTTAACATCTTGGGCTTCATCATCGCTTCTACCAAGTAAGATTGTGGTTAAATGATTGCCTATCAAACATAAAAACTAAATTGAAGCCTATAATATGTTGTAGCTTTTCAATCGATTTTTTTTTGGTCTGTTTAATAATAATTAGTAAGTTATATAGTCAGAAAAAAGACAATAAACGAGTGACTTATGTTCCTGTGTCCCCTAGACGGGGCAGAGGGCGTCCACAGTGTTTCTCCATCTCGTCGAATAAACGAGTACAATGTAACAATACTTAACATTTTCACATGCAAAACAAAGTGTACAAACATAAGCCGGACTAGTAGTACTAAACAGTTTTCTATAATTTAAGACTAAATAAATGTTATACGTTTTACTTTATTAGCACATGTGTGTTTTATAGTGTTGAAATCATATTTTAGAGTTTTAAACCAATCACGGGAATGTCCTACTTAAGTTACATAACGTGAAAGATGTTATCTACGGGTCAATTGCCTATCTTTCCTAAAACTAAAATAAATTATATACATCTATACAGCAGAGACCCAACTTAGCTACAAGTCATCGAGCTTATAGGTAACTCAAGTGCTCAAGCCCAATCATGGGTATTTTTTCAATTTCTATGACTAGTATATACTCCTATATACTACTCTATAGAGTGCTACAGACGCCATGTATTTTTTTATAAAAATAAACGTAGCCTAATAATAATGATCCTATATGTAACAATGGTTTATTATTTGGATGCCTGTCAGAGAACCAATAAACATACATAGATACATACATAATAATAAATCGTAACTGTCCTTTTTGCTTCGCCATAGTCGGGTAGAAAACGTCGTGTATCGAAATGAATCTCAAATGAAGTATTCTTTAAATAGCAAAATTGTATCGAAGTAAAAGGTTCTGTGAATCGAGTTTCAAAGACGTGCGCTCGCAGAGAGAATTTATTCATTTTATTCGATCTTAACTTTAGCATTTTACAAATAAATTTCGTATTTTGTGCAATTGAGTGAATTATCGTAATAATATAAAATAGGTTTTGTATAAAATGATAATAAACAAGTTAACTGGAAAATACACACGTGTGTAAATAATACAAACTGCTATATGTTGTATGTATACCAAACAATATTTTAGATTGTGTAGTTTTGTTGTCATCAATAATGAAATTCTATTTTATTCTATTCATTTATAAGTTTTGAAACTTTGACTAACATTTAATCTATTTATAAACTTATACTACTTATATGAATGTTTTTTTCAAAATCTTCATAAAACTCTCACTTTATTAAGAGTCGTGTGACATTTATAGCGACACAAACTAATGTAAAAATGTTTAGCGCTAGGAGCAGACATGTCAGAACTGATACATTTTACACTCGTTTTGTTTGATAACGGTCAAGTCGATACGTATTAACAGATAGGGGAATATGAATGCTTTTGGCTTATATTGAAATACCACTCAAAAAAGGTACCTATTTTACTACCAAAAAATTTTTACTTTAATTTTTACCAAAATTGATAAATGGACACCAAATTACGTTGGATAAATGGTCACCAAATTACGTTTCCTAAAATATTATGAAATAAATCAATTTTATGTATTATAAATATTTTTGTATTAATTATAAAAAAAAATAACCTTAACCTACTGTTATCCGATTCGGTTCTGTCACAGGAAATTTTATTTTAGGAAATGTAATTATTGACCATTTATCTATTTTGGTAACCGTTCAGAATTTTTGGTGGCCGGCAAAATTATACCCAATGCTTTTTATTCAAGTGATAATATTTTTGTCTTATAGGAAGAATCTATATATATATAAATAGCCCATTAATTCTATGTTTTTATAATCTATTGTATGTATTTGAAGGTCCGAGTGCAGCATTCTCCAGAATGGGGCGCTAATCCTTTCTCTTGATTAACTACACCCTAAAAAGTATTACAATACCAGAACGTATGAAGTCGTATAGTTATACAGGTATTACAATGCATTAACGTAGAATAAGATGTTATATAAGCTTATATTTTCCAATCGTTATGATATTGGTACTATCCAGCCATGCAGGCCCAAGTGCTGTGAATTCATCATGCGGTAGATGATTCAAATATTAATTTTTTATGGTTTTGTAGGTAGATCTCGTTAATGGTTTTTTTATGTATTTTGAACGATTGCAAACACATAAATCGTGGTGAAATCGATTCGCTACCTCTGACAAGTCAGAGTTTATAGTCATAGAGACATTTATAGTCCCTTAGCTATGACAGCTATTTAAACCATTAAACTAGAAACCTAACCAAGGCTACATTATTAAAATAACCTGCTATACGTGTAACTTTCGAGTATTGTATTGTTTGAAACATTTGTGTAAAGTTTTTTTTATGACAAATAGGCTAGCATTTGACCGCTATCTCACCTGATGGAAAGCGACGATACGGTCGACGGTGGGACGTGCTTGCCGAGAAGGTACCTGTTCACTCTTGACTTGAAGAGGCCTAAGTTATACTTATCGGGAAACAAGAACAAAGGCAGGGTATTCCACTCATTTGCAGTTCGCATTATAAAAGTAGAGGCATAACGGTTGGTTCTAATCTGAGGAATATCCACCATAAAAGGATGTCTTGTTTTAGTACGCCTTGTTGTCCCATGATGGAAGGGAGTTGGAGGAATTAAATCATGCAGTTCTGTCGCACACTCTTCGAAATGTATCTTGTAAAACACGCATAAGCTAGCTACCTTTCGCCGATGTTCGAGGCTCTGAAGTCTTTTCTCTACTAATTCAGTATGGCCAGTCAGCTTTTTAGCCGCTTTTCAATTAAATCTAAAGCCTGGAGCTGGTACGTGGCTGAGCCGTCCCAGAGGTGTGACTACAGTATTCCATACAGGATCGGACTTGAGCTTGGTAGAGATTGAGAAGCTGTCCAGGAGTGAAAAACCGCTTCACCTTGCTGAGGATTCCCAATTTTTTTGCAGCCAGTTTAGCCTTGGATTCAATATAAGAGCAAAGTTTAAGATGGACGTTAAAGTTACACCCAAAGGCTCAAGGTGATTCGTGACCGGCAACGACACATTCCGGAAAGATTGAGCTAGCTCAAAAGGGCTCTTTTTGGTTGAGAACAAACAACGGCCTGGGTCTTCGATGCATTAAATTTGACTAGATTGGCATCGCCCCAATCGGAAACAGCCTGCAGGTTCAAATTTAGGCGTTCTATCATTGCTTCTCTTTATTTTGTTAACATACTATAATATATTATGTAGATATGGCACTTTATCAAAATAATAACTTGAATTATCGAATTGATTTGATTGTGACCCTGGATTCTGTGAAATGGAAATACAAAATAGTAATACAACTAAAATAGGTACGATTGTGTGTGTGATGTGAATGTTTTCGGTACCCCCGATACATACGAAATCATTTAACTTAGTATAGGGCTGTGAGTATGAAAGCGTATATGTTATGTTTATGTTAAACTAGCATAACACTTCAAATTTCAATTATATCCGTTCAGCCGTTACAGTGTAAAGAGAAAACAAACGTATGTTTGTTTTCTCTTTACATTAGTAAACATTAGATAATAGTATGTAAGTATTTACATACTATTATGTAATAGTATGTAAGTATTTATCTACGGGCCAACTGGCTATATTTTCTAAAACTAAACTAAAACTGTATACAGCAAAGAACCAAATTACCGACATCGAGCCTATAGGTAACTCAAGTGACTCAATCACTACCACTACCAGTGGGTAGCATTCCCATCATGTTCTTACATACTTATACATATTCAGCAGAACTTATACATTTATAATATGAATCTGATAGTGGCTTTTAAACCCGGAAAAAATAGCAATACTTAAGTATTTAGGCCGGAAGTTGTAGTCAGTTAGGTACAACTAGTTTATTATTTTCCCGTTAGTCTGTCGAGGAGGGGCTTCACACTCGGGACAAGTGGCTCGTGAAAGCTCGCGAGAGCCTCGCTCGCATTGTCGCGCACAATAGTGTTTACTTACAGAATGGAATATTATATACGAGACTCGGGCTCCGTTGTTGGGCATTATTAAGTTGTCGGTTTATTTCGGGGCACCACTAACCTTTTTACTACGACCTTTTTACCGGATGTGTACCGTTTTCCTCGATGTTGAATCGGATTACATCAAAGAATAGCGCACAAGTTACGAGTTGTTGAGTGATGGATCAAATTATTACATCATTAGAAAGATATAAATATATAGCTTTGAATTGGAGGAGGTTCACTTTGCAAATTTACATTACCAGATTTTTTTGCCAGCGAGATCTCTAATAATATCGATTATCGCTCAGCATATAGTGAATTCCCTTCATCTCGAAAAAGGGACATTACCTTACAATGCAATTAATGAGCTAGCGCAAACTCTCTTGCGACATCAACCCAAAGACGACGACGAGAGAGCTACTAGCAACGGAACTTGAAAATAAAGAACCATGTGGACCACACCATCAACATTGAGGAGATATACCGCCTAACCCAGAATTCCCAGAAGGTCTAGAACGGACCACCATGGTCTTTAAAGACTGAGAGGGCCAGAATGGACGATGCCAGCTCTGAATGGCCCAAACATAAAAATAAATTCCCTCAGCGTAATCACCTAGTAGATAATGTAATGGTGACATTGATGCCAAAGACTTATCACTCACAAATAGATGCCGTAGACGACAATATTTAATTGACCTTACGACTTTACTATCCTCTTATTGATGTATATCAACAATAAGGGGATCAATACAACTGGATCAACGGCTTCATTGATCAGTAGTTAATTGTGTAGACGGAGCACAGGCTCGATGGTTTACTGAATTGGCGAGTTGATGGATTGAGGTTCGTTGTATCAATATGTATAAAGCGATCATTATTATTATAATTGTGCCAAATAAATACATTATTTTGTTACTACAATATTAAAACTTGGGGAAGTCTTTTTAATCGTAACATTTAAAAATTTCTTTGACAACACATCTTGTTTGGAGCTAATCTGGGAGTATTACAATAAAGCTACGATTTCTCAAAACAAAAATTAATAACAGGCTTGTTTGAATAGTTAGGCTATTTCTGGTTTGACTGCGCTAAAGGGTTATAATAGTTAGGCTAGTTTTGCTGGTTTGACTGCGCTAAAGGGTTATAATAGTTAGGCTAGTTTTGCTGGTTTGACTGCGCTAAAGGGTTATAATAGTTAGCTAGTTTTGCTGGTTTGACTGCGCAAGGGTTATAATAATTAGGCTAGTTTTGCTGGTTTGATTGCGCTAAAGGGTTATAATAGTTAGGCTAGTTTTGCTGGTTTGACTGCGCTAAAGGGTTATAATAGTTAGCTAATTTTGCTGGTTTGACTGCGCAAGGGTTATAATAGTTAGGCTAGTTTTGCTGGTTTGACTGCGCTAAAGGGTTATAATAGTTAGGCTAGTTTTTCTGGTTTGACTGCGCTAAAGGGTTATAATAGTTAGGCTAGTTTTGCTGGTTTGACTGCGCTAAAGGGTTATAATAGTTAGGCTAGTTTTTCTGGTTTGACTGCGCTAAAGGGTTATAATAGTTAGGCTAGTTTTTCTGGTTTGACTGCGCTAAAGGGTTATAATAGTTAGGCTAGTTTTTTCTGGTTTGACTGCGCTAAAGAGTTATAATAGTTAGGCTAGTTTTTCTGGTTTGACTGCGCTAAAGGGTTATAATAGTTAGGCTAGTTTTGCTGGTTTGACTGCGCTAAAGGGTTATAATAGTTAGGCTAGTTTTTCTGGTTTGACTGCGCTAAAGGGTTATAATAGTTAGGCTAGTTTTTCTGGTTTGACTGCGCTAAAGGGTTATAATAGTTAGGCTAGTTTTTCTGGTTTGACTGCGCTAAAGGGTTATAATAGTTAGGCTAGTTTTTCTGGTTTGACTGCGCTAAAGGGTTACAATAGTTAGGCTAGTTTTGCTGGTTTGACTGCGCTTAAGGGTTATAATTGGAGTTTACTATTCCGTCCGCGAAATCATTTGGTTATTTTAGAGAAGTACAATAATTATATTATAATTGTTGAAAACTGTTTGTCTTGTCATTTGATAACGTAGCGAAGCGGTGATGTATTAACTTATTGATAAACCATTAAACCAGTAAATTATTTAAATATTTGTTGGCTGATCGGGCCGTTAATTGAGTTGTGTTGATCTTTTGATCTGACAACTGTTGATCTCACTTCCCTTTAACTTCAACTAAACTTGGATTAATTTTCTTTCCTCAATATCTTTTAAGAATTGGAGAATAATAAACAACAAAAATAATTAAACTTAATCAACATTGCAAGTAATAATCCTATAGCCAAAAATCCGTGATATTAATCAGGATTTTCGATGTTGTTTTTTGTATTTTTTTTGTATTTTGAAAAGTATTTTAGTCCGTTTATTTCCCGCTCAGCTAATGATCGGCTAATCAGTTAGAAACATTCATGTCTCGAAACACCTTTCCTAAAGATCAAAGTTAAATATCAAACAAGCGGAAGGTTTCCTTTGAAGTCGATAAAACGTTTTCGTTATATATTTATTTACGGTTTTTAATTTACCTTCTGCCTTTTGTTTAACCTTGTCAAGTGAAAAGTATTTTGCTGTTTTTCATCATCACTTACCGTCAGTTGAGACAGTGGTCAAACTCTAGCCTAACAGAGGATAAATATATGAATACCTGAAAAGGTCAGGCGTATTAAAATTTTTGAATGAGGATAATAGACGTATTTAATATCTAAAAACCCATAGTAACTAATGTAACTAAATGCACTGTCTATAGGTACTCATTTACGGCGGCGCAGCTCATTGTAGTTATAATAAGTTAGGTACTACCTAATTACAAAAATCTTGGAAGAACCATATCCCATTAAAATGTACAAAAATATCAGGTCTCAAACTATACCAAAGCGGTTTTTTACAGGTACCTTGAAAAATTTAATGTCATCAAATAAACATCATCCGCGAATTTACGAGTACACCCAAAAGAGCGGTGTTCCGGCAGTTATCCTTGAGAGCCTGCGTATTCCAGGTCTAGTGTGCTTACCAGCTTCGATCACATCGTCACTTACCATCAGTTGAGATAGTGGTCAAACACTAGCCTGTCACAAATAAAAAAAAAAAAAAAAAAAAAGAGCGTCGAGTTTTGTGCTCAATTTTAGAGCTGAGAAAAACGATAAGTTTTAAGTGTTTATTAAATTACTTCTTCAAATCGTGTTAAAATAAATTATTTCCTTTCTTATGAACACCTGAACCGCTTACAGAGAACCCTTTTATTTAAAAATCATTTTATGAAGTAAGTTCTGGCCAGTCCACGACAATTATCTTTCACGTTCACGAAATTATTTATAATAACAGAACATAGCCCCAACACTTAAGTCAAAACTTTCAAAGTCGCATAACTAGACACCATCGAGCCCGCCCGCCCTGAACTTTGAATAATTCAACAAGTAGCGGAACAGTCGGGCGAGCGGCGCGAGCAGACTCATTACAATTGCATGGGGTAATTAACCCTACGTGATAATGCCTAATGGGCTAAAGGTCTTACAAATTGTAAAGATCAAGGTCGAGAGAAGAGATCAAGAGGTTAAAGCTGCTTTTTTATTTAATATTTCGTAATAAACGTGTGGAAGTGGGCTATCGGGAGCAGACGGTGTGCTCATCGGATGACGTTTACACGTCGGAGAGGAGGTGGATGTTTTACTGAGAAAGCGCTCTATCGATCCGGAAAGTACTTCTGATTGAGCCGAGTGATCTTGGCTCGGGGACAGCTTAGAACTGCATGTAAATATCGCTTCCGCGATGCAGGCCTTGGGCTGCGATTGGCCTAGTTAGGCCAAGCTAGTTGGTGGTCTGTTAGTTTCTCCAATGACTTGCAGTTTAGCCTCGCTGAGGCAGAAGCGCTGTAGGTATGTCACAGATCTCGCCACAAAAGCTTGATTCCCAACAGGAGCACAATTTTCTTCCCAAGTGACATTATAGATATAGATGTGACGTCACCACATTCCGGACCCACGGTACAAGTATTTAAAGTTAGTGTGGGGCTGTAAGTGTCGATTCGTTTATATTTTTGTTTTATAAGAGTCAGCTTATTAAATAGGCTCATTGCCTTTATATACTAAACAGGTCCAAATATCACATATATGCATATACGCTAGATTTCCATCTTGTTAGGTATCCCAAGTAAAATTTCACACTGCAGGAAGCATTAAATATCTGTTCTGCAAGGGAGCATTCAAGAATCCAATATATTCCTTGTACGAGCATGTCGTGCTTAATATCACCAATAAAACGAATGCAAGCTGCCGCAGACATACGTGGAAAACGAATTCCTCTACATCTCACTTCAAATGTTCCGTTAGAACCTATTTTAACACAACTCGCAAACTTCTTCCTTAAGATTTCACAGACGTGAGATAAAAGTACTAAAATTTGGTAGTACTCCGTAGAGTGCATTTTTCGAAATTTGAATTGGAAACAGAAGTTACAAATTTAATTTTGCGATAGCTGAATTTTTTTTACATCTAATAGGCTAGCATTTTGGAACTATCTCACCCTAGTGGTACTGACCGGCTGTTAACCGCGCGAATTTTGACAAAAATTACTCCATCTACTTTCGAGGGTAGGTAAATGAAGCTTTCTTCTGGATTTAGCGGGCCAGGTATATAAAAAACCATCTCACAGTTGTTAGGTGCTTGTTGCTGATTGATGATCTCATCAAGGGTATTAGATTCGTTAAGCCTCTAATGGCTAGCTCTCAAAGAAAACTGCCGGAAACTAATCACTTGGGACAGATATTCACAGTTGATGGTGGTAAACTATCACTGTATTTTGGTACAGGTTAACTATGGGCGCACGAGAAAATGCCCAACCACCATTGAAAAAAGCTTACAAGGTTTAAGCTACAGCATCAAGCTTCCCTTTGCATCGTTAAGTGTTTGTTATGGGGTCCGGTAAACATAACAAAATACATTGTATATCCTCACCATTAGCAAGTCATCACAGCGTTTTGTTAGAGCCTGTCAAATCAATTACGTGTTTCAATTTTAATCCAATTACGTATGTTCCCGTTGGCGTACTAATACCATAATACGATAGCGGCTAGACCCAGACTCCGGCTTTAATCATATAATATCTATGAACGTACCTACATCCGACCATTTATACTACAGATAGGTATGTACAGTAAACTCAATTTGGATTTGATGCTAATAAATAACACAATATCTTAATCCATATCACCATAATAAAGCTTTTAATTCGATTTTAATGGAGTTTAGAGTTCCCTGTTACCGATTAATCATTTGTTAATTAATTGAGTACCTCATACCACACTACCCCAATACTATTTGCATTAAAATTGGTAAGAAGTTTCCTGTATAGTTTCCTGTACAATTTTAAGAATTGAGAAATAATATGTCATTTGTTTTATTTCATCACACGTGTTCGGAAAGTAGGTTATCGAAAAGTGAGTTTGTTACCCGTGTTCCAATGCACTTTAAAGAAACATTTCCCCCGCTCTATCTCCAAACCAGGATTTAAGTAATTTTACAACATGAACGTGTTTGTACTTTTGTTATATATTATATTCCACGTTTGTTTTTTTTTTTATTATTATTTCATGCTGAATAGGCAAGCATTTGAACACTATCTCGCCTGATGGAAAATGACGATGCGACCTAAGATGGTGCATGCTTGCCTAGAAGATATCTATTCACTCTAGACTTGAAGACACCCAGATTGTACCGTTCAGGGAACAAAGACGCAGGCAATGAGTTCCACTCTTTCGCTGTACGGAAGATAAACTTAGAAACGAAACGCTTCTAGCGAACTGGAGGTATGTCAACCATAAATGGATGACGTTTGACAATTTGCCTTGTTGTTTGATATTAAAACGGGCATGGAGGAATTATAATATGTAACTCCTGAGCACACTCTCCAAAATATAAGCGATAGAATACCGATAGGCTTGCTACGTTACGTCGGTGACCGAGACTTTGCAGCTTGGACTCCACAAGCTTACTATCGCCAATAAGTCTTTTCGCTCGTCTGTCAATGGATTCAAGAGCCTCTAGCTGGTACTAAGCTTATCCATCCCAAGAGTGGCCGCAGTACTTCATACACAATCGGACTTGAGCTTGATATACATTTAGAAGCTGCCCCGGTGTGAAGTACTGCTTGACCTTAACAAGGATGGGTATCCTTGTTAAGGTCAGGCAGCTTCTTAGCAGCAGTTGAGCTCTGGCTTCGATATAACGCCAAGTAGCTCAAGCATGTTAGCTAACGCTATTTATTAATAGTACCTGGATGACCGAGCTTTGCTCGGTTTTGTATTGGTAAAAAAATAAAATTAAAAAAAGATTTGAAAAAAATAATCATCCGTACTCGCACCAGTTCTACTGGTTTCAGGACCTCCCGATTTTCCACCTTAGCTATTATAATATTGTGAATTATAAACTTTAAGATAGTGGCGAATGATCGTATTGTAATAATATTGTAACATTTTTTATTGCCTGAAAACATGGATAAAACGACGTTTTCTGAAAATGAAACCTAGCTAGATCGATTTATCGCCTCCAAAACCCTTTGTATACTACATTTCATGAAAATCGTTGTAGCCTTTTACAAGATTCAGATTATATTATATATATATATGTTACGCAATATCTCCGCCAATTGTTAGGTAGAGTATATATACTTCAGAGGTGGTCCCATATAAATGTTCGAAATCGGTCAAGCCAAAACCGAAATATAAGCGATGAAGTCGGTTTTTTTAAGCTTTCTGCGTTTAAATTATTTATATACGATTTAAAAATATCGCTATAAACAAACACCTTCATTAACTATAAAATGATCTCATTTCATTGACCCAAAGTGTTGGCTATAGCGATAATTGGATGGAATAACGCAGGTATTTTAATATTTTCAGCTCCTTAAACCCAAACTACTTTTGCCAACCATGTGGAGCTTCTATACTATATAATATAAAGTTTTCCAGTCACACGAGTCAACACATTTAGTAAAAGGATACTGTTTGGACAAGGTTTGGGTAAGCGATGGGTTAGTAGTGCGATGGGCGGCACTCGGGCTCGTTTCCTGCGCACCTGTTACTGTTTAGGCAGCCGTGACCAGGCGAGGAAACGTTTTTGTATTGAATATTTTATAAAAGTTTCGTACGTGTATGTGGGTATATAGGATGTAATATTTATCCGGTGTTCAATTTTACACATATGGTCTCTATAATAATGTATAAAACGCTTTCACATTCTCAGTCCCACACTAAGTTCAATGACTTATTTCGTGGGCGCCGGATACATTTACATCACACACACAATCACACCCAGAACTAGAAACACACATTTCCCTTGGGGAGAAAACTTGTGTTCCCACCGGGAATCCAATCATTAGCGGCGGACGGGCGTCCGACCTAAGACAACAGGCATTGTATCTTACGCATACAAATTCTATCATGTGGTATCTACTACTTATGTTTAATTAGCTTCCAAGATTTTACTAACGACCGACAAATAGATAACGGGACAAGCAAAACTAAATGAAAGCTTGTAAAATAAACTCGTATTCAAAAAATATTTAGTCACACCGAAAACGCCTCATTTATAAATAGAAACAAATAGAAAAGGGCAAAAAAAATCGCAAAATAAGAGGATAATTAGAGATTAATGTAAATTACATTTTGGAAAGCTCCGATAAAGTACACAATGGCACGGTAAAACGGAACAATCAGAACACAAATATTTATCAAAAAAATATAAATAACTAAATACATCATTTTAGTTTTGTTTTGCATGTGGTTTGAAAAATCTTTTTCAGTTTAATTATTCTATTTGTGACGCTTTTGGGTCGTTTCTTATATACATAGGACCTTTATTCTCCTTGATCTTAACTGTCTGCTCGTGCTCGTCTCTACACTTGTTTGCTCAAACCCATGTCAATTTGCGGTGTGTTAATTGGCACGACAATTGCTAATGTTTAAAATATTATAATTGCGAAAGTTTGTTTGTGTGTGAATGTTCGTTACCACGTATCTCCGTAACAACTGGACCAATTTTAATGAAATTTAAAATATAGGTAGCTTATACTCTGGATTAGGACATAGGCTACTTTAATCATCATCATCAGCGGGCGAAGCCACGGGGCTCAACTAGTTTAAAAAATAACCTTCTTTCTGAACATTGATAATGTTTAAGCTACACAAAGAAGGACATACTATAGGCTCATTTAAAACGTATTATATTCAAATTATTTGACATACATTACCTTTCTCTATATCCGATTTCGTTTCCAATATCATTCAGCAAGTGCTTCGTGAACCATCGGATCCCGACGGGTTTTTTCCGATGAGTCGCGGAACTTCGCTCATGATTAACGAGGGCTTCCAACCCTTCTCACAAACATGACAGGCTGAGAGAGATCGTATGAGAGGTGTAAGCGGCGCCGTTTGGCCTACAAATGATACGAAGCTTGTAAGCGACGCGATTGACATATATTTGAAGTGCTCTAAAAAGACAACACGAAACAATTTCTACAACAAAAATAGCACTACTACTACGAAATAGCTTCATATAAATTAAAATCAAAATAATTATATACTACCTATTGCATATGTGTCATATATTTTTGAAATGGTATTTTGGAGCTCATTCATTTGATACTCATATAGATGATAAATAATAATAATGAAATCATATATTCTGTTGAATGTTACTCGATGAGTCCTAATTGCTTAACTCTTTTATCTCTTCTCTATTAATAAAGAATATTCTTATTTTTCATTCATTACAGCTTCTATTTCTAAAGGAGAAAAGTAACCTTTTATACTTATTAGCGCAGCAAATAAACATTCTATATCTACACACAAACACACATCTAAACAAACAATGTATTAATTGTTTCGTCATTACTATAGTCACCGTAGCTCGCTCAACGTGCCTTTGCTAAAACTAAGTCATTTTTAATTTATTTCATAACCCAGCTACATCCGAGCCATAAAGCAGTGGGATTATAGGAGTAGGAATATTACACGTGCGAAACCAGGTTGATATAACAGTAAATAGTATGTAAATAGGAATAAGTTACATTAACAACATTATAGACAGGCTTAGACACGCTTCGGTGTAAACTGTTAGTGTAGTGATCATATTATACAGTTATAATAAATAAAGTGCAATGAACAAATTATACTATCATTATAAATGTAAAGTATAGTGTCCTATAAATAATGCTTATTATATTACCCTCCGCGAGACACGGTTCTGGTTTAGAAATTGCGACATAACTAGTAACTTCAATATTATTTTTAAACAAAGAATTATTGCACTGTACTGTCCAGCAATAATTTTACATTCCAGTGTAGTTCGCTAATGAGGATGCCAGTTTTCTGCCAATTTCCCTACTTACCAAGACCGACAATAATAGAACAATCTAGGTAGAGCTAGGTAGAGTAAGCAAACATTATTCTTATATGTAGAGCTTCTATTCTCCGGAGTTTTTTGTTATGGTAATTGCTAGGCACTTTCAAGAATTTCTGCAGTCCTTTTTTATCTTGAGGTGCTTTAACTGATTTCATATTTCATTCTTAGTTTTTTATAAATATAATGTTTTCTATTTGGTAGTACCTCAAATGCGCGCGAATATTTTTGCTGCCACGTTCATTTTGCGCACTGCAAAGGAGAAGAACTCCTTGCTAGAGTCTGTATTCTCAGATAACATACAGCTTTTACACATACATTCCCACACTAAGTTCGATTACTTGTGTCGTTTTTGTATGTGTGTTACCTCAAAACTACTTTCTAAGTGAACCGATTTTGAAGATTCTTTTGTACCCACTTCAAAAAAAAGTTGGGGGGTTTCTCAATACGACAGTGTTTTTTTTATATGTGTTACCTCATATCTTCATTCGTTGTGAGCCGATTTTGTTGATTATTTTTTTATTTGAAAGCGGGTGCTTTCCCCGTGGTCGTTTTTGAGTTATTCTCAATAATGCGTATTCTGTAGACTACATTGATGATGTTCTCGTTTTTAACCGACTTCAAAAGCTACCACATAACTTCTTTCTTGATGATAATTTTTTATTTGAAGTCTGTGGCTTTTCATGTGGTCCCATTTGATTGATCAAGATCTGATCCCTAGTTTTTGAGTTATCATCAATAATGCGTGTTTAATACATTAAATCTGAAGGTTCCAAAGATAAAGCGGTGAAGTCGGTTTTTTCAAGCTTTGCTTGCGTTTAATTATTTTATTTGAAAGCCGGTGCTTCCCATTTGATCCCACTTACTATCCCACGTCCGTAGGAGGATACCCCTTAAGTCTGACTCCCTACACGTGGTCCCCGGGTGGTGCTAATCAGGTGAAATTTGAGAGGTGGTAGAGCATTTTGTGAGTTGCTCGCCTGGCTTGCTACCAAAGTTACTTAGCTTACCACCATCAAGTTGAAAGTCTGCCGCCAAGCCAAATACGGTGTTCCGGCAGTTATCCTTGAGAGCCTGCGTATTCCAGGTATAGTGTGTTTACCAGCATCGATCACATCGTCACTTGCCATCAGGTGAGATAGTGGTAAAACACTAGCCAGTCACAAATAAAAAAAAAAAAAAAAAAACATTTAGATCTGATCAGTAGTTTCTGAGTTATTCTCAAGAATGCGTATTCAGCAGGACTTAATATAATTATATTAATTTGTAATTTTAAATTGTTTTCTTGATACTAATAATTTGCACGTCTGCATGCAGGCAGAGTACAATTACTTACTTCGAACTATTTAAGCCCTCAATTTGTAAAATTGTATTCTTGCAAATGAACTATTTGATTGACTGATTCAATTTTATTCATATAATCCGATGAAGGATTCCGAAGATACAGCGATGAAATCGGTTTTCTATTGACTTCATAAAAAAAGGAGGTACTCAATTCGACTGTATTTTTTACCTCATATCTTCTTTCTACGAGAACCGATTTCGAAGATTTTTTTTTTTTGTTTGAAAGCTTGAGCTTTTCTTTTGGTTCCATTTAGATTTAGTCAAGATCTGATCTGTAGTTTTTGAGTTATCGTCAATAATGCGTGTTAAAAAAATTGAATTTGATCAAGGTTCCGAAGATAATGCGATGAAGTCGGTTTTTTTTAAGATTTGCTTACGTCTAATTATTTAAGCTTTGCTTGCTTGCTTGTTTAACAATGGTAGCCCATAAAAACCCAAGCATAAAAACCCAAAACTCTACCAAAACTATATTATCCAGACCTTTATCAAAGTTAAGTGGGACCACATGAAAAACACCAGCATTTAAATAAAAAATAATGATCAAAATCGGCTCACAACGAAAAAAGTTAAAAAAAACAAAAAAAACTGTCGATTTAAGAACCTCGTCCTTTTTTTTAAGTCAGTGAAAATGTCGATAAACTGTAGTCTACTAATGTACAACCGGTATGCCTTTGTTCAGTATCCGATCATATGGTTTCCAGTGAATAAAGCTTACAATTAAAACACAAAAGTAATTAAGCTTCATTTAACTTGACATGTCTACATCAGAAAATTGCTTTGTAAAATTAATTCTGTGTTGTAATTATTAATTTAGGTTGATTTACTTTGTCAAACTTTACTGAATGTTGCAAGTTAGAACTTTATTCTAAAAACCAATGGGTCCTTAGGGAGGTCTACCACAGCTATATACTTCTTAAAATGTATAGACACTTGTAGTATTATGTGTTATATGGTATAGACATAAGAGCGAGGCAGTAAAACATAAACTTTTCTCATTTCGATAAAGAATGTGAGATGAATAAGTACCTCCTTATAAATAGATACCTATATATGAGATCATATTATTGGGTTTGGAAGATCGAATATTTGTTCCGCTCCTGCGGAATTGTTTTCGGCAAAGTTTAATCCCACAGTTTGCGAAGTTTATAGTGTCATTATATTTTCATGATAGCAAGTATAATTTGCTTGATATTGTGAATCGATCGGGATGTCACGCTTATAAAGGAAATATTATTGAGATGTTTGAAAAATGTTATATAAAAATGTTTGTTTTTATTTATAAACTAAACTGCACGTTGGCTTATTTGGGTGCGCGTTCGCCTTCGAAGCAGGAGAATGGCGGGAACACAGGTTTTCTTTCCATGGAAAATTTGTGTGATCTGGTTGTGATTGTATGTGTGACGTGAATGTTTCCGGCACCCACAACAAAAGTATCAAACTTAGTGTGGGGCTGCGAGTGTCAAAGCCAAGCGTTTCATATTTCATATTATCTTTTAGGCAAGCATGCTACATTTTCGGCTGCTCCTTCACTTTCCATCAGGTGAGATTGTGGTTAAAGGCTTGCCTATCGGGCATTTGGGGGCTGAGTCACCCACGTCCGTAGGAGGATACCCCTTAAGTCTGACTCCCTACACGTGGTCCCCGGGTGGTGCTAATCAGGTGACATTTGAGAGGTGGTAGAGCATTTTGTGAGTTGCTCGCCTGGCTTGCTACCAAAGTAGCTTACCACCATCAAGTTGAAAGTCTGCCGCCAAGCCAAATACGGTGTTCCGGCAGTTATCCTTGAGAGCCTGCGTATTCCAGATCTAGTGTGTTTACCAGCTTCGATCACATCGTCACTTACCATCAGGTGAGATAGTGGTCAAACACTAGCCTGTCACAAATAAAAAAAAAAAAAAAAAAACAAAAAAAGTGACATGTACCTAAAGCAATAATCTTGATGTTGTGGAACTATAAGGCTCTCGCAGACGGACGTTCGTTCGGAAGGACGGACAAAGTGGTAACTGCTAAAGCACTAAGGTAACTCAGTCAATTATTACTAATACTCCGACTTTAAGGACCCCTTATCTGTATCATGTAAACTCCAGAATTTACAATGCAAATGAAATGAGCTTTACTTAGTTTTAAATAATTATGCAGTTAGTCACAGCGGAGCTATGCAAATAGATTTTCTTTGATGCATAATTAAGTTATTAGAAGCGTAAAACGAGTTAATAGTTCAGAAGTTTTCTTGTGTTGTTGTTATGTCTATGTTCATAATGCATAGCTGTAGTGAGATGTATGCCGTGTCAAAACTCGCCCAACTAGCATTATTGGTGTTGACTGCAACTTATTTTATAACTTAAAGTGCTATATGAGATTTATTTGTAACTCTCTTCTACAGGCAATAGCTGCACTAGCATGTTGACTGCGGCTCTTATAGAGAAATAAGTGCAATAAAAGACCAAGAAGAAGGCTTGAGCGTTAAATAAAAACGCCATTGTAAAAACAAATCACATGCACGGCTATGACCTCTGACTAATTTATCAACCTTCATTTAAGTTGGTTACGCTGCTTGTTTTCACAATAAAACTGATAAATTAATTCTACAAATCTTAATACAAGTCTGTGACTTTGCCTATTAGGTATAATTTAAGTGAAATGTAACGGACACCAATTATTAATTTCAGAAAATTTCATTCAAATCCTTATTATATTTATGGCGCCTTTAAATTGAGATAAAAAACGCATATATGTTTCATCGAAAAAATTAGCGCATGATGTTTTTTACTTCACAAAACACACATAAATCGGCTTATAATTTACTCGATCACCTAGTAAATTATTATGTTATACGAAATATTAACCATTGCTTAATTGACATCACATTGTATCCCGCGTGTTTGCAAATTTATATAGAATTGAGTTTTGATGATGAAAGTTATAAATGCTCTAGTAATGATATTATTATTACTTTGGGTAACTAAGCGCTTCTTTAGAGGTCTTCTTACACTATGAACTCTATATCTTCTGTTGTCGGGGTGCTTATAGTTCTTTTAACTATAATTTCTTCTATTATTACACTGTTATATCACCCAAGTACCACTAGCAGCAAGTACCACTTTTGTAGCAGTCTAGTAAGACAATAAGCGGCATATCTTCTTTTGTTGGAGTGCAAGTAACTCTTTCAGCTCTAAACACCTCTGTAGTAACAATGATATAACACTTTAAGCGCTAAGCACTGTTCTTGTAACGCTATTAAGTTATTTTACTCCGTTGTAATAATTGTGTACAGGTATTATTTTATATCTATATAACTTTAAGCTCTAAGAGCGTGGCCCTCTTTTAGGGTTATACCTGAGTTATATCATAATATAACTCTATAATTATCACTTCTAACACTTGAAACGTTAAACGGATTTAGAGCTCATTTTAGCGCTATTGTGCTAGTTGGGCGCTAGTCTAGTGCGCCAGTATGTATCATAAACAGTACTATATAATAACAACGATAAATAATATTTTGTGAAGCAAAACATAATGAATGGCTGTTTTATTTTATATCTATATATAAATGTTATGAATCTTCTAAAAAGAAGAAGTCATGAATCATATCAAACAAATTCCGACAAATATTTTAATAATCAGGTTTTGTTATGAATGTCGAGTAAAACGATTACAAAATCACGCGTAAGACGACATTTTCGATCACCTTAAACAAAACTGCTGGTACTTATTTGGCTCAACGTATTGCGTTCCAGAGAGGCAATGCATCTATCTTACATTGCCTCTCTGGACCACCCGCTAGCTTGAGCGCTCGAGACTGTGACCTCGGTGGCATGAAGTGAGCTCTTTTGCCCTATGTACATATAAGAAGGACAGCAATCCAAAACTTCACAACAAAACCGTAGTACCGTTTTTAAAACCTGTCACCTGTGTACAACAAACGATCCCGCGAGCGCCGTAAACTGTTTCCTCGTTCTCCTCGATTGTATTCTCTAAGATTTATTACTAAAGCTGTACTGTGTATTCTTTCCATACAAAGAATCTTTTACATATATCAAAAATAGTTTTATAACATTCTCATAATACATTGTATATCATCGACGATACAAGTCTTTGAAATAAGTATGATATTGCGTTATATCCAATTTCATCGCCGTCAGATCATATTCATAACAGATATTATTGTATACTTAATAAATTTTTCGTTGTTAAGATAACCAAACGTTCGTAAATTGTTATTAACTAACAGAAACTGAGTACATTCTCAAATAACATCCGTGAAGTAGAAAGGGGAAGAAAGGGAGGGGGTTGAACCCATCAAATTCCCGGCGGTACTTGAAGCCACCGGAATATTGGTTCGAGGAGTTGGAGCCTTAATCAGTATTTAATGAATTTCCTCTCACCGTGTTGTGTAAGTTTAAATTCATAGATATATACCCGCAAACATCACTTCAAAGTGAGGCATGTAAAATTAAATATCTTTATATACAATTATTGTGTAGTGCGTGTGTCTGTGACCGAACTCCTCCTAAACAGCTAGACCGATTTAGATGTTTTTTTTTAGTATGTTCAGGTGTTTTCAATAATGGTTTAGATTTAAAATTCAATCCGATAGTAATTAAACGCAAGCAAAGCTTTAAAAAAGCGAGTTCACCGCTTTATTTTCGGAACCTTGATCAGATTTAATGTATTAAACACGCATTATTGACTATAACTCAAAAACTATAGATCAAATCTTGATCAAATTTCAATGGGACCACATGAAAAGCTCCAGCTTTCAAATAAAAAAATAATCATCAAAATCGGCTCACAACGAAAGAAGTTATGAGGTAACTTTTGAAGTCGGGTAAACGAGAACATCGTCAAAGTAGTCCACAAAATAGGCATTATTGACGATATTTTAAGAACTACTGATCAGATTTTGATCAAATTTAAATGGGACCAATTAGAAAGTAACATTTTTCAAACTAAAAAAATAATATATAATAGCTCCCAAACAGATGAACCGATTTGTTTTTTTTGTTTGTGAGGTGAATTAGTCGGGAGTGTTCTTATTTATGTTTGGTGAAAATCAGTGCAATCGTTTTCCAAATAGAACGTCGGGAGTATTATCAACATTTTGATTTTGCCACTTGTTTATGCCTTAGATATGTTATAGTAATTACATTAGTTTATTGTACTAATTACATTAGCGTCACACAAATAGATAGAATTGCGATAAAATACCATCAAGCTATAATTTATGCTATTATTTCGGGATTCACTATATAATTGCATACACAAACCTTCATATTATTAGTGTGATCAGCTAAAGATAAAAAAAATGTACCTACTTTTATTATAGTAGCGTAATTGAGTGTAACGTCGTAGGTCTACATTTTCAGGCTCTCATACTTGTACTTGTCTATCACGTCTGAATAGCGTGTTTGCTCTCTCCTAAATGGGGCACTGCTCCTTCCAACCCTAGGAAATTAACTCAATGCTTACTCTATCTATACAAAAACTCGCTCTCTCGTGAACGTGGGTAAATAAATCTAATATAAAACGATAGAATAGAATAGAATTCAAAATTCTTTATTGTACTACAAATACAGTTAGTGACAGAGGTTATCTTAAAAAACTTCAGTACAATGGAAGGACTTATCGCTAAAAACGATCTCTTTCAGGAATTTTGGATGGAGAAAGGGATAATTTTATATAATGAAGACCACGTGGAAGGAGCAGCAGCCACGTTAACGTTGCACACCTCAAAAGGAGGCTTTTTGTTTTATGCTCGATAGGCTATCATTTAACCGTTATTTCACCTGATGGAAAGTGACAATGCGGCCGAAGAAGGGCCATGCATGCCTAGAAGGTACCTGTTCACTCTAGACTTAAAGACACCCCGATTATATCGTTCAGGGAACAAAGACTCAGGCAATGAGTTCCACACCTTCGCTGTAGGGTATACGTTTAGTATAGGGTACACGTAGAAGCAGTGTAAAAAAATTGTGTTGATTAATAAATTATATAGACAGGATTTGTAGGTATATCTATCGGTGTAGTAGTTGTAGTTAGGTCACGTGCAAAGTTATCTAGACAGGTTTTGTTTATCAGTCGAGTAGTCATTTGCAGATACTAATTACAGCTATTTAAAATATATTCAAATTCATTAGAGTTGCCGTTTTGTTTAAACCGATCTATACAAAAATGCTAATATGACGGGTTTCTTTGTGTAGCATACTTTTACTCAGGACTTTCTCAAGAATTGCAAAATATTGACCAAGTTTCCTGGGATTGGAAACTCTATAAACACATTACTAACAGAATGTTATTTGATAATATGATAGTTATAGGAAAATAGGACCGTGGGGACCGAGAGCTGTATATATAAACATTTCTCAGGGCGTTTGAATGAGGCAACACGTGAACGAAATGCTGGCCGAATTAGTATTGCCATTGAACGTGGCAATGCTGCCAGCAATATGGAACGCTGCCTACTTGTAGGTAGTCGTTTTTAGAATCAGTTTTGTATATTATTTGTAGTTTTAGTTTATAATCTCAATAATAAAACATTTTCTCGACTCGATTATCGTTCGGTTTTCATAGTTTTTGAGTACAGTATCATCGTAAAAATTGGATTTTTTTACTTACATTCTGCTTACTTAGTTAATTCTGCCAAAGGTTAATATAATCGAAATGCGGAATGGAATGCTAGAAGGCTAAAACATACATCACAATTAATAAACAAGTAACTAAGGCAATTGGCCCGTAGATAGCTTTTACAGTAACTAAGACTTGTCAAATAATGTAGCATCTCCTTTACAATTCTGTGCTACGTACCTATAGCTTTCAACGCGCGTCCAAGAGAGTAACTACAAAATTCAAGACAGAGCACGGACGGAGCGAGGTTGTAATATTAAACATCACTTCAAACAGCTGCAGACATAATGCTATTTATTATTAAGCCTGCCGAGCAAAGAGATATCAAGACGGCCCTGAATAAGTACACAAGTAAATGTGTTGTATAGGTACCCAAATGAACATCTCGCCAAAGAAATCCACGTCCCAGATACATAGATAGATACATTATTTATTTGCACACTAAAAAGAGCACTTACAAAGAAATCTTAAATATGCAAAAAAGGCGGTCTAATCGCTCAAACCGACTTTTTCCAGACAACCAAAGAGAGACGGTGGTGTACCTCAACACTCATTTAATAAATGTTCTTACACATAATTATAAATATTACATAATATACCTACAAAAACCTAAATAAATCCTACTAATACTAGTCGTTCGCGCCGAACTGAGATCTCGCACCTACATTATGCTTCATAGAGAAAAACCTTTGAGGTTACTAGCTTATAACTTTTTTTAATGTAATGATTCCAATAATTTGATTTCTGTATTTGTTGTTCAAGTACAGGATATAACGGATATTATTCGTAAGTTTCAGCGTACAGTGTGAAGCCGTTTTTGAGATAGACCCCGGGACAAGATAGGTCTAAAAACAGTGACTTTGGTGGCCTACCAAATCGTTATTTTCCAACATATATATTTTTTTAGACCGGTTTCGTTTTCTACTTGTCAAGCCCTTTTCAACAATACCCCACAAGGATAAATAAAAAATATTTTGCTCCCCACTTACATGTATGGGAGCCCCCTTAATATTTTCATTTATATAATTTTAAATATCATTTCTGGCTTTGAGCTGTAGTATTACATATTCTATAAGAATTTGAAGTCATTCGCCTATATGGTTTAAACGCTAGACAGACAGACGGACAGACGGACGGACAAAGTGCTTAGAGATTCTCGTTTCGCTCGATCAATTATAAATCCGAATGTTTTTGTGTAGATGTGCAAGTGTGTAAGTGTTAAAGTATGTTTGTTCCCTCTTCACGCTTCAACGGCTGAACGGATTTGGATGAAATTTGGAATGTACAAAGCTCATACTTCATACCTTAACACATAGGCTACTTTTTAACTTGATAATAGCGGACGAAGCCGCGGGGCACAGCTAGTAATAATATAATAAAGGCATAGATATATAAAGTAATACTAGCTGCGCCCCGCGGTTTCACCCGCGTTGATAATGATGAAAAGTGATGATGATGAAAAATAGATGTTGGCCGATTCTCATAGATACCGGATAAGCACAAAAAATTTCATCAAAATCGGTCAAGCCGTTTCGGAGGAGTATGGCAACGAAAACTGTGACACGAGAATTTTATATATTAGACTAGCTGCGCCCCGCGGTTTCACCCGCGTTGATAATGATGAAAAGTGATGATGATGATGATGATGATGAAAAATAGATGTTGGCCGATTCTCATAGATACCGGATATGCACAAAAAATTTCATCAAAATCGGTCAAGCCGTTTCGGAGGAGTATAGTAGCAACGAAAACTGTGACACGAGAATTTTATATATATATATATTATTATATACATATAGTATTTGAATAATAAAGGATATTCACGTCTTACTAGTATCGCACCGCAGGACTACAGCTTTTTTCTGTTGTATTGTTACGATGTTGTTATCATATTTTGAACTGCTCGTTGGCTTAGTTGGTTGGCGTTCGCCATCTTAGCAGGGTTATCGGGTATTCGATTCCCAGCGAGAACACACATTTTCTCCCCAAGGAAAATTGTGTTTCTGGTTCTGGTTATGATTTTGTGTGTGATGTGAATGTTTCCGGCACCCACGACAGAAGTCATCGAACTTATTGGGCGGCTGTGAGTGTAAAAGTGTTATTTATTTATTTATTATTAATTAAAACTTCATTCAATTCAGTTATTATTATTATTAACATGCTTTTCATAAAACTATATACCTACATTCACATTTATTATCTTCGTATAGTCTGCATCTGACCGCACCTCACTAACATAATAACGTCATAGTATCAAATGTCGCGACTACACTAAGCAAGGTTTTCGGATTGCAATGCAGTCATACAGTCCCATTGAAATATTCGGGTCAGGAAATCTTGTAGTTCCATTATATAATATAATTCACTGAATCTCGCCGTGTTAGATCGACGCATAGTATGTAAACGCAAACTATAATAAAATAAGCAAATTCTCTATTTTTCAATATTCACCGGAAATATCAGTTCATTAATAATAATTCACACAATAATAATAAAATAATACTAACATTATCTTTCCAACAACAGCTTGTAGTCCTTCTGTTACATTAGCTTCACGGAACAACCTTTGTAAAACATAAGTTGAGTACCTATATGCAGCGAAGCTCTTTATGAATAGAAGCAGTAAGAATTAAACAATAAGGTACGCGTTTAGGAAACGCGTAAAGAATTTAACTAATTTAGACGACAGATTTTTGCCTAACTATACGTATAACAGCAACATCACAGTTTATTATGCACACGTGGGTCCGGTCAAATTTATAGGACCAAATAATAAAAAATATTTCATATAATCATTTTTAATAACTAATATAAATAATAAAAATTGTGAAAAAAAAAATACATCTTTTCTTTCATTCTTTCATCGGTCCGTCCACATTTATCTCAAGAAAACGTATATCGTACGGCATCAATATTAAAAATAAAATAGGATATTTGCAGGGTCTAAGTTAGTAAAAAATGCTTGCATGAGTTTTGCTTAGGGCCTGAGAGACAGATCTTCGGTTCTAGTCCATGCAGTTACAAATTTCTAATATCATATGGTAAGCAGGAGAATTTCGGGTACTGCAATGGAGCTCCTAACTCCAGAGGCTTCCGTTGCATCGTAACCAATGCAACTGACCACAGCTATTTTCTAGAGGGGGTGTCTCCCCGCATATCTTCCATAATTAAGTCTACGATCCTTTCCCCGACGGCGAGGACGACCGCCTCGGTGTTCCCGCGCGGGACGTTGGGGAGGACGCTTGCGTCCGCCACGCGCAGGCGCCGCACGCCGCGCACGCGCAGCCGCTGGTCCACCACGCGCCCCAGCGCACACGTGCCCATCGCGTGGAACACCGCGTACGTCATGTGCCGTACGTAACATCGCCAGTAGCGGCGCCCATGCAACCGGTTATCGCATCCCGGAAAACGCAGCCGCAGGATCGTAGCATTATTCCTCTTAAACGCGGGCGTCTCAATCAGATCCTCGATTACCTCGATCGAGCGCAGCATTTGCTCGACGTCACGTCTATCGGACAGGTAGTTAGGAAAGATCGCGGGATGATCATTTGGATCGGCGCTGGCGAGGCGCACGTTTCCTCGGGAGTGCGGTGACAAAACCACCGGCGAAAGAATCATGAGCGCGTTTTCATCGTTGGCTTCTGCAAGCTGGTCGAGCGTGTAATCGTTTAGGTTAATACCCTGCTGCACGAGCGGCTTCGCCAGCGTCACCAAATGCCTGTCAACGTATGCGTGGATTATTTGCAGGTTCGGCAGCTCGCTCTTGTCGCATTCGTTCCTTAGCCGTCCTCTTCTTCGGTCGAAGCAGTGAGTGTTCATGAAGACGTTGACGTCTGTGAGGCCATTGGAGGCGAGAGGTCCACCCCGCGACACTAGGTAATCGCCTAGCTGGCCAACCGACGCCAGTAAGCTCAGCACATCCTGAGCGACCTTAATACCTCGGTCGATCAGAAGGATAACAAGCGGCAGCACGTGGTCGCTCATATTGTCGCCAACTGGCAAGTCGACGCGGACAGGGATTCCCATTTCTTTCAGGTGTTCGGTGGGACCTATTCCCGATAACAATAGTATTTGCGGGGTTCCAATGGTACCCGCGCTCAGAATTACCTCGTTCCTCGCGAATACTTGGAGCGGCTCCGTTGCCGATTCTGGCAAAACCGTGACACCTAGTACGACGTTGTCGTCGTCGATGATGACTCCGGTGCAGAGCGTGTTCTTCGCCACCTTCAAGTTCCGCTGCACGACCTTTCTCGCGAGGTAGGCACGAGCGGCGCTGTTCCTCTCGCCTCGGTACACGTACCCGACGACCTTGGAGACTCCAATCTGCGTCACGCCGTTCACGTCGATATTCTTCGGGATATTAAGGGCCTCGTATCCTTCGAACAGCCTCGAGTGCCAAGGATTGTCGGGATCGTCGAAGTATTCTATGTTAAGTATTCCGGTGGTGTTATGATAGGGAATGGAGGAGCGCGGGTACTGGTCGAGGACTTGCAGACCCTCATAGCGGAGGAAGTAGGGTTCTAGGTCGTCGTAACTCCAGCCGGAGATATTATAGTCGAAATCTTGCCGGTTGCCGCGCGTGTACATCATATAGTTGATGCTCGTGGAGCCGCCGAGGCACTTACCGCGGCTGAAACGGCAGCTGCTGTTCCGCGACGCCAGGCATGAAATGTTGTTGGGTATGGTGTGATACTGCCAGTCAGTCTCTGATCCCAGTAAGGCCATAGATGCCTTAGGTATCTGTAATGACCAAACAACTCAGTTATCACGAGGGGAAAAAGAGTCATTTTATATACTAGTCGTTTTTTTTTTACCAGTTTCTTATCTTCTTTTCAAGCTCTTTCAACGATATCCCACAAGGATAGATAAAAAAATATCTTGCTCCCCGCTTACATGTATGCGAGCCCCTTCATATTTTCATTTATATAATTTTAAATATCATTTCTGGCTTTGGGCCTTAGTTTTACATATTCTATGAGAATTTGAAGTCATTCCCTTATATGGTTTAGACGCTAGATGGCTCTGACAGATGGACGGACGGACGGACAAAGTGCTGAACGACCCAAGTCAACTTAGAGATCTCGTTCGATCAATTATTATATATATATATATATATATATATATATTATATAATATGTTGTTACGAGCTAGGGCTTAGGGTAATTTATGCCAATTAATCCAAGTAAACACTTTAATTTTCACAAACAGTTCAAAAGAACTTTCCAAAACACTTGTAAAAGTTTCTTATTACACCACTTTAATTTACTATACAGTTCACTTATCTACAACCCGTAGTATCGCGATGTACGCTTACAAAAGCTCCAACTGAACTGACTACACTTTTTTTTCTGAACGGTTTACATGAAAATCCTGTGTATCCTTTGCAACATTACCGGATCGGACTGACTATCCTTAGTCGCATCACCGTTTTATACAGCGTACACTCTAAGAGAGGTCTAATTTCCAGAAATTCCTTCTAATGTTTCGAAAGTCGTAACACTATTAGGTAATAGACCGAACCAAGATCATTAAGGGATGAGCGTTTAAGATCATCTATTGTAGATTCCTGGATATCGCATAAAATTATTTCACGCGATTATCACACACCAGGTAGCTGTAATAGTATCTTTCCACAGACTTCTCTGTCAACGTCTCTCGTTTGAGTTTAGCTTGTGCTCCTATCTATTGGTGGTACCTTGTTGAACGGGCCGGGGTCCCCACCCGCTTCGATCAGCAATACTTGGAAGCCCAGCAGCGCCAGCCGCGCCGCCACCGGGCATCCGCCTGCGCCCGCGCCCACCACCACGAAGTCGTACGTGTCGCCCTCTGGAAATTAAATCCTACTAAATAATAACAAACACTTTCACTCCACAACCCAACACTAAGTTGTTACGACTTGTGTCGCGAGTGTTGGAAAGATTCACGTCACGCACACACGCCCAGAACCAGAAGCTAAAGTTAGCCAAGCAACCTACATCTAGAAGAACGGCGTCGCGTAACCAATTTATGGTTGAGATACCGTTCATTCGGACGAAACGTTTCGCGTCTTCGTTAATTTATAGAACAGAGAAAGAATGGAACGCTTTGCCGTCGTCTGTGTTTCCCGAAAAGTACAATTTGGGTGTGTTCAAAAGTAAAGTGAATAGGTATTTACTAAGCAAGCGTGCTCCACCTTAGACTACATCGTCACTTTCCATCAGGTGTGATTGTGGTCAAACGTTTGCTTAGTCTGTAATAGAAAAATCCAAGCCAATGGGTAGTTCATACTTTCTTACTTTAAAACGACAAGTTTTTCTCCGCAAAGACCAGATATTAAAGACCTTTTACAGAAAAGTCAAGGCAAAGGCAAAGGCGTTGAACATGAAGGACACCCTTTATGCTTAGTGCTTTTACCGAATAAAATATCTATCTTCATTGTATTTATGTGTATGTACCATAGAATAGACGGTTGTTGGCTTGTTGTAAGTAAATAGATCGCAATTGATAGTAATCATTCTACTACAGGTTTTTCCTATCTCGATGTTTACCTCTGAAATAAAACAAAAAAACCGACTTCCCCTGTCCCAAAGTAATTTGGTAGCGTGTTTAACATTGATTATTGCTTTCGTAATTGTTAATTAAGATTTAATTACTTATAACATGGTTATTTTATTCTGCTTAACATCTTGACGAGTGAAAAGTTAATTGTTTGTTTTAAATCACAAAATACATGTTTTGACTAGGTACGACTTACCTTTCAGGGATACTGCAGGGGGTAGAGAGTAGGAGTCGTCATTGTCCTCCGGCAAATCTAGAAATATGCCATGGAGAAGAGCTGGAGACCATACTATTATACATAACCAAGTAGAAAACCTCACCACTCTGCGAGAAAGAAAAAATAAAAATAAAAAAAGATTCGAAACAAGGGACTAGCAACTCACAAACTACGTTCATAGCAACTCAATAGCTTTCTTTTTTCCAAAAAACGCTTATCTGTCTCTATGTCTCTTGTGCACAATTAGTTCGTCCTCTATTTACCCAAAATAGCTTAAATAACGCCCTCTGCGTCGTGGGTCCTGGTTTCGATTCCCGGCAGGAAGACAAATTCCTTCCCAAGGGATATTTGTGCTTCTAGTTCTGGGTGACTGTTTCCAGTACTCACGATAAAAGTCTTTGAACTTAGTTTGAGGCTGTTAGTGTGAATGCGTTTGTTTTTTTTATAACAAAAAACTACTTTATGACTTCTAGTCGTTTGCGCCTAACTGAGATCTCGCGTCTATATTTTGCCTCAAAGAGAAAAACTTTTGAGGTTACTTGCTTATAACTTTTTTTTGATATAATACTTGTTTGATTTCTGTATTTGCTGTTCAAGTACAGGATATAACGCATATTATACGTAAGTTTCAGTGTGATGCCGTTTTTGAGATAGACCCCGGGACAAAATAGGTCTAAAAAGAATGATTTTGGTGTCCTACCAAATCGTTATTTTCCATCATAGATTTTTTTAAACCGGTTTCGTACTCCACTTGTCAAGCCCTTTTCAACGATAGCCCATAAGGGTAGATTAAAAAAAAAATTTTACTCCCCATTTACATGTATGGGAGCCCCCTTAATATTTTCATTTGCCCCCTTAAGATTTTTAACGTAATTTCTGGTTTTGAGCCGCAGTTTTACGTATTCTATGAGAATTTTAAGTCATTCGCTTATATGGATTAGACGCTATACGCCTCTGACAGACGGACGGACAAAGTGCTGAAAGACCCAAGTCACCTTAGAGATCTTGCTTCGCTCGATCAATGATAAACTGCAATAGGGTGACTCCATCCACCAGCACCTAACTAAAAAAACGCCTAACTCATAATTATTACTAATATCACCTTATCCTATCCTACTAATATTATAAATCCGAAATTTTGTGTGTAAGTGGGTGTGTAAGCGTGTAAGTATGTTTGTTCCATCTTCACGCTTAAACCGCTGAACGGATTTGGATGAAATTTGGAAATAGATAATACCTAGGATTACAACATAGGCTATTTTTTAATAGCAAGCGAAGCCGCGGGGCATGGCTAGTCTTAATATAATGATAAAAAATATCGACTTACTGGTGCTGCGGCTGTGGCATGATAGGTACAGCCGATGACAGATTGCACTGTGTTAGGTTAGAAATATACAAAGGTTTACAAATACACAATTACAAGCTTACCCGCCTGGCTTCTCCCGGGCTAACAATTTTATGTTCCGTAACCAAAAGGCGCAAATGGAAACGTTAGTGCGGTGTATTTAGTTTATATTTTTATTACTAACACGTGTTTATTAAAACGCACAGTTCTACGTCCAGACCTTAGTTAGGCACAAACGAGGCCGTAGCTAACGCTAAGAGGCCCTTTGGTATAATTACATTTTATAATATTATCAGGCGTGTCCAAACATACGCATGATAAATACAGTGGAACCTGGTTAATTGGGATCTCAAGGGACCAAGAATGTTGTACCATTTATTGAGTGTTTCCATTAATCCAGTTTTCCAATTAGGCAGGTTTAAAATTATAGTTGTCTCATTTACAGAGGCTCCTACTTATAGAGGTCGAAATGTACGGCTATTTCATTTTTAGAGGGAGAGGTGTTAATAAAAATGCGTATTTTTGGTGTAATGAATCTAATATATTATGTAGGTATGAATGTACATACATTATGTATTACGTGGAAAATAATCAATTTTTTTTTTCATCAAGTTTTATATATACCTTTAGGCATTTTGTACACTTTTACTCCCTTGTTTTTAGGTCAAAACCTGAGATAGTACTGACAAACAAAGCGTGTGCGAAAGGCATTCTAATGTGTCAACAAGTGTCAAAACCTGTCGCAACCTGTTAATTTGTCTCATTTATAGAGGGAATTGAGTTACAGAGTCCCAATTATAAAGGTAAACATCGAATAAATCCTAGAAATCAGATCTCATTTAACCAGGTTCGAAAAATCCCATTAATAGAGGTTATTCAATGAAAAAGTACCGGGACCTCATTGCAACTCTCAATAATAGAGGTTTCTCATTTATCCAGGTCCCATTTAACCAAGTTTCACTGTAGATATACTTGATACTTGCAGTGCCCCGTGGCTTCGCCCGTGTTATTTCAAATTTTATGATTCGGATACAATTTACATTACTTTAACTGCAACACTAAAACTTCCCATATGAACTTTAATTCTCCATTGCACCACCGTAACGCACTCCCGGCCAAAAATACAATTTTTTTTTTTTAATTAATGATCTTTTAATTATTAATTTCCATCAGTATAACTTCATAAATAAAGAACTTTCGTAATGAAATTTCGTCCCCCATTAAAATGCACCCCTAGCAAAAAAAAATGTGCATATATTATTATATTAAATCTACTACTCTTACCAATGTTCAGACAAAATCTGTTTGATATGATAAATAATGTCTTCTTCTTAGAATATTCATAAGGTTCTAAAATATAAAGGAAAACAATATCAAATAACATCAAATTGTATTTTTGTAACCATTTTGTTTCGCCATTAATATCAAAACACTGTGAAAGTTATTTAATATACGTATATTTACTAGACGAATGATTTCTTTAGCTTGTTTTATTTTTTTGGAGTCGTATTTTCACGAAATTTTAATAAAACTATAAAAAAAATATATACATCCATGCGTGTCCTTATGCATAACGGCCACGATATCATTTACGCAATATTTATTTAATTTATATTGAGGAAGACCAACAGCTTATAAATCTAACAATCTACAGGTTAAGCATAATACAATGAGGCAATTAAAGGTCCTCACGGTTAGAAAACATATAAATAATACAAATCAGCATATGCACCTTTATATACAAAAGTGTAAGGGGGATAATTGCCTATGGTTAAAAAGGTGCTCGAATTGACGTATACTATTTATCATATACGTCAATTCGAGTATTATAATTTAATAATATTATAATATTTATAAATTAATAATTTTATAATGTTAAAAATATTAACTAACAATAATATTATAAATATATTAAATATTAATAATTTTATAATATTAATAAATATTATAGTAATAATAAAATTTTGCTATCATAATGAGGAGTTTAACCTATAATAATATTTAGGCACAATGATGACGCGTGATCTCAGTTAGGGGCGAATTAATGCTATAGTTTATATACCCCAGCGTCTTCTGCCTTCCGGACACTCCCTTTACTTTCCACGCCTTCATAAGACCCTCTCTCTCCTCAATACTTCCTGCAAGACCCTCCTCGAGATAAAATACTGGAATTTCAAACTTGCTTCACGTCTTCAGTTAATGCCAGTAAGTTTTACAAACAAATATTTATGTACAGACACGGCTCAGTTACAGTTTTGTTATAGTATGTATACATTAAAGCCTAAGATACAAATACTAGTACTTATCTCATAATGCGATGATAGGTCACTTGTTGCTTACCAAGGTCATACCTTGAGGGTGACCTTATAACGCTCTATGGGGGTGACCGTCGATTTATTAAGAGAAGGCTTCCTAAACATTATGAGATTTTGCAATGACATCCAGAGGCCAACTTATACTACCAATGCGCAACTTTGATATACACATTTTCAGAGTTTTTTTCTATTCTCCATCTAGCCAGTTTCCATTTAAAAGAGTTTTAATGATAGAGTTTTTCGTCATCCTACTAATATTATAAATCCGAAAGTTTGTGAGTAAGTGTGTGTGTAAGTAATTTGATTCCTCTTCACGCTTTAACGGCTGAACGGATTTGGATGAAATTTGGAGTGTACATAGATTATACCTACGATTAACACATAGGCTACTTTTTAACTTTATAATAGCAGGCGAAGCCGCGGGGCACGGCTAGTACATAATATATATTTTTTTTAAATTAAAGTAATTTTCGCACGCGCTTTTGTAATCATATTTTTACACAAGTACACGCTCCTTACATTATACAATCTATAAACGCTTGTGGTGACAATCTTGCTCGAACCAAAGCGCAGTCTGCTGTTAATAGCTCCCTACTTCTAAATATAATTAACCTAAATGTTCTACTATTAGCGTGCTGATAAAAATTAAGTTATTTAAAACTAATTGTTTTTCTTATAAATAATTTATAAAGATACTTGACAACAATGACAGCTCGGAAACATCTACTAAGAAAAAAACATGGGAAGAAATGTGATTATCTCTCGATTCTTGCTTTGTTATTGTAGCGTTCGAGGCTAATTATACAAATTCAAAAAATAAACATGGATCGTGGACTTTTTTATGATTGTATAAAACTGACTGATGAGACATATCATTCGCAGCTTTGTCTCCTATGACTCTAACATCAACACTATTATAGACTGGCGACTCGTATTCACATTAGTGGTTGCATGTCAGTAAAATCAATAATAATGGTAATTAATAATGGTAGAACATGCTGTTCCACCATTATTCTATCACCCAATTGTACCATGTTTCAAGCAAATATTTTTTTCTTTTTCATTTTCACGTCCCGGCATCGCATGCAACAGCAAAAAAATAAACATAATTAGTTTATCAGTTCTCAAGTGATGATCCTTCATACGAGCGGCAATTGATTTTTAATTTTTAACCGACTTAAAAAAAGAAGGATGTTGGACTGTATGTATTTTTTTTTGTATGTATGTTCACCGATTTCTCCCCCATTTGCGGACAGATTCTCAAAATTCTTTTTTAGTTTGGTAGATTATACTTCAGAGGTGGTCCCATATGAATTTTATCGAAATCAATTAAGCCAAAACCAAAATATAAGCGGTGAAGTCGGATTTTTAAACTATGCTTACGTTTAAATTAATTATTTATGTAGATACATAGATGCAACGTATGTTCAAATGTATAAATTTGTATAAGTATGTTTGTTTTCTCTTCCCAATTTCGACGAACGGATTAGAAGGAATTTGTTTTTTTATGCTAGATCGTCATGATGATCGTCACGACCAATCGTTTGTCTACTGTCTTACCTGATGGAAAATAATGATACAGCTGAAGATGTAGCAAGCTTGCCTAGAAGATACTATAAACAACCTATCAAATAACGAATGTTTGTGACTCTTAGCTTGCCGTCAACAGAATCACGTTCATGAGTCCCTCTTTCGGTCCTGTATACAATTTTAAAAATACCAAAATCTCCTTGTGACCTCGTTCCAACCATTGAAACCTCTTTCGTGGTACGGCTATTACAAATTATGCTTTATGGTTTCTCAATAAATTATGAAATAGATTACCTACTTATCTCCTTTATTAAATCTAAGGTAGCTGTTTATTATAGATTATATAATATATAATACAGCATCTTAATTATTACAGATAATATAGATATATATCATTCGGTACAAAATCGAGGAACTAAATGAGCTAAGGGTTAGAATAAAAATCAGGGACTGAGAGCGTTTTGGCATTTTACAAATATACGTCCCCGTAATACGTTAATAATAAGGAAAGGATAATTTCGTCGCTTCAGGCAGGGCTTGAGTAGCTCAGCGGTTAGAGCAATAGGGCATTGGTTCAAACCCCGCCTCAAGCGATAATTTTTCCTTTCTAAATTTATCAATATATTTTACAAATAAACCTGTATATAATGTTTTTAATTTCGGTGTCGGACAATATTAAACTAAATGCTTTCTTGAAAACATGCTGCAACTCACACTAAACATTCACAATTATGCTATTTTTAGTATATATCTAAACATTCACAATTATGCTATTTTTATACATAGCAAAACTCAGCACCCCTTGGTGTTATAAGTTTAACGTAGGTATTACCTGCGTGTCTGTCTGTGGATCATAACTGCCAAACGGTTGAACTGATTTTGAGAGGTGACTTGATCGAGAGTGTTCTTAGCTACATAGTGGAAATCGTTCATAAAATGTTGTATTTGCCCCTTATTTAATTTCAGCCTCACATATCTAAGTACTGAAATAAAACTAAATAAGTACATATAAAATGTTGTTTTAATGAATAAGTCGTGTTTGGGATCACGACAGGTGGTCGACACCACATTTCACTGCTTCGCGCCTGAAAGCGGCTGTAGCCACAGAGCGTATTATTTAATACAATTAAATGTATTTATTTATTTCAAATAATTAAATACATCACATTAAAATTTATGTTTTATATATATAGTGTATAAAAAGTCAAAATAATAATATTTGATTTATAATAAAAACAAGCAAGTTAATTGTAAATGTCAAATAAATTATATATAAAGTAAGATGAAATAAAATTATATATTTATATATCAGGGACCACTGGCGTGCAGCATCTGTATCTGCATGACTGCATCCATGCACCTCCCGAGTCCCACCGTTCAGATAATACGCTGAGGATACCGTTTGGACCGTCATGTCGTACGTATGTCGTATACGCGTAATACGCGGTATACGCCCTTATAGTGAGGCGTATTATAAGTAGTTACGTGGCCGTAGGTATGCCCTATGCAATCTTTTTAAACGCCGACGAAAAAGATGGGTGTTATAAATTTGTAATGTGTATCTGTGTGTTGTCAGTGGCATCGTAGCTCCAGAACGGCTGGAGCAATTTTGGTTTACGTTGTTTTAGTTCGAAAGGTGATCGAGAGTGTTCTTTAGCTATTTTTGGTGAAACTCAGTGTAGCCTTTTTCCTGATAGAACACGCGGTTTTTTATATTTTGATTTTGCTACTTGTTCAAATTAAACAGTTTCTGTTTGATCAGTAAAGCGATGTGATGTAAAAAGGATGTTATTTTGACTTTCGTTGAAGGTCAGCAGGGTGATCCTCGTGGCTCTATCTGGTCTCTGCTTTAATCCTATAATAAAACGTCACCAATCTCTATTTTTCTGTATCAAGTCCAAGTCTGTTAACAGTCCCTCGCGGCATATTATCATATATTTATGATAAATTAAATTAAACTAGTCGACATTTTTAAAACACTATATAGATCACAATATCAGTCGTTATATGGGGTTTATCAGTTTTCGTTATATTTTATAATACCGTTTTAAATGTACACAAAGGAATATGAAGGTCTTTATGTAGCTTGATAAGACAATTAAACGGAGTTTTGCCGCGAAAGTGAAAAAATGGCGTTGTAGATTTTGTATAATTTTCCAAAACCTGTGATGCTTTGAGTGTTAATGTGTTATTGTAGTGGATTATTAACCATTAGCTGTGCCCCGCGGTTTCGCCCGCTATTATCAAGTTAAAAAGTAGCCTATATTTGAATCCTAGGTATAATCTATGTAAATTCTAAATTCCATCCAAATCCGTTCAGCCGTTAAAGCGGTAGAATTGAATAGGGATCAAACATACTTACACACACACTTACACACAAACTTTCAGATTTAAAATATTAGTAGGATTAATACTTACTAGACGTGCATAAGTGTAGGGAAATCATAAAAAGCTGAAAAAACTGATTTTCGCCTTCGCTCCAAAACTCCAATAGAAGTTCATGTGAAGTTTCTACCACTTTACTGGGGCATGACTTGACTATAACTGCACCTTGACTCTTTTACTTGACTTTGACTGTGACTTGTGACTAGGACTTTTAATATGAAATACATTTGAATTATATTATTAGGTACTTGACACAGGCTAAATACACAAAATTGCGATGCCAAAATTTATAGAAAAAAAAGACAATCAAACAATTTTTTCGGCTTCCTAAAAAACTACAATTAAGTATAATTAATGGTTGTCTGTCTATATCATGCATTGTCTAACGCCCAATAATAAATTGTTCATATATCTCATTAAAATTTATTTCTTTGTATATAACCAAGTGTAGAGTAGTTCTTAAAAGCGTTTATTAAGTAATCAGTAACAAAGTTACTCATTCCAATTAGAAGCCATATAATCAATATACGGTATAATCTGGGAGTCTTCAAGTCAAGAGTTAATAGGTATCTTCTAGGCAAGCGTGCTATATCTTCGGCCGCATCATCACTTTCCATCAGGTGAGATGGTGGTCAAATGCTTGCCTATAGAGTATAAAAAAATAAAATGAAAAAAATAACCGATTGTCATTGTTATCAAATAATATAAACAGTAAGCACTTAAGGGTATAAAGATATAGGATTATTTGTTACATACCCTAACATCATGGTTTAGCTTTGTGAAGTAATAAAATTTGTTTGAATAATGATTTAGTATAATGATGTCACTTAAGCCAATGTCTCCGGAACACTGAGTCTACTGTGTATTGACAGCTTGTATTGGTATTGACATCATACAATCGCTTATATTTGCGGTGCAAATATACCTACATATTTTTTTTCACGTGCCAATAAATTTGTATTTACAACTATTACCCGCGACTTTGTTCCCGAAACGTTTATAATGGTGTGCGCATGTAATAATTTTAGGTAGACTTACGATTAAATGATAACATTTATTTTTACTGCGTGTATACCATCCTTGACCACATCATCACTTACCATGCAGTTGTTACAGGGATGAATATAGAGTTCATATAGCGGTAGCCTATCAAATTCAAATTCAAAATTCAAAATGTATCTATTAAAGACAATTAAGGTCCACATGACAAGGTTTACATGACGAGGGAAACTACAAACTAAATATAAATTTAAATAACTTAAAATTAAAAAAACTAAACCTTAAAATAACTTAAAATTAAAAGTATAATTTTCAATGCGTCATGTATTTTCGAGGCATTTAATTTAATTCTATCACACCTTTTTTTTTTTATACTCGGTAGGCAAGCTCGACCACCGTCTCACTTGATGGAAAATGATGCAAGATAGACAACAGATAGACAAAAACGTGATACTATCTGCTTAGAAAAATGTCTATAAATTTGATAACAGAAAGTTTAAAAGGTAATCATAAGAAAATAAAATATTAATATAAGCCCACACATTTATATGTAAGACAGGTAGATAGTGCCGGTCTGAAAATATATTCAGGAAGGCATTCTCCAGGTTATGTTTGTACAGCTTTAAATAATTATGTATGTACACTCTTTCCATCATCAAAAAGTGTCGTTTGTGCTATTCGAACTCCTTTGTAAAAAAATCCTTTTTTTCGATCCAATCATAGGCAAAATTTAACCACTATCACTAATTTTATTATGAAAACTATCGCGATTGTTATTCATTTTTATGGTACTAACCGGCTGTTAATCGCGTTATCTATTGTCGAAATACTCCGACCAGTTTCGAGCGTATACGACGCTCTTCAGTCAACAAAGCGGCCGATCCCGACGCCTGCGCGCGTCCAGGCGTCGGGATCGGCCGCTTTGTTGACTCCCAGATGAAGAGCGTCGTATACGCTCGAAACTGGTCGGAGTATTTTGACAATAGATAACGCGATTAACAGCCGGTTAGTACCATAAAAACTATCACTAATCTTTCACCAGATGTTAAGTGACGATGTGATCGACGATAGAGCATGCTTGCCTAGACTCTAGAGAGTGCCTATTCTATAATACACATTATAATTATGTATGGACCTACATCCAGCAAGTTAATACTGCATATAAAATAAAATAAAACTGTGATATATTTCAAATATAGCACCATTGAATCCGAACTGTTCGTTGCCTTACTTGGATAAGCGTTCGCATTCTAAGACCCTTGTTTTTGCTTAGAAGGCGATACCTTTATCGGGTTCGATTCCCGGTAGGATCACAAGTTTTCTCCCGGATAAAAAGTTGGTGAAAAAAGAATATTGGTGTTCTGGTTCTATCGTGATTGTGTGTGTGATGTGTTTTTCGGCACCCACGACACAAGTCATCGAATTTACTATGGGGCTGTGAGTGTGAAAGCGTTTATGTTATGTTTATTGACGCTATCGCTTGTTGGTAATAATTAATTGTAAAATATGACTTTAACAGGGACAAAATGAGATTTACCTTTTCCTAAACTTCTTTCCCAGGGGTGTTTTACTGCCTTATTATCATACTAATCCTACTAATATTATAAATCCGAAAGTTTGTGTGTAAGTATGTTTGTTCCGTCTTCACGCTTTAACGGCTGAACGGATTTGGATGACATTTGGAAAGTACATAGATTATACCTAGGATTAGCACATAGGCTACTTTTTAACTTGATAGTAGTGGGCAAAGCCGCGGGGCACGGCTAGTATTATAAATCCGATAGTTTGAGTGTATGTTAGTGTATGAGTGTGTAAGTATGTTTGTTCCCTCTTCACGCTGTAACGGCTGAAAGGATTTGGATGAAATTTGGAGTGTACATAGCTTATACTTAGGATTAACACATAGGCTACTGTTTATTTTAATAAACGCGGTGCACAGCTAGTCATTGTATAGGTACAAACAAACAAACAAACGCATTCACACTCACATCCCCACACTAAGTTCAAAGACTTGTATCGTGGGTGCCGGAAACATTCACATCACACACACATTACACCCAGGTAGGTACATGTAATGAATCTATAAAACTCAGAAACTATTGAACGGAATTTACTGAAGTTAGTAAAAAAGCGAAAAATCCAATTACGGGCAAGTAAAATTACCTATTTATTTACCACTTCCCAAAAAAGGAGGAGGTACTCAAGTCGACTATATTTTTTTTTTATGTGTGTTACCTCATAACAGCTCTCCACGTGAGCCGATATCAAATATTTTTTTTTAGTTTGAAAGATATTGCATTCTAATTGGTCCCATTTAAATTTGATCAAGATCTGATCAATAGTTCTTGAAATATCGTCAATAATGTTTATTTTGTGACGAATAATGCGTACTTTGACGATGTTCTGGTTTACCCGACTTCAAAAGTTACCTCACAACTTCTTTCGTTGTAAGCCGATTTTGATGTTTTTTTTTTTATTTGAAAGCTGGTGGATCAAGGTTCCGATGATAAAGTGGTGAAGTCGGTTTTTTAAAACTTTGCTCGCGTTGAATATTTTAAACTTTTTCGTTAATACCTATTGTGCAATTGCATAATACCTTATCACAGCTTTAATACAAGTATTTAAAATTCAAGTGTTCTCAATTTTAGTGTTGCTTACAAACTTTAAATCGTTATTTATCCTAAATGAAAATTCGAAATTAAAAATCATATAAAATCCTAAACAGAATGATTGAATTTCGATTATTGACATGTGTTTAGTGACTCCCGCAAGCTTAGGACAAATCGATAGTCCTAAGAATCTTTTAAATCGCTCTACGTGTTTCGTCTCTAGGGCGCCACAACTGAACAAACTTTTTTTTTTTTTTTTTTGTGACAGGCTAGTGTTTGACCACTATCTCACCTGATGGTAAGTGACGATGTGATCGAAGCTGGTAAACACACTAGACCTGGAATACGCAGGCTCTCAAGGATAACTGCCGGAACACCGTATTTGGCTTGGCGGCAGACTTTCAACTTGATGGTGGTAAGCTACTTTGGTAGCAAGCCAGGCGAGCAACTCACAAAATGCTCTACCACCTCTCAAATGTGCACCACCCGGGGACCACGTGTAGGGAGTCAGACTTAAGGGGTATCCTCCTACGGACGTGGACATACCGTAAACGGTGGCAATGTACTTGTTTGTAATTATTAGTACCTATCTTGTGGTGTATACGAATTTAAATAATTTATTTGCTAAGACTGTACTTAATTGTTAAATAAGATAATGAAACGCACTTACCTATTTATTTTTATTTTATAGCTCTTAATTCCATGGAAGATGGGACGGCCTTTAGTGTGGGATGCAACTTGTGTCGATACTTTAGCTCCGTCACATCTGATTTGAGATTGGGGTTGGTGTCGCGGCAACATTGGCAGAGCAGCGCAAACGGCGAAAATATGGAAACCTCGGCAGTGGTTACCTACATATTATTATTTGAGCCGTTTGGTGTTCAGACACTGGGTTTGTGGGGACCGGGAGCTCATTCTATTTTCAAAAATCTATCACAGAGCCTGGCTCAACGTATTAGCATTGCAGCCAGCATGATGGGAACGCTACCCACTGGTAGTGGGCTTGAGCACTTGAGTTACCTATAGGCTCGATGTCTTGTAGGTAACTTGGTTCTTTGCTGTATATAGTTTTAGAAAATATAGGCAATTGGCACGTAGATAATCCAATTTATAGTTTATCGTTTTATAGCTCTGATATGTATATGTTTATCCCTAATAAATCACCCGATTTTAACATCTCCGGCTAAAATAAATTTGTGTATCGTCTGAATGTAGCAAGCAAAACAAGCTGAATTGCTTGTATCGCCATAAAAATTACCTACCATCAAAAAATAGAAGTGACGATACGCGATACGTGGCTTGTCCTTATACGCATCTACGCATAGGTACACCCTGGGTTCGTTTTGCTTGTTCTGACGGTACCTGCGGGACGAGAAGGCATGGACCTATTATTACGTCGCCGCTTCCATACTAAGTGAGCAGATTACATATAATACAGATTTTGATCATAGAATATCCTGAAACCTGGCAGCAAAAAAGTAGATATATATATCACAATAATTACGATACCTACTTTCTTTTTTTTTTTTTTGATTCACTAAATTGGACGATACACATACAGTATTGGACAATCACGTAAAATATATTATTCATATAAAGTAAAGTGTACGGCCTTCTAGTGTTCACTACACTGCATGCATAGAATTATTAGTTGTTATTTGAAGTACATAATTATAAATACAATTTACGGAATGAGATTTTGTGAATTAATAATGTGTGAAGCAAAAATTAAATGTGAGGTTTTAGGTGCCATTTACATAAGTGGTGCTTTATAGAAGTGTTTGATACATTGAAGATGTCCAAGTCTTGATAAATTTGGTTATATGCGAAACACATACGATTTATAGGAGAGTTTTGTCCATAATTTGTGCGACATTGTGGAAGGTTGAACGTTTTTCTATTCTGTAAACGGCTGCTACAACGAGGGATGACAAAACCTATATTTTCGAGCAGATCTGGGCTATCTAATTTGGAGCTAATTAATTTATGCAAATATACAATATCAGCGATGTTGCGCCTTGGTTCGAGTGTGAGCATTTTGAAGTGTGTAAGTCGCGATTCGTAAGACTTAAGACTGCGACAGAGATTGTGTGTATATGACAGGTGATATAGAATTTTTTTCTGAAGCTTTTCCAGTCTTTGTATGTGGACTGCGTAAGAAGGGCTCCAGATTGGGCTACAATATTCTAAAACAGATCAAACGAAGCAGTTAAAAAGAATGATTGGGATTTCAAGATCTTTCCAAGGCGAGTGCCTAATTTTAAGCGTTTCGCCTGATTCGCCTAGTTCGCTGACCCACAGAGCGTAGCAAATAAGCTAGTTAATGACAAAGCCAAATGTGGGTCACATAAGTGTATCTCTAATTAGAATATACAAATGACATTAGAAGTAGAGCCCTAATAAGAAGCATAGGTTCATATCAAAATATCCTCGAAAGGAATTTACCGAAGTACGTATGTTTTATTGGAACGATAAGAGTTGTTTTCTCGCTTCGATTGCGTTGTTTTTGTGTATTCGACACTTTTAGTTTTTGTTCCCAGCTTCCACACGTGACGACGCCACTTCTACACAAGTTTGTACACTTTGTAATCATTTGTTTGTGATTCTGTGGTGCTAACTTATTATTTCGAGAGCATACTTACATACAGATCTTTCATTTTAAATGTGCATAAAACATTTCTTACATTTGACACTCGATCGTTTGGCATATTTGGATCACATTTAAAACTAAAGATCTCTACTATTTTTACTCTCCGTTATCACAATATGATGTCAGCAATCAATGGAGGAAGTACCTAAATAGATAAAAAAAAATATTCGACTAATGCATTTATTCTCGTAGTTGTTAGTAATATTACGCTCGTTAGATAGCCAGTTCTGTTACAAATCAGTAGGTAATTATTTGATAGGCTTTAACGAGCATCTAACCACCGCTCGTTATCAATTGAATTAAACAAAATAAATGTGCCATTAAAACTACAGGATTAATGTATTACGTGAAACAGTTTTTAATAGATCTAATAAAGTAAAATAAACGCTCTAAAATCCGTTTTAGGCTTTTCAGGTTAAAATTTTTTCTACGTAATAATATAATCCTGCTCTATTCAAATTGCCCGCCCAGCCAGGCAACACTAATCAAACATTCATCACAAAAGCTTTATTAATCCACACGGTTTAGCCCACTTTTATCTGCATTCGTGAACGGTAAACAAAGGCTGGGATATCAGCCAAATCCCATTTAGAAATGCGAGCTCAGTGAGAGCACAGGGAACAGTCAACGTGCCCCATGTCAAAAAGTTAAATAAAATAACCCATACATCACAGATACCTATTATATAATTATATAGGCTATCTCACACATACCTCCATGAGGACCATGAGAAAACACTGTCTCCAGAATTACCTACATGAACATATGCCGTAAATTACAGTAAGTCATATGGCTTCGTCGTTGAGTGTAAATAAGTGTGTGTGTGTATATATACATAAAGTCAGAATTGGACTTGATCTTAAATAAAACTAACGAATTGGATACTTATGGTTTTTACAGCAAAATTAACCATGCGACTAAATCGAAAGGGCAAAACGATCAAAAGAAACGGGAAGAGAAAATCCGTTGGAGATAAAAGTTATCTCTCAAAATCAGCAAATTAATATATATGGGATACAAGCGATTAGTTGAAGAATTGATAGCCATTGCGAAAGAAACTCCTCGAAAAGTGACGAATTTTAGGGCATAGGTATGTAATTATTGGACTCAATGACTTTTTTTTATTAACTTAATCATTTACAATTGTTCACTAAAGTTATACATAGCACCTTTAAACCAAAAGAGGTTTGTTTAGGTACTGACATTCGTACCGCACTGTTAGAACAAGCATTGTAACATAATATAAAATGGTTTCACGGTATAAAATATAATACACGCATAGTAAACAAAGAGATGCACCTACCCAATTCGACCAACCTTATTCGTCGTAGGTATAATAAGCATGACAACCAGTGAACGCAGCGCGTTAAATATGCATTATATTCAAGCTAGTTTTAAACTAACCAAGTCGGTCTGGATAAAGGGCGATCACTTTTGGTTTTATTATGTGAAATTTTGCAAGTATTCCCAAAGTTTGTCGCAGACATAATCAATATGAAAATTCCAGCTAAACCTGTTATCGACAATCAAACTTATTAAGATGTTTAACTTGATCAATTTCATCACAAGAACACGTTTTAGCTGGGATTTTATTATGCATAAAGCTGTGACTGTGGGCAATTATCTTAGTAAATGTTTTTTTTTTGTCTTTGATGGTTCGAGTGCACATGTATAATTTTTATTTTGTCTGCATTTAATACAAGATCTGAATCGTGCCACCATTGGGCTACTCGAGTAAAAATTTGCTGCATCCATATCTATTAGCATCATCTGTGAATTTAGATCGCAATTCTGAGGTTGATATATTGGGTTGAAATCCATGTAAATTTAAAAGTACTCGCACTACATAGACGATCTAACTAGGAAATCAATGTATTTAGTTAATGTTTCTAGAAAAATCCTACTAATAATTATTATAAATCCGAAAGTTTGTGTGTAAGTGTGTTAGTATGTTTGTTCCCTCTTCACGCTTTAAACGGATTTGGATGAAATTTGGAATGTACATAGCTTATACCTAGGAACACATAGTCTACTTTTTAACTTGATAATAGCCGGCGAAGTCGCGGAACACGGCTAGTATGTAATATGTATAAAAGTACCCATTTAGCAGTTGAGTATTCTATTTGAAGTAGATGCTGACCACACAAATCTTCTCCTGTTAATGTCGCCATCCATGAAGGCGCGGGCCCTCATAACAAAAACATTCATTACTAGGCAGTCATACTTGGTAGGTATGTCTCGCATTTTTATTTAGCCTAGGGACAGGCGTTGTTTTGTGGTTGTTCTTTGAAAATTATAGCGAATTGTTTGTTTTTGTACTCACCTAATTACTTTTACATTTCACTTGGGAATCATGTTCTAGTGAAGGTTTCTTTGAAAATATATATACCTACATACATAGGTAAAGTAGTAGAACTAATTACATACCTACTTAATATAAATGTAAACTAAAAGGATGCCTTTATTTCGAAATCTTTAGCTAAAATCATATTTCGATGATTGGTTGTTATACCTCTTTATTGTTAATTTACTTATTATGTAAATACATGTACCTACACATGAACCTGAAATTAATTTTCTTCATAAATTATTATTAAAATATGTGTAATTTAGCTTAATAAGAAATAACTTAACAATTTTAATTTATTGGAAGCTCGAAAGGAGAAGCTGGTAAAACTAATTATCAACTAAGTACTTTGGTACAATATCTTTTGTTATACACAGTTAAACAATAAAGAATATTCTTATTCTGATTATAATTCTAATTGGAACTAGGTATGTAAGTAGTGTTATAGAAATCGGGTTACTGGCATTGAACTGTTCCCAAGTTTCACATCCAAATTTAGTGAGCCATCCAAAATTGGACGCGAGGGGTGATTTACTCGCATAGGTATTTCAATGACAAATACTTACCAAATAAAACCATTGAAACTTTAAAATCTTTTCGGGGAAAATGTGGCTTAATTCACCTAAAACGATTTGCCGCATATCATCAAACCACGACCCTACACTTCCCTAAAAAAGTATGTCACCAAAAGTCGGCGTTGTTTATTTCCGCGTCAAGATTTTTACATAATCTAATATATTCCGCGTCCACCCTGCGGTCTCGTCGCAGATATAATTCGTTACTCGGCGGCACCCATTTATATTCTTGTCGAGTGATTTTTTGCGCCATCCACTTTGGTTAACTTTAACATCATTAACACAAGCCTCTGGTGCGGAGTTTTGTTACTTTAAATTGGAAAAAGTGAAGGCAATTTGTTCTTATAAATGGCTAATTTATTAAGAAAACGCGAGATATATTTGGCCGCAAAAGACCCAAATTACTTAACGTTGATACCGTACTGGCATATTATTCTGTTCTTAAATTTTGAATGGATGAATAAATAAAAAAACAATCATATTATTTATATCTAAGTACAATGGGAGGACTTATTGCTAAAAGCGATCTCCCAGTCAACGTTTGGATGGATAGGTTGGTGGTTATATATATATATATATTTGTATAATAAATAGATAGAGACAAATAAATAAATATACATATTACAAAAGGTACTCAAAAACAAATCTGAATAATAGGTACTTAGAGGCTTTGAGCTTCCGGTGACAGCTACATAGAATTGCAGTCTACTATTGTGCAGTCTACAATTGTGAAGTTCTAAAATTCAAAACATCAAGACCCTGTGACCAACCACCAAACAGATCCCAAAGGACTAGTGCAGCGTACGTAGATGCCATCCTCACAGACCGCCGATCTTAAAAAAATACAAGTAGCGCCATCTCTGATATCTGTGTTACGACTCTTACAAGACTTACAAAAGTATACAATGTACGTGAACCGTAACAAGAAAAGGAACCTTGTTAGAGTTTCCATTCCAGGCATCTCATTGTATTCTTATCACAAGGCGTAGCACTCGCGCGGTTGGGACTTACAGATTAGGAGATATTCACATCCATAACGAGATGGCGTAAGAATAGCCCCGCGCTCTGTAGTTGTTGCGATCGTCCATATACGATACTCGTACATGCATGATGTCATTTCTAGACTTCCGATTGAAATACTGTTAACATGAGAATAGGCGACAGCCAGTAACTAACTGGAACTGTCCGCTGCTGGCGTAGTTGTGTGCGCGTCCGCTTTCTAAGAAGTGGGGATCAGGTTCGATACCCGGCATTACTTTTAATAATATGTACCTATATTTAATTCCATTGCGGACAAACAGGAATTAAAATGTTTTATCTGTCCCCCTAATGCCGATAGGGGGACATATAAAACATTAAGAAGTTGAATAAAGTTCGAACTGTCCCCTTATTGCTAACAGGGGGACAGATCAAACTTTTTTGTTCGTTCTGTCACCCCATGGGGACCAGGGGGACAGATCGGAATATTCCGGTGGGAACACAGGTTTATCCTTAAAGGGAAATATATATTTCTGTTTCTGAGTGTATGCTGTGAATGTTTCCGGCACCCGAGACACTAGTCTTCGAACTTAAATGCACTTTAGACTTGCAAATGAATATTTAAGAAGGATTTTTTCATATTTGAATCCTTTTGGTACGGAACCCTAAAAATGAAACAAATAAGGTTTTGTATCTATACATTTATTATTCTAGTACAACATACAAAACATAGATTAACAACAATATACATTACTTTGATTTATTCAACGGACTTCATATTACAGTGCTTGGGGCACCACTTATTGCTCTTTCGAGTTTTAGAAAGCCATTGTTATCGGGCATAGGCAATTTGCCATTCAATTAGGTGAATATATTTAACACAATGTAAAAATAGCACCGACATTTTATTGCAAAAACATTTACTCCCAATAAACTAGTTTGCGCTATTATCTAGCGAATATTGTTAAATACAGTCAGCAACAAAAGTAGCTAAACAATTCGAATTTTAAATAAAGACCAATGATGATGATAATTATTATATTTAAAAAAACGTGGGTATGGTCAGCGCTTATTATTAATTATAACGTAGCAATATCCCATTTTAATATGGATCTATTTTGAACTAGCAGTGTTCAGCTACATTTATCGCTGACTGAAATGTCGTTAGGCATATTCGAGACTTTACAAACCCATTGTTTTGTAGTTCAAAGCGACTTTCTTGGTTTGATTTCATATTTCAAGCTATGATACCCCGGCAAATGTATGAATAATTCAAATTTCTGTATGAATAACACTGAACCTATGGAATTTTAGGTAAACTATCTAACTTTATAAACATTTACTTATTAAAGCTATTTAAATGTTCCTTGTGCGAGTACATAACCTAATGGGGTTTATATGTTACACATCTGAAAAAATAAACAATTTACAATGTTATAGTGATAAATTTAGAAAGGAAAAATTATCGCTTGAGGCGGGATTTGAACCCGCGGCCATAGGGTGCCCTATTGCTCTAACCGCTGAGCTACACAAGTCCCGCCTGAAGCGACGAAATTAACCTTTCTAAATTTATCAATTTATCAATTTATCAATTTTCTGCCGAGCATGGCTAATGCTGTATAAATAAAATCAATTTACAATGTTACTTATTTTTTTATGTAAATTATATATTAGACGCAGATTTGTTTATAGGAGCATTATGAGAAACTGTTTGCCCCAAATAAACGAGAGATTACCACTGCACATAAGATTTTGCATTTATATTTGTGTAAATGTATATAATTTTATATACTCTTCGGTAATAGTGAATATTTACGAATATATAAATCTGCACCAAATAATTATTAGACTACGAAAAATAGTTTGAAACGAATCGTCCACTGAAATGAGAGACAAATGCTTTTGACTCAGGTCACTTTCTTGTCGTATGGACGAGAAGGCATTCCTGGGGTCAAATTTTTTTACAGTTCGCTTAAAGGCATCCGATACGACATAACGACTGTTGTCTTACGACTAACAACCAAGACCGACGGCATCACCAGCCCTCCAAAGCACGTTAGCACTCACGGTTTGTTGCGGTAATAGTTGGAGAGGTACAAGATAGCAGACATTTCGTTTCAGATAGATTTTAATAACTACGCGGCTTGTAATGAAAATGATAAATTACAAATACGTAATAACCTGTCGTTCTCACTATATTCATTATTCAGTGCGTGCACACTTACTAGGCCTTACTTTTATTAGAACACTTACTTATGTATTACGTTTCAATTCCGTAGCCGATGCCGCAGAGTGCGCGACACAAGAACTTTGGCTCTTGTATCAACAAAAAGAGCGTATACATCTTATCTCTTTAACATCGAGCTACAAATACAATGATGGTACAATGAGGTCCGCGTTCGAAAGTGTCCGCGGGACACAGGCGACAAAACGAAATATAAGCGACAATGCCGTCTCGCCAAAAACTTCGTAAGGTGAAAAGATAACTGTCGTCAATATTTTTTCTAAATGGAAAAAATATTGTTTGCATTCCTCGTCACTTTTCGCGAGATATACGACTGAGAATCATGTCAGTGCCAATTTCGAGCTTACTTCTGTAGTTCGTTTTGCCCCACTGGCTCATATTTGGCTACTTTTAGACTCATTCGATACTTAAAGACGCTTTCAGTATTTTAATTGCTATTTTTTAGACGATTTAGTTTAGTTTCTTTATTATTATCTACGTAAATCGTTTCCGCTTAGGCATATTACGATTAAAGGCCACAAAAAAGTTCTAAGTAAGCTGCTGTAAGTTGATCCGAATATTTTTCGCTGATTACCAATTAACCAAACAACACCTATTTATCATTTAAATAGTTTTCAATACGACGACTAATGTTGCAGACCTAGCCAGGGGGTCTATTCCGGGCATAGATTATCGTGACATCGACGTCGAATACGAACGATTTTCTTTTGTAATGAACATCGAATCAACCGAAATTTCAACCAATCGACTGTCGTATCGACGTCGCATCAATTCGAACAATCGTATTTTGGCGACCAGAATAGATCTACTGTAGGTATATTCTGTTAGTTATTGCGTCGCGCACTCCGCTCCTCTACCCTATTCTTAACATTATATAATTCCATACCTCTAATACACTTTTGCTTTATAAATGCGTTAAATACTTTTGGTTGTTCTCAGCCTTCGTTAAATTAAATTGTTTCGACGCTATTTCTTTAATAAAATACTGTTAATCTTTGGAAAACATAAATTTACACTTAACAGCTATTTTGTATACATTTTGAACATAACATATGATATATATAATATACGTGTATTATTATTGCCTAGACGTCTACATGCGACCTAAAACTAAAATATAAATGCTATGCATTGGTATTGATTATTAAATAATATATTTAAAGTCCATACGCGGACTTAAAAAGATAAAAATAAACAAGAATATAAAATAACATTAAAAGCTAATGCTACATGTGCAAATAATATTTGTGATTCAACCTTCATTAAAATCTTATACAGTTGATATTTATACAACTTGGTCAGATCTTTTGGACATTATTCGTAAAACTATGTAAATGGGGAAGCTATTCTCCAAACACCAATAATTCCTTTGGGTCGGCAAGTTTTTTTTTTGTCGTTTGATTTTGTATAAAAAGCTACCACAAAAAGATTACCACTGAATACAAATTTCACATTTCTTGCCTTTCAAAACGCACCGAAACTATGCGTCAGCCTTACAATGAAAGACCTCCTAGTTCTGAAAACTCCAAAACAGCTCGTATGAGTTCAACTGTCAGAAACCGAAGTACTTTCATAAACTGTCACTTTACCGCGAAATAAAAACGTTTACAAAGCTGGCAACAACTTTATGACAGTTGCCTTTACAATGTTGGTACAAAAATCATCGCACGTCAAACAAAAAGCGAATCATTTTAAAAAGAACCAACGTTTCCCTTTGGTGTATTGCCAATAGCTGCCAATATTTTAATGTACACCGATAGTTGGTGTTTTTATGTTGGCAATACCACCAATTACTCGATTTTGCAAGACGGTTTCGGTATTGCCATTTTTAACTGACAGTTACGTTTTGGAAGTTACCGATTCCGACACAGCGCCGGTTTATTTCCCAAGGTTGGCAACATTACACGAGTGGTTTCGGTAGATGTTCACAGCAGCTGACACTTGCCGATCTTCCTGCGGCGGCGATGTTTCTCTTCCTGCTGCGGATGGTTGCGAATGATGCGTACCAACTGGAATTAATTAATACTCAGTTAATTATTATAAACACCTTTCTCTTTTATTTACAAGGCATTTTTTCGACAATAATATTGGGTTAGGATATTTTAACAGAATCAATGACGGTAAAACTGTTCGACTGGGGATATCGGGACTAATTGTAGTTTTGGGACCGTAACAATTCGACTAGATCGAGAAATAGACGCAAATAAAACAGTTCTAACGGGGAATTAAGTCCCGTATAATTTTTTGTGTGAAGTAAACATCACATTTAAGATACATATAGATCTAATTGTGGCAATGCGATTGACAATGAAGCTCGTAAGACTAACCTAAACTGTGTACATTACATACAACATTTTAAGTCAACCGTGTCATGATTGTATCACAAAGAAAACTCGAAAAAAAGCTCTTAGTTAACTGCCCGCTGGCGTAGTTGTTGGCGTATCTGTCTTCTAGCCGACGGATATCGAGTTCAATTCAAGGTAAAAATACAAGTTTTCTTCCGAAAAGTAATTTGTGTTGCTTGTTCTGGGTGTAAATATTTAAAGTTTCCGGCACCACGACACAAGTCTTCGAACTTATTATCCCCACAATAAGTTTTGTGGTTGCCGGTGCCTGCGAATGTAAAAGATGTTGTTATCTTGTTAACGTGGGAGGTCGGGGCAACGTGCATTTTGTAATGTCTGTATAAAGGTCCCCACTGGGTATTAGTGCAGTACGCGGCACTCACCTCGTGGAAGGCGGCGTCGATGTTGAGCGGCGGCTCCTTGGCGCTGGTCTCGATGTAGGGCGCGGCACTCACCTCGTGGAAGGCGGCGTCGATGTTGAGCGGCGGCTCCTTGGCGCTGGTCTCGATGTATGGCGCGGCACTCACCTCGTGGAAGGCGGCGTCGATGTTGAGCGGCGGCTCCTTGGCGCTGGTCTCGATGTATGGCGCGGCACTCACCTCGTGGAAGGCGGCGTCGATGTTGAGCGGCGGCTCCTTGGCGCTGGTCTCGATGTATGGCGCGGCACTCACCTCGTGGAAGGCGGCGTCGATGTTGAGCGGCGGCTCCTTGGCGCTGGTCTCGATGTATGGCGCGGCACTCACCTCGTGGAAGGCGGCGTCGATGTTGAGCGGCGGCTCCTTGGCGCTGGTCTCGATGTATGGCGCGGCACTCACCTCGTGGAAGGCGGCGTCGATGTTGAGCGGTGGCTCCTTGGCGCTGGTCTCGATGTATGGCGCGGCACTCACCTCGTGGAAGGCGGCGTCGATGTTGAGCGGCGGCTCCTTGGCGCTGGTCTCGATGTATGGCGCGGCACTCACCTCGTGGAAGGCGGCGTCGATGTTGAGCGGCGGCTCCTTGGCGCTGGTCTCGATGTATGGCGCGGCACTCACCTCGTGGAAGGCGGCGTCGATGTTGAGCGGCGGCTCCTTGGCGCTGGTCTCGATGTATGGCGCGGCACTCACCTCGTGGAAGGCGGCGTCGATGTTGAGCGGCGGCTCCTTGGCGCTGGTCTCGATGTATGGCGCGGCACTCACCTCGTGGAAGGCGGCGTCGATGTTGAGCGGCGGCTCCTTGGCGCTGGTCTCGATGTATGGCGCGGCACTCACCTCGTGGAAGGCGGCGTCGATGTTGAGCGGCGGCTCCTTGGCGCTGGTCTCGATGTATGGCGCGGCACTCACCTCGTGGAAGGCGGCGTCGATGTTGAGCGGCGGCTCCTTGGCGCTGGTCTCGATGTATGGCGCGGCGAGCTGGCGCGCGAGGTCGCGGCCGGCGTCCTCGCTGACGGCGCGCACGTGCACGAGGTCCACTTTGTTGGCGGCGAGCAGCATGGGGTACGTCTCGCGGTCCTTGACGCGCAGGATCTGCGTGTGGAAGTGGCGGATGTTCTCGTAGCTCTGCTTGTCGGTCACGGAGTACACGAGCAGGAACCCGTCGCCCTTGCGCATGTACTGCTCGCGCATCGCGCTGAACTCCTCCTGCCCCGCTGTGTCCAGCACTGGAACGGTGTACGCCCGTTTTGTTACCCCTTCCGACTTTAGCTTTGTAGGTCGAACAATAATTAAATAATTTCAAAGAACAATGGCGAACTCCCATACATCATTTTAGTTGAAGTAAAATAGCATCGTATACAGATAAAAAAATATCTTAAGTAAGGCCGGTTGCCTTCTGAGCTTAATTTTAAAAGAATTGTCGTTTTAGAAGGCCTAGTTATTAAGATATTAAACAAAACATATTTGTAGGTTATGGCTCAGCACACTTTGCCGATCTCTTTTTGAATACGCCAACAGTTCTGGCAGTCGTGAATTCGTGATAAAAGCCCATTCCAAAGAGCCACCACTACGTTTAAACTTGAAATATATTATTACTTGACACTGGCTAAATGCACAAGATTGCGAAGCTAATATTAAAAGAAAAAAGAAAAAAAAAACAAACGTCAAAAGTGAAAATGTCATTCATACGACAGTTTGGTATTGCCATGACATTTGCTTTTTCCCCTTAAATGTCGATGACTGCAATAGCAACCGCAGCTATTTTTAGAAAACGCGTGAATGACAGACGGATTCTAGACAGCTGATGGTTCATACATAAGTTACCATAGTATTTTTTGTTTTATGGATACATCATAAGCATTAGCATTACGGCTTAGGAATATAGAGATGCACTAGGGTAAGGCAATGGACATGGTAACATCTTATTAACCACAGTATAGACAAAATCAGAAAAGTGAAAAATGGTTGAAAGTAATCGTTTTGTTTCTTTTAATGTGTATTTTTTTACCTGGCTTCGTCTGCCTTTTCTGTTGTTTTAGTAAATCTTTGTAATTTATTTGAGTGAATTTCGTTAATTTCACATTTAAATACGATCAAACATAGGCCAACTAAAATTTCGCCATTGGTCTTTGGCAGTTCATAATAACTGTAGCCTTTAAAAATATAGCTGTATGTTAGCTTGCATTTAAGAATTCTGGTATATTTTTTGGTTTATATTTAACACAGTACAACATTAAATCGAGAAGCGAGTTGCCGAGTCTAACATTATCAAAGGTGCAAAGACTTTGATGCCATCTACAGGAGATGTAATAACACCAAGGATCACCTGTTATAGGTATTGATAACGCCAATTCCACAAACCAAACGGCAGATAAAACGACATTGTCCTCACCATCAAGTATGCACCATTGTCCGTCTACCTCCGTGTGCTGAATGTAGGAGTCCTCGATGGTGGGGTCGTAGTCGGTCACAAACAGCTTCTGGAAGAACTGGATCGTGATGGCGCTCTTACCCACGCCTCCGTCACCTACCACCACCAGCTTCACCTGCAAGTTGAGAAGTCTCTTGTCAATACCTGCTGCAATATCACCCATGTGAACAATAACGAAAAATGATTTTGAGGATAATAAGAAGTACCTATGTTTTTCTCAGGATTAAAGCTAACTGCTTAATTCATTAAAATATGTTCAGCATTGTTTTTGAACAGGTGGCAGAGAAAGGGACATTTATACCTAGTTTAAAAAATGCATTAACCTCAAATATATTTCAATTATTATTTACTTTTAAATATAAGTTGGATAAGTTTAAAGTGATGTGTAAAAGATGTCAACAATTGTGGTTCTTTATATCATTCTTTCTAATTGATAGAGTATGATGATGACTATTATGGCTCCTACTCTTCACATTGTTAGCTGGCTACTGTCACCATCATGTAGACTTGGCAATGAATGGAAAAGTGAAAAATATTTTAGTAAGTGCCAACAAAAAAGGAAATATGATAAAAATCCACAGAAATTTAGACAATAACATTTCAATTTATAGGAGAACATAATATGATCTAACACTACATAATATAGTCTAACACCACAGACACTTCATACAAATGTTCCAAATCAGCATCACACATGAACAGAGACCATATGACCTTTCAAATGTGTATATGTGTGCGATTGCCACATTTGCTCATGCACTTGCTTCACACATAGCTTGTTTAGGCTTGTTTGAGTATTCAATCCAACCAATCAACGGCGAGGTGGGGGTGTGGGTCACGGTTTGCAGGCAGAGGGGTCCGTTCTGTGACCATATGCCAGGAAAGCTTGGAGTTGTCAATATCAATGAGGGTCTTCAAAATAATTAATTAAAATGATTACTACATAGCTGACATCAGTAAAACTAGCATTAATTAAGGTGGAAAAGACTAATTTCTCCATCAAGAAACAAAGTTTTTGTAAGCTCAGGCTACAAAGTCTAGTACAAGTTATTGTCATACGCAAAACTCGGTTCCGTTTTGTTGTCTTCCATACAAAGAAGAAGAATATGCTTTTGGAATAAAGTTTAATTAAATAAGTTTAGTTTTCTTCCAAAATCAAAACTCATACAGACCCTAGATGACCAATACAAACTAGTTCCAAAGACTGGGCAAACCATACTGGGATACAATTTCCGTGTGATTATTTGCTACTACTGCATCATGCCATGACCATTTTGCCCATGTGTGAACTAGAGGGGGCTATGAAACATTCTATATAGGTCCTGAACTAAACCTACACTGTCACTGCCGAGGAATATGGACATAATTGTCTTGGCATTGACTACCAATCAACTCTGAAAAGAAAACACACTCTTAGTATTTGATTCTATGAGGTACATCATTCTCGGTGAGCAGTAGAATGCTGATAAGTCAATATCACACTGTGTTGAAGGTCGTATCAGTATATTTTTGTGATTAAGATGTCAAAATATATTCATCATCACATAGTACATTTTTAGCAGAAGCAGTATTTTCCTTCCCTAGAGACATTTGTGTATTAAGTTCTATCTCGGGTGTGATATAAAAGTTTCTGGCACCTACAATAACACCACTGAGACTTGTGCTATTGACGGAGCAGCGACACAAATTTCCATTGGGCAATCATGTTTTCCCCACAATCAAACTCGATACCCCTGCTTAGATGGCGGCACCTAACTAAGCTATCAGCCAGTTCAAATAATAATAAATAAACACTTTTGCTATTGAATCAACTGATTTGTGATGGCAGTATGCAGATTTATGATCCATGATTGGTCAACTTTCCTTTACAGTAGCCATAATTAGAGATGTCAGTGACAAAATTAACGAAAAAAACGTCAAAGAATGTTAAGAAAGAACGTCAAAATGACAGTGTTTAAATGAAACCCTATGTAATGTTTCTCTATTCCTATCCCTATTAGAATACTGCCTCATTTGTCTTTGGGATGTAGACAAACTTCCTAAAGCACATACTGTGTGTTATAGTCATCATGAAATTTAAAAGTTCAGGGATGCGCTGTATGTGGAACTTCAAGTCTAGAGTGAATAGGTATCTTCTAAGTAAGCATGCTACATCTTCGGCCGTATCATCACTGTCCATCAGGTGAGATAGTGGCCAAATGTTTACCTATCTGGAATTAAAAAAACTTTGTAGTTTAAAATTGAGAATTAATATTTACTGTGTAACAGTCTTGTCAATTATGATACCTATTAGACGAATAAACAAACACATTAACACAATATATACTACACAAATCTCAGTAGATTATAAATAATATTCTCATCTACAGATAAACAAAGGCTTATAATTTGTTCGTGTTAGTAGGTACTATTGTACATAATTGTTCCAGTTAGTGAGTGAAATATAAGTTAATTTCAATATAACATGAGTTATTAATTTACTGTCCTAAGGCAAAGGGGAGAATCGTGCAATTTACTCACGGTGGGCAAATTCTCATTTGGAGGTCCCGGTCTCGTCATCTTTCCGCCGGGAAGCCGCGCAACGCATCCACCTGACTATGTAGCTTTGTTCTACCGTGATCATGGAATATTATCTGCAAGTTTACCACTACAATGTTAAATTACACAAAAAATTTCCACGACTTCCCTCAGTTTTTCACGAGCGAGCCAAAGAGAATATAATATAACCATAGATAAATAAAATGTACCTTTAAAAGTATACAATACTTACGTAGATAATATATATACCTAAGGAATTTAACCAAAGATAACGTTATAACTAGAAAGGTATAACCATACAGAACTCAGAAGCTAGCTGCGTAGCATACATTTTGTTTATTGAATGTTGGCATCAGTGAATCCACGACCGTCATACCGTCAAGTAAATTGACATGTTGACATTATTAACACAGCTGCGTTATAACCTTGAGAGGCACCGAAGCAACAGTGAAGAAGTGAGAACTAGTGAACGAAGTGAACCTACCTTGTTGATAGACAAAAGTGTTTTAAAACTAGTGTGGAAAGCCACAACAGATTAAGTGTTATTCGCATAAAAATCTTCTCAGAGACTCCGAAAAATCACTTCAAAGTTATGTTGATTAATTAGATATTTATCTCGATTCAAAAAACAACATTCATGTTGTAATTTTAACTCTCTCAAAAGTTTAGCAACGAACCATAGATAATAGAATAACTATTAAATAAATAAAATAAACATTGACATTCAGTTTTTAATGACATTGACAGATGATAATGACAGTTTTGCAGTGAAAAATATATTAACAACGAAATTAATATTCTGCTTAGGGGGGGATAGGATTGGGGCCTTTCGGCCCCGATTCTGCTAATGCACAGTCTGTTAAGGAAAATGGATGGTATGTATGATTAATTGATTATTCAAGAACACTTCATAGTTATACGAATTGCAGACGCATATGCACACTGAGATGTCACATAAGTTGGTGTGCATACCTGACCGACAACGCTGTGCGACGTGTATCTTACAGGTACGAAATAGGTATCAAGTTTTAAACTTATATTGTGAGGATTTACTACTAAATGAATCTCTATTTTATATAATTTATCTTAATTTTAAAACTTTAATGACCAAAATGTATAAGAAGTTAAGACGACCCACTTGGCGTGTACTTCATGTACTTCATCAACCTTTAGATCCACGCCTTTGGAGAGTAGAAACAGTATGTGCGTAGTCATGGATTACCTAGCACCACCTTGTGAAGATTTGCCTTGTATTTAGAACACGTACAATGCGAAATAAAATGATAGTAAGGACCTCAAGATCCAAATACTGAACTCCTCGTTAGCTTATTTGGATGTGTGTTCGCCTTCTAAGCAGGGGTATCGGGTTCGATTCCCGGCGGGAACACAAGAAAATTTGTGTTTCTGGTTCTGGTTGTAATTGTGTGTGTGAAGTGAATGTTTCCGGCACCCACGACACAAGTCATCGAACTTAGAGTGGGGCTGTGAGTGTGAAAGCATTTGTTTATGTTTAATACTACATTACTGCTATAAACAACTGAAATGCTGTTAACTGTAGCACAACGTACGCTCAGTTCGCATTATTAGATAGCATTATGCTCCCACGTTCAACGATATGAGATCTAATGAATATTAGAGTTTATTACCCTCACTGTAAATAGCAAATATTGGAAAGTGTTATTATAGAATATTTCTGTAAAATAATATAACTAGTCGTTCGTGCTGAACTGTGAGCTCGCGCCTACATTTTGCGTGATAGAGAACTACTCAATATGATACTTAATATGAACTAGATAATCACTATGAATACGACTCACGGTAGTTTTGATAAAATTCTCACAAGTATTACTCCCAGAGTTAGTCCAATATCTACGATAATAAAGGAATTATGTTGTTTTTTAGATCGCGCTATATTAAGTACTGAATTGGTTGTGAAACAAAATATTCGAACATAGGAGTACCCAATATACTACTAATATGGACTGCAGATGATCGCGCAATGATTCACATCAAAGGCTACAGCTCTCTATTGCAATAATTGTGCAATCTATTGGTAAAATCATCGAAATGTATATAACCAGTCCAGTGTTACATTCTACACTTCATAGTGCCGACTTGAGGTTAGTTTCAAGTGTGGAACGAGATTAAAATATTATGTCCCTTGCCCTTTATAAATGAAATGTCAATGAAACGTAAAATTGTTTATCGAATTAAAGTACATTATTTCTAGTTCCATCCCACGTCATTAAACTAGACGCAGTAAGCACTAAGCACCCGTCTCTTGAGTACTTATTCCTTGTCAAAGTGAGTCATGGTCATCGAGATAGGAAACAAACCTAAGCTACAACATCCTTGGTCATGGTAACTGTACATCATTTACTAAGTTCGATTTTAGAAAAAATATAATCTAGATAATGAATAATAAGAATTAAATTAAATTATAATTAATTACTGAATTTATTCAGGCTCAATGCTTTAACGACTTATTCATGTGTAGTGGTGATTAAACCTAAATATTCATTTCAATAAAATATTAATTATAAATGAAAGACATTCTATTCTATTCTATAATAGTACCTAGGTAGTTTGGGTATTTGATGAAATTTCATTCAGGTCCAACGGAAAGTATAACTTCTTATAATATTTCTTATAATTAATGTTGTGTACGGCTTGAAACACGTCTAAATTTCGACTTACTTTGTAGTCGACTAGTTTCGGACAAATTTGTTGTCCTTCATCAGGATGTTTCAAGCCGTACACAACATTAATTATGTGTAATACTCACGATAGTTTTAATTTTCATAATATTTCTTATCTATCTCACTTTTTCATAATGAACCAGAAACTTAATAAGAGAGTGAGGTAGAAGATATCTATTACTTCGCTATCTAGGACAGAATTAAAGGCAAATAATAGGTAAACATAATATTATGTTTGTTACCTATAAACGACTAAAACGCAGGGTCTATGTTAATGAAAACTAGATATAATAGTTAGGTATAATCAAAGAGGGACATATTTTTTAACACTGAAAATATTAAATATGTCACACACATTACACATATCGCATTTAAATGTGTCTGATGCAATTATAGCACCAAAAATACGAAAACATAAAAAAATATGTTATAAGACGAGCAAGGATTTTGTAGCTAACGTAGGTTTGTTTCCTATCTCGATGAAGACGATCTCCCAGCCGGAAAGCGTTAGTGAGTCAATTACTAATATGTTTAAGATTTTAAGATCATTTTGTCAAATTCCTTAGTACTAGTCGTTATTGCAGCGGCAGATTGGGCTCAGAGGAACTGGTTGTAGTAGTTAGTAAAATGATCCTTATAGAGAAATAGCGGCGGGCTTTAGAAACATGAAAAATTGAAAATTACCTGGACATGACTATCATATATACTCAGCATAGAGCATTTGAGGCTCGGCATTGAGAGATTTAAACATACTCGAACAGAAAGGCTATGCTCATAGCTCCAGACTAAGTTTGAATTTATATATCGCAGGCGCTGGAGATATTCAAATTGCAACCGTACCAAAAAAATTCCTTGAAAGCCAATTTGTGCTCCTGTTAAGAGCCGACCCGGATACCCCCAGCGTAACCAAAAAAGGCAGGTGTTTAACCACGTGTAACCCAGTATTTTAGCCCATCCCAGCAAACGAACATTTACTTTCTTTCATGCAGTAAGCTCAAAACCAGAACGAAGTTTTAGACACACCGTTTAAACCAAGTTTTAGACATTAGTAAAATTGTGGTGTCGAAGTCGAATGTCGTATCGGCTCTTCGCGTCGCGTCGGCCGCGGTCCTATTTAACTCTATCTTATTTATCTATGGCGTCGGCCAAGTTTATAAAATAGAAGTTGAAGTTGTACAACAAATAAAATAGTTAAAAAATAAAATCGCTATTTGCTGTATAAATATTAATATTTAAATATAACACTAATCATCTGTGTAGAGCTTTAGAATTTTTTAGCTTAAGTTGGAAACATGAAAAGTAATTAAGTTGCTAATGCCATAAAGTGAGAATATTAAAATCATCAGCAGCAGCTGGAGAATCTTACTCGTTAGTCGTTCCTCTGTGTTATGTCTCCTGCATTCGAGATGAATGCCACACAGAAAGCTATAATGATGGAAGTAATAGATATGTACAAAACTATGTCGTATTTGTGGGATCAGTCCCATCCCAGCTATCAGGACCGGCCTCTACGAATAAAGGCTTACAAAAAACTACTCGAAAAGTACCAAGAACTTGATAAAGATGCCACTATTGCTCTACTTAAAGCAAAACTAGATAATATGAGGACGGGCTACGCGCGGGAACTCAAGAAGGTAAGACTGTGATTTTGAGTTTTCTCAAAATATTACTTACCAGTAACATGTTCTTATTAATTAAGTATAATGACCACTGTCTCACTTGATGGTAAGTGATGATGCGGTCTACGATGGAGCATGCCTAAGCTATTCTTTCAGAAGACTTCCATATTGTACTTATCATATATCATATATAGTGGAAGCAAAACAATTGCCTATGTTTGTGGAATATCTTAATATAATATATATTAATGAATTTAAACTGCTTGCTTAACAAGCATTAAAAAAAATTAACATGTTATAATAAGTTATTTTAATTGTAACTGCAAAGCAATATGGTTGATAAGGATTGTATTGTTGCAATAATATTCGATTTAGCGACCAAATTCTTACTGAATGAAATTACTGATGTCGCTATCTGTCTTAGATTTTAGCTCAAAATATTATACTTAGTAGGTGAGCTAATGTACTTGTAGCTATGCTGATAAATACAAAACAAAAACAAACAAATGCTTTCACACTCACATATAAGAGTGAGTTTCATATATTGTTATAGAACTCGCAGCTCACAGTTGGTTGTGCGTCCACCTTCTAAGCAATAGGTATCAGTTTTAATTCCCAATAAGAACAAAAAATTTTCACAAGAAAATATTGTTTTCTGGTTCCGGCGATTGCGTCTGTGTAACATGAATGTTTCCAGCACCCACAATATAAGTCTCCGAATTAGTGCAGGATTGTGGGTGGGATAGTTTTTTGAAAATGTTTCTTTAATTCTATAGCATAATAGCATTTAATTATAGAATGATACTTCACCAATGGAACAATTGTGCCAGTGACCCAAAGCCACACTCCGATATTTTATTATAATCAATGTAAATGTCTTGAGGAATACAGTATGCCTTCAATTATATTCGAGATATTTTTTTTTAATTATGTATTGCATTCTTGTATACATTTATGTCTGATAGAATACACCTCATACATATTGTGATAATTATCCGTTTCTTGCATTCTTAACTGTGTATTAGAGCAACTGCAGAAATAACAAGGAGGAGTAGCATATTGTGAACAATTATAATTAACATTTGCCTCATTCCCTTGTGTTGAAGTAAATCACTAGTCACTGGGATGACTGTGCCAGGGCTTAAGATTGGTTTAGAAAAAAAATATGCATGAAATGTTAAAAAAATTTTTTTTTTCCCATCCATTGCTTTATTAGGCTGTGGCAATCCTTTCCTTGTTTACTGTGTAATAATTAAATAAGTACCATATTTAATTATTATACATACATATATTTCTAATGTAATTCCTAGTTCATACAAATGTAACAAACACTTCATTATTAAAATTCATTGATAGATTATATACCTTGTGGTCCTACATTTGTCTTACTCTATTAAGTAAAGGTTGTTGAGTGTGCCAAAGAAATATACAAACATTGATAACACAAATAGACATAATATACATATAATGAGGTTATATATTTATTTCTCTGTCCTATTGCACAATTCGGTAAAAATGGGCCTTATAATGCAAAATCCATGGTTTGAGAATAAAAATACTCAAATAAAATACAAAACATTTAATAAAAGCAACCCTTTGTTATAAAATATACTCCAAATGTTCCACATTAAGGCACATTTATGGCAACAAATTGCAAAAAGGCTTCAATTCAAGACTCATTCTGCATTAATTTGTTGTGGGTTAAGTCATTAACAAGGTAATAACATAAAATAATGAGCTAGTTAATCAATAAAGGACAATAAAATAATAGTACTATGAATTAGTATCACAATTAAATCAAACCTCCTATATAATTTTTGGATAATCACACCATTGCAATTGGTTCAAACCAATGTCATCCTGTACTGATAATTTGCTATAGTAGATTCGGAGTATAACTTCAGCTTGCGGTTTTTTCCTCGTTCATAACCCGCCAGTATGAGGGTGGCCGCGACCGTCCGCTCGCCGGTCTTGACCCTGAAGCGTGGGTACTCGGTTTTGGCAAGTTCGAGGTGTTCAGGGCTTCATCTTCGAGCTGTAATCCCTCCAGGGTGATCATCTCCAGCCTCGCGTCGCCGGCACGCTGCCCCAGCACTACCGGCATCTCCACTGTGGCGTTGAAGTGCGGCAGCGGCAGCCGCACCGTCGCTCGCACCCGGTACTCCCTCGAGATCACCCGGGAATGCTGTATCGAATACAACTCCCTACGGGTCGGTAGCGTGAAACTAAATTTACAGGCGGCCCTCGCTCGAATGGACTTAGTTTCACGTTTACAACCACGTACCTTTTTCTGATTTATATAAGTGCGTCCACTGTCTGCAGTGTATGTAGTAATGCAATACAGCTCTGTCTTGACCGAAGTAATGGTGACGTCCGTGTCGTTAGTCACTTTGTAAAATAGATGCACGTTTTCGCCGGGAATCAGGCAAGTCTTCGCTATCTCGGCTTTCAAGTAAACCGCGGGAGATTTTGTTGTAAATAGCGCCTTAAGTGGTTTTTCCAAGCCGAATATGACTGGTCCGTCCGATGTTGCCGAGGTAGAATTCGATTTGACGGATCCGTAAACTGTTATCTCTGCAGTGAACTTTTTGTTGAAACTTAACAAATTGGCCTTTGTGAACTTCAGTTGTATTTTATAGGCGACGGAGCCCGCCCAGTCTTTGAACGAAGATGGAATGTTTTCTGGGAGATAGAATTCGAAGGGGTACTCGTAGCTGCCTGGCTTCAAAATGATCGTTTTACCTGGATTCTTGTTTGTAATGTTGACGTGCATGGTGAGGAAGTTCTCCGTTCCCGTGTAGGTGTCGGATCCGTCTGACCAACTGCATTTTGCCTTACCGATGAACGAGAGAGCCACGTCTTGGTATTCAGCCTTTTCGTCGATTAAGTATTTCACAACTCCTGTAACCGGTTCGCCCCCGGCTATGTGCACACCTTCCCGCGACTTCTTTATTAGTATTTGACTCGACACGCCCATTGTATACCAAGACTACGCACCCAGACACAAAATTTATAAACTGTCTGTTAAATTATTTCTTTGATTTAATTATTTTTACATCGAATTAAAGTAACACATGAACACACTCAAATAACGTTTGCACGAAGACTATCTAAAATGTGCGCACAGTCTACCCACTAAATGATAATTAATAACTTGAATGGTTTGTTATTTTTCGGCCCCGCAGGCCTCTTTGTATAAAATAAAAAAATAAGACTGACTGAACTATAGCTGACTCAGTCTTTCATACTATGAACAACGGCAAGTTTAAACACTTAGTCTTAGTATATAGCGTAAGATTGGAACCGGTTACGTTACAGGAAAAATACAAACATTCCGTGAGTAACAGATGTCGATGGCGGGGTTTCACCGTTTCTCGCATATTATTATGTGGGACAGTATCGTATGATTGCGTGCTGTGTGTCGTTGTGCTCGTACTGTCTCTAGTCTCTACGGATACGGATCGTGTAAGTCGTGTAACGAGATGCCTTCACAAGTTTCATTATTTTACCAGATCTAAACTGATGCTAGCAAAGCATGCTCAGATGCACCTGATTATAGGTATGTTTGTGAACGAAATATAAATGAATATAGTAAATTGATTCGGCTGTTAACGGAGACATAAGTGGTAGAGTAGACTTAGATTAGGAAAAAAGCACAGTCCGCCAGACGGCCACGGGAGCCAGGATGTTAGAGATTCCTGGCTCCCAAAATAACGAGAAGGCGGACAAGCTCGCGGAGAAACTCCGCGGCGTCCTCTCTGAGGTGGCCAACATCGCCAGACCCGTTAAAACCGCTGACTTAAGGATTACGGGCCTGGATGATGCGGCCACGAAAGAGAAAGTGGCGGCGGCGGTCGCAAAGGCGGGTGGCTGCGACGTCCGGCTGGTCAAAGCTGGGGATATTCGCCCTGGCGTAAGTGGTGCCGGTTCCGCCCTCGTGTCTTGCCCGACTTCAGCAGCCAAAGCGCTGCTGGAAAAGGGCAGGCTCCTAGTGGGGTGGAGCTCAGTGCGCGTGGTGGCACTGGCGGCGCGTCCCATGCGCTGCTTTAAGTGCATGGGGTTGGGACACACGCGCTCCCAGTGCCCCGTGACCGATGACAGGGGGGACCTATGTTTCCGTTGTGGTGGCACAGGCCATCAGGCGGCCAACTGCGGGAGGGTCGAGCCTCGATGTGCTATATGCGCGGAGACGGGGCGGCCTTCTGGGCATATTATGGGTGCACGCAATTGCACCCCCCCGAAGACGAATGGGAAGGCCGCTAGGACCCAGGCCCTTTCCGCGGCCTCTAGCCAGACCGCACCCGAGGTTGTACTCCAGTCAGTGAGCGAGGAGGTTGTGATGTCTGACTGATGGATCAAGTCCTGCATCACAACTTCCTCCAGACTAATCTTAACCACTGCGCCAGGGCCCAAGATCTGCTTATGCAGACCCTGGCGCAGTGGCAAATAGACATAGCGGTGGCGGCGGAGCCGTACTATGTTCCTTCCCATTCCTGCTGGGCTGGGGATCTGGACGGTTGCGTTGCCATAGTAAGACGGGCGGGTGGCGGTCCCCCCCTGTCAGTCGAAGAGAGGGGTTCTGGGTACGTGGTGGGCAAGTGGGGAGAGTACACCGTCGTTGGCGCGTACTTCTCCCCTAACAAAACCGTTTCAGAGCTGGAGGCCTTCCTAGACCTCCTGGCCGCGGCAGTAGGGAGGCAGGTGGCGCGACAGGTCCTCCTCATGGGGGATCTCAACGCCAAGGCCCGGGAATGGGGCAACCCTTCCACTGACTCTCGGGGTTCGATTGTCAAGGAGTGGGCGGTTGCCACAGGACTGACTCTGCTTAATAGAGGGTCGGTCCACACGTGCGTGCGGTGGAATGGGGGGTCCGTGGTGGATGTATCGTTCGCCACCCCGTCTGCCGCGGCACGTGTCCGGGCCTGGAAGGTAATGTCAGAGGTGGAGACTCTCTCGGACCACAAGTACATAAGGTTTGAGATCTCCACCTCCCACAGCCAGGGAGGGTCCCAGCGCACGGTGCAGGCGGATTTCCCGCGCTGGACGATTGGTCGCCTCGACGTCGAACTGGCGAAAGAGGCGGCAATCGTCCAGTCGTGGCTTGCCACCCCGACGCACCCGGATGTAAATGTAGCGGCAGACCGTTTTCGCGAAGCAGTGACGGCAGTCTGCGACTCAGCCATGCCGAGGTCCAGACAGCTCCCCGACCACCGAGAGGTATACTGGTGGAGCTCGGAAATTGCCAATCTCCGAACCGTCTGCTCGGGGGCGCGGCGGCCCTACACCCGCTGCAGGAAGCGGCGTCGGGGCCGCACCAATGAGCAGATTTCGGCCGAGGAGCTGGCTGTTGAACTCCGGCTTTATGGCGTATACCGCGAAGCCAAGCGGGAGTTGCAGCTGGCCATCGGCCGGGCCAAGTCCGAGGCCTGGGAGAAAGCCCTAGAGGGACTGGACAGGGATCCTTGGGGGCGTCCGTATAGGGCTGTCCGTAAAAAGTTCCGGGGCCAGACTGCCCCCATCGCAGAGTCCCTGGAGCCAGAACTTCTGGGCAGGGTGCTGGAAGGGCTCTTCCCCGGAAGCAGCCCCGACCATGTGCCCCCAATAATGGCGCCAATCCCCCTTGAAGAGCTGGACCCGACCTCCATCCCACCTCTGTCAGAGGTGGAGATGGAGATTGCGGTTGGCCGCCTGCGGGGGAAAAGGACGGCGCCGGGCCCAGATGGAATTCCTGGGCGGGTCCTAGGGATTGCTGTTGAGGAGATGAGAGACAGACTTCGGGAGCTTTTCGACGCATGCCTCACGTCAGGACGGTTCCCGAAGCTGTGGAAAAATGGCCGGTTGTGCCTGCTCCGGAAGGAGGGTCGACCCGTCGACTCCCCTTCCGGATACAGACCCATAGTGTTGCTGGATGATACGGGTAAGCTGCTGGAGAGAGTGGTGGCTTCCCGTGTCATCCGGCATCTGGAGGGTGCTGGGCCTGGGTTGTCCGAGGCCCAGTATGGGTTCAGAGCGGGGCGGTCTACAATAGACGCCCTGCTCTGGCTCAAGGGATGGACGCAGGAGGCGGTCAGCGATGGTGAAAAGGCGTTGGCTGTCTCGCTTGATATAGCTAACGCCTTCAACAGCCTCCCGCATGGAACAATACAGGAAGCGCTCCGCTATCACGGAGTGCCCCTGTATCTGCGGAGGCTGTTGGCTGACTACCTCCACGACCGCGAGGTCCTGGTGGTAGGACGCGACGGTTTGAGGCAACGTCGCGTCTCCTGCGGGGTTCCACAGGGGTCGGTGCTGGGTCCACTCCTGTGGAATATAGGCTACGACTGGGTGCTTCGGGGCACGCTTCCCGCAAACATGCGGGTCGCGTGCTACGCGGACGACACCCTAGTCGTAGTCAGGGGATGGGACCTTAGGGAAGCGGTGCGGTTGGCTACGGTGGGTACAACTGTCGTGGTCGGCCGCATACGCGCCCTGGGGCTGGAGGTCGCCCTCTCAAAGACCGAGGCCTTATTGTTCCATGGGCCTCGGGGGGGACCCCCTCCAGGAACGCGAATTGAGTTGGACGGGGTCTCGGTTCGGGTTGGGACCCAGATGAAATATCTGGGTCTCATCCTGGACGGGCGGTGGGCTTTCGGGGCCCACTTTTCTCAGCTGGCCCCGAGAGTCGTGGGGGCTGCGGCCGCCCTGGGGAGGCTGCTTCCCAACGCAGGTGGTCCAGGCGCGGCTTGTCGTCGGCTTTACTCCGGAGTGATCCGGAGTATGGCCCTGTACGGGGCGCCGGTCTGGGTGGACGCCCTCAACCGCGGGAACAAGACCCTGCTGCGACGTCCGCAGCGGGTCATTGCAACGAGGGCGATACGCGGGTACCGGACGGTGTCTTGGACGGCGGGGTGTGTGCTTGCGGGTGACCCACCCTGGGAGCTCCAAGCGGAGATCCTCGCCGAAGTGTACCACTTCGTGGCGGCGAGGAGGTCTCGAGGTGACCCCCCAGCGTGGGAAGAGGTCACCCGCATGCGGTGGCGGGCGCGGGACGCCCTGTTGCGGCGGTGGGCGGAGGACCTGGCGCCACCGGTCCCCGGGCAGAGGACGGTGGAGGCCATCCGCCCGGTCCTTCAGAGGTGGGTGCGGCGACGATTTGGCTCGCTGACCTTCCGATTGGTGCAGGTGCTTTCCGGACACGGATGTTTCGGAAAGTACCTGCACCAAATCGCGAGACGGGAGCCAACCCCGGCCTGTCACGAATGTGGAGCGCTGGAGGATACGGCGCTCCACACGCTGGAAGTGTGTGCCGCATGGGGCCCACAGCGGCACACACTTTTGGCGAGTATAGGTGGAGATCTCTCCCTGCCGAGCGTGGTAAACGCCATGCTCGGCAGCGAGAGATCGTGGCAGGCGGTGGTCTCCTTCTGCGAAGCGGTGATGGCGCAGAAGGAGGCCGCGGAGAGGGCCAGAGAGGTCGACCCTCTGTCTGACCTGATCCGGCGTAGACGTATGGGAGGGAGGAGGAGGCAGTTCGCCCGCCTCCTCTCTCCTCCTCTGTAGTGGGACCACTGGTGGAGAGCCAGGGGGCTCACCACCGGCTGGCACGGCCCCACACGTCTGGGGGGTGGCCTTGGTGAGCAAGGTCACCCCTACTTGGGCGCAGTGGCCCGGTTTTGCAGCCGGGCCTACCGCCAGGGCAAGATAGTGACTGCTGACGCGACCCTATCTTGCCCCACCTCGGCGAGGGACTGCTCACGGGGGGGTTTTTAGTGGGTTCGAGCCCCACATACCCCTTTCCTTCACCCCTGGGAAGGAAGGGAAGTGCAAGGCATTTTCCCCCCCAAAAAAAAAAAAAAAAAAAAAAAAAAAAGGAAAAAAGCACAGAGACTACATAGTACGGAAAGAATTTTTTTCCTTTTAAAAGCCGCGGATACAGTTATTGGGTATACAAAGTATCAAATATAATAAGCAATAAAAGTCCAAAATCAGTAAAAAAATATAAAAATTGTTATTTAAAATATAAAAATTGTATTTCATGTCACTTTTCACATAAAATCTGCTGCGCATAATATCGTCATAATGAAGCTCCTATTCGTGGCCTTAGTGTTTTTTCTCGTGCATGGCCTCCCAGTAGGAGGGAGGGGGTGACGAAGGCGCGGGCTCGGCCTCGGGCTCGGGCGGCGCGCTGGCCTCTGCAGTTTTAGAGCTCGTAGACGGGAGCTCCGAGCCCTCCAGAACCTCCACGCCGAGGTCGGCCGCGGCGCCGGCACGCTCCCCCAGCACTACCGGCATCTCCACTGTGGCGTTGAAGTGCGGGAGCGGCAGCCGCACCGTCGCTCGCACCCGGTACTCCCTCGAGATCACGTTACTGTACTGTATCGAGTACAACTGCCCGAGCGTGGGTAGGATAAAACTTAATTTACGTGTCTCCCTTTTCGCAACTGCCGACGATTCCCATGTACATCCGTCAACTTTATTTTTTTCTATCTTAGTTTTACCGCACTCCGCAGTATAAGTGATGAAGCAGTAGAGCTCGGTTTTCACTGAAGGTATGACCAGGTCTGTGCCGTTCGTCACGACGTAGGACAGATGCACGTTCTCGCCGGGAGTAAGGCAGGTCTTCGCTATCTCAGCCTTCAAATACACTACGGGTGTGTCGGTAGCAAACGGCGCGAAAAGTGGTTTTTCTAACCCAAATATAACTGGCCGGTCGTCGCACGGTTGGGCCCCTGAGATTGTGTTCGGTTTGACTAATCCGTAAACTGTTATTTCTGTATTGAAAACTTTATTGAAACTGAAAAAACTAGGCTTCTCAAACTTGAGTTGTAATTTATAGCTGACAGAACCTGTCGAGTCTTTGAACGTAGATGGAATGTCTTCTGGGAGATAGAATTCGAAGGGGTACTCGTAGCTGCCTGTCTGCAAAGTGATCGTTTCGCCTGGAGGTTTGTTTGTTAAGTTGACGTGCCGGGTGATGAAGTGATCTGATCCTTGATAGGTCCTTCTACTTTTGCCTGTCCCTTCTGACCACCTGCATTTCGCCTTGCCGAGGAACGAGAGAGTCACGTCCTGGTATTCGGTTGATTCGTCGATAAAATATCTCACTGAACCTGTTACCGGTTGACCGGCCTTGTGAACGCCATCCCGTGCCTTCTGTATCAATATTTGGCACATCACGCCCATTGTATACGCAAAAATTTAATATTTAAAATTCACAAGTCACTTTTCCACAATGTTGTAGCTATAATGAAGTAAAAACTTATTCTGATAAACAAAGTGAGTCAATGTCATTCGGTCTCATTCTCGTTCAGAATGAAAATAAAAGCATACAGTGCAACAGCTATAAAGGCAACCACACACGATACGATATCGTATTCGATGGTTTCCGTTAAGACGGACAGAAACATATACATATACGGCTACAATATTGGTATTCAGACGTATCATAGCGATTTTGTCATACCCATATACATTCACAAGACACGTAACAATAGAATCATTTTTGACATGAAAATAGATCGTTTTATCTTAAAATACATCGTTTTGCGCTCTCGCCACCGAAATATTACCTTTTATAACTTGTTATCTGAATCTTTCAGTGGGATTGACAAAGCAGAGTCTGACGAAAATGGAATCTGGCGAATTTTTCCTAAAACATCCATTAACCGATAAAGTTTAATATTTATTATTATTTTATGCTAGATAGGCAAGCATTTGACCACTATCTCACCTGACGAAAAATGACTTTGCGGCCGAATATGTATTTTAAGTAAAAATAATTAACTATAATATACTATAAACTAATGTGACAAACATTTCAGGATAGAAATGCGTCTAGTGAACACGAATTACCCCATACGGATATGTAACATAAACACAGTAACACAATAAATTATTATTATTAGCATTCAGTCCTTCATTAATTCTTAAAACTATATTAAGTGTGTTGTGTGTTAGTACGTTTTCTCTTCATGATATAACGGCTGGAAGGAATTGTATGAAATTTGGAATGTACATAGCTTATACGTAGGATTAACATATGGCTACTTTTCAACTTTATTAACGCGGTCGAAGCCGCGCAGCACGCATAGTATCGCATAAAAATGGTTCTGTGTCATTTGCATGTGTTTCGAGCACGCATTTCAGATTTAATTAAATAAGAACTATTTTTGATAAACAAGCACAGTTTTAGTAAATACGTTAGAACTGTAACTTATTGTGTTGTGAAAATAATGTGAGGTTTTTTTCTTTGTATGATATCGTATCGTATAATTACGATATTTCAACCCGTGTATGGCCGCCTTAAAATTTTATGTCTGGCTCTACTATCGCCGACTCCCTCACTCGCCGTGTGAAGAAAAGAGCGCGGAGTAGTCCGAATTGTAGAGTATTGGCATGAGGCGCCCGATTTATGTTTACAATTGTTTATTCTGTGCCCAGTTACGATACATGTATTAAAATGTTGAGAAGGCAATGCATAGTGTAAAATGTTATTGCGAATAAGTAGTCATCTCTATAAAATATCGCGCACTATATGATACTAATACCGGAATTTATAGGTATATCTAATATATAAAATTCTCGTGTCACAGTTTTCGTTGCCATACTCCTCCGAAACGGCTTGACCGATTTTGATGAAATTTTTTGTGCTTATCCGGTATCTATGAGAATCGGCCAACATCTATTTTTCATCATCATCATCATCATCACTTTTCATCATTATCAACGCGGGTGAAACCGCGGGGCGCAGCTAGTAATAATTATATTTATGTTTTGAAGGGTTTTGTTAGTCATCAACTTTATACTCTGAAGAGATCTGTTAGTCATCACTTAAAATAGACTGTTATCAAGTAGGTACATGAAATGGGTGTAAGATTTTATTACGTGGATTGTTTTTATTATTTACTGATTTCAGTTATCTTTAGCTCTAATAAATGTGAATGGAAACAAATGTCAATTTAATTTAGTATAAAGATAACCTGCCAGTCAATCAACCGCCCTGCAATACTGTCAGCAGTGTGTAGACATTATTGTATTCCAGATAAAAAAACAGTTTTCCAGGGAAATTACAGTTCATTAGAGGTTCAAGATCTGATACCTATGTCAGGATGAAGGACAGTGAATTGCCGCGAAGTATTTTCAAATGGTTTAAGTTTAATGTCACTTGCCACCAGGCGATCGACTCGTTTGTCTTGTCAATAGGTTGCATAAATTATATTTGCCGTGACTTAGACTGCTTATTTATTTTGTAGGTGAGAGAATCACAAAACAACAGTGTGTTCGGTACAGATGATGAGTTCGTGTACCGGCCTTGTCTGTGGTACTACGACCTGTTCAACTTTTTAGAGGACACTATCCTCAACAGCACCAAAAGAAAGAAAGTTAAACTTGAAGAGGAGCAGCAGGATATTCCGCAGCGTGTCCTATATGATGAAGACTACGATGAAGTAAGGCTTTGCATATTTGATTACATTTTTATTATCTCCAATAGGCTAGGCTAGATTAAGATCACTTCTCCTGATGATGATGGTATGTAATGTGGTCATCACCCACGACCACTCACGTTACTTGAATGTAAAATCAAATTCAATATCGTATATTTACATGGGCTCCAAAGAGTCACTCATGAAAGTTAATGACTCTATAATGGATCCAATTGGACACTGACTCCACAGTTATTAATTTGGTTAAAATGTGTAAATAAAACATAACAGTGAAAAAAAACAGTTGACACCTAACGATACTGGTATTTTTGAACGTAAAAGTTGTCTCAGACCTTGAGTCAGAGAAGCTGAATCTGAGGCAAGGTAGACGTTAAATTCAAAGAATTTAACTTTGACCTTGACACATTTCATTAAACCTGTTATAAATATCGATTCTCGGGGTCTGTTTTGATTAGGTGCTCATAGTTTATTCTCATACCGAATATCACACACTGATTAAAACATATAAACAAATTAAATAAAAGAAAAATTACGTAATACAGTAGAAAAAAATCTGAACACCCGGTGTACATTCTTAATTAATTAATATGCTATGAATACATATCCTCCTTATATTTTCTTCTGTAGACTTGGTAGTGATGATGTGTGTATCGAAATTATCTTTCAAAGAGTAATAAAAGCGACACGGGCTGTCCTACATAATTATATCTTTTGACTCTCGTTTACGGATTTGTAGATTTGGTATAACTGGGTGTGCTATAAAATTGTTAAATGTATTACCAGATTCGTAAACCAGTCACCCCGAAAAGAAACCTGGCAATGAACTAGATTGTGATATATTTTCATCATAAAATTAATTTCAATCAAGAAAAAAATACACGGTTTCTCTTTTGAAAAAAAAAAACTTTCGTTTAAGGCGGCACCTCTATATTAATATAGAGGTGTCGCTAGTCACTTAGTTTGTTATTGTAGTATTAGCTTTGTTGTTTCTTCTTATGTCTGTCATAATTGATATTAGTTGAAAAAAGGTGACATCCAAAATCCAATCACAGCTGCCTTCAAATAAAGTTGACCAATCATAACGTCTTTTTTGCTATATTGAATTTCCCATGAACTTTTATTACATTTTATTCGTTAAAATTTCTAGTAAAAAAAATAAAATTAAAACTTAACTTCATTAAAATCTCATGCATATTTTCCGTTATTAGTTGTTTTTATACTAAAAAGAAAATATAAAGTTATCATCAATTATAAAGACAATTTACCAACTACAAAATAAACGAAACTATGCAATCGTTTCGGCTACAAGAGGATGGGTAACGGAACGACGACGATTGTCCCCAGGCCAGCCAACACAACACCGAGTACAGCCTCCCAGCAGAGTACTTAGAGGAGGACGAGCAAAGCGAGTCCAACAGTTCCATAGAGATTCCGGTGAAGAGGTCCAAGTACGACATTCAAGTGGAGGCAGTCGACTCAGCGCCATACCGGGAGGGAGACTGGGAGATCATCGGGAAGGCAATAGGAGTACAGTTGAGAGACGTAGACTCGCACCAAGCAGCCATCGCGCAGAAACTTATCGCTGATGCGATATTCTACGCCAAACTGGGCAAGCTTCGAGAAGATTCTAATGTATCCATCGATTGAAGCTATAGGACAAGTTTACAAGAGAATTTCGACGAGATCTGGTTGTAGCCTCGAAGAGTGGAAAATCTCGACTAAGGGCTGCACTGGTCATAGTGAATAGTGTATACTGGGGCTGCGCTATATACCCACATAATGAGTAGAGCTGCTGCTGGACTTCTACTATACACCAAAATAAGCAGTTTAAACTACAGCATATCTGATATGTAAATCTCACCCAATGACAAGTGACGATATCTACATGATAGAATACTTAATAACTTTTGATTCGGACCCCAGATTGTATATATCAACATATCTACAAGGACATTCACAATCTGCGTTACGTACTCTCGTGCGATTTGTTAATTAATCATCATCGATTTGTTAATTATTTTAATAGTGTTGGATTATTGTCGTGAATAGTGTTCGTCGAATGTTTTTATTAGTTCAGGTACTACTGTCTACGTTTACATTTATTTAATTGTAAATAGGTATCAAGTTATGTCTGATCGATTAAATAAGATTTAACTCAAATTATATTTTGATTTGAATTAGTTCAGTTACAATATTCTATATTGTTCTATATATATATATATATCACTTTTCGTTGTTATTTTATAACTCAAGAACGGGATCACCTATCCAAACCAAATTTTTAGGCTTTGTTCGGACTATTTAGTAGATGGTTTATGTGAAGTTTGCACAAAATCGGTCGAGCGGTTCTTCATTTATCACACCCGGGCGAAGCCGGGGCGGATCGCTAGTATTCTATAATTATTGATCGAGCGAAACGAGATCTCTAAGTTGACTTGGATTATGCATTTAGTCCATCCGACCATCTGTCCGTCTGTCAGATGCATCTAGCGTCTAAACCATACAAGCGAATAACTTCAAGTTCTCAAAGAGTACGTAACGCTATGGCCTAAAGTCAGATCTTTCTATCGTTAAAAAGAGCTTTTCAAGTAGAGTACGATAATGTTTTAAAAATAATCTATGTTGGAAAATAACAATTTGGTAGGCAACCAAAGTCACTGTTTTGGACCTATTTTGTCCCGGGGTCATCTCAAAAATGGCTACATATTTAGTGCTGAAAATCCAGTATAATATCCATTATATCCTGTATTTGAACAATAATCACAGACATCAGAAAATATATATATAGGTAAGCAATTAATCTTAAAAGATTTTCTCTATTAGGCAAAATGCAGGCGCGAGATCTCAGTTCGCGAACTACTAGTTTAGTGTATTTCCTATAGGGAATAAGTGAGTCACGTTTCTATGTACGAGTATAGAAGAGTCAGTCGAGTATTACTGCATTTATAGTGACAGTTGTCGCTACGTCTTCGTCTAAAGCGTTCGCATTAGGTAGGTTAGGTATCTAATGTTATTTTAAACTACCAGTCGTATTATAACGGATATCTGTTGCATGGAGGTCCTAGCAAGCCACCGCTCACGTAGATACTTAGGTAGATACCATGTAAATTCATCAATACATACATCCTATTTGTCTAGTAAAAATCAATAACTGTATTTATATTTAACTCGTTATTATTATTTTTGATATTGTTTTTTAATTATTTTATTGACATTTAATATAATATAATTAATTTAATTTAATATTATCATTATATTAATTTTACATGTAATTTCACATGGCAAAATAGAAGGACGATTCAACCATGAAGACCAATATGTATACTCTATTTTGTGTGAAATATACTCATTTCATATCATTTCAGTATTTTTTTCTTAGTTTGTTATGCTCGTTTGAAGCGATACGTCACTTTATCGCAGTTTGTAAAGCAAGGCAAAAGTAGAGGTAATCCGCTGGATCACCTTGTGTACTAAATACTGCTATACGGATACGACTGCGAGAGAATGCATGGTAGGCGCACACTGAATTAAAAGCAGCGGCAATTCTATTATAGTAGAAATATATTTCTACTATGGTTCTATTATAGAACAGCCGGACTGAATTGAAACGTATTTACTTACATAGGTTTGATAATATCGTCAATTAATTTTATTCCACGCTATTTATTGGGTTTTTGATACCGTGGTTTAATACAGCTTCAATGTTAGAAATAAATTGATAAACTCATTAGAGAATTATTGTTACCCGTTAGTGTGGAGGGTCACCGGCCTGACGTCCTTGTACCGTTGCGTCACAACGGCACACTTCCGCTGACCCGCCGAACTTACAGCCCGAATAGTAAGCTACTTTATTTTATAGCTTGGAATCTCGGAGACAGCTTCTATTTCTGGTAAATGAGACTGTATTTCCTATTCTTTGTCTGCTGATCTCAATTGGTTGATATGGATCATGTAATATATTTTGTAAATGGTTAACTGGAACGTGGCGTCATAAATGTCATCTTATATCATGTTCATGTTCTGATTAGAATGCCTGCTTTAATTCTAATTTCTATATCGACGACATTGTCCTTGTAGAGTTTTGAAAAGCATATTAGTCATAAGCTTTTAGATATAGGTCAACTATGCACGAATTGTTCAACGCGAGTTCGCGAGTGTAGCGACTTGTATTTTATATCCGTTGGATTAAGATAATATTTTGTGACAGAGAGGAAAATGTCAAACGCTATGACGTATAAATACTTTATTTATACTTAACGTTTGTTATCCTTATGTAGGTCAGTCACCAAATGAAATGCGTAGATATATCTCGCAACAAAATTCTGGCAAGTAATGCAACGTTTCTCACAAATGCCTTGCATTAACACGGGTTATGAATTATGACGGGATTCCAAATACGATTTGCCGACTGTCACAAACAATGCTTCCTCAACTGCGCGCGTCTGCAAAAGCGTGCGATTCGGACGCACCCCCGCACGAACCCGCCCGGCGGCGGGGCTCAGTGCGTCGTGAGAAACCACGCGAGGTCCTCGTCGCTGTTCGCGCCAAATATAACATTTCCCGGTTCATTGTACTGAATTCTAAACGCTTCTACTTGTAACAGACTCATTTATAAGTTTACTTAATTTTTTTACAATATTTTTTCGTGATTTGAGTGAGGTTTAGTGCGTTACGTTGAATGCAGTTTGTTGACAAATACAACGGGATGCTGAGGGGTTGGTGAGTGCCAGTAATGGACGCATTAACGACGCGTGCCGCGGTTTACTTACAGATGTCGAATGATTAGAAGAATCGGGGGTTCTTATCTTCGACAGCTACATTGATTAATATGCTCCGAAAAAAAATACGCAACGAATTACGCTCGGCAATATGCAAAAAGAACTAAATGCAATATCTTTGTCATTTCAATCTTTGTCATTTAATTTTGTTTACATTTATCACAATGTATCATATATACCTACTACAAACTACTCTATAAAGCCCATTGTAATGTGTGAACCATCTTCACTGTAGTACATGTATTCTATACAATACCATTTAAAGTTTACCATTGAAATAGCAATGACCCGTGACCCTGGTTAAAAACGCAAACCGAGCCAATGACCTGGTTATCGTCCAGTTGCGGCGGTTCCATTTTAACCTCTGAATAGTATGGAAGTGAGTCGATGATTTAGCAAGTTATTTTGGCGCCCAACGTGGGACTTATATAGTCTACCGGAAGTAATGATGTTTGATCAATCGAGTGACTGTTTTTGTCAATGTAATTGTTAAATGTTACCCACATGTATTGTGTGCATAGTAACATAACTATGGTTTGATATCAAATTTTGGGGCCCAGTGCGGGACCATCCATTAAACTGATTGAAAGCAATTCATTAACGTTGCTTTACATCGTTGCCATTAAGATATATCAATATAATTAGCATAAGTGAATAACTTGTTTATTTTCATACATTTCATGTGAAGTTAACCGTCTAGGCTTACCGATTCAACGCTTTACGTAACACTTTATATTGATAACCTGAGCGAGGTACAAAACCAGGTTAGGTAAAAGATTAGGATTACTGCATTTAGTCAGTGTAAAACTGACTAAAATTCATTCTCCTCATTCAATAAATAACTAGCACGTTTAGTGTAAAACTTATTTTAATTAATTTACATGGTAGTTAGAAACCAAGACTACCTTCAATATTTATATGGAACTCATCATATATGTCTGAATGTAAGTGTTGAAGACTTGCACAAAAGGCGACCTGGGCAACAAAATAATACTTAAACCATTTGTTCCACAGGCCGTGGATCCGATAACTCATGCATGGCTGGTTCTCCGATATTACAGGGGTTGTGTCGTGCGGTGTGAGATAGGGTATTTTTAAACGAGTTTGAGGGATTATGTTACCAATATTTTGGATTTATAGACCTATCAGTATTGTTGAATTTTATTTAAAAGCCGGCTAGAAAAGGTCATTTCCCCTATGTCAACATTAATTGTGTTAAGAGGATGTACCCAACTCATTAACATCTCAGTATTGATTTGATTCTTCACTTCCAATTGACCGAATTCGACCACTGGGTCAAATGCTTGCATATTCAACATAAAAAAGAAAGATCTTACACGTTTTTCTTTATTAAGCTTAAGACAACCTGATGGTAAGCGACGATGTGGTCATTGAAACTGTGCTTGATATCAAAAGCATGTAAGTTTCTCGTAAAAATTAAATTAGCTCTTTACCTAGTGGTAAAAAAAATGGTTGAACAACACCGGTGTACTAGTGTACACCCGTGTTGTTCACCCATCTTTGAAGGTTTCGCCCCGGTAGTTTAACAGTTTTTTTTTTAAATACTGGGATATCTGTATCTCAAAATTATCTAAATTGGGCAGCAGCTTTTCGAAGTCCTTCAAACAAATTTTATCTTCATGAATGAAACTGGCGAGAAGCACTCAATGTTTTCGGCACCTTAAGGAGCATTCCACCTCACACAAATAGAAGGCTTTTGGCTCTCAAACAGAGTTTATTTAACAAAATTACATCTTTCGATCCCCTTACCAATGCCCGTTCAGCAGTCGCCAACGGAATATGAGCGTTAATTCCGATAGTTTTAAAGTTCCTTTATTAAATCGAAGGGTGTACGGCTCGCCCCTGTGGGGTGAACGACCCTCGCAAAAGCCTCCCCGGAGCAGTGTTGCGCAACATGTCCGTCTGTCTGTTACGTCGACAAGCCAGGGCGGTAAAGGCTGCAACTTGTAATTGGCCATCAACATGCTAGTGAAATCTTTATTTATTAGCCAGCGAGCCGGCGGCTAGCGACGACTTAACCATGTCAATTCACGTATTTGTTGATAACAATAGATTTCTTTTTTTTTTCAAATCAATCAAATCAAATTTGATTTTATTGATTTGAAAAAAAAATATACATAATTTGATTTTTTTCCTACCTTTAGGATTTAGGATTTATATTATAAAACCAATAGTAGGTAACTAAGTACTTAACTAAAGATTGACCTCGCTAATTGACACTTGACAGACATGTAATGTTAGGGCCAACCTAAATTGACCTTATATCTAATGTTCTAAGCGACCGCCTATTAACACACTGAAGACACTACACATTCACGTTTAGGTAACTAAAATACTATCTGTAGTTACATTGGTTACATGTTGGTACCAATATCTGATTCCAGAGGCTAATCTTTCGGGCATAGGCACTACCCCGTCGTCGACATAGTATTGGCGGTTACATACTTGATATAAATGAACCCTGTAGAATTGCTCGTCATAGCCCGACACTGACTAATCATATCCCTACTAATCGCAGCCGACTGATTCCCCCGGGTTTGTCGTTCCTTAATGGCTGCGATCAGTCGTGAAGGTGCTCGATACTAGCCTCGGGGGGGGATGATTTATCGCAGATTCCGAGGGACCATCCAATCTGAGGGATCGGGGATGAAATGGCTGAAGTTTTGCGCTTAGTAACAGAACAATGAAGAAGTGGAAGTTTCGAGCGAACAAAGATTATGTCCACGATTTTCACTTTTAACTTTTTCATTTTATTACCTTTTGAATTTGATAAAATCTTAATCTTCATATGAAATCTTAGACTGGTGATACTCTCCGTAAGCATTACATACCTTATATACAGTAGAATAATAGCCTCTAGTTTTTTTATAACCATAATAAATCGGCGATCGAGCCGCCTCTCGATTTTTTCTGATTCCAACGACTTCCGGTCGGAATAGCTGAAATTAAAAACAGGATTAAAAACTCGTGCATAATTAAAGTAATGGTATCGAGCCCACCACAGCCCGGGGCCTCGCCCTCTGTGCACCGGAGCCCAGCAAGGGAGGACGACATCGAAATATAATTTTAATGAATTGCCATAATTGCGGTGCTGTGCAGTAACCGAGGGGATTCCATATTTTCTCCCATAAAATATCTGTTTCTACCATTTAATGTTTATGGAGGTCAATAATATATAATGCATAAATTTATGTATACCTAGGTATACCGACAAACGGTAAGAATAGGAATATACACTTACTTTAACCACGTACATATTTTTGAGTTATTTTACGTTCTCGCATAATAATATATTCTGTTCATATATTTTACCGCCATGCCATTGGTAGAAACCTAAACAAAGTGAACTATATAGTAATTATTCAGCTTGTCAATTTGTTTAAATATGTGCCTATCACTGGAAGATCTCTTTGTCATAAAATATACAACACAAAACACCTATCTTAAATCTCTCTGACAAAGGTTGGCATTGTTTGGGACACATCAGGACAATACGCCATAATCGAGGCCTTTTTAGCAGACTGGTTACATCAGTATGTTATGTAAATAAATGTAGTAGGTACATAGAGTAATTAGTCAGTTTAATAGAGTACATACAGGCTAGCATTTAACCACTATCTCAATAGTTGTAGTGATATGGTCGAGGGTACGCAGGCTAGGTCTAATATGCGCCAGATACGCCTCAATAATTATGCTTGCCCATCGGTTGATGATACACCTTCTTCAGTGCTGTCAGTTTGAAAATTGGCGACCTATTGTAATTACAATTCGTTTTAATGTAAACGATTGAAAAGAGAGAACATAATAACATATTTCGGTTTAAAAACATACGTACAGTATTTTTGTAATAGTATCCAGTCGCGTAGTGAACGTAGACCCCGTGCCAGTCCTTGTTATTGTCGACTATACCTAAGTAAGTACCTATATCGCCCCCCAACAGCAAGGGTAATCAGCCTCATGCAATTAGCCAGTATGTCTGTATCCCCAGCTTTCATTTGCAACCACGGAAGGCTTAATAAATATGCATGGTCATTATAGCTATTATCTATTTGGTGACGCTGGCAGTTGGACAAATTTTGAATTATGAAATATGCATATATTTAAGCTAGGTAAGATAGCAATATGAATATTCATATGAATCTGAATTTACTAAATATCACTTATGAGCACATACTGATAGTTGTTATTTCGGTAACTGAAGCATTCATTTTATAACGGACTACAAGAAAAAAGGAAATTATAATTTTAATTAGTAAGGTATACGACACCATTCCAATACAATGTATGGAGGTTTTAAAACGGTGGCAAATTTAAATGTCAGTTTAATGGTTCTTACTCGGTAAAATTTGGTTATTTCATAGTTCATACAGCTGACGTTAACCTTCCTTTAGTCACACAAATAATCTTTGGCCTAGTTTGATTTGTGGTATACTGTTATGCCGGGTACCTCCACACGTTTGCCAAATCTCGTAAAGCATTTAGAAATTCAAACGTGTAGATAGGATGTTTGGCTTGGCTTGCAAAGGTTTGCAAGCGTTTACCGCCGATTAGAGCTAAGTCAGTTTTTGTCCAAAAATTTGTAGAGGTTTGAAGTTTACGGTAAGTGGCAAACGTGTAGAGCCGGCATTATACTATCTGCACGTGACATTGACAGAATCGTAGCTACAGTCGACATTTGAAGTAGGCACCTATGTAGTATCATAATGTCAAGATTTAATTCAACAGGAAACACTTCCCGGGAAAAAAAACTACCTACTACACATTTAATTAAAATCAGCCGTTAAGGAGATAGGTATACCTCGTTTCAAACATACAGAGTTTCTGAATTATAATAATATATATTATATAAACGTTTCATTGGGTATGTAAATTGATAATAGCTTTTTACTATTATATTTGGATCATCGATCTATTTATAATTCAAAACATTTTAACCGCTATAGTAAGGATTTCATTTGATGTGATTTGACATACCTGACTATTCAATTAGTCTCCTGGCTATCACACAATACTATTATTTGAAAGCCTCCTGCATGAATGCAGCCCCATGCATCATTAGTTCACTACAAGCAACGCATAATAACGTAGTTAGGTACTCTACAACGGTGAAGCATTTCCAAAAGCACGTAAATTGCGGAATATCCACATTTCGTCCAGCCATTACTAAAACACCTCGTTTCGAACCAACTCACTTATTAACTTACTGATTTCTAACTTAGTGTAAATAATATAAATGTGGAAAATCCAAAACTCTTGTCAAGTGTCACCGAAAATGTCTAAAGATACATTTCCAAGCGAACACTGTAGTATTTGCAAAGCACAAAATCCCTGCCCATTTAGCAACAACAACGACAAACCCCCAGCTTCCTTCACAAAGCGCCACCCCCGGCTTCCCCCGAGAGTAGGTACCTTCTGGCACCTGTCTGCGACCCTCACTATTGAATATTGAGCGTGTGTTTGCAAATGCAATTTACGCAAGTGGCGACGGAAGCCGCGAGGGGCTCAAAACTTGTAGCTACAAGATGCCATCAGCCTTAAGCGCATGAACGACCGAAAATTCAAGATATAGAGTACATGAAAAAAAAAATTATATTGAGATGACAATTGGAATCTAGAATTTTGTTGCCCAAATTTAATATTATACATATATCCATGCTTATGAATGGGTTGGTATACTTGTACCTACATCATCGAATTACCCGTTGTTGGCTTAGTTGGGTGCCCGTTCGCCTTCTAAGCAGGGGTATCGGGTTCGATTCCCTGCGGGGGAACACAAAGTTTCTCTTTAAGAAAAAATCGTATTTCTGGTCCTGGTTGTGACTGAATCATTCACATCACACACACATGTGTGATGTGAATGTAACGATTCGGGAAATAAACTATTACCGATTTAAAAAAAAAATACCGGAAATGATTGCGCTTGGGTGTGGCGACCTAAGTGAGCCCTCATGTTCCTATCCTATGTGTTAATTTAGCATTTAGTTCAAAGTTTATTAAATTAATTAAGTTCTTATAAAGTAGCTACTTCAAAACTTGAACAGATAACTTGGCGAGTTATCAATGAATTATAAATGATGACAACTTTTCTTTCCAACATCCAATTGTAATGAAATAAAATTTAGCTATCGCTTCAGGAGAAGTTTAATCGACTCGTAAAAACCGTATAAAAATATGTTTAGTAGTTTCTACAGAACGTGAGATTATTTTAAGTTAGACCTGTAGCAATACATCAGTGAAAATAGCATTCAATTCTATGCAGTAGTTTTTGCGTGATGCGCGTACAAACATCCAGACAGACAGACAGTTCGGTAAAATGTACCCTGGATATACATATATATGTACTGATAGATAGAAGAAAATACATATTTTCGCCGTATTTCATGCTTTAAATTATACATAGTTAAGTACCTACTACTATAACACGAGCTAACTACTCAGACTTTTCTTTTTCTCTACGACTAATGACTGCTTGGTAGCAAATGTTATTTTGTTATTATTTTACAATATTTTTCAGTATTTCTGGACAAAGAAAGATGTTTTTATTGTAACCACAGTTTACTCTACCTATATACTGCATCCTCCATTGATCAATTTTTCGTAATAAGTGGATTTAAAGAATACACGCTCAATTCATACAAATTACTTCGTGTCCATACACTCTGTCATACTGAGCAGAAAAAAGCAAGGAAAAGGTATTCATAGACATAATGAATGTATCCGGCTACCCAGGGCCCCACATACTTAAACGAGCCCCATATATTATGTGTCATTACAGCCCTTACTACTCCAGAATCTGGGTCACAGAATAGCGAATAAAGATATCAAAATGAAACAGAGGAGTAAAGAATGTGGAAATAGCTTTTACGTGGAGGTACCTACTATTATTTACTCTGTGCCCCTACGACGAGCATTGATAAATAATTCTGGATGTTTGTGTTGACTTTAGAGATACGAGTATGTCTAGGCAAAAAGATTTGTTGTTCTTGCTTCCATGTCTACGTTTATTTTATTGCAACTTTCAAACCAAAACATATTTAAGGGTTTCTTTATTTATATAAACATAAAATAACTGATAGCGCGTTTGATACAATATGATGATATGGTAGAGAATTCAATATCAATACTTTCTCTTTATTGTTCGCCAAGAGAAAAAAATATATACCTTACTACCAATGATATTAAGTACTTATTTATAACAGAATATTCTAAAACATAACGGTAAAATCGGCAACCGTATCGCTGAGCAGCGATCTATTCCAAAGAAGATGTTAAACACGGCAGACTTGGCATGGGAACTGATTCTTAAGCATAGCTGCTACTGCTAGAACACTGTTTGGTGTGGCGACAGATTTTCTAATTTAAGGTACACTCTGACTAAGCACAACTGGAGTGGTAGATATCTAGCTAGGCGAGCACTGGAAAATGCTGCCACCAAAATCAAGTGGAGTTACGTGACGCTATTTACGCTTGCCTTCTGCTGCCGATACCCTGACCTCCCCTAGCTTGTTCTGAGCAGTGGGATAAGATAAGGTGGGTTGAAAATGCCGGTCGACACAGATTTAGCAAACAGCGATCATATTTCTAGCATTTTAGTAGCTAATTAGATTTTATGGTATTTTATAATCATAATCAGTGAAAATTAAACATAATCAATCTACTTTAAGTTCTTAATCAGGATGTCAGGGACTTTTTGAAAATATTAACATTGCCCATAAATATGTCAACTTGTTTGGTTTTAGCAAGAATATTATGCTGTCGAACCATTCTACTTCTACTTCAGCTTTATGACTCAACCATCTCAATAAGTTCGCCATCCTTATTCAATTTGAAAATCCTCCGGTCTGCATACTCTACCAGACATTATGCAAGTGACGTCGCGTGATATCATCTGTATTCATGACGAGAGACGTTTGGGAGCTCTACTCCCACCGTAGCTCTACATTTAATGACTGAATTTTGCAAAGAGTTTTGTTCCGTGGCTATTTTATAGATGTGTTTTATATTGTCCATAATTCTAGGTAGCTAGTTACATAACTACTTATAAGTAATTGTTGAATAGTTCTTTGTTTGAAATACCATTTAAACTATTTTCTTGGAGTTATATAGAGTCTTTACATTTCTTAACGAAAGCTCTTCCTTAAATATTCATACGCAAAAGCTACCAAAATGATGTACTTGGTCGCTGGGAGTTATGAGAGTGAGCATACTATCTTATTTGTATTCATTAGGCGAACTTGGCAACGTTGAAGGTTTGGGATCCCACGCCATTATTTGTTATTTGATTGACCTCTAGACTTTTTTAGGAGCAGACAGGTTTTATTCGACCTCGAACATTCGGGATAATACGATTGCATTGGTATAAATTGTAGGATAATATCTAGAACTAAACGATATTATGTAGTATTTGTTTGTTTGTCGAAGGGACTACTAGGCAGAAATTTTCAGGTCGCCTTCAACATGGCTTAATTACAGTTATCTTACAAATAACAAACGGAAGATCGTAGGTAACACTTAGTAAAAAGTCCAATTACGCGATAACCCATCAAATATCGATTTTCAAATCTAAAACCTCTGCTAAAACTGAACTCAGCTCTACCAAAGTTTGAGCTAGTTGCTTTTAGTGCGTGGTAGGCATACCAATACCATTGTTTTTGTTTGTTTTTTTTTTTTTAACGCATTCACACTCACATTACTGCATGTTACCAAAGTATTAATAATTTGTTGGTCAAATTCTTGCCTATGTGCATAAAAAAATGCTTAGACGAAGTTGTTATGCGTTTATATATAACTTTTACATATATATTATGCAGACGATGACTTAATTCCTTGACAGGTTTTAAGTATCGATGCCGACTTCGACTTGACAGAAATTGTACCTAGGTACCTATCATCTGTCGAGGAAAGCCTCGACAATTATTGCATTGTGAATGTATGCCTGCCTCATGTTTCTATGCTGTCTGGCATTACAATTCAGCCTACATTCACATCAGCTCCATACCTAACTAAATAATGTAGGTATAGGTGGCATAGCTACGCTTTATGGGATCGACTGAAACTGAAATGGCTGTACGACTTGATGGTCTGGATTTTATGTGCGGGATTCCATACAGAAGATAAAACACTCAGCTGAGTTTGCTCTCGTTGTCTCGGATTTATTACCTAAGTTGTACCTAATATTGTAGTGGTACATTAACGTTCTTATAAGTTAAGGGACTAGTCATGGCGGAAAGGATATTATGCAGTAGAATAGCTTGTCTTTAGGCTTAGGCAAAACATGGTTAGGATTGTCGCAGTAACTATACATATTATTATGATACTCATATAATTATTACTTTTACGTAGAGTGAGTAGAGATCGTCCGATCTAATACCGGACGCGGAACTAAATTTGTCAAACGATGATTATACTTATGTGAGATTTGGTGAAATTACGTTCAGTTTTAGTTTAGAAAATCTTTAATTATATTATAGGTAATGTATACCAGCTTGCTTAAGTTTTGTTTTCTCTTCAAACTTCTTAGCAATAATTATTACTCGACTCTTAAATTTCATTTTCAGGATAAATGATTCAGTAAAATTTACATCTATGAATGATGTTGTCCAAAATTTAATACAATTTTGACCCTACAAATAAAATCTAGCGAAACCGTTACCAATTAAACTCTGGTGTCTAGAGCGCGTTAGCTAAGCGCTGAGACGACGATAACTCTCCCCACCCGCACCACCCCACACTGTCCGCTCCCAGCGGGACCTGAACTAAACACCCGAGATTCAAGAGAAATATGATCTTTTCATGAAAAATAAGATGTGCCGTGACCGACTACTGCTACAGTTAATGTAAGGTAGGAAAAGGATTGCCATCCGTCTCACGTAGGTGACGTAGGTATAGATTTATTATGTAGGTAAGCGTGCCGTTGCGAGGCCTTTCTCAAAATAAATCATTTTGATTCAACGTTAGATGCCAAAAAATGCACACTAAGAAAACGAGAATCGTTTATGAAACACCTATAGTAATTAACACTTTTTTACCTACTGTTACACTAGGAATATTAAAATATAAGAATATTTAAATATAATCCAGTACTGTTTGTAAGGCTGTTGTTTTTTTATCCTTGAAGCTGACGAATTCAAATCTATACAACTGGTAGTCAACACTCTAATTAAGTAAAACTATAATACTGACTAGGGTTACAAACGTTTACCACTCCACAGCTGCGATCCGTTGAAGACCTTACAATGCCACGAATCTCGCAGTCGAGTAGCTAACGATTTACGTGGATACCTCGCAAATCCAATCGCCGCACCGCGCCGGCCCTCAGGGTGGTAATCTGCTCCGGGTAGGGCGGAAGGCTTAGAGCTTTGTTGTCTGCCTAAGGGAAGATGCCAATAAGGGGTTGATATGGCCTAATAATTTGCCGTCGTCATAAATAACGGTTTATACGCCAAAGATCCTTTTTCGGAGGCCTAGCTGTAGCATTAAGCTTTTTTTTTACCCTTGAGAAAATTTCATTTACTTGTAAATATATGTGATCCGCCACTTCGGCTGCCCTTAATGGATATGTTGGATATTTTCTGTTTCAAAGTCTTGACTATTTTTACAAAGATATACCTACCTATTTTTACCAGATTGCAACCTAATCAGATAGCCCGTTGCAGAAGTATCTCATGTCAAACAAACACATACGTAGTACTGTTTAGATAAAGTTTCATCTGTATACCTATATAAAAAAAGCATTGTCCCGATTGACTCATCATCGCCCAGCCGAAACCGTTATAGGTGGAAATGTGAAATTTGGAGGGTATGTTGTTTTTGTTACGGAGGCGCGAGATAATAAGCGGTTTTTTTTAATTCATCCCCTAACGGGAGAAAAGGTGGTTCATCTTTCTTAACGTATTAGGTCAGGAGTTAGGGGGTGAATACGTTTGTATGGTTATTTTTTTATTCAGTTCCGAATTGCTTGAAATTTTGAATTTAACTATGTTTTTAAAACATTTTATGAAACATGTGTTTCAGTGTTCTTTTTATATTTTGAAAATAAACCCCCAGGTTTAGAAAATAGATAGTAAACATTAATGACTTTCCATCAGGTAAAATAGTGATCAAATGGTTGCCTATCGAGCGTAAAAAAAACTTGTATGGAGTTACTTGCTATTTTTTTTTAATTTGGTTCCAAATTACTCGTAATGTCGGATTCAAGTTTTCTAATACCCTTTATTTCTTGATAAGCAAGCATTTAACCACTCTCTCACATGAAGTAGTGACAATGCGGCCGAAAATCTAACATGCCTGCCTAGAAAATACCTATCTACTTTCAAGTCTCCCAGATTATACTGTTATACGGGCAATGAGTTCCACTCCATCACACAGGTGATGAACGTAGATGTGAAACACTTTGAGCGAACCGGAAGTATGTCGACGATGACAGTTTATCATGTTGTTATAGGTGGTAAAAAAGGAATGGATTAATTATTTGAACTGCCAGTTGCCTTAGTTGGGCGCACGTTTGCAATCGGGTTCGATTCCCGGCGGGAGCACAAGTTTTCACCCCAAGGATTTTTTTTCTGGTTCTGGTTGAATCTCAATGTGTGTGTAATGTATGTTTCGGGCACCCACGACACGAGTCGTGGCATCGTAGTTCCCGAACGGCTGGACCTATTTTTATTTAGTTTGTTTTTATTTGAAATGTGATCGAAAGTGTTTTAAGTCTATGCTTGTTTTTCGGAGAGGCTGCCCTACTACCGTAGGAACTAATCTGCATCTATAATTTGAACTGGTTTTCATAGTTAGTTGCGAGTATGTCTTCAAAGCAGCGGATATCGGGTTCGATTTGCGATGGGGAACACAGATTTTCTCCCCAAAGGAAATATGTGTTTCTGGTTCTAGGTGTATGATTGAATGTTTCCCGCACCTATAACAAAAGTCTTCGAGCATAGTGTGGGACTGAGTGTAAAAAACATAAAAACAATGTATGTCTAAAGAAGCAAAAAAAAAAGGTTTTGTCTCATTGACGAATATAAACAACCGCATCATAACGGGTATTCATTCGTGTATTTCAGCTTCAGTATAGCGGCCTCTATAATTAAATGTCAAATAATTCACGAGACGGAAACCAATTCAACCATTTCACAAAATCTTTACCACCCCTCTTTCATCTCCTGGATCTACTCCATTTGCATTTCTTACTCTTTCTTTACTCACGCTGGCAAAGCCGCGGATAATACAGATAGTATTTTATATATTAGTAGGAATTGCGAATAAGTCTTCAACACTATAGTGTAGTAGAAATATAATAAGTACCAGCAGGGCGCTGCTTGTCTATAAACAAACAATAATAATAAATAAGTAATTACCTCAATTTACTTTCACAACAAGCGATCTAATAAGAAAGCTAATCCATTTCATCCAAGCAAGTCACCAAAAAAGACACAACCAATTTCATTTTAAAAATGCACCTTAACGTACTTTAATGAGTTCGGGAGGTACCTCCCGTTCGTCAATCACCGTCCTGTCTCGTCTCGACTGTAGCCGGTATAGATAGGTCTAAGATAATGACTAACTAAATCTACTATACTTACGCCATTCCCCTCTGCAATTATCGGTAGTCAGTCACAACAAAATTAAACAATGTAAAGCCAGAATCAACGCGCAAAACAAACCCGAAGTCAGTCCTCCCTATGACCACAGTAAAAAGACCAACACCTCCCCGCGTTGTTTTTGTTTTCGGACTGAAAGGGGGACAAACATTGGCGGTCGAGGGATCTCTACTAAATAGTCACATCTCTGAAGGGTTGCTGATGCAGGGGACAGTGTAATTACCGACGGTTCAATATTTGATGAACAGGGACAGGTAGAAATGTGGACGCAGCAGGTTGATGTGGTCGTAAAATTACGAGGATATGGCCAATAACGGATACGTAAAGGATTTTATGCGTGTGAACCGATTTCATTGAATGATTTACGGGATAAAATGAGTGGAAGATTTATGACACACATAAAAATAAAATACGAATTACAAAATCAATCTTCTTTAAAATTACTGTTAAATAGATATATAGAAAAAATATTTATAAGTAGTTCAGATAATGTCGTTGTTGTACACTCTCTGCAGGCAGTTTAAGTTTTAAATTTGCCACCCGCACATGTCACTCTAAAGTCTAAATATTATATTTTCCTTTTAAAAACTAGTATTTACTCCTGTCATTAATAGAACGTCTCCAGACCGTTAACTCGCAAACAACTCTTGGCTGTGGTCCAGCTTTCGATTACATAAAGGAGCAAAACGTGGCCTGAAACTTGTAATCCGGTTAATGCCGCGGTAGTTTCGGAGATTATTTCAGAATGTGACTTTCACATTAGGAATTTATGTTTCAAGTTTCGGAGGTAAATATATGAGACTTAGATCGTTATTATTGCTGTACTTTCTCTGATAACGATAGCAAAATTGATATTATGTAGATTCTATGGGAGAGTAGTCAGTAATGTTCAGTAGTCACTGCGTTTCACTGTTTTCACAGCACAGTAGCTTCAAAATTTTTTTGTATATATTTCTTTATAAGTCATTTTTCAAGAAGCCCTATGTACAAATAAAACCGTCGTTCCCATTTCCCTTAACCAATATTTACAAGTTGGTAACGATAACTTCCCTCTCGAGCTTGAAGGGTCGCGATTTTTCAAGCAATACTTAGTCTTATATGTATGTATATACGTACAAGAGTAGTGGGCATAACAACTAGCCCTGAGGGACGCCGCTAGCGCGGGCATTTCATTTGCTTCGCATATGGAGGAGATACGAAAGTAGTTGGTGATTTCTGAGCCGTGCGAGTAATGCATTTTATTGAAGGGGACTGCTTTGATCTTCGAAACTTCTCGATCTTTACGTGGGGTGGAAAATTATGGAGTGTTTGTAACGTTGCCGCAAGCCTAATAGCGCGCATTTTATTAATATTTTTGAGTTATATTTCGATATTTGCTGTACATTCCTTTTAAATATATTGGAGTGACGAGATATTTTTTAAATTAAATTTGTTGAATAATTATAAAACTGAAGTCTAGACTGGGAGTCGGAAATACGATTAATTACGAGGTGGGACGCGACGGCGAGCGCTCCGCACTCATCCTGAAAAAGGCTTCCGAATGAAGCCGAAACAATTGTCGATTTAGACATCGACAACTCGTAAGTCACGCTAATTCCCGTTTTAATTTTAATTTAATAGAGATACGATTAACGTATACTCTAAGTGAGTCTTACTAATTTAGTCGGTATCTAAAAGTTCATCGTCGTGACGACGGAAAAAATCGTTTCTAAAAATATCGTTTCTATTTACTTTGCCTTGAGTTGTAATTTGTGAATCGTAAGATTTTGCGTGTATGTTGGAAAGGATAACTTGAAATAACTTGCAAACACCTTATCGTATCAGGAATAATATTTTCAATATGAAGATCAGAAGAGAGCTTTTGTGTAATGCAGGCTTATTATTTTGAATAAAATTCCTGAATATTTGTTTAAAAAGCTGACATAGTAAGAGATATTCACTCTTTTGGAACCAGAAATCGGCCTCAATAAACTCCTTCCATTCCTAAACACAAGAATAACAAAAAACTTTCTTCATATATAGAGCAGCGAAAATTTTGAATAATTTGCCACCACCTTTGAAATACAAAATAAGTTTAATCTCATTGAAACCCTAATACAAGGTATTATTATTCCAACGTACCAGAAATATATTTGAGGCAACTTCTAAAACGAAAAACCAGATGGAGTCTGACGCATTAGGTACCCATTCCAGCATATGCAGACATACCTTTACATGTATTTTCTTCTTCATAAACAACATAACCATAAACGCTTTCACACTCACAGCCCCACACTAAGTTCGATGACTTGTGTCGTGGTTGCCGGAAACAATCACATCACACACACAATCACAACCAGAACCAGAAACACAAGTTTTCCTTGAGGAGAAAACTTGTGTACCCACTGGGAATCGAACCCGATACCCCTGCTTGGAAGGCGAACCCTCACCCAAATTAGCCAACGACAGTCATCTTTGCTTTTCTTCATTTTTAACCGACTTCAAAAATAAGGAAGTTCTATGTTCGACTGTATGTATTTTTTTATGTAAGTTCAATCGATTTCTCCCCCATTTGTGGACCGATTCTCAAAATTCTTCTTTTGTTTGGTAGATTATACTTCAGAAGTGGTTCAATATAAATATTGTCATAATCGATCAAGCCAAAACCAAAATATAAGCGGTGAAGTCGGTTTTTTCGGCTTTGCTTACATTTACTCATTTCATATACTCACACACACACATGCACACCACACATTTCGTAGTCAATGGTAAGGTTATTTTATTAGGTATAATTAGAAATAGTATTAAGTATTTCAATAGTGTATGTTTAAATCGTATTTTCCGCTGCATGCTGATCACATTTTTTTTCAACTCGACCAACACCGGAGCTCGAGCAATATGGAGTGCACTGAAAACCAGCCCTGCGTTAACTTAGTTTTCGCACCACAGTGAAGCACTCAGTTCCCAATTGCCAAATTATGCATATTAGAAATAGCAAATTGTTTTATATAATTATTTATGAATATTGTACCCACCCAGTTGTTTGTTTTATGTTCTATGTGTAATTTTAGCAATAAATACTATTTTGATTAATAGCTTGAAACTTTTTTCGGTGTAACCGATATGTTCACAGTTTCTGACTAACGTCCTGTTACCTAATTCCAGATGAGATGTGGAGTTCGGTAGAGAGCGGCGGAGGGGCGCGCTCAGCGCCGTGTGCCCGGGCGAAACACTCGGCGACCCTCCTCGGGGGGCACATCTACGTGCTCGGGGGCAGGGGAGCCGGGGGGTCCGTGCCGCTCAGGGACTTCTGGAGGTATAGCCTAGGTAAGAGATGGACACCGGCAGGACCCATAAGACTCACTTATTACTTATTTATTTATTTATTAAAATTAGCACGGCCTCTTATGGATCATGCTTGCATTTAATCTAGATTCTTTAAACTGACATTGAACATTCTCATGCATTTTTATACAAAGTCTCCCCTTGGACTTATTCTGCGTGGGGACTTATTGTGGAGGCTTTTCAATTCAGACGGCAGTTTTCGCTCTAGTATTTTCGGGCTTGTTGTTAATTGTAATAATAAACACATTCCGTCAGGAATTGCTCCTGCTGTTGTTTAAATGCTACAAATGTTGGCAATAATAATATAGACTCCGGTATCCGAATGACATGATCAGATTCAGTTGTTTGCCGGACGTAGCGATTTAAACAGAGTAAATGATAAGAAAAATTAAAATCGGCCCACGCGTTTGGTCTCTAGAATGTTACAAAGAAACAAACTACCTACATACATAATACTAGTTGTACCCCACTGCTTCGCCAACGTAAATTAAAAAAACAATATTTATCGGATCTAATTGTGAATCTAAGCCATTCTTGAATCCACCTGAACACACGAAAAAATTTATCAAAATCGGTTCAGCCATTGAGGAGTTCAGTCACATACACATGTACAAAAATAATATATAATATGTATATATATATATATATATTAAATAAGTCTGAGCTCCTACATACTCGTTGGTATAAGATAAACATTCATAAATATCCCTCAAAACTTTCCCAAGTCATGCGACGAAGCTTTCCGAAGGCCTCGCTGCAAACATCATTTATAAGCATTGCACGTGGCTTCAAATCCCGGAGTGAAGTCTCCCAGCCTCTCCAAAGTCAATTCATGTTCAGTAAGCTGCAAGAGTGCTATCGGCAGATCTGCTCGCGACGAGGCGTACCGAGGGCTCTTCTGTAAATGTTCCGCTGGCGCCTCTCATCCGTTCAATAGTTCTAATTAGGTCGAGCAGGAGCTGGGAACCAATTATGGCGGTGACAGTTTATTTGCTGAGGTTTCGTATTCGCTGCCAGGAATTGGTTTTGATCGGTAATTAGGATTTTGCGTGAACAATGAGCGGCGATTAACAGAAAGGGCTGAACTTTACTAATTTCGTCTATTATTTTTGATCATAGACTTCACTGTTAATACTAATCGGCTCTGCTTGGATGTTAGATGAATTATTGCAACTAAAAGCGACAAATAGCTGATTGATTATTTTTTTTGTAAATAAATTCATCTGCAGGGTTAAATAACATTAGAAATGAAATTAAATGATACATCCTGACTTTCATGAATGAAATTAACAATCGATTGCTAACGGAGAAATTGGTCCCGGCATTCATGGCTTGAGCCCTTGCCAATGTCAGATAAATTCACAAATCAAGTATTAGTCGGTTTATATTGTATATTATTTAGTTTCGTTTGCGTAACTCTCGTCTTACTCCCTTGGATACCGAACTTTGTTTGAGTTGATCAAGGCCATAATTTTGCCGTGAAATATAATCATAAGTATATTGACCCTTACCTATAGGTTAGGGTCAATATATGATTATATGTCATACTATAGTATAGGTTAGCTAATTCCATGCTGTTCCTGATACAGCTAAGTATAAAAATAACAATAAATACTTTAGAACTGATTTTTGGTACTATAGTTTTAAACCTTACTAGATGTGTCCCGCGGTTTCGCCCGCGTTAATTATAATGATAAGTAAAAGTTACTTGTAATTACTTTAAAATACTGAATACTAACTATTCATACGTGTGTAATACACAGCAGCAGAATTATCATATTAATGTAGGTGTGATGACGATGTAACTAGATGCAACCACGATGTTGGATTTTGGTGTATCTATTTATGTGCGTGTAGTTCGCGTACTGTATGACAAGAACTAGAACCTAGCATGCATTACACAACATTGGATCCTTTTTTTTTTGGTCCGGGGTAAAGCCTCTGTATTACTGGTCGAAAGTACGGATAAACGAAGATACCAAACCCTTTCAATTCTTGTTGTTCGGCAGCTACCGGGCTATGGGAGCCGCTGGAATGCCGCGGGGAGCCTCCGCCTTCATTACAAGAACACAGTGCGACGGCACACGAGGGCAGGCTCTACGTCTTTGGCGGAGAAGCAGGGGCGCTGTCCAACGAAACGCCGCTGTGGATCTACGATACCGAGGTAAGTGATTATAGTGACAGTGTCGTCACAACTAGTCGAATGCAGAATGAACGCGGAGCGACAGCTTACGATGGCAATATCTACGTCTTTGGAAAATAAGTAGTACCTATCAATCTTTTATATATCTACGACACTGACAGAACTGATTACCTTGGTCTGGAAAAACGGGTAAAAGGATGCCAGAATGAATTACGGAACTTCAGATAACAAGGTACAAGGAATAGCAAGGAACAACAAGGCACACGAGGCCAAATCAAGGATTTTTTTGTAATTATCTCATTTACGAAATTGAGTTCAGATAGCCGCAGTAAACATGTTTCATTTATATTTTATTTTCTTCAGTGATAAATGCTTTAAGTGTCTTTACTAACCTAAGGGTTGGTGCATTTAATTACACTCACTCAAGTCCAAGTTTGCCGCCGAACTCACCTAAAGTAAAATTAGAGTGGTAAAACCTTTTCACACAAAATAATAAGCGGATATGCAAGAATCGTTAAAGAAGTAGGTAGCAGTAATAAACACAAGTGGCGTGCCTTGTGAGGCACGAACAGCAATGAAAGGTTGCTGCAGTAACGGTTTATTTTACGATAAACAGGCACTAAGTGTACTCGTAGTATAAGTAATGTATTCAGTTCAAACTCAAAACACGCGAGTATATGGAAATTACAAGGACAACATGCAAATCGGTAAATTGTAAACAATGAAGTTTGGTATTTTTAGTTAGTTAAAGTATACAGTTAGAATTTAATATAAGCACGTAAATGATGAACATAATTGCTCAAATAGATAAATAGATTAATTTCACTCAGCTTTTAACAAAACAATTTACAAAGATATACTTGTATAATTGTACCGAATATTTATTTCTATACAATGTGTAACAAAAAGGTGTAGTAATACTCAAGCCACGCTTTTAGTTACTTGTATGGAGTCTAACAAGAAATCCGAATGCGCGGCAGCAGCATGAATATTGAGTTATGATAAATTAGTTTCTAAAAAAATGACATTTGCAACCCTATTTCATCAGCTACTGTTCTACACAACATAGTCTTTGGGCCTAGACGTCTGACGGTGGTGGACATATCAAAGGTCAAGGTCACGCGCCCAAAAATGTAACCATAGGGTTGTCAAAAATATTTGAAAAATATAATTTTTGATTTGTGTGTGAAAAAAAATATCTCGGATTACGGCTTTCGTTTTCTGGCAGGACGATTCCTGGAATGATACACATACACACCACAAAGTATTATTACTACTCCTTTTTGTTACAGATTGTATTATCACACTGTGATGTGGAGATACTTTTGGCACGTGATCTAGTAATAAAACTATGTTTCAGGTGCTGAAGCCCTCCTTTAGTTTACATGAACTCTGATAACTTAAACATAAACGCTTTTACACTCACAGTTATACATTTTGTTTACTAGGTTATAATGATATGATAACTGATATTATACGATGAATGATATGATTTTATCAGTGGTAGGTACGAAATTTTGAAGAGATTTGAATTAGATATGAATTATTGCTATTCGAGAATGTATTTGAACTCACGGGTCCATGCCCGGACCTTTGTTAGGTATTAGCGCAGACGTAGTGAACGCTAAGAGGGCCTTCGATATTATTACACTTTATAATAATATTATCAGAAGGGTCCAAACACACGACGAACATATATTACGTTAATAGAAGGACTCCGATAATTCTTGGAATCTTCTACAATCATAATATCAGGGTACGCGGTGTCGCGAGATCAGCCACAAATGGCAACTGCGTCTATATTATTATTATTGGCAACGTGATAGGAAAAATATATTTTTAGGAGCGTATGCGGTATCCTGTCATTTGACCGACACTTAATTTACATTTCCATTCCCGGGTCGCCAATTATTGCCTCGATAATGTACGGCCAATAATTAATGTACATGGCTTCCAAATATATGGTTGTGCAATACTGTGCGTGCAATACTGGCTGCGTAAAATCACACCGTGTCAATATTGTACGGCCAGTATTGCACAGCCAATAATTGGAAGACAAAATAGACAACTATATACTCTCTGCAATGCCTCGTTTGTTTAGACGAGTCGCTAGGAAAAGTTGGCACAGACTATTAAAAAGTTCTAACCTTAAAAACATTTGCTTCTCTGTGGTCTTTATAAAAGTGGCTGCAAGTCTAGGTTAGGTTCGAACTGCGACAAAACAAAGCGCGAACCGAGCGAGCGAAGCGAGCGTGCCGCGTCAGTGGACTTCAAAGCTAAGTTATTAAAAGGAAAAAAATAAAAATGAACAAAAAACAAAATATAATTCGTCATATCTGAGGGAGAGTTTCTTAGATACAGGAGGAAGGTCCTTGCATTGAAATTACTAGATCATCCAAACGAGGCTTTGACTGTAACATTTGTTAGTTCATGAATTATTGGCCGTCAATTATTGTCTGTACCAACATTATTAATATTTTGCGACCTGTATATTGTACGGCAAGTATTGCACGACCTGATATTTCGTGTGTTTTGAATTCAAATATTGGTTGCGTTTTCCAGGCTGCGTATTATCGGCTGTACAAAATTGGTCCGTGTTGTTATTTCACATCCAATAATGAATGGCCCGTATTGGCCAGCCCGATAATTGGAATTTCGTACATTATCAGGCCGTGCATTATTGGTCGTACAATATAGGGACTCGGTTATGCAAGTAAAAAAGTGTGAAATAACTTTTATTAAAAATAAGGTAATGAATGATTGTGGCTCCAATTCTAGGTTAGGTTTGAACTGCGACAAAACAACACGCGAGCCGAGCGAGCAAAGCGAGCGAGCCGCGACAGTGGCCGGCGAAGCGCTCAATACTAAGGATTTTGTACCTAAACGAACCGTCGTAGTAGGTTTGTTTCCTATCTCGATGCTTATACTCAAAAAATAAAATATAATTCGATACATTTTACAAGAGAAGCATTTGTGAAACAAAACATTTAGGAAATAACATTTTTTAGAAATGAATTTTACTAATACGTTGGTTGTAATGTCGTCATAAATATTTTGGTCAATCAATCTGGGAACCGAGCGCATGCGTTTCGATTGCAAATTATAAAAAATATACGCTAGCCTAAAATGTAGTGAATTCTTTAACTTGTTTCAGAGTGGAGTTTGGCGCAAGCTATCCGGCCAGTCGACGTACCCATCGTCGGCGACGCGGCGCGGCGCGCGCGACGCCCGCGCCGCCGCCGGCCCGCGCGGCCGCCGCGGACACTCCGCGCACGCGCTCAAGGACTGCCTTCTCGTCTACGGCGGGTACAAAGACCTGAGGGGCTCCACTAACGAGCTGTGGGCTTTCCATTATGGTGAGAATACATGTCCGACGATAGATTTTCACTAAAATTTTAGCCGAATCCAAGTGTGGGATCTCTCAAGGGGGTTTGAAAGGCCCGATCCGATGTTCGCTTAGTATTCCTATTACATCGTGCTAACTCGTGACGTATAGGGTTTCATAAGCCTCGACCGACTTTCGCTTCAGCTTTTATCATCGGAGACCTACGCGTAACACACCTACACATAACAACATAACAACTACGTAATCGGAGAAACTGGCACCTGGCCCCGTTTGGAAATGGCCAGGTTGAAATATTTTAAACAGGCTCAGATGTAAAGTCGGTCGCAGGCGCAATATCCTATTCTACTAATATTATGAATCCGCAAGTTTGTGTGTTAGTATGTTCGTTCCCTCTTCACGCTTTAACGGCTGAACGGATTTCGATGAAATTTAGAATGTACATAGATTATACCTGGGATTAACAAATAGACTACTTTTTAACTCGATAATAGCGGGCGAAATCGCGGGGCACAGCTATTAAGGTGATAAAGCGAGGAGGAAACCACCTGCGACTTAACGGGGCCCCAGAGCGGACCGTATCCCATTCGTTCGCATGTCCCCGCAGAAGACTTCACCAACGCATTGGGCGGGGAGCCTCGCTAAAGATTTAGTAATTTTTTTGTAATAAAGTCGAACCGACGAGTCGATACAAAGAATAGGAACAACTCGTTAAGGCAATCAATTTTGTAAGTGGAGGGTGGTTGCGTTGCAGAGTCGGAGTCGTGGCAGCAGGTGCGCACGGCGGGCGCGGGCCCGGCGCGGCACCGGCACGCCGCCGCGCTGCACGGCGCGCGCCTCTACGTGCACGCCGGCCAGTGCGACCTGCGCGACTGCAGCGACCTGTGGCACTACGACACCAGTCAGTATGCACGTTACCTCTGACAGACGGACGGACTGACTCACAATGTGCTAAACGACCCGAGTCAGCTAAGAGATCTCGCTTCGCTCGATCAATTATTTAGTTTTTAGCCGTGAGGACCGGTAATTGGTTTCGGCTGTTGGTCTTCCTTTATGAGTAAATAAATAATGTAACGGCATTTAAAAAAGTGAACCTAATTTCGGTGAAGTTAACCGCTGATTGTAATCCGGATTCCTCGGAAAATTTGTTTTTAAACGCGAGGTACGTTTAAATCGACGTTGGACTCGTTCAATTCTATCAACGCGAGTGTGATATGACGGATTCCAAAGCGATGACGCATATTTTAAGTGGAGAATACCAAGGCATTGTAGAGGCCCCGAAATAAAGCTGCGTTTTCGACAAGACATCGCCAACATGCTTACCTAACGATAGTTTGCTTTCAACTAACGGCCCCAAGTTGCGAATGGAGTTCACCTGCTCCAGTGCTCTGACTCCATTAATCGTGTATTTCGAGTTGAGATTATTTTTTCTTTGTGGTGATTTTTAACTGATAACATTTGGATGCGATTCAAATCATATTGTTATTTTTGGACCATTCAGTCATCGAGTCCATGTCTACCTGAAGCGAGGACGCATCGTTTTGTGATGTTACTGGAACCTAGTAAGGGGTTGACCCCTTACTAGGTTCCAGTAACATCACAGTTCCAGTAACACAAACAGCGCACAGCGCACTCTTTTTTTTTATTTATATTTGGTTCACACATTGAATGCAACACTTAAGCTTAGATAGGTAAACAACATATAATTTGCAAGCAGTGGCCATTCTGGTACAGTGAACTGTTTTAGTTTATGCAACAAAATCTCGTATCAAAAGCGCTGCTAAAATCAGTGTAAAGTACATCAACTTGAACGCGAGCATCACACGTTTTAGATACATCATCTACGAATGGGAGGTTTGAAACGGTAGATTCACCTCGGACAAATCCATGCCGTCGGTTACATATCATATTCTCGGTATATTAATAAGTAGCTAAGGAGGGGGCAAACTGAGCATTCGAAAACCTCGGAGAAGGGAGACAATACCGAAACGGGACGGTAATTCATGATATCGAAACAGTTACCATTTTTCAAGATCGAGGTACCACGTTGCAAGATCTGACCTGAACACACATACAAACATCGCAAGAAAAATAATAGCTTGTAAAATAATAATACCGTGTGTGTGTGTGTGTGTGTGCGGCAGTATCCCGCGCGTGGTGCTTGGTGCGCGGCGCGGGGCGCGCGGCGGCGCCGGCGGCGCGCAGCGGGCACGCCGCCGCGCGCGCCGGCGCACACCTCTACATCTTCGGCGGCGAGGCGCGCGGGCACGCCGCCGACGACATGTGGCGGTTCCACTTCGGTGAGTACTCGTACGCACGCGCCCGTTGTAACTCTAACGTGGGTATCGCACACATGTGTATCCGGGTCGTCGGAGCTGCGGGACGGGCGAACCGATTTCGATTTAGGATTTTTGTTCGTCGAGAGTTCCTCCCGGCTACGTTTTGGGCGAATCTGCGCGGCCGGTCTCCGATCCCCGCGGGGAAACGCCTCGCCCCGGGGGTGCGACGGTCGGGGCTCGATCGGGAAAGGTACCTCTAACCCGCTCTAAGCGCAATCGGAACCCGATAATAAATCCGCGTCGGCGTCTCGGCCGCGAATTTAGAGGTGTGCGTATTCGTCGACAGCGACGGAGACGTGGGAGCGCATCGTCCCGACGGTGAAGTGGCCCTCCCCGCGCGTGGACGGGCGCGCGCTGCTGGTGCCGGGCGCCGTGCGCGCGGGCGGCGCCCCCGCCCCCGCCCCGCCCGCGCCGGCGCCGGCGCCGCCCGGCCTGCTGCGCGAGCTGTCGCGCCTGTCGTCCTTCCCCATGCGGCGCGCGCGCGGGGCCTACAGCGCGCTGGCGGGCGACAAGGACTCCACCGAGAGCCTCGTGCGGCAGGAGGCCGCGCTCTCCAAGTCGCACTCGGCCTACGTCATCGACGAGCGCCAGCCGGCCGACGGCGGCGAGAGCCCGCGCGACGGCGCCGCGCCCGACGAGCGCCCGAGCGCGCACCTGTCGCGCGACCCGCTGTCGGTGCCGGACTTCGCGGACGCGGCGCCGGCGGCGGCCCCGGCGCCGGCGCGGGCGCCGCCGGTGCGCGCGCTGCCCAAGTCGGCGTCGGTGCGGTTCACGGGCACCGCGGTGGAGATCTGCGAGGACGACGCGGAACTGTCGACGTCGGACTACGCGAGCGCGGAGCGCGTGGACCGCGCGCGGCTGGGGTTCAGCAACCCGCACTACCTGGGGCCCGACGTGCGCGCGCTGGGGCAGGCGCTGACGCCGGACTCGGGGCTGGGCGCCGCCGACGTGGAGCTGCGGCCGCTGGGGCGGGCGCCGCCCTCGCAGCTGCACCTGCTGCTGGTGGGCGGGCGGGAGGCGCCGCACGCGGCGCGCCTGCGCGGCCCGCTGTCCATGTGGACCTACCGCCTGCTGTAGGCCTCCCGCCCGCGACCTGACGGTTTGGCGCCTTTGCTTTTTTTAGCATTTTTCTATTAGGTAAATTTTTACGGCCCTACGAGTGATGGTGGATCCAGATTTCGAATGAGAGAAAAATAAATTCAGAGAAAGGAAAAGAGAGATATATGTATATGAGCTCGTCACGTTAATGGGTGGGGTGTCGAGCCTCCTCGAGTTTGCCGGCTGCCATTTTAAGTGACGTGGAAGCTCGAAGCGTGTGAAACACGGTAAACGACTGCCTCAACTTTCTTACTACATTTTTATTTGAAAATTGAAATAGTATCGTTGACAGCTCGCTGTACTTTTATTGAGCTCTGATACTAAAATTTGCTAATTATTTCAATATTTTCTTATTTGTTTTATTCAAAAAAAAAACATAAAAAGTCTACGTATCGTCCGAACCCTGGTGGTTTATCAAACTATGTTTTTATAGACGAGATCCCTCTACAAAAACTGTGTTATTTCCTCTCCAGTCTGTCGAGTTGTTCCCGACGACAGATACGATATGACATCCTACTTGAAACGATAGCTCGGTGCTGCGCTTGAGGTAATGTGTCAATTAAACCTTGTAAGCGGGCTATGCAGGTATTTGATAAAGGCTTGGGACACCCACCAGATTCAACGTATGATGCTTGGAATAGAGAGAGTAAATTAGAGGTCGGTTCCGCCTTGGCTTATAGTTATGCATCTGACGAGGCAGAAATAAATAATAAACGTTTGACGTTCGGAAATCATCTATGAATATCCACAAGTTTATCCATGGATGCAGAACTACTTGTGATTATTATATGACTAGAATGTAACTATTTTACTGTAGATTTCGTAGTAATAAGAAAACGTTCAAATTATTCGAAGTATTAAAGAATTAGGATTTAGAAGGTATTAGGTAAGGAAATGTTGATGAAAGAAAATTACATTATGCAAAGAAAACATAGAGTTTGGAACATTTAGACATGAAAATTAAAATTATAAAATTCGTCCAATACTCGTAGTGGATAGTTTAACGTGATCGGTAGATTAACGTTTGAGTATTTTGTATTGGTTGATCGTAGGTAATTAACTAATATACACAAGTAAAATATTTATTATGTACAAACTTTCCGACAAGTATTATTGTTTACCTTGGTTTTTAAGTAAATCGATGATAAAATATGCATTTATGAAATATACATAGGTACTTATACAAATTGCCAAAATGGTAGTGATAAGATGACATTCTTGAGTTGATTGTGTTTTCACATGTTACCCAATGTTTTTGTATGTTACATTAAGTTTTTCTATGTTGTTGTTTTTACAGTTTTATTATTATGACACGACTCGGTGTTTATACATTAATGATATTATTATGCGTTCAGTGTTGTGGATAGTTACATCACAAATAATTGGCACTAGATAAAGTTACTACTCTGACTGGTTTTCTGTTTCCCAACGTCGTCTGGCAGATGATTGTTAGTGACAATTCTTAAACTGTTCAGTCCTTTACATCAGTAAGAAGTGTGGATAAAAATATTAACAATACAACCAACAGCAAGCGTAATGCTCAACTACGGGCGCTGCGAAATTGCAATAATAAATAACATACGTATACCTATTCATTGATTTCTTAGGTTTACGCGGTAGTTATGCATTGAATTAAACTATTACAGACTTTATCGGATTTTAAAAAGTATATTTTACATGAACAGAAAAACAGTCCTCCTGTGCCTACGAGCACAAAGTTTTTAGTGTCAGAAACAAAAATACACAATACCCGCCTTCTAAACATAGGGTTTCGAGTCCGATTCCAAAGGGGAACACAACTTGTCTCCCAAAAAAAATTGTTTTTAGATCTGTGTTAATTTTTCCGGCAGCCATGACACTAGTCTTCAAACTTAGTGTGGAGCTGTGAGGTGAAAGCGTGTATATTCAGTAAAATATATCTACTCTTTCTCATTGGTGGTTGTGATGCTGAGTATGAAACTGTGTTGGTAATCCTTTTGTGGTGTAACTGCATTCACCGTGTTATTGAATACCAATTAGAGTAAAGTCCATGCCGTGAGTAGCGTGTAGCGCGCTAAGACTGAGTAGCGGTAGCGGTAGGTCTTCGGTTTTATACGTGCATGTCTCTTGAAGTTGTAACGAAGCCCAGCCACGGTTACTTTGTCATTTCTTCGTTCAATCGTGAACTGAAAGTAGAATCAACTATGCTTCCAGCTCACTGAAGACGTCTTCCACAGGCCAGACCTCTTACCGTAGATCACTTGTAAAAACTTGATTTCGGTACGTTTAACAGTATAACTGTTTTTACCAAATGTACAAAAATATATCAGTAGCTTACCGTTACTGAATTCAACTCACAATAAATGATTGGACAGTTACATGAAGCACTACCGAGTGTATTCAGTCATTGATGTTCATGAGTGCCTCTTTGGGGCCTATGTGAATAAACGATTTATAATTTGAATATGAGCTACATTGCCGTGGCTGGACTACTTACTAGGTAGGTACTTTGTAATGACCTTCCCAGTTTTTTACGAACCTGTCTGCGGTCGTGACGGTCTAGTACAACATTTTCAACTGTTAATAAATGTACTTATGTCCAAAATGTGTTTCTCACTTTAATTTAATCCTTAATAAACCCTAACTCCTTACCAACTTCATTTAGATATCTTGATTAATTCAATTTCAGCTTTCAATAATTAAACGCACGCTAAGCTTAAAAAAAACCGACTTCAACGCTTATATTTTGGTTTTGGCTAGATCGATTTTTAAAAAAAATATATGGCACCACCTCTGAAGTATAAGCAAAAAAAATCATCACAATCGGTTCATAATAGGTAAAATTCATAATCGCGTAACATACATACAAAAAACATACATTCGAATAGAGAACCTCTTTTTTTGAAGTCGGTTGATAATTATCATGTTAATATTGTAATTTTTTGTTTTTCTTTACTTACATCAAAGTAAGCCATTTTGTGTTTCGATATATTCATTTGCATGAAAATCGAAAGCGTTCCAAAGCCTCAAATATTAGGAAAAATTTACGGTTTATGATTAAGAACAAGTTACTCAGCCAAAATCAATTATTGAATAGACGAAAGCACTCCTTATTTACGTAACAAAAAACAAAGACAAAAACCACAAGTTCTTTTTACATCTATTTAATTCTCAGAAAAATACAGACAATAGATATTATATTTCATTGCTTTAATTAAACATTTATTTTTACGAATCTTCATAGCTATTTAGCAACAAAAGAGAACATTTCATTTGTTCTACATGTTTATTTTTTCGATTGGAAGAGAATTATGATAAATGAAGTCTTATATCTAATCTTAACATATACGTAACGATTCTAAGAAACGTAGATCTACAGCCACTAACTGTATCACATAATAAGACGTTATAGTAATATAATAATTATAGAGAGGATAGAAACTCATTATATCAACGTTTTTCAATAGTCTATTTAACGAACAGTATTGCTGATCAAAATCACACTTAGTTCGGATATGACGTCACATCAAGTTTAAATGTTTATCTAAGAATAAAGTGGTGCTCCGTCATTTAGATTTACTTGGCAGCTAATATATGTATACTTACTAGTAATATAAATTAATTCGAACGGCTCAGTCATTGAGCCATCTAACTATCTATACCTTGTCGGGTATATTAATTCATCATTTTCCTGCAAATTTAGTTATAAGTGAATTTTTAATACATTAAACATCGACATTACACGATCGTCAAAACACTATTCTATTAATAAAGTTAGTTAATTTGTACATACAAATTAGATTAGAATTTAAAGTTAAAGAAATATAAAGCAGCTCATAGAAATGTGAATAAAATCATGTCAACGCGACCCCTTAAATATTATATGCACGGCCCATCATGTAAACTTTCTTTTACCCATCCATAACGTAACCTTCCCATACTCATAATCAATTAACTGAGCAAAATTCAATGATTACAAGTAGAGGGGTTACACAATATACTTTATCTCGTTTCTGCTGATGCAAAATGTCACTCACTAAACTGACACAAATCCGTATTCGACTATGCAACAGGTAATGCAACATTTATAGCTTCACAAATAAGGTAGACAAACGTGCGATCACAACTAGAAAAAGTACGAGTAATAGTTTCGTCGGACGTCAAGACATTAAATAACGTACAAAAGCGAGTCCCGCGGGTACAATAGCGGATATACATAATGTAGGAGGAGGGCGGCGCGACGTCACAGGAGTGCAGCCCGCGGCGGCCGGCTCAGTGCATGGGCGCGTCGGCGCTGGGGTTTTCCTCGAAGTTTGTTCCAAAGAGAGCCGTGCACGCCGTCTTGGCGGCCAGCTTGCGGGCTTCCTTCTTGTTGCTCGCTGGAAATAATACGTTCGGCGTTGGAGACAGACTCGACCGGACCGGGAAAGTTCACTACCGCGGAACCGAAACAGATCCGCATCGCAGAAGGCGGGGACTCCAAATATAAACTTAGAAGGAACCGGTCGAGGACGGGTAGCCTCCGTTGAACATTTAAAAGGCGTATCAGGGTAAAAGTCGGCCAGGGAAGAGAGCCTAGCCCGGGAAATAGATACACGGGAGTACCGGCCGTCCGCCGCAGCTTCGCCCGCGTACTGAGGGGCGCCGGCGGCCGAGTACGAGATCACCCCAGGTCGGATGCCAGCCGTTTAAAATCGGAGCAACTTTTTAATTCCGACAACGACAACTCGATAAGATACACGTACGCGAAAACAGCCGGGCCGGCGACGAAGGGTCGTCGGAGGAAGAGGCTCACCTTTCCCGATGTAGGTGGCGCCGTCGACGTCGACGCCCATGGTGAAGAGCATGTTCTGCGGCTTGTCGCCCTCCACGGCCAGCTCGCGGTAGTCCACGTGCGGCTTCATGTACGTCAGCAGCATGCACGGGTGCATGGCGGCGGCGTTGGCGGGCAGCGTGCGCGGGCCCTTGGCCGCCTTGGCCTTGGCCTTGCGAGCGGGCGCCGCCGGCAGCGCCGCCGCGCTCTCCGCCGCCGCCGCCGCCCCCGCCGCCGGCGCGCCGTCGCCCGCCTCGCTCACCTGCACCAACGATACTGATCTATACCGTGCGCGCCTGCGCCCGCCCGACGCGGAGGATGGTAATGTGTTGTTTTATGCTTCAGTATTTGACCCCCCCATCTCGGTGGAAAGTAAAACTGCGGCCGATTTATGTATGTTCGGGGCGACCCGATGTGGCACCGAACGGCCGCCGTATTGGAAAAATAAGAAATCTAGTAATCTAGATTTTTGCAGTGTAATATTGAGTAACTCCCCTGTTAAATTTTATATACGACACCACAAAATTCTATTTATGATCTATACCCCCAACACTAAATATGAAAATATGAAAAAAAAATACGATATGATATGAAAAAATATGAAAAAACCAATTCCGATACGGAATATAGCGACTTCGACGGTCGCGACCCATTACAAATCTAGACTGGCTCGAATCTATCCCGATATAGCGTTATATATTGCGTTTCGCTTCTACGTTTATCATCCGTACGGCGAGGGAGTGGAACTCATTGCCTGCGTCTGTTTCCAATCTGGGTACAAATCTAGGTGTCTTCAAGTCTAGAGTGAATCGGTATCTTCTAGGCAGAATGTATTACCGATTTGTTGTGAAGCAGAATATATTGTATGTAAATGTGTATAAATCACAATTTTTTTAAATAAATAACTTATAAAACCACTATCAGAGAGAGCAATATGGCGGCTTCCGACATAAAATATCTTCTATACTAAACTTTGCGAGAAATAATAGAGCATCCCGTCTCCCCCGACAATAAAAAAATTTACTCTCAAATATATAATCTCCGAAGACCTAAATTAACCTAACACCTATACCAGATAACTGTATATGCTAGGTTTTAGGTTGGAGGGAAACGTTGATTTGTATCTTAGTACTGGTGAGTAGACAGGACGGCATCGGCAGTAGAGCCGTGCTGGCGGCAGTATACGCACCGACAGCGCGGGGCGCAGCTGCGGCACGCGGTGTCCCTCGTTCTCCCACTCCGTGAACAGCTTGTGCAGCGCGAAAGACGCCAGCTGGATCATCGGCAGCGACTCCTCGTCCAGCGCCTCCTCGCCGTTCTGCGAGCCCGCTGTAACTTCACGATATAGTACACGATAAGTTCGATACCTCGTTAGTCAATTATGTCAGCTGCTAGAACTCGAGCCCTTCTTTCGCTGGACGAATCTGACCGGCCGGTGGTGGAAGACGTTATCTATAATGTTGTGTAGTCTCTGGTAAGCTAGCGTTTGATCTTTATTTCGCCTGCTTGAAATTGATATAATATTATGAAGGGTGGGTGGGTGCATGGTTGATTAAGATACCTTTTATTCTGTTCTGCGAGTTCCTTAGAAGCATTATTTTCTAACTGAATCATGTATGGGACTTCTATAATATACTTTAATTCTATTAGAAATAGAATTAAAGTATCAGATCTTGGTAAAGTATGAAGAGAAAACAAAGCACGGCGACGTATTAATTGTGAAAGGTTTGGAAATGATTGTAGAGCAGAAAGGTGAGATTGTGGTCAAATGCTTGATTATCGGGCATAAAAAAAATGTCTCGACCTGACTTAAGCATGAGTAGTTCATTAAATTTACCTTCCGAGTTGACGACTTTGTTCATCTTCCTGATGATGAGGTCTCGGATGGCTTGCTCGGCGGCGGAGTTGCGCGCGCTCAGCTTGTTATCGCCTGTAGACACACGTACACACAATCATAAAACAGACTTGTCTTGAGAACTGTAGGGTACTCCACCACAGAAATGTTATACTACCCACATATTGAAATTTAGGACCTTCTCTATTATGAAAGAATTCCAAAAGGCAACAGACGTGTTCAAATTTAAATCTTGATTGATAAAAGCTTGCTAGATTTAATTCTTGATTTAATCATAGTATCTTCTTGATTCTTCTTGATTTAATCATAGTATCTTCACTGCAACATGTTGCAAAACATGGTCAATACTCCGCAGATGCGTTTTCTTACCATGATTTAATCTTCATGTCCTATAAAATTCGTCCTCCTAAGCCTAAGCCTAAAATTATTCTTCAGCGCAATTTTAGTGGTATGGATAGGGACGCTTTTCTCAATGATGCTAGTAAGCTTGATTGGTCGCCCGTTGTCAATGCTGTACTGATTGATGATCAAGTAGCGATTTTTAATTCTATTATTACGCAGTTGTACGACAAACACGCTCCCTTACGGACTATTAAAATTAAACATCAGCCGGCACCTTGGCTCACGGACGACATTAAACTTTTGATGCGTAAAAAAGTTGCTACTAAAAGCAAATATAAGAGTCACCCTAGCGATCATAACAAGTCCAAATATGTGAAGGCTCGTAACCGCTGCAATACAGTGTGTAGGGATGCTTTACGCCGCCATGTCCATGAATCCGTTGAAAACGAGGCTGATCCAGCTAAAGTCTGGAAATTCCTCAGGTCACTTGGAATCGGTAAACAACGCCAAGAGTCTATTCCTAACGATCTTAACATAGATTCTCTTAATCTCCATTTCTCTTCTTCGTCTGATATTAGTGATTCAGTTAAAAGTAATACACTTCATAACCTCTATGCATTACCGGTTCCTGACTACTCCCCATTCGTCTTTAATCAATTATCCGATTGTGATGTTAAGAAGAGCATTCTGTCTATCACCTCTAATGCAGTAGGTGGCGATGGTATAAGTCGCAACATGATAGTACCTATCTTAGATATTATCCTTCCTATCCTGTGTCCTCTTTAACAATTCCATGTCAACAGGAACATTTCCGTCAATTTGGAAAGACGCTCAAGTTATTCCCTTACCCAAAAAACCTAACCCAAAATCTTTCTCCGAATATCGTCCTATTTCCATCCTGCCTTTCCTATCTAAGGTTCTTGAACGCCTAGTCCATGACCAAATTACAAAATTCCTAACCTATAATAATCTTCTAAATCCCTATCAATCTGGTTTCCGTCCTGGCCATAGCACAGTTACTACACTCCTTAAAATCACAGAAGACATTCGCTTCGGAATGGAAAATGGTGAGTTAACTGTGCTTACATTGTTAGACTTTAGTAATGCCTTCAACACGGTAAATTTTGACATTTTATTAGCAATACTTGGCTCTCTTAATATATCTCCAACGGTAATTGATTGGTTTCGCAGTTATTTGCACGGGCGTAGGCAGCGTGTTCGACTTGATGAGAATTTCTCTTCATGGTGCAATACGTCTGCTGGCGTTCCCCAAGGTGGCGTGCTTTCTCCTCTACTTTTCGCAATATTCATAAATTCAATTTCACATAACCTTTCTTCTTCCTACCACTTGTACGCGGACGATCTCCAGATATATACTCAGGCTCCTCTTAATGAGCTAACCGAAGCCATCCATACTACAAATGTAGACCTGGTTCGAATCGAAGAATGGAGTAGAGCCTTTGGTTTAAAAGTTAACCCAACTAAGACTCAGGTCATGATAACAGGCAGTTCTCGGTTAATTAATAAGATTGACTGGAACACGCTTCCTCAAGTATGTTTCAGTGGAATCATAATACCATACAGTATGCACGTTAAAAATCTAGGCTTAACTATAGATCGTTGTATGACTTGGGAAAAACAAATGCAAGCCACCAGTCGTAAGTTGTACGCTTCTGCTGCTTCTATGAGAAGATTGCGCAATTTCTTACCCACTACTACTAAAATTGCACTAGCTCAGTCTCTTCTACTTCCTATCCTTGACTATGCCGACGCCAGCTATCTCGATCTCACAGAAGATCAACTTAACAAGCTTGAGCGTCTTCAAAACTTTTGTATACGATTTATATTTGGCTTGCGCAAGTATGATCACGTTTCCCAATTTCGTCGTAAGCTCAAGTGGCTCCCTATACGTCGTCGCCGAAATACACACATACTCACCCTCCTTTTCAATATTTTGTTTAATCCGAAATCCCCACGCTATCTCAAAGAACGTTTTAAGTTTATGCACTGTGATACCTCGCAAACTTTACGGTCATCAGAGAATTTAATGCTTAGTTTCCCTCCACATAGCAGCACTTTTTATGACCGGGCTTTTACAGTGCAAGCAGTCCGTCTGTGGAATTCCTTACCTGTTCCTATAAGACGATCTCCTACTTTGAACACTTTCAAAGATCGGGTCAGAAAATTATACCTCTCCGAAACATAGGTAATGTATTATTATTATTTTTTTATTTTTATTTCTCTCGTCTTTCGCTCAAGAGATTTGCGTTTTTCACTAAAGTGTGTCTAGGAAAACATCTCAAATGTGTCATATTGAATGTCCCTTTTTATATATATATATATATTATTTATTTATTTTATATTATTATTTTATGTATTATATAATAATATATTATTTGTTTATGTATATTCATACTGTATTTATGCCATAGTATAAGTAATGATATTTTTAAGTTAATTAAGTATTCCATACAGCCATTTGTTATACCCCGTCTATTACATTCTATAGTTCTCTCCATCCGAAGGTTGCCTGGTAGAGATCGCTATTAGTGATAAGGCCGCCTGTTGTGATACTTTACGTATAAGCTTGTTTGTTGCCTTTGTTTTATCTCATCTTGTAAAGTGGATCAATAAAGTATTATCTATCTATCTATCTATCTATCTATCTAGATAGGCACTTACATTCCGCTCAGGCTGCGTTCCTACTAACTAACAAAGCCCGCGTAATACTATGGCAAGAGTGCACAATGGTGGAATAAAGATAGTGTATGTAACGAATATCTCGTTAACCAAGTACGCGAGGAAAAAATAAAGATATAATGTATACGTACCGAATCCTTTGTAGTTGGTTCCCTCGAGCGTGAGGTCGGCGCAGAAGTTGTGCTGGTTGCGTGTGTAGAACTGACTTCCTGCCGCCTCCACCTTGAATTGCTTGAAAACAAAATATTACGTGAGACAACAATATGCTACTACTCGATAAACGAGTACTCAGTGCCATTGCGGACACATGCGACTGATGAATCTTGAATCCATTTGTCTATCGACGCTTGTTGCGTAAAATCTTTATAACAATATCCAAAATTAGAACTGTCTGTATGTTCGCGTCCTGTATCGTATCAAAAGATGCAGTTGATCCGATTGTTGGCTTCCGAGTCTATCGGTACCGTGCGTTCGCGAGCGCGTCGTAGTTTGTTCCTCAGTTTAAGAGTTGTTAGATTGACACAATCGGAACCATCAAATCTAAAGTTGCTGCTACTAACTGTAAGTATAATGGTTCGTTTCGTGTCGCAACAGTTTTTGACACCGGTCGCTTGATATCCCGGGGTTTGTTATTGTTTGAAGTATTTTTAAGTGACTCACGTCAGTCGCGCTCTTAAAATTGGTAAAAATTTACTGGAACTATTATCGGTAGTTGTGGATTGAAACCGAAAATAACGTTTTTCTACTTTGTATGATTTGCCTTTGATGAGTTGGGCCTGAGTGAAGCCAATTTGGTTAATAACAAACCCAATTATATTAATAAACGAATAATCACATATTTTGGAAAATTATACTATATCAACAACGCCTATTTTCACTTTTGCGGTAAAACACCTATGTTGTAATTATTCTTGTTTGCGTCGCGTTAGAACATTTGTGGTGGGTGCACCGGTATGATTGCCACCGCTTTGCAATAAATGGCCGCACGGTACACTGGACTGGTTCCAAATTTAAAAACGAAATTTACTTACCAGCAAAATTACTGGGCATTTTATGCGTAATAATGACTAGAGAGGAGGAGCACAATGTCATTGGTTCCATGTTCCAAAAGTCAATTACATCAGAGGCTATTTCTCGTAAACAATGATATGTGGTTCCATGGCCCATCGTGGCTCTGTGACCCACTATAATGTTAATACTGTATTATTCTATGCTCTGGTTGAAAAATGTAGATGTTACATAATTATACATCATCAAGCGAAAGACTTGGTTCTTCCTGTCTACTAGCAAAATCAAATGTGATAGGACAAGTCATATGGAGGAACATTTATTTCGCTAACCTTACAGTGTTCAGAGTATCCACCACCTTCTTTCTTAATTTTCGCAGTCTCACTACAGACCAGTTTAAACTGAAACAGAGTTTAGCTACATCAGGGACATTAATTTAACTTGCTTTAAGTAGCGTTGTGGTTGGCACCTGGGCACTGCGATCTTTTAGTATTTTGGAATCCAAAAAATATATTGCAGCGAATTACTAAATCAGGAACAATACATTACTGTAACTATGTTTATACAGAATTAATGTCAAATTCCATTGTATTATATAATCATTAGAGTTTTTGGTTAGATAAACAATTATTATTTTAATATATGAAAATTTGTGGAACAATGTTCTTGGTAATGATCAAATATGTGCATCATCAACGATTGATCATTCAATATGTCTTTCATATATTGTTATTAAGTCGAAAGTAAGTCCATTGGTAATTAATAGATGCCCAAGATTGTTATATACACTTACGTTAGCAATTTGTTCGTGCGGCATCATCTCGTTGAGCACCATGAGCGCGTTTTTGGGCGTGACGAGGCGCCGGAGAGTCTCGTTCTGTCGTCGGCGACGCTCCTTGTTAGAGATCTTCTTCACTGCAACACACACTTACACTTATTAAAACTATACCACGGACGGCATTTAGTTACATTTATTTGTCAACTGGCTCGGGCATTGGCATTTAACTTAAGACATTAAGTTTTTATTTTTACCGACTTAAGTACTTCTTCCTTTTTAAGGAGGAGGTACTTAAGTCGGTAAAGTTACTCAAGTCGACTGTATTTTTTTTTATGTTTTACCTCATAACTTCTTTCCTCGTGAACCGATTTCGAATTTATTTTTTTTAGTTTGATAGATGTTGCTTTTCATGTGGTCCCATTGTAAGTTGATCAAGATCTGATCTCTAGTTTTTGAGTTATCGTCAATGATGCGTATTTAATACATTAAATCTGATCAAGGTTCCGAAGATAAAGCGGTGAAGTCAGTTTTTTTAAGCTTTGCTTGCGTTTAATTATTATTGTTTGTATACTGGATGATTCGGTAGAGTTGCCAAGATATGACCACTTACGATTTCAGGCACTTTCAAATACTTTAAATTCAACTGTGAAAAAATATCATATACCTATATTTTTTAACGCTTCACACTCACAGCCCCACACTAAGTTCGATGACTTGTGTCGCAAGTGCCGGAAACATTCAAATCATACAATCACAACCAGATCCAGTAAACATACATTTTCCTTGGGGAGAAAGCCTGTGATCCCGCCGGGAATCGAACCCGATAGCCAACGGGTGGTCACGGACAATATAAGGTACTGGAAGCCTGGAACAGCAGCCCTAGCCCTATATATTTGACATTGTGATATCCCGTTTCAAACTTTAATTCTAATTCATTTTCAAACTGGGTCCGATTCCCGGCAGGAGCACACTTTTCCTTCCCAAGCGACATTTGCGCTTCTGGTTCTGGGTGTGATTGTGTGGTTGATGTGTAAATGTTTCCGGCCCCCACGATACAAGCCTGTGAACTCTAGTGTGTGGCTGTGAGTGTGAATGCGTTTCTTTGTTTTGTGATTTTGTTATGTATGGGAGTTTCTCAATGGTTAAAACAATTTTTGAACTATAGCTAATGTAAGTAGTGTAAAAGTATAGCATCCAGTATACTAAACGATCATGATATTCCTATGTTAGGTCCTGTGCTATGAAATCATATTAAACTAAGCATTGAGAAATGACTCTTATACAGTGGAAATAAATGTATTTTAGGAAATTAAGTAGAACCGTTTCACGTACCTCCAGCCAACTTAGACTTCATCCAGGAGGGGCGGTCCTCATTCTTGCTGGCCATGTCCTCCTCATTCTCATTCTGTACTACTGGCTCTTGCTTCATGTCCACGTCGTCATTACTCTGTGGAAGGTTATTTAATCCTAATATATAATAATAATAATATTTACTAAGTAGAACAAGGGCAACAGTAACAGATGAATGAAAGTACTTTGCAATTTAACAGCTTTTGAGTATGAGCAAGTTTAGATGAGGTGAGCATAAACATGTAAACATGAATGCTTTCACACTGAGAGACAATAATGTACGACGCGATATTTCACGGCCTGATTTTGTACCGCCAATAATGCACACCCTGATAATCCATATACATGGGTTCGAAATATCAGGCTATGCATTCCCGGGACGCTAATTAATGCCTGTACAAAATCCGCCCGTATCGATAATGTACGGCCAATAATGTACAGCCAATAATTCATGTACATAGCTTGCAAATATCAGGGTGTGCAATACTGGCTGTGTAAAATCACTCCGTCTCGATATTGTACGGCCAATATTACACAGCCAATAATTGGAAGCCAAACATAGACAAACATACTCTCTATGCGATGCCTCGTTTGTTTAGGCGAGTTGCTAGGAAGAGTTGGCACAGACTATAAGCGGTTGCAAGTCTAGGTTAGGTTTGAACTGCGACAAAACAAAGCGCGAGCCAAGCGAGCGAAGCGAGCGTACCACAGCGGCCGGCGAAGTGCTCAAAACTAATTTTTTTAAATAAGAAAAATATATAAAATAATAAAAATGAATAATAAATTCTTACACTTTTTTTTCGAATATAAACAGTTTGTATGAAAACTTGAAACAGTCATATCTTGCCCTCTTGAAATTACTGGATCATCCAAACGAGGCTTTGACTTTGACATTTGTATGTACATGAATTATCAGCCGTGCATTATTGGCTGTACATTATCAGCTCGTGCTAATATTTTCCTACCTGTATTGTACGGCTTAAAATCAAATACTGGTTGCATTTTCCTGGCTGCGTATTATTAGCTGTACAAAATCGGTCCGAGTTGTTATTTCACATCCAATAATGTACCGTTCGTGTTGCACAAACTGTTAATCGGAAGCCAAATCACGGAATATTGGTTGCGAATTACTGGCCGTACATTATCAGGCCTTGCATTATTGGTCGTACAATATATACACACTAAGTTTGATGAATTTTGATTTAATAAAGGCAAGCATTTGACCACTATCTCAACTGATGGAAAGTGAAGATGCTACCAAAAATATATCATGATTGCCTAGAAGATACCTATTCAGTCTAAACCTGAAGACACCTAGATTGTAACATTTGGGGAACAAGACGAAAACATTCACATCACACCCAAAACCAGAAACGCAAATATCTCTTAGGGAGAAATTTTGTGATACCACCGGGAATCAATGCTTTGAAAGCGGACGCGCGGTTATTTCTCACTCTTCATCGATACACCCTGGCATTGGGTAACTACGCCAGGATGTAGTTCAAAATTTTAATTTGTTTTAGTTTAAATTGTTTTTGTGTAAATTTAAATTGTCTTTAGTTAAATAATTGGTAGGAATATAAAACACACACCTGCAGTGGAACCTCCTGCAAGTTGGAAGGAGTTTGCTGTTGTTGCTGCTGCTGTTGTTGTTGTTGCTGCTGCTGCCTTCTTGTGTTTCCTCCAAATTGCTGCCATTTATCAACAACATAAAGTCATATAGAAACAGCAACGCAACAGTATATTATTAACATTACTTTTTTTTTCTCTGGGTCTTTATCTCATTTGGTTATCTCGTATGCCTAGTTACCGTCAGAACAGTTTTACAATATTTTTAATTTAAATTATCATAATTCAATACTGGCATTATGCTATATGAATCCCGATATGAATAAATCCAACAGGTGCATATCTGACTTGTGCACCTAAGGTTCTATAAAAACTTGTACCTTGTCCGTCCTCGGCTGCAATAATGGGCGCTCTTCAAGTGCTGCTTTAGGTTATAAGTTTTATTACAAATTCATACAACTCAAAAAGTTGTACTTGACTTTCGAAAAATTATTAAACCTCATTAAAAATGCGTAAAATTTTCTGAAATGCATATATTTTGCTGCTTTTGATTGCAATTTCGTACTCTGGAAGTCTTCCAAAGTCTAGATTAGATACTGTTCGATATCATCTAGGCAAGCATGCCTCATCTTTGTTCGCGTCTTCCCTTTCCATCAGGTAAGATAGAGGCCAAATGCTTGCTATCATGCATAAAAATAGTGAACATTTGGCAGTTTTGTATGATATGGGAATAAAACACTATCTAGTAGGCTAAAATACAAGCAATACAAAAAGGAATAATATAACCCAGTATGACATTTTTACTTGTGATACCACACACTGTTGTGACGCAATTTATTACAATAACACCTAAAAATGTACACAGTTATACAATAAACATATTATATTCTATACAGAGGCTTGGTTATCAAAAACATTAAAATTAAAAATGACTATTATAAGGTACTTAAGCTAGCTGAATAGTTATCTTACTTGTCTCTGGGGCAGACTCGACTGGTCGTAGAGCGCGGCTGCTGGCGCCATCTGGCATCATTCAGCTGTCTGAGCGATGTGATGACACCTTTCACTCTAGCATTACATCATCCAAACCAAACAGGAGAGACTTTACCAGATGTAGAAGTACACAAAGACAAAGGTGTTGGTGTGATAACCAAATGAGTTATCAGCGAAAAGATAGAATCATTTTGATTGAAGCTTAAAGGAATATCATACAATCTTTCAGACAGTGAAGGTGGTATCACATTGCACGTCAACCATATTCCTACCATGTATCACCCAGTGAAATTGTACCATTTTGATTGCTAGTGACTTGTGATAGAGCTCAACTTAATAGTTACAAGTTCAGAGGGCCTGCACATGAGAGGAGTTCGGCGCAGCTTACTTACTGTCTACTTAGTCTAGAGAACCCCGTATGGGCACGAGATGGCTGTCTCGTGATCATAATGCATTCTCAACCCACTGGGTTACTCTCTGAGAGGCCTGTGTCCTCATCTTTTGAACAGACTAAGAAATACCAACATGAAATGATCACACTGAGCCATCAATGGCTCAACCTGATAATTTAATGAACTAGTTATTTCATGATTGTATACATAACATCTTTGGCAGTACTTAGTCAAACTATTGCAATGGCTACCTCCACCACGGGCCTAGCTAAACCATTCAACATCTCAACGCCTCTGGTGGAACAATCATAGCAAGAAACTTAACATCAAAGCCTATTACTCTTATGTTATCTCTTGTCATGATGGCAGGTAGATGGCAGAGACCCGAGCACACTCAGAGAGTAACAGTTGACTTCTAGCCAGTACCAGGGCTCGTGGGGCTCCGCATTATGCTGTGATAACAGAATACTGTTTAATTTACTGATATTTTGAACAAGGAATAGTTTATTTAATAAATGTTTCAGGCATAGGTTTAGTTTTGGTGAACATTTTACACAAAACAATGAAGTAGGTATTTAAGTCATAGATATATAATGAAGTTTTGGTTTTCATTGAAGTTTTATGTAAATTACAAGCTGCAACTATTTGTAATAGTAACATACCTCTCCAGCAGAGACGAAAGTGCCGGGGTTGTTGAAGCGGCCTGATGTACAGGTGTTGTCTGGAAGAGAAACAGCTACTTTAATTGATGCTACATAATTCTGTTCATGATTTCAGGTCGTGGTATTCTTTATCTCTAGATGGGAAGTCCAAATGACCAGATCTAGAGAGCAGCAAAAGAGGATCCAACATAGACGGTGAAAACATTTATGTTTATGCATTACACAGATCTACTAATACACCCATGCCACAATGGACCAGTTTTAAATGTAAATTATAAACAAAATATTTTTGAAGGTAAGAAGCAGCAATGCAACATTTACACCTTATTTAATTATGATTACAAACAATAAATCACCCAATATTTATCAATACTAGGACATAATTAGTTATATACATAATAATAACACATACATACTATGTTACATAATTCATTTTGATAATGGTAGAATGGAAGTATCCTTATTTTAAATTGGGTATAATTTAGATGGCCACCAAAAATTCTAAATGGTTACCAAAATGGATAAATGGTCACCGAATTACGTTTCCTAAAATAAAATTTCCTGTGACAGAACCGAATCGGTTAACAGTAGGATAAGGTTATTTTTTTTAGCACAACAGACTGTATAATATTGTCTATCTTTCTTAGGTGCTAATGTACATGAACTACAATGTACAGCTGTATCTAGTCTAGTTGTTGTTTACATTACGATAGGGGCTGTTACAACTTACCAAAGTCATTAGAATTTCAACATCTATTTCTACTATAATTTTATTGACATTATCACATTCTAAACATTGCTCAAGTAGAACTTAAAAATTTCCCATGGGAACAGAAAGCAACTGGTGGGCAAAGCAATCGAGATTGCTTCTTGGCATGCATACTAAAATATATGCATACAAGCTGCACCTAGTACTTTAATACCATATTAAAAACTTAATAACTTAAACATTACCTCTTTTATGTTTGTTTGCCTAGTTTACCAAGTCCAATGGACATAATCCTGCCCAAAAAATTATAAAAGACAGCTACTTTTACAATCTTTTACGGGCCAGGAACCTTTGCCGGGATGAACAAAACAACTCACCAAAGATACATCATAATTTTATTCTCAATATGTTCTCGAAACATTGTCAAAAAAGCCATTCCATACAAAATGTATGAGAAAATGAATTTATTCATATTTTTTTTCTGTGAATTTGCCAATGTTGTAATAGTAATTCTGCTATTCAGGGCGGTAACAATTCCTACAAATCAAAGATCATAAAAATCTGTCACCTGAGTTATAGACGATGTAACTTATCCGACTTTAACCATCGGTCCATCACATACTTTTTACTAATGTAGTCTGTCGCGTTGGGTCTTTAGAAACCTCAAAAATCAACAGCCTATAAAACCTTTTATAACTTGAATCTATTTGACTTATTTACCATTTTATTATTTGCTTTTTCAATAACAATAAAAAACACAAAATAATCAAATATATTATTTTATTTTCAAATTGGAAGATAAATTTCTCTGTTTCCTTCCAAAAAGTCCTTATATCACTGCACTGGCGTGCAAACTGTATCTGCCTCCGATACTAGCCTACTATCATTCAAACTCGGAGGGTACCTAAATTAAGAGATGCAGGGACAGCTTTAAATGTTCAAATTTTATGTATTTGTAAGACCCAGGCTTTCAAAGACCCCACACGATGGACCTAGGGTTAAGATATGTTACATATTAAATTGTAGGTGTATTGTATCGTTCAAGAGTCATATTCAGACTTTGTACTAATTTGTACTCAGTCACAATATAACTATACTAATTTGTGGAAAAACAATGATCTCGCCGCTTTTCTTGAATCGGTTCTCAATCTAGGCGTAGTAATTACCTACCTCACCCGTTAGTAAGTGATTATGTGGACGACATAGTCACTAGCCTCACTAATACTGGCATAGGGCAAATGAGTGATTATAATAGCATGATTCTTAGGTTTTGACTATATAGATCTAGCTGTAGCTACACTGCCAGGCATGTTAAGCAGACTAGAGTAGAATCAGGGGCGTAAAGCCTAAAAATCAATAGCACGCATGGCATTATCATGGCGGTACAAGTACACAAATAATACTAGTAGTCAGGTACATTGTTATAAAAACAGGCGTAAAAATGTCCATTGTACCATCAAACTACGGTACATGTCATCGATGCTTGATAATAACGTGAAGCAATGACAAGAACAAGGATAGACATGAATAATAAAATGAGGATATCGAGTCATTTATTAGGTTAGGTTTATAATACATCACTGTTATTTAAAAAATTATCGACAAACTTACATGATTTGTTGAACATTTTTGTAGTTTTCTCAAATTTCACTCTCACGCATAAAAGGAGTTGAATAAACTAAGAAAATGTTTAAAATAATTGGAAATTAGAGTTATTTTCATTCAACGACGCCACTCCAAAACATAGAGAATGCCCGGCATAAAAAAAATTTAGTATTATCATAGACAATGATCGTTGACAGAGTATATAATGTGTACATTTATTCTGTCATATAATCCAAAGATAATGTAATCACTCCGTTTAATCAATGAAGAGTCTCGCCACCCTGACCCGCTACATCTTTAATGCGTGAGTTCGTACTTAAATTTGTAACATAGGTACTCGTTCGATCAAAGTTTTGGAAGTAAACAAACGTGCTATATAAATAAAACGCACCTAATTCAGTTCAAAAATTACAAACAAACTCATATAAAACTTGATGTACTACATGAAAACATTAAAGTAGGTTTAGTTAACGAGACAAATTTTTTAGGGATCATAGTTGATACAAATTTAAGCTGGAAATCTCATATAAGCAAAATAAATAGTAAACTTTCTCAATACTGTTATACATTATCGACTTTAACTGACATCTCTTCCAAAAAAATTGCAATCAATGCTTATTACGGATATGTTTATCCTCATTTAAGTTACGGAGTTATATTTTGGGGTAACTCCGTTGACATAAATTCTTGTTTTCTTTTACAAAAAAGGTGTCTGCGAGCTATATATAAATTAAGTAGTACTGATACTCTACGTAATGTTTTTAAAAATTATTCTTTTCTTACATTGACCGGTATTTATGTACATGAAATTTGTATGTTTGTCAAGTCAAATGAATGTTTATTTTTTGAAGTTAAATCTAATCGTGCCGAGTCGCTAAGACCTAAATATAATATATGTATACCACAGATTAATAATAGCATGTTTTATAATTCTGCATTTGTGATGGCCATAAAAATATATAACAGATTACCATTAGAATTGAAAATGGTAGGTCTAGGTAGCTAGAATTATATTTAAACGTAAATTAAAAACTTGGCTAATTTCCAAAGTCCACTATAGCCTTAAAGAGTATTTTGATACCGAATCTTAAACTTGATAAAATCTTATTGAAACTTAGCTTTAAACTTGTTTTTGTATTATCTTTATATATTATATGTGTCAAATTCTAATACATTAAGATAATACTTTTAATATTTTTATGAAAATATTGTACGCTCGAAATGGGCAAGCTGTTGAAACTGTATATATTTTATATAAGATCTTTTGTAACCACAGTCTGACAATAAACGATATTCTGATTCTGATTCTGATTCTGATTCTGATTCTGTGCTAGGCCCTCGACTCGAGCCCTTGTGCGATGAATTTGAGCCCTCGAACGTGGTGACTTCAGTGACTTTTAAGAAAATTAATACCATTTTCGTTCACGAACTATCTTAATGTGTCATGTTGGCAAACATAATTGACAATTTGCAACCCCATTGATTGTCATTGTCAAACCTTAAGGTCAATCAAATAATTTGTATTTCTTATTCTAACTCAGTAATATGTCATTGTCAACTATCAAATACTTGTTCAGTGTGCTATACATATACATGCCTAGTGCACCGTATAGCACACGAACAAAGTTTAGACATGACCAGTTGCTAAGACCCCTATCGAAGTATTGCCGCGAAAGTGAAAAAATTGGCGTTGTTCATTTTGTATCATTTTCCAAAACTTGTAATTCTTCGAGTGTTAATGTGTAATAATGGTGGATTATTAACCGTAAATACTTAGTAAACGTGCATAAGTGTAGGCAAAATATACCAAATTGAAAAACGTGATTTTCGCCTTCGCTCCAAAACTCCAATACAAGTTCTAGTATAGTTTCTACCACTTTACTAGGGCATGACTAGACTATGACTGACCTTCACTCTTTTTAGTTGACTTTGACTGTGACTTGTGACTAGGACTTTTAATATAAAATACACTTGAAATGTATTATTATTATTTGACACTGGCTAAATGCACAAGATTGCAAAGCCTAAATTAAAAGAAAAAAATAAGATCCTTATCGTAGAGATAAAAGACCGGTAGGAAGGCTCATGATAAATTGTTACATAGTGAGAAAAGGTAAACAAACCGAATCTCAGTCCACACAAAGACAAAAAGTTGTTTAATAAAAGTATGTGATGGGTAGGGGAATTCCCGTTGGAAGGCAAAATATTCTAGGATAGGCGAGTAATTATATTTATTTATTTATGAGATGTATTAATGAATTACTTACTAGGTATATTAATTCATTATAATATTATCTCTTGTGAAAAACAATGCAGCAGAGATTAAACTCCGTTAAGAGGACCGTAAGAAGGCTTCGTGTAAGTCCAGCAGCGGCTGTTCCATCCCTATCCCGAACAGTCAAATAACAGCACTGCACTAGCAGGACTTATTCTGGCTCACAGAGCGAATAGCCAGTATAATACTTATTCGTTATGGAAGAGTGGACCTTTGTTATTCAAAGTTCTGAGTGGTACTAGATGTAAAATGGCGGGCGCGTTGCTTACCGTCTGGCAAGCATTTGACTACTATCTTATCTGATGACAAGTGATGATGCGGCTGAAGATATGGCATGTTTGCCTAGAAGATAGCTATTCATTTTTGACTTGAAGACTCCTAGACTTGTTCCGCTTCGGGGAACAAAGACGCGGTCAATGAGTTCCACACCTACGCAGTGCAGGTGATAAACGTAGAAGTGAAACGCTTTGTTTGACTTCACGCCAACTCCGGTTGACACTTGACACCTTAGATTTAAAAGAGAAAATAAATAATGTGATATTAAATTATTCGAATAAAAAAAAACAGCCGTACCAGGAAACCCATTGATCTCAATGGTTGGAATGATGTCTCAAAAGGTTTTACTAACACCCTACACTAATTACCCTAAATTTAGTTTGTTTTTTTGTAATCATTTTGTGGGAACTTTTTTCTGTTCTGGTATTATTTTTTGTTATGTAGTGTAAATAAAAGTGGCCATGATCAAACAATTTCAGACAGGACAGGAGTGGTTATGTATTCTGTGGTCTGTGGTGGTTATTACGTAGTACTCTCTGTGGTCTGTGGTGGTTATTGTGTTTTCAGATAAATGCAAGCCACCAAATGTAAGAAATGAAAAATATACAAGGAAACAATTATTTTACATGTAACGTAACAGCATTACGTTAATATTTAAAGCTACACGTATTGTTCAATATTGAAATGTATAATTTGTTTTGACAACTGCCTGGCTCTCAGGCCTAAGAACTACGAAGCGTTTGTTTATTGCTAGCATAAATAAGCATTAATAATTGATATTATGCTTCTGCATACAACCTACGTGCATAAAAAAGTAAGTGTTGTTTAAGTGAATTCAATTCATGCTCCGCATTTTGGTATAATAATTAGCTTCTATATGTCCATTGACACATATCAGTCTGGGCTACTCTATTTACAATGTAAACACAGATATAATGTTGATATTAAAGTAAAAATCAAGTGGCGCAGTTTCGTTCTATCTTTGACTGTCTAAAAGAGTAAGCTGTTGTGTATTATTTTAGTGGTGAGATGACAATTGGTTACCATGTCATCTGTGCACTGCATAGTAGTGTGGGAGTACCAACAGAATGGGCAATGGCTCCCACACACGCCAGGCGTGGCTCGGACCCTGGAGCGCGCCCATGCCAAGAAGCTGACAAGAGTGGTATTAGCTGATGCAGACCCAGCACTGAAGGGACACTATGTCAATTTGCGGACTCTCACACAGTGTATTGATTCACCTGGTAAGTGTGTGAGCTATTAACAAACATGGGACTACATTATAGACTCACTTCTTTGGCATTTTAGTGCAATACCACTTTCATAAGACCAATCCCCTATACCAGATCCACCTGCACCTCCTCCACCCACACTGGAAGGCTCTCTCAAGACTTGCTCAGCGTGCGTGAAATGGAAGCATGTTTATAAGAAGTGCAGTCTGCCACAATAATATGAAATTATATCCACATTTGAAATTGAATGTATATTCGAATCTTATTCATTAATTAATGAGCAGGAGAATGCTGATTTATGTCTATATCACACAGTATTAAAGTCATAACAGTTCACTTTTCCAAAATAGTTTGTTAAGTGTATGTGTGGTAGCAAAATCATCATCTTCCGGAAATCTGTCCAATTGTGAATTCTGAACTCTGGTGCTCAAAAAATTGAAGTTTATATCAAGCTCAAGTCCGAATGTGTATAGAGTACTGTGGCCACCCCTGGGATGGATCGGCTAAGTACCAGCTAGAGGCACTTGACTTACTCACTTGATTCTATTGACCGGCGAGCAAAAAGACTCATTGGCGATAATATATTATTATATTATGTATATCTTTGTGAAAATCTTTGGTCTGCCTTTACCCTGTACTGATGTCCAGTACATTGTATTGACTGTTTATGGTCTTGTAGGTTTCAATTAGGTCGCCTCTGAGTATTATCTTACTGAAATTTGGGTATTTTCACTGAATTCAATGCATAACAAATGAAGATAAGTAAGGACATTTGTTATGCATTGCTATAAAGCTGATACAATGTTTTAATGTTGATCAAACAGAAATATAAGCCTTTACTTATACAATCCAGTAATCCAAACATCCAACTGCCCATCCAGTAATCCAAACATTCAACTGCCCGTTGCATGTTGCTTAGTTGTGTGCACATTTGTCTTCTAAACAAGAGTATCGGCTTACATTCTCTAAATCAGTTCAGTGGTTACAGTGTGAAGAAAAAACAAAAACATAATTACACATTTTTTTTTTGTTTGCTAAGCAAGCATTTGACCACTATCTCACCTGACGCAAAGCGACAATGTGGCCAAAGATGTAGCATGCCTGCCTAGAAGATAACTATTTACTCTTGATTTGAAGATTCCCAGATTATATTGGCCAGGAAACAAACATGCGGGCGGTGTTCCACTCCCTCACAATATGGATGACAAACGTAGTAGTGAAATATTTTGAGCAAGCTGGACGTACTTTAACCATAAATGGATGACGCTGGACTGTTTGTCTTCTTGTTAGTTGGTAAAACGGGCTCGCGGGAATTAACTCGTGTAATTCCTGCGCACTCTCCGAAATGCAAACGATAGAAAACTGACAGGCTCGCTACCTTACGTCAATGACTTACAGACAAACTTTCGCCTTTATAATAAGTGTGATGTGATGTGATAAGTGATGAGTGTGATTGCAGAGGGCGGGGCGGGCGGTGTGGAGTGCCTGGTGCGGCGCCAGTGCTACAGCGTGCAGTCGTGCGGCGGCCGCGGCGCGCGCTGGGAGTGGGCGCGGCTCACGGCGCCGCACGAGTACGAGCCCATGCCCATGGAGGTACCAACACCACTAGCCAGCCAGGACTAGCCTAGCCTACCCTAGCCCTGTGCACTGGCCGCTAGCATATGTTCATATATGTGAACATTTATAACTTATGATTTAAATGGAACGACAACACAATGTTTAGAGTTGTCCTAAAGATAAACTCTATATTAATGCTCCAACTTGCTTTCACCTGCAGTTGTAACGGTTTGGACATGAGCGTGATTTTATGACTTAGCTAAGAGATCAACTGCCACAATGATCATGCTCAAAAATGGAATGTCATTTTATATGTTGCGGCAAAATTTTGGAGAGCAATTTGTCAACCGTCTGAACAATCGGGTATTACGCACTGCAACAGGGATATCGACTGCTTATTTCATGCAAGTTACAGAGTTCATTTTGGCATGTTTTTTTATATACACAAATCATATCTTTATTGTCATAACAATAGCTAAGTACATATAAATTTTTCCACAAATTAGTTAAATAGAATGCCTCTCACTGCTCCAGGAGCAAAGGTGCCCAATATACCAGCAGCATGGTCATGCTGAGAGCAATAATCAAGTTGAAAGTCTGCCGCCAAGCCAAATACGGTGTTCCGGCAGTTATCCTTGAGAGCCTGCGTATTCCAGGTCTAGTGTGTTTATTAGCTTCGCTCGCATCGTCACGTACCATCAGGTGAGATAGTGGTCAAACACTAGCCTGTCACAAATAAAAAAAATAGGTGTCTTTTGCACCAGGAACGTTCCAGAGTGGAGGTCACCAACCTTCTCTCTTAACCACCGCACTCTATAATGAATCCATAAATGTTCAGTAAACATTATAGTGTAATGAGGCGTGCGTGTGTGCGTGTGCGTGTGCAGGTGCAGTGCCTGGTGGAGGAGGCGTGGGCGGCGGGCGCGGGCGGCGTGTCGGCGGGCGGGTGGCACGTGTGCCCGGCGCGGGGCCGCGCGCGCCGCGGGCCCGCCGAGCGCCGCGTGCGCCGCCGCCACCAGCCTCCCTACCCGCTCGCGCGCGCCGCGCCGCCGCCGCACCCGCACCCGCACCACGCGCCGCACCACGCGCCGCACCACCCGCACCCGCCGCCGCCTACGCCGCCGCTGCGTCACAACACGAGTAACTTGTTTTATTTATTTATTTCACTCAATTCCAATAACATGTTGATGAAATTGACTACATTTTTAACAATGAAGTTATTTGTAAAGTATTTGTACTTTTAATAAAATTATGTCAGTTTTAAAATAATACAATACTGAAATATTTTTTTTACTAACAGGGTAAAAAAATTGAAATAACTTACATACTTTACTTTTGATATATTGACAGAAGTATGGCAACAAAGTTTATATTGTGTGTACACAGAACACAGCATATAAAAAATCAGACGAGCTGTTGGGATTAAATGCAAAGGTCTAAAAAACGATGACTGCGCTAAATTTGTCTCTATGATGCAGAAAATATATAAAAACCAATACGATTCCATTATAGGTCTTATCAACTATACTCTATCAACTTTTAAAAAATCTAAAAATGTGTCTCCTTAATTATAATTTTTTGCCTTAGGTGTAAAAAGAAGTAAATAAGGCTGATTATTTTTTACAGATTTTTAGTTTTACTGTGTAACAAAGTTAGTTAAAATTGTTTAGCAATAAATCAAAAACCCTAAAACCCTGAATATATTTGTGTTTTAGTCCGCGTCGCATCATCACATCCACGTATACCGCAGCAACATACGGGCTCGAGCGTGCACTCGGTCCAATCCACCGTGTCCAATATCTCCACACATTCCAACCTATCGAACCATTCCAATCTATCCAACCATTCCAATTTATCGAATCAGTCCGGTCATTCCAACCAGTCGAGTCAGTCGGGCGGAAATGTGCGCGGTGGTGCCCGTAGCGTCTCGCCTCGTGACCGGAAGCCAAACCTCGCACGCCAGATTCTACACAACTTGAATATATTCAGTGAGTGATCATGTCATATTTCCGATCGAAGTTGGGCATTCAAACATTATTCTTGACAATATACAGCCTTTGATACAGGGCCTTCTGCCGGAAAAGCTTTGGCTGTTGGCCCTTGGCGATATTGGCGATGCTTAGAATATGCATACGAAAAGTTGTTTGTAGTTTTTTATCGAAACCATGACTTCAATTTTATTTTCGTGATTCATATTTTTAGTTATTAATTAATAGAGAATCTCAAACCTGAGATCTTTTTCCGTGCCACAGGCAACAACAACAAGCAAGTGGCCGGTCCGCAAGTGGAGCGAGAGCGAGACAGCAAGCAAGCGTCGGAGGGAGAGGAACAGAGAACGACCGATACAGAGTGCGGCAGTACGCGCTCCGGCCGCCGGCACAGCGTCGATACCGTGTCCACTTACCTCAGCCACGAGAGCAAAGACAGCCTGCAGGTAACTAGCGAGTTGAATACGACAACGCTAATGTTGGACAGTGCGCTCCGGCCGCCAGAGAAAAGACAACTTACGAGAAATGGTGAAATTGGGGAGGTTCGAGCGGAGGGCTGTAGGTTGATACTGTGCGTTTGTTCTAGCGCGGCTCTGTGGGCGAGCTGCTGAACTGCAGCGGCGGTAGTGACGACGTGTTCGAGCCGCCGCCGCCGCGCGACTGCGACCTTTTACAAGACGACGATATAACGGCCGATACTGGTATGATGATATGATATAACGGCCGATACTGGTATGGTGATATGCCTGCGTTTATTGTCAATACATTTGTCAATAAAAATATTAGTGTCACTGTTAAAACTTGCTATTCGCCATCGTAGCCAGATACATACATAGACAATCGACAATAACAGAGTCCTTTAGAAAAATCAAGATACAATGTATATTATTCTCTTCGAAAAGAAAGATGGTCTCCTGACTTAATTTGATCCCTGTCCGATTAATTTAATTTTAATAGTAGCGTACTATAGTTGTTTTCTCGTAAAATGCAATAGTAGATAAGTATTCGTGTATTCCAGTGATTCCCGGAGGTGCGGATGCGGATGCGGCTGGCGGTGCGGGCGCGGGTGCGCTGCCGGCGTGGGCCCGCGGCGTGTCCGTGGTGCAGTGGGGCGCGCTGTGCCCCGTGTGCCTGCAGGGGCTGGGCGGCGCCGCGCGCGCCGTGGCGCTGCAGCCCTGCCACCACCTGCTGCACCTGCACTGCCTGCTGCGCACGCTGCACGAGGTACTGTACAGGTGGCGCGGGTGTGGGTGCGCTGCCCGCTGCGCACGCTGCACGAGGTACTGTACAGGTGGCGCGGGTGTGGGTGCGCTGCCCGCTGCGCACGCTGCACGAGGTACTGTACAGGTGGCGCGGGTGTGGGTGCGCTGCCCGCTGCGCACGCTGCTCGAGGTACTGTACAGGTGGCGCGGGTGTGGGTGCGCTGCCCGCTGCGCACGCTGCACGAGGTACTGTACAGGTGGCGCGGGTGTGGGTGCGCTGCCCGCTGCGCACGCTGCACGAGGTACTGTACAGGTGGCGCGGGTGTGGGTGCGCTGCCCGCTGCGCACGCTGCACGAGGTACTGTACAGGTGGCGCGGGTGTGGGTGCGCTGCCCGCTGCGCACGCTGCACGAGGTACTGTACAGGTGGCGCGGGTGTGGGTGCGCTGCCCGCTGCGCACGCTGCACGAGGTACTGTACAGGTGGCGCGGGTGTGGGTGCGCTGCCCGCTGCGCACGCTGCTCGAGGTACTGTACAGGTGGCGCGGGTGTGGGTGCGCTGCCCGCTGCGCACGCTGCACGAGGTACTGTACAGGTGGCGCGGGTGTGGGTGCGCTGCCCGCTGCGCACGCTGCACGAGGTACTGTACAGGTGGCGCGGGTGTGGGTGCGCTGCCCGCTGCGCACGCTGCACGAGGTACTGTACAGGTGGCGCGGGTGTGGGTGCGCTGCCCGCTGCGCACGCTGCACGAGGTACTGTACAGGTGGCGCGGGTGTGGGTGCGCTGCCCGCTGCGCACGCTGCACGAGGTACTGTACAGGTGGCGCGGGTGTGGGTGCACTGCCGGCGTGGTGCAACTACATTTCCTGCTGTATATGCGGGAAGTATCATGACACACCGATTTCAGTTTTACTACGGACCAGCTTGCCAGAACCGCAGAACCATATTCCGTTACTTAAAGAACAGCATAATATGGCAGTCTCGAGAAAATTTTGACGACTCGTATTCTTATACGAAACCCAGTTATCCCTATATTAAATCTACCAAAGCTAACATGGTTGCGCTAAGATCTCGACTCGGCACGTCAAAAGTATGCGACGAGAACAATGTCACCGAAAGGCGTGAGCGTCGTCGGTGTTCGTTCTAAGCGGAACGATAATGAGGTCATCATAAAGTTTAATATTGTGGTTGTACGTCTGTGCACCGCAGTGCACCCTGCCCGCATCAGTAACCCCGACTACAGCGTGCCGTCCCCAGGAGGCGGGCTACGTGGAGTGCCTGGTGTGCGGGCGCGAGTACGGCGGCGCGGGCGGGCCGCGTGCCCCGCCGCCCCCCGCGCCCCCCGCGCCCGGCGTGCAGCCCCCCGGCAGCATGGCGTGGCGGCTGCAGCACACGCCGCTGCCGCAGCTCGACACCTGCACCTCCATACTCGTCACCTACAAGTTAGTATACTCGTCGCTTGCGCTGGGAGACCGACTCTTGCTCCCTATCTTCTTAGTCGTCGTGTATCCTTCGCTTTGTTACTTTGTGTTGGTTCTAGTCGCACTTTTCAATAGAGGAGACGATTCTGTGTTTGGAGAAATCCCCTGTCCCCTAGGGTGTCAGAATCTGGGTGGAAAATTATCCACGGGGCTTTAAGTCGTGCCAAATATTCAGCGTAGCGATCCGATGTTCACTTCCGAAACCATTCTGGACGAGAGCTGTAGAGAAAATTTTCTGGTAACCCAAGCCACATGAGTCGCCCGATTCCCTAATGGCATCTGCAAAACTAACTTATGGAAAAAAAACAAAAAAGTCAAAAGACCTATCAAAAAGGCACAAGAATTATGAAGCTTGACTTGAACTTGTCCTATGATGGAGATAGGGGAGTGTAATTCCTTGGCAAACTCTCCAAAATGTATCCGATATAATTAAACGCAAGCAAAGCTTAAAAAACCCGATTGCACTATTTAATCTTGATCAGATTAAATGTATTAAACAAGCATTATTGAAGATAATTCAAAAACTACTGATCGGATCTTGTCAAACTTAAATGCTCCATGCTCCATCTTTGACCACATCGTCACTTTCCATCAGGTAAGATAGTGGTCAAATTCTTGTCTATCGTGAATAAAAAAAATAATGGGACCAAAAGGAAAGCAGAAGCTTTTAAACAAAAAAAAAATCATCAGAATCGGTTCACGTGAAAAGAAGTTACGAGGAAATACACATAAAAAAAAATACAGTCGAATTTAATACCTCCTCCTTTTTATGAAGTCGGTAAAATACTGAGAGATTAGCTACCTTGCGACGATCTTAAGTTATGTAGCCTTGCATCAGTCAACTGCTCGCTGCCAATGAGTATCTTGGCTCTTCTTTCAATGTTGTCAAAAGCCACAAGCCGGTTCTTAGCTAGACCGTTCCAAAGATATTTCGATGGGCACAGCCGGCAGCCTATATGCAAAGCACATGCAATGCAAAATCCAGCAGAGTGGATCACAAGGGACAAAGGCTATATCGCGATTCAGTGGACCTGCTCAACAAAGCAGATGGATACGCACCCAGAGTCGTAGGCTATTAAGGATTCAAAGCCGGCTCCCGGACCGAATTCTATTTGGGATTCGCGCCCGGGTCGACAACCGGAGACGGGGACGGGGCTACGGGGTGTTACTCGCGCTGGAGGAAAATTTCATGGAGATGGAATCCTCCTCAGAAATACCGGGGGAAAGAAACACCACAAGGTCGAAACCCTACATGGGGTCGGGTATTTCGAATGAGAAATGGTTACGGACCACCGCGGTGCGGTTGCAGCTTCCAGTCGGGCGTGCAGGGCCCGGGGCAGCCGGCGCCGGGCGCGCCGTACTACGCCGTGGGGTTCCCGCGGCACTCCGTGCTGCCCGAGTGCGCGCTGGGCCGCGCCGTGCTGGCGGCGCTGCGCACGGCGTGGGAGCGGCGCGTGCTGTTCACGGTGGGCGCGTCGCAGACCACGGGCCGCGAGCACGTGGTGGCGTGGCGCGTGCCGCCGCCGCCGCACGACGCCGCCGCCTACCGCGCGCCGCACTGCCCGCGCCGCCTGCTGCTGGCGGCGCTGGCCCGCCTGCACGCGCTGCTGTACCCGCACCGAGACTAGCGGCGCCGGTACCTGCACGCTGCTGTACCCGCACCAAGACTAGCGGCGCTGCTACCTGCACGCTGCTGTACCCGCACCAAGACTAGCGGCGCTGCTACCTGCACGCTGCTGTACCCGCACCAAGACTAGCGGCGCTGGCCCACTGTATTTTTTTCGTCAATTTCATTAAGCTGAAAACAAACAAAAAAGCCGGCATCAAATGATACTTTTACAGCTGTCACACTGCATTTGTTTTTTCGGGTATTCATTTGTTTTTCACGAAAAGCATTTATTTTTTCATATATTTGTTTACCCCTATTTTTATTGGGAGACGATAATGTACGACCGGATATTTCGCGGCCCGATTTTGTACAGCCAATAATGCACACCCTGATCATTCATGTGCATGGATTTGAAATATCAGGCCGTGCAATCGTGGGTCGCCAATTATTTCCTGTACAAAATCGGTACGTATCGATAATGTACGGCCAATAATGTCAATAATTCATGTATATGGCTACTAAATATCAGGGTGTGCAATACTTTGCGTGCAATACTGGCTGTGTAAAATCGCTCCGTGCTGATATTGTACCGCCAGTATTGCACAGCCAACCATAGACAAACACATACTCTCAATGCGATACCTCGTTTGTTTAGGCGAGTTGCTAGGAAGAGTTGGCATAGACTATTAAAAAGTTCTAACCTAAGAACATTAAAAACATTTGCTTCTCTGTGGTCTTTATAAAAGTGGTAGCAAGTCTTGGTTAAGCTAGGTTTGAACTGCAACAAAATAAAGCGCGAGCCCAGCGAGCGAAGCGACCGGCGAAGCGCTCAAAACTAAGCTTATAAAAGAAAAAAATATTAAATAAAATAAACAAAAAAGTCTTACGCTTTCCATTCGAATATAAACAGTTTTTATGAGAACTTTAAACAGTCATATCTTGCCCTCTTGTAATTACTGGATCATCAAAACGAAGCTTTGACTTTGATATTTGTATGTACATGAATTATCGGCTGTACATTATCAGCTCGTGCTAATATTTTCCGACCTGTATTGTACGGCCAGTACAACATGACCTGATATTTCGTGTACATTGAATTCAAATATAGGTTTCGTTTTCCTGGCTACGTATTATCGGTTATACAAAATCTGTCCGTGTTGTTATTTCACATTCAATAATCTGCGGCCAGTATTGTACAACCTGGTAATTGGAAACCATATCGAGGAATACTGGATCCAAGGAAGGAAATATAAAAAATATTTTAGTGAAAAAATCAAATGATCAATACAAGCTTCAGTAGCACCTGTATACTGTTTATTTCCTCTCAGAATAGTTTGTAGTGAAAATCAGAGTTTCCACGGGTGTAAAGCTCGTTACAAACTCGTGTATTCTATGGCCTCGTATAAGACAAACACACAACTGACGACTAAGCCCTTTCTGAACAACGTATTCTAATTATAACGATACTCGATGCGAGTGAGGTAGAAAAAACTCACTATGTATATCTTAATATTCCATTAATTTAGTTCATTACAATTATAATGTATTATAATAACGATACAATTATATACCATGTAAATGGAATTAAGACAAGGCATTATAATAAAGTATGTAAATGCATTACTGATAAATATATTATTATCATTATTTTGCTAATAGCAATTCAGTTGGTAAATTGAGCTTACGTTGAACTTTTTCAACCTAGAATGACAAGCCTAAAAGACATTATTTGTAAAGAAATTAAATGTTATGCAACGAAGCTATTTAACATTAAGCTATTATTACACTTATGTAAGTTATAACTTTATAAGCTAAGTAAATAAATAAAACGAAGTATAGTGGTAATGATAAAAGCAATAAGTATTGCAATTTTAAGTAATTGGGATCTGACGTTGCTTCGGTTTAAAACTTGTAATAACTGTCCTTAGACATTTAAATATTTACAAAAATTATACCTTATTTACTTGAGAACTGCCATGACATATGTGTATTTACAAAAAGTATAATAAATTTACGACTCAAACAACATTGTTAATGTTATGTAAGTGTCTTCCAAATATATGCTAAGTGACACCTCGTCTTCCTCTCGAATATATTTATAGCCAGTAATAATACGGTAGCTGTTTGTAAATTAGAGAGACTGATTTATACTATACATAGTATTATGATATAAATAGGTCGAATATTATATAATTTACAATAATATGTAACCTTCATAGAATGAAATATTTTTGAAGGATGTAGCATTTGTTATGAATCGTAATTAGAATATTCCTTATTAAAATAAATAAATGTCTACATATAGATAACGCAGACAGTATTTAATGCAATAATTTTTTATTATACTACGTTATGTTTAGATGATTATTTGTTTGATCTTGCCAGTAAGTGCCTTATTATTATAATATTGTAAGAACGTTATTTTTTAATGTTGTTTTGTAAAATGTGAATACAGACTGGGGAGGGTATATTCAATGGATTTCTATAGATGGTGGACAAAATTTCTTTCCATTGACATTTAGGGACACCGTTATCTCAGCAAATGTTGCAAATAAAGAGCCGTGCGTGACGACATGTCTGCTACGGTGGACTCCACTATATATGTACAGAGTCTATTATTTGTCTTTTTGAATAGAATATTGCTTTTTTGGGCTAGCAATTCCAAATTGCTTCAGGACAGGATCTAAAACATCAAAATTAACAATTTATGGGTAAAAACTAAAATAACATATTCCATAAGTTGGATGGGTTAATAATTAAATCGTAGATGCATCAGATAATTAATTCTAATAGTTATGAATCTTTATAGCTATAGAAATACACATATAATTAGGTTTTTTTATCAATAAAAAGTCATAAAAATTTATGGGAAATTCAAAATACTCGTATAAGCAAATCGTACGCTATTGGCTAAACTGATTTGTGGTGTCCGTTCACACATTTTTGAAGTCAATTATTGGTCAACTTTCCTTGACTGCAGCTATGATTGGATCATTGTACAAACATAAGAAGTATGTTATGTTCATATGGTGGTATCAAACGCGGCTTGTATGCGTGCACGCCCTTACGCAAGTGCCTTAGCACGCACACTATGATGCCTATCACAATAATGCGGACTAAAAAAGAATCAATTCAATGGAATTTGTATGAAATGTACCATGTATGTCGCCAAGTACATTTTGCATGTTGGTCGATCATCACTCGTAAACTTGAAAAGCCTACTTAGTTATGATAGTTTTCTTTTAACTTCGTTACTACCGTGATTTCTTTTTACATATGCAAAAAATATACAAAAATCATGTTTCAAGATTTTATTTTTTCTCTGTCGGCGGCGTGGCAAATATATATATATATATATATATTCATGCTAAATTACAGCTTTCATGCTACTTATTATGGATACGATTATCTCTATGTAGGTACCTATTTAAACTTAGAGATAGTGACAACCCTGCGTATCCGGCTAGAGTAGGCATTTGAATCTCCTACGGGCCTCGAGTTGACATACTTCTTATGTTTGTACTATGATTGGATTGAGCATTCACAGAAAAAAGGTCACGCTACAGAAAGAACGCTAAGTTCAAAGTCATCATATTTTATACCATCAAAAGCAATACATTTGAATTAAAAATTACTTTCGGCAATATATTGACATGAACATTTGATTAAATGCTTAAAAAAATATATGCATATTTCCTATTATGTTTTATTGGTTATAACCAAAAACGCTAAAAAATATAAAGTTATAAATAGTGCGCAGTAATCGATTTGCAGCAAGTTACATTGAAGATATTATAGAATAGATTCATATTATAACTAGCTAAATAATGATTGGATCATACCTGCGTATAAATTGCATTGATTTTTCCTAAACATTGTTAAGAAAGTCTTCCTTATAAACATATCTTCCATTAACTTTACAAAGGAGGAGTTGGTTGCCAAAGCTTCTCTGTATCTCAACGTCGATATATTCACTATTTTGTAAGTTTTATGAGTATTTACAAGTGTAGAGTATATGAATTATTTTTATAGTAAATAAATTATACTGTAATACAAGAAACGACTTTGTTATTGATTTCCTTGGCAGCAAAATCTGCAGGTAGCTTAAATATACAGAGTCAGGTGTCACCTGCAGACTGCAGATTTTTGCGAAGCAGCTATCAATGCTCGAAAAGGTTTGTACTTAGCCACGATATCGCCTAGAGTCAATGATATATCACATTGAACCTAATAAGCAAATAGTTTATGCTAACATTTTGTCCTGACACAAAACCTTAACCAAACAGTACAAGTACACCTAATTAATAAACCACCGCCTGTTAAACCATTAACAAATACACAAAACGAAAGTACCTAATTAAAATGACACCACTTGTAGATAACGTTGCTTACAATCGCATGAACCTAAAACCTATATAAATATCAATAAGATTGACAGTAAATATTAACTTAAGGACTGGTATATTAACAAAGGAATCAGTATAAAACGTTTAAATGATATTGCGATACAACAAACTGCAAGATGGTGGGCAAAGACACTCCTAAGAGGAGCTACAGCCTCGAACAAGTCTTGACTGAGAAGCATATAAGCCACATTGTTCAGCAAGTGATCAAAGACGCCGGCACCAAATATGAAGTAATCTGTAGCGAGGTGAGACCTGCTGCAGAGGGACTGACGGGTTTTCTAGGAGACCATATTAGGGCAGTACTGCATATCAAAGTGAGGGACAGAGTGGAAAAAGTGAATTTGTTTATGAAAAGGATTCCGGTCGGAAACAAGCCTAAAGCAGAGTTCATCGACAAAAATAATTACTTTAAGCGAGAGATGCTTATGTTCCAGCTCATGGATGAGATGAAGGGAGCTGAAGGTCAGTATTTAAATAACAATAATTCCGTTATTCTGTTATATAATCTGTATGATTATTCCTCTTAATAATTTTATCTTTTGTTATCAGGACCTAATCCATGGGGTGCTAAAGCCTACGTGTATACGGACTCCCTTCTTGTGATGCCAGACCTGGCGATGGCAGGATTTGCTGAACATCCCCTAAATGATACTCTGGATCTTCGACACGTGAGCCTTACTGTGGCATCCTTGGCTCGCTACCACGCAGCCTTCGCCAACTACGAAACGAAAAAACTCAAAGAAAAGAGTTCTTTCAACTTCTACAAAATACATCAGCACCTGCTCGTGGAGCCGACCTTCAAGAATACGCCATGGGTTCGCACTGCTGCTAAGCTCACAGCGGATCTTCTAGAGGCTTTCTCAACGAAGTACTCATCGAAAACAGTTCCAGATTTAGAAGAAAAACTAGCAAAACTCTACGTGGAAGCTTGCGACAGTCTGGACGTATCAGAAGATTCTCTCAACGTGATGATCCATAAAGATCTGTGGAATAACAATATACTCTTCAAGTATGACGAGGGGGTGCCGACGAACGCGATCCTCATTGACTTCCAGTGCGTGAGATACGGACCACCCGCTTTTGATATCACGTCTTTTCTATACCTGACGACATCAAGAGCTTTCCGTGAGGAACGCGAAGGCAGCGTCTTCAAACAGTACTACGAAGTTTTCTCATCGGCGCTTCAAGATGAGACTAGAAAGCGTCTGAACGTTTTAAACTATGATGAAACCGAGTTGTTATCGTTGTGCGAAAAGAGTCGAATGTTTGGAATCTTGGAGGCTATTGCCATATTCCCTCAAGTGCTGATGGATCCCAATTCTGCAGAGAGGATTTTCGACGATCCGGACACATTTATGTCAATTGTGGAGCAGGATCGATCAGGGCCAGTCGTGGAGTACGCACAGAAGTATCCCAATTATAGGGAGAGACAACTCGAAGTGTCGGAAGAGTTCGTAGAACGTTATATTTTGAGCCGGCCTTAACTGTATAAAAGAAATCGGAGACTCGGAGCCACCACCAACACGACGAACAAAGAAGACCCACTGAAAATTGTAGAGGCAAAAACTTGTATGGAGTGTTTGAACAGCGGGACTGCAATAAATACTCATAGGGACTCTGAAAATGCTGTAAACATGAAAAAATAGTAAGAACATTTTATCACACTATCCAAATTTAATTTCATTATAACAATAATATTATAAATCTGCAGATTTGTGTGTGTGTGTTACCCTAGGCTAAGATTTGGTTCAAAATACTACGTACCATTTAAACACACAATATAAGCTATACAAGTCAACCTGTGTTTTACGTCCAAGTAGAGCTCAGATTGACTTGTATACCTACATACACTTCGAGCTCGTTGCACACAGCTTTAAGTACTATATTTTAAAAGTAATTGTGTTAATGGCGAGCCTATTAGCTAAATTAATATTATTAAATATTGATTTAGCTAGGTTCGCCACTAACACAATTACTTTGAAAATATTAAGCAAACATGTTTAGAGCTAGTTTCTGGAAGGTGGTAGGTGTAGACATGACTTCATCTTGTGCAAGTAGGTATGACGCAGCCCTACGCTATCTATTTTCTAATACCATGTCAGTGTCACCACCCCAATCAGTCCAGCTTTCCACATGATCAGGTCATTCCATCCTGATGCAACGCCAGATGGCGTAGCAGCCATATGTCCCGCCCGGTATGGGCATCGCTAACTGTGTCACTTACTCGTATTACCTTAACGAGATCTCGTCACGTCGTGTCGTGCTTTGAAAGCCTGTGGTGTAAGTATAAGTTTTAAAATATTATACGTAACTTTAGGCATACACTTTGAGTACCTAGACTTTTATTAATAGCAAGTCCCTAAACTGATTATTAAGGGTTTGATGCTGGTTGCACTTGTTGATTGCAGGACTATACCTACTACGTTAGAGTGAAAATTCATAGTAATTGTAAAAATCTGTATACTTAAGGGCTTTTGAAAAGATTTGACCACCATCTCCCCTGATGAAAAGTGACGATGCGGCCGAAGATGTAGCATGCTTGCCTTGAAGATACATATTCACTCTAGAAGTCTAGACAGTACTCTTAAAGATTCCCAGATCATACCTATCGTTCGGGGAACAAAGACACGGGTAATGAGTTCCACTTCTTCTATGTATGGATGATGAACGTAGAAGTGAAACACGTCGAGCGGACTGGAGGTAGGTACCTAGATATCTTATCTATAAATTAATGGTTTGACTGTTTGTCTTGTAGTTATTGGTAAAATTAACTTAAAGGTTTGTTTGCGCTTGTGCTCAATTGAAAATATAATACAATTTAACAAACGACAAAGATGCCTAGGTATATAGGTATAGTAAAACTGCACAAGCGCTTTCTAGCGACTACATAATATACCTACCTAGGTTAATATAATTATGTATTAATGTTTAAGATTGATTTAAAAAAAACTAATAAAAGAAATACAGCGCGGAGTTTCTCGGCAGGTTTTTCTCGAGATGGCTGTAATTTTTCGAATCTGGCAGTAGTCAATAACTTTCATGAGTGCCTCTTTGCCATGTGAATAAACGATTTTGATTTTAATTTGTTTCGTAATTATGCCGACAACTGAAGGTTCAAGTATGAGTCAGTGTACTTATAGTTACTTACCTAGTCAATCAACCATCTTCAAGATGAATGGCAGCGTGCCTCGCAAGGCTGCTGAGCAAGTAAGCCGGCAGGATCCCGAAGGTGACCCGCTCTGAACAGGTTAAGAGTCGCCAGAGCGCGACCTGAACAATAATGCAGCTAGTAAATCTACGTTATACCGCGCTTTTGGTTTTATTAGTATGTATACCACGCTACAAGAAATACGTAGAAATCACCTAGTGAGAGGATGTAGAAATATCGACTCTTTGTACCCATAAGTAATTTTCATCATGCATCAGCGTAGTTTCTCTAAAATTAACCAAAACAAGCTTGAAGCGGATGCGTCAGCAATCAACTGGATGGAAATGGAACAGTTAGTAACTTCCGATGACAAAGTTAAATTTTTGAATGATCACATTTTAACGTTATTTGATCGTCATGCTCCTGTACATCCAGTTAAAGTAAAACATCGACCCACACCATGGTTCAATGACAGCACCCGCAGGGCAAGGGCTATGAGGGAGAGTACAAGCGTGATAGAAATGAAGAGAAGTACAAGCGTGATAGAAATGAAGAGAACTGGATTCTATATAAAAAATTAAGGAACAGGTGCAACCTTATTTGTCGGAGTGCAAAACGTCGTTACATCAAGGAACAAATTGAGCTTTCATCTGCTGCAGGCATTTGGAAATTTCTAAGATCACTTGGGATAGGTAAATCTAAAGCTCAAGAACCTATAATACCCCTCAATGTAAACGACCTAAATAGGCATTTTACTTCCAGTGTATTGATTGACCATGCTACTAAAGTTGCTACACTGTCAGAAATTGACAAGCTACCTCGCCTTGACATCTCTCCTTTTGAATTTTCTCCTGTTAGCAAGGAAGTAATTCATAAATCCGTTATGGCACTGAAATCTAAGGCTATTGGTTGTGATGATATTGGCCGCATCATGGTTACGCATATTCTCGACCATGTTCTACCTGCTATAGCACATATTGTCAACTGGTCACTAGACTCAGGACAGTTCCCCGATCAATGGCGCATGGCTCATGTCCTCCCGTTACCTAAAGTACCAAATCCACAGCTCCCTAATCAGTTTCGACCAATATCAATTTTACCTTATCTCTCAAAAATTATTGAGCATGTTGCACACAAACAAGTATCTGAATTTCTCTCAAAATCGGTTCTTCTCAACCCATACCAGTCTGGCTTCAGACCAGGGCACAGTACCACTACTGCATTACTCAAAGTCACCGAAGATATCCGGAAAAGTATGGAAAAAGCTCAGGTTACTATTCTTGTACTAATCGATTTTAGCAATGCTTTTAATGCCGTAAATCATGATCTATTATTGGCTATTCTCTCCCACCTTAAATTTTCACCTTTTTCTCTCGACTGGTTTGCTTCTTACCTGAAGGGCCGTCGGCAGGCAATTCGCACGGGTCAGAGTATATCCGACTGGTGCGATTTGAATGCCGGTGTACCCCAGGGTGGTATATTATCTCCTTTATTATTTTCGATCTTCATCAATGTCCTTGCTAGATATCTTCGGTGTCATTACCATTTTTATGCAGACGACTTGCAGCTTTATTATCACGATAATGTTGAAAATACAAACTCGGCCATCCATGATCTTAACGAGGATCTTAATCAACTTCTGTCCTGGTCTAAGAGATACGGCATTTCAGTTAACCCTAATAAATGCCAAGCGATCATAATTGGAAGCAGTCGACAACTAGCGAAGATACAAATGTCAAATCTGACGCCTTTACGTTACGACAACTGCATCATCCCTTTTACTCAGACTGTGAAAAATCTCGGCATCATAATTGACTCTAATCTCAAATGGACCGCTCAGGTTAATGAGGTGTCGAGAAAGTTTTTTGCGTCTCTACATGCCATCTTGCGATTTAAACATTTTCTTCCCATCAACACTAAAATCACTCTTGTAAATTCTCTTTTATTACCCATACTTGACTACGCAGACATTTGTTACTTGGATGCTACTGAAGAGTTACTCAACAAGCTTGACCGGCTGCTCAATGCGGGCATTCGATTCATTTATGGGCTTCGTAAATATGACCACATATCGGAATATAGAACTAAACTGAAATGGCTGCCTATACGTGAAAGGCGAAATTGCAGAATTTTAGGTCTACTATTTTCAATCTTAGGGGACCGCTGTACTCCTAGATATTTGAAGGACGATTTTAGCTTTTTAGCAGATGCCCATATCCTTAATCTGCGGTCTACAGACACGTTACTTCTGTCCATGCCTGCTCATAGTACAGGGATTCTAGATGAATCATTTAGAGTAGTTGCAGTGCGTCTATGGAACCAACTTCCGATAAATATTAAAAAATCACCATCAAAAGAAGTATTTAAACGACAGGTGCGAGAGTACTACCTAAAACAGATAAGCACTGATGTTACATCTTAACTACCATACGTTCTTTTTAAGCACATATTATATTTATTTATGTATTGTATATATATCAATATATTATTGAATATTTTTATATGTATATATATTATATATATAAGCCATATAATATTATATGTAATAAATATTATATTATATATTATAATTATAGTTTAAATTATTGTCAATACACTGTTCTGATGCACGCTTTACTTTTGTTCCTACCATTGCTGGATGACTGGTAGAAAATGCTCTTAGCATTAAGTCCTCCAATTGTACATTGTTTTTGTTGTGCAATAAAGTATAAATAAATAAATAAATAAATAAGTACCTAGGTACTTATTACCTAAATAGGGTAGGTAGATTTGTATATATTTATCATGATAATTATCATCTACAGCCTTTATCGGACTTGTAGCATTCCACAACTGGACATAGGCCTCTTAAGGCACGCACGCCACTGAGCACAATACCCAGCTTCTCTCATCCTCTTGCCAGCCACCCTGAGAAGATCGTCGCTCCACTGAACCTGAATAGTTCGTTTGTATTAGCTGTATACTATTGTACTGTATGTACTGTTTAAACATACCAACCAACACCAGTAGATGCTGTGCCGATAGGTAGGTGATAGGTATTTTCATACGCTTATTTATTTATTATATTTGTCTAAGAATGATATCTCTGTTTGGTATTATGTCGTCGCTCCATTTGTTTGTATCACATAGGTGATATTATTACATAGGTAGGTATATACAATTATATCACGAATATACATATTGTTATGTACAAAAAACTGTTATGATTAGTTAGGATAACTACTGTTAGTATTCTTACATTTTTATAGTAAAAACTGCTCCAAGCCTTTTAAAATAAGCTCTTTTAAAAATTATTTAACAAAGAATTAAATTAATATACAAACCAATTATATATTTTATTGAGTCATCATTTAGGTTCTTTTATGCTCTGATTATAGTCATTTTATAAAATAAATGATTACACATTTTACAGATTATGATAATGATTACAGATTATTACCCATTTAATAAAATGCGAGTAGAATGTAGCTCTCCCAAAAGTGATCACATAAAAAGAAAGAATATTAAATCGCATGCAATGATGTCAGGGCAGGCAGTCTGCCGAGAAAGATTCATTGGCTATAATACTCATTAAGTAGGTAACGTGTTCTTAAAGTTCTTATTGTTTAATCAACGATCAGGATCGCCGAGGCCGACGTCCAGATTGCACAACACATAAATCTTCGTATTTACGATAGGACAGAGGCGCTGGACCGCTTATATGGACGTGGGTAGGTGTGACTCAGCAAAGGGGTAGGGTTGGACAAGACGATGTACGTTTATCTATTTTCTGATTGATGGTGATAGAGAATTTTCCATTATATGTAATAGGGAATGTGCGATTTCAATTTAGGTTGGTAAGTTTTATTATTTTAACCTTCATCAGGTACAAAATTACATCTACATAAACAAATATTTTTGTAAATTATTGGTTTTTAACTAGGAATTTTAATACATTTTTTTTTATAAAATGGTCATTTAAAATAGCAAAGCACGCTTTTGGCTAGACTGATTCGTGACGTAAGTGTCCGTGATTTGATGTCAAAACTAACTTGCTTGCTATTTAAAATTGCCCGAATCTGATTGCATTTTCAAATATTTATTTTGACATGAATTGTTTTTATGAATTATTATTTTTACTGGCAATGTATTAACATAAACAATCGATTAAATGCATAAAAAATATTCGAATTCCCATTGATGCATGTAGGCAATCCTAATTACAACTATTTAGTTTGAGCTTAATGTAGGATTATGATAGCTGTAGGACAATACTTTTTAAAATCGCTTTCTGTTGGGATACCGTAGGTACCTTCGAATATCAGCGGATACGATATTTTAGTAGCAATCCTGTAGACGGATGACTATGGTAATGTAAGTTACGACGACTCTGTTGGCGCAGAGGACAAGTCCTTGCTTTCTAGGCTGCGAGTCTGGGTGCCATTAAAGTACGGCAGGAGTACAATGTGAAGTGATGTGAATGTTTTCGGCACCCCGATACCTACCTCCGAACTTAGCGTGAGGTTGTGAAAGCTTTTCTAATTAGTATCTAATATTTTGAATTTAACACACCCTCCATAGGTAATGTGCCGTACAAAGTGTGGCGACCGGCGTGAGCCAAGGTCTATTATGCCCCTCGTACGAGAAGTTACTATAGTGCAAGGTTTTTTATTAGGAGCATAAGCCCGAAATTTTAATTGTTAAACATATGCCATTTAGCTATAAGCCACCTAAAGATTTTTAGGGTATTAGTATGGCGGTGGTGGCAGCCCTGGCGTTCACCCCAGTGTGCAGTGGGGCAAGGGCGGCGTGTCTCCCGATACGGAGCGCCAATGTCTGCGACACGATCGCGGCACAATCGCTCTCTCATAGATTACACAAAACAACATCATTCAGTAGGTACCTTCGTAATTATGATTATTATAATTACATATATAATATGTGTTGGTGAATGTAGGTAAGTTTGAATAATTAGTTTTTATAATACGAGACTGCAACTTCGGCTGACACTAATGGACACTAAAATATCATATTTTTTCCTGAATTCGGCGTAAAAAGGAGAATGATTTTAGCAGTATGATCGTTTGTGTTCACAGTGTCCAAATTAAAAAACTGATTGCAACATATAAGGTATTGCTGAATTCGTCCCAACTCTCATAATATCATAGGCAACGTTTTTATATATATTTATAAAACAAAGTGGTTCTCCAGCAAATTGTGAACAAAAAAAAACAAATGCTATTAATATGAATTTCAAATGGAAAATTCACTTAAATAATATTTCAATATATATCAAATCAAATCAAATCAAATCAAAATCGTTTATTTACATGGCACAAAGAGGCACTCATGAAAGTTAATGATTCTACTGCCAGATTCGCAAAATTACAGCCATCTCGAAAATCTCGATATGGTGATAAAGTATAACATTACCCATTCTTTTTAATTTAAATAAAACGATTCTGTGGATAGAATCTTGTAGTCGGGTTTTAAGACTTTTATCTTGTATTTAAAACACTGCTACAGGACATCAACCTATGGATAAGATTCCTTATTAGAATATAATAGTTGAATGAGGTTAACGTTTAACTTTCATCTATAAATTTTTAAAGTAAATAAATTATTAAAATTGTTTCCTTAGATGGATCATAACTGAATAAATAGAGGTATTTATACCTAAGTTTTAGCAAGTAGGTATACATAGGTATACTATTTAACGTCATATTTCTATTTTGATTCAGTTGGTGCGATGACAAATCGATGGTCCACCCACACATAAAACTTGACATTGCAGGAGTAATAAAATATAATTATCCATTACAATTAACGCTTTATGTCCAGAAATAACAGAACGAATGTTTGTCAGTTGGCATCGGGAAACATGATAGAAGTAGAAAATCAGAGTTGGTAGTCGTCTCAACCGAAAGAAACTCGACCACGTGCATAGGTGAGAAATCTAGAGTGAATATGGTGTCTTCTAGACAAGCATGTAACATCTTGACTCTCCATCAGGTGAGATAGTGGGCCAATGCTTGCCTATACCTAGCAAAAAAAGCGTAGTGGAGTTGCCACTTTTAATTTTTATATTTCTGAACATTTGCGCCCTTTTCGCCTAATTTGTCAAACAGTTAATCAAATAGGCATTCACTGTATATGGATCGACATGGACCATGAATTTTGGACTTGCACTTGGTGTTCTATAAAATTGAGTAAACATTGCACTTTCTATTTTCTGATGTAGAATATTATGACATACAAAAACTCTGCTTATTTCCGATTTAGGTTGTAGAGCAGGGTTGTGTGCTTGCAATATTTATTTATCAGTTAGGTATTTATGAATCCTGCATTTAAGCTTGTAACAATACTTTGTTATAATTATGTTTACCGGTACTCAGTCACGTATTAGTAATACTTACGAAAAAATGACATCGTACTTACCTCTATATATCCGAAACCTGGTCGAAGATTTTTTCTGAAAATAAAACCTAAGTGAGTGAGAGCCATAAGAGCAGTTACTCTTTTCATAACAATAATTATTTGTGTTATAAAGCAACCAGCACCACAGGAAAAAGCTAGTCAGATGAGTACATAGTGCATAAGTTACGACCTAGAACCTATCTATGCTCGCCTTATATGGGTCGTTCTGTGGTTTTCGAGAAATCAACGACTTGCAGGAAAATTAGTAGTAGTATATATACAATACATGATGTCATCGAAGTAACAATAACATTTTGTTAACAAATGTTAGAAATAAACATAAACGCATACTTATTCGATTCAATCAATCTTTCTTGAAAGTACCTATATGACTCGCTTAATTATGAAAGAGGCTTTACTCCCGGCTCGGCATGTCAGGCAGCGGTATCAGAAGGACTACATTTTATGTACAAAACAAAGTACATAGAATTTACATTCAAATCATTTTAATTTATCATATTTTTTCTCGCTATTCAAATGCCTCACTCGTGTCCATTTTGTATTATAAAGATGTAAGCCATTAAAAATTGTGATTATTATAGCTAGGTACTTAAGAGCGCTATAGTGTAAGCATTATAGAAAAGATTAAAAATTAATGTCGTAATCACACTTATATTATAAATGCGAAAGTGTGTAAATGTGTATGTAACGGCTGAACGAAATTGTATAAAATAAAATATGCATCGCTTATACCCACATATATGGTACTTTTTGAGCAGGCCGCGGGCCCCAGCTAGTTCTCATAACCGAAGATCAGTTCCAAAGATGTCCAGCTGCTTCCATTTGTCAGACGGTCGTGATCTCATCTGGCGGTTTTTTATCCACAATCAACTTTCTTATCATACAAACTAGTTGGTAGTCTGTGGCCCTCGTCACTCCCCTGACATGTATTGTGAAAGTGATTTATTCGGGCGTTAGAAGGCTTTTAGCGATAACGGCCGTTATTAATTACTTATTGCCGTTGTTATCATTTTGGCGATGAATTACCTGTTTAGTAACGTGGTCTGTCCGCTTCAGTGCATAATAAATACTTAGATGATGTTTTAAAATCGTCAATCAATCTTCGCTTCTAAAGCAGTGTAGAAAATGTTCAACTTTAGTAGGTGGAACCAGTCAACCACTTTAATAACTTTCTATACAGATATTTTTGAAAACGTAATGATATTAAACGTACCTACAATTATAATGTAATTATATTAAATAATTAGAATTGTTTATTAGCCTTATAACTTAGGTAGTTGTTATACTGGGCAAATTACATTATAGTCCAAATAAAACTGTATACAATTCAACAAAAACATTATAAACACATAAGTAATTTAAAAAATCTAAATATGTAGATACAATCATATTATTAATTTCATGTAGAACACAAAATTAAAAAAAAAAATTGAATGTCGTAATGAAATAGAGAACTTTACGTAACTAGGCATATATATTACAAATTTATATAGGTACTTTATCATTATCAAAGTTGGGTAAAATAACATCTAAGTGATTTTCGTTTTCAAACCATAGATAGCTATATAAAAACTTTCAACAGTTTATTAGGCTTCCACTTCATCTGTTCAACTATGACTAATTATTTTACTTGTTTTATTCGTAAAAACGATAAAAAATATGTAATTTTGAAACGATAAAAAATGCAAGTTTTCACGCTGGCTGAATTAACTACGCAAAATGGAATAAAAATGTGAAACAGATTACATAATCATAATAGTTACTCCGTATGTAACAAAATAACAGGGGTTTTGCTGCGAAAGTGAAAAAATGGCGTTGTTGATTTTGTATAATTTTCCAAAACCTGTGATTCTTCGAGTGTTAATGTGTAATAATAGTGGATTATTTTCTGTTTATACTTAGTAAACGTGCATACGTGTAGGCAAATCATATAAAATTGAAAATATTGATTTTTGCTTTCGCTACAAAACTCTGGAGTTCTACCACTTTACTAGGGCATGATTTGACTATGACTCGACCTTGACTCTTTTACTTGACTTTGACTGTGACTTGTGACTAGGAATTTTAATGTGAAATTCACTTGAAATATATGATTACTTGACACTGGCTAAATGCACAAGATTGCGAAGCCAAAATTAAAAGAAAAAAAACAAAATAGCAGTTTTGCCGCGAAAGTGAAAAAATGGCGTTGTTAATATTGTATAATTTTCCAAAACCTGTGATTCTTCGAGTGTTAATGTGTAATAATGGTGGATTATTAACTGTTAATACTTAGTAAACGTGCATAAGTGTAGGCAAATGATACCAGGTTGAATAACGTGATTTTCGCGTTCGCTCCAAAACTCCAATTCAAGTTCTAGTAAAGTTTATACCACTTTGACTTTCTGACTTGATTATGACTGGACCTTGACTGTTTTATACTTGACTTTAACTGTGACTTGTGACTAGGACTTTTAATATTAAATACCTTTGAATTATATTATACTTGACACTGGCTAAATGCACAAGATTGCGAAGCCAAAATTAAAAAAAAACAACAATATAACAGGTTTATAAATATATTCAGAAGAGGGTAGTCTGACAATATGTTTACTATTGTTTTAACTGAGCGCGTATAGCGTTGTGTGAAATTGTAGGTCTCTTGAAAGAGTAATAGTTATTTTTATGATTTTCGTGTGCTTATAGATAAGACAAATGTGAGTTATGAAATGTTCGTTTTTCACGTGGTTTGCGGCACTATGCGGTCGCGGCGTAGAGTTGCAGGAGTGTAATGAGAGAGCAGTTGCGACACTTGCGGTACCTCGACTTGCGACACTATGGTGAGTGATCTATTAGTTTGGTCATAATGTGGTGCTGAGTAGCTACCTCATAAATTAACTAAAGTAGTAAAACTACAAACGCTTTGTAGAAAAGCTGTAACTGTACGAGCCCACGACCTACTACGATCTAAGTTTACGATTGGTAACAAGTTAGAGATTCGCTCCATACTTTTGTATAATATGATCGTGATATATATACATAATATACTAGCAGTCCGGTCTCAGATATACCTACGAGTACGAGTGCGTAATCATTATTCTAAACATACAATAATTGCCCTATTTAGATCTACCGCTATCGTCTGATATTGGATGTTTCCGAGTTGACATGGAAGCATCCATAACTTTGTCAATTAGGTACTCACTTATGTGCTATCGCTGCAGCTGTCCATTCGTAGATGACTGCAATCAAGGTGAAAAGGGCTTATGAATAATTTCATTACAAGGTTGTACATCTCTCGCATAAACACTACCTACCGAGACGCCTCGCGCCTGCTGATGTAAATAAGTCCTTATTTAAGCATTACCTAGCCTCGACGCCTAATATCGGCAATAACTTGTAGCTAGGTAAATATAGCAGGCTTCTTAGCCTTATATAAACGTTTATATTTTAGGTGGTTACGGAAATCGTAAAGTAGTTTATAGTCTTTAAAAAATACCGTGAAGTAGATAACTTCCCACCAAAGTTTCTTGATGTTCTTTTCTCTTATACTTATGGGTGTAACTTACGGCACCTTTTTCAATGTACGTGTAGGTTAGGTGGTATTTTTAACTGTCTTAAAGAAAGGCCGAGGTCTTGTATTAACGATGTAGTAAAATCATATAATTCTGGCTTTATTTATGCGCCAATTCTCGTCATAAAGTCAAGATCCGAGGTGGTCTCACCAAGGTGTTAGGCCCAAAACGTAGCAATATTACGTCCTTGGACATGTGCGGTATATGGACGGTACCTATAGACGGAATTTAAGGGAAAAGTTCCGACCCGGAGATCCACTAGCAGTGTCAATATTGTCATGTTATTGGCCGTCTGTCTGTCTGCCTCACCTTGCAAGGCTACCGCCCACACGGCGGGTACTCATAGATCACGGGAATTAACTATTCACTGGCTATTTACGACTACACTGACTTGTCATTTGTTATAGTGTGGTTTAACGGTCGGGTACCATGTTATTATGAGGTATTGTAAGTGTTCTACTCTTAGAACGATTTTCAGATCTATTTTGATGACTGTAGATGATCTCGAAAAGATCTGCAATCTGTCTTTTTTTTTTTTTTTTTTATTTGTGACATGCTAGTGTTTGACCACTATCTCACCTGATGGTAAGTGACGATGTGATCGAAGCTGGTAAACACACTAGACCTGGAATACGCAGGCTCTCAAGGATAACTGCCGGAACACCGTATTTGGCTTGGCGGCAGACTTTCAACTTGATGGTGGTAAGGTACTTTGGTAGCAAGCCAGGCGAGCAACTCACAAAATGCTCTACCACCTCTCAAATGTCACCTGATTAGCACCACCCGGGGACCACGTGTAGGGAGTCAGACTTAAGGGGTATCCTCCTACGGACGTGGGTGGGTGGGTCTTCGCATTTTCGAGTGTTTACATATCGTAAACGCTTTCACATTTACAGCCCCATACTAGGTTCGATGACTTGTGTCGTGGGTGCCAGCAACATTCACTTTACAACCAGAATCAGACAAATTTCGGGTATCGGGGAATCCCGATACCCGGTGCTTAGAAGGCGAACACCTAACTAAGTCAATATATTTCAAACAATTTTCAAAAAGTGGATCAGGAAATCCCTACTCGACACGTTTTCTAACTCTGCAGACTATATAATATTGTTTTTATTTTATAATAATGCATCATAATACTGTTTATTTTTTCATTTTAAATATAGCTTCAAATTTATTCCCATTTTAGTATAACAAAATCATTCATAGCAGTAAACAAACGCATTCACACTCACAGCCCCACACTAAGTTCAAAGACTTGTATTGTGGGTGCCGGAAACATTCACATCACACACAATATGACTATCTAATATAACTAAGTAAAATTAGTAAAAAATTAATGTGTTATTGGTAATAAGTATAGGTTAAATTTATTAAACTCCGTTAATTACGGGCTGTGGATTTTGTTAATAAATAAAAATAAAATAAAAATGTGTAGTTAGAGTCGAGGTTGAACCAAATTCGAATTTCCCTGGGGATAAGTACTTACTATAATAATAATCACATAAACGAGAACGACCACATGCCTAGCAAGACGCTTCATTTCTGGTTGGCAGGTCTAATACAAGCAAACGTGAAATACTAAATACAATTCGTGATGCGTATCATCAAATGTAACAAGTGCATCATGTGACCGCAGCGCAGCTCGCAGGTGTGACGGACGACTACCGCGATGCGTGATGTATGCGCGTGCGCGCGTGCGCCCCGCCGCCCACACCGGGACACGTGACCTACTTGCACTTTACCACTAAAGTACATCATATTATTATGATATCCTACTCATAGAGATATCCTCAAATCCTAACGCATAGAAAGAATATTATATTATTCCCGTTATGGTTCTAATTTGGACAAGTTCATGTTTATTTATCTACTAGCCGTGCCCCGCAGCTTCACCCGCGTTTAAATGAATATGAATATGAAGATACATATATACATTCCATATTTCATCCTAATCCGTCCAGCCGTTACAGACTGGAGAGAAACAGTCTGTAAGCATACTTACACATTTATACACAAATTTTCGGATTTATAGTAGGTGATGTTAGTGTAAATATTAGTGTGACGTTGTACCAATGTTGATTTAAACGCAAATACTTAATATAAGTATGTAAAGTGATTGCTAACCAACACCAAAGAAGGATAATTTTTACGTACGATTTATCCTTCTTTTTTGCCGACTATAACACTATAAGTATATAGACTATTTTAATGGGTAAAGACAATACTTACATTTATACATATTCTAAACTTATAAATAAATATAGTAGGCATGTTAGTATAAATTAACTTATGTTCGAGTGCATATACGTTTGTCCATTGATATTTACTAGCACTGTAGGTTTATATACGAGAACTAAAGGGATCTAAATCTATTTGTAGAAGCAAACCAAGAAAAAAAGAAAGTTTTTATATATGTGGTCGTTAACTTAGAATTCTATAATTACAATAAATTTCTAGGAGCTAAATTAGTATGTATTAGTGTATCCAAATTCCTAAATAATCAAAAGAGTTTCGATTCCTAATTTCCTAAGTTCCTAATTTCAATATCATCATTGCGAGTCCTTTTTGTATAGCGTTACAAGATTTAACGATGCGAGGGCGCGTATTGTAATTTCGTAACAATTGTTTCTAAATGCTGATTTTTATTGTGAATTATCGGTAATATTTTTGTAAGCACTTCATTTAACGTCCTATCCTGCAACATACGTATATTAGTACAGGTATATACATATAATTACACAGTTTAAAATAGGCGATAAATAAACCATCTTGGTAAGGTAACACCTCAGCAGACCAGCCTACTCCTTTCAAAAAAGGCTCACATGATTTCATTCAACCAGTCGGGGCATCGGTTCGAGCGGGGTGCGTGGGCGCCGGTGACGTCATGCGACTACCCACCCTTATAAGGAAGCTGACACCGCGCACGTAAAGTACTTGGTTCAGATTAAATGATTAATAGGGTTTGTTATCACATCATTTTATTCATTCTTTCTCACCTTTCTGATTTCACGATTAGGTATGTACCAATTGCCTATATTTCCTTTGTACATCTATACAGCAAAGACCTTAAGTTACATACAAGGCATCGAGCTTATAGGTAACTCAAGTGCTCAAGCCCACTACTAGTGGGTAGCGTTCCTATCATGTTGAAGGCATTGCCTCTCTGAATTAAAATCTGGTATACCTAATCATGATAAAAGAGTAATATTCAAGAGCCGAAGAACATTTTATTATAACCTGGCTTTATACCCCGGCATTTAAATTATTCATCTATATTTGTGTATCCTTGCTTTGGCTTATGAGTTGTATTACTTATACTATGTGTGAGATAGTGTTGTGTATAAAAAATGTCAAGGCTGCTAAGGGGCTGACATAAGCTTGGAGTTTATAGCCTTTAACGGCCCGTTACCTTAGTTGGGTTCCCCTTTTAAGTAGTGGGCATCGGATTCAATTCCCGATAGAAACACAAGTTTTCTCCCCAAGGGAAACTTGCATTTATGGTTCTCGGTATGATGACACAAGTCATCTAACTTATTGTGGGGCTGTGAGTGTGAAAGCGTTTATATTTGTTTAAGTCCACAGAATAATACAAAAATAGGTGCCTTTAGACACCACACCTACTAAGCTTCTATATTACGAGTATATTATGAAATAGATACTTTTTTCTTGAGTGGCAACTGTTTTGTACAAGTCAATAAGCAGGTGCCTTACGTTCTGTCGCAGAACGATAACGCAAGAATTTGGGACAAAAACTGGTCGCTGTTGGTGTTTTTTGTCAAAGGTTTCAAAATATAGGTACTTACAAATATGGGCAGGATCGCAGTTTGAGGGCAAGGAATTAAAGATTCGAAGGTTACCTTTCAATTTGTTTTTGAGGCCAGTTCGTATCATATCTTTGCGTAATAAAAAAAAACATATGCTTATGTAAAATGCTTTTACTTTTAACCTACCCTCTTAGGATCATTTGATGCTCGACCGTTAGACAAAAGTAGAGTGACGTGCATTTTAAAACTAGAAAATCTTTAACTTCTTGTAAAAAAATCAAAAATATTATATATATAGCCTTTTAATTTGTTTTTGAGGCCAGTTCGTATCATATCTTTTTTTTTTATTTATATTCACATGTCACGAGGACCAATATGACCTCATGCTCCTATCGTGACCTTATATGCAATTAGTACACTTAAGTACAGAATAAAAAAAATATTTCTATACAATCAAAATTTTAGAAAATCATCTTAGTATTGCCAGAAACGAAAAAATGCTATCTACCACCATAACCTAAGGAACCACCACCAGACTGAGCAGGTCTGTCGGGCTCTAAAAACTTCTGATAGAGCGTTGTTGTTATACTTTTCTTATTATTTTGACAAACTATAACGTTTGACAGATTACTTTATTTTATTTTTTTCATCCTTCTAAATCTACGGGCCAATTGCCTATATTTCCTAAAACTAAACTTAAACTATGTACAGCAAAGTACTAAGTTACCTACAAGACATCGAGCTTATAGGTAACTCAAGTGCTCAAGCCCACTACCAGTGGGTAGCGTTCCCATCATGCTGGCTGCATTGCCTCTCTGAATTGCAATGCTAATACGTTGAGCCAAATAAGCGACGCGTGATCAAAATGCTGGCACAGATTACTTGGATTCCATATAATTATGATAAAGTTCGCGCAGAACATATAATTGTAGCTTAATGTTAGTGATATACATTGTGATAGAAATGCACATATAAAGAAATAATTGCCGATACTCTTTTATACCGATGAATAACATTCTTCGAGCATTATATTATTAGTTATTACTTAATCAGTTCAAATCTTGTCGCCTTTATATGGAAAAGCATGGGACTAACTTTGCATTCTCAGAACATCTATTTTAGACGAGTTTTTTTTTTATACTCGATATGCAAGCATTTGACCGCTATCTCACCTGATGGAAAGTGATGATGCGGCCGAAGATGTAGATCTTTTTCAGATCTTTTATCTTTTTCATCATACATCACATTATTAAAATGTCATGACAGATGCCTTCAGGCTACCTGAAAAATCCTGTCTCGCAGTTGTATTGGCCCAGGACACCAAAGATAATATTATAGTACCTATATATACGGTGTGGCTTTGGTACGAGGTTTGGACGTTTGCAAAAGCTTTGTTTCATCACACTAATATTATAAAGGCAAAGTTTGTGAGTGTGTTTGTATGTTTGTTACGTCTTCACGCTTAAACGGCTGAATCAATTTTGATGAAATTTGGTATAAAGGCTACTTTTATCCCGGAATTCTCGCGGGTCCGGGACCGTGGACGCAGCTAGTGTTTTTCTAATGGCAGATCTTAGGACAAGGTCACTCGGTATTTTATCGGATACGTAACAGAGAGTGTGCCTCCGAATTACATGATCTAATTCCTCATCCCCATTTCATCATCAGCATACAGACAGATTACTAAGCGGCTCCGCTATATGGTAGACATACCACAAAAGCGGATGAAACGTTTTGTTTCCACATTCTTTACGCGAACCGCAAAGGAATGGAAACCCTTGCCTGGGCCTGTTTCATGATAATCACAATGTAGGATCTTCAAGTCGCGAGTGAATAAGCATCTTCTAGCAAGTTGGCTTTCGCAAACGGTTAAAACTCGTATTTTGATTAGGTGTTCCGTACATATTACTTATAGTTTTCGAAATTCAAACTACTTTTAAAAACCAACTATGAGAGTAAATATCAAGTCACGTGTGAGTAAAGTGAGAGTGTGATGTATAAAACAAAATATAAACACAACATAAGTAAACATCTATGTAATTATATATTTTTGCATGATGCTCAAACAAATAAATATACCTACTTTATAATAAATAATTACTGTAGAGAAGATGTTTGAAGTATACAAAAATAACTTAGTCGTAAAAATTTAGCGAACAGACGTTAAAATATACGTGCTTAAGGCCAATACAAAACTAAATAATTACTACAAAACGGGTGAAGCACCCTAGGTCCTACCAATTTCTCTTGTCATAATGTGATCTACACGCACACAAATACTGACATAACATGTTTAGATGAGGTTATGTCCGTATTTCATTCAAGTCCGTGCTGTAGGTATGGGTTTTCACAGCAAACTTCGCCAACGTTATTAACCATCCACCAACGCATCATTCCTTGAGCTCTACTTCGTGTAACTTTGTCTTAACTTAGCTTATATTGTGATTAACTTAGAGCCTTGATTGATGAGTATCGATTGACTTCGTCACTTCTATTCGCGGCTGATTTACTAAGTGGTGATTGGGCTGTAAGCTTGCTTGTTTTGGTGCGGCAATAAATCTGTTTGTTTTTAAAGCTCTGATTTATTAATGGAGCAGCTTTTATAGTTACCATAGTATTCCATACATACAAAATTAAAAAACAAAATTAATTAATTTATGACATTAGCGACTTGTATTTGAAGTAATGGATTTGTCTATTAAATATGTATCTATAATTACAGTTAATTTGTCAATAATATTTAAGTAAAGATCAAATCATCCTGCTCATTTTCTGCCCATGCAAAGGTTGTCTGCCAGAAATCGTTTAAAGCGACAAGACCGCCCATTGTATTACCTCGTCTAACTCACTGTATTATTTTAAGTTTTACAATTTTACTTATATTTGGTGTGCAATAAAGAATTATTGTATTGTATTGTAAGTAAATAATTAAAAAAAAATGAAAATTTGACGCGATAATCACTAACAAATATTCCGGCAGCTATACTTGAGAGCCAGTTATTCTAGGTCTAACGTGTTTACCATCCTCGACCACATCAACAGGTGATCAGGTGAGATAGTGGTCAAAAGCATTAAATCTACCTTTTGTACTTTTTGTGCAATTAAATTAAATTAATAAATAAAAGCTAGCATATCAGAATTTAAAAAAAAGTTTGTTTGCAGAATGTAAATGTTCTCTATGTAAGTAGTCCTTGTTCACCATCCCACATAATAACAATTAAATTGAAATTTCTCATAGCGAGGTTTTCTTTCGACCCTGATATTTGCAGAGATTTTATTGAATATATTTTGATTAATTACTCACGAACTTTGAGTCAATTTATGAATAATCTCACTTTCCAAGTACAATATGTCTCAATTGGCAATCGTTATACCATTATGATTCCAATAACTGGGCAGTATAACAATCGAATGTTTACATACGGACCGGGCTCCATCCAGCCGTCTTAAACAATGAGATAGCAAGCACTTACACACACGACTACTCATCCATCTGTCTACAATAAACCTTCCATCTTAGAGATAAGGGCTACTCGAACAACAGATGGGATAGCCTCATTTCATTGCAACTTCGAATGGCATGGTGTCAGAAATGACGGAGTTATTTTGTTTTAAATTTAGTCAGAATCGAACTGGATTGCGTACTTATTCCAAGAAAAAGCGACTCGACTAGCTTAGAGAATATTTATTTTTAGACCGTTGCGGTTTTCATAATTAGAATTGCAATGTAAACACTGTAAACGATAGCCATAATAATATGTACTTGGATTAGAAAGTTAAGTTCTTTTTTATCTTAAATAAATAAAGTTTCTTAAAATCGAAAAAATAACCCGACAGTTGCGAGTTTGACTCGCGCAGTGAGGGTTCCGTATATGTGTATGATACGTGGACAAATGCCCAATTTTTCTATTTGCGTTGATTTAGAAGCTTGATTTGTTTACAGCTATGGTCATTTGGAGACCATAGAACTTAGTATTTGATATTAATTTCAACTTGATACTTTATTACGATTTCTACCCGTTCCTGAGAAAGAATTTCGACAAACTGACAGACAGGATTGACTCCTATATCGATGCATCCGCCAAACACTCGTACTAACATTCAAAATCACCAAACAAGTTCCTGCACGGTAGGTATCTCATTCACAAAATACTATTAGGTACTCCCTACCGGGAGATCTAATTTGTGATTGCGAAGCTATGGAGAAATTAAATGTTTACGTAAAATCGGAATCAACAAAGAAATAGTTGGTTATTTTCTGTCAAACGAAATCAGCGCCACTCACCATTATACAACAAATCTAAAAATCCACCCCTACGACTGCACGGGCTCTGCAAGTAGTCTGGAGTACTTATTTATGTAATTATTATAATGATGAATGTATAGTAGAAAAAAACTAATTGACCCAATCAACCAATATTGATCTAAGTGTTTACTTTATACATATCCCCGCACAAAGTTAGAAGACTTGTATTTAGGTGCTAAAACACATACATCACAATTCAAATTAACATGAAATTCCCTTGCTGGGAAAATTAGCGTTATCCACTTGGGTAAAAAGATAGTCTTATATTTTTTTTCATATAAACATGCTACCAATTGTATTTTTTTGCAATTGGCAGCCTTCTGATTCACCAGCTCATTATGGCTCACAATGGAGATGCAAATGTGTGACGTCAGCGTGTCTGTGTTGGTGTGCCAGCAGCCAATGTCACCGGGTGCCGTGCTGTACCGGTTCTACCAGTGCCTACGAACTAATATTATTTATGTAGCTGTTATGTAAGTAGGCAAAACCACGTGTGAAAATGTATCTAAAGTTTATCAAATCTAAGCAAATCATATCATCTCTATTTTACTTTGTTTATATGTAAATAGATATTATAATTTTCTGAAAAAAATAAGGCAGATTGTAATATTGTTATCTCCTGATAACTGCAGCTCTAATCTCTCGTAGCATCTTCCAAATTTTCACATCGGCTTAGCAGCGTTGTACCTACAAGCCATGCTGGTTCCGATTGAATAAGATAGTTACCAGGTTGAGACCGTGCATACAATTTTCATGGTGAGAAGACTACCTCATGATTAATTTAGGTAAAATAGTAGATAAATTATTATTTGCTAAACCAGAAATATGTGATAGTATTGCTTTTGTAGATAATAGTAGCCATTAATCTGAGTCTTTCTATGTTTAAATAAGAGGTATGAAACGAGGTACCTATATCTATAAAGACTGAACGGTATATAATGAAATTTATAATGTATGCATAGTCCCCTGGAACAGTACATTGATTAACTTTTATTCCGATTATCGCAGGCAATGCCCAGAGGCACAGCTAGTAAAGAATACATCTGCCACGACATTCTACTAGAATATTTTATATCTACAATTCGGCAATATTATAATTTACCTACGATAGTGAGAAAGTAATCAAAAGCAGATGTAAACCAATGTTATAATGTCCACGTGAGCTGGTTATGTATACTGTGATGAGATAACCAAACGTTAACTAATCAAGTTTGTTTGTATTACACATCAACAATGATTATTTACATCTCTTTGTGTACAACTTTCTATGTTTTTGATTGATGACTTTATTTAGTATGTATAAGATAGCTTAACATTGTAATACACATATTATTATTCATAGATTTCGCATTTGCACAGATAATCCTGTAATCTCGTTTGCATGTGTATGGAGATTATTTGCTTAGCAAGTAGATATTAAAATCAAGTTTTATAGTAATCTTGTTTTCTCAGTATATGTCGTAATAAGGATATAAAATATGTATGTCACAAAGTAATGGTAAAATCAGAAACTCAATTGGACGGATATTGTTAATAAATTGTCGGCATTCAACTGATTGGATCTCGGGCTTTCGAATTCAGGCGAATTTCGGGCGAATCGGGCTTTAGTCGAATCGATCAACAAAGGGACTTGATCAAGACAAGCAAAACAATCTAACATTCGCCTAGTAGACGGTCGACCGGATATAAAATGATATTCTATATTTGAGGTCTACATCTGCATTTTAGTTTTGACCCATCATCCATGAAATGTTATCCTTTCTTATTATAGTTTCTGAAATAAGTTAACCCAATGGAAGAAACAAAGTGGTACAGTTTGACGCGCTAGAAAAGAGAACAACAAAGTCCAATATCGAAATTAGGTCCAGTAATTTTATCGTGATGCACAATAAGATAAATCACAGATTTGTAATAGTCGCGATTGGTGCAGCTAATCATTAAATATTACCTCAGTATCGAAAGTGAAAACAGCAGAAGTAATAAAACGTGAATAAAACAAGAACACCTTCCGCTTAATCGCTCCCTAACTTTGGGACGATCTAGCATACTCTAAAAGGCAAAATATAAATTAACAAACATAATATGAAAAGTTACAGTATCACAGTGTTACAGTGTCAAATATATGAAATAGCTCTTTAATATATACATACTTGTATTAAAGAGATCTTTCTTTAGTACAAGTATATACAGTAGTTATTATAATATAAGATGGCATGTAATGATCGGAATTATTTAATTTGCCGTCTTCCTGCCCGCGTGAATATGCAACAGTTATACGGTAATATTTCCTAATATTGTTGTGACTAAGTACTAGTAATTAAATATACTCCTTTCCCGGTTTATATTGTGCATTCGATACTTATCGATTGTTTTCTTTGAAATGTTGTGTCAAGATTTCTTTCGACTTCAAAAAATGAGGTTCTCAATTCGACTGTATGTTTTTTATTGTACAATCGTTTTTGATGATTTTATTTGTTTAGTAGATTATACTTCAGAGATGGTCCCATATACATTTTATCGTAATCGATCCAGCCAAAACCAAAATATAAGCGTTGGAGTCGGTTTTTTTAAGCTTTGCTTGCGTTTAATTATTCTAAATGTGGCCTTCACAAGACTAATACAGTTAGCTGTCATATCTTACATATTTGTATACTGTAAAATACTGTTGCACAAAAAAATTGTAAACACTTTTTATAGTCTCCATCCAGTCATAGTCAAGTCATGCAGTAGTAAAGTAGTGTAAGCTTTACTGTGACTTTGTATAACATGGAATTTTGGGAATTTCATAACAATTAACGGTCATTATCCCACCATTATTACATATTAACACTCGAAGAGGTTGTTTAATGAATTATTATCTAACAATAATAACGTTAAAAAAAGGAAAGTTCACCTGTTGATGAGGTTTTTTTTATGTCTCCGGTCTACTTTATTTCTAGTCCTTCTATATCCTGTTTACTAGTACAATTACGTCATTGCCAGTGCTTCGGAGTTTCTAAACGACATTTTGTACGTATCAAGTTTTGCTTTCGTAATCTACTAAGATAAGCAAGGTGTCTGTGGACAATTTGTTCCAAGTTACCTAATTAAGAACTGCAATGCCTTATTTGATGAAAGTTACGATATAATTATGTTGTCTAATCTAAAGCAACCACCACCAAAGTGCGTACAGATTGGTATTGAGTTTAGATTATTACGAAAAATATTTAACTCCTTTTGATATGGTTAGAATACAGATTGGACTCTTATCCTGTAGTGCTTTTAATTATTGTGTGCGAAATATCATCGACAAATCGATGATATTACGCATCGATGATCGGCTCAGTGTTTCTCAGAGCCGTTTGTTTTCTCTAAATTCTAATCCTCTACAAATGTATTGTTCTCTAGTATTTCAATTTCTCTTTAGAATTCAGTAACCGATCGTTTTGTCCTTAAATTCATTAGCCTGGTTTCTTGTAGTTCTTTATCGTATTTCGTTTGTCACTGATCTGCCACAATGAGCGTCGAGTTCCGTCTAGAAGTGACAATGGGCGCCGCAGGCAGCTTCGCCATTGTCGGCTATCTCCCGATCGTTGCGGCCCATTGTGCGATGATCGCTTTTCGATACTTCATTGTCTTCATCTACATCTCGAGCTTCCATTGACCCTTTTATCTTTCCATCGTGACTTTCTTCCATTCGTTAGTCATTTGTATTCAAAGGTCTCGTAATCCTAACTAATAGAACAGGATTTTATTTTAAAACGTCATCAACAGTTAAATTTTGAGGGTATCGATCGAGCCCGAAACGGGCTTTTATCGACAAAATAAATAACACACTTAAACTAATTAGTGCGTTGTGTATTCGGGTTCTCGGAACGCAGGCGATAAGTGGAGTGGATGGCGGTGAAAACGGGGCGCGGCGGCCAGCGGGCGAGGCGAGTAGAGAGGCTCGCAGGACGCAGGCTGTGGAGGGATGCGGAGGAGGCGCGCATCCCGCGGTGGCGCCCGCGCAGCCTGCGCACGGCGGCCCAGTGATCGCTCGGACACCGCGCGCACAGCACTTCGTCTCCGCCCGCTCCATCCCCGCGAAATAACAATAAAACTGATCGACCCCGAGTGACCCCAAAAGTGCATACCGAGCGGCCCGACTCGAACGAAACGACTTCGCGAACACTCACACCCGTCTTCAAAGCACTAACATATAGCTTTATTAAAACACGCGCAAGCTTTATTAACTGTTTAGTTTTAAGATACGATAACATTAGAGGTGGAAAACTGTGTACTGGAACACAAACAAGTTGAAAAACGTTTTTAAATGTTAAAGGGCGGCCATTAGCAACTGGTGGCGAATTTTCCACAGGTAAGTCTCACATTTTGACTTATAATTTTATTATTTCACCTCCATCCATGTTTCAAGCATAACAAATCGGCGGGTTTTTTGACAGCTGTTTTTTCAAACGTGCGCGCGCATAAATTAGGCTTACGTATCCATTCACATGGAGCTTTTGTTTTTTTTTCTTATATCGTTGTGGACCTTATACGTTTCCTTTAAGGTTCAATAGTTTTGGTAGAGCAGCGATGGGATATTTAACTTATTTTACAACTTATTAAAAGTGTGAGTAATTCGTAGGTGGCACGCATCGTGTCGTGTCGTGTCAGATGTTTGGGTGTCGACTCGGTTTGCTTACATTAGGCTGGTGCCGATGCCGGTGGAATGCCGGCTTTGTTCCCTGTTATCATCACAACAAATAGTTCTGTGGCGAGGTGTGCTCGGACGAATGTTTGTTTGTTCACCTGCTTCTTGAATTCTTGCGTCTGCGGTATTTTCATCATTGCCTTTATGACTTTGTCAACGAATAGGTTTTCATGTTTTATTCATTTGATTCTACAAGTGGTAGACTTTATTAAATGGGCTTAAAATTGAATGAAATTAGACTTTGATACTTCTACATTTTTCTTCATTGTTATTCGTGAATAAGATAATTGTTTAATTGAGATTAACGAAAGTTTTCTTGGAATTTTTGAGACCAACTCATTCGTATATGTAAGTAATAACTTTACTATATCTATACCTTATTTGAAAAGAACCCTAACATGAAAGAAGTTTTAAATATTTTGACATAACGGCACCTTCCTGAACTTTACCTGTTATCACCAGTGACATAATATTAGGTATCTATTTGCATGTACCTAAATATAAAAATATGTACATATCTATCTAATAGTAAACCGACCAGTATGGCGAGTGTTGGCGAATTACAAGCATCTTGCAATTCCTAACTTGAGAATTGATAACATATGAGGACATTAGCCATCATTCCCATGTTATTTGTTATCTAGATAGTTATCCGATGATCTATAGTTTTTAGCGCTAAGATATTTTATTGAAAACCAACTATTCATCCCTTTGTCAGGTAGGAAAGATTTAAAAAAAATAGTCTTTTATATGAGAGGCAGAAATAAAAAGTCCTTTAATATTAGAGGTAAAAATAAAAACCATTTGATTTATAAGGATAACCTTATTTACCAGTGCTATTTTCTGTGCTTTTTTTAAAGATGAAAATATTTTCAAATAACTTTTCAATGATATCCCACTTGACAGAGTTCGTAGATATTAATCTTTTTCATTTTCACAACATGGCGTCTGACGGTCTTGAGAAATGTTGATTACTGTCTTTCATGTCTTTAGTGACACTCGCACGATTCAGATTAATCAAATCGTTTAGTCGCGGAATGTCCAATTCGCAAAATGTCCAATGGTCGCGGAACGTCCAATTCGCGGAATGTCCAATTCCTGGAATGTCCAATACGCGGAAAATGACGTATGTAGGTATCATCAAAATCGGCCCACGCGTTTGGTCTCTAGTAAACCACAAAGGAACAGACATACATACATAAACAGATAAACATACATTACCCTCCTTCGCGCAGTTGGGTGAAAAGGAGGACCTCAATAATTCGACCGACCTACATTTTTGGGTATGTCACCTCAACTCTCTACAGTACGTCAACCGATTTGGATGATTCTTTATATATTGTTTGATATTATAGCCCCTTAAAATATCAAGATCGAATGAAGGGTACTGGAGATGTACCAAGGCGGTAAAACAGCTTATATTTCTACCAAATATTGTTTCATCTTTATTGTAAGTATCTACACTTAGAGTGTTGAAAACATGGACCTGAATAAAAAAAACTGTCCGTACTATTATTTTTTAGATTATTTTCCATGGATAGAACTGTATCATTGAGACCCTTCAAAAATACTGTGAAGTATTAATACAATTTCATTGACTTTCGCGATATCAAGACCATTTTACCAAAATGGCGACATGGCCTCGTGCTGCATTTTATGCTTCCATAAAGTTTAACTAAATGATTAATTTCGATTATTCGAAGGAAATGTAGATAATGCGGCCTTGCGCAAATTAAATTGTACAAAGGTATCACATTATTTTATTTTTATACTATACACAAACGCCGAAAGTAATTGTAGGTAGGTCATTTATCGCATGTTTTTGTATAGCTATTCGATAACTAGGTCCTTTAGCACCATTGAAGGTGGCTTGTAGCGTGTTATTCAGAACTTTGTCCGTCCGTCTGTCCGTGTGATGCGAGGTCTCAGTTCTGGTTGAACAACTAGGTACTTCTGTAGTACATATTATATTATTAAACTGATGAACAAGGAGCTAGGAGGAGTATACTTCCATATTACTAGAGATGAATATTAATAAAATGAATGGTCAAATTATAATATCTCGGTTTAGATATACAATTTCCGTGCGACATAATGTGTGCTTGTATTATAATGTTGAATGCTATTTTAGCCAAGTTTTCACCAAAGCGCTTCGTCGGTCCACAAAGTCTCCGTTTAGACCTATTTTGTCCCGGCCAATCTCAAGGCTTTACAAAAAAAAATATTGCAATTTTTTAACTGACTTCAAAAAACTAGGAAGTTTTCAATTCGGAGTGTAGGTAAGCGATTTTCATGTTTGTTACCTCAGAACGTTTGGTGGCGTTTACGATAGTCTTAGACGATAGTGTCTTTAATGTCAATAATAGGTCAAGATGCAGGTATTAATTGTGTTTGGATGATTTATTCAATTCGTCCACATCGTCGCTTACCATCATGTGAGAAATATTATATACTTAATACTTAATATGCAATATATGACGGCTACACTCGCGGTATTTTAATCGAATATTTTCGACTAAAATACGACTATAGTTGATACTTATAACTATATTTAGCAGCCTAACTAAATGTTACTTGTTGACCTGTTTTATTTAACCAAGACTTATTTAAATATATGATTTTATTTGAACTTTAAACAAGACCAATAAATAATTACTTTGGCGACATTTATATTTACATGTTCTAGTCAAATATATTGAGAACAGATAAAGAAAAACTCATGTGATCATTATGTCATTATGGTATGGTATAGTATTGCAATCAATGAAAATAACATCTACACCGTCTGGCACCATACCTAGCACAAATAATTGTATTTACTTTGACTATTTTGACGACCCAGTTGGCGCAGTGGACAGGTGTCCGCCCTCTGTGCCGTGGGCCCTGGGTTCGATTCCCGGCAGGAGCACAAATACCTTTCCAAGGCATTTGTGCTTCTGGTTCTGGGTGTAATGTGTGTGTGATGTGAATGTTTCCGGCACCCACGATACAAGTATTTGAACTTAGTGTGGGGCTGTGAGTGTGAATGCGTTTGTTTGTTTGTTTGTTTGTTTATTTATTTGTTCCATATTACAGCCGTGCCCCGCGGCTTCGCCCACGTTGAGTTAAAAAGCCTATTATTCCGGATCCAAACTATCTACTTTCTAAATTTCATCAAAATCGGTTTATTTATTATGGAGATACGTGGTAACATTCACATACACACACACACACCAACTTTCGCATTTATAATATTAGCCTTCTAATATCCTAATATTACACATAGACCTGCTGACAATATATTCTACCGGTCATCCTTGTAGTGTAGAGCCTTTCTTATTCTTTATAGGCAAGCATAACCACTTTCTTACCATCAGGTAAGAAAGTGGTTATGCTACATCTTCGGCCGCATCATCGCTTTACATCAGTAAAGCGATGATGCGGCCGAAGATGTAGCATGCTTGCTTAGAACCTGTCAATATATAAGTGAAATAGATTTTATTTTACATTAAATTGCACTAATTCACACTTCTTCTTAGCGTGTCGATGGCAACACTTACACATTTTTTGCCCAATACTCGGCGCAACAAACAGCATTCGGCCTAGCTTCGTACAAGTCTTCTAGTGTGCAAGAACTATGGCTTGCTGAGCATGATAATAAATGAGCCATAGTTTGCGGTGACGCTCCACATTCGCATTGGTTTGTGCTTGGGTCGATGTAGCCCCACCTGGACAGATTATCTTTTGATCTGCCCACCTGGGTACGCAGCCTGTTGAGCGCCTTCCAGGTTGGCCAAGGAAGTTTGTGTCCTGGAGGTAGTTTTTCTGCCGGTGGGACAAACGTCGGGAGGGAGAATTTCTCAACCCACAAACTTTCTCTTGCTTTGGGGGCGCCATCTTCACAGGCAGTCACGGATTCAAGAAAACTATTTCTGCTATTTAGCCTTTTGGTGACTGGCCTTTGGTCATGTAGCGGATGTCTGGAATCGGTTTCTTGTTTCCGCTTTTCTACTGCACTGGCTATTTCTCTGCGGACTGCTGGGGGAGCAATGCCTGCCAGTGGGTACAGCATCTTTATCGGAGTCGGTTTCAAACATCCTGTTATTTTTCTACACGTGTGATTAAGAGCTGTATCCACTTTTTTGGCATGGGCTGATCGATGCCAAACAGGGCATGCATATTCGCCCGCAGAGAAACATAGCGCTAACCCTGTGGTGCGCAGAATTGATGGCGCAGCTCCCCAATTTGAGGAAGTTAGGCGGAGGAGCAGGTTATTACGAGCGGAAACCTTTTGTGTTATGTTCTCGCAATTGGTTTTAAAAGTCAGCGTTCGGTCCAAGGTGACACCTAAATACTTTGGGAAGCAGCAGTGGGCTATCGGAATTCCTCGCCAGGAAATGTTTAGGGAACGGTTAGCTAAGCTGTTGCGTAGGTGGAACACACATGATTGGGTTTTTGCGGGATTTGGTTTTAATGCATTCTCGTCGTAGTAATCACCCAAACTCGATAGTGCTGCTGTCAGATTAATTTCTGCCTGTTCAAAGGTTTTCGTCTGCGTGGCAAGCGCAAGGTCGTCTGCATAGATGAACCGGGCTGTGTCGGAGGTTCGTGGTTGATCGTTGGTGTAAATGTTAAAAAGAATAGGGGCGAGCACACTGCCTTGTGGCAGCCCATTCTTTTGCCGGCGCCACCTACTTTTACTTGACAGCAAATGGACTTGAAAAGTTCGGTTGTGCAAAAGCTCACTTAGGACACGAACGAATTTGGTGTCGCCGGTGATATTTTCTACTTTCCAAAGTAATCTCCGTAGATTGACGGTATCATACGCTGCCGACAGATCCACAAAGACGACTCCCGTGATTTTTCCAGCTTCAAACCCGTTCTCTATGTGTTGAGTTAGATTCAGGACTTGACTACAACATGACTTGCCTGGTCTGAAGCCAGCTTGTTCGGGGATCAGTTTCTGATCTATGATCCTACTCAAGCGGTTCAATAACATTCTCTCGAGGAGTTTGAACGTATGGCATAGTAGGGATATAGGTCGGAAGTTTTTTGCGTCATCTGGGGATTTTCCGGGCTTCAAAATGGCGATGACCTTAGACTTTCTCCATAAGCTAGGGATTTTCGCGCTCTCCACGCAGGTGTTGAAGAGATGAAGAAGCCAAGAAACTGCAACGGGGCCAAGGTTCTTAAGTTGTTCTGTCGAGATGTTATCAACACCGGAAGCTTTTCCTGACTTCATTTCTTTGATGGCTGAGACTATATCTGTGATATTAAATTGGCTACTTATAGCAGAATCAGAGTTCTGGGAGTGGCTGGACGATTTAGGTGGATATTTTGGGCGTATTGGAGGTTTTCCGTTCAGTAGCAACTGATGTGCTACTTGATTTGCAGTAACGTGACTCAATTGGACCGCTTTTGGAGGATCACTTGTGAGTTTTTGGATGGTGGACCACGCTTTCTTACTGTTGTGTGTCAGATCGATAGAGTTGATGGTATTTATCCATTTTTCGCGGCGCTTTTCGGAGATTTGAACTAAGAGTTCCTCACCCATTTGAAGCGTTTCTTCCGAGAAAGGATCTCTGTTATAAAGAGCCTCGTATATATCTAACGTTTTAGCGGACTTTGGAGATAGACCCGGGATGTAAGAAGTCCGGCAGCCTCTTGGTATGTATAAGCGGGAGGCTGATGCTACAGTCTCTACAAACTGGCTGTAATTCTGGGGCTCTGGAGTAATATTAAGAAGAGCATTATCAATAGATTCAGAGTATTGAGGCCAGTTGGCTTTTGTGTAGTTGAAACGACGTTGAAATGGTACTTCATTTGGTCGTATAACAGCCCGGATAGTGCACATGATAGGCCTGTGCTGGCTTCTAGGTATTGGTTGACATACCGATTTAGTGCATTGTGAACTAATAGCTGCGCTGGCAAATATTAAATCGGGGTTATAACCTCTCCTCCAGCGACAGCTGTTGAAAGAAGGAGGTGATTTAGCGCTGTGAATTAAAGTCAAATCTAATGTGTCTGCCCATTCCTCCACCGCAAGTCCATCTGAGTTGGTCTCCCGATAGCCCCAGGTGATATTGTGGCTGTTAAAATCACCAACAATAAATTTGATAGGGTGTTTATCAAAGTTTGAAGTTTTATTGAATAAAAACTGTTCACCTGGTGGTTTATAGATGGAGGAGATAGTACAGTTTTCGAGCTCTACTGTTATTAATTCTATGGCTTTATGGCTTGAATAGCAAACGGAATTAATTTTGATATTTGGTTTTGAGAACACGGCACTGCCATATTTTGGGTGGGGGATTTCTGCAATAAGTGACATGCCTTCGATATAAGGACTCGGTTGGGATGAGTCTCTATGTGTTTCTTGAATGCATAATACGTCACAGCAAGTCCTACGGCATAGCTCCGACAATAAATCAGATTTTTGGCTGGAAAAACCTTCAATATTTATGGAGATCATGCACAAAGCTGGATCAGTTAGAAGCGATTTTCGGTTTTGTAGCGCTGAAAATTGCCGTCGTGTTGGGTTTGGTGTAGGAGAGTTGTGTTGATCCATCGTGGTGAAAGGATTGGCCAGCTAGACTCTGCGTTACCGAGTCTAGCTGTTACCAGGGTGCGCCGGGCGTCGGAATCTGGGGACTAATTCAAACACGCCACTCGGGGAGGCTCCTTTCGTGCACCCTAATTCACACTTAAAATTGTAATTAAATATATTTAGTGTTACCATAGAAAAACGAACAATAGAAATGGCTTGTGTTTAAACACCGCCCAAAAAAGTACCTATTTTACTACCAAAAAAATTCTAAACGGTTACTAAAATGGATAAATGGACACCAAATTACGTTTCATAAAATATTATGAAATAAATCCATTTTTTCGTAAAATAAATATTTTTGTATTAATTATAAAAAAAAAACCTTAACCTACTGTTATCCGATTCGGTTCTGTCACAGGAAATTTTATTTTAGGAAACGTAATTTGGTGACCATTTATCAATTTTGGTAACCGTTTAGAATTTTTGGTAGCCGTCTAAATTATACCCAATAGAAATCATAAGAATATCATTATTAAATATAAGTCTATGAATTTTCATTTTCATGGTTTCAAATTAAACATTAAACATGCTTCATACAAAAAAATGTATATAATGTACGTCACGTACTACATACATAGAAATCTCACCATTTATGACAGGGTACGCCGGAATTATTGCCATAACAAGGTTCACGGCATGCATGAGTGAGACCCAAGAGTTCATCTGGTTGCGTATATAATTATTATTTGATCTATGGACACAATGGGAAACCTTGAATCATCTGTCATTTCCGCGAACGAATCATAACATTCATCGTCCCACATTTAATTGAAACGTATGGCTATTAAGGAAATATGTTGGCCAATAAAGTGAATAATAAAAATTTTGTTTTTGCACAGAACTGGATGTGGGCTGAGTCAAAATAGATTCATAAAGTGTCTAGTAGGAGCTGACGCCTACCCTAGCTGGACTGATCGATGATGTCCTAAAGATATTTTATACATACACTGAGGTTTAGGAAAGTGTATAGGGGCTCTATACCTACTTTCCTAACTTTGAATTAAAAATCTAATCTGTTGAGAAATAAATCTATATGAACTGCCCGTTGGCTAAGTTGGGTGCTCGTTCGCCTTTTAAGCGACGGGTAGCTCCCGGCAAAAACACAAGTTTCATCCCCAAGTAAAATGTGTGTTTCTGGTTTTAGTTGATATTGTGTATGTGATGTGAATGTTTTCAGCACCAACGACACTGTAGTCACCGAACTTAGGGTGGGGCTGTGTGTGTGAAACCGTTTTATTAATTTATGCAAATGCATAGACATAAGATACCTGGAATATATTACAAAATAAAAAAACTGATTTTTTATCAAAAGAAAATTATTGTATCTATGGCTTACATTTCATTATGTTTATCTATTGAATTGCCCATTGAAGTAATTGAGAGCGCGTCTGCCTTCTAAGAAACAATAGTTTCCTCCCCAACGGAAATTTGTCTTTTATGGTTCTGTGTGTGATGTGAATGTTTCCGGCACCCACAACACAAGTAGTCGAAATTAGCATGTAAACGTTAAATATATCTTAGTTACTAATAAAATTAATATAATTGTCATTTTTTAATGATGATATGAGAACTATTAGGTAGTGGTATTGCAACACTAGTATTAATTACAAAATGGTTCGGAATGCGCACGTCTGTCGGCGCGTGCGCTATCTGCCGCACGTTTATTTTGTTTAATTTCTTCTTCTATTCGTTATCTTATTATTATTACACATCGCCTTATTGAACGTATCTATTGTGATAGTTGAGGATATATTTTATTCTATTTCCAGTATGGACCTTCGAGTGGAGGTCAGATTCTTAATGACGTTTCTTCATTTCCTTTCGTTGGTCAAGTTCTCCCGCGTTAATAATAATCCTATATGTTAATCATGGGTACAAACAAAGAACAAACGTTTTCTCACTCACAGCCCCACATCAAGTTCAATGACTTGTGTCGTGATGTCTCTACCAATGAAAGCGGGCGCGCGCCCAACTGAGCCTACGGGCATTTGTAAGCTATACAGTTCAAATTTCATCCAAATCCGTTAAGCCGGCACACACACACACACACACTCACAATACTATGTAAGTAAGCAAGAAATGTCGTTGTCGAACAATAAATATAAAGTGTAAACTAATTAGTTCTTATGATAAACGACGATTATTGACATTTCTAACAAACTGACATGACACACTGACGGATCAACGTGCACCCAACATTTATACCTACTATTCTACACACTACAACATTTATACTTCAATTGTCCAAAACTCACAAACAAATGGAATCGCCGATGAAATACTGTAAACGATATGTGCCTGAAAGTTTCACCGTTTCATTTATTTTCTTTATGTAAAAAAAAGAACCAAATATAGTAATCTATATATGTAAAAATCAATGCCACTTTTCGTTGTTATTTTATAACTCAAGAACGGGATCACCTATCCAAACCAAATGATTAGGCTTTGTTCGGACTATTTAGTAGATGGTTAATGTGAAGTTTGCACAAAATCGGTCGAGCGGTTCTTCATTTATCACACCCGTGCGAAGCCGGGGCGGATCGCTAGTAGTATATAGTTATCCACTCCACATGTTTTTGACTACTACAACTATTAATTACTTGTAGCATGATACAATCCATGCTACGTAAGCAAATTCACAAGAATAAGCTAAGAACTTGATATGCGGCACTGCACACGCCGAGTAATGGGAGTAAAGGGACGTGTGTGGCCGACCGCGCCCGCCATTACCCGTCGTAACCTGCTAGTGGTGACCATTACTTCAGGCCAATCATGATCGGAAATAAACACTATAGCCAAAAGCAGGAAAAAAAATTACATTAATGAACAGGAATGGAACTCTTTGCCTGAGTCTTTGTTGCCCGATAAATACAATCTTGGTGTTTTCAAGTCGAGAGTGAACATGTATTTTCTAGGCAAGAGAGCTTCATCATCGAACGCATCGTCACTTAACAACGCCACTACCTGGTCTAATCATATAAAAAAAATGTTTAATGAAAAAGGTATAGTACTAACTTTATGGTTTCATGTATAACGGACTTTGCATAAGCCACGCACATACCTGCATATTATAGACCAATATGCGCCATAGGCGCTTTCTACGCCGCGGGTCCTGGGTTCGATTCCCGGCAGGAACACAATTTTCCTTCCCAAAAGACATTTGTGTACTTGATTCTGGGTCTGATTGTGTTTGTGGTGTACCTTAATGTTTCGGTACCAACGATATAAAAGTCTTCGAACTAAGGGTGTAAATGTGCGTGTGTATTTATTGCTATTCTACGTAATTAGAAGTCGTTAAAATATGAAGATATATTTGGTGCATCCAAAATTCCAATAACAATTAGAATATTAATTATAAATTATATTACTGTACAATGATGCAGATCGTAAAGTTCTTTTCGCCGCTACGTATTTTCGCCTCCTTAGATAGGTAAAAACTTAGAAAAATATCAATTCTGACCCTACTGAGACGCAAAGGGCAAAACATAGGATTACCTAAAGCATGGCTAGATCTCAAACTCAAATGGGTAGATCATTAATCGTAATTTATATAATCGTGTAATAGCACAGCATATCCCATTGCACTTGCAACTAGCTGTCATTCGCGGCAATCATCCAATCACGCCAGTCCAGCACAACTTCATCATCATTACGGTGTTGCATCCATCATCATTTACCACCAGATCAGGTGAGACCTGTTAGCGCCCACGTAGGTAAGGTTTGATACGATCTAATGGTGGTGCTGTGAGGTAGGACGTTCGAATACAGGTACTGTGAATAAATTTTTTACTTCGACTTCACAAAAAAGGAGGAGGTACTCAAGTCGACTGTATTTTTTTTTTTCTTTTTTTTATGTTTGTTACCTCATAACTTCGTTCCAGGTGAACCGATTTTTAATTTTTTTTAGTTTGAAAGATGTTGCTTTTCAATTGGTCCCATTTTAATTTGATCAAGATCTGATCAGTAGTTTTTGAGTTATCGTCAATAATGCGTATTCTGTGGATTACATTGACGATGTTCTCGTTTTTGACCGACTTCAAAAGTTACCTCATAACTTCTTTCGTTGTGAGCCGATTTTGATGATTATTTAATTATTTAAAAGCTGATGCTTTTCATGTGGTTCCATTGAAATGAAATCTAGATCTGATCTCTAGTTTTTGAGTTATAGTCAATAATGCGTGTTTAATACATTAAATCTGATCAAGGTTCCGAAGATAAGGCGGTAATAAGCTTTTTAAGCTTTGCTTGCGTTTAATTATATATAGTACGTAAACTCAGTTTTTTCTGTTTTTGTTTTAATAATAGAACATATTTTCATCTATTCCGGAGCCATAATGCCAGTAATCCCACAGACGTAAAGACAGACAACAGCTATCAACTTGTTATTTTTGTATTAAGTTTTAAAACAATAATATTATCATGTAGATTCTTATGAGAGAGAAGAGTGTGATATTAATCAACACATCAATTATTTATCAAAATACGTTATTTAAATATGCAATTTCAGGTTAAAAAAAAATATAATATGAATAAAATAGTCTTATTGCATGCATATCAATTTTACAATAAGCTTTTAAATGATTTTATTAATGATTTATCTACTTTGCATGCACTATTATTTATATATTCTTTTACACTATAATAGCACTTGTCCTTTACCATCCTTTAGGGTTATTATTAAATTGTTTTCCTTTTAAATCCTTCAAACGTTCCGGTAATATATTATTAACCATTATATACATGTAATACATATAACTGGTTTGATTTAGAAGCTTGTTGTGAGCTCAGTTTCTGTTTAGATATTTAGTTACAAGACATGTTATGGAGTTGTGAATTTTTACTTATTGATATAATTCTGTGTTAGAATTTAGTAAAGAGGCGTGATTTTTTTTCGATTAGGTACACATTCAATGTTAATCGCTACTATAATTTTTGACTTTATTATTTAAACGAAAAAATAATATGGAAGTTTTTAATAAATAATTGAGGATTTATGCATAGTGAATAATAATAATAATGTTTATTGTTCCAAAAAACTTGTTAATACGTGGTACATTTAAATTTTCATATGTAGTTACATTAGCCGTGCCTCGCGGCTTCGCCCGCTATTATTAAGTCATAAGTAGCGTATGTGTTAATCCTAGGTATAAACTATGTACATTTCATATTTCATCCAAATCCGCCTTTAAAGCGAGAAGAGGTAACAAACATACTTACACACAAACTTTCGGATTTATAATATTAGTAGAATATTTGCTCAATAAAACATGATAAATTTTTTTCACTATTCTTCTTACATAAGTATGATAATGGAGGTGCGTGCGCGCCGATCTAAGTATAGGAACAACATGACATAAACATGTCACGGGATGACATGGTCGGGTCATCAGGTGCTTAAGGTGCTTTTACACAGAACGTGGTAAAAACGCTCCGTGACTGTGTGAGATATGCCTGCTACAACATATATTACACTCGAAGACAGGAATGCTGTAAACCTATTTTGTTTTCAACTGACTTAATTTTTTTTGTATGTATGTTACGCTATATCTCCGCCAATTTTGAATCGATTTCGATGTTTTTTTTGTTTGGTAGATTATACTTCAGAGGTGGTCCCATATAAATTTAATCGAAATCGATCAAGGCAGTACCAAAATATAAGCGGTGAAGTCGGTTTTTTTAATCTTTGCTTGCGTTTAATTATAATATTACATGATTTTATAGCTTACATTCTTCTTGATAGTTTCTAACTTTATCGGATAATCAGATGGTATCTAGTGACGAAATTTTTCTTAATGAAGTTTAGGTTTTGATCAGAATATTTATTTAGCTTTATTCGAGCTATAAGGATATATCTTCATGAACGAACGTGTCCCGCCCACAGCCGCTAATAGTCATTCAATAACAATTATACGCAATGTGTTAGTCATTGTATTGACTTTGGGTCTACGTGACTTATGTAAAGTGAATCTTAACATTAGTGTTAGTAGCAACATTACATTATTGTTTTAACATTATTTGTACAAATCGAGTAAATTTTTAAGAAAATGATTAAAGGTAAGGTATGATTATAATAAGATTTTTATTTACATAATAATTTTCTGCACGTATTGACGCTAATGGCAATAATTTACTGATTTACAGTATAATTACCATTATTTTCAAACATTACTGAAAAATACCTTTACCTTTCATGAATACCTCTTAAGGTCATGTGAATAAATATTTATTGAGATAAAATGGTTGCCAAGGAATAACACAGTGCAAAAAAATTCGATGAAATAAAACGCGCGTGCCACGCTCGTGTCACCTGTACGTAGGCGTGACCCTGCCACCCCCGCGGGTAGTCTGTCCACACTCAGTCGCGGGCCGCGCACATATCCGCGCGTTCTGTACTCCGCACTAGACTAGACCAAACACAATCACACAATCTGACATTATTGAACGTTCCGTGCGCGAGACTGCGCCCGCGCCGGTGAGCCTGGGACGCGGCCGTTTATTAATATCGGTGAGTGATGCGATCCTTGCAAGGATCTGAGACCGCTTGAAAGTTAATAAAAGGTAGAAATTCTAACAAATGTAAGGATTAATTTATTGAATCTTTATTCGTAATCACTATTAAGTAACCCATGGCTTAACTATGAAATTAATTTAATTAATATATAAATATATTAGTACGTTTAATTAATAATAAGGCACATTCATTTCGATTGTATTTACTTCTGTTGTAATTGTTATGCTGCCTGGAAAATGTATGTTATATTATTTATTTTTAAGCATGTCAAAAAATATATTACACTTTTCATAGGAAAGTTCTACAGAATTCATGTTAATTATAGACGTATAGTTCTCTACAGAAGTAGAACTTGCACATGCAGCTCTCTGCAACCTGACATCTCTACTCCTATATGTTTATTTTTTCAAACATAAATTATGCGTACTTAAAATACATCTATAATAGTACGTTATTTATTTCTATATCTAACTTATTAAAGTAAATTTTACAGATATAAACCGTATGGGTGGTCCACATAAGTACAATTTTGGTGGCATTAAAATCCGCGCTCTTTTTCCCAAAAAAGCAGTGGTTTACCGTGGCATGGTATCAACATTACTTTTATATAGCAAATAATGTAAATTCAGATAGATAATTTGGGTAAATTCATACAATTGCCCTCAATTGTTTCGCTGACAATTTGCCTCTTTCTACACCAAAATACACCGTTGGAATTGCAAATAACTCATTATTTATATCATCGTGAGTGTACCGGTTTCTTTAGAAACTGGTATTTTTGTTATTTTATTTCATATGTTAATATTCAGTAACCATGTTGTTGTTTATTTAACAATGACGTCACCAATAAGCATTGAGGTGCCAGTTGCAAATGTAGATCCTTGACATGCAATCGGTACCCAGTACACACAGTGAGTAACTCTTATTTATAGGTATTAATTAGTTATTTGTGAGAGCCGGTGAGTGCGTGCGTTGTAGGCAGATGATAGTTTAAATGTCCTTTGGAGGACATGAGATTGGAACTATTTTAAGAGATGATGCTCATTTTACTTTACAAGCTATAGCTGTGATGACTCCACAGCGGTCTTATGGTGGTATATTTACTAGGTATATTTGCTGCGCCCCGCGGATTCACCCGCGTTGATAATGATGAAAAGTGATGATGATGATGATGATGAAAAATAGATGTTGGCCGATTCTCATAGATACCGGATAAGCACAAAAAATTTCATCAAAATCGGTCAAGCCGTTTCGGAGGAGTATGGCAACGAAAACTGTGACACGAGAATTTTATATATTAGATATATATATGTATATATATATAGATATATATATATATATACTAGGTATATTTATAGTTTACGGAGGTATATTACTAGAATTCTTAATAGTATTATAAGCAAGGTTACTTATAATTCTTCTTTAAGAAGACTTTTATGGCTGAAAAGTCGAGAATGTTTTTTTTCATAAACAAGAAATATCTAAGCGTAATACTAATTAATAGGAAACTACTTACTTATAGAGATTCCATGTATCATCTTTAAAGTCAACATTACCAATACTTACGTAGAGTATATTCAAACCAATATGTTTTACGTTTTAACTTTAGTAGGCCCTTCATTTTCAAATCAAAATAATGTAATTTTCGCTCTTGGATTATTTTTTTAATTTTTTTTTTTATACTAGATTTTTTTTTTATATAAGAATTGCCTGTTGTTGTCTCATTATTAAAAATTAATACACGCGTTATGAAACACATAAAATAATCTTTATAAACGAACGTAGAATGATGCTATAGATCCTAAATACGTTTACATATTATTGATCTCACTGATCTTATCTTTGGGAAGTTGTGCGCCGTGTTGGTATTTAAATCTACCTACAATTAAAACTAACATTCTTTTACGTTAAAAGAATTTGTTTTTATATTTACGATTTAACCTGGAAATGTGCTATGAATTTTAAACACTGTTTACAAAAGATGTCAGGTGTGTGAAAAGATTTACAGAAACGGTCAATACACTTTGTGAAGACAATCGTTATGTTATTGCTAATTGCTGTGCATATATGTGTGTACACCTACATATCTAATATGCTTTCAGCATCTATAAATTGCAATATAATAATATATTGAAATAACATTTGATAGAAATTGCCATATAGCATGTAATCCTTTTTAAGAACCTCTAGGCGCTGCTAGTAGAGTTAAATTCCATATTAACAAATCAACTACACATACATACATATACCAACATACAACGCAATATTTAGGCTACATCGCACTTGGTAACCCTACATTTACGTAACATTGCATTTTCAGAACATTTTAGTAATGTCTCTCCTCATCTTACTTAGGGAGTGGTTTCGTATCCATCCAATTATATATAGCCTTTAAAAATATTACTAAAGGGGTTGCTACGTATAATATAACCTGAATATTAAACACACGTGATTCTGTGGGAGGCCGAAAGTTGCTATATACTCGTAAATAAAAGTATTTTTTAACCACTAGAAACGATGTTCTAATCATTTTAGCAGATCAAACTAAAATGAGAGACACGACCGGTTTACTTATTATTAATATTTATGTATGTTACATATGGCGCAGTACGATTAACTTATATTGATTCAAATGAAAGTAGTTAAAATGAAATTTGAAACACTCCTCGTTCACTTATGTTAAAGAGATGGTTATCCTTTCGGGTGCCGGTCAGAGTCGAAAAATGTCCCCGGAATGCGAATCAGTTCCGATGTTCAGTTGTTTAGTGAATCACGATCGAGTATTAAAAGTTATTTTTGATTATATTTTTTTTTATTCATGACATGCAAACATTTGATCATTATTTCACCTTGTTTGCCTAGAAGATACATGTTCACTCGTGATAGTGGATCGATTGGCCAAAAAATAATTGTTTTTTAATTTCGAGAACGTGGTTTGTATTTTAATATCTAAATGACTATTATAATTAACGCGATTAATATAAATTATGATGGCGTCATACAATAGCAGAAAATTCTTTCAAACTCAAAACTCATACGTTTATTTGCCAGAATACGTGTCAAAAAGGTCTTATAAATAATATTATGTACAATGTTTTCAGCCTGCATGCAGACGTGCAAATATTAAAAAATATTATCGTCTTTAATTTCATAAATTCGTTAATAGTATAAAAACAATTACTTAATAGCCAGTCACTCAAATTCTTCTTAAAACTATTGCCTTCTAAATTTTTTATATCGTTAGGTATTTTATTATATAAAGATATACACATACGATATACGTTCTTTTTGTAAATATATTTTTGACAAGTGCTTTGAGTGTTGTCCAAATGGTAATTTGTTGTTTTTGTATACATAGGTATATATACACATTGCAAGTGTTTCGTAATCTTGAATCTCTTTAGATCTCCTGTAGCCTTGTCTCATGCAGGAAAATTTTGAATCGATTTTTTACTTATTTTGTCTTTAGTAGGAGAGTTTATACTGTACTAACAATAATTATATACTTCTCAACGTATACCGGATTAATTTCCATAATATCTAACCGAATCTACTTTTCTACGAAAGTCACCAAGCTAATTCACACTTCATAAAATATAATTGTGCTTTTGTCTGTATCTAGGTATCAATTAAATCTACCGTAGCTTTTGTTTGTTTGTAGCTATTGACTATATTTCACACGCTACAAAGTAGGTAACGGTAGCACGTATATACAACATTATGGATAGTCAAATGCATTTTACATCCCCTATTACATTGCTTCAATTTGGTACATCTTGAAGAACTATCTCTTTTTGTTACTTTGTATTCATAATTATATTGCTCTGGTTGCTCTCCCGAACGCGCATTATTACACTTGAGTTTTTCGTCCATTAAAATAATGTTTTCAATGTTTCAACTAGATACCTAGTTGAAGCATTATTCAAAATAATTTAACGAAGATGTTTGCAATTCAAATACTTTGTCTGGTACAAAAGGTATTGCGTATTATGAATTATATGAAAAAACTACTCGTGTTATTTACTTATTTATTTAAGAGATTAAATCTTAAAAGAAAGTGTATGCAAAAAAAAAATTAAGGGTACCCCTGACTCTACCCGGTGCAAAGGTAACCAAGAGCTGGCAGTATTTTCACGCTGGATAGCAATGGCCAGTTTTTGCACTAGAAACGAGCCAGAATATTTTTGATTGAAATATGTATAAATATTAATAGCACCTTACTGCAATAGTAGAATGTTTGTAATGATATAGCGCCGTTTGTATTATCAACTTCCTTAATTTGTCTACAAACTTCGTTGGTCATTAGGAGAATCTATTTCTGTTGACAATGCCAACTAAAATCCTATTCCAAGTAGATATAAAATATACAAGTTAGTAGTAGAAACACTGGCAGAGCCTTTATAAACATATATAATATACGAGCGGAGGCTGGAGCAGGTTTTTGTCCGATCACCGTGGAGCGTCCGAGCTCTGTTTGTATATATGTTTGTATGTATATTGTTCTAATGTTATTCATTTAAGTTAATTTAAAAACAAAGTTGACACTTTAAAACGATAGTTCATCGATAAAGAATACCAAATATTTACATTGACTGTCCATGGTGTTTTCATGATTAAAGAACAATTTTTGATTATCTGGCTAGCTATCACATACTCGTATTATATTAAATTCGTAGTTTACCATAGTAGACGACATGTTTTACCATTTCATCATCACCATTTCTGAGACCATTTCATCTGTGTGACGGCGCGGCGGTGAAATCTTTTGCTAACCTATCAGATATCCGGGCATCATTAATTATCGCCTAATATGCGATTGAGTATTTGAGGTAGATTGCACAATAGCAACCTAGAAATCCTAATAAGTTTTATGATTCTTACGAGTTAATACTTAAATAATATAAGAATCTTGAATTTTACCAAGATCGGAAGTACATGATTATACTAACAGATATGGGTAGGGATACACAATATTTCACACATTATTATTCAGCTTACACATCGTTAGATATAGTTAATACTTGTTACCATGTCAAATATAAACGAGTTCGATGTATTTATTACTTGAAAAATATGTATGCTAAAATTAGGTGCTTTTTAAAGGCATCGCAAATAAAACTTTATTAGGCAAATGCCAAAACGAGATAAAGCCATAAAAGTACGATTGGTTTACACCTACAGAGTTGTGCTCTACTGATATTTCACAGTTTTAACATTTTTTGCTAAAGTAACTATATTATTATAGTTTGAGTGACCACAAGAATATTTACTAAGTACACATTATACTACGTCTGATTTTGAGGATGAGGGTGGTAAATAATCACCCTCGGGCACATCGTCACTTACATTATATACCAAAAAGTCACTAATAATACAGGTAAGCGGCATGGGTATTTACTAAAAGTTTTTTTATGTTCGATAGGCAAGCGTTTGACCACTATATCACCTGCTGGAAAGGATAAAAATAAATAGATGACGTTTAACAGTTTGTCTTGTTGTTAGATTATATCAGTACAACATTTGAGAGCTCAATAGCAATAATGTTCCGAGAAACAAGCAACGAGCTGAGCGAGCGAACCAAGCGATTCGAGCGGAACAAGCTGAACAAGCGAAACAAGCGCGGACATGTTTAGCGCGGCTGTTTCTCATGTAACGGATGTAAAGCGATAAAGAACACTAGTTCTCAAAACATATAACGAATTACAAGTATTTGATTTGTGATAAGAGTGAACGTTGATTATTATTTATTATTTAGCAAGGATTGATTTATAGATTTTCGATTAAATCTAGCTCTCTGCCAGTAATAGTTAAGAATACACATAACGTGAGGGTTCGTGATGATAAAGATGTTGAAATGCTACAAGGCGATATTGACACTATTACTGAATGGTGCAATCACAATCGTATGTCTTTAAACGCATCCAAATGCTTCTACATCAGATTCTCGCGAAAATACTCGCCTCTTCCAGCTTACTACAGAATAAATGATGTTTCACTGTCAGAAGTTTCATCCATACGTGACTAAGGAGTCATCGTTGATAGAAAGCTATCCTTCCACGATCACATCGACCACATTGTTAAAAATCATCTAAGATGGGTGGATTTGTGATCAGACAGTCCAAAGTATTCGGAGATTCCGGCTTGTCTTTTCAACTTTTTAACAGTCTAGTGAGGAGCATCTTGGAGTATTGCAGTGTTGTTTGGAACCCTGGATATCAAGTTCATGCAGACCGAATAGAGAGAGTCCAAAAACATTTTATGTATCATGTAACATACATGGACAAACAGTGTAAATCACTTCTTCTTATCATTCCAGGCTTAGTCACTAAAACTCACTGTCGTTGAAAAAGCGCCGCAAAGTGTCAGACATTATCATGCTCGCAAAAGTGTTAAATGGAAATGTAGATTGCTCTGAAATTACTGAAAAAATCACACTTAGAGTTCTTAGACCAGGTAGCCGTTTGCTCAATAAAAACACGTTTAATCCTCCGTATTGTAACACTCATATGCTCAAGCACTCCCCTGTGTACCGTATGTGTGATGCCTACAACACAGTCAGGCAACATTTTGACATATTTCATTATGGTTCACTAACCTCAATTAAATTAATTCTTAAAAAATTGTATTTTGTCAACAGATAAGCAGTCACTCAACCCATTTATTTGTTTTTTTTTCTCAAGTCTTTTTATTTCTATTGTTACACTCCATCTGATTTCCATTTGTATCTGTTGAACTTTTTTTTATTGTCGTTGTTTGTATAACTTTTTAAATTGAAATTTTGTTTTTTTTAGTCTCAAGTTTTATTATAACTAAGCGAATATATATAACACTAATATATATATATGAAATAATAATTTATGTATATATTATTATATAAGCTAGGTTCACATCTAGAAGGATACATGATGCACTTCATTATAATTACGTTTTTTATGTAAGATTTAGTCATTGTACCCAGTTTTGTGATCTTCCAACAATAAACAAACAAATAACAAAAATAGTACTACAAAAACTAGATATAAAACTATAAATCTATGTATTGATTATTTATCATCAATATATGAGTTAATCTAAATAACACAAAAAAATACCTCATTTTCGCAATTTAAAATACATAATCACGCAAGGATCAGTAGTAGGAATCGTAAAAGCACGCGTTGAAGTCTTTTGTTCGGAAAACTTTAATCGCCTCAAGAATCGCTATATCTTTTATATGCCTTTAAATTTTGCGCAGCATTTGATGTTATTTGATACGTAACCTGGGTTCGTAAGCATGTGGTGCAGCCTTCACGGGTAGTGCCCCGGAGTAAGTGGCCAGTTGGCCGCTCCGCGTCCTGCGCACTACACTATCCATTGTTTTCGGATGACGCTGGATGCTTTTCTGTGAACTCCGTGGATTGACGTAATGTAATGACATCTCACACACATACACATAGTTATTGTTATGAATAAGGGCCTGAAAACATTGAATTCTAGAATGCAGCTTGTCTTGTCCTCTACAACATCAACAAATACATTAATCCTGATGAAGCAGTATTAACAGCCTTTTTACTATTTTTATCTTGAACTGCTTAGTCGGGTGGCGTTCACCTTCTAAGCTGGGGTATCGGGTTCGATTTCCGACTGAAACACAAGTTTTCTCCCCAAGGAAAATTTGTGTTTTTGGATCTGGTTGTGATCACAGCCCCAGACTTAGTTCGATGACTTGTGTCGTGGGTTAAACATTCACATTATGTGTGTGTAATGTGAATATTTAACCCACGACACAAGTGTGAAAGCTGTTTTTTTTTTATTTATTTATCTAGTAAAAAAGCCGATATTCTATTAATTAAGCGTCTTGCCGGTACAGATTTACATAACGTTTGTGACAAGTACGTTTTCTGAGAATTTCGCAAATCGAGTAACTTGTTTTGCAGTAAGATGACATACATACGCACCTCTATTGCAAATAATTATACGAATATTTCAACAAAAAGTTTTATAAACATTCAATGACAAATTAAAGATAAAGTAATTGAAAACCAACCATTAACTTCTCATCAGCTGCCATCGCGTCTGCCACTAATGCCGAATAATACGGCATTGAGTAACGACATGCGTGGGTGCAATGCCATTTTGACAAATTTTTATTTGACAAATATGTATGCCTTATTGTATACTTAAGACTATTAATAAATGAGTGTTTGAATGCATTATGAAATATTAAAATAAAGTATATCAACAAATATTATAAATTACGTTGGTTTAGTCTGTGTTTGGAAGAAAATTCATTTTAAATTAGTTTGCAACATGAACATCAACCATTTTCTTTAGCATAGATAGGTACGAATAGCCAGGTATATAAATCAGCTATAAATATGAAACAAAAAAAAATAGCATGACTAGTTATGAAGTTTAAATAAAATGGAATATGGATACACATAATAAGATACAAGTTATAAAAAGAAAGGTTAAAGATGGTTTAGACGATCTTTAATATTCGGCAAAGTTCCCAAAATGCTTGCTGCATTACCACGCTGTATAGCAAGGCTTATCCTCTGCCCCGAATACAAACCAGCATTTTGGTCATCTGCCGAATCAATCAGTCTCTTAGACAAATCTTTGAAAATTTCTAATGCACCCGGTCCCTTTTTGTAATTTTCTATGAATTATAGTCCTTTAGGTACATCATGATAGTATGATATCGAATGTTAAGTTTGTTTTGCGATACTGCAGTGAGCTCACTCGGCTGGACGTGGGTCGGTCTGACCTCATCGGAAGCCGCGATTTCAGCGCTTTATCGCTAACGCCTTCGTTGTTTGCACAGACGGAGTTTCCGATCTCAATTGTGCTAATGGCTTAGATTTACCTGATGATGGCCAAGTTTACAATAAAGGCCGACGGAAGAAATGTGTAGATGTGTGGGACTAGCCTAATCAATTTTTAACACTGTTGGAATAACATTGTCGTCATTTTCGGGTTTAAAATCAACGCAGTATTGCTTTCGTTTGAGCTGATATATAACATTTCACTTGAAATGCATGGCTAGCGTGTTTTTAAGCTATTGCATAGCTTCTATCGCGGGCCTTGAGCGTGGAGACCGAATCCAGAAATTCCGTAACGAAAATAACCTAACACCCCCCACTCCGACCGGCACAGAGCGGTGATACTTTTTAGTTTTGCCATCTATCGATGAATAGCAGAACTTTTAATGACTTTTTTGAAATATCACGCTTGTCTCTTTGGTTCAGCAACTCGCCTCTAGGTGGCAGGAAAAAAAATACTGCATAAATAAAATAAATAAATCATTATAATTGCATACGTTGATAAAAAATGCTATGCATTAGCTTCTCGTCTCGAATATGACTGGCACTCAAGGATAGCCGGACCACGAAAAACAATTCTTTTTAGGGTGATAAACTACGGCTATATTTTGGTACAGTATAGATATACCTAACTAGCAGGGTAACTTCGAGAAAATGCCTATGGAAGAAAATGTTTTATATTATATAAGCAGCTGTACACTTCGACGACGACGGTGGCAATTTTTATATTTGTATACGTGTACGTGTACATTTATATTTGTGTTTATCATAAACGATAAAATTGTAATGTCTTTATGATAAACAATTAATCGCACAACCGCCTCATTTATTGGATGAGATATAAAACCGTATAATGTATTAACGATTGAGAGCTATAATAACATTCATGCAATAAAACATAAATAAGTGTAATTGTTTATGAAACATTGAATAAAACTTGTTCATCGACATTAGACAAGGAAACATTGTGTCCTGAGTCATGCCAACAAAATAACAATCTAATACGTGTCAGCTCAGTTATCGCAAAACCTCAAATATCTTTACATCTCATAAGAATGTCTGTCTGTATGACATCATCTGCATATCCGTTGCACTGTTTACCTCACTCTGTCAAGGGCGTTGATATATATTTTAAACCTTACTTTTTATTTACTTGTTGTTGCATATTTTAAGAATTAATTATTGATAATTTGAGAAGGTCGAGTCGGACGAAACTCGTTTTATATGCTATTGGCTTTTATGATTATTTATTTTACTAAACAACGTCATTTGGAGGATCTATTCGTAGTTTATATGGTTTTTGGGGTACTTTTATGCGGAAATACATAGCCGCTTAGATATTTTTGTATGTTTGAAAGGGTAGTGATCTGGTGACTAGAAGTTTGATTAAGATTTCATAAAAAAAGTTAAGAGATAAGTTCATTATTAATTTTTGAATAATAAAGCAAATCTTTTGCTTTTAGACTAATTTTATCTAGTTAGAGTTTAGAAGTTGCTAAATATATAAAAAAGATTAATGACTAACAGTACAAAATAGTTTATTTATATAGAATGAGTGGCAAACAATCATTCGGCCTGATGGTAAGTGGTAACCACCGCCGCAAAGAGAGTTAACAATAGTTTTTATATCTTTTTAAATTACACCAAAAAGTTACTAAGAAAAAACTGTCCGAAAGTGCTTCTACAATACACTCGGCAGTCGTTTTCCTCTTCAGAAATTGCCATGAATGGGACCTGGTTACAAACCATCACGCGAGCTGCCTCCTAATGATGGAAGGATGCCGGAGACAGTGAAAGCATCCGCATAATTACTGGGTTACTAGTAAAAGTACTACTTCTACTAGAGAAAAACGTGCAAATGTTTTTAATACTTTTGTAGATCAGAAAATTGACTGAAAAAATTGACTGAAGTGTTATATGGACGAGATATAACAAATGTTTTTGAAATTGCTGTAAACTAACGAAACGACGAGCCTATCAGCTGCCACAGTTAATTAATATCAATACAAACTTATATCTATAAACCAAATGACGAGCAATTGATCACTATACGTCGCATGATGTTTAGTAAAGATACTGCAGATGTAGCATGCTACCTAGTATCAAACATTATTTGAAACTTTTACTGTTATACTGCTTTTTATTCAACTTCCAAACAATAAGCCTTCTCCTTTTTAAAAGTGGTTTAATACATATTTTGTGTACTCGCTTTATACATTTGGAACCTCCGAAAGTTATCCTATTTTACGATGTACGTATTGCATTCGTTGGTATTGCAATACATGCATCCATGTACATTGTTACAGTGAGAATATATACGTTTTCAATGTCTACCGTAACATAATTCTTATGATCCGATGAGAAGGTATAACAGATATTTATTTAAGTTCCAACAGATCCTATGATCGGTTGAGAACAACAATATATAATTTACTGGAGTCCCAACGGATCTTAAGATCAGTTGGGAAGAATAATATATAATTTATTTTAGTTGCTACTGATCTTATGATCAGATGGGAACAACTTTTATGATCGGTTAATGTGAAAATCCGATACTATGATCCGTTGGGCACATTAAGGTTACAGAGTGTTCGCGTTGTCCCAAACCAAAAAGCAGGTAAATAGTTCGAAGCGCGAGCGAGCTCCCTGGTCAGTTTTTCCGAGTTCCCGACCAAACAAATGTCGATAGCGAAGGGAACAGTGACTGCTTTCCATCAATATACTTGTCTACTACTCTTTTCATATAATAACGGTATCTCATTGTGAATGTGTGGTCTAGAAATGTTTTTTTAAACACACACATACATTACAAAAAGCGATCTTCGTGCCCTTCGTTATGCCCGGCTGCTCCTTAATAGGTTCAATTGCTTTTATTTACATTGAATCAACTATTATAAACATTTTTATACAAAAACTGTAGATAAACATAAACTATTCGTAGAATACCTACATATCAAAGAAAGTATTCTAGTATCAACTAGGGTTTAATTTAGTAAACTTATAATTAAAACATGTTATTTTATAATAATGATAATATTATGGCCTACGGGCCTATATTTCCTAAATCTATATTTATATAGCAAAAGAAGTAAGTTATCTACAAGAGCACTACAAGACATCTAGATTATATGATAAGTGCCTCATATGCTCAAGGCCACTACCAGTGTTATCCGTTTGATATATAGACTCTGAGCCCTTGGACACCGGAAGCTTATTATGATTTCAGTGCCAGTTTTTTTTATTCTACAAGCAAAATGGCTAAATAAAACCTTTTTATTACGACGTATAGCTTTTAGAGGTTACTCCTTGATGTTCATAATTAGAAGGATATCTCTTGGTTTCTGTCTGTGTGTTTGTTTTTGGTATCGTAGCTCTCATGGCTGGACTGATTTTGATGTCTTTTTTTAAATGTTACTTCACTGAGAGTTTTTTTAGTTATGTTTGGTGAAAATCGGTGCAGCCGATTTCCGGATTAAGTGCCAGGCGTATTTTCAAAATGTAGATTTCGCCACTTGTTCTTTCTTTACTTTGTCTTTCTTCATCCAGCTAGTCTTATCTATCCACCTCCAACATTTAATTAGATATTCTAAACAAAACACTGAATATAGCCAATAGACATTGACTATATTCAGTAAATCTATATCAAGTCAATATTTTGATCTATATAGTATCAAGTTTTCTGTCCTTCTGGGTAGTGTTGAGCCTGTACCTACGCGCGTCATAAACTCGACTTATTTGTGGTTAGTGATAGTTCTCTTACCTTATGAATCTTAAACCAAGTTTAGGTTGCCAAATATTTATAGTCATATAGCCGTACCTAATAAACCACAACAAAGTATTTATGTTCCACAAGGTTCAATATCTGCCGACAATATTATCATACTGTTACCAATTCGACACACACTCATTCTGCCATATCTGTTGATGTATGCAAATTAATATAATTTAAATTCGAATAACACGTACAAATACAAAATGCCTTTTTAAGTGAGGATTATGTCACCGTCGCGAGCTCGTGACGAGGATAAGAGGTTAGGACTTGCTACAGTTTATTTTTGAAGTTCAATCAACTTTTTGTAAGTAGTTAACCGTATAGGGTTCTTTTAGCTCTACGTGGTATACCATGAAGCACAAGCACAAGACGTGCTATGAAAAACAACCTTATTTGTATGAGGATACATTTTATGTATAATTAGTCACCTACGCAAAAAGACGGATGTTATACGTAAGTTTAACGCAGGTATCTGTGTGTCTGTCTGTCGGTAATTTAGTTTTTCAACGGTGACTAGATCGAGTGTTCATAGCTGTTTGGTGAAACTCAACGCAGCCTTTTCCCAGATGGGAAGTCGGGGTTATTTTTCAAAATTTTGTTTATTTAAACTTGTCATAAACAAATATCAACCCCTTAAGATCGTATACACAATCAACATAAATAGGTTTTTCGAAACTTTGGCCAATAAAGCATAATCATATTTTGTAGTTGTTGTATATTATCCTCTGCCGTTTATATTAAACGAGTCTTTTGCCATCGAGAGACGAGGCCCGATCTCGTTCATGCCAAAGATCATATTATTTTACATCTATGTGTCGCAGGTCTCCCAGATTTTTTATAGATCAAGTAAAAAAAATCTGATGCACCAGACCACACTCAAGTTAAAAACATTATAAATTTTACTTTAGACATCAATAACTTGTAGCTCATTTTATTTTGTTTTATTTTCCCGAATGTTTCGATTATATATTTCAGTCCCAAGACGTATCTTGGGACTTTTAACCTTCAGTGTGCGTGTAAAGTAAGCCAGTTTGAGTTGAGAGTCCTGTGAGGCTCTGACCTCAGCCGATCTGCATCCGAGCCGGTTCCTGACCGCCTCTGATGCAACACTATTTATTTTAAAAATAATACGTTCATGTTTTACTGGTTCATTTGCCAATGATTGGTAAAGCTTGTTATAAAATGCATTAAATATTTTACTTATATTGTCTAAATCAAGGCTGTTTTGTTTTATCCATTTATACGCTAATCTGCCATAACATAAAGATCATTACATCACAAGATCAGGTAAATAATAATGATCAAAGGTGCTAAGTACCGAATTTACCTAGATAATTAAAGTTGCTTTTTTCTTTTATTGTTTTTAAGTTCATTCTCAAAGTTCTGTTAGGTACCCTATTGGTATTATATGGAACACTAACAACTGTTCGTGCTAGTGGTGGTTACAGAGAATCATATTATATTGTTTATTTCGTTGGTGGTACTCAGTTTAGTTTTGGTACTATTATGTGAAGTAATAATACTTCATTTATTATAAAAAAGTGTAGTTATCTATCAGCTAGATGTCTTGTAGGCAACTTAGGTCTTTGCTGTAAAAGATGTGTATGTGTATGTATATAGTTTTAGGAAATACAGGCAATTGGCCATAGATAATTTAAAAAAAATTTGGTTTTTATATCACCCATATATATTTCATTAAACTTGTTATTGTAAGCTTATTAAAAGCTCCTCATACTATATAAATCGAAACCAAAACCTTAAAGATATCGAAAATCCACCGAATAGAGAACGGAGTAGGAGATCAAAGTAAAATCTTGATTGTTTGCATTTGCTCGTGAGTCAATTATCACTATATATTACATGTTATGCATTCACATTATTATGTCACAATGACCGCAGCTCTGTTGTATTTAATAGCCACAATCAATTGTTTAGAAATAAATGTCATTCGCACTTATTGTTACTAAACAATGTACTTGCTCGTCACCTCTCACTTATCTTTTGTTGACCATTTACCATTAGTGAAGATATACGGCAGACATCCACTCGACCACTCAGCAGGTGATGTCATGGTGGACGGCGGTATACACCTATGAGGCCATTTCAATTGCTTGTTTCAAACGCTTCCTATTTGATTGTTGGAAGTTTTGATTCCCCTACCTACTTACTGAATGCATGCATGCCTACGTGTAGTCAAACGTTATAATCATAATTACTTGGATAATTTTTCTTAACTTCAAATCGACATTAATTGTCACATTTTTATTAGAGAGGTCTAAAAAATGTCACATCTTGGTTTTGGAATAAATAAAAAATATTACCTATTTTTTTTTTTTTTTTTTTTTTAATATAATATGATTTTAATTAACTTAATAAAATTAGTAGGGTAGTAAGTATCTTTAGATTCTAACCACAACGCAGAAAATTGTAAAATATTCCGTTCTTATTTCACTTTTCAAATATATGGCACCTTATTATATAAGCTAGTTAATCCGATATCAGCAAAAAATTGCAAACATATTAAACACTGTTTACAATGTAACATAACGAGTCACGAAAGGAGTTGTCCATAGGTGTTAGATTGCCCTAATTCCCATGAGTCCTTTACGTTTGTTGTTTACGAGCACCATATGTCAGCATAGCTAGCATTTCAATAAGTCTCAACTTCTCAATATAGATTTGTACTGAGAAAAAATACCTCCATATAAGAGGGCAAGTGGTACAAGGGCGTTGAGGTCTGCCTCTGGTTATGGTGATAGCCTTACACTGATATGACATTAATTGCTGATGATGATATTGTTGCTCCGGCAAGGTTAATGGGGATGAGATAAGCTCACCGTATGGTCGCAATGAGGCAAACTATTTGCCTTCGGATGGGAATAATGAGACGAGATTCTTGACGTGAAAGAGGCCAGCAAAAGGTCGCACATTTTTTGTACGTGTCACTCATATCATTATTGAGTCCAACTATGAACATGCCATTTCTAAAAACTAAACTAAATACATATACAATTTCAGATGAATCTGACATCATCGCTTGTTATTACTTCATAAAGAATTTTAAATGTATTGAAACGCATGTTGTGACTCTTCTTTTGTATTTCTTCTCAGAAATGAACGTTGCTAATACAGTTTAAGTCATACATAGAATATTTTTGTATAGCATTATACAAAAAAACGTATGATTACAGTATTTATATCACACGTACCTATATTTTAAAATGTACTGTCACGTATAGTATATTGCAAGCAACATCATACCTTACGCGATCTAAATAATAAACAAAACATATACGATTACTAGCTGTTATCTCAATCAAAGGTGTGGGTCGTCTTATACCGATAAATACACAAATAGATCTAATATTTATTGTAATCGTTTGTAATGTTATGATTGCTGTACCAATACACGGACTGCAGATAATAAACATATTATACTACTGGTTCTTATTAATCCTCTGATTACCACCTACATCCATTAAACGTCATACTTTACCGCAGGTATACTGCACTACTTTGTAGATAATCTCTTCATGTCCGATGCGAATTGGCCGATTATTCTACAATTCTGCATACAATATACTTACGCGTGGGCAGTGAGGTCACGTAGAATTGGCTATGTCGGTTTAAATCTGGCAATTTACTATCCAGCGTTGATGACTACTAACTGGTTGATGCTTGTCTACTAAAACTCTGGCTTAATAAAATTTGATCGGCTTCCTGAAGTGAACCTATTTGTTATAGATTATTTAATCGCCAAATTATAGTGACCTGCGATATTGTAATAAATGTTTGCCTTATCAGTACTAGTCAAATATCGTGTATTGTGTTGTTGTATTGTGAAGCATCCAGTACCACTACTGGATGCTTCATTACAGCTGCCTGTAATGTTGCTGGACTACCTCACTGTTCAGAAACCTGACAGTATTCAAAGTTATCTGCTGACCGGGCGGGAACGCGGCGCGTCGGTGTTCGACCGCTGTATTTTTGCGTACTCAACAGTCTTATGTCTGATAGGTCCATGTCTCAATGCGTTGACACATTTTTTATCCAATCAAGCAAAATAAATATAATTTATTATAACGAAATATCGAAGATTTTGTAGCTAAAGTAATTCAACGTAGGTTTGTTTTCTATCTCGATGCTAAGGCTAAATATCAAGATATCAAAATGTCTATGATGAAATATAAATATTTGTTAGAACTTGTTAGTACTTGCAATAAATAGGTATTTTCTTTATTTTCAGCATGTCAGAAAGTGAAGTGTCACAGATTCGCGACGAGGACGTGCTACGGCGTATGGTATGTATAAATAATAATAATATATATTAACATTTATTTTAAACCGACATTTAAAAAAAAGGACGAGGTTCTCAATACGACTGTTTTTTTAAATGTGTGTTACCTCATATTTTCTTTCGTTGTTAGCCGATTTTAATGATTATTTTTTTATTTGAAAGCTGGTGCTTTCCATGTGGTTCCATTTAAATTGATCGAGATCCGACTAGTACTTTTGAGTTATCCTAAATAATGCGTATTCTGTGGACTACATTGATGATGTTGTTGTTTTTAACCGACTTCAAAAGTTACCTCATAACTTCTTTCGTTGGGAGCCGATTTTGATGATTATTTTTTTATTTGTAAGCTGGTGCTGTCCATGTTGTCCAATTTAAATTTGATCAAGATCTGATTACTACTTTTTGAGTTATCGTGAATAATGCGTGTTTAATACATTAAATCTGATCAAGGTTCCGAAGATAAAGCGGTGAAGTCGGTTTTTTTAAGCTTTGCTTGCGTTTGATTATATCATTTGCGAATATCCTTATAGTCATATTGATACAGAAAGAAAGTAATGGCGTAGAACCCTAAAATGTTTTGGGCAATATATTCATGTATCTTGCTATGAAGATAAATTCAGGCGCATGCGGGCGCCGCTCAATTTGGATATAATTAATTTCCAGTGGCAACAAACCGAAGACTTCTCCCGCAAGAAAGAGATCCGCGCACACATGTACCGGCTGCGGGAGGAGCGGCTGCGCAACCTGTACTCGCCGGAGCCCACGTCCGATGGGAAAGGTAACTTAATCTCTAACACACATCCATTGCTCATCCATACACAACATTATGGGGTTCAAATATTACCTAATAAAAATTACAAAATATTGCAAATTGAGCAAGCCGGTAAAGGCGGCTCGTCTCTTCTCTCTCGTCTTCTTTCATCATTATTGTTACTAAAGCTATAACGCTACTGTTACTTGACGCTTGTTTGCCGTCACACTTGAACTGGATTTGCTTTAGTAATAAATAGAAAAGGCGATAGAGGAGAGACAAACAGCCTTTACTGGTTTAAAAAGTGCAGCACTTATAAGTAAGTGTACTAATCCATAAATCATCCTTAAAAATCTAGTACAAAGACATTTCAAAACAGTGCTTCTCTGAGACAAATATGAACTGTTTGCGCACTACAGTTCCTATAACTCCTATAATAGTAGTTCTATAATATATAGTCCAGGTATAATGCATAGGTAGTACATACACAGTGTAGCTATATAGTAAACTAAAACTTTCGCTGGATTGCGTTAGCAGCATATCCTAATTGTCCCAGTTGGGTACCTATTCCTACTGGATGAAAATGTTTTGCGCTCGTAGAGCTACATACGCCAAACAAACCCACGCACGACCTACCAAACAAATGTTCAGAGTTTGCATTGCTTTATTATAGTTGTTTTCATCAAGCTTAGATGGCCACGCTTTTGTGTAGACCTTAGATATCCATAAAAGTGCTTAAAACTCAGAATAACATGACAAATTTGGCTTCAAAACAGCGACACATAATATATTATGATGTTATCACATCACGGATGAAAATCCTTTATTCATTCTTTGTTTGTCAGTCATTCTTTGTTTTAAGTAGTTCTAGCGGCTTTGTATTGTGCAATGTGTTTGTTTCTAATATTATAGTAATGTTTGGTAAGATGTGTAGAGTAGCTGTGCCGCTCCAACAGGTTGTGAGTTCTCGTCGGCGCAGGGCCACGTCAAGTCCTTCGCGGACCAGACCTTCCAGTCCATGAAGAGCAAGGAGGTGCGCGACGCTGGCTCCCCTCCCAAGGAGTTCTCGTACCGCGGCCAAGGTGCTCACCCGACCCGTACTACCCTAACCCACTAACGCTTCATAACTCCTAACCCGAGCGTCGTTATCACTCCTCGAGCCTTTAATGACGTGAGCGACGACTCTTTGCAGAGCTGAAGGAGCTGTCCAACGCGGGCTGGAACGTGGAGTCGGAGGACCGCACGACGGACGACGGGCGCACGCACGTCAAGTCTGTGAACGCGAACATCGAAGGGCAGTACGACGTGGAGGGCGGGCGCGGCCAGTTCGCCGCGCTCGACCAGCAGCGGCGCGCCGTCACCGAGCACCACGACGCCACCTCCAGCCTGCGCCGAGATGAGCTCTCCTCGGCCTCCGCCAGTCGCGACCACGTGCAGCGCCACACCGACGACGGCACGCGCGTCTCCACCACCACGAGCTCGTCGAACACCTCTTCCAAGTTCCAGGAGGTGTCCTCGACGAAACACGAAGCAGTGCCATATGTTACCGACGATGATGACCTATCGCGACGCACCGCGCGGGACACTAACCGCAACGAGAAAGTAACGAGGATCACTAATAGAGACTATGAACAAACTTTGAGAAGGAATGACTACGCCGATTCGGAACTGGTATCGAGGAAGATCGAGTATCCCGACGATAACACCAAAGTAATTGTGGAGACGCGATGTATGCCCGACGGTACCCGCGTGACGAGCACGCGGCGCGAATTTCGGGCGCCGGCGCAGAGTAGTCGCTCTGAACACCAGAGCAGGAGTGAGACCAGGTCCTACTCGTCTCACCACAAATCCGATTCGAGAGACTCGACATCGAAAATTTCTCGACAGACGATTGATAATCACACTAATGATATCGTCGACTCACAGAGAAACGTCGATGATTACGATTTCAAGCGACAATTGCGCGAATATACTGTTAGAGATAACGATGACCAAGAAAACACTCAACAGCGTTATGTCACCAAGAGCGACAAAAAAGTAGCTGACTACACCCAAACTGATGACAATTTTTCTCAAAAGCATCATGAAACAAGAGTGAACAGTAAAGTTATTGATCACTCCGTCAACAAAAATGATGATCAAATTCTAACACAACAACTTGTCACAGATCGACGAACAGATAGTCTTAAAGATGAGACTAATCGTCACCATACTTCTTTATCACGCGATCATGATTTCCAGAAAAAAGTCGTAAAGGAAACTTTTTACACTAATGACACTGAAGAGCAAGTTCATAACATTTCAAAGAAAAGGAAAAGTACTGAAGAAAAAAATAGTAATATTTCCAGACATCAAGCCAATACCGTAGATAGAGTATATGAGTACAACACCCCTCAGGATAAAAAAATGCCTGGAGAACGAATAATTGATGATCCAAGTGAAAGAAAAGTCCCTTTAGACAAAACTCACAAACACATTCCAAGTGACGTTACTCTACCTGCCGATAGAATTCGTGATGTTCCAAGAGATGAAACAACCCTCTTTAATGTGGCCGATAACTCCAGTGACCGAACAGTCCCTGCAGACAAAGTTACAGACGCTTCAAGGTTTGGCAGTACTCCTACAGACCAAAACAAATATTTTCCAAAAGATAGGACAGCCCCCGTGGATAAATTGTGTGACGTTCCAAAGATAGGAACAGCACCTACGGAGAAGGTATATGATATCCATCAGGCGAGAATTGCCACTGATGAAAGAGTTCATAACATCACAAGGAATACAAAAGTGGAAGAAGTAATCGAAAGAAAAACAAGTAGTGACCACTATCAAACAACGTATCAAGATGATTTCCAATCTCGAAAGATTAGCACTGATTGGAGTCCTACACATCAGGCTTGGGCTAGCACACTGCGCGCTGATACTCCTTCTACAACTCACCCATCAACTAGAGCTTCGTCACCAGGTAGCCGGACCTTCAAATCTAGTACGTCTTCGCTTCGAAGCAGTGTTAGTCCCGACAAAACTTTCAAGAAGCCATCTAGCCGTGGAACGAGCCCTAACAAAGTAGACCGGTACTCACCAACACGTACCGTGTCTGCTGACCGATATTCCAGCACTCATTCTACTCAATCTGCTACTGAAGTAAGAACAAAACAAAATACTAGCCCTGAAAGAAAACCTCCAACAGGTCGCTCTCCCACTAGACCTGGATATAGCCCGGACCAAAAGCTACAGGATGTACATCGTCAGAGGCCAAGCGTGAGCCCAGAGAAAAAGCCTCAAAAGTTTACAGGACGACCCGGATCGAGCCCTGAACGAAACTCTTACGAGAAATCAACACCTACTAATAAATGGCCAAGAAATGCTTCGCCTTCAGGAAAAGGTGATAGTACTCCGTCGGGACCAAGAAAAAGTCCTGAGAGGAAGCCGACCCACCAAACATTTGATAAAAATCATTCCGATGAGTACCAGAGAACTTCACCTTACAGATCTACTATTAGCCCAGATAGGAAACCCATAGAGGATTACAGAAAGCCAGGATTTCAAAATGATCCTTCGCCTACCCGGCAACAACCTCCTTCAGAAACGGTACCGAGAAGATCGAAAACGAGTCCTGACAGAAAACTGGGCTACCAACAACCACGTCAAAGCCCAGACAAAACAATTGATAAACATACTCATGATTCTTTTACTAAGAGACCAAGTGTAAGCCCAGACCGTAAACCAAGTTATATGAAGCCGACAGTTGCTAGTCAATCTGATGATAAAACGAGGAGATCACCAAATTTAATGGACGAACCGGAACGACCATCCCCTTCTAAGCAAATCCCGGTTCAGACCCCTGTTGGTAAACCCCAAGATTTCAATAAAAGTTCGAAGATTAAAGAAGACCATTACAGATTTGTTGACGCAGAAACAAAAGTATACACTCGTAGTGATAAGAAAGACATTGATAACAAAATATCAAAGATCTCAAAATCAACAGACTCTTCTTCGCGTGATAAGAGTCCTTCTCCCATAACCAAGATATCTAAAGATTCTCCCGATTTTTGTAAGGGGCCATTCAATAAAGGTAAATCACCATCACCACCAAAAGACACAGCAACAATATATGACACTGACAAAAATATTAAAAATACAGAAATCGTTACTAAACACGATAGGCAGTCAGAAGACATCTTGACTAAAAGTAGTTCTGAAAAGAAATATTCACTTGAAAGCAATGATGTTCCATCGAGCGATGAACCTGTGAAATATGGCACCTATGAAAAGAAAAAGTTACGTGATACAATCAAATATACTGAACAAACAACAATCAATAATGAAGTAAAACAGGACTCAAAAAGTCTACGAGATAAGAAATCACCTATAAACGAGCCAGGTATCCTGTCATCGCCAACCAAAAAAAGTCCAAGGGACAGTACTTCTCCCGTCAAATCACCTTCTAGAGACTCTAAATTTAAACAAACATCAGATTTTCTGTGTACTGAAAAAACTACAGAAGAGACTAATAAAAAAATCACAACGAAAGATCGTCCTCGACAACTTATTACGCCATCATCAAGTCCAACAAGAAAGCCGAAAAATATTGATCCTGAACCTTCTACTGGTCAAAGTTCACCAACAACTTCCGTAAGCGGATTTGTCTATTTTGGTTCTCCGCCTGCTGAAACACATCTAGTCACAGATCTTGACGATTTTTATCCAGAAAATTCCGAAGAAACTTTCAAAAGACCCGAAACTTTAGATATAAAGAGATCTCCATCACCATCAAAAATTCCATGCAGGTCTCCTTCTCCTGAAAAGCATGTGCCTACTACAAAAGAAAATCTTCCAAGGAAAAGTTCTTTGAAAAAACCATCAACTGGTGTCAATCAAGCTTCTCCAATTGAAAAACCACCAACTAGTTTCAGAGTTTCTCCAACAGATGATAAATCTGATTCAATTCGCCACAAAATAATTAAAAAAGATAATCCCAGTGAGCCAGAAACTGGCGAGCCTGAAATCATCAATTCTGATTTCACAGTAAAACCAAAACCACCGCTGCAAAGACGCGAGACTTATGAAGATCGTTGTAAAAAAATACTCGGTATGGTTGATGATACTACTACTGAGACTGTGATGAAAGACACAAGAAAATTGACAAAGAATACGAATTCAAACCAGAGCTCTCTTAGTGTTTCACCATGCGACAGTCCGGCTCCCAAGGAATCGTCACCATTCCAGGAATACACCTCTTCAGAGAAAACAACTACCACAAAAGTTGAAGTCACTGATTTTATAACCAACGAAAATGAAAACTTTTCAAATACTACGATAACATGTGAAAATAAGAAAATAAAAACGACACCAAGAGAACAATCACCTACAAAACTTCAGGATATTGTTAAAAAACAGGAAGATGCATCAAAGGAACCCGTACAAAAGCGCCCAAGCGTAAGCCCTGACAGAAAAACTTCAAAATTATTGAATCAGTCTCAACCTTTAGACAAGTCACTACCAAAGTCCAAAATGGATCAAAAAGATCAAACAAATTCAGAAAAAGCATCAAACTACACCAAAAATATTTCATTATCTAAAACTGATTCGATATTAACAGATGCATCTGTAACCGTAAACATAGTAGAGATTACACAACCAACGAAAAAAAATGAGCCTTCCACGCAAGAAATACCAACATCTATCCCAGATTTGCCTGGTCATTCAAAACATCCACAAAAAACTTCGCCTTCGAGATCAATTACTAAAGAAGGATCGCCTGTAAAAAACACATTTGGACCTGATTCCACACCAGTAAGTAACTCCGTACCAGATAATATAAATCAAAAAAACATACAACGTGAAAGTCCCGAAAAAACTACAAATTATGTAAAGTCTACAATAACTACCACCTCCGAATATGATGTCACATACGGCACAAAAGATACGGATGAAATATATACAACAAAAAATAAACGGAGCAATGAAAATTTAAAATCACAAATGGAAAATTCTTCCCCTACACGTCAACCTTCTCAAGACTCACCTAGAGCAGGCTCACCAACAAAAGCTTTTCCGTCATATAAGAAACCAGACTTATCTCCACAGCGACAGTCACCTAAAAATGTATCAGTAAAGAAACCAAGCGGTGAAGTACCAACAGATCCAGTTTTGAACAAGCGTCATGAACTTCCAGGTTATATGAAATCTACTACAGCGAAGACCGCTGTATCAGATACCACGATAGCTTCTGAAAACATCCTAGAAAAAACCAAAACGACCATTACTCGTAAAGTTTCTCTACCTAAATTATCACCTGAGCATAGATCGCCTTCTCCGACGAAGTCGAGTCGCACGTCAAATATTTCACCTGAGAGAAAACCTAGTAAGCCCCAACAAGCTTCGTCCCCAACTAAGGAAAGCCCGATAAATAAACCTGAATATCTCAGGGCATTTTCCCCAACTGAAGCAGGCTCTGACAAAACGCCCGGATATATGAAAGCTACTGCATCTGTGACGTCTAAATTTGAGACATCTGAGTATGACAGTAAAACTAAGAAAGATTTCCATGAATCGAAAACCTCATCAACAACAGAGAAGGAATTGGTAGAGTCGAGAAAATCGATTTCACCAATACGCCATCCTAAGAGGCCTATTGATGGTACTGTACCTGAATCTGGCAGAATTTCTCCATTAGAACCTTTGATTACAACTTTTGACGCTCCCAGAAGACAAGTTTTATCTCCTGAGGGAAAGCCTGGTAATCATCCAATTCCAAAGGATTATAATTCTAAAGAAAAAACTGCTGAAAAACATCCAAAAGATTTATCATCTATTAAATCACGTCCTAAAAATAGTGAACATACACGTGCCTTTTCACCTTCTAAGCCATTAGAAAAATCGATTGTACCAGCAACTCATCTAAATCTAAGTCCCACATCACCCGTCAAAACTGATTCATTGTCAGAAAACAAATATCCCGTTAGCACTACTCCTGGTAGTTCTGAGAGACAGAGAACACCAAAGTCCATTGGACGTCTATCACCGGATCGTGAACTTAAGGGAAATCATCGTCACCCATCAATATCTGATGAGCCAAGACAGTTACGGACACCATCTCCAACCAAAAAGACATCGATTGTAACTGAAACTAGCACTGATTTTATAATGACAGAAAGAGAACAAGAGATATTAAATAAAGTACAAAAGTCACTCAGAAAACTTTCTCCTGATCGCAAAGAAAAATCACCAAGCCGTGAAAGAAGTCTTACAAAAAATACTACTAGTTTACAAGATCTAAACATCACTACAAGTGAAATAATTGAGACTGACATGTTGATAAATGAAGATTTTTCAGAAATTATGGAAGAGCAGGCAACTAAGACGTCTAGGATCACTCGCCCAGAACAGCCAAAATCAGATAAGTCTAGTGATCCACAAACACTACATAAGCCTTCTTCTAGAAACTCTTCACAGACAAAAAGGACTCCTTCTATTCCTGTATCAAACAAAGTGGATAAAAGTCCAGAATCTCTAACTAAATCTCGAAGTATCTCACCTAAAAAACCTGTCTCTCATGTTGAACAGCCTCAATCACCACAAGTGCCTAGAGCCAGTGGAATCAAGCCACGAGAGCAAATTCGTCCACACCTAATTCGAAAACCAACACCAGCTACACTGTCTCCTACAAAAATAGACAGAATTACGACAGAAGTAAAAAAAACAAATGTTGCTTTGAAACAAAATATTCACACTAAAACGACTACGTTAAAAACTACAAACAGATCCATACCCACACTTACAAACAAAAACAGTGAAGTTGAATCTAAACGGTCACCGACGCCCAAGGGCACCAAGGAAAATTTTAATCCAAAAAAAGAAATTGTTACTCGTACCACGAGTGATATTGCAATGAAACCTAAAAAAACTGCTTCTCCTCAACGAATAAAATCTAAACCAGAAATTCAAGTAATTGATTTGTCAACTAAATCACCAAAATCTTTTAAGCCAATCATAAAAGAACCTCACTCAAAGATGCCGAGTAAGCCGAAGTCAGCTACAGCTCTAAACACATCTACCGATGAAGATGACATTATTATAGATGTACAGCAGTCAAAGTCATCTAGAGAAAACTCTCCAGACCGCATTTGTCCGACCCCGATTAACTTCTCAGATGACATTGGCATCCCTCGATTCCCTGATGAAGTGAGTGAGCCTGATGATGAATTTGTCAAGCGAGCCTATCACACAATCCACGAAACGGAGTCTGTGGTAGATGATATTGTGGAAATATGCGAGGATGAAGAGTTGTTCGTGAAAAAATCAAACATGGACATTATCACTGAACAAGATGATAGTCTTTTGAGTGTCAATGATAAAGTAAGTAAATTCACCAATAAGATACGGTCTGTGGTCAAACCAAAAGAAACTACTGCTACAACAAAGTTTAAGGATACTGAAAAAAGAGTACACTCAGACTTTGTGGATGAAAGTTTAAAGTCTGACGAATGTTTATTGACGGTATCCGAAAAAGTTAATAAGTTTGCTAAAGGCCCAAGAGATACAAAGGAAAGCCGCAGCCCATCAAGAAAAATTACTGACGAATATGACAAAGAAACAGATTACACTGATGACTATACTAAACTTAGTGTCAACGATAAAGCGCATCTTTTTATAGAAACAGCGGAAAACGTAAAAGTGTCTAAAGGAAAACCAGCACAAAAGGTGGAAAGACCTGATTTATCTCACGTCGATGAGTCACTAAAAAGTGACGATTGCTTACTCAGTGTATCAGACAAAGTCAGCAAATTTGTTAAAACAGCAGAGCAATATATGATAGAAACACATGGAATAGAAGACACAGAGAATAAAATTAAAGAACAACATGAAAAAATCATGAGACAAATCGTTAATGAAGATGATTACGATGACACATTTGAAACAAAAGAAACGATTTATACAGAAAAAGTTGACAAGACACAGGATAAGCCCAAAGACCGTCTTGTTGATAAGTCCATTCCGCGTACAAACGAGCCCAAAACATCAAAGGAAAAATTTGCCTCAAATTCCAAACCAGCAGAAAGAATTCCAGCTGTAAAAATCACAACATTACGCAGTAGTGAAGCTGTAAAGAAAGCAAAAGCCTTGTTTGAAAATATCGCTTCTACTCAAAAAACAACACATAAAGATTCAACCCATTCTGTGAAAACTACTAAGTTAACTGACATTGGTGTGATAAATAAATTGCCTAAAACGGATTCTACCACAGTTTTGCATCCTTCAGTAGAAGACGTGTCTCCTCCTGTGACAGACGTGAACAGTGAAGATTATCTTCTGAAGTCTAAAGATTACCCTTCAAGTGGGACTCACACTGTTTCTCAAAATGCTGTACGCGATGAAAAGCTACGAAACAGCCCTAGTCGTCTTACGGCTTTGTCACCAGAAGTGCCTAGATCAAAATCTCCTATGCGCCATAGTGTACAAACTACTACTACTAAAACAGTTCTGTCGAAATATCCAGGTGTGACTAGAGCTGAATCACCAAGACAGCGTCCCGAATCACCAAGGCAACGTCCAGAATCGCCAAGGCGTACTGAGTCACCAAAACAACGTCCAGAATCTGATAAACCGGAAAAAGTTCCCGGATATTTAAGGCCAACGAAAACTAGTCAGATCAAGGAAGAAACAAAAATCGTCGAAGATGCCGAAGTGAGCAGTCGTCGAGGAAGTGGCAAGTTCGGAGTAGAGTTGCGCAGGACCAGTGTCGAGCGCTCTACTGTCAGCAGCGAGCGCCGTCGCAGCGTTGACCATCATCAGCCGTGCATTGAAGACATATTCGACCTGGACCTCTTAGAACAAATGGTTAGTATATTATGCTTAGTTGTCTATTTTCCGTTATCATTAATTTATTAATACATTATACACTTGCCTGTATAAAGTCGCAGTTGGCGCGGTGGGCAAGTCTCTGCTCTATGCGCCATGGGTAATGGGTTCGATTCCCGGCAGGAACACGATTTTTCTATCAAGGGACATTTGTGTTTTCTGGTTCTGATTTCTGATTGTGATTGTGTGTGTGACATTAAAATGTTTCAAGCAACGACGATACAAGTTTTTGAACTTTGTGTGGGGCTGTGAATGTCATTGAGTTTGTATGCGTTAGTAATGCATTTGTTTTTAAGGACCATTAATTTCAAAGAACGCTTTTTTTTACTTTTTTTAGCTAGAAAAAGTTGTAGGCTACGAGCAGAGGCGACGCATTAGGGCTCAAATACGAATTGCTAAGAATCAGAACGAGCACGTGGTCGATACGAATACATACACGAGGACGGTCAAACAAACTACTACTACTACCACTAAAACGCGATCTCCGGAACGAAAGGTAACATCACCAGAAAGAGTTCCCAAGTCTACTCTTCACAGGACTATATCCCCCGAGCGTCACGCTAAATCTACGCCAAGCAAAACAATATCTGAACACTCTCAATCCAAAGAACCAACTCTTAACGGTCATTCCAAGGATCACACAAGGACTGTTACCGTGCCCCGGCAAAGACCTCATAGTCCAGAAAAACCAGCGCCAAAATCATCCCTCGCACCCAGAACTCCCGTTCGGCAACCCAGTCCTGATAAAAGGAGAACAGTGTCGCCAAGCAAAGTGACTTCCAAACCGAAAGGCAACCGTTTTAACGAATATGCCTCTGCGTACATGAAAAAAGTCGGGCTCAATGAGACTGATAAAGTTAAATTTACCGACACCAAAACGAAGAAGACAACTGATATAAAACAAACAATAAAGCATGAAAAGCAACAAGAAACTGTTCAAGAGTTTACAACCACAAAAGGTTTTACAGAGAGAACTTCTTCGAAGGATGTCATTGAATTAATACAAACTAATGGAAGGAGGTCACCATCACCACGACAAAGACAAAGTCCTGAACGTAAAGTACAATTTCCAGATAGTAAGATACAAGTTCCTGAACGAAAAACTCAGAGTCCGGAACGAAAAGCGCAAAGTCCTGTTCGTAAGGAACATAGCCCTGAACGTAGGGCATACAGTCCCGAACAGAAAGCGCAGAGCCCCGAGCGACTTCACCAGCGAACACCATCACCCGATTTTAAGCGTCCGAAGTCAGACACAGGTAAAGAAACCAACATAAAAACTCTGTACGACATTGAAAAGAAGGTGCCTGTGAAGTCAATTCAGGAGGACAAACCGTCCTGGGTCACGAACAGGAACTTGAAAAAGATCACATCCGAGACGCGGACGTACAGCTCGAAGAAGATAGAAAACGGAAAACCGAAGTACCGCGCTCCCAGCCCGTCCAAGGTGATCACGAAGCCGATCGACGTCATCACGTCGAGCTACGGGCCGGGCCCGCTGGACGCCGACGGGAAACCACTCTTCGGCATCAAGGCTCTGCGGAACGGCGCCTCTAATTTCCAAGGTATTTCCACTGTGAATCATGGTTCAATTAATTATACTTCACAGTCATTGAACAAATATTGAGTCAGGTGCTCGTCTTGTATTATCGCGCTATCTCGGGTCTTGTCACTAGATAGTAGTGTGGATATTTTCATCTCAGACGGATTATTATTTTAGTGAAAGTTGGATAGTATTGCTTGTTCCATTAGCTTCATAATTGAAACCCTAAAAAACACCCTATAGTTAAAAACCTTAAAAAAAATCTAATCCAGATAAGGTATTCTATTATAATATTTGACTTCTAGGTATTAAAAAGTACCCCAACGTATTTTTGGAAATCATACAATTCGTAAATGGTGTCAATCACGCAAATCGTGGAAATTATAAATCCGAAATTTAATGTGTATATAGTGTATAGAGTTATCGAGGACCTCGAGCTTCCGGTAAAGGTATCATCGTCGAAATGAAATTCTTGGTGGTAGGGCTCGTGCCCCTTGACCACTTCATCATTAATCGTCAGTTGAGATAGTGGTCAAACCATCGACGAAACGATAGCCTAACAGATATAAAAAGGTAAGCTCTGGCGGCTAAATAGATTTGGATGAAATGGTATATACAATACGCCATGGAGGTAGGTTTTTGGCTAAGGGGGGCTTGATATTCACGATCCAATCACGTCTGCCGTCATGAAAAGTTGGCCAATCATTGACTTCAAAAATGTGTGAACTGACGGCGTTTGGCTATTTTGATTTTTCCATACATTTTTATCACGTTTTATTCGTTAAAATATCTAATTCATCAGCATTTAAATAAGAACATAATGTTATAATTATGTGTAATTCTATAACTATACAGACAAGAAAATACTTTATCCTTTACTAGCTGCGCCCCGCGTTACCCTCGTGGGTCCCGGACCCACGGGAATTCCGGGATAAAAAGTAGCCTATGTGCTAATACAGAGTGTAAGCTACCTTCATATTAAATTTCATCAAAATAAATCCAGTCGTTTGAGCGTGAAGAAGTAACACACTTACAAACACACTCACATAGTTTCGCCTTTATAATATTAGTGTGATTGAAATGTCATGCATATTCGTTATTGTCCCAGTGAAAGGCACGGTGATCCGCAGCGAGTTCCACTCGCGCAACGGCGGCGCGCCGCAGGGCTCCGTGTCGGTGACGGCGTACTCGTCGCAGCCCGAGGAGCTGCAGCAGCTGCTGGCGGCGCAGGGCGAGCCGCCGTCCCGCATCCACGGGCTCGCCGCCATCACCACCACCAAGAGCTTCGGGGGCGACACCGGCAACTCGCTGGCCACCGTGCACACGGTACCTGCTCTTTGGTCCAAACTCTACGACAACTAATAATTATTCTGCAAATTATAATCAACAACATATATTACATTAAACTAAAAACGAAATAAAAATTAAACGAAAAAAATAAAATAAACTATAATTAGATATAAATATGTACAAAACTTAATCTAATAGACCGCTACCAGTAGGCAAAGTACCCAAAATGCTGGCAGCATTGCCACGTTGAATGGCAATAATCAATCAAATAAGAACAAACATCAAATAATCATTGAAATTCAGTATTAAGATACAAGTCGATGTACAAATAATTCAATAAACTCTATTGAGAAATGTGAACATACATTTGATTCGTATATTTTTGAAATGGTATTTTCACAAGCTTTCATTTGATACATCCATATTGCTATGGTAAGAAAAAGAAACAAGCCCCTAATTTTTTTCATTTGCTGGCGCCATTTTCTAAATTAATATAGTTTTGTCACTACTACAATTCTGACGATAACAACGACACCTCATATGTCAAAAACCGTCCCGCCGCCGTTTGGTTGGACTGCAGGGCGTGGCAAAGAAATGGACACACATACGTTCGAAAAAATGTACCCTTCTTCTAACTTCTGATTGACATAATCCAGCCCTTAATTAACATAATTTGATAAATTTAACTTATACCTATATAAGGCCAATAACAGATTTAATTTTTACTTACGAATTATTTCATGACTGGTTTAGGTATATTCGGTGAAAATGCTGCTTTTTGCAAAATTTGTTACTGGATTATTTGCAAAATTTTAATTCATCCACTACATTTTTATAATTTCTTTATTACTCTGACTGGGTGTCATACTATTTAATTATTTATAGAACAACATTCTAAATTGCTTATATTTTCATAGCATAATACTATTTATTTTTCGTTAATAATGAAACAACATGAATACTTATTTTGTTTCTTTATGTATTCGGCTATTCTTGACATTAACTTCTATTTCCTCCTGCAGAAAGAAGATCGTGCCAGCCTTGAACAATTTACGCATCACGACCGAAGAGTCGAGCACCTAGAAAGGTCGTACGACTCCACCCAGGAGTTCTCAGAAGAAACCAGCACTGAATTTTCAACAAGCCGGAGAATAGAAGCCCGGAACGATCGTGAATCAGACAGGAACGATCGTCAAGCGGACACAAACGATCGTCAGGCGGACAGGAACGATCGTTACACAGACAGAAACGATCGTCAAACCGATAGGAACGATCGGCAAACTGACAGAAGCACCAAGAGGGAGAAGGTCACGGAAGTAAAGAGAGCACAAAAGGTTGAAGAAAGAAGGGAAAAGATGGAAAAGAGAGACGATAAAAAAACAGTCAGACAGAGTTCGGTGAAGTCACTTACCGAAAAATTCATCAAGAGTGCAAGTAAGTATAGCATCCAAATATATAAACATAATTTGAATGTTGAGTTATGTACATACAAAAAATATACTTTAGATTCAGAAGCGGCTATAACTAAAGAAAAAATATATTCTTATTACTTCCCAGCGACACGTTTTAGCCAATAGCCGTGTTTCGCGCCTTCGCCCCCGTAAACATCTTGATAATGTATTGTAAAGTTAAAACAATTCAATACAATATAATATAAAAACTCTGTCTTTAAATGTTTTAATTATAAAAGAATACTGTTGATGCTTACAACAAAATGCGTTCCATTTTTGACAACTTTAGACTTATTTGAGTTGATAGATATCATGCGAACAACTGAGTTCTGATTACTCACCAGTGTTTTATTACAATAATTAATACGTGTGTATAAGTAATGAGATGAAAGCTTAGCGATCAAAGTCTCACTAAAATAAATAAGGTCCCTGTACTTAACTCCGGACAACGTATTTAAATCGGGAGATGGCGGCTAAATAATAAATAACTGTAAAAATCAAATGCATGCACCGTTGAATGACAAATTAAGGTACAGAGTATTAACTTATCTAGGTGAACTCCATAGCATAGCTAGCATGGCTTACTTCTAAACTTGATCTCTTGTGATTCCTATTTAGCGAAGTCAACTGGCCCAATGAAGCAAGATGAGACTAATTACTGACTCAATTAACGTTTCAAGATGACAAACATGTCAACAGCATCAAATATTTTATGACGTCATGCACAAATAACTACCTCCCTAATTGGTTTCTTACTCGTTCATTGTATGTACTTACCTAAAATAATATGTACATTTAGATGACATTAAAAAGATCACTAAACCCTTTCTTGTTTTTGCTTTAAATATTTTCCTCCACAAATATAAAAAGGTTGTTTGGCATTTTTAGACCCTAAGTAAGTAGGTAGTCATTGAAAGCACTTACGTAAGTTATGTTAGCAGAATTAGGCTCTTACTTAGGTCATTTAAATTTTGTATTTTTCTTCCAAAGCCAGCGAAATAAATGAACCGATTTTAATACCATTTCCAATTATAACAACTGGTTTCGCTTATTATCTTTTATCGATTTATATGTTTCAAGTTCTGTCGCTACTAATTACGTTCCGAGACTTTGTCCACGGTTCAGGATAATAAGTGTAGTCTATGTTTTTCCAATACGAGGTCGAGAGGTTATAGATAAGACTAGCCGTTTCCCGCAGCTTCGCCCGCTATTATCAACTTGAAAAGTAGCCTATGTGTTAATCCTAGGTATAATCTATGTACATTCCAAATCCAAATCCGTTCAGCCGTTAAAGCGTGAGAAGGGAACAAACATACTTACACACTTGTACACTTACACAGAAACTTTTGGATTTATAATATTACTAGGATACGTAATAATACAAATATTTATTTTTGTCGTTAACGTATATGGAAAATATGAATATGACTATTCTCTCAAGTACGCATGTTTAAATGTCAGCTAGTTACCGTCGAGTGGCATGTTGGACGGCATTGAATCTCGATATTTTCGCCACCTTCCGTGTTTACACCCCATTGAACGAGGCAGTGTAACGCACGCGTTACGTTACGATGCTGCTTGCATAACTAATAACTTTAACTTTCATACTTGCGCCGGCGCAGGCTTCAGTCGCCGGACCGACGCGGGACACGCCACGCGACATGTATCAGGAATTTGTCGATATTTTACACTTGATTAAGAGTGAGTTTTGTGACAAAAAAAAATACTAATTTAAAAGTTATAGGTACAATTACTTCTGTGACAATTTACTATAAAAAATTTGGTGCATAAATTAATATATTTAGAAATAAATTAACTTTTATGTATGTGCAAATAAATGATTACAACGCGTAAGCCGGTCCAATTAAACAAATCTGAGTTTCGTATATTTTACTTATGTAGGTACTCGTAACTACTATCACCGATATAACAGCTAAAGTGACGTCTGTTATCTGTAGTAACTCGATGTGTACCGTCAAATTAGGTACAGTTAGTTTTCATTAATAAATATTGAGATATGATAAGTTTGTTATCCTTTGGCTACATTCGCAATTTTTATATCAGTTGGAATTAATATCAGTTATAACTGCGATTTAGTATTTCCACTTTATTTCCAATATAAAAAATATATAATTCTAGTACTTATTTAACATTTACGGAGGTAAATGCAATATAAGTAGTAGATAATATGAAATACGTGTCGTATTATAAATTTTGCCGGTAAAATGTAATATTTTGTTTTTAATTGGATGTGTTTGTAAACATAAGTGTCACTTAGTTTGGCCGTCGGATGTTATTGACGACTCGTGTGCAGTGTAGTGCAGTTCCAGTGTTCGTATTTTACGAGAATGTGAAGTGGTTTGGTAAAAATGTCCGTGGTTTATTTTTAGTCACTGATTCGCATATGTTTTATAACTGTCATGTAGAGTAAATTGAGAGGAAATGAGGTAATGATTTCAAGTAAACTTTTTAGACACGTTCTATCAGAGCGCCGGAACTCAACTATGGTGACCATTGTCTCAAATAATCAACACTCAAAGAGGAATTAAATGCTTCTGGAAACCGTAATAACGTTACAGCCTTTATTTCGTTTATTAATTAAGGAGAGGCATTAGTAGATGGCAAATCATTTCTGAAATATTCATATACAGAATAACCAGTTTTCTCTTAAATGCCATCACGTACATTCAAACCTATTTACTAATTGGTTATTCACTGCATGCCCGGTTCTTTTCAAAACAATGTGCCTAACTAATTAATGTTAATAAATTCACATCTGTACCGGAGTCTGTTGAGAAAGAAGCGCCTCACTACTCGAACTCTGTATGTGTTAACGAATTGTAACATAGAAGTATAATGTGTCAAACATTCGTAACAATGATAATTATAAAAAAAACCTGTACTGGAAAACAGGGTGGGAAACGACAACTCATTAAAACCCAAAAATGGATGTAACCTACCGCCATCGACCGGTCCAATATTCTACCTAAGATCAAGTAAATAATAAAATTTGTTCTCCCCTTTTACTTTTTTTTAATGTGAGAACTTCCCACTAGCGTTCTTGATTGCGCGTCTGTCTAGTAGCAGCGAGTACCGGTTCGATTCCCGGTGGAAGTAAACACAAGTTTTCTCCCTTAGGAAATTATTGTTTCTGGTTCTAGGAGTGATTGTATACGTGACGCACCATTACACCATGAGATTGTAAAAGTGTAAGCGGTTTCTTTTAAAATATATAAGTTTGTCAGTAAATCAGTCAGGATAACAAATATCCTCTGAAACAAGAAGCTAAATTCATACGGTCACAGTTCCAAAATAATAATTAATCATTAACAAGATTTATATGAAATACTAGCCGTGCCCCGTGGCTTCGCCCGCTATTATCAAGCTAAAAAGTAGCCTATGTGTTAATCCTAAGTATAATCTATAAACATTCCAAATTTCATCTAAATCCGTTCAGCCGTTAAAGCGTGAAGAGGGAACAAACATACTTACACACTTACACACAAACTTTCAGATTTATAATATTAGTAGGATGACGAAAGTCATAAACAAATACGACTCGTGTCAAGCAAAACACCATTGACATAATTATCACTTTCAGAAATCAATCACAATGATCATTGTAGTTTACCGATACCATTGTATATACAGTTCATCTTTAAATACACGTATACATAATACACAAATATTATGTATACATATTAAACTGTTACAGTATAAATAATAATTTTCACATTTTTTTAGTACTAACTAAATGGTTAAGCCGCTTTACATGGATGGAACAGTTTGAGTGAATAGTCCTTATGATTTAGGCTATCTCTGTGCCAACTTAAATCACAATCTGTTCTATGGAGGAAAGGCTTTCAAATGCTCTAACAGTCGTGTAGTACTGTCGTTACAGAGTTATAATAACTTAATGAATGCCCTCAACAAAATGTAAGGATTATATCACGCTATCAATATAATCTAAATCCTAATCTAAATTGGAATTAAGTCTAAATATGGTTAAGGTTTGTAGTTGTGGGTTTCTTTAACTCACAAATGTATAAATTATACAAAAACTTTTTTTATCTTGGGCGACTTTTCTACCAAGAAGATATATTACACGATCACTGAATTTAACAACTATTAACAGATTTTACAGCGTATATTTTCCATTAATTTTATTTCTGATGTTTTAAACACTGCAGTGTTCGCGGTTACAGGGGGACGACCATTGTTATCTAAAGTTTAAGACAAGCATTCCTATCAGTGCATATATTTAGATCGATGGTAACAGTCGTGACGTTGTTCCAGATGACAGCGGTAAGGGCGACCGCAGCACTTACCCTAAAGCGGGGCTCATCCTGCGAACCACCACGGCTATGCGGGACAGCGTTTCCAGCGACGACGCGCATCCAGGTCAGTACCATATGTCAACAACAACTAAACATAACATAGACGCTTTGACACTCACGGCTTCCCACTAAGTTGATGACTATGTCATCACACACACAATCACAACTAGAACGACAAATTTTTCTTGTGGAGAAAACTTGTGTTCTCGCCGGGAATCGAATCAGATATCCAACGGGCAGTTCTACAAACTACAGCCTGTGCGTAGCTCCTGTAGAAGTACCTTATTATTTTACGGCTGGCGGCTTATTCTTTACCGTTATCTATGCTGTATCTAAGATATAAATCTTAAGTCTGTAAGATATCGGATAGGCATGTGCAGGAACGACCAACTACGATGTTTTGATTTATGATACTTAAACAAACAATTGACCAGTATCACACCTGATGTAAATGATGTACTCAAAGATGAAGCTTGCTTGCCCAGAAGACACCTATTCACTCTAGACTGAATGACTTTTGTCCATGTTTCTTCATATTGCTTTGGCATATAACTTCGCTATATTTGTTAAGGTGTAGTAGGTTTGTACAAAAACCTGAAAACATATAATTAACAGTGAAAACATCATCTATACTATACAAAGCATCTTATACAAATGTAACTATGGATATATTTCTACTATCACTTTACAATACAGCAACATATCAGGTCCATGAGAACTCGTAAGCGGACCGCGTCAGTTATTATTTAATTAGCTTCAGAAGACAATGTAACAGCTATCTATGAAATGCCGGCCTCTACAAAACAAAGGCGTTACAACAGCGCGTACTAAGATTTGGGAAACTACAACATAATTTCGTAAATGATTTCCAGAATTTCTAGCACCGTTTGTCTGTTGCGCCACGAATGTCAGCCCCTTTTTTGTTTGGTCAGTCGGCGGCGGCTTTAGGAGCAGCTGGTCGCGGTCCAGTAAGCTTGATCAATACCTTCGTTTCCCCATCATCGATGACGAGAGATCATATTGTTATGCAATCTTTTTGTTTAAAAACTATATCATAGCATATACAATATTATAATGTATGTATATCTTAATAATAAATTTAATGCAATGTTACTTGTAAGAATATGGATGACCAGAGAGGGTCGCTGTAACCCATTAATACAGGCTCTAACGAGACCTCGTGTTGGGGATAGAGGTTCACCAAATTACTTACTTGTTGTATACTTATGTATGTACCGCACTGTTTTTGAAGAACTATAAGTGGTCTGGTTGATTGTTTGTGGGTTTAGTTTCTATGACATTGGATCTATTTACCATTTATACCGACTTATATAAACACTAGCCGTGCTTCGCGGCTTCGCCCGCTATTATCAAGTTAAAAAGTTGCCTATGTGTTAATTCTAGGTATAATCTATGTACATTCCAAATTTCATCCAAATCCGTTGAGCCGTTAAAGCGTGAAGAGGGAAAAACATACTTACACACTAACACACAAACTATCGAATTTATAATATTAGTAGGATACATTCACGAAAATATATCGTCACTAATGGCTCTGTTTGGGCAACACCACAAGCAAAAAAAAACTAATAAGAAAGATTCAATTAAAGAAGCCATTATTCTACAACTTTTTTCGATCTGTGTGTTTATAAGTACCTTGAGTAGTTGTTGTATTTGACGCCCAAGTCTTAGCTCTCTACACCGCGGCTCCTGACATCGATTATATATTTTCTTCCCCAAACTTAAACATTTATTGTTAAGAATGTAGGTTACAGAAGATGTAGAGAACATTAACAATCCTTACAATCTACCCTGGTTTACAAATATAATAACCGTCCATGCATTCAAGGACATGTGTGCTTCTAGTTCTGGGAGTGATTGCGTAACGTGAAACCTCCTGGCACCCGCGATAATAGTCTTTTAACTGAGTGGGGTGTGCGTGAACTAGTTCGTAAGAGTCGGTTCCGTCAGCAGGTCTCGTGCGGACGGACAGCGAGCACAGCGTGTGCTCGGCGGACGAGGTGGCGCGGGCGGGCGGCGTCCGCAGCACGCGCACGACGCTGCACCGCGGGGCGGCCTCCGCCGTCCTCACGCACCACGAACCCGTCCTCATCACCAAGAAGACTTCCACCATCATCACTCAGGAGCCTGTCATCACACACAGGTAACACGTTCACGAGATTGCTTTACCACGGATTTTCTTTTAACGACATACGATTTAGCCTTAAGGCTAATAAGTAATTTAATTTTGACCTAAACTGCTAAAGTGGAATAATATAGTAAGAATGTGTCCAATAAAACTTTTCTTACTGTCTCTATTAGGGAGGACACTATGTTTTTGTGCTCTTTGTTTATAGCACTCACTATATTACACTGTCACGTCACTACACTAACTCAATAGGTTTAGTTCTCTTGAGTCTTCTCACTAAGTCTGTGTTGTCGAGGAGTTGGATTACCTCTACATTTACATGGTGACGAAAACTTCGTCCATGAGCTTCAGTAAGTCTTTTTTAACACTAGCGACGAGTTCCACTTTTAGATCTCGATGAAGATTGTCATTTCGAATGTACCACGGTGCATTAACAATGCCTCTGAGTACTTTATTTTTCTCGCTTTTGTACATACGAATTTGTTCTAGTGCCATAATATTAGCTAAAACGCTTTGAAAATTACCTATCCACATACCTAATATTGGTGGTGGATTCCGGTTCATTGCCTGTCCACGACAAAGATAATTGGTCCACGATCTTGTAGTCTAGTTGTTGATGTGAACTTGTGGAGCCATGTTTTAAATAAGGAAACCAATACGCTTAAGATGGATGAATGATTAAACCGGAAACACCACCGAAGTATACCAAACACAGGACTAAAGCCGTATTTAAGAAAGTATTGGTACACAATTAGTAATGTTTATCAGCAGGATCATATCGACGGCGGACGGGCGGCAGGAGACGGTGACGGAGCGCTCGTTCCTCGACAGCACCACCAAGGTGTCGGGCGTGCAGGACATACTCACCAGGATGAAGAACGCTGACATCGGTAACGCGAACTAATCACTCGTTATACTAACTTTTAAAACCTGAACGAAACAGACATACGTACAACAAGTTTTATAATAGTAAATACTGTAGAAGATATTAGGTATACTTTATACTATTATTAGAAACTAGCTGTATTTCAGTAGGTGCCAGTGAGGCACTAGCTGTGTTATGTCTGGAAAAGGTCCACGTCTGTGCAAAAAATTCACATACCCGCATTACTGTCCCAAACGGATTCGCAAAAAACCTATAAAGTTTAAGTGAATTCGGCTGAATTTACCCAAGTACCTAATATAATGAAACTAAATGATAAAATAACTTCATTTTAATTCAATTCTACTCATCGCGTCTCATTTCATTTCAATTAATTATTAATGGCTAACCAAGATCTTATTGATAAAATTTCTAATTGGCTATCCTTATGAGATGCAGATCTGCTTTGGCTAAGGGGTCTGGAACTTACAATGGGATGCATAAGCAGGTTGTACAAGTAAAGCTGCACCGTTTATGATGCGAGTAGGCTACGTTTGTACGTAGCGATTGATATAGTTGTATGAGTGTGAGTGGTGTCGGCAGTGGTGGAGGCGGGCGACAGCGCGGAGGACGCGGAGGCGCGCGCGCTGCTCAACAAGTTCCTCGGCGCCACCGTGCTCATGGCCGGCATGCAGGGCCACGTGCACCCGCACGCTGATAACGTCCGGGAAGACCAGGTCAGTGGAACACCGCACTAAATAACTACTCAATTAAAAAAAAAACAATAACTTAGGTACGCTTTCATCGTATCTTGAAAGTTGAACCCGTATTGTCCTCAACGCTGAGCTAACCAAGCCACACTTCAAACGACGAAATGTATGCATCTCTATTTATTACCGTTTTGTCAAAAATTACTGCGTTAGTTCTGCAACAAAATACTTATTGGTGACGTCATAATACTGTATATAAATTTTACGCACATAAAGTGCAATTCATCTCCTACAACGCTATCTACTTGAAACGTATACTTACTCGTATCTTCCTTTCTATCGCTGTGTACACTCTTTTGGTACGTGGCAAAGGCATCGGAAAGGCCTGGTTCTGCTTAATATGACTGATGAACCTAGCTCATACTTTTTAGTTTAATTATTTGATATCGTTCCCGGAGTCATGGGCAGGGCCATCTCTCACAAGGGATGTCCAAGTCATATCGCACTGCACTGTCCGAGTGCGTGTTGTGTCACATGTCTCGGATTTTATTGTTGTTGTACGTGCCGATTTACTCACCATGTTTTCCTTCACCGTTATTTGGAGCGAACACTCCGAACACACATATTTTGAGAAAGTCATAAATGTGCGGGACCAATCCCACAGAGGGAGAACCATAGTGTGGATTTAGAGTCGAGTATGAGAGGTATCTCGAGAGATAGTATAACGATAGATCATAAGAGAGGGCTAGGTTTCGGGGGTAGCCGAGTCACTTCTAAGCTTTTGCGTTTGCGTTTGGTTAAAACCCCAACTCCACTATGTAAGTACTAGACTAACTAAACGATGTTACGTAACTATTTCAAAATGAAAAATTTATTTATTTATTTATGAGGAAGACCAACAGCCGAAGCCAATTAATTGTCCTAACGGATAGAATAATATATATTACACTTATTAACGCAAACATGACATTAACGCATCGATACACAAAGAAAAAATAGAAAAGACGTAACAAAATTTCGAAATTGAGTAAGTATACATCCAAATGAAGACAATAATCAGAATATTGTAAATAATATAAACAAATGAGTCTAATTATCAAAGAAGTCGCTACTAAGCAGCCGCCTCGCCGAGTTCACTGATTCTTTATTGTAGAGCTGTGTGCAAAAGGTGTTCAAGTTGATTAAAATCAGTTATCACTTCATATTGTTGAGCTATGGCAAGGGAAATTGATTTGTTTATAGCTCAATAACAAAGAATTAATATGTACAATTGTACTTTAATTACATTCTCATCATACATTCGTATGACAAAGACAAAACAACAAAGGAAACTCAGTCAAATGATCAACATCATAACAATATTCCTGTCAGCGAGTCGTAAACTCAGACAATGGTGGAAGATGCTGACCCAGACAAGGCGCGTCATTGTCCAGAATAGCCAGGTTTACACTATTTACGCGATATTGTGCTCGACATGGAGTTTGTATAAAGTTGGCACGGAGCCGCCAGTGTGCGATGTACCCAATTATTCTGTTGTTTGGAGCCAGAATAATTCTCACCAAGATACGCTGTGTTTCCTGAAATGGACAGCGATTTTTTACTCATTGGAATATGACTGTAATAATATTATTTATTGTGCTAACCGAAACTAACTACAGCAGTAGTCATTAACTTTCATGAGTGCCTCTTTGGGGCCCATGTGAATAAACGATTTTGAATTTGAAATTGATGATTGTGGCTTTTTTATTTTGTGTGGTAGTATACTTATTAGGTGACTAATATGTATTGCAAAATTACATTGCCCTTGCAAATTTTGTTAAGCTTGCTTTCTATTGACGGAGTTCACCAAACTCCGATTTGCTCAAAATTACGTGCAGCGCGTGAATGACAAATAAGACTTTGCAGGTTAATTTAGCAACGACGCTATCTTTTCTTTATAAACTCGAATTGAAATTTCAACCACTTAATATAGAATAGAATCTTAGTAGAAACAAGCAATTTTCTCGCCTGATAGTAAGCGACACTATTGCCCATTACAGTTCTGTGTCACCTAGAAACTTTTCATACACAGGTCAAAATCCTGCGCGGCAAAGCACTGGGCTCATCACCCTGAGGTATTAGATGTTAAATCACTTTCAATCCTGTAATTTCACTAGAATCTTTTCTTTCAATCCGAAACACAGTAATGTTTGCGTATTTCATTAATTTCTTTATTTCGTATAATATATAAAAGTATCTATTGTATGCTCGTCTATTCTAAGCCCGCGAAACAGGCGCCGCATTGCAACCGTGTTACCACTTCAAATTGATGACCTGTCACCTGCAATGCAACTGCTGCTAGTCGGCACTTGGCTGCAGCACAGCGCTGATTAGATGTTCTATAATTACGCTGTTAATCTTCAGGAAATGTCACGAGAAAAATTACTGATTTTACTGCCGTAAATTAATTCTCTTAGAAATATATTTTGCTATAAATATATTTTTATACTCGAAAACCGTTTCCATAACCATAATCTCCGGAACTCTTCATCTATTCATAAATTAATACTTTTGATACGCTTTAATAAAGAGGCACATAATTGGCATGCATATAAAGCTTGAAATAAAAAAACCACGAGTATAAATAAAAGACAATAGGTTTTTTTTTTAATTCAGACAACAGTGTTCAAGTTCAATCAACTCGAGAGCGAACCCTTTGATCCTGCTGCGACCTTGTGCGCGCCGGACGCGGACGGACATGACAAGTGGAAATAAAAGTATGATCTATTTCTGCAGCGCGAGCGGGTAAACAAACTCCACGCGTCAGGGTCTGCACATGTGCTATTTAAATGTAATGTTGTATCGATGCGCAATGACGAATGCGGAAAAACTTTAACACTAAGACCATAAGCTTCGAGATTATTCTGCTCCTCACCCCCATATAATAAATAGTACCTGGATGACCGATCTTTGCTCGGTTGAAATGACGTTTTCTAATTATGAAACCTAGCTAGATCAATTTATCGCCCCCGAAACCCCCTGCATACAAAATTTAATGGAAATCGTTTCCGAGATTCACATTATATATATACAAGAATTGCTCGTTTAAAAGTATTAGATATCACAAATCACAAAATGTTTATTGCTAAAATCTGTGTATAAAGATCTTACAAAAATATTGTTAGGTTTCAACAGTTGCTCTTTTCGGACGTGCAATTTAAAATAATAGGTACATAACGAACAACACAACATAATACAATATTACAACATTGGCTAGTCTTCATACCTTGACAGCATTTTATTAAACTTAACCTAACTTATATACAATATTACTAGAACTTATTATTTATCGCAGTATAATTTTATATTATAAAACGCTTTAGAAATTAGCCAGGTTCTTAAGTTGTTTTTAAAATGGTACTTGTTTAATATTTTAAGCTCTATAGGTAAGTTATTATAAATTTTGATTGTTGAGTAAATTTAACTTTTATAAAACATGGTATTGTTTCCTTGGGGTATGCAGATATTGTGTTTATATTTAGAGCGTAGATGATCATTACGGCTGGAGTGAACATCGAAAAAGTAATGTGAGTTGCTTTTTACAAATAAGCACATTTCATAAATGTACTTGTTAATGTGAGAAAATTATGTTCTTTATATATTTGACGGAAGGTATTTGGCTCTAAGGTAGGCTTAATTATAAAGATATATCCGATAGGTGCTTAATTAGATTCTTATCAGATACACCACGGAGACACACTTATAAGAAATTTCTAAATGCAGAAATTTGTGTAATGGATGTAATGCATGAAAATTCAAATTCAGTATTGTTTAGAACTAGCCGTGCCGCGCGGCTTCCTTCGCGTTTATCAAGTATAAAAGTAGCACATGTGTTAATCCTAGGTATAACCTATGTACATTCCAAATTTCATCCTAAGCTGTTCAGCCGTTACAGCATGAAGAAAACTCAAACATACTTACACACACATTTGCACACTTACACACAAACTTTCGCATTTATCATATTAGTGTGATAGGTTACTAATACACGCGGGCAGAGCTGTACGACAAATATCTATAAAATAGTTGCATTAATATTATACTATAGATATAAGAATTCGTTAAAACAAAAGTTCAAAGCTGCAAAATTATTATCTTAAATGAAGTGAACATGACTAGACACAAATAAACACATCCCACGTAAAACCGTACATATTCTGAATATCTAAACTCTCGATTTATTGTTCTCAAATGCCTGTTTTACCTATTTATAAATATAGATAGAGCAAGAGAACTGCTTTCCGTACGGCCGATTTCTTTCATTCATGCGAGAGTTCTAGAGAAGTATCTACTCTCTATTGATGGCTATCATCGCTCTACATCGGATGATTTGCATCAAACGTGTTCAATGTCTCCAGCATTGTTATAGTGGTCATAAAATGAGCATCATCATTACGTTTCGCATGACATGAGATCAGTTATTTAGAAAACAAACAAAGTCGCGCTATTAGCGGACGACAATCGAGCGAACCTTACTACGTTACGGTTCACGTAATTCACACGTGTGTAGGGATATAGGTGAACAACCCACATACCCAGTACCTTACTGTTTTCATAGTAAACATTAAACAATATAGTGTAAGATGCGCGCCTACATTATTGCCGTTTAAAGGCACGCGCGGCCGCGCTCGCCACGCGCGCGGCAAACTCGCCGGCAAAAATAACACGCCCGGACTTTACGCGCGCACAAACAACACAACCACCGGCACACGCCACGCCAAACTCTACCTTGCTTACTAGGATATAGGGGGGAAAGCGCAGGAAAATGCAGACGCCACTATATTTGGCGAGGTGACGTCAGAACCAGCAAAGCGCGCAGTCCGGCCCGCAATCCCGCGCAGATCGGTTCGCGCCATAACATGACAAATTAATTAAAAAATATATATCCATAATTCATGGTTTTATAATTTGTAGTAATTCATTAGTACAGTTAATGCAGTACCTCGCAAGTAGTCGACCCATTTTCGATTGTTCGGCGTTGTAGGCGATATTGGTGGTGTAGTTTTCAGGATTGCGCTCATCACTTCTCCAACGTTTGGTGAGTTTAATTTCAACATTAATTGCTATTTAATATTTGGCTAATATTTGTTGATTTGTTATGGGCAATAGTAACTTGTAGTAGTCCACAAAATATTTACTAACTATAATATACCTTAGCAGTAATTAACCCTTAACATCTCAGTGCACTATGCTTAGACTCAAAAGCTACCGCAGCCAGAGATTACTTCCCAACCGCACACCGCTCCGGTTCGACGTTCCGCGTTTATTTTTACCTGCTGCAACGAATCAGAAGTTCAACTAATTTTAGCTTCCAAATTATAATTATGCAACGACTTTACCGTGGGACACACGGTCGCTACGGCTGTCAAATCTGACATTGCATCAATCATCGTTCGGAGCCGCGACAAGTTCGCCGGCCTGCGAGGTCGCTTGCGACACACCACCACAAATAAAACAAACATTTGTGTTTGTGACATTATCTATTAGTGAAATAGAAAAAGAAAACTGAGAAAATAGACTATACAGCTGCTGCTGGCTGGAAGTCAAACTTTAAATAGTTTCTGAATGAAGATTATCTTTGCATCTAGTGATTTAATGACAACGACTTGCCAAGCATCAGCAGGCTTGTTTTGCAATTCACAACATGTACGCTAAAAAGAAACAAAAATGTTTGTATCAATCTCGAATGTGCCTGATGCTACCGAATACACTTCATGCGTATTATAGATCGTCGTTCTTAAATTACCTGTAAGCACGAACTTGGAAGTATTAACTGTCTTTCGACACGACACGACAAAGAAAGCGTATTTCCTCTGCACGATCACGCGGTACACCGGATCTTTAGCTGCGAAGAAAGCCCTCATCTATAGAGAATAAAGAAATTACAATAATCTGTCTCAAATGTCGCATTGTTCAAAACAAGTCTTGGTACCAAAGTCAAAACTCCTAAAATCACCCCATACTCAATTATTACATAATAATTGAAACGCAAGCAAAGCTTAAAAAATCCGACTCCATCGCTTATATTTCGGTTTTGGCTAGACCGATTTCGATAAAATTTATATGGGACCACCTCTGAAGTATACTCTACCATACAAAAAAAGAATCATCAAAATCGATTCACAATTGGTGGAGATATCACGTAACATATATAAAAAAACTCCTTTTTTGAAGTCGATTGAAAAACGGAATATAACCATCAACTGGATCTCGTCGTGGGACGAACTCACAAAACGTACGGGAAAAGAACGCCTATTGTGGACGTTGGCGATTTGAGTCGGGTTTTAGTTTTTGTATTATTTGTAAAAAATATTTCTAAGGGAGGGTCAAGTAGAACAGTGAACATTTTCATGTTATTAATTGTATAATTAAATAATAAAGCTGCAACACTAGGTCAGCAATCCGACACTCGGTGCGGTTAAGACATAGTTCTCAGAACTGCACAAAGGGGCAGTTAATTCGATACAATCAACATTGGACGTGCATTGGAAGTGTTAACAATAATCTTAAAATCTTACATAATAATTAACATGTAACTCCCATTTGAGGCAAAGCCATTTGAAAGCATTCATCGTGTAAGATGATGAGTGTCTTAGTACTACTTATCTAATATATTCCTTTTTCTGTTACTGTCCATACATACTAAGGGTTTCCTCATTCGAATGTGGGAGTTTAATATTATTTTGTTTTTTTTTACACTAAACAAACCGGCAAAATCCGACACAATGACGTGTCCATTGAATTGGCTTACATTATAATCACTACAAACGAAATGCTTGTGTGTGATCGTAAAAACGTTTTTATGTTAGAGCAGCAACAAATATATCTTAATTTTATTGTTTATACATCTGCCATAATATTACACTTAAAATGTTTCGTCGGATATCTTTATTAATCGCTTTAAAGGAAACAGACACGCGTTAACGCTGTAAACTTACTAATTAATGTTAATTAGCTATATGATATATAATAATCCTCCTCATTGATTTCGATGTGAGCGGCTATAGAAAATACAGATATTTTTTTCTAATATGAGCCCTAATATAGCTAGCAACAATCCTACTAATATTATAAATCCGTAAGTTATTGTGTGTGTGTAAGTATGTTTGTTCCCTCTTCACGCTTTAACGGCTGAATGGATTTGGATGAAATTTGGAATGTACATAGATTATGCCTAGGATTACAATTAAAACAAGATTATTTTTTTTTATATTTTGTAAATACTTGCATAGACAACTTAGCACTCACCATTCGTACCTATACAAACATAATTACACACGCACACACCCACACACATACACACACACACACACACACACACACACACACACAAAACATACACAGATATACATACTTTAAGAAGCGATGACTGTATGTATCTATAATATTTTAAATATATAATGTAAATCCGTTTTTGGCTGTAGAAGATATCGTAAATTATAAACTATGTTAATTAAGAGCTGAGGATTTAGTAAAATAAATAAATAAATAAATTACATTTTACATAGGCCACTTTTTAACTTGATAATAGCGGGCCAAGCCGCGGGGCACGGCTAGTGATTAATAATTATTACTAAATTATCTAAATGACAAGGATGCATCGAGGCATATTCCATAGAAGCTTTATTGCAAAAACATAGGGGTTGCTTAGAGTTATTTCAAGACGACAGTCAGTAGTGCGAATACAGCAAATAAACGTTTCGTCTCTTAGGAGCGCTGAGAACAATCTCAATTTTTATTTTGTCGCCCATAATAATATATCACAAAAACAAGACACGTCGTAAACTTCAGGACTAAACTATAAATGAACGTAAATTATGTTATACTAGCCGTGCCACGCAGCTTCGCCCGCTATTATCAAGTTAAAAAGTAGTCTATGTGTTAATCCTAGGTATAATCTATGTACATTCCAAATTTCATCCAAATCCGTTCAGCCGTTAAAGCGTGAAGAAGGAACAAACATACTTACACACACATTTACACACTTCCACACAAACTTTCGAAATTATAATATTAGTAGGACTACTAATAAGGGAATGAGAGTCAGATGAAACAAATAAGCTTATGTGAAGAATGAAGAGTTTCGCTTTACTACAGAAGATAAAGGCAAAAATATAACTGACAACCGTAGCGTACAATTACTTATCTATTGATAGAATCTTGGAGCTTTCTATGTCTGAACGATCGTATTTAATTAAGTTACGTCGTTAATATTATAAACAGTTATTATTATTATACAGGTACATAAACTAAATGGGTAAGCGCACAAACACGATAAAACAACAACTAATTAATAATATTACAAGAAATAATGGAGAGGTATCTTTCTTTTTGCTACGTATATTTTTATCATATTAATGAGTTCCGGTCAGAAGAATCTTAAAAATACAGTTTATGCTCTATTTAAGAGTGTAAGTCGTTGGATAAGTAATTATGAAGCGTAGCGATGTAAAATAATGCTTCGGGGCAACACGGACAGCCGTATCAGTGTTGGCAAAAGGCTGGGTAGAGTTTCGCTTGCACTTTACACATCGGGCAGTATACAACTACGATTCAGTAAACAAAATCTTCTGCACTATTTTGAATATATATCGTTAATAAAGAGCTTGACCGATGCTTTTAAATTAATTATAAAAAGAAACAAAAATTTGTGTCTCTACTAAGCATATAGACTTCTATTGATACTTTAATCTAAGAGAGGATACTTTAATCTAAGTTAATGTAAAGGATGATACATGAATGCAAACTTGTGTGTTATTTTGTAACAGTTCGAGTAACATTGGCAGTGAAATTGTAATTAAATTTGTCTTAATATACCGATTGGATTCGAATAACATGCCAAATAATAACTAAAGCCGGGACGTGGTAAATGAGCGGTTGCGTGTAGATAAGTCGCAGAGCGCAAATAAATTAAATTCTGTTTTCTCATTCATTATGCAACGCTTTGTTTTATTCAGTATGAATCCGTTCAGGAATTACAGATCTATTAATCAATTACTTAATTTTAACACAATCTTAAACAAACGCTCGCTTCCTTTTATAGTGTTAACTGGAGGCAGTCCTGGTTACAGGAATTTTCCGGCTGGCTGAAGGCATCAGACGTAGCTAATAAATCATTGTCTCACAGATAATTACAACAGACCGAAAGTTTCACGTGCTCTCCGATTAGTCTCATTTTTCTAGTTCCAATTGTACACCATAGCACTTTTCCAAGGCCAATTAAATAGAAATATTTATGGAGAATCATTATTTATCAAGGTACTATTCATATTGAAATATTTGAAAAAAATGCCAACCCCCCGAACTGCAAGGCATCCCTTTCCGCTTGTCATCCGCTTCCGCTTCCGCCGTAAACAAGGTCCCTCCCGAATCGTAACCTGAGGCGGACGTTCACACTGGGCTATTAGAGCTCGCCTGTGCCGAATATACTTTGACTGGTAAGCCAGCCTAAACTGGGTCAATTGCACCAGGATCGATGGATCACGGAGAAATAGGGCAATATCGATCGCTATTGTTGAACGCCGATGATGAAATGTAGCGCTCTTGTTTTTGTTCATGGTTAGAAATAGCTAGCTAGTTTGCTTTGAAGCTATTATATAAATTCCTATTACATTTTATTTTAAATAACTTTTATTATATTATGATTGATATTATCTACACTCAAAGCCCCACGACTCGTGTCGTGACCATCATTCCTCAGACCAAACCACCATCATTCTTACATAAATAATAAGCCTGTAGTAATAACTCCAGGTGATGCCAGTTCCATATTTCATTTACACAAACTTTCATTTATGTTAAAGCTTTTATGCTTGAGGCGCCTATGATTTTCGAATTTAGTGGGTTTGTGAATGTTTGTCTGTTTTGCTATCAATACCACCATGACTAACTCGATTCAACGATTGATTGATTGATAGTTCCTTCAACATTAACAATTTCTGTCAAAATCGATGCTGAAGAGCAGAAATCGGGTTCTATTTCCGTTGGCAACACCCAAGGGAAATTTGTGTTTCTGGTTCTGGGTGCGATTGTGTGTTTGTCATGTGAATACTTCCGACACTCAAATACAAATCTTCGAATTTAGTGTGGGCCTGTCAGTGTTAAATTCTTTATTATTCAACTACTGCTAGTCAGAAGTTTATAGGCGGATCACAAAGCAGGAGCGCTCCATAAACATCCGGTCGTTGTCGCATTATAATAATAATTATTAACTAAACCGGTAGACAGACTAGTTTCTAATATACTTAATTGTATTTCTATAAATATCCCTTTCCACGCAAATCAATCACAAGCCATATGGCAAACAGGTCTTTATTTACAGCGTCCCGTGACGCAACGTTACCGCGCCCATGCTTTGTTTCACTGACAGAAATATACCAGCTGCGGCGTCAGCTTTATTAAAACTACGCTCTGTTTACTTAGTATTTTATTGTCAGTGAGAATGTCAAACCCACACTCCTTGTTACTGTGGATTGGACTTGAAACTGTTCAGTTCTTCACAATGAAGACAATTTCTTGGGATTCGAGATCGCTACTTTATGATGCGACTGTGAAATGATGGCATACAGTCAGAACTGTATATTTGTCATTTTACACATTTGATTTCAGTGGACTGAATGGTATGTGTTCAAAGATACAAAATAAGGTTACTCTCTTTTTTTCATATTTTATTTTTATTCAAGATAGGAAAACGTTTGACCACTATCTCACGTGATGGTAAGTGACGATGTCTTTGATGATGGAGCTCGCAAGCTATATCAAGAGAAGAAAGTTTTCTGTATTCGATATTTCGTTTGCATGACGGAAAATCAATTTTACTGTGTAAATAATTCGTTAACTTTGTACCAGTATATACCTAACACAGACCCTGTCATTATTTCGTTTGAAAAATCTTTCAAAGGTTTTGTGTCAGGCATTTTCCTGAAAGCTTGTTTTGACACAATCGGCCCAAAAACATTACAGAACATTTTCCCAGTACTTGCGCTCCCTTTACGCATTTCCCTGAATCCCCACGTGCGAAAAGCTCGAATTGAGTTGGTGCCAAACTGCGCATCTAGCGGTGCGTCGACCTTACGTTACGATACTTGTGTCCGTCTGTCTGTATACGACTATCTGTGTGCGATGTATGCTCTTCCTTACCGAATTAGGTGCTTGGCGAGCGACGCGCTTTCCCGAAAGGGCCAAGGTTTTTGTTTTCCTCCTCGTATTATACGCCACATCTACATGGCGTGTGCGCAACTGTACTTGCGGCTTTTATTTATTCGTCGTCATACTTACAGCGTATGTTTATACGGCATATGTACTTCGTTGTTTATACGTCGCAAATATAGATTTATGAGTGCGGTATGCTTCCGGGAGATGTTAGATCATCCTACGAATTGTAAATTTGGTTTTATGCGTGAAATCAATGCCAGATCTTTAGTCCCAGAGTTTAAAGAAAAATTTAAAAGATACAACACTCTGTAAATTTAGTTTACAAGGCCTTATTTTCCAAAACATTTGTGTAATATCATCTAAGACCAGCTAAATAAGCAACAGCCGTACATTTGTTACCCGTCGCCGCTCGCTCTCATTCCATCTACCATCTACGGTATCAATCAAGTGCAAGAAATCAATATCCACTTACTGTGACCACTACAATAACTACAATAACCTGCAGAAATAAACTCTAGCTGAAATGACATAGAGCTTACAATAATCTGAGGGTAGTTCAGTTTTCTCAGATGCGGAGAAAGACAAGTGACGTAGCTTTAAGTGCTGTTAATAATCATATACGTTACTACAAAAACGTCGATACGGTCTGTATTTGAGCGTTACTAATAGGATAATAATTAATATTGATGGCTTTGCTCCGTTACAGACGTTTCTGTAGCCCGAGACGTTTGCTACACAAGGCGGATACTCTAGAATTGATGTAATTAGCAATTACAGCTTTCTTGCGTGAATCATACGCTCGTTAACAAGTTGTGTAATTTTATGTCTTTTTAAGTAGTGGTGTGTACTGTCTGGTTTTTATGCTTTAACTTTCATAATTGAACGGACGTGTGCTTGTACCTCATAATAATGTATAGAAATATATATGTAAGATAATTCTTTTCACAATATATATCATAATTCGCCACACAACACTTCATCTATCTACATAAATGAAAATCAATAATTATTAGGCAAAATATATTTTCCCAAGGGAAATTTGTGGTACTTGGTGTGATTGTATGTGAGTGATGTAAATGTTTCCGGCACCCGATACACATATTTGAACTTAGCGTGGAGCTATGAGTGAAAGCGTTTATGTTTTCACTAGTGACAGCGCGTAACTTGGAAAGCGAACCCTCATAAACAACAAGGCGGCTAAAACAAAGCATTACACAACACTTTAAGGCTAGGTACCTCATAACTTTTCTTTCACTCGCCACAATGGCCACTTTGAGCTGTTGAAGTGGTTGTGCATTTTCCGCATTTTACCACTTTCACCACTTTTCATTATTTTGCTGCTGTTGCGGTGTGTTTACTGCCATGTTGTATGTGATAAAGTTTTTTTTTGTTCAATATACTTTGAGTCTATAATTATTTTTTCAATGTCTGATTTTTAAATCTATTACTTTACTTGTAATTCAAGGCACAAAAATTTCAAATTTTCTCGCCAAGGAAAATTTGTGTTTCTGGTTCTGGTTGTGATTGTGTGTGTAATGTGAATGTTTCCGGCACCCACGACACAAGTCTTCGAACTTAGTGTGGGGATGTGAGTGTGAAAGTTTTTTTGTTTTTTTTATGTTTTATATCAATTAAAAAAATATACGTTATACTATGTGTTATGTTAAATTTAAGGCATATACATTTGAATGAACATACTTCTTACTGCGCTACCACAATTTTTCTTGCACTTCCTCGGATGACTGGCAGAAAATGCTGTATTAGTATTAAGTCATCCGTGTACAACTACAAACGGCAATTGGCCCGTTAACAGTTGATCTGTGAAAAGAAATTAATATGTAAATGAATGTCATCTTTTGTCTATATTTTCCCACTATGTGGAGCTGCATTGCACAACATTAACTCTTCCCGAATTAAAGAAGAATTGTTGTCATCTCTTATAGTAAGTGACCATTGGCCTTGTGCTAACAGAAAAAATGCAATTAATACGATTTTCATCCACACTATCGTCTATTAATCTAACTGTCGTTAATAGCCTAACCTTCGTAGTACACTAATCGACACTAATGTATTATTCCATTTGTGATCACGAGTGTTATAATAGTTCAAAATCAGATACATGTAGTCCAACATGTTAACAGAACAACCATTCTCCAATAATCCGGCGGGTTTGAACAGTAGCAGAACAATCCGTTAGTAGTGGTGGAAGTGTTGGTAATCGCTGCGCGTGCGCATCTAGTGTAACAATACGTCTCGTGTCCGTCTGTTGTTACCGTTACAGCTTGTTGCTAATCGCTTCTGTAGGAGATGATCTGGATGATAGCGCTGATCATTATGAATCTCGAACCGGTTTATAAATGAGTTTCTTTTTTACTCGTTACGCTTCGGTAATTCATGTCTCGTGTGGTATGTTACGGGACGTGCCTATTATCTTTGGCATATATTGTAAACTTACATTACCGTACCCCGTAACGTCGCCCGCTTGGAATAAACCTACACAATTCCTTCATTTAAACTAATTCGCTACCAAACACCATAGGACTACTTTGAGTTTTATGTAAGTGTAGGTGGATATGAATTGGCTCACTATTAAACTATTTCAATCGACCTCACCGTATTTATTGCGTTTTTTGGTTTATACCAAAGTGTGTGTGATTATTCACTCAAACTAATTAAACTGCGCATATATAATCCTGTTATCTCAAAATCTTGATACTTACGTGTGTAAGTACGATCTTTCTTTAATCAAGTTTTATGAACTGCAAAAATTACGAGTTTTAAGAAAGGAGAACGTAAATGTGTTTTCTTAATATAACTTCACTTAATTTTACTTTCATTTCTGCGCAATAAAAATGTTAATAATAATGTATCCACTCGTAATGAGACAATCAAATTTACTAAACATTAAGTCCATCAAAATAAGCATTAATAATACAGGCTAGTAATCAACCACGAAAAAAAATATTTTAAAATCTCTCTCCCGCTTTAATCGAACCTTTTCAATCACTAATTTTATTCCAGCTTTGATCTTAAAGCCAAAAATAAACTAATCGGATATATTTAATGTAGCATCCGTTTCAATGCACTTGACATTCGTCTGCATACGAAACGAAATGATACGAACAATATTACACTGGAGCAATATATTGCTGTGCTCTGGCGCATGCTATTTTTAAACTTCGGTAGTTAGCGGCGTGTGACCTGCCAAAAATGTGGCCCAGTGATCTTCTAGAGATAGCTAATATTGTAACGCGGTAGCGAATAATTTCGGCCACTGTTGTGGGCTACGTTGGTCTACTAGGTGTCTCTACACGATGTATGTCTATCTTTAGTCTTCATGATCTGATGCGTGACGATGGTAATAGACCCGGCGGCATGACTTTAATTCCATGGAAGATGAGACGGCTTTTAGTGTGGGATGCAAATTGTGTCGATAGGTACTTTAACTCCGTCACATCTTCCTGAAAAACATAATGGGGCTGGCGCCGCGGCAACTTCGGCAGAGCACCGCAAACGGCGAAAATATGGAAACCTCGGCAGTGGTTACATATTTGAGCCGTTTGATGTTGAGTGAGACACTGGGCCCATGGGGACCGAGTGCTCATTCTATTTTAAAAAATCTATCAAAGCGCCTGGTTGAGGCGACGCGTGATCTAAATGCTGGTACTTATTTGGATCAACGTATTAGCATTGCAGTTCAGAGAGGCAATGCCGCCAGCATGATGGGAACGCTACCCAATGGAAGTGGGCTTGAGCACCTGAGTTACCTATAAGCTCGATGTCTTTTAGGTAACTTAGGTCTTTGCTGTTTTAGTTTTGTTTTAGGAAATATAGGCAATTAGCCCATACTTTCAATTAGTGTATCTCACCAAACCAAATATCTGGTAGCAAGCACGTTCCTCAGAAACATATAACCAGCCTCTTCCATAAAACAAGTATTAGCGATATTTTCTAAGAATCGCACAAAACCCTTTGAAAAAAGAAAATAACCTTTGTCGACAGCCGACACCTTGAGCCGCCGGCTATGAGTCAGGCACATCCGATAGCGAGTGGTTGTGTTGCATTCCTCTCACGCGACGCAGCTAATTCCGGAGGTAGAATGTGTCCTTGCTGCAGCTATGCAGAGAGCAGGGAAACGAAGCTTTAATTACATATATGTTTTTCAACGACTCTAACTTGGGAAATTGTTTTTGTGTACTGCAACATTCAAATTTGATAATATTTAAAGTACCTACATTATTAGAATCTATAACTAAGATGTACCATTGAAACAGGCACTTACCTATACGACATTCTCCTATCGACAGTTTAGTAAAAGTCTTTATGGTCTTTATCAGGCATTGTGCAAAGACTTGAACCTAAAAAGCATTTAACTTGAATTTTAATTCAATATTAAAATAGTTAACTAACTTAGATCTTTGCTGTATATATGTATATAGTTTTAGTTTACTTTTAGGAAATATAGGCAATTGTATCGCCACTAATTCTTATTATTGTAAACAAAGAATCCTGATTGTTTTAAGTATGATGCGCCACAATGATATGAGACATGAGTCATAAATGCGCGTGAGTCGTTCTGTCGCCGTCGCTGATGCTGCCAATGGGATCCGGTGACGATCAGCTGATGTGAGATCTATGATTTCGTGGTCATATTCTATTATCTGATCGCAATGTTTACAAAGCTTATACATTAGAAGTGAACATTTCTTTAGGCGCGTTGAGCACTTTTTGGGTGAACAAAAATCTTGGAACTCGCGTCATCGCCACCGAAAACTTTCCATGAGCTATATGTATACTGTGTATATAATATATATATACTATATATAGTTAGTTTTCACTTCTATCGGTAGTCCCCAAAGAGAGCCCCACATGTTTTTCTCGAGAGCACTGTTAATGGTCAAGACATATATAATAAATTGCTCTAATATAATAAGCTATTTTATGAAAGCTTCCTAATCGATGACGATAAGCATGCTTGCCTAGAAGATACTTTCGCCTTGAAGACTCCCAGTTTATACCGTTCGGGGAACAAAGACGCTGGTAATGTGTTCCACTCCTTCGCAGTACGGATGATAAACGTAGAAATGAAACGCTTCGAGCGACTGGAGATATGTCAACCATGAATGGATGACGTTTGACAGTATGTATTGTTGTTAGATGGTAAAACGGGCATGGGGGAATATGCTCGTGTAATTCCGGCGCACATTCTCCATAATGTAAATGATAGAATACCGATAAGCTTACGACCTTATGTCGGTGACCGAGACTTTGCAATTTTGACTCGACTTACTCCCAGATATTTAGCGAAATCAAAAAGTGCCTTCTGCTTTTATCGTAACAGTTTCAAATAACATAATATTCACTAACCATTGCGTATAAAAATCATCGCTTCCTAATCGGTGGTCCTACATCCCCGGGCGCGGCACACTTGGCACGTGCCCCTTCGCGCTTGAGTCACATTCATCGATACAATTGGCTGGCATCAATCACTGTAGTGTCGTGTCGTGTCGATGACTCGCGCGATACAGCACGATACGGTATCATTGCACTATTGTAATCGTAATAAGAGTGTGAAAAATTCTTTATTGTTGTAAGCACGTGTGCTAGTACTAGAGTACATGTTGCGCAATGCTATAATTATAGTAAGAAACGCGTCACTTAGTAGCATTTTCTGGAAAGAAATAACCTCTATAGCTATCCATCAACATCTGCGACAACATTGTTGTCGCCTACTGTTGCTGGCATAAGCATTTTTTACCCGACTCGGCGAAGCAAAAGGGTCTTTGACCGGTATGTGTGTATGTATTTTCATCTGTTCCCTCATAACTTCTAAACTTCTTCTCATAATTTGATAAATGAAGTGTCGTAGGAAGCGTCTTGTCTGTCCGTTCATTATAGGCTATTTGACGTCACATTTAATTGAAATGGCGCTCTTTAGGGAGCACGAAGTCAGGAACAAAATTTTCATTCCCTCCTAGTGGTGGTATCAGTAATTTTATTAATAATATTTTTTTTCAATTTTAAACAGTAATTTAGGGCTAGGGTAGTCAGGTTTTAGTTTTTTCGTTTCTTGTTGTTTGTCCTCTTCACGTGTTCTTACTGTTTTCACGCCATACATCTGACGTCCCGCGCCACTTCGACCCTACCCGTTCTTACTACTCACTGGTGGTTATTACCATTCACGTATAATATTGGTCAAAAAATGTACAAAATTAAGAAGAATTAAGTAACGGAGAAGCCAAAAATTACACAGATACTAACTTTAATACGCTCAAAGTACAACATAACTGTATAAGATTAATCATTTTGATGTAAACCAAGAATAATAACCTATTTTAACAAAGAAATATTTTTTTCTGAGCTATATATATCGCAGATTTTTTCGGGAAACTCGTGAAGACCTACATTTTTGCCATACATAGTAAGTATTCATTTACGTGTAGCCGTTTAGTCAGCGTACGCCGATAAAGCGGCCAGTTAGCTAATACTGAAAGCTAACTATTATCCCAATAAAACATAGCCTACGATAGCAATAGTGTAGCTATCTATTTGTTATGGAATTTTCAGAATCAGATCAATAGTTTCAGAGATTACCTTTTACAAACAAGCAGACAATCTTCACCTCTTTATAATATTAGTATACATAAAGTTGAATAGCAACACTTGGCTTGTTATGTAGAGTTAAGATATATTTGTGAAGGAAATCAGAAATGACTACTTCGCTTACTAGTACTTACCTGCCAACAAAAATATCACCATAAGTTTGAGATGATACGCAAAAAGCGTGATTTATAAAATGGTCGTCACTACAATATGATCTTGTTTAGTTTGTGCCGTCGGATTCCGGGTTGGAACCGCGCCCATTCACTCCAGATAATATAAACAAACCTTATGGATATCATTATACATTCGCGAATTAAAATGTCTCTAGGTCAAAGAAAAACTTCCGCGGAAACTGAGGACAAACCGCTGATGACGTCATTGTATTTATTTATCGGAATTTGAGAAAATATTGTATTACAATTATAATATTTTGGCAGCGATTGGGCATTGCCATTTAACGTGGCAACGCTGGCAAATTTTAGGTACTTTGGCAAATGGCAGCGGTCTATTAGATTAAGTTTTGTACATATTTATATCTAGTTATAGTAATTTTTGGTTAATTTTTTATGATTATATTTTAAAACTAAATTGAAAATTTGTAACCGGATATATAAGACATAACAAATTAACCACAATAGAGATCTGACATAAACTTTAAGTCTCAGGGAGAGAAGCGTATCGCAGTGCCACGTCAGACTTTGTAATTTTATTGCATTGTGATTATCATCAGGCGAACGTATTACTTATCTCCTTAAAAAACATTATTTATGTTTTGTATTTCATTACCATTTTACTACGAAACGACATCCGCTAATGGTTTAAATCCTTATCACTCGCAAGAAGCGTTTCGCTTCTACTTTCATTACAAGAATTGCTAAAATAATGGAACGCCCTGACGTATCTCTCGAAATGTATAGTGTGGGGTTGCTTTCCATCAGGTGAGAAACGATTGCTTAGTCACACATAAAAATGTAGGTTGTAGGTTAGCAAGAAGTTTAATTTACAAATCATCTTTTAGAACAAAAATCACAAAACTACATCAATGACTAATGTTATTATGAAGAGACCTTTTAAGTTCACAAAAACAATAATTGTTTCGTAAATATGAAACACTTATGCAATTCCGTGTGTAAATATAAAATACAAGTTTGTACATAAAACCTACAAAGTAACAGTAACTGTTCCAACTTATTGACTTTCATAACATTCTTATCTATTTGTTCAATAAAATCGTGACTCTAAATGATCATCAACGCCCAAATACTCCGTCAATCAAAGCGACATCAGTTCTAATTAAAAGTCCATTGATATCTAGCTCTACACCAGATACGTAGAGTCGTTTCGGTAATAGTTTTCTTTTTGAGTGCATCTCGACGCAAAGTAATTGAGATAAATGGTAGATCTTGTGCCAAAATTCTATTCTTAGAATATTAAAGTATACAAGTTATTGAAATGATACTTCGAGATGTTGTAACGTTCATTTTAAATTTATTTTGTTGCGTTAAACAAGAATATATGGGTTAAACGACTTCTACCGAATCTAACAGATTGAGATTCGTTGCCTATGATGATTTGTGCACAGATCTTGTTACAATGCGAATACGATATATGCCTTTTCTTCTGATAATAGACGCGACGCGGACGATGCAACCACGACGTAGTATACAAAACTTAAATGTATATACCTAAAATAATAATGATCTAAATGTATATTATAGGTACTGACTGCTAGCTCTAGTTAGGTGCGCGATTGCCTTTGAAGCAGCAGATATTGAGTTCGATTTCCGGTGGAAACACAAGTATTCTCCACAAGGGAAATTTGTATTTCTGCTTCTAGGTGTAATCACATGTAAAGTCACATGAATGTTTCCGGCATTCACGAGATACAAATGTGTCGTGGATGCCGGAAACTCCACACAACACAACTCCACACTAAGTTCGAACTCAATAAAACTAACTGTGGAGTTGTGAGTGTGATAGCGTGTATGTTATGTATTATATAGGTTGGTAAATCGCAGCAGCAAATCTTGGCCTCAAAATGCTTCTCTAACATTGAGTATTAAAAATACTAGGGGGAGAAAATAGGGATAATTACTGAGTAATTATGTTTTAAAGCGCCCCAAATCGTATTCTGATATCTACCAAAAAGCAGTAAAGTAATTCCAGTTCAAGGTTGGATGCGGCAACTCTGTTTTGAGCTAGACGACCACCCACGAGCATGGCAGATTGTTTCGTTCGCTGAGAAACCCATTTCGCGAAGTGAGCACAGCTGTTGTACTCCTAAATAAGATTGATGATATTTTGATGATTGTGTGTCATCCTGCATCAACATCTTATCTTAAATCATTGTTGATCTAGCAATGCTATAAAAACTTATCACCTAAGATCTTACTTTTGTCTCTATTTTCGCCTACTTTTGTCTAGAGTATAAATAATCTGGGTTTTATCCTGTTTTACACAGTTCGCTGTACAACAGTAGCCCATAGTTTGTTTGTTGTAAGTAACCAGAAAATAAATACATAGTTGTGGACTGTAGCATCTCAGACAATACTTTATCGAAGTAAGTAATAGTGTTTGACTGAACTAACTACTAAAACCAACATAGCCGTCCCAACTAAATATCGAACGACTAGTTTAGAAATTCAATATCTCATTTTATGGTAAGCACATTACGCCAATTGGCCTGATTTCTTCACCGCCACAAGGTCCACTTACCGACTGAAATACTTTATTATGATATTCTCTTTTTACTGACAGACACTGCTTTTCTAAGCGTGTAAAAATAAGCGAAGAAGCGGGCGCGGCCTCCATTGAATAATTCAAGGTTCTTTTCACTACACCGTGTATTCATATATTGCGTTGGTTTAATGGGTTTCGTTTTCAGCGATGTGCGTCACAGATTAATGTTAGAGTGGGCTTAATTAATTCTGATTTAGGGGCTCTTAATAATTAATTTTCATGTATCCAGTTTCTTCGTTTGATATTTAATTTGGCAACTTTCAAGTTAGGTCAGGATTCACTTACGTGGGATAGAGGTCAAACGCTAACTTATTAGAGATAAATAATATTAAAAAAAGAGATGTCTATCAGATTCTAAACCGGATCCGCGACTCCACAATAGATTTTCTTTTTTACCTCTTTATGCTTTGTATTTTTAATATTTTTGTCAAGACACTCCAAAAAAAATTTTATAATGTGTCATTTTTTGTGTAAACAGTTTTTTGTATCAATGATTTTTTTTAAAGTGACTCATTGCATTTCTAATTTCTCCTTACAAATAATTGTATTTTAGACAACCTGGGCATATTCTATGATGATGACATATCCTGACTTGGTCTTTCGTTGTTCCCAGGAGACGGTTCGCAGCGGCACTGGAGGGAAGGTCAGCATCCGCAGAGTTGAGGAACTCGACTTAGATCAGTGCTGGGACGAGAAGCTTCTCAAGAAACTCGTGAGTACTTAGAATCATAACTACTACACAAATCTTTGTTATGACAGAACACCTTTTAGTTTCATTGGTTATTTTATTTTGACGCATATTTATATACCTATCGCATATTATATGAACAAGCGGGACTTGACAACAAGTCTCACTGTCAAGGGCATAGATAAACAAGAGCTCTTCTTCTTAGGCGGGCACTCTTTTCAGAGTAGTCGTGGTTGTGCAGTGAATTTTATATAATGTCAAGAGTTAGAGTTATTTCAAATTATATTGAATTATATTGGTCCCTATTTTCATAAGTTTTTACAATCCATTCACAAAATATTGTGATGAGAGCTAAGGCCGTAAATTACTCTCGCATTCATTAGTTGACATTTACACACTCGATCAAGAAGCGTCGAGTTCAACGCACTTCAAAATTCTCACGTAAGAAAGCTCGCAGCTATGAAAGCAACGCTGCACGCCACTTACCCTCTCACTTTCGTTCGACAGCAAGTCATCCTGCTCATGTATTACTTACTACCTAGTAATTCTAGTAACGACTTGTAGGTAATAAGTAGGTAGAGACGCTAGTAACACTGTGTTGATTGATGTTGCTACTGGCTAGCGTAAATCATTTAGTCGGTTATTTGTCGGTCGTTATTAGGCCGTTATACAGTTCTTTTGTCGGTATTTCATTGTATGATTTCTGCACCAATTTCTAGGCGAAACTTTCTGGAATCTAGATTGAATCCCATTAACATAATTGATATGAAATCTATATATATAAAAAAAATATCTATATTTCCCTTGTTCATCGCAACGCGCGTGAACAATTTCGATAATTCTTTTTTTGTGTTAATTATTGTCAGGAGAAGATTCTTATGAAAGAAATTGTTATCACAGAATACCCGCGATAAGATCTATTTAGATTAAGATTTCCTTTTAGATTTTATGGAGTAATTAATTACCTAAGTTTTATGTGCTAACTGCTGCTTTCTCCTAGGTTTTCTCAATAAGTTACTCAACTACTCATCTTGACAGGTTCTACGTATCTATATATCCTAGACAGCTAGTTAATAAGCTTATTGCAACCCGGCTTATTAGAAATTAATGCCTGCCTGTTAGAAAGGCGGTGCAGTGAGGCGGGATATCTGGTAGAGCCATCTGAAGCCGCTCCTAGAAGCTGTCGATACCTCTCCGCCAGAGTGTGCTTTCGCATCCGTGTCGTATTATACAAATTGAACGCTCTTTGATTTCACACAGGAAACTTTCAACTCGTACTACGACAAAGTCCCATGCAGTAAAGTAGTTTTACGTGACGTCAAGCAGTATCTTTGATTCAGACAAGACGCACCGCGACGTTCTACGGATTAGTAGTTAGCACCTTGTGTTGTGGTTAAGTTACAGGCTATTAAAAAACTCTATTCTATTGAATCATCACGTCACACTTTCCCTCTATTTCCATCATATGACGTAGTGGTTAAATGCTTGCCAATCGAGCATTAAAAAACTGTGGAGAGCCAGTTGCATTCCAGGCCTAGCACGTTTACCACCCTCGGCCTACTTTGACACTTACTAACAGATAAGATAGCGTAGAGTAGAACAGATAGTGGTCAAACGCTAGACCATCAGAGATGAACAAAACTTCATTGTCAAATGCTGCAAAGTGAGTAAATAACACTTATCACGATGTGGATAGGGACGAGAATAAGAATGCGATGTTAGCAAAATGTAAGAATACCCCGCGCTCGCTCCTGGCCTCGCCAGCTGTTGTCTTTACACCTCCGTACCGTGTTAATTAGCTAGTACCTACTTTGCAACCCTTTATGACGTAATTCTGTGTTAACTATATTATGGACTTAAAGAATAGACACTTACACGTGCATCATCTCTTAATTGGACAGTCCCGCTAGGTAATAATCTATTATTTTTTTCACATTATTTTGAATTATTTGAAGCCATTCTTACCTAATGCTTCGACCAACCTTGTCCAAGATATCGTGTTGTGGTATGTTTTTCTTGACTTGCGCCCACATCCACATATGTTCATCGGATAAGGCAGCGTGGGAACGAGTCGTGTTCACCGACTCTACAGGCAGAGGTATTAAATTTCGCAGACTTTACGGCGCGGCGTCAAGTGTTAGCTAAGTAGTATACGTACTTCAATTAATAAGTACGGTGATTTGTTTACATCTTGTCGAAAGTTTGATGACAGCTAGCGTTTAGCCAATGTTTTATCAGTTGGGAAGTATAGTGCGTCTCAAGGATAACATTCTAAAATAAATGTTGGTGCATTACGACAGATTATACGACAGATATATAATTGAAGGTGGTAAAACTGCCATTGTACAATACAAGTATAATTTCAAAATGACTTTATTTGTTTAAATAAAAGTGAACAAAAGTAGTTGAAGCCCCATCTTTTGCTTTAGTGTAATAAACTGTTTTGCAAAAGCAGTGTCTTCCCCAAAAAAATAATTAACTAGTAGTAAGTGCATTATAAAACTTAATTTATAAGGAGTATTGCTAAAAATCATTATATTAAGTTATAATAAAAATAAATTAATTATTGCCGTTTGGTGTTGAGACACTGGGCCCGTGGGGACCGGGAGCACATTATATTTTCAAAAATCTATCAGAGTGCCTGTTTAAAGCGACGCGTGATCAATATGCTGGCATTTATTTGGCTCAACGTATTAGCACTGCAATTCAGAGAGTAATTTATAATTATTGAAAATTTAGATATCATTTGTACTCGGAGTGATAGCTCTATAACCGAGAGAACATTTAATTGGCTTTAAACTATTACATTTGTGAACACGTCTTCCTTAGAAATAATTTAAATTAATTAGTATTTATTTTATTCTATTAGCCGCATTCTAATATAGCTGGGGCATTGGAATCATCCAAGCTATTATAATGTCCGTATTTAAAAACTCCTCAAGTTGAAACTCAAACTTCCTCCCGTCAAAACTTACCGTTTAGACCTTGCGAAGTTTGAACTTAGACCCAAAAACGGTCTATATATCAGTAATACATACAACAATACAATCTAAGTGCCTTGAACAGAAGTGTTTTGTTTTCTAATGAATGGTTACAGCGGTGCTTATAAGTTTGACACATTTTAGTTAAGTACCTAGCTGTTAGTAAGAATTTACGACTACCACCAAAAAACAACAAGTGCCCAAGTGGAGTCACAAGGCGATAGGTAGCTCTACGCTTCCTTACACCCCTTTGCCCGTGCTGACGGCACCCGAACCATTAGTACTGTGAACCTACTAAAACGCTGAGTCCACTAAAAAGTCAACGGCGGAAGTGTCGTCAAAAAATAAACTTAATCGTCCGTCATAGATCCTACGGTGAGCATACGCAGTCACGATGACAATCACAATCAGAGCAAATAGAGAACAAAATAAACAGTTATTTAGAGCGGCAGCCGCTTCCGGCTTCCGGTCTAACATACCTTTAATGTGTACGGTAGTTTATGAGTAGCGTTTTTGTGTGAAGTGTTTGTATGTGTGAGTTGGTGGATTAAGCTAACATTTGCCGTAATGACCATTCAATTACCGTTGAAAGTAAAGGTGCAAACACAGTCTGTTATGAAAAGTATCTACCTGTTTTATGTGTCTAAGTATCTATATATTTTCTATATATATAAATATTCTAATTATTACCGTCTATGACATTATATTAGATTTTGTAATAATGAAATGTTACCATGTTCGGTTTAGATAGTTTACAGCCATGGGATGTACCGTTTGTTACAACTCTGTCTAGAACTAAAGCGGAAACGAACACTAGGCGCTGCAAAACCAGAGCGTCCGTAGCCATGGATTATTAGCTTATAATCTTAAGCGAAAGAGTAGGAACTTCCCAGCGTGAAACCAGTAAACTTTCCACGACCCAGTTGGTGCAGTGGACAGGTGTCTGCCCTCTGCGCCGTGGGTCCTGGGTTCGATTCCCGGCAGGAGCACAAATTCCTTCCCAAGGGATATTTGTGCTTCTGGTTCTGGGTGTAATATGTGTGTGATGTGAATGTTTCCGGCACCCACGATACAAGTCTTTGAACTTAGTGTGGGGCTGTGAGTGTGAATGCGTTTGTTTTTTTGTTTTTTGTTTTTTTTATACGGAAGACTCGCTCATCCGCTAATTTCCACCGAACTCGTATCATAAGTCACCTCTCAGTTCATACATAACTTAGGTACCCAGTAGATTTTAAGTTACAGAAGCAGGCTACTGCTTCGTTTTCACAAGCAACGGCGTATATGTAGGGACATAATATATAGCATATACCCAAAAAAGATGTACGATTTTAAAGTCAATTGTTTATGGTTCCAGTTGGACGAGTGCACGGACTACGAGCAGCGGCGGCGCCTGCGCGCGCGCTTACGTACCCTGATGGCGGAGCAGGAAGGTCAGACCTCTTGCACTCACAATATACACTAGTAGTTTGCCCCGAACTGAGACATCGCGCCTACATTTTGCCTAATAGAGAAATACTTTTGAGGAAAGATTTTTGTACTTGTTGTTTAAGTATTGAATATAACGGGTCTTGCACGTAAGTTTTAGTAGATTTTTGAAGTAGATGATCATGACTGAGCATTCGGAGCTACTTCTCGTATGCAAAAATACAATATCAACGATGTTGCGCCTTTGTTCGAGTAGGAAAATTTTAAGTGTGCGAGTCTTGATTCATAAGACATAGGTCTGCGACAGAGATTGTGTGTATATGATAGGTATTTTTTTTTCTTAATCTTTTCCAGTCTTTGTATGTGAACTGCGTGAAAGGTTCCAGATTGGACTACAATATTTTAAAACGTATCTCATGGCAGTTAAAAAGAATGTCGGGAATATTATATATATTTGTATATTTTAATTTGAATCCGCATGGCATTGCATTCGTATTATTTATTTATTATTGATGTAGAACTTAGATAATAATAATTTACTTTCCATTTGTTCATTTAAACTGGATATTTAATACGAGAAATTATTCGACATGTCATCTTATTGTGAAGTTTAAATGGACATTTTGTTAGTTTTAGCAATAATTAATTATTTAGTTTTCGTGTACCTTTACCGAGGTGTTTATATAAGTGATAACCTATGTTGGCCTAGGTGCTCTCATTCTCATGTTTCTGACTTATTTTGTAAGAAGGCTGTTTGGTTTTCCAAATAAATAAAAATAAAAATAAATAAAATAAAATAATATCAAAATGTTTTATAAATATATCATCTCGTAAAGTCCAATTTATTGTTATTAATAACACCTGAGTTTTTGGGATTTCCATTGATGATTGTGTTATCAATATGGTGTATTGCGAAATACCCCCACCGCTTTTCGTCACACAAATATATATATATTTTTTAAATAAGGAACCATCAAGAAACACGAAAAAAATGTATCGGAAAGTTTTCATAAAAATGATTAATACATTCGTATGGAAGATCCGATAGGTATGTGCTTTACTAAAATCTGTGTATATAACATCAGCTTGGCAACCGGCATTCATCGAATCCGGTATTTACTTTTGCATAACATATGTAAATATTGTTACTGACAATATTTACATAGCATAATACATATATGTGCATTATGTATATATAATAAATATCGTCAGTGTATTGATCGCAAGTGTTCTCCCGCAGCATGCGCGAGTGCAGTGACGGCGGCGCTGGGCGCCGGCGGCGAGGGCGGCGAGGGCGGCGACGCGAGCGACGCACGCGGTGAGTCCCTCCTCCTCCCGCTGCTGCAGGGGCTGCTGGGCGGCGGCGGCGAGCGCCTGCTGGCCGGGCTCGGCGCCGCGCCCGCCGACGTGGTGGCCGACGTGCGCCGCTCGCTGGCCCGCCTGCGCGCCGCGCTGGCGCCGCCCGCCGCGCACCCGCAGGCGCGCGCGCTGCTGGCGCTCGCCGACCGCCTCGAGGACGCGCTGGCCGCCGCCGACCGCCTCGACGGCTGCCGGCGCCGCGCGCGCCGCCGCCCGCGCGCCGCGCGCCACACCGTCGCCGTCACCGGCGAGGAGCTGGACCAGGCGCGCCGGTTCGTCGACCGCGACCGGCTGGCGCTGGCGCCGTCGCCGCCGGCCCCCGAGCCCGCGCCCGCCTACCCCGCGGCGGTCCCGAGCCGAGCGCCGGTGACGCACTCCATCGGCTCCGAGCCCCCCGAGGCGACCCGCGACGAGCCCGTGGAGCGCCGCGCGTCGGCCTCTCGACGTCCCGATTACTTCCGGCACTCGGTGGCCGATGCCGCCCCGCAGCAGCCGAGCCGGCAGTGGCCGCCGCCCGGCTCCGACCGCAGGCCGTCCGAGACGACGAGCAGTATAGCCGCGATCGCGAACAAGTTCGACGCGAACGCCCAGGTCGAGCGGCGGCAGGCGGCGCCGCCCCGCCGCGCCCCGGTGGTGCCGCCCGCGCCGAAACCGGCTCCGAAGGAGGACCCCCAGCGGACGTTCTTCCGGCCGCTGCCGCCGACGTATAACTTTGCGGCGCCGCCGATCTCCCAGGACGACTCGGATCCGCCGTCGAGGTTCGCCGGCGCCAACAATAAGAAGCTGCGAATGAAACGCGCCAACACCATCGACATCGGGCGGAGTCTGAACGGCTACCGGCCGGACGAGGAGGCCCGGGAGGTTCGCGTCGCGCCGGTCGCGCCCGAATTTCGACCGCAGACCGAGAACGACAGGAAATTCGTGGCGTTCATGAAGAAGAACGAGGCGAACGACCGCGAGAGCGTCGGCGTCGGGCAGGCCAACTGGAGCAACAGGTTCGGAAACATCAAGAACGCATTCGAGAGCCGCGAACGCGAGGAGACGGGCCGCTCGGCGAGCGCGTCGTCCTCGGCGCGACGGTTCTGGCGCGCCGCGGAGGAGGCGCCACGTAGCAGGAGCTTCCTCCGGGAGTCCAGCCCCGAGGCCATCAAGCCGCCGTGGGTGGCGGAGCGCCGGGAGCCGGCGCGCATCCCTCTCCCACAGAGCCCGCGCCGGGTGCAGCCGCCACGAGCACCGGTAGCACCACCCGTTCAAGCGCCGGCTCCCGCGCCCCCATTGCCGGCCCCTTACGTTTTCACCCCTACTCGTATCCCCGCTCCCTCCCACGTACCCGCCCCCGTCCATAACTCCGCGTCCGCCTACGTCCCGGCCCCGGCTCCTGTGCCCGCGCCGGCTTCCCTGCCACCCGTCGCGGCTCAATCAACAGTACCGCAGTCCCCAACTCGTCCCATAGTGATCAAACCGTTCGCCGCGCGCCCGATACCCGTCAATCAGTTCTCGCACGCTCCGATGTCCGCGTTCAAGCCGCCGGCGAAGACCCCGTCCCCCACGGTGACAGCGGTGCCGTATGTGTGGAGCCCGCCCTCGCTGAGCGCCGCCGCCTCCCCCTCCGCGGAGCATCCCCCCGCGTTTCCCCTCAGCCCCCGCCCGCTCGCGGCGAACACGCCGCCGTCCGCCCCCTGGCAACCCCTCGAGGCCGACCGGCCGCGGCAGACGGTCGACACCACGCACGACTTCCAAAACGTATACGAGCCGATCGCTCCCCCACCCCCGCCGCCCCCACGGCAGGCGTTCGAGCCGCCCCGGCCGCCGCCGACTCACGCGCCCCCGCAGGCCCCCAACTACCCGGTCAAAGCGATTCCGAGCCAGAACAACCTCGCCGCGCCGGAGCTGGTGCGGCGAGTCGACGAGGTCAAATACCCCCCGGAACCGCCGAAAGTGGACGCGCAGCGCCTGCAGATCGAATTTTACGAGCGGCAGATCCGCGAGAAGAACGCGAGGCGGGAGCTTCCGGCCCCGCGCCCCGCGGAGCCCGACAAGCCGCCCGCGCCTCCCGCTTACACGATCACCGATTACACGCAAAAGGGCGGAATCTCCTCCACCTTCGTCCCGCTGCAGCGCACGCCCGACATCGAGAAGGCGCGCGCGCACAAGGTCGATTACCTGCCGGACGTCGTCACCAACGAGACGGACAGGCAACGGTCGCCGATCGCCCCCCGCGCCCCGCCCAGCCCCCGCTCCCCCGCCGCGGAGCTGCCGCCCGCCTACAGGAACGGCGACGCGCACACGAACGGTGCGCGCGAGGAGGGCGCCACGGAGCACGAGGTGGCCGTGACGCGCGTCATGCGCGGGCCCGTGCGCGGCGCCGCCACCATCACGGCCGGCGTGCGCACGCGCCTCGAGCCCGACGCCGCCGACGCGCTACGCGGCGCGCTCGACAACATTACCTCGCCGAAACGCGACCTGCTCGCGCAGGCGGAGCGCAAGAGACGCGAGGCCGCGCGGAGCCAGGTACGGGCCCCCGTCCCGAACGGCCGCTCCCCTCCGCCCGCCCCGCACGTGCGCCCGTCCCCGCCCTCCCTCGGCGCGTCTCGCGAGTCGGTCGCCTCGAGCGGGTCCATCGCGAGCGCCGGCAGCGGGCTCAGCCGCTCGGGCTCGTGGCACCAGCTGGCCGGGGGCAAGGCGGCCTCGCCGCGCCGCGTGGTCGCGCGCGCCAAGTCGATGCACCTGCTGGCCGTGCCCAAGATGTACGAGGGCGGCATCGCGCGCGAGGAGGTGACGGAGAAACAGCGCTCGGTGGAGGCGTACTTCGCGGCGCAGGCGCGAGGCGCGGCGGCGGCGGCGGCGGCGGCGCGGCCGGCGCGGCGGGCGGGGCGCGCGCCGCAGTACGCGCTGGGCCGCAGCCGCACCATGGCGGCGCTCACGGAGCTGCAGTTCCTGGACGAGAGCAACGCGGACGACGCGTTCGAAGACCTGGTGTCGGCGCTCGCGTAGCGCCGCGACCACATTCCACTAGTTAGGAGCGGAAGACGAGCGAGACGCGCGTGAGTCGTGTGTGTGTGTCGGGTGCCTGCCGCTTGCCGCGCCCCGCGCCCCGTGTCGCATGCCCCCCCCCCCTCCTCCCCTCCCCTCCCGCCTCACGTCACCGCGCCGCGTCACCTCACGTCGTCTGTACATACTGTGTAACCGATGCCATACCGATGTGCCCGTAACTGTGTTATTTTGACTAATAGCTTTTAAGATGTGTCATGTCTTGCTATTGTTTTACAAGTGATTCGATAGATTTTTTACGTTTGCCTCCTGTCCATGAAACGACAATATAATTTATGGTTTCTATTTCAGAGGAAGAGGAAGTAACTGTGACATCGAGCGTGAGGAGGGACTCATCGGACAAAACCGTTAGCAGTACCACCACTACTAAGACTACTAAAGGTAACTTAAAGTCAATTCCATTTTGATAGGATTTTGTACTCGCTACCAATCCGATTCCTTCTCAGTAGAAATCTCGGCGCCGAGCAGATTTTGATACAAATTTTGTAACATCTGCTTATATGTGTGTGTCCACAGTGATAGAGATGACGCGACCGGCACCGAAGCCCGTGTCTCCGTTTGCTAAGTTTCGTCAGCTCGAGAAACAGAACTCTACCAATAGTCCTAAGTAAGTCTCGTCACAACTTTGAGTACGTACATTTATAAACCACCACCCAAAGGAAAACTACGACAGAATTATATCGGTCGACACTAGGTCCTTTCACTTATTTATCAAACCTTTTCGCTTCATACATTTTATTTATATTATAGCAATATATTTTTATTTATTTTTGGCAGCCATGTCTCTGGATACGAATAAGGATTAGATACAAGTAAATATACATTTATCATATGCATTATAACATGTATATTTAGACGCTTTGATATAAAACCATATTATGTATAATCATGAAAAAAATCGCTTTGGCTAAGTACATACGGATATGTAGAACTGTCAATAACTCGTGTGTACTTATCATTAAACATACCTAGCTACCGTTCATGAGTCTCGCTCGGCTGATCAGACGCTTGCGAAGCGCACGCCAGAGTTCATTGTAAATAACCTAGTGAGTCCCATAACTAGCACAGCGCGACCCAGTAGCACTCGATTGTGACAGAGCACTCCAACTAATGGAACGTCGGCGAGACTAACCGCTAGGCTGGCCTGAGGAGTCGCGACGAGACTAACCTGAGCGTCCGATTGTAGCTCGCCCAAGACTCCGCAGAGCCCGGGCTCTCCGTCGCAGCCATACTTCAAGTTCACGGATCCCGCGCTGCAATCCAGCGCGCTCACTATTAAAGAGCGATTGCTGCAATGGTGTCGCGACAAGACCCGGGACTACGAGGTACCGATCCGCACGCTGCACGCACTCCCCACTGCGTCTTATGTCGTCTAAGTAGCAAACGCTACTAGATATATTTTCATAAATTAATTAACTAAAATAAAGTTATGTTCGACAGTCTCAATAAAATAACATTAATACTATGAATAAACGTAATGGGGAGAAAATAGATGCGGTGAGAGAAAGCGGATGTATAATATTTTGTATTGTCGATTTGGTGAAACCCCGCGGCGAGGTCGAAGCGGGAGAACATTGCATCGGCTTATTTGACTGGGCGCACGGACGTAACGGACATAACGCGTTGTCGATACGGTAGCATGACGGCTGCGCGCACGCACACAGTAATGTATTAACACACACGAGACTGACGTTATCACCCATACTCCATGCTTCTCTTGACGCTTCATTTTTGGCTGCGCAGTTTTCTGTTTATACTCTATTTACTTATTGTTTATTTAATATGTATTTGCTCCTCATTCTTTGTCGTACCAAATCTTATTACTTTGGTTTCGATTGCCGGATTGTAAGTGTACAGAAAATAATTATGATTAAAACAAAAAAATAACATAGGTTCCAACAGTCGGCATAACTTATTTTAATGCAATATAACTAATACGTTTAATATTCAGTAACAGAATAAAAGGTATGTTGAATATGAAAACGTAGCATGGTTTTGTTCAAGTAAAACCTTTAATTTGCAACTAGTACAATAAAATTTGAGTGGAAATAAACATGCATGATTGTGTGTTTACTGTTTGTGCCAAAGAATGTATTATTTGGGTAGTTTTACCTTACCACTTGTAATGTCTTGTAAATATTTTTTGCACATGTGTCTCCCTGGTTAGTGAACCTGCCTTTAGTTATAGTTTAGTAGAAGACCCACAGATGTTAATATTGTTTTAATAAATAACTATATAGTAGATAGTTTGGGCGTTTAGTTTTATTATGCACTTGAGGTGGGTACATCATGATTTTGGTATTAATGCACCTTAACTGGACTCACCTAGATTACAAGAACAAAATATATACAAACACCTAATTTTTACAAACAAAATAGATCTCTATCATTGCATTTAGAGAGTTTTGTAATTGAACGAATGACCTTTAATATAAATAGATGTTTCATTGTATATACGTTTTGTACATTATTTTGCAACTGCTAGGAAATGATCACATACACTGTCAAAGTCCAAATCTCTGGGTTAGCCAGCTGTTTCGACCACAAACATCATGCAGGACCGTAATTCTCCCGCAGAATGTAAAGCTGGAGAACTTTTCGACGAGCTGGGCGGACGGGCTGGCGTTCTGCGCGCTCGTCCACCACTTTCTACCCGACGCGTTCGACTACTCCAAGCTGACGCCGGACCGGCGCCGGCACAACTTCACGCTCGCCTTCAAAGTTGCCGAGTGAGTGAACCCCTTTGTTTCTTGTTTTATTGCCAAGTACTCAAAATAAAATAACATAACATTTATTAGTGTAATATTATAAGCTTCATATGCCTTTATGACCTTTAAGTGCAATTTTCAACTGAGTGTCACCGTACTTAGGAGGGCACGCTAAGCTGGCTTTCCCGGTTGTTAGTCGTAAGATAACAGTCGTTAAGCCATTTTGGATGCCTTCAGGCGGCCTTAAAAATCCTGACCTTAGGGGACTGCCCACTAGTCTATTCAAAAAGCGAGCAAGCAATTTTCATATGCCGAGTTGCATAGGCCGTTCACAACGAACGAGTCGACTATGGACATAGTTGTAAAACCCCGATTATTATTGCAGTGAGAAGGCGGGCATCTACCCTCTACTGGACGTGGACGACATGGTGGCGATGCGCAAGCCGGACTGGAAGTGCGTGTTCACGTACGTGCAGGCCATCTACCGCCGCTTCAAGGACGACCAGTGACCGCCACCCACACTCGCGCCGACCCTTCTCGTCTATGGGCCTCTCCGGAAAACCGTCTCCCGTCGATTTACTTTTTCCAATGGCAAATCTTTCCAATCATTCGGATTCCTATAAATCTGTTTAGTCCGTCTTTCAAAGTCACGTTTATGAGACCAGATTTACCCTTAAAAAAAGTTGTTGGCGAGTTATTGATATCTATAGATACAGAAAACACAGAATGCTGTGCGGCGGCCGGTATACAGGGGCTCGTTTTCGAGAAGGTTCGGTGAGATTGCTAGAGGAGGCGTCAGGTAGAAGTAGTCGAACGTTGTAGTCACAAAATATATTTTATTCGAGAGTATATTTTTCCAAAGAGCGTATGTTGTTGTTGATTTGTTTATATGTTTATTATACGTCAGTGTCCGCCCATTCGTTTCTCCACGCGCTGTCTCAAAGCAGTCCTCCTATTTATTGTAAACTCAAGATGTATGTGATTTCTTTTTTACTTAGCTTTAAGGCACTAACACCGTATTATTATAATGGAGCATATTTAGGTCGTAGTGTGTAGTCGGCACTGTATCGAGGATCGCTTTGGCTTATTAGTTCACATAAGAAAGTAGTATCCTTGAGGGAACGCAGTGCGCAGTCCTCTGGACGATCATTCGATTTTTTATTTAACATTTTTTATTTTTTATTCTTGACATTTATTTAACAGTGAAGCTTGTATTCGCCTACTGATTTTATAAAGATGATATTATTATTATAATGAAATAAGTATGTTAATTTTTAATGAAATAAAATTATTATTATTAACAATTTGGGTTTTATTTAAAAATCCGATTATACTCTACACATCACTACAGCTAAAAAAAACAAGTTGCGATTTAGATATAGCGTTTTATATTAGTTAAACATATTGCTAAAAGATTATTACTAGTACTGTATAAGATGGAGCTCCATCATTTCAATTCGTGCCAGATCTTAGTTCTTAATAGTCCAGGTCGGGCCTCATTATATCTCTCACTATTGTAACCGATAGCAGTACTATGACACAGGTTAAGGTACTAATCATCAGGTATACAAACGCCAGTGACATCTCAAACGGGACTCTGAAACGGAAAAGGATCGTCGTAATACCAATCGGGCTCTTAGGTTTCATTTACGGTATCAGTTGTCAGAGCAAAAAAGCTGGGTTTGTTTTGCAGCAGAAGGTTACGAGTTTTAGGAAGCGCAAATAGTGCAAATCATACTTCATCAAATACGAAACTTCGTATTTTTAGTGACTTACAAACTGCCCGGTTTAGATCGCTTTTAGTGATTTAATTAGGAACCTCGATAACTTTTATTTATCTAAGTTCATCTAAGTTCTAAGAGGAACAATAAAGTTATCTCTCTATCTAAATTAGATTAACGGTAAGGATGATCCAATCCTTCAAAAAATGACATCATGGTGAAACCGAACAGATCTCAGGCAACCAAACGATAGAACACGAAATAAGACCACGAGTTCATATAGGCAAGCGTCAAGTACCGACGCGCGATGGTCACCTCGTCAAGGTTCAGGCAGGTCGTACGGCAGCGCCACCATGAAGGGGTCGGCGATGTTGGTCCCGCGCTCGTTGGTGCCGGCGGGCGCGGGCGGCGCCCCCGGGCCGGCGTCGGCGGCGGGCGCGCGCTCGTCGCCGGCCGCCACCACCGTGGTGTCGGAGCCCCGCGGCGTGGCCTCGTCGCCCAGCGACACGTGCACGTGCAGCGTGCTGTCGCGCCACGCCTGCCACGACACCTGGTGCTCCTGGATCTTCAGCAGCATCCACGTGGTCAGCAGCCCGTTCAGGGCACCTGCGCATTCGGGACGGTCTCACGACCACGACTAACACCCGACTACTCACCTCCGTTATAGGCGACCGCCACGAAGTAAGTTTTTGTGAATCGTCGGAGAATGAAGTATCGGAATCGAGCCGATCCACTTCCGTTGCCCGGCTCCGGCCTTCGGCAAACGCGGGATTCGATAATGAAATAGAATCGATTTGTATCGGTTAAAAATCTTTGTAAAATGTGGGGACCTACATTTTACAAAGATTTTTAACGGGGCGGACTCATGTGCTACCTTGATCGGCATCGATAGAAAACTTAATCCAGCCGCATCAGGCGCACTCGACAGCGCAAAGTTGACACGAAGCGAGGGGTCCTTCTATCGATCCGTCTCTCTACCGGGACGATCGGGGACCCTAAAATGTCGGGTCGGAAGGAGGACAACGCGCCCCACCTACGAGTTATTTCAAGAGATATCGAAGCACTATTCGCCGGCGACGTCTTCGTCGGGCCGCGCGGCGCTCACCGATGATCCCGATGAGCAGCGAGGAGAAGAGGTTGGCGGCGAGCGCGGCGCCTCCGCCGCGGCGCGCGCCCGCCTGCAGCACGGCGTCGCAGGCGTGCAGCGCGCGCGCCGTGCCCAGCACGCTGGCGGCGCCCAGCGCCAGCCCGCGCCACACGTCCGCCGCCAGCGCGCGCCCGCGCCCCGACATCGCCCACTCCGCCATCGACCGCATCCACGACCACCTGGACGGGGGCACGCTTTTTGGATGTTAATAGGACGAACTCGCCCGGCTTCCGGCTCGTTCGTGTCGCGCCACCCGATCCTTAACCGAGCCGGTATCCCCGATACCGGTGAACGGTGGAACTCCAGTTCTCGCGATGTAAGTCGTAAATTTAAAGATTCGAGTGGGGTGACCCTAGGGGGCCCGTCCTCGTCGTACTTTCCGTGTGTATCTGTAGCATTTTGTAAAAATAATTTTTTTAAGCGATCATTTGCGACGTCTAGGGAAGAACGGCATCAATTTTTTTCGGACGTTACTTGGAGGACGTGCCCTCCGGCGGCCGGCGGGCCGAGACCGCCGGAGATGACGGACGAGATAGTGCCGACGGGTGCAGGGCGCTCACTTGTGGCTCCTGGTGACCACATAGTGGTGGCGACAGAGCTCGCAGTAGGAGGTGGCGGCTTGCAGCAGCCAGCGCTCGAGGCACGAGCGGTGCACGGCGGCGATGGTGCCGCGGCAGGAGCACGGCCGCACCAGCCGCTCGGCCGACTCGCCGCCGAAGCAGATGCGGCATATGTTGTCGGACCGCACGCTGCCCGTGAAACTCGACACTTCCTTCGGGGATGACAGGTTTTGCTGGAAAATTAAGTCGTGGCGTGAAACTAATAAAAATATATTCAGTCTTTTAACTTTAACAAGCGTTGTCTCGAGCAAAGTTCGCTAATAGAATTTAGCTCGTTTTCCCGAAATATGATAACCAACACATAGTATACCAACGCTGCAGAACAAATGTAGTCAAAAACCAAACATACATTATATTTATTACCCGATAAGTATTTATGAATACCAAAGTACTCATAGATATTACTACACTTTTACTATACTTTATTTATTTAAAAGAATACCTCCCATTCCTACATTTGAGGAAAACACGTACTAACTTCCAGCCAATAAAGAAGAACCTGTTTGTTTAATAAGAGCGCGCACACGGAGCCCAGGATGGACATGGAGCGGCCTCCGGCGCCGGTCTGCAGCAGCGACGACGCCGGCGACGAGAACGTCAGCGAGTCCGCCAGCCGCGTGCGGAATTGCCGCTGCTCTTCTTCAGTCGGAGTATCTGCGAATCACTCGCATAATTCCAAAATGTACAACAGTTATGTAGTGCCATAGCTATGTGTGCCTGCGACATCATGCATCGGCACATTCACAGACCCACACTTAGTTCAATGACTTATGTTGTGGGTCCGTTAACATTCACATCACACTCGCAACATTCACACCAAACCCGGAACCAGAAACACAAATTTCCCGCGGGGAGAAAACTTGTGTTCCCACCGTGCACCGGGTTGATCCCAGTGCTTTAAAGGCAAACGCGCACCTACGCCAGTGGGCAGTTCAAAGATAAGTTATAACCGGCAGAACAAAATATATGCAGGAAAGGGCAAATTGTATCTACATAAACTACGTAAGACGATGAAATAGTTTATTTTAATAAGAATATTTAATGCCTCAAAAACCCAACAAAACAGAAGAAAAGTTTTTTTTTCTACCGACTTCAAAAAAAGGTTAGTTAAAAAAAGTGGAGAACCTCTTTTTTCGATTGTATGTTTTTTGTTTGGTAGATTATACTTCAGAGGTGGTAGTAGTAGTAGTAGAGGTACCCATATAAATGTTATCGAAAACGATCCAGCCAAAACCAAAATATAAGCGGTGAAGTCGGTTATATATGTACATTTATTTTTTATTTACTAGGTTCACTAAACTGGACGACACATAGTATTGGAGAAACACGTAAAATATATTATTCATATTAAGTACAGTGTACGGCCTTCTAGAAGTGATCACTGCTTGCATAAAATTATAAGTTATTATTTGAAGTACATAATTAAAAATACAATTAACAAATTAACGCGGTGAGATTTTGTGAATTAATCTAATGAGTGATGCAAAAATTAAAATAAATTAAATGTGAGGTTTTAGGTGCCATTTACCTACATAAGTGTTTGATGCATTGAAGATGTCCAAGTCATGACAAATTTGGTTATAAACGAAACACATACGATTTATAGGAGAGTTTTGTCCATAATTTGTGCGACATTGTGGAAGGTTGAACGTTTTTCTATTCCGTAAACGGCTGCTACAACGAGGGATGAGAAAACCTATTTTTTTGAGCAGATCTAGGCTATCTAATATGGAGCCAATTAATTTATGCAAAAATAAAATACCAGCGATGTTGCGCCTTTGTTCGAGTGGGATCATTTTGAAGTGTGCGAGTCGCGATTCATAAGACTTAAGACTGCGACAGAGATTGTGAGTAAATGACAGGTGATATAGATTTTAAAAAAATTTCGTTTGACGGATTACGAAACCAGCTAATAGTGCGCCTCTTTTGACGATTACATCAATATGTGTATCAATAAAGTCCAATTTACAGAACCAGAGAAATAAATTTTCCTTGAATTGCCCTCGTCTATGTTCGCCGAACAGTATAATTAGGGAGTCTTGCAAGTCAAGAGTGAATAGGTACCTTCTAGGCAAGCGTGCTACATCTTCGGCCGCGTCATCGCTTTCCTCTAGGTGAGATTGTGGTCAATCGTATTGCTTATCGCCTATCGTACATAAAAAAAAACCTAAGTCACGCATGTTCGAGACTTCATTTATGATTATGTTATCAATATGGTATATTGCAGACATGGAGTTTTTCTTTTTTCTACTGAATTTCATATGAAAACATTTAGAAGCGTTCATTACCATATGATTCCTAGTGCACCAGTTGCTTTCTATCTAAATCATTTTGTAAACATATTGTATGATCAACATAACGAATTAAAAAAAAAATGAATGAAAAAAAAATGCGCCGCTGAGTTTCTTGCCAGGTTCTTCTCGAGATGGCTGTAATTTTGCGAATCTGGCAATAGATTTATTAACTTTCATGAGTGCCTCTTTGGGGCCCATGTGAATAAACGATTTTGATTTTGATTTTGAATCACTCTATATATTTTCAGATCTTCAGCAAACATTCTATACTTTGTCTTTATCATTGAACCCCTCGATCGTTTGTAAAAAATAGAAAAAAATAGAGGACCGAGGTGTGAGCCTTGAGGAACGCCAGAGGGAACAACGTGTTAGATATATGGCGTCGCGGATTTTTTTGTAAAACTCATAAAGGCCAACATTTTTTCCATTCATTGTATTCACCTATGTCTAACTGTTTAGCCAGCGTACGCCGATAAAGCGGCCAGTTAGTAATTATTTCTCCGACTTGTGTTACGAATATTATTATGTCGAACTGAAAACTAACTTTCATCCCAATATAACATAACACCCAGCGATATTGTAATTATCTATTAGTAAAAGAACTTTTAAAATCGGATCAGTAGTTTCATTATACAAACAAACTTTACCTCTTTATAATATTAGTATAGATTAAATGGACACTATATTATTTATTAATGTCTTCTGAACAAAAACGTACTTGGTGAAATTATCCCCGGAGAATATCGACAACTTATGTCTGTTTGTTGTGCTGTAGAGCGAAGTTCTTTGTCTCGATTCGCCTGAAAATCAAATAACCCAAATGATTAAAGAGAAGTTCAAGCTCTTTCAAGCGATTAACGTTGTTCATACACCGACCCGCACATAGCCAAGTAAGAGAACGTCACGAGTTCCAGCAATGGGAACGATGGGGGCTGATGATGTTGATGATTTATGTTGTTTAGTTGCCTAACAACCGGCACCGAAAACTTTACTTGTCTAGTGAAACATACGAGAGCGCTCAGTAGAATTAAAGTTCCCGGAAATTTTCACTTCACCAAACCCAGAACCAGAAACATAAATTTTCCTTGGGGAGAAAACTTGTGTTTCCACCGGCAATCGAACCCCGAATAATGAAGGCGAACGCTCAGCAGACTAAACCAACGGGCAGTTCCAATATCGAAGATTTGATAAAAATACTTTGCCGACTAATAAAATATGAGGGGATCAGTGCATGTGCAAAAGTATATAGCAGCATAATTGTACTGCAGGCTTAAATACATACAACGCTGAAGAATAACATGCTCCTCACAACATTGCGAGTACCTACAACTAATAAAATAGTGTTTAGTTCTATAATAAATAGCAGCTAACTAGCATGACCACCGAAGAGCAGCTGGAAGCGGTGACGCTCATAGTAACCCTGCTGTCACACCGTCCGCTACAGCCCCAGTACATCAGTAGCGTTTCGCCTTCGCACACATTGCAATCCTACAACAAATAAAACCAAAAACGATTTACTTCATAAACTCCCAGCTCTCAGCTGCTCTAACTATTTATTTAAATAATTCACAGATAATAATTAATGTAATACAACGATATAACATAACAATGATGCGGCCGAAGGTGTGGCATGCTTACCTAGAAAATACCTATTCACTTAAGACTTAAAGACTCCCTGATTATTCTATTCGGGGAACAAAGACGCGGGCAGTGAGTTCCACTCCTTCGGTGTACAGACGATAAATGTAGAAATGCAAAACGCTCCGAGCCACGAATGGATGACGATGATGAGGTAAATTAGCCACGAATGGATGACGTTTGTCAATTTGTGTTATGGTCCGATGCATGATGATATTGATGATAGAAAGAGCATGGGGAAATCAGCTAATGTAATTCGAATGCACATTCCGTAATGTAAGCGATAGAACACCGACAGGCTACGTCTATGACTGAGGCTCTGCAAAGGAATTATTCGTATATAAATCTACGGTTACTCTGCTTCTACAACCTACTTAGCTAACACGTGGAGATTTATAAACTTAAGCGTAACTACCGACTTACCTATGTATGATGCATTAGGTAGGTACTAATTGCTGTAAAATATCTGTGTGATTTGTTTTGTTTAACGCTGGATAGGCAAGCATTTGACCACCATCTCACCTTATGGAAAATGAAGATGCGGCTGAAGATGTAGCGCTTGTCGTGTATCGAATTAGATCACGCACTTTACCTTTATGATATTGTAAAAGCTGGAGGTTCTATGAAATTTGAAATTAACGTTCCGCAAGGCCTCCTGAATAATAGGTTTATACACAATGGGCGCAAGCAATGCCTGCCTCAGGTTTTGTATCGCATCGCTTGGGAATGGGTCGATGTCTATTCTGTCCAACATGCAATTCAGCGTCATAAATCTACGCATTTTTCTATTTTTGTTTCAGAGGCATTTTGTAAAACGAGTTTTCTTTCATTTTAATTAAATAAATTTTGTGGTTTCCGAAATAAAACGTTACATATTTTTGTGATGATTAAATATTGAAAGATTTTTGAATTGTGTTAAAAATGCAAGTGAAATATGTCAATAAAAAAGGATAAGTTTTTCTAGTATTACACATAGTGATTACATTATCTTTGGTTACAACATCGAATCGAATATTTTTAATTTATCAAACTAAATTCCCCATTTTATGAAAGCAGTACCTACAAGTAGAACTGTATACCTTCTGTATTCTGAGTGTATACCATGTACAATGTTCTCGCCAGGAATCGGTCCAGAAAAGCACATGTTTGATGACAATCATTGGTAAAGTTGGGTGCGATACAATTTTATTAAATAAATTTTGTGGTTTCCGAAATAAAACGAAAAAAAAGAAAAAAATAAATATTAAAAGACTTAATTATTACTTTATTACTTTACTTATTACTTATTGTCTTTTTATTAAAAGACGTGAATGGTCTTCACCTGCATTAAAGTTTTTTTTTTATACTCGATAGGCAAGCATTTGACCACACCGATGGAAAGTGATGATGCGGCCGAAGATGTAGCATGCTTGCCTAGAAGATACCTATTCACTCTTGACTTGATGACTCCCAGATTATACCGTTCAGGGAACAAAGACGCGGGCAATGAATTCCACTCCTTCGCAGTACGGATGACAAATGTAGAAACAAAACGCTTCGAGCGAACCGGAGGTATTGAATTTTATCAGGAATCCTCAGATTCCCATCTGGTAACCCTATATTATGTAGCCATTAGCAAAGAGCATATAACGACTGAAGGACTATGTATCCGTAGTCAAGAAATAAATAAGTAAAAATTAGATATGAGGAGCAGGCGAACATAAGCGGACTTGTCCACCCCCGACGATATTTTTTTTTTGCCTCTTTACATTCACATCTTCTGGGTCCTAAAATATTTTCAATCAAAACCGGTCCTTTCCTATTCAAAATAAATATTTAAAAAGGCGATTTCATACAGAAACGGGCTTGTCCTGTTTGCGCTTGAACAAAATTTTATTGCATTTTAATTTTCAATCAGAACCGGACGAAACTGCTGGGATTCATTTTCTATTGATGTTATTGCAGACAAAACCATACGTGTCCAATAAAATTGGTAAATAATTATAGGTTTTAGTATGGTATCCCTAAATAAAACGTTTTTTCATCTGCAGCAACATTACCGGCATTTAAAAATATCTAAGCATGAGGGTAGGAGTGAATTGTAACAGTAAGAAGTGTTATTTTTTGGTTGAAAATGGACGAAAATGAGGCCGCAGTCGGTGATATCAATGATGGTTCGCGTAAAAGACAACAAAAGGGACAAGATTCTTCAAAAACCAGGAATACTAAGTATTTTTTTTATTTTTATGTATCAAATCTGTAAATTTACGAGTTTTAGATAAAATTTTACGAATGTAATTTTTCATCGTTTTGTATTATTTTTGTTACAGGTACGCGGATCCTGACCCTCTTGCATTAAACTTTGAATATGTCTGTGATCATAATAAAGGAAAATTTAAGTGCCAGACTTTGACGCGCTGTTGAGTTGTTGAGCAAATTTTGATTAAACAGTTTGGTGAAGATTGGTCCGACAATACTGAGTTTCAATGGTTTCAAACCAATATTTACAGTGTATCAGCTGCTAATACAGGAGCACAGAATGAAGAAGACATTAATAAGGATGACTAGGAATGTGATTGTTGCGAGCCGGATATGCAAGACTTAGTGTATGGTTAATTTACTGATTATGTAAATAAATGTTTTTCTCATTAAAGAATTGAGTTTTTTTTTTACTTTTGCTTTTACCTTTTTAATCAAAACTTGACTTGTCCATCAGCTTTTCAATCAAAACTGGAGTTGTCCAGGCTTTTCAAACAAAACCGAACATGTCCATAAAAGAAATTAAAAAAAAACAATAACTAGTCAGTATTTTGATGAACAAAAGACGCGCGCATGTTTTAAACTTGATAAAGCTTTTATGTCCAAAATATTAGGGCTATATCTAGTCTATATCCGCTTAATTTAGTTTTTCACCTCTCCTGTAAAAAAGTAATAGCGGGACAAGTCCGCTTATGTTCGCCTGCTCCTCATATCCGGTGGACTGTCAGAGTTTTGCAAAAGATACAAGATGGCGGTGTTTGTTCCGATTCTGACCACAGAGTACTTTGTATTATACAGAACATTCTGACCGAGTGCCAAGAGATCCATTTCGCACTGTACTGTACTATAAATTTTAATAAAGTTCAACAAAACATCGTAGCTTACTCGTACTATTAGGTGAGGTGGTGGTCAAAAGTTTTTTTTTTTTTTCCTTAGTTTTGGCTTTGCAATCTTGTGCATTTAGCCAGTGTCAAGTGATTTTCATATTATAGGTCCTAGTCACAAGTAACAGTCAAAGTCAAGTAAAAGAGTCAAGGTCCAGTCGTAGTCAAGTCATGCCCTAGTAAAGTGGTAGAAACTTTACTAGAACTTCTATTGGAGTTTTGGAGCGAAAGTGAAAATCACGTTTTTCAACTTTATATGATTTGCCTACACTTATGCACGTTCACTAAGTATTAACGGTTAATAATCCACCATTATTACACATTAACACTCGAAGAATCACAGGTTTTGGAAAATTTTACAAAATCAACATCGCCATTGTTTCACTTTCGCGGCAAAACACTGGTCAAAAGTTTGTAATTAGTAATTCGAATAAAAAAAAACTCGTAATGCAAATAATGTCAAATGTCATTTCTATCATGTACGTCTGACGCACCATATTCTTTATTCTCTTTGGCAAGTTTGGCATTACCACACTGACGTTTGACTCTGACTCGCTCTGACAAATTTTAATCCAACCAATTCCAATCAACTCGTCTTTTTGTGCTTTTCTCCCACGTGAATAATATTTTATTGTGAAATAGTTTGAAATTGATTGTAAGTAAAAATTTTAAAAGATATAAAATCATGGCGGTTCGTGTACAATTCGAGAATAACAACGAGGTGGGAGTGTTCAGTAAACTAACAAATTCATACTGTCTCGTCGCAATTGGAGGTTCTGAGAACTTCTACAGCGTGTTCGAAGCCGAGCTCGCAGAGACGATCCCCGTGGTGCACGTCAGCGTCGGCGGCTGCCGCATCATCGGGCGCATGACCGTCGCCAACAAGAACGGCCTGCTGGTGCCGTCATCCACTACCGACACAGAGTTGCAACACATCAGGAACAGTCTGCCCGACAACGTGAAAGTGCAACGCGTTGAGGAGCGCCTCAGTGCCCTCGGCAATGTTATAGCGTGCAACGATTATGTAGCGCTCGTGCATCCGGATCTCGACCGTGACACAGAGGAAATACTCGCGGATACGTTAAACGTCGAAGTGTTCCGGCAAACGGTTGCGGGGAACGTACTCGTTGGCTCATACGCGACGCTCAGCAACAGAGGAGGTCTGGTGCATCCCAAAACAGCTATACAAGATCAGGACGAGCTCTCCTCTTTACTACAAGTACCACTTGTTGCTGGAACCGTCAACCGAGGCAGTGATGTTGTAGCTGCCGGCATGGTAGTCAACGATTGGTGTGCTTTCTGCGGCATGGACACTACTTCCACTGAAATATCAGTTATTGAAAGTGTATTCAAACTGAATGATGCTAAACCTACAGCCATCACATCAACGATGCGTGCTTCACTCATCGACAGCATGTCATAATATTGGACTGAAGTATGTGATATTTAGTTAAGTTCTATTTGGATGCAATGTTGCATTGTTTGAATATTTCTGTTGGACAGATTGTGTAATAACTACCAATGAGTCTTTGTTTTGTAAGAAATAAATTCTACGAAATTAGGCATTATTTACTTTTGACTAAATCCCAACACCTAAAATAATTCAAATTGTCTTTACATCTCTAATAAAGATATCATCAGCGCACATAATCATTGTACAAGTGGTTCTTGCATACATTTGTGTTAGACATTCAGATAATCTGATAATGTAGGAGAGCAGATGCGAACAGTTCCTTATACTGTTGCAGACAGTAGTAACTTTTATTTTTATCTAATTTGGAAACCAGCATAGCGCTTTCCAGGTTTGACTGCAAAGTGAATATTGCACAATCTTATATATAAAATTCTCGTGTCACAGTTTTCGTTGCCATACTCCTCCGAAACGGCTTGACCGATTTTGATGAAATTTTTTGTGCTTATCCGGTATCTATGAGAATCGGCCAACATCTATTTTTCATCATCATCATCATCACTTTTCATCATTATCAACGCGGGTGAAACCGCGGGGCGCAGCTAGTGATTTATAAATATATGTATAAGGTATACATTATGTAGTGATTTATAAAGAACTTGATAAGCTCTAAAATAAATAGTTGATAGATAAGGAAAAGGTAAAAATAATGAGCTTGTGTACCTTAAAAACATAATTTATTTATAAACAACCAACCTACCTACATTGCCACTGCGTTTCCCTGGAAGTACCATTCATTCTCAATATAAGGAACAGAAAGCACAACAAATGCTCTAAAGCTAACATAAAATTATGTCAAATTGACTAAAAGTTTTTACAATTTTCTAATTATGTGCATCCAAATTCATACCTAAAACTTTTCAGGTCTTACAAAGTAAAAATAACACTTATAAATGCAAAATTGTGTAAAAGTGTGCAAGTTTGAAATGATGGGAGCTCATAGCTCTGTGAGGACTCAAAATGAGTTTAACAGAAATTCTGAAGTTTAAAAGAGGAATTGCCAGTAAGAAATACTTGCCATGGGTAAAATCACCAAGTGAGATGTCGGAGAAATATAATAATTATTATTTGTGTCCTAAATAATAAGTTTTAACACCAAATTATTAATCATTGAAACTTTAGGCCTTAATCATGTATTGCATAATGTGCTTTGATTACTCATTCTTACTGGATAGGAGGCAATGTTGAGTGTGACAAAGTTGGAATTTTTTGTTGTGGAACACCTTAGTAGGTACAGAATCAAACTCAAAACTATGTAGTAAAAAAGAAAACAGAAATACTCATGAAATATCTAAGGACATTAATGAAAAACTAGCAAAAGCTGAAGACAATGATGCAAGTCAAGTATTCTGCTCATTCACATATTATATGTAAATTGTGCTATCACATATTGTTGTCAGAAGAGTAAAAATATTAGTAGTAAAAAAACATTATCATGGGTAACAAGTGATTACATTATCGCTGGTTATAAGTATGGACAGGGATGGAGGCCCAAATACAATCTGTATCCTAATAAATATGTTATTTTATATTTGGTGGGATAGTAGTTGAATGATAGCTGCAGTGAAACAAATATAAGATAACTAACAAATGTTAGTAAACTAATAGGATTTATCAGAGATTCCACTAAAGTTATTTAGTTACTATCTCTGTTTATAGTACAAGCATGAAACTAATACTAATCAAGCTTCTAATAGTAAACATAACAATATTTAATTTTGTGCATTTCCGTTACATCTACAATGATGTAACGGCCACCTTCAACAGTAGTAAAATTTTATAAAGTCAAACATTTCGTATTCAGTTAAAAATATTAAGAAGGTTGTTAAAAAACAAACTCAGCACCATTCTAATTTAAACGATGTTCTTTAAAATTGGAGGCTCCTCACACTAGACAGAATAGATTGACGTCCCCTGGTAAAAGGATGCACTTGTAGGCCTCTATCTACATGGGAACATGTTGGGCCTCGTGACATTACAATAAATAATTATATATTCTTAAATATTAATAGTTGCCGAATTGTTGTCTTACTGGCAGGAGTCTTTGTAATACAGGTTTTTATCAAACGACTTCAGGCACCAGTTCCCACTTTAAACTCTGCAACCATTGTAATATAAGAGAGAATACAATTATTTGATTTAAATAGGCCATAGATATAAATAAGGTCTATAATATAGGTACATTAAAGTACTTACTGGAATACCCATACGCTATGAACACTTTTAAATAAAAATTAGGTACATTGGCGAGTGATTGGCGACAACAAGACGTAATCAATTTAGTGTGCAATATCAGTTTGAGCTTTCATTTACTGCAAGACTGACCAAAAAACCACTATTAATAGACATGTTGTATGTATTATTTGACATGCGAGTATGCGTAGTCTATATCGCAGTAGAATGCTTTTCTTATTACAATAACATACTAAATTGATCGCACATCTAACAACAGACTCTTCGCCACATTGTAGCCAACATATATATGTGGTGCCGCATGCCGTAACCAACACTTAGCCAGACTAGTCAAAATAATCATTCATTGACCTTTATCTTGTTTTACCGAGCCTTCATAGCGTCACTGAGCATCTATCAACCCGAAAATTTAATTTTCAATGCAATATAATATTTAAGACTACACATAAATATCACACAAATATTTACAAGTTGGACAGGTGTTTGATTATAATTGCATTCTAAGTACATATTGTAATCGAGTAAATATAAACAGCTAAATATACTGACGACGCGAGACGATGATCATAATATTAAAATGTGTGATAGTGAAATTACTATAAAATTTCTAAGAATTATAATACTAAGCTACGTATATTTTTCAAATATGTTTATCACACAAATATCATGGCACAAAATTATTTACAAAAAGTTTAAAAAGCATATTATTATAAAGCAATCAAAATATTATGTTTAATAGATATTATGATAACTATTATGATACCGCTGCACGCTGAACAAATATTTTTTATTATTAAAAGCCAAGACAAGAAGTACTGTTTCACAGAGATATTATTTTATACTATTGAACATAATTCAAGCTCTTCGATTTCAAACATAAAAATGTATTAACATTCAAAAACTTCAAAAATTTAAAAAAGCTAATTTCGCTTGGACTCATAACATAAAAATGTTCTCGGTAGGACATTGTGACGTAAATCTCAACCCTCGATAAAATACGCAGGTTAGGCTTTTTGGAAGGTTTTTAAGTAATTATGAGTATTATCTGACATACTCGTCTTATACTAAAAGACAAAAAATGTACAACTCGACATATTATAATCTTCGACCCATGAAGAGCTACCTTATTCACATCTAGTCATAAAATGTACAAAGTGCAGAAGGATATGTCGCTTTTTCTTAAATGCATACCGTAGACATAGAGATGAAATATCAGGAAAATAGAGTATCTAATCTCTTAGAAACAACCGACAGAAGGACAATTACAATACAGTTTAATACTGAGTGCGTTCAGTCCAAAAAGAAATAGATATTTTATATCTATTTAAGTTTCGCGATAGTAATGTATAATGTAAGCCTTTCGCGTCTTCTGGTCGAGAATAATTTAAAAAGTAGATTTAATTATAAAATATTTTATTCTTTGCAGTGTTCTAAGTAGATTTCGAAAAACATTGACTTTATAAATTGATACGAGAATACTTTGTCTACGAATTTATAGAAAAAGATGGAATTTGTCGATGGACAAAGTGGTACACAGCTACACATTTATACATATACAGCTACATTACTGTATATACGAGTACGAGGCTCGTTCCTCTACGGTACAAAATTATGCGGACAGTCATAGTCAAGTCATTCATTTAGAATTTATTAGCCTCTTTCGACAGGCACCCTAACGGGTCCTCGTTTCGTTTCTATACTATATCACTTCTCATTTCGAAATGTCACTGTTAAGAGATTATACAACTCGATGAAGAATTTATATATATCTCTTTTAGTCGGCGCCCAAACAGGATTACTGGAACTGGGACCTATTCTCGTAAATTTCAGTCCGCGTATTATGCTCGACTCTTATAATATGATGTCACACGTAAATAAGGCAGGGCGCGGGCAGGACGGCCTAAAGCTTTAGAGAGCGAGCGCCACATGTGCCATTATAATGCAACAATATTCACGAATATGATAAATTTACGTAGTCTTTCATAGCCGAGTAACCAGTGATATCGGCATAAGTAAGCAGTCTTCTCCATAATTATATTTCGCTGACCCAACGCGTCTTCACGTACTGTAGATATTCCCGACACAAGGGCCGGTATCGCTCGCAGACCTAGCTCTGGAAGGAAAAACATAGTCGGGCACGGATATGGCGTCAGGAAGGGCAGAAAGGCGTCCCCGCGGGGGAGTTAGAAGTGTTGCGTGCCGGCGGTAGAGAGCGCGGTGACGTCACGCGCGCGCTCGTAGAACAGCATGTAGGCCGAGCAGCGGAGCACCTCCTGCAGGGACACCTCGTGCACCAGCGTGTCCGACGTGTACCACCACCTGCCGACCACGTTACAAATGCTTGGAAATGGGAAAGCTTTTAACATTTTTATTAACGAGTTTAGTCACATCAATTCTGAATGAAAATTAATTTCTAAAAAATGCGCCGCCGAGGTTTATTCCTGGTTCTTCACGAAATGCCTGTAAACTAGAACACGATTTAAATTGTGCACACGATTTGGAAAAACGCTTCTGTTTCTTTAAGGTAATTTCCTTCCATGCATGTATCTAACATGTATAGTGTATATAAGACGGGTGCGTCACCCGTGAACCTGTCCTGCCTATAATTTAGAACATCATTCGCTTTAATATATAGAAGGAGTTACATGAGATCGCAGAGAATAGATATACGAGTAAATTAATAGGTATAATATATTGATAGTTGGCAGGGTTGACACGACATTCTTATTTCGTGATTGACTGCGCTCGTGCAGTGTTGGCAAGCGGCGCTGTTAGGGCGCCGAGTGCGTGTCACGTGGGTCACGTCATTGGGTTTTCATATCCCGTGGAAGTCTCTGCGTAGATCGGCTAGGTTTGGAGGCTACAAGCAACATTATGTCATCTCAGTTGTGTTATTATTTTGTTACATATCACGCTTCGTCGGTCCGGTCGTAGCTTAAATTTACTGTGAGATAGTTTAAATCACGGAGAAGGACATAAGTTATTTTTATCCTGAACTTGCAAGACGGTTTGTCGCGAAAATGAAAGTGCCGTTTTTGCAAAACTTAATTAGTGTTAATGGTGGATTATTAAACGGTTCGCTCCAAAACTGCAATCTAGAAATTTTAGTAAAGTTTTTATTACTTTACTAGAGCACGACTTGATGATGGCTGGGAATCGGTTTAGAACTAAACAAACTAAAAATGTTTTAATATTTGACGCGCTGGCTTCACCCACTTAGATTGCGAAGCCAAATCATACTAATATCATAAATTCGGAAATTTGTGTGCAAGTATGTTTGTTCCCTATTGAGGCTTTAACGGCTGAACGGATTTAGATGAAATTTGGAATGTACATAGCTTATACCTAGGATTAACACATAGATTACTTTTTAACTCGATAATAGCGGGCGAGGTCGGGGGCACGGCTAGTATAAAATACTTTATTTAAGCGCATGCAAGCAATGCTTCGAAAAATACCGACTTATTATCGGAACCCTCAAACGGATCTTAACAATTTTCATAATAATATCGGGATCAACTCGCCCCTATATACCCTTTCAAACTAAAAATATTTTTCCAGCCGTCCTCGAGTGACATACATAAGCAAGAAAACAAAAAACAATTTTTGAGATCGGTTAGGAAAATGAGCTAGGTACAGGCAGCGGGAGGGTAAAGTGAGGCGAGTACCGACCGCTTGGACTCGAACCCGTTCCCGCGGCGGTAGGTGGCGAAGTGTCCGGAGCGCGGGCCGCCCACGTGCACGACGACGGCGGCGAGGCGGTACCGCGCGCCGGCCGTGCCCGCGGCGTCGCCCGCGTTGAGCGCCGCCAGCCCGCCGCGCAGCCCGCGCGCGCCCGCCAGCGACGAGATGTCCACCGGGCTCTGCAACCGGCCCGACCTGCACTACCGCCTGCGTGCGCCCCCACTCACTCGCGAGTCCGAGCGATCGTGAACCATCGTCGCGTCGCTTGCATTGTCGCTTACCATATCGGGTGAGATAGTGCTCGAACTATCGCTTATCTCGAATAAAAAACTTCACCGAGTGTATGCGACGAGGTTAAATCGTTGTCGAAACGGCTAAGATGAAATAATCCGTCGAGGAATATCCATTTATTTGATTATTTGGGCTTAAATCCCTGATTAAGGAAAATCTTACTGTTTTGCAAACTAGACAAGATAAGAACCCTAGCCCGTTGGGCGTCCACTTGTTAAAGTGTCAAATTTTTAAACAATGAAAATATACAGAATCTAAACTAAGTTAGGGCAGGGGGCAAATCTTTGCTTTCTGCGACTCGAGTTCTCGGTTCGATTCTCGACATGAGCACAATTTTTCCCAAGATATTTCCGGTTCGGATAATATAATATAAAGATATAATTGTGTGTGAGATATAAATGTTTCTTGCACACACAAATTTACAAGTCTTTGAATGTATAGTGAGGTCGGAAGTGTAAATGCGTTTGTTTGTTAGTTGGGATACCTTTTGCGGGTGCGCGGCGGCGTAGGGCGCCATGCAGAGCGTCTCGGGGAAGGCCACGTACTCGCAGCGCTTGGACAGTGCGCCGCCCGCCCACTCCACGCGGGCCACGTGTAGGCACAGGCACCACGGCAGCTGCACACATACATACATATATACATCGCGCCACGTGTAGGCACAGGCACCACGGCAGCTGCACACACACATACATATATACAGCGCGCCACGTGTAGGCACAGGCACCACGGCAGCTGCACACACACATACATATATACAGCGCGCCACGTGTAGGCACAGGCACCACGGCAGCTGCACACACGCATACATATATACAGCGCGCCACGTGTAGGCACAGGCACCACGGCAGCTGCACACACACATACATATATACAGCGCGCCACGTGTAGGCACAGGCACCACGGCAGCTGCACACACGCATACATATATACAGCGCGCCACGTGTAGGCACAGGCACCACGGCAGCTGCACACACGCATACATATATACAGCGCGCCACGTGTAGGCACAGGCACCACGGCAGCTGCACACACACATACATATATACAGCGCGCCACGTGTAGGCACAGGCACCACGGCAGCTGCACACACACACAACATACACACACATAGCACACACACGCGCACGCGCGCGTCCTCCGCCGACACAAAGAACAATGTTGCTGCCGACTTCACGTGTTCGAGTGTGTTGAAAGAGACTCGGGAATGTTTAGTTATTTCTCCGATTGTTTATAACATAAAAGTATTAAATCGATATAATGCAAGCATTAAAAAGCAGAAGAACTACGTTTAATTGAAAGTGCCGTTGGTTTTTAGCATATTTAGGATTTAAAATATTTTACTGACAATAATAGGTTCCTTGCAATGTTGCGAAACTAGTTTCGGGGATTAGTTTCAGGCGACGCTCCTTCGCCAGTGGAGTATGTTTCGAGTTTAGGGTACTCGGGACCCGCCGAGTCGTGGCCGGACGGTCGACGCGTATACTCGGCGGATGGAGCACCGCCTGCTCTACAATTTGAAATCATTTAAATCCTAAATAAATGATAAACTATTAAGGTAATTATTAATTCCACGTTCGTAGCGAGGCTTGGATAGCTCGGTGGTTAGAGCGGTCGAGAATGACACCCTGGGATCACTTTAAGTTCCGCTCCAAGCAATATTTTTCCTTTCTTTTACTAATTAATACTAAAACAAAAATGCAATAGAAATAGAAGAGTAAATAGTATATACGGTTGCGGTACCTTCCCGAAGCTGACAGTCTTGATGTGCTTGGTGTAGGCGGCGGGCGGCGCGGCGCTGCCCGGGCCGCCCTCGGGGAAGCAGCGGCTGCAGCGCACGCCCTTCACCAGCTCGGGCGCCGTGAACGCGCGGAGCAGCCCTGCACACGACGTGTCTACTCAGCCGGGCGGCGAGGAAACACCCCCACCCCGGGCGAAGCTGTACTACTTTTTAACCGACTTCAAAAAAGGAGATTCTCAATTCGACTGTATTTTATACCGACTTCACAAAAAAGGAGGAGGTACTCATTCAAGTCGACTGTATATTTTTTTTACGTGTGTTACCTTATAATTTCGTTCCATGTGAACCACAACATTTTTTTCTTTTATTGAAAGATGTTGCTTTACAATTAGTCCTATTAAAATTTGATCAAGATCTGATCAGTAGTTCTTGAAATATCTTCAATAATGCGTGTTTAGTACATCTAATCTTATGAAAGTTCCGAAGATAAAGCTGTGAAGTCGGTTTTTTTTAAGCTTTGCTAGCCTTTAATTATTTTTTGTTTTTTTATGTGTATTTTCTAGGTGAACCGATTTTGATGATTATTTTTTTATTCGAAAGCTTCCCAACATGGGAAGCATCAGCTTTCAAATAAAAAAAGAATATATGCGTCCTATTTTAATTAGATCAAGATCTGGCCAGTAGTTTTTGAGTTATCTTCAATAATGCGTATTGAATTAATTTAATCTGATCAAGGGTTCCGAGGAGGCGGTGAAGTCGTAGCTATTTTATGTCGTAACACTTGTCGGTAGGCAGCAAGTCTCACCCGCCAAACTAAAGGAGCCGGAGAGGCCGACGCTCGCGTTGGCCATGGACAGAGATATGCTGTCGAACTTGTCGTACCGGATTGGACTCTGCAAACGAAATATATAACGATTTACATTCAAACAGGATACATGTTTTTAAAAGTTTTGATGATTATATACCAGCTTTAAACCTATGTTTTCAAAATGAAAAGAGAATATGCATACAAACACGATATTAAAGACTTAATTCGTGGTAATTTACTAACAGAGTACAGACATACAAAACTAAATACAACTAGAACAGAATTACATTAATTTCTAAATGTACGTTTTAAAATAGGAACCATTGGCTAAATTAACTTAGTGTGGGGCTGTGAGCGTAAAACGTTTGTTTATTTATTAAAGAAAACTTTGAAAACATAAATAGAGACTCTAATATCGATTCAATATAGAATACTACATCAAGTACTAGAAGGACACAATTAAAATTTATGAGAAAGAACTTTTCACATCTTAGCATATCAATGGCAACACTTTTTTAGCCCAATACTCGGCATTCGGCCTAGCTTCGTACAGGTCTTCTACTGTACAAGAACTAAGGCGCGCCGAGCATGATAGTAAATGTGCCATAGTTTGCGGAACCATACTTTTCACATGGGAAAACCTGATAGGAAACTGTTGATAATGGAGACCAATTATCTCGAATGATGTTAACTTTAGTAGCGGGGTGCACCCAGCGCCTTGGCACCTCACCGGTGGCAGAGCCGCCCTGCGCGAGCCGCGTACCTTGGTGGAGCAGACGGTGCACTGCGTGCGCTCGGCGAGCGTGCCGCGGAAGGGCGGCAGCGGCGCGGGGCGGGCGGGCGCCGGGTGCACCCAGCGCCGCCCCACCGAGCTCAGGTGGCAGAACGACCGCGACACGCCCTTCGTCAGCCGCGGCGCCTCGCTGCTCGCCTCTGTAACCGGCGCGGACCCTTCACAACGCACTCCTAACGACTAATTACATAGAGGAGCCGTTCTAACTCGAACCCTGCCTCGAGCGACGAAATTATTACTAACGTTTTATGGGACACATGGCGCCATCTACCGAAATGGTATAAAACTACCACAGCCAGCGAGTCTAAATTTGTGGTTTACTCATATATTTTGTTTTTATAGCATTAGCCTCGCTAGGCAGAACTAAAGAAGTATATTTAGAAAGGTAAAGGGTTTCAGTAGCTCAACGGTCAGAACAATAGGGCCCGAAACCCTATGGCCACGGGTTCAATCCCCACCTCAAGCTAAATGAGTCGGAGCCGGATTAGCGAGATCGCACCGAGTTAGGAAATAGGGGGGGTAATGATGAAGACGTATATGTAGTTTAAACGTACCTGTGTCGACGAGGTCCGGTTCGTCTGCGGGCGCGGCGGAGGCGGGGCGGGCGGGGCGCGCGGGCGGCGCGGGCGGCGGGGAGGCGGACGGCGCGGTCGGCGGGGACGCGGGCGACGCCAGCGCCGACCACGCGCGCGCGCCGCCTAGCGCCAGCGCGTCCGACAAGCAGCCCGGCTGCACACCAGTACCCATGTTCACTACTAACGCCGTGGAACGTGACATGATCGCGACACTATTTTTAGGACGCGAGGCAGCGGCGAGATCGTTATTATCTGTTTTTGGTTACGACCTACTTTTGTGGAAAAACATTTTCCAAGATGAAGTACGCAAAGAATGTTTACAGATCTAAATTAACCGATGAGCATCTTAAATCTCTTTAAATAATTGGTACGAGTAAAATTGATCCACAACAACAAACTATTAATAATAATAATAATCATTTATTTCGAGTAACAAGGACTCATAATTTTACGACACAATAAACAAATTATTAGATAACACACAAATTATAAGATATTAAAAGGACAAGACAAATTAACAAAATTAAATTAAATTGAAATTAAATAATCGAAACATTAATATTATTAAAGAAACAAATGAAATAGGTTGATATAAGAAATAAAAATAAAATTAAAAATGACACACATACAAATTACACTTATTACTGACTAATTATGGCGTAGCGAGCACTGCCTCATAAAAGGACAGTAGACCCGGTCCGCAATCATCGCCAGGACGATGTTGGCACTGGCCCGCACCCTGCGCACCAGGGACGCGGCACGCTTGCGCATGGTCGCGTGAAAGCAGTCCACGCGAGCCTGCGCAAACATACCTGAGGCGCTGCAGTATCGGGGCAGTCCCATCATCGCCCTGAACGCGTTATTAAATTGGACGCGAAGAGCATTGTACGCCGAACGCGTATACCTTGCCCACAGACTGCACGTGTAGAGGGAAGTGCAGTACGCTCGAAAGAGAGTAACCTTCACCTCCTCCGAACATCGTGCAAATCTACGAGCAAGCATGTTTGCCCGTACGCACAAGGCCCGCCTCTCCCGCTCTATATCAGCGTCGTCCCTGAGGTCATTTGTGACAATGTGGCCAAGATATTTAAACTGTTCCACCCTTTCTAGTGGAACTCCATTTAGGTAAACGGGCGGAACAGTTTTGGGCCGTTTTGAACCTGCCTCAAACACCATACACTGACTTTTTGTCACGTTATATTTTAGGCCGTGACCAATGGCATACTCCTCACAGACATGCACTAACTTTCTAAGCCCACAGACCGAAGCGCTCAGCAACACCATGTCGTCTGCGTAACTAAAGTTATTCACACAGACTGTATTGAGGTGGCAGCCGACATGCTGGTTGCTGAGCTTCACGATCAGGGCGTTCATATAAAGGTTGAACAAGGATGGAGATGTCAACCCCCCCTGCCTTACCCCACATTCCATTTGATATGGTTCAGACATCGCACCTGACCATTTGACAACGTTGACCTGGTTTCTATACCAGTATTTAAAAATGCTGGTCACCTCTAGGGGCAAGTTTAATTAATTTAATTTAATTTAATTTCATTTATTCAGATAAATTAATCCATTAAGCTTTCCATCTTCTCCCACAGGATACCATAAGAAACCAGGTCAAAGGCCTTGGACAGATCAAGAAAACATGCGTGTATGGGAGTATTATGATCTGTATAGTATCTGATGACGTGCTTGAGACACAGTATTGCACTCTCTGTGGAAAGTTTGGGCCTAAACCCAAACTGATTGTCATGCAGGACTAGATATTTGTTAAGCTGTGTGTCAAGCAGGCCGTCAAACACTTTAGCTACTATTGTTGCCAAAGAGATTGGTCTATAGTTACTTCTGTCGGCCAAGTCACCCGTTTTATTTTTAACTATAGGCACAACCACTGTTTTCATCATGTCGGGAGGCAAGTACGAATGACTCACGCACAGTGAGTAGAACATCGCCAAGACGTGCGATATGTGAGGGCCGTTAGAAAATCACAATCACATACATTTCATTCATTTTTTATTTTACTGTGGTGAGTGGGATTCATTTCAATTATATTTGTTAGTTATTAGTTATTAATTTGCTTAAGCTAATCTACTTAAGTTATCTGCGTCATCATTTCTGTCATTAAGTTTGCCAATAATAATATAATACCTTGCAGATAAATAAAACCGAGTAATTATCATTCTGTGTTTTCTTCTTCAACTTATCACAGCAACAGTAACAACGATAAGACATTGGCTGTCGCGGGCCAGGTTGATGACACTAGTCTTAACCTTTTGGATGGCAAAGTCACATATGCTTGACCAGCGCTTGCGAGCCCTGTGGGCCAACAAAGTCTATAGTTGACAAAAAACGCAACATGCAAAAATATTAATTAAATTTATATTTGGTATTTTTATTGGTAAATATAGTATATTTATATTTTTATTCAACATTTCTCATAATAGAATATCCCAGCAACATGTTAGTATAAAGAAACAAGTCCTCTTAATTTTGATTGTTGGCAGCACTATTATTATTTTTAAATTTCTCTATAGATTATGCCTTGGCATAGTGCTCAGAAAGGTGTTTTTGGCATAGTGGTCGGATTGGCCCATGCCACTGGCCGGATTTGGCCCATGGGTTGTAGTTTTTGAGACCCCTGGTTCTGCATCACTCACAAAGATGAGACACATTCGGATAAATGCATATTAAAACTTTGCCTCTAGCTAAGGTATAGTAGATCTACTGAACATGTTGATGAAAGTTAGTAGGTTCAGAAGTTAAATTAATCATTTCATTTATATTAGCAGATTCAGTGTTGGGTAAGATTACCAATTTATTACCAATAGTTTCAAAAGATTGTAAAGTCATGTTAATTTTACAGTACATTAATAAGGTAGTAAACATTACGAGATATACCTTCCTGGCCATGGCCGTTGTCTCCTCCTCCACACATGAGAGCAAGACATGCAGGAGCTCGTGAGCATCCTGCTGGTCGGCCGGGATGACCCAGCCAGCAGCTCGCAGGGACTGCAGCACCCCCAGGGGACATACCGGGGTCCCTCGCGCTGACTCATGTGTGCCGTTGACAACTGTTACATGGAAAAGCTCAACCACAAATGTACGCACTTTAGTTCTGTGTTTTTGTCTCTAGCTAGTTCGAATTTCGACTCTGTCATCTGATGTAGTGATCTGTCGAGGATGTTAAACATGCTAGATCAAATTATTAAGATTTTCTAAAACATTTTCTGAATTTACTTGCCAACTGATGGTAATTATGTATGCAATGTATATGTAGCCTATAAATGTGTATGCTATGTATGTGTAGCCGTTACAATACAACTAACAGCTAGTTTTCAAAACAATCTCATTACATTTTATAAACATTATAAAGTCATGTAAACAAACCTTCTATGACTGTGTATAGGGTGGTGATCATGCTGTTATGTGCGTCTGCTTTCGCGTATTTCTTAAGCCAGTCTATGAAAATGGGGCAGGCAGCCAGCGCTTGCAGTAATGTATTCAAAAAACAGGTTTTTCCGAGGTTCTGCAGCCCAGCAATTTGTCCTCGGCGCTTGCGCACTTTAGGGGCGCCTCCCGGCCCCCACAGCACGAAAGCCCCGACCACCACAGCCGCTGTCAACCCAGCAGCAACCAAAATTCTGTCTCCACCATCCATTATCAACAGATAATGTTAAGAGTCTTTGGGGTACCTCAAAAGCTCACATGCTAACCGTCTTGAATTATACTAATCGTGGAACACTTTAAATTGTGCGCATCCAGTACTGTTTTTCCTCTTTTTAATAAAGAAACTCACTTAAAATTCACAAGGCAAACCTCTGAACTGTCACAGAGGTTACAGGTATCTGTCACTATCTGTCATTTTAACTTTGACGTTGACATTGACTCCACACACCGCAACAGACTTGCCCGCCGATTACCTATCTTTGTTGCAAACGGTTTCAATACTAAATTGACAAAACTCCTAAGAAATAAGGTTCATTTTTGCTTAATTCAAATAGAAACCGCGTGCAACAAAGATAGGTAATCGGGGGGTTGAACACTTTCCTAAAATCGTCCGCTACAATCGCTACACTCATGAGGCGATCTTGTGACTATTAACATAGTAGAAATATATCAGTAAGATAACTCGAGGCCCGTAGGAGATTCAAATGCCTACTCTAGCCGAATACGCAGTGTTGTCACTATTTCCGACTTTTAAAGGTAAATATATATATAATATGTAAAATGTATATTTTAACAAACCAACAAGTTAGGTACAATAAAATAGTATAAAATGTGGTGGTAAAATAGATACGAATTCATTTGCATGAAAGCTGTAATTTGGCATGAATATACATATCAGCCACGCCGACAGAGTCAAAACAAAATCGTGAAAAAAATTTTTTTTTGCCTATGTGAAAAGAAATCACGGTAATATATATAGAAGTCAAAAGGAAAACTATTATAGCTAAGTAGGCTTCAATAAATCAATGTTCGCAGCATGTACCTACTTGTCTACGACCCGGTAAAAGATCAATGTTTTACTTATATTACAAAAAAAACATGCGGGGCAGTCTTTGAGGACTGCCGATAGAAGTGTAAATATAAAATTATATGAAAACTAAAAAAATCAGCCGTAACAGTATAGACATTGATCTCAATGGTTGGAATGATATCCCAAGAGGTTTCTGGTATTCTACCAATTACCCTGAATTAAGTTTGTTTTTTCTTAAGATTATTTTGTGGGAGCTTGTTTTCAGTCCTGGTATTATTTTTTGTCACGTAATGTAAATAAGGGTGGCCAAAAATAAAAACATATTTGATCGACTTTTCAGTACTCTCTGTGGTCTGTGGACTTTTCTGATCGTGAGGAATCGTGAGGAACTTGTTATATTTCTGATTTCTGCCGAGTGATAAAGCGAAATGTAGAATCTGTGAAAAATCCTAACGCAGAAGAAGAATATTATAATCGTTATTTATGAATCATTTTCCCGTGAGGGTTTAATTCAAAGTTACAGTTTAAAGAACTATATATATTTTCTACTCTTTTATCTTCTATTATTCTGAAATTGTATTCAATGTTCGCCATGCGCTAATGGAGCGGTATTTCTAATACAAAATAGTGTGTGAAATTCACGAGTATGATACCTTCAAATACTATCTGTGTATCCCAAGAAGGGCCAGCTAATGCCCTGGCCCTCAACAAAGATTGCACTCAAGTTGTGATAGCTGGGAGAAATGGTAAGATATACCTGTCGGAAGCTAAATATAAACATTCGTTTAGCACAGTTTCAAAATAAGCATATTCTGATAAATACAAGTTTATTATTATTGCTTACAATTATTATTACCCTATTTTTTTTTCAGTATTCAAAGTGTTTTCAATAGATGAGAATGACTTTTCTGAAGTATGCAATCTTCGAGTGGGAAAGAATTTGAATCTTAATTTTTCATCCATTGATGTAGCTTGGAGCACTATTGAAGGTATGTTAGACACATAGAATGATTACGATGTTGATAGGAAAACTTTGTAATATATATTTTTTTTTTTATTTGTGACAGGCTTGTGTTTGACCACTATCTCACCTGATGGTAAGTGACGATGTGATCGAAGCTGGTAAACACACTAGACCTGGAATGCGCAGGCTCTCAAGGATAACTGCCGGATAATATACTATCATTTGTATTTATTTAAGCAAACTATTGCATACTTTATTGTCAGTATCATTATCAACAAAATGAACATATTTTCTCTATATGACAATTAGAAATTAAAACATTAACAGGTTACACCTACTAGAGAAGTAAACACTAAGAAACTGGCAAATGTCATCCATTTACCATGATGACATATCTCTGGTTCTCTTGAAACGTTTCGCTTCTACGTTTCTCATCCATACTCTGAAGGATTCGAATTCAATGCCTGTGTCTTTGTTCCCCGAATAGTATAATCTGGGAGTCTTCAAGTCAAGAGTGAATAGGTTTCTTCTAGGCAAGCATGACATTTTCGGTTGCAAATTTTCCATCAGATGAGATATTGACCAAATGTTTATCTCGAGCATAAAAAAACAGGAATTTTCTTAAGCAATTTATTTTAAAATACCAGCTTAAAATTTAAATAAACAAAACACATGTGGCCCATGAAATGCCTCTGAATTACACACAAAATGGACAAAAGTTACAATGTATATAAACTTAGCAATGCAGACAAATGGAGTGCCGCTTTGGGGCCTATGTCAATAAATGATGTTCAATTTGAATTTGCCAAGAGTTTTTAGATCATTGTAGGTAATAAATAAATACTTTAAAGATAATTAATTTTGCATACATACTAGCTATTACATTATACATTGTGTTTTAATTATTTTGAGTAGGAGTGACAATAATTTATGTAATCTTCAATTTAGACGACCCAGTTGGCGCAGTGGACAGGTCTCCGCCCTCTGCTCCATGGGTCCTGGGTTCGATTCCCGGCAAGAGCACAAATTCCTTTCCAAGGGACATTTGTGCTTCTGGTTCTGGGTGTATTTGTGTGTGATGTAAATGTTTCCGGCTCACACGATACAAGTCTTTGAACTTGTATCGAGGGGTTTGAGTCTGAATGTGTTTGCGTTTATGTATTTGCGTTTGTAGTAGTCTTTCATTACAATATTCATTATGTTACTATTTATTAATATTACTCATTTGTTTATAAAGTACTACATAGTGTAAATAACTCGTATTAAAAGTGTTATTATTTTTGTAGAGAATACGTTGGCTACAGCTGCTACTAATGGAGCAGTGGTGGTGTGGAATCTCGGAAAGTCGGGCCGCTCAAAGCAGGAACATGTTTTCTCTGATCACAAGAGGACTGTCAATAAGGTACCTAAATCTTGCATGGTATTTTTAAGAGCCAGCCACATTGTAGGCCCCTTATACCCTCAAACACTTTATTTTACATACCAACAGCTGACAATAGTTTGACTCTCACTTGGCCATTGTTAGCATCAGCAGGCCTAGCATGGCCGGTAGACACTTTTCCTTAAGGAGTAGATTAAAATCCCTTGTGTAATTTTTTCCTTTCTCCAAGCATGGAAGCACAGGTAGATATATTATCCATGATGGATAAGGAGGGAAACGCCATGTCCCGTTGCTACATCAAAATTAAACCAACGTCCTATGAACGTGTGCATCCACCTTCTAAGCAGGAGTATCAGCTTCAATATCCAGTGGGTATTCCCCAAGGAACATTTGTGTTTCTGGTTCTAAGTGTGATTGTGAGTGTGATATGAATGTTTCCAGTACCCATGACACAAGTCATTGAACTTATTGCGGAGCTGTGATGCTTCTTTTGTTCCATCCATGCAAAGGTAATACATAGATGTACTAAATTAGCTTCCATAAAGCTTCATGTATCACAATGATAAAATAGGTACATACATATAGTCACGCCTCTTTCCCATTGGGGTAGGTAGGGACCACATCTCTCCAACGGCTATGATCCTGACACACATCTTTTGCTTATATGATAAAATCTAAAACTGGCATTACAAAGATCTGCAAAGATTTTATTATTTGCAAAAAATAAACACTTAAAACCAATGGGTTCTATTACCAAAACTGTGTTCTAAAATATGAAAAAATATATTTATATTTTGACAGGTTAGCTTTCACCTGACAGAGCCAGCCCTTCTCATCTCTGGCTCCCAGGATGGTATGATGAAGTGCTTCGACCTGCGAATGAAAGAAGTCGCTCGCACATTTATCAGGTGCTAATTAATTCCATCATTAACTTATCCAACTTTTATTTAAGCTCGGGCACTAAATGATATATGATAAAATATGCACTCTGTTAGATGTTACGCTTTATCAATTTAATAAACTTGTTATTTAGTTCAGCATTTTAGTATTCATTTGATTATTCTTATCTCTATTGTTATTAATGCAGTATGTAGTACTGTAGTACTAACAGTATGCAGTGCAATTAGTGTGTCGAGTTTGTTACTAAATAATCAATAAAGAACTAGATAAAGCAATTGGAATTTGAATGATTTCCTTTGTTTGATTAATATATTTGATCTTTTATGAACTGCTCAAGAGAGTGCCGCTAAGGCCATGTATCATTCAAGCTTTACCGGCTTTACAGTACAAATATGTAATTAAGACCGCTATAAGAAGTTAAGACAGGACAAAGAGCGCGCGGCGCCGGGCATGGCCCGTTGTGATCCACGCGGGTTATAATAGTAGTTTTGGGTTCGGATGAAGCCGAGCCGAGGTTACGCGGATGGCGCGGCTCACGTGGGCCCGCGCTGTCACGCGTCGGAGTGGTATAACCGCGGCCAACTCCTCCGCAGCAACACGGAGTCGATCCGCGACGTGCAGTTCAGCCCGCACTCCGGCAACACGTTCGCGGCCGTGTCCGAGAACGGCAGCGTGCAGCTGTGGGACGTGCGGCGCCACGAGCGCTGCCTGCAACAGTTCACGGCGCACTCGGGGCCCGTGTTCGCCTGCGACTGGCACCCCGAGATGCCCTGGCTGGCTACCGCCTCGCGCGACAAGACCATCAAGGTAAACTATACTACTTCGTTGTATACGGAGAATATTGGGGGGTACGGGTATTATTTGAGACACTAGCCTACTAAAGTTCTTTGTAACATAATTTTGTAGTCAAAATTACTGTTATTACGTTTTTTTTTAAATAAGCTAGGTAGTTATTATCAAACAATTTTGTGATTGCTACTAAACAAATAATTGTTTAGTAGCAATCACAAAATTATTTTAGTGCTTTATAAGTGTTATAATTATAAAATTATCACACTTATAAAGCACTTAAATATAAGTAACAGTAACGAGACATTTTTCTCAGTTTATAGTGGGTGAACACTGAAGGATGACTTCAGTGGTAATGGAAGCGGTTTACAATAATTTCACGCATTTTATAAAGTTCGTAATGATATCCTTGTTTACCTAACTTCAAAGCTGCCTCTTAAGAAGTTACATATTTCATTTGCATCTGTTTTATCCTACAAGCCTGCGAATGAATCGATCGAACCCACTACCCATTTAATTGCATTACAATGTAATCGTAGTTTATTTGTAACGTACGAGACGAGCAATGATCTGGCTCGGCAGCTGTACCGTCCGCAATCGACCCGCGCCTGATAACCAAATGGGTCATACGATAACACTGTCTGGTGCTCTAGGACAGTGATAGCCAAACTAAAGTCTTTAGAAATTGCCTACATTGATTATTTTTCAACCGACTTAAAAAAAGGAGATTCTCAATTCGAGTGTATGTTTTTTTATGTATGTTACACGTTATCTCCGCCAATTATGAATCGAAACATATGGCTATTTACCACTGATTCATATAACAAGAGGATATGAAATAAGTACATTAGCGGTCCAGGTCCCGACGTTTTCGCCGCGTTTCTCCAACTTTCTTTACTTACACAGAAACAAAAATACACGTAAAGCACACATAATCGTATATCTCATGCATACCAATAAACCCCCAACACTAATAAACTAATACAAGAGCACATACATAAAGACAGCGGCACGTCACACTGTCGCTACAGCAAGCGATTATACACACAACTAAGAGATGGAAAGTGGTTGTCGACAAAAGAATATCGAAATATACGATCACAAAAAGAAAACAATATTATTCGGGTATTTAAGTATGAAGTGAGATGCTATGATTTGCGTAAATTATATTAGTACTCGAATGTTTACAAATCACAACGGAACAATGCGGCATTTTGTCAAAAATAGGAGAAGCAACGTAGTCGCGGCATGATTTCCGACTAACGAAAAAAAATGGATCACCATTATTAGGCACGATGCGTTCGCAACGGGGGGACCTTCTTGCCATATCCTCCTTGTTTTATAAATCCGTGTTTACTATGTCAACATGGATTAATATTTTCAGGTGTGGGACATTCACGCAAAACCAAATCTGGAACACACGATCTACACCATCGCTTCTGTGGGACACGTCAAATGGCGACCGCAGAAAAAGTCAGTATATTTAATTATAATCAAGTTTCTAAAGAATCACATCGTCGCTTACCATCAGGTGATATAGTGGTCCAAAGCTCTTTGTCAAAAAATCTTGAATAAAAAAAGATTGTGATTGTGTGTGTGATGTGTATGTTTCCGGCACCCACGACACAAGTCATTGAACTTAGTGTGGGGCTGTGAGTGTGAAAGCGTTTAAGCGTGTAGCGTTTTAATTTGTCGAAGATATAAATGTTCGGCTGTTGGAGGACACTCGCCAAGAGTGTATAAATTCGTTTCAATGACTTTCTTTTCTGGTTCAATGTTATATTCGTCTTATAACACGAAGATTTCGACTTACTTTGTAGTCGACTAGTTTCGGACAAATTAGTTGTCCTTCATCAATTTTAAGCCGAAGATCGTTTCAATGACTTTCTTTTCTGGTTCAAGGTTATACCTTGAACCAGAAAAGAAAGTCATTGAAACGAATTTTTACACTCTTGGCGAGTGTCCTCCAACAGCCGAACATTTATATCTTCGACAAATTCTTTTTTTATTCAAGATACTATATAGGTAATACTCACGATAGTTTTAACATTAAAATTTATTTTCTGTGTTAAATTTAAAGTTATATAAGACTTATGACTTAGATTTGAGCCGTTTTATAGCTTAAGCCAGTTTTTCGTGAGTAGAAAAGCTACAAAACGAAGAGGGTCAACTGTCTTTTATAAGTGCCTGTTGGAAGCTGTCAATCGATATTTTAGAATTTAAATTTGAACAGGTTTAAATGAATTCATTTCGAGAAATAAAACGTATGTATCAAATCAAACGTGATACGTAAATACGTTATTATGAACACATCGCATGTGTTCAGAATGAATGTTACAAACACACCGTATGTCTTTTAAGCGGCTGTCGTTACGCATTTCATTTATTATTTTAATTATTACCCAGGCATTCTATTATTCATTATAATATCCTAATACCAATATTCTCATTTAAATAATTTCCATTCTCAATTAATTTGATATACAAAATTTCACGCAAGTGTTTGCGTTTATAGGTAAAGTGCGTTTACTCAATATAGCATGCGTCTACGAATCTAATAATAAAATAAAAAGTAATAATATAAACTTAATCTTAACGAGTCAACAAGGATATTGTTCTCGGCCGCTTAGTAGGGAGTATCGTTAGAGCGGTCGTATGGTGTAGTGTAGTGTAGTGTAGCGTGACGTGTGGGTGGCAGGTACCAGGTGGCGTCGTGTGCGCTGGTGCTGGACTGCGCCGTGCACGTGTGGTGTAGTGTAGTGTAGTGTAGCGTGATGTGTGGGTGGCAGGTACCAGGTGGCGTCGTGTGCGCTGGTGCTGGACTGCGCCGTGCACGTGTGGTGTAGTGTAGTGTAGTGTAGCGTGATGTGTGGGTGGCAGGTACCAGGTGGCGTCGTGTGCGCTGGTGCTGGACTGCGCCGTGCACGTGTGGTGTAGTGTAGTGTAGTGTAGCGTGATGTGTGGGTGGCAGGTACCAGGTGGCGTCGTGTGCGCTGGTGCTGGACTGCGCCGTGCACGTGTGGTGTAGTGTAGTGTAGTGTAGCGTGATGTGTGGGTGGCAGGTACCAGGTGGCGTCGTGTGCGCTGGTGCTGGACTGCGCCGTGCACGTGTGGTGTAGTGTAGTGTAGTGTAGCGTGATGTGTGGGTGGCAGGTACCAGGTGGCGTCGTGTGCGCTGGTGCTGGACTGCGCCGTGCACGTGTGGTGTAGTGTAGTGTAGTGTAGCGTGATGTGTGGGTGGCAGGTACCAGGTGGCGTCGTGTGCGCTGGTGCTGGACTGCGCCGTGCACGTGTGGTGTAGTGTAGTGTAGTGTAGCGTGATGTGTGGGTGGCAGGTACCAGGTGGCGTCGTGTGCGCTGGTGCTGGACTGCGCCGTGCACGTGTGGTGTAGTGTAGTGTAGTGTAGCGTGATGTGTGGGTGGCAGGTACCAGGTGGCGTCGTGTGCGCTGGTGCTGGACTGCGCCGTGCACGTGTGGTGTAGTGTAGTGTAGTGTAGCGTGATGTGTGGGTGGCAGGTACCAGGTGGCGTCGTGTGCGCTGGTGCTGGACTGCGCCGTGCACGTGTGGGACGTGCGGCGGCCGCACGTGCCGCTCGCCACCTTCGCCGAGCACCGCGACGTCACCACCGCCATCGCCTGGCAGGCCTCGCCGCACGCCTTCCTCTCCACCAGCAGGGTCAGTCCAACCTCCCTACTATTTTAGTCGATTTTGAAAAAAAATAATTTTCGTTTGTACTTGGTCTTTGAACCGTCCCGAACCTCTAACTCTCAACGTCGACCTTTCTCCTGGGCGTTTCTCCCTTATTCTTCGATATTGCTCGCCTCGTGTTTTGTAACGTAAACGATACCTCGATTCTCCTCCTCCAATGTTAAATTTGAAAAAATATCCGTTCGCGTCTGTTTCCGACACGTCGTCCCCGTCGGGTGCAGGACTGCAGCTTGTACCGGCACCGGTTCGTGGAGGCGGCGCACCCGGTGCTGTGGGCCAACCCGCACGGCGTGTGCGTGTCGGCGCGCGGCGAGCTGGCGCACGCCATGCCCGAGCGGCCGCTGCCCGCGCGCGCCGCCGCGCCCGCCGCGCCCGACCGGCACAACCCGGCGCTCGGGTGAGTCCCCCGCCGCGCCCGACCGGCACAACCCGGCGCTCGGGTGAGTCCCCCGCCGGGCCGGGGTTGACCTCGTCCGTGTCCGCAGGCGCAAGCAGCCGACGGCCGGGTCGCTGTCGGCGGGCGCGCAGGCGGCGCTGGAGGCGGCGTTCCCCGGCGGCGCGGCGTCCAGCCTCACGCGCTACCGGCGGCCGGCGCCCGCCTGCCCCGTGCTGGCGTGCGCGGCGCAGTACCGCATGCGGGGCGCGCCGCCGCACGACCTGGCCGACCACAACGCGCGCGTGGCGCGGGCCAACAACCGCCACATGGTGAGGGCCCGCCGCGCGCCGGCGCCCACGGGGGCTCGCCGGCCGCCGACTGACCGCGCCTGTGTCCGCAGGTGGGCCACGTGTGGGACGTGGTGGTGTGCGTGTACCTGGCGCGCGCGGCGGCGGCGCGCTCCACGCCGGCGCCGGCGCCGCCGCGCGACCCGCCCGACCACGACCCCGAGCCGCACACGCCGCCCTACAGGTCACTCACTACTCATCGAATACAATCGTTTACTTTTTTATAATTTTTATGTCTACTATTATTATCTAGTCTAATTTGTAAAAAAATCTTTAAATCCTTAACACTATTTGAACTGCCCTTTAGCTTAGTTGTGTGAGAGTTTGCCACCACAAATTGTTATCCCAAGGAAATTTGTGTTCTAAGTGCCGGTTGTGATTCCGTGTGTGATGTGAATGTTTCTGGCACGAAAACACGTCCTGCCGAACCGCATTATTAGAGTGTGGAATATGCTACCAGAGACAGCGATAAGTGCTCGCTATCTCTGGTAGCATATTCCGCTCGTCTCAGTAAACTCATTTAAAAATAGATACGGCAAACATTTTAAAAATATGCACAAAAGTGATATACACGCATCAGCTTAATAAGCTGCTCAGTGTATTAACATTAATAATAATAATAGATACACTGCCGAAACTGTGTTTCCAGTCTTTTTTTCTTCCAGGATTTTTTCAATGTATGTTTTATGTGTCGGCCCTCTATTCCTCGCGCAGCGCCGTAGAAGAGGAGCCCCTGGAGGAAGTGGAAGAGTGGGCGGACAGCTTCCACAACAGCGGCGTCCTGGGCATGCCCACGCTGTCCATCTACATCCCGCAGCCAAAGTACGCCAAACAGGCGCGCCCCGACGGTGAGTCGCGCTACTCGCCTAAACTCCTTTAAACGCTAAACAACGCCCCGACTCGTCACGAACACGAAACGATACTTCGAACCGATCACATAAGGTATTATAACGACTGTCGGCAGCGATCCAACACCAAACATAGGTACGTAGATACGCGAACGAACAATCGTAGGTAGAAGGAGCTCAGTCCCCCCGTCCATCCGCAGCGGAGACCGGGTGGGTGTCGGCGGCCAGCGCGCACTACGTGGACGTGGAGGCGGCGGACTGGACGCTGCCCGAGGAGGCGTTCCCGCTGCGCGCCGCGCCGCCGCCCGCGCCGCGCGCCGCCGCCGCGCACGCGCACGCGCACGCCGACAAGGACAAGGAGCTGGGTGAGCCCACACACGCACACACGCACACACGCATGAACTCACCAATACGTAGCATTAAAAATTCATACAGACCGAGCAGAGTGGCATAAAAAAAGCCGCATATTGCGCGAGGATATCTTTGAAGCTCTGATCACCCTCGCAGGCGACGGTATCCCTTTAAATAGGGATGTTGTCGAAAGAGGCCAGTTTGACGAACTGGCTTAACTTGAGGGTTACAGTCGATATACTCCCTTTTTGAATACTCCCACACTATATTTTCTATAACACTCGAGAAAGTCAACGCTAGTATTCAGTGAACATTTGTCTTGTTATATAGTAGGTGTCCGTAACAGCACCGGCGGCAGTGGGTCCCCGGGCGGGTCGTCTCCCAGCAGTGGGCACACGGCCCCCCTGCCGGACCACCCGCCCCTGCACAATCAGTCCTCTATTACGGTTAGTCTCATTTTTTCTACAATAAAAGTATTATTACAGCCGGAATGTTTGATTGAGATTGTTATTTTGGTAAATAAAATAGTATTCCAAATTTGGTGTTACATGTGCTATTTGCCATTTATTTGTAATTTTGCCATCAAAAAGAGATTTGTTGAAAATTATATGTAATGGTTGAGCCAACTGCTCTGCGCATGGCCGCCACTGACATTTTTATCGTTTAATAACATTTCGTCCGGTATGTCGCAACTATTTGTTTTTAAAGATTTTATATTTTTCTAAAAGTATACTTTTACATACTTTTGGAAAAATATGAATTCTTTCTTTGAATTGTTTTATTTGTTATATTTTCTTTATTCTATGTAAAGAAAAGTCTTATTAATCAAGTAGCCAACATGAGCTTGATTGGGGGCATTCACATAAAAGATAATAAACATCGAATTAAAACAACTTCGTTTCACTCCCCAAATCCGCCCTCCAACGAACAAGTCTCTCTCGATTCCGTTGTTATCATTCAATCAATAGGCGGAACTGATCCTAGTTTAGAATTCGCATCTACACTCGGTTTTCTAAATTATTGTTAATTATTACACATTTTTCAACTGACTTCAGAAAAAGAGGAGGTTCTCAATTCGACTGTATTTTTTTTAATGTGTAAGTCTCACGAGTTCTTTCAATGGGAACCGATATTGATGGTTTTTTTTTATTTGAAAGTATATTGGTGGTTCACTCGTGCTCCTATATAAATTTGGCCTCGGGCCGGTAGTTTTTGCGTTTTATTTTTTTCTCTTACTTCTAGTTACCCTCAATGATGTGCCTTTAATTTATTTATTCGAATCAAGCGGTAGATAAAGCGCGAAGTTAAAGCGGCGAAGTCGGTCATTTCGAGTTTTGCTTGCGATTAAATAATTTTTATACCGTTCAAAAAAGTTCGAGTAAACCCTATCGCTAAGAATAGATCGAATCGGGCTCCCAGCGGGCCCGGGCGCGGCCCCCGAGCGGTGTGTACAGCGGTCGCGTCGTTCCAGCTGGAGGAGGGCGAGTCGGGCCCGCTGTCGGTGCGCGCGAGCGAGGCGCGCGCCGCCTTCGAGCCGGCGCCGCTGCTGGCCGCCGCGCTCAAGCACCACGCCGCGCTCGCCGACGTGCAGACCGCCGCCGTCGTCATGCTGGTGCTGCAGGACCACAGGTCGGTACACCAGCGCCTGGGGGGCTTCGGCCACCCCTCGGACGAAACCACGGTGCCGAGCGATCTATTCGCGTTCCATCATGTTGTCCGGCCCAGCAGTTTGGAGGAAGGAGAGAGTTCGGTTGCTATTGTGACTGGTATTGGCATACACGATAATGCTGGTATATGGTGGATAACGTAGTAACCGACCTCGGGGAGCAGCGGGATGCCGCTCCGTTGTCGTGCCGGAGCTGCGGGAGCACAGGTCGGCCCCGAGCGACCCGCCGCAACTGTGCTACGTCGCGGGAACGAAACCAGAACCACAAACACTAATTTCCTTAAACGAGAAAACTTGTGTTCCCGCCTGGAATCGAACCCGATACCCCCGCGATACCGGCTTATAAGGCGAACGCTCACATGAGCGTAAGAACATAGTCGGCTCGGTTACGTAACTAAGCCAGCGAATGTTTTTTGTTTAAATTCTGTAACCGAATTTGTCATCTGTTATTGTTTTTAATCGATTCATCGCTTACACACTCTCGACCTCGCTCTTAGTTTTATGACGATCGCAATAAGGCTCAGAATCACATAAAATAACCACCCATGGGGCGAAAACGTAAACATAGCGTAATCGGGTTGCAACCCGAAACCCGCCGCATAGAAGAACGTGCACCCGACATTATGTGTACATTTTGGCAGCAATTATTGGCGTTGGTAATTTTAATCGAAACGTACACTTTCAGGAGCGATCTATTCCCGTACATCGACGAGGGCACGCAGGAACACTGGCTGCTCGGTTACATTGAATTTCTGCAGAGGCATAAAATGTGGAACGTCGCAACCGAGGTACCGCTACATTCTAACCATTTCTCGGTCCTTCGAACCGGATACGGGCATCGGTTCGTACCCGGCTCGAAGCACCGGACCGAATAATACAATTTTTGGCATCTTTAGCTGCCACGGCTACTCTATAGTATACTCTAAAGACGTTCAGTAGGTCCGCTTAAGTAGGTGGTTATTGGGCATTCTAATTCACTTTTTTCTTAAACGCTCGTTCACTCGCGTTTTTTCTCGAAAAAAGTGAATTAGAATGCCCAATAACATTTTTGACTTTTGCCAATCGCTCATGTTGAAAAAATATTTTAGAATTTCCAATCTTACGTTCGATCATACCCGTTCGGTTATTCTACTCACGATCGCACAAAAAGTATGTTACGATTGTCAACTAGCACGTTTGAACTTACCAATTCAATTACAGTCATGGTGAATCATCATTGTATATTCCGGTAATTAAACACACATTGCACACCACCAGAACTTCGCAATGATTCCGTTAAGCTTAGTGGCCGATCGCTCAAAGTTTGTTCTAGCCCGATTGGTCGTATCATTCTGTTATTACACAAAACGACACCTAGAAACAAACCTTCACTAAGTTGTCCCGGTTTCATTTACGAGTTTCTACTAAGCGACATCGATTAGACTTCACGTGACTCAGCGCCGGTCGGCCGATTGCTCAAAGTTCATTCTAGCGCGATTCGTCGTACCATTAATCTAGTACTCTGTTTGGATAAACTCATCATGTTCATCCAAATTTTCCCAAAAAAATGGCACCTAGAAATGGAACTTTCAGTTGGCAGCTAAGTCAAACGTGGTGTCACCTCAACTGCTTATAAATCAATGATAAAGGATGAAACGTAGTGGTTATATAATATTACAATGTACCTTAGTAATAGGGCATGTTTCACAATGCATGATTTATAACAGCTTATAAACACTGGTTATAATTCAGGCCGGTAAGTACGCTCTGTTGATATCATTGTCACTTTAGTTTTATAAATAAAATAGTGTTATAATTACAAAAAACACAGAATTATTGATTATTCATTATTTAGAAATATATGATTTAAACTAAATACTTATATAGATAAGTTGATTATATTTCTATAGATACCTTACTACAGAAAACACAAATTCGATGAGTGTATATATATTATTGATATAAATATCTTAAGTATTATTAAAAAGTAATAAAAATCTATATTTAATTTTATATAATAATTATGTTATGTTGAATATACAAACTATTTTTTGACCGCTGGTTATCTTTAATCATAACATGTATTAAAGTTTTTCTTTTCGTATGACTAGCCCCTGTTGAAATAATAATCAATAGGTACTCGTAGTATTGTGCAACTAGCTACCTTGCTAAATAGCGCATGTTATTGACGTCACATGCACTTCTGCATAAACTGCAATAAAAGTACTGTCAACACCAGTTAGCTGCATGTTAGGTGATTTAACCGACCAGCAAAGACAGGTGTTAAAATTAATTGATATGTATGTAAATGTATGTCAATATATATATCCCTGTCCAATGTTACGTATATTTAAAAGACTAATACTTTACGTTATGTACGATGATGCAGAATTATTTTGTATCGATTTAATCTCCTTACCTGGTTGGAAAATAAATATGTTACCTTTAGCATTTCTCAAATGATAACTGCGCTCCGTCGCACATGAATAAATATTTAGTTAGTAGTACCTATTTAAAAAAAAACTGAAACAAAATAAAATATATGTTTTGGAGCTTTCATATAAAACACATAAAACATCATCGTGGTTTTAAGTCGATTAATTAAAGTAAATGATTGATTCGTGAGTGGATTATTATATTTCAGTGCACGTTTTCTGCTAAAGATATTTTTAACGTTGACTGTACATCCGGTGACCTCTATTTAAATTTTATCGCTTAGATTTCTAATATATATTTTTTTGTTATTGTTATCAATAATTTAATATTGATGACATACGAAAACAAGATTCAGGTACGCCAAACTGTTTTTAGTGTTAATAGGTATCGACATAAACTAAGCTTATATAATAATAATCGAATCTATTCGAACGTAAATGTTGACCACTTCTTATCAACATTATTTTTTTACACAAAACCTTGTGGGCCTGAACTGTGAATCACATTTCAACGACAAGCTTCAACGAACTCAAGATCCCGGAACAACTAGTGTCTCAGCCTCGAGGCTCTACAAGAATCCAGCAGCTCCAACGTGCTCATCGAGGCTTCAGCTACAACCTGCTGCAACGTGTGCTTCGAGACCGTAGCTGCGAGGGTCCCATCGAGCTCAATATCTTGCTGCTACATAGTTGTGAATCAAACTTCACTTCAGTTTAAATAATGTTCGTAAGTTTAATACTAAGTTTATTCCTATTACCTACTATAATATATTTTTATGACTTTTTTAGTCGGGTGTTAGCCCGCTGGACCATTCATCATGCGTAGTATGTTAATTTCTTGTTCTTTTGTTTGTTACCAGGTCGGACTCTGAGTACGAGACCAAGCGCTACCACAAAGATTCCGAAGACGAGCTGTTGCCAAAGTCAAAACGGTACGTTTTAAAATTATTTAATATTTATACTAGGTACGTAGGTTTAACTCGAATGTGTATAACTTACTTGAATAGTCGGTTCAAAGGTCGACCTTTCGCTATTTACCTACATCCCAACCTTATGTAGAAGTTATTTATCGTCTAGTTAATTTACTTTTTTTTATTTCAGTGCCAACAAGCCTATGAAAAAGACAGCGAAACGCAAGATTAACCCAGAGAAAAAGGAGGCGTCTTTGTCCAGCAACAGCAGCGGGTGGCACCTTGACTTCTTCGACAGCGACGAGGATCGTGAGGTGACCCGAAAGAAAAAGTCGAGTTCACTACAGTCGGTGCTCACCAGACGCGTTGCCAACGGGGTTCTACGTCGTACCGCCGACCTATCGGGTGATGTGTTTGTTGAGCTGCGGCTCTATAATTATAAGGATATCCAGGCTGTCGATGCTAGGGAGCGCTGGGAGAAGGCGATCTTGTCTTTAAAATATCAAGTAGACGCCGACGCTCAGGAGTTGGAGTTTTTGCGATCTTTCGTACAAGCCTCTAAAGGGAAGTTCCACGAAGAGGGAACTTTTTTCGCGGACAAGAAAAAATAAATTAATTTAACCTATATTTATTGGTTATTCTTTTCTGTTTTCTTGCTCTTCGCATTAGGTTTTTTAATATTTAAAATTTTTGTTTTTTATTTGTTAAAGCTCAATAAAGATTTTATATTACTAAAATCCCAGTATATTTTTAATTCTAATTTATATTTGAAAAATGTAATATGAATCAGGTAGGTATTTAATCATTTTAACGCTAACGTTTAGGTATACCTAGGCATCGTATTCACATATAGGCATTCTTTTACTTTTCAAATAGGTAGATAATTAATAAATCAATAGAATTACCTATTTTTCTTTTAACGCTTTTAGACTCACATCCCCACACTTATATTGATGACTTGTGTCGTGGGTGTCGGAAACATTCACATCACACAAAAAATTACGTCCAGAACCAGAAACACAAATTTCCTTTGGAGAGAAAACTTTCCACCGGGAATCGAACCCGCTGCTTAGAAGGCGAACGCGCACGTAACTAAGCGCTCAGGCAGTTCTTATTTTTGTACTTAATTATAAGACCTGATTATTTTTTTAATAGTAAAGTAGGATCACCATTTAGTTTTTATTTAGATAGGTTGTCATAATGTCAACAAGAAAAATATTTTGTTCTGTTTGCGATGTATCTCTCAAAAGTTCGGCATTCTCAGCCCATCTGAGAAGCACTGTACATAAAAATAATAGTGCAGTTGAAGTAGATGACGGAATAGAAAAAATTAGTAGCGCATTTCGTAGTCGCATAGCATCATACAGAGTGCGGGATGTTGGGGTAGACGAGGGTTTCAAGTCGCCGGCTGCGTTCCTACACGGGATGCGCGCACGAGTGAGTCAGCTCTTGCATGCAAGGCTAGCCTCTTTTGATAGCATTAAAGTAAACTTCGAATTATTTGCCGAATTTGCTTTGCCTTCGAAAGACTCGCGGGAAGTTAAATCTTTTGCTACTGAAAATTATGTCGTTCATAAAAACTTTGATTTTAATGAATTGTTCACCAAAGTTATTTCGATTATTTCAACTCACATCGATGAATTCCAAGAACGTGATAGCGGTTGGTCTTTTTTAGGTAGTTCGTACTTGGAGATTAATATAAATAAGTATAACCCTTTAAGAGCATCAGGTTTTATTAATTTACCAAAAGCTTTACAATCTAAACGAGCATGTGTAAATATTCAAAACAGGGATCAATTTTGTTTTCTGTGGTGCATAGTAGCAGCATTATTTCCTGCTAAGAAAAACGCTCACCGCACTTCTTCTTATCCACACTATAATACCTTGCTTAACACTAAAAATATGTCTTTTCCAGTAAATTTTAATGACATAAAGACATTTGAAAAAAATAACTCACGCATTAGTATAAATGTTTATGGTCTTAAAAACAAAACGAGCATTGTTGGTCCGCTATACCGAACACAAAACAGAAGAAAACATCATGTTAACTTATTGTTCATAGAGAAAGGAAACGTTAGTCATTATTGCTTGATATCAAATTTAAGTCGCTTACTAAGGCATCAGATAACAAAACATCATGGAAAAGTATGGTTTTGTGATGATTGTATAATGTTTTTTAATAGCGAACAAAAATTAAACAATCACGTGTGCGGTGGAGTCGCGACAATTTTACCTAAATCTGGTACTTTCATACAATTCAAACATTACGAGAGAATGCAAGATATGCCCTTTGTTATTTACGCGGACTTTGAATCGTTGTTGCAACCTAGTAAGGATGAAAAACGTTCTAATTGCACATCATCATTACAAAGACACGTTCCAGCCGCTTTTGCATATTATGTAGTATGTTCATATAATGGTTTACTTAATCGGTATGTATCTTACCGGGGTGAAGACTGCGTTGAAGTTTTTCTTGAATTTCTACAAAAAGATGTATCTAAAATAACCAAAATTTATAAAAATGTTAAGCCTATGCTACCATTGACAGCAAAGGAGACACAATCTTTTTTAAATGCAAAATTGTGTCATATTTGTAATCAGACTTTATTTGATGATAGCGTAAAAGATCACTGTCATTTAACGGGCAGGTACCGCGGTGCCGCACACAGTTTTTGTAATCTTAAATTTAGCTTACCAAAGTTTATACCGGTATTTTTTCACAATTTGTCAGGATATGATAGTCATTTATTTATTCGGCAACTAGGACAAATGCCTGGGTCACTAAAAGTTATAGCAAAAAATAAAGAAAATTATATATCTTTCACAAAATTTTTTATGACCGAACCTCAACAGTACATGGCTCTTCGTTTTGTAGACTCTTTCAAGTTTTTAGGCACAAGCCTGGAAAAACTTGTTGTAAATTTAGGTAGAAAAGATTTTTTGCATTTAACTAATCAATTTCCTGAAAAAGAACAATTTGATTTGTTAACGCGAAAAGGTGTATATCCATATGAATACATGACTGATTGGAAATCATATGATGAGGAAAGTTTGCCCCCAAGAGAGTGTTTTTACAGCACTCTTTTTAATTCTACTGTTTCAATGTCTGATTACAATCATGCCAAAATTATATGGAAAAAATTTAACATTAAAAATTTAGGTCAATATACAGACCTATATCTAAAATCAGACGTACTCTTACTTGCAGATATATTCGAAAAATTCCGCTCTACTTGCAGATTAAATTACAAATTAGATCCTGCTTTTTATATAACCGCCCCAAGTTTAAGTTTTGACGCCATGCTTCTTAAAACAAAAGTTAAACTTCAGCTTATAGAAGACTTAGAAATAGTAAGAATGATACAGAAAGGTATACGCGGTGGAGTCTGTTTGTGTTCGACTAGACATGCAAAAGCAAATAATAAGTATCTATCTAGTTACGATCCAACATACCCAGATAGTTATTTGATGTACTGGGATTCCAACAACTTGTACGGAAAAAGTTTGTGTTCATATTTACCTCATTCTGACTTCCGAATGCTCAAAGTGTCGGAATTTCAATCACTTAATATTCTAAAAATATCAGACGATTCTGAATACGGTTATATTTTAGAAGTTGATTTAGAATATCCTGATCAGTTACATGACTCGCACAACGATTTACCTTTTTGTCCGCAAAAATTTATTCCTCCTGGTTCAAAGACAAATAAGTTAATACCAAACTTATATGATAAATTTTATTATGTCATACACTATGTACACTTGAAAATATGTATACGTCATGGATTGTTACTTAAAAAAATTCATAGAGTAATAGAATTTAAACAAAGTGCTTACTTAAAACAATATATAGATCTAAATACAGACTTGCGGCAAAAAGCTAATTCAACTTTTGAACAGGACTTTTTTAAATTATTGAATAATTCTATATTTGGAAAGACTTTAGAAGACCCGGAGAAAAGACTGGATGTAAAATTAGTCAATCAATGGGTTGATAATAGAAATAAAACGAAAAAAAGTTACACCGCTCAGCGACTCATAGCGAGACCTAATTTTCACAGTTGTTCCGTCTTTTCAGAAAATTTCGTGGCTGTTCAAATGAAACCAGAATCAATAAAATTAGACAAACCAATTTATATTGGGTTTACAGTTTTAGAAGTATCAAAAAGTCACATGTACGATTTTCACTATTCTGTAATAAAACCTTTTTACGGACCCAATGTGCAGCTCTGTTATACCGACACGGATAGTTTTTTGTACTCAATACAGACTAACGATATTTACAATGACATAAAACATAATTTGCAATCATATTTTGACACTAGTAACTATGACAAAAACAATATTTATGGTATAGTTTGTAAAAATAAAAAGGTACCAGGGTTATTTAAAGACGAGCTTGGCGGACAAGTTATAACGGAGTTTGTTGGCTTAAGGTCTAAGCTGTATTGCATTAAAACTGAAACTAAAGATATTAAAAAAGCTAAGGGAATCAAGAAGAATGTCGTCAAAGACTTGCACTTTAATGATTATAAAAGAGTGCTTAAACACAATGACGTTATAAGGAAAACAAATATTGTTTTTAAGTCTTTAAAACATGAAATATTTACGCAGTCTGTTAATAAAATTGCACTATCGTCTAATGATGATAAGCGGATAGTACTAAAAAATAATATATCGACACTGGCATGGGGGCATAAGAGCAGCCTGTTTTAATCAAAATTAGCATTGCGCTAACTTTAAATTTAATTTACCTACTTAAATCTATTAGTTTGTTAAATTTTATTTTATTAATATACTAAGACTATAATATTTTGGAACATAAAAAATAATATGTTTTTTATTCATAATTTGTCGAGTGTTGTGTTAATAAATAAATAAGTTTTATAAATAAGTTATATATATGCTGTTTATAAATAAGTTTATGAATAAATTATCCTTATCAAATATTAAAATATGTTTTCATTTATCTTTAGTAATAAGAAACCTTTAAATAATAAAACAAGATTAGACAAGTACAATACGTATCATATTTACTATAGAGCTATGCGCTGACGACGCAAAATACATGAACTCGCATGAACTCATGACGAATCAGTGTCATGTTGGTTCACCATTTATTATTGCGACAGCACAAACTACTATATGATTAGTTCGATTTATTTTCAGTCATAAATAAATTGCAATTTGTTACGTGCAGACGAATACGTCCATCTCACTTCACTACATTTTAATCGTAAGTAAAATATTGTTTTTAATAATGTTCCCTTATGTTCATTCCAGCTATTGTCCTTCAGTACTAATAAAAACTAAAGTAATGAGTACTTATGTTTGTTACCATTTACCGGCGTTGATATTAGTGTCTAATATTTTGTTTCCTTGTTACAGACAATGTCTGATACGGAAATACCATGCAGCCAGTACGCACAACCGGATCCATGGCGATCACAATCACAACCCTTTGAAGAACTGTATCCAGAGATGTTTTTAAACGGGCGAGTGACAAAGCCGACGGGGAAAAAGCCTAAACAACGGCGTGATGCTGTCGTCAGAAAAAAGAAATGTAAGCTGCACGGAAAATCTTACGTGATAAACAATAAACCGCGACGGGGTACACGGCTTATAAAAATTAAAGTCATAGATCTGACCGCGTCGCCAGCCGTTTCCGACTCAGACAGTAATACCAGCCTTCTTCTTAGTGCACAGTACATAGTAAAAGATAGTGTTGACGAAATTATGGACGAGACAGAACGTGTAATAAGAAAAATTTCCAAAAAACTTTGCAGTGAAAGTGGTTTTGATTAAATCAGTGTACATAGTATAACTAGTTATAGCATCTAAGTATAAAAACTATCGTGTGAGTTATTCATTATAATAATGTAAGCGTGTATAAATAATGTAATGTCTGTTGCGTTTTGAAGCTAGACGCGCACGCCGGGACCTGTAAACGTAGTTCCCGGATGAAGGACATCGGATATGTCCGAAATCTGGTCGGAGAATTGATTTAAGTATGCGAGTGAGTGCTGGATTTATTTTATTAATTTATTTATTAAATCACAAAACAGGTAAATTACAATAAGAATTGCGTCAAACATATTCTAAATTAGTTTACATTATTATAATAGTTATAACATAGTTTTAGATCGTAATAAAGATTTAGTGTTATATGAAATAAAATGATTGACTCTATTTTTTGTTTCATTTTAAGTATTTAAATATAAGTCATTACAACATATTATTAGGTAGTTAGGGGAGTAGGTTTTAAATTATCAAACAGATAGTAATTTTAGAGCAATTTTATTCAATAGATACATTATTTTCTAAACACCATTTTTTCACACATAAAACATTTCTTAACGCACACATTTTATTATGAGCCAAACAATTAAAATTAAGTTTTTCTGGACAATATAACTGATATAATGTTTCTAAATTAGGCAATCCCTTGACACTTATATCTATGATATTAGCGTGAGTACATAACTCTTGGACCCATTTAACTTTTTCTTCACCTTTTACAATTAATATTTTATTTTCTAAGTGAGGTTTAATCATCCTTCGAAATTCTCTATAGTCTATGTAGCCTTCACTCCAATGATATCCTCTTTCTCTTTCTAACCATAGAACGCGCCGCTTTTCTTCATTAGACAATTTGGAAAACGGATATGGAGGTTTAATTAAAAATGTTTGAGTATGGTCATTAGCTATAGCTAATTCTTTAATAATAAATTGATTTTTAAGATTTTTGAATCCTTGCAAGTCCAAGAAAATGCAATTTTTATTCATGATATTTTCTTCACAATGCTACTCAGTGGTTTGTATTCAAAAATGCAGTCGTTTAGTATTAAGCAATAGGCTGCTGTCTGGTCAGGTATGTCTTGATCGGTTTCAATTTCAACTCGAACGTCAACAGAGCCTTTTAATGATTCGTGCTGGCGGGAACAATCGATCACAAATAGGGGAGCAATGTCTTTAAATTCTTTCATGCTCATCAAGGGTTCAGCACGGCGTCCGTAATATGACTGTTGAAATCTTGCATACTGTTCGTATAATAAAGAAAATTTGTTCTCAGAAAAGCTAACATTTAGGCCTTCGTATGGAAAGTAAGTAGAGTTCAAAAATACTCTTATGTCACGTACGTTACAGTGATCAAACTCTGCTGATGACATTTGAGCTTCATGTTTTCTATTCGTTTGTAATGCAATGACAACGAACCGCGGTTTTTCAATTTGTGATGAAGTTTTTACAGACCACGCATGTTTGCGCGTTCTAGGGAGCAAAGGGTATTCATACAAATCCCAGTTTCTAAAAGGTACAGTTAATGGACGATCTTTTTCTAAGCATTTCAATAAATTAATTCTTTCGCGATCAGATACTTTCACTTGAGGTACGCGCCAAATAATTTTATTTATTTCTATATCATTTATAACTTCACCCGTATTTAACTTTAATGCATTTAAATTAGTATTGCTCCTTAATAGTACCAACTCGTGTTTGCAATTTATTAGAATTTTTTGATAATCTTCCGCAAAACCCAATATTTTGTTTAATGGAATGGAAGCTGAAAACATGCCGTTTGTAACATTAGTTGTGCCAGACATAGACCAACCCCAAACCTGTGCAGATTTTGATTCTTGCTCATTTAAAGATAAATACGACTTCATTGTAGTTGTAATGCCTGCATTTTTAATTTTGTCTATTTCTACTCCGTTTAGTTCATATCGAATATCTTGAAATAGAAACAATGCAGGGTTATTAACAAAATGCACACTGGATACTTTTTCTTTCGGGTTATTTTTGTAAACGGATGCTATACCTTCGATATACAACGTGCTATGTGAAGGTAAAACATACAAGTCCTGTTGGTTGATAGGTATACGTATTTCGTCGTTCTTGTTGAAACTTGTTACGTATGGTTTATACGAATGGTATTCAAAACTTTCGATGCTGTTATCGTATTGCGTTTGTTGAGATACATTAAGAATATTCATTTTAGCAATCCAATTAATTTCAGGAACTTGATATTATTTTTTGTCAATTTTTTCTTTTGACGAGAAGGTCCTCTTTTATGAGATTCTGATTTGATACTGATTTCGTTTCTAGGTAAAGCAGGGGTTTTATTACTGAAGTTTAACATTTTTTTCTTAAATGTAAATATAGCTGCACTTCTTCTTCTCGTAAATTTATCACTTTATTTTCAGCGTCCAGTAATCTTATATTTATGGCAGTGATTGAATGTTGGTTAACAGGAAAATAAATTAGATTCTTAGGTATTTCTATGATTCGGTAACCAGGGGGAACATTTGGCACAAATTCGTAAATGATGTGACTTGCTATGCCGTTTACATATGAACCGCTCACCACATCACATTCGATGCGCACAATGGTTGTAGATAAAATACTCACAGGATACCGAGATTCACTGTTTATATTTGCTTTCAAAGTTTCCTTTCCAAAACCTAAGATTTTTCCAATAGAATTGTTTTTTTCAAAGTTAACAATTTGGGAACAAAATATCTTAGTCTTTAACGTGTTATTATTGCAAGATATTTCTAATATCTCATTGCTTTTAATGTTTTCTTTTAAATAATCACATATATCTTGTAGTTCATAAGAACCTTCTGGAATATTAATAACGTCATTTTCACCGTAATAAAATTTGTCATTCCTTTCGTCGATATTAGGAATAGAATTGAATGTGGAGAAATACAGAAGCCCGCATTCATATTCCTCACGTAATTCTAATGTTGGTGAATAGTTTGTGGTCAAACACGCTCCTCGCCCGGTTATCGATACAGTGAATGACATTTTTAGACTGATGATTATATTATACCATATACTATATTTAAACACGTTTCCAATAATGTTTTAGAAACTTTAAACAAAGATGACCACAGTTTACAGCGTCATACTTTTGGTATTGAGCGTAATTATAGTTAATTGGTGTACCTTTTAAATATTTTATTAATTCTAACGGTGGTTTTAAATTTCCGAAACTATCAAAATATTCACAGTACTTATTGTGTTTCACATAGGCTACCCAATGAGTTCCAGATTTATCTGAGGAATCCAGGTTTATAATTCCACACTCGATTTTTCTTGCTATTGCAGGTAACATATCTCTCATAAAAACTCCTCGAAAGTATGGAATATCACGAGCATGCTGTAATAAATCTATATTTGTGAGCGGTCTCCTGGGCAGCCTTTTGTTCAGTTTTTTGAAGGATTTAGATATAAACCAGCTCCTGTTTTGTAAGATTTAATATATAAACCTTTCCCAAGCGCTACCGCTTCCATCATTCTGTTATGCCGTATAGATTCGTGAAGGTTTTTTTGGTTAGTCTTGTAATCATTCACAGCTTTCGCAATACCTGCTGCACCGCCGGCCAATGATCCCAAAGCAGATAGTCCAGCAAATATTGGTATCAAAGGCAGCAATCCACCAGTTTTAGGTAGAGGAATACGACGCGGCATACGTATTTTCTTTTTGTTAGTTAATATTTTTTTTGCAGCTGCATATGCTATTTTTATTGCTGTATTTTGATCTTTAGATTTATTTTTCTTCAGTTGTGACCATATTTTTTTCACAACCGATTTAAATGAACTAATACCAGCCCCAGTTTTTAGTTTAGCTTTCATTGCATTTTTTACTATCCATGATGCAACTTTTTCTCCTTTACCAGAATCTTTTGACTTAAGTCTTTTTTTCGCCATGTTCAACAACTCTAAATCAGCTTTATGTCGAGTTTTCCGATCTTTATTAGTATACGCGATATCGTGATACATACAAGCCTCATCCAGTTTATTAATGCCTCGTTCACCTCTTTGGAGACGTTTGTCGAGTTTAGTTCCAGGACCGCAAAATTGATATCCTGGTAAATGTAGCTCAACAGGTAAGTTATTTATTAAACTATCAATTATACCACTTCCTTCCTTCATCGATTTTAATGAAATGCATGTGATTTTATTTTAACACTTTATTTATATGTATTCGTTACAATATAACAGATTTTTTACTTATCCAACTGTTCTCTTCATCTCCCAAGCCTAACCATTTCACAAAAAGCCTATTTCCTTTTCTCTTAATTACCTTTTCTATAAGATATATTTCAGGATATTTAGTTTTTTGCAGCTCGTATTCATAAAATGAACCTAAAATATTACGATTGTTTTTATCTTTTAGTAGATAAGTTACAGGATTGGTTTTGTTAACTTTTGCTACGATAAATATTTCTGTGGACCAATTGGGGGTATAGCCTTTGTAAAAAATACCTTTGTATTTGCTTATACGAACACTGTCACCAGCACTAAACTTTCTTTTAGGATTTGTAGAACGTTTTTGCGATTCGATAATGTTACATTTTACAACCATTTCATTGGATTTATCAACAGCTATAGGTTTGAATTTCGTAGTTCGATGAATAGTGTTATTATAAGATTTTACTACTGATTCTATATTCTTTCCAAGCCAATGATATTGTCCATGTAAGCTGAAGCACTTATAAAGTTTAGACTTAATTGTTCTGATCACTCGCTCCACAATCGATGCTTTTTTTGTAGAAAATGTAGAATAATGGTTGATGTTATAACTTTTCATTAGATTTTTGAAAGGCTCATTATAAAATTCTTTACCTAAATCTGTTTGTAAATTATTCGGTCGTAGCTTAGTGTTAGATAATATGTGTTGCATTGCATTGGTGACACAAACTTTGGCTTTTGAGATTAATGGAATAGTCCACACGTATTTCGAAAAACAATCGATTACTACTAATATGTATTTATAGCCTTTATTGGAACGCGCATAATTTTGTATATCAATGAGGTCAGCTTGCCATAAGTCATTTATTCCCTTGATGATTGTAGATCGACGAGGGAAATTTCTCCGAGCAGCTCTATGAAGTTCGTCAACGATATTTTGCTTACTCATTTTTACTTGATTTGGTTACTTGATTAATCATGTGATCAATGTCCGACTTTGAATAAAATCTTGTATTTAAATGGTTTATTGTTACCTTTTCTAAATTTCTTAGAGAAATTTGTACATTACTTTGTATTTTCTTTAATTCAGCTTTTAACGATTGCACTTCAATGTCAACATACGCTTTGTTCACAGCTTCATCGGAGTTATCTGGGGTCTTCAAGCCTTTGAGTCTTGATAGTTTTAAATCGTAATCTCCAGTATCAGATTTAGTTAATATGCAGCCATAATCAAGTGAATTAGATACTCGTAAACGTTTATGGACGTGATGTCCGAATTTATCTAAATTCATGTTGCAGAGTAAATTAACATCGATAGACTGTCGTAAAATATTAATAAATATTTCTTATATCTTAATCTATGTACCCTCCTTCGCGAAGTTCCTCTACGACAGAAATTATTTCGTTGTCTAAGCCAGTGTTACCAGCATCGCGTGATGCAATTAGTAATTTTAATCTCTCCACCAATTCGTTCGGATCGTCCCAATAAATGAAATCTGTATTTTTTTTATATATTTTCAAATTATTGATTCCTTTTCCTTCTGTAACATTTTTTATACTGCCTATTTTAAACAATGGTTTTATTATTTGCATGTATTTAATTCCTTTGTTGCTGTTGATGGGTTTTTTCGGGTCACAATTACGACGATGTGCATTAGTCATTGTAAGGAGAATTTTATAATTTTGTAAATCTATATTCTTAATAACTTTTAAATTTGGTGTTCTTTTAAACAGGAGTTCTATCAATCCAGGCGTTTTCTTCATTACTTTATTTCCAATCTTTAATGTATCCTCGTACTCGATAACTGGTGTATTCCCTAGCATAATTTTTCCTCGATCCATTTTAACACCGAAAGGAACATCATTCATCACTTCAGAAGACATTGACCAAGATAGTGACATATTTTTTTTATCTGGTGAAGATCCGAAAGATGTAAATGAATCATCGCTCTCTTGTAGATCATCAGAAGGGGGAACTGTAAGAGTGACATCTGATTTTGTGTTTTGTTCATCTAAACTATCTTCTTCGCTACCTTGTTCATCAAACTCCTCATTTGAAAAAGAAGAATGCTCACTTACGGCGTATTCCGATCCTTTTAAATTATTTTTTTCTATATTTTCGGATTTATTTTGATTGGACATTATGTTGAGAGGATCTACTATTGGTTTAAATAAAGTTTCCAAAGTAAGATTATTTATAGCTTTGGCAGCTCTCATCATTTCTACCTTTTTCTTTACAGCTTCTGAAGATTTAACGATCCTTTCTTTAAGATCTTTTTCCATATTTGATGTGGTTGAACCCGGTTGGTATCAGAAGTAGAAATGATTTGATATAGAGATATCACTTAGTTATTAATGTTAATCTATAGTTATAAACGTGTCAAATTCCATTCTGTAACAACCTTGGTTTTTCTGACAGTCTTTGTTGATCACAAGGTAGCTGTAAGGTTGATTCCAGACGATCGAGCACATTTCCCGGAACTGATTCCATGACATGTCAGAACCCACATGCTCCTCGTAAACATGTTTTAAATTAACATCATCTTGTTTGAACAAAACTATCAGGTTAGAATTATCTCTCACAAGTTGTTTTGGGATCTTGGAGTATGTTTGATTTATGTAAAAGCAATCTATGTTTTTATGTCGACCCATTGCAAAATAATCTCGTATATTATTCTGATTTTCGCATGCTACATCATCAAAAATAATAATTGAATCTGATGAAGCTTCATGAGGACACAAAATCTCACTATTATGACTATATTTGTAAAATGGAACATCATTTACCATATTTAACACGTCTTCTAAGAATTTGTATTTAGGTTGGTATAAAGATTTAGAATAAACATACAAATTACAAAATCGTGGGCCGTCTTCATGTAATAAAAGACTTATGACTAAATTTGTTTTCCCACAATTTGACGGACCACAAACAATACAACGAATCGTATTCGGTAACAAATTTCCGTGACGTTTAAATCCCTCTGTAAGATTCGGACATATTTCACCTAATCGTAACGAAATTGCTTGTTTTTCAAACTTCATTGCAGATACACTTATAGTGTTGAGTCTAATATGGCTTCATCCAAAATGGAACGTGAAAAAATTGTATTTGTTTTTAAATATATAAATGAATGAACCAACCAGTGACGTCGAACGTAAGATTGGAAATTCTAAAATATTTTTTCAACATGAGCGATTGGCAAAAATCAAAAATGTTATTGGGCATTCTAATTCACTTTTTTCGAGAAAAAACGCGAGTGAACGAGCGTTTAAGAAAAAAGTGAATTAGAATGCCCAATAACCACCTACTCGCTTAGTACAGTCAGTAAGGTGTGTCGGTCGGCGCAGGTGGTCCGCTGCGCGTGGGTGAGCAGCGTGTGGGCGCTGTCGCAGCAGTCCACGAGCGTCGGCGTGTGCTGCGCGCGCTGCGGGCGCCGGCCGCGGGCCGCCTCGCGCGCACCCTGCGCCTGCGCGCCGCTGCACCCGCCCGACGTGTGCGCGCTGTGCCACCAGGTCACTCACACACACTACTACTGCACCCGCCCGACGTGTGCGCGCTGTGCCACCAGGTCACTCACACACACTACTACTGCACCCGCCCGACGTGTGCGCGCTGTGCCACCAGGTCACTCACACACACTACTACTGCACCCGCCCGACGTGTGCGCGCTGTGCCACCAGGTCACTCACACACACTACTACTGCACCCGCCCGACGTGTGCGCGCTGTGCCACCAGGTCACTCACACACACTACTACTGCACCCGCCCGACGTGTGCGCGCTGTGCCACCAGGTCACTCACACACACTACTACTGCACCCGCCCGACGTGTGCGCGCTGTGCCACCAGGTCACTCACACACACTACTACTGCACCCGCCCGACGTGTGCGCGCTGTGCCACCAGGTCACTCACACACACTACTACTGCACCCGCCCGACGTGTGCGCGCTGTGCCACCAGGTCACTCACACACACTACTACTGCACCCGCCCGACGTGTGCGCGCTGTGCCACCAGGTCACTCACACACACTACTACTGCACCCGCCCGACGTGTGCGCGCTGTGCCACCAGGTCACTCACACACACTACTACTGCACACGCACACGTACACTCTGTTTTGTTATTATTCTTTTTTACATTTTGGCTCCGCAAGCGCTATTAACGGCCTGAACCTGATAATTAGAACGGCTATGTGCGTTTAGCCGATGTCGAAAAATAAAAATTCAGTCCAGTCCCAGTCCAAGTCGAAGAAAAGAATCACGTTCGAGTCGTGTCCTAGTAACCGGTAAAAACTTTATCTTCTATTCTATTCGATCTAAATAATAAAAAAAAAACTATTACACCCAGCTAGATGTGGCACGCGGTTGGGCCCGCGTTTTTCACGTTTCAAAGTAACTTAAGTGTATAAGCTGTGTACATTCCAAGTTTGGACCTAATCCGTTCAGCGTGAAGAAAAAACAAACATACACACTTGCATGATCACGAGTATAAAAGGAGAGCGCGCCGCAGGTGGTCCGCGGGCTGTACGCGTGGTGCCAGGGCTGCTCGCACGGCGGACACCTGCACCACATGCGCGACTGGATGCACACGCACCAGCTGTGCCCCGCCGGCTGCGGACACCGCTGCCAGTTCGGCTGAGGGCACCGCTGCCGGCCCCCTGAACCACGCCCGACCCCTCTACTCCCTGAAGTCGTCGCCGCGAGGTATCTCACGACTCGTAACTCATGCCATATTCGACGAGTCGATCTTACATTTATTAACACGTGGACGTTAGATTTTGAAATGACTTTCCCCTGCCAAAATACTAAAAAAAACATGTTGACAATACTGTTTTTTGTACAAGCTTCCGTTTTGTTTTATCGAAAATAAATTGTGAGATCTTACTGATGCGATAAGTTACGAAAAACACGTCATGTTTTATGTTGGTTTGTTGAAACCCACATAGCCTTCCCTCGTTGTATGGAAACCGCCACGCGTGCTCCCGCTGCGATTGATAAGTCACATGGTTGTTTTTCCAGCAGTAAGTGTCGAATTGGAATCGAATAACATAATTAGTTTGTTTGTGGTGAATGAGTGTATTTGATTTGATAGGAAAGCTAGTAGATTCTCGCAGCCTTATATGTCGGCCTTTATCAAACTTTGTCACTGCACCTGAATTAGAATAATATTTTCCTAAATAAATCCCTAATGAAGGATTACAATTGCAACCTTCATCTTGCTCTCAGGATTCAGAATCAGAATCAGAATCAGAATATCGTTTATTGTCAGACTGTGGTTACAAAAGATCTTATATAAAATATATACAGTTTCAACAGCTTGCCCATTTCGAGCGTACAATATTTTCATAAAAATATTAAAAGTATTATCTTAATGTATTAGAATTTGAAACATATAACATATAAAGATAATACAAAAACAAGTTTAAAGCTAAGTTTAAATAAGATTTTAAAAAGTTTAAGATTCGGTATCAAAATACTCTTTAAGGCTATAGTGGACTTTGGAAATTAGCCAAGTTTTTAATTTACGTTTAAATATAATTCTAGGTAGCATTTTCAATTCTAATGGTAATCTGTTATATATTTTTATGGCCATCACAAATGCAGAATTATAAAACATGCTATTATTAATCTGTGGTATACATATATTATATTTATATTTAGGTCTTAGCGACTCGGCACGATTAGATTTAACTTCAAAAAATAAACATTCATTTGACTTGACAAACATACAAATTTCATGTACATAAATACCGGTTAATGTAAGAAAAGAATAGTTTTTAAAAACATTACGTAGAGTATCGGTACTACTTAATTTATATATAGCTCGCAGACACCTTTTTTGTAAAATAAAACAAGAATTTATGTCAACGGAGTTACCCCAAAATATAACTCCGTAACTTAAATGAGGATAAACATATCCGTAATAAGCATTGATCGCAATTTTTTTGGAAGAGATGTCAGTTAAGGTCGATAATGTATAACAGTATTGAGAAAGTTTACTATTTATTTTTCTTATATGAGATTTCCAGCTTAAATTTGTATCAACTATGATCCCTAAAAAATTTGTCTCGTTAACTAAACCTACTTTAATGTTTTCATGTAGTACATCAAGTTTTATATGAGTTTGTTTGTAATTTTTGAACTGAATTAGGTGCGTTTTATTTATATTTACTGTTAAATTATTTTGTTTTAACCAGAGAACAACAGTTTGAAATGTATCATTGACTATCTTTTCATATTCTTCATCCTGTAAGTTTCGTTTTGGAATGTATATAGTAGCATCATCAGCGAACATAATGCATAAATGATTACTAACTAAAGGTAATTCGTTCACATAAATTAGGAACAAAAGTGGCCCAAGGATACTTCCTTGTGGCACACCTAATAATATATCTTCACGTTTGGAAAACACTTTTTCAATAGTTTTATTAGACTTGTTAAAGACATCTAATGCAACTGATTGAGTTCTATTTTCTAAGTAGGATTTAATAAGTAATAAGGCCTGGCCTCTAATACCAACATGTTCTAATTTTGTTAATAATGTACTATGAATTACAGAATCGAACGCTTTAGTAAGATCCAAAAATAAAGCAACACCTGTTTTCTTTGCGTTTATGTCTTCTCCAACTTGCATTAACATTTTAAAAATAGCCAGCGCTGTATTTTTACCTTTTCTAAAACCGAACTGGTTAGAATTTAATGTGCCACTTGAATCAAAGAATGAAACGAACCTATTGTAAATGACTTTCTCAAAAATTTTAGAGAAACAAGGAAGAAGTGCTATAGGTCTATAATTATTTGCATTATGTTTCGGACCTTTCTTGTGTAAAGGTTTGATTAATGCTGTTTTGAGATTTTGCGGAAAGCATCCGGTCTCCAATGTTAGATTTATTAAATAAACAAGGGGTTCTATTATGTAATGAATACTGCTCTTTATAACTTGCATAGGGATTTCATCTTCACCAGATGATTTTTTGTTTTTTAAATTATTTACTATTTTTAATATTTCTGTATGATCAACCGGAACCAGAAATATAGTTTTAGAGTTTGGCGCCGTTAATGGTGTGTTTGTATATGGCTTCGCGTTTTGGTTAGTATTTATTGTGATAAAATGTTTATTCAGTTCGTCTGAAATACACGAAGGATCTGAAATTTTCCTATCGTGTGTTTTTAGGCATTCTATCGTAGTTTTTATAGTGTTAATTGGGGCAGAATATTGCTTTACCAGACCCCAGGTAGCTTTAGTTGTATTTGTACTTCTTTTAATATATCTAATATTAGAAATCTTTTTAGAGCATCTTATTATTTTTTTCAAAATTTTTGAGTAATTTTTATATGCATTCTTGCTTTCTTCAGTTTTTCTAAATTGGTTATCTAGATAAATTTGTCTCTTGTTCTTACTGGCTAGAACAATACCTCTTGTTTTCCAATTAGGTTTTCTTTTATGGGACATCTTATTTTTTTCAATAGGAATACATAATTCATAAATTAAAGTAAATAATTCAATAAATTCTCTGTAAGCTATTGTTGGATGTTTGTAATTATAAACGTGAGAGAAATTTACCTGTGCTATGTATTTTATAAATATATCTATGTATTTGTCAATGTTTCTCTTTTCTACAAACCAAAACTTTTCATTGAAACTAAAGCTGGTAGAAACTTTAATTATTTGTGCAGTGTGATCCGAGATACCTGCATTCAGAACTTCAGTTTTGTATGTTTTTGTGTTAGTTAAAATGTTATCGATGCAAGTTTCTGAGTGTGACGTTATTCGTGTTGGTTCTAAAATTGTATTATAGATGTTAAATGACGTAATTAAATTTAAAAATTGATCTGTTTTTCTGTTTTTATCTAAAATATTTATATTAAAGTCGCCTAAGATAAAGATCTTTTTCCTATTGTTTCGGTGTCGCGTAATTTTATGAAGTAATGTTTCAAAAGTTTTCATAAAAAGATCATAATTGCTATCGGGTGTTCTATAAAGACAAACTATGATATAGTTTATCTCTGGTATTAGAATACCACAACTTTCAAAATGGCATTCTATTGCCATTTCTGATATCCAATCTAGTTTAGTAAAATTAATATCAGTTTTTACATATATGCCTACACCACCCCGAGATTTATGTTTGCGTGAATAATGCACAGCTTTTTTGTATCCGTCGATTTGCAAAACATCGGCTTCATTATGTCGTAAAAAAGTTTCTGAGAAACAACAAACATCGAATTTGTGATCTCTGTTTAGTATTTCCAAATAATCTAGTTTTGCCTTAAGGCTTTGAATATTCAAATGCATTATACTAAATTGCTTTCCTACATTAATTTTGGACGGGCTATCAGTTTTACTTAGACTTCTTGCATTCATCTCGAAAAAACTTCTTATTTGCTGAAGAAGACTGTTTATTGAGTTGTTTTTTAAAGTAAAATGGTATTGTACCAGGTTTAGCTTTGTTAGTATCAGTGGGATATTTTTCGGTTTTCGTTAAGGAATTATTTTTAACACATACTTGCATTTTTTTGAAGAAGTAAGGAATTGTGCCAATTCTGTCTGCAGCACCTTTCGCACCTAATTTGGGTACAGCACTTTTTCCACCGAGTTTGGATTCAGAATAACGACTTGTTGCGACACATTTTGTAATGTTTTTACCTATATAACATGAGTTATAGTCTGAGGTGTTTATAATGTCATTGACTTTTCTACAAAGATGAAGGTTTTCATGTGATATTTGGTTTTGGTCATATAGATAATGACATTTTTTAAAGTTTTGTGAAATTGTTTTTAGATTCAGGTTAAGTTTTTCCTCATTTAAGTACGAGTTTTTTTGGATACTCCTTAATACAATGTTTGGCTTTGTGAGCTTCTTTAAAAACGCAGAAACTTCGATGAGAAATTTCGTTGGGTTTGTGTCATTTGATCCAATTGACAACACGATCCAATCTTCATCTTGTATATTAAGATCATCTATTTTCACATTATTTAGAATGTGGTCAGCTGGAGCATCAGGATAACTGTAGGTTATAACATTATATTCTTTGCTGTTTTTATATTCACGTCGAAGATTTATAAGATTTGACGAAAAATTTGAGCAACTTTGGTCACCAATTACAATTATTTTCAGGGTATCTGTATTCTGTGCTACTTGATCGTTCTTAGGTAGACTACAATTTTTCAAGTATATATTTTTATTTTCCGTCAATTGTTGTGCTTGTTGATTGTCGCCTTCTAATTTATTAGCACGTTTGTTGGTTCCGTCATTGACACTGCCACTCAGATTACTGCAACCGTTTTTTACTTTGTCAGCATAGGTAACGTGTTTCTTACTAATTAAAATATTGGCATCTGCAATTATTTGAACATTATTTGCATCATTACGTTTCGTGTAAGTTATATTCTTTTGTTTTTTTCCTTTGTCTATGCTAGCTTTGCAGGTGTTTTTTGATTTTATAGATAGGGGTGTAGAAGTTTTATTGCAGCAACAGTTTTTGTTTATTTTGCTGAAATAATTGTTGTCTAAGATGTGAGCTTCTTTTTTGTCAAATATGTTTTGATCATGCGTATGTTTCATGTTGCCTACTTCTGCATTTTCACAAGTTTCATTAGTTTGTTTATCATCTTGAAGCTCTGATATCTTTTGCTTTAGTTCCGAGTTTTCCATGAGTAGTTTGTTTATTTCTATTTTGGCTTTTACCAACTGTTCAGTGATTTCTATAAGATCAGATCCTAGATCTTGATGTGACTTGGGAGGTATATACGTAACAATTGAGTTGTTTTCATCGTTGCATATAGTGTCATTTAAAAGAGTAGTGTCATTTATAAAATCTGTTGAAAGTGATAATTTTATTAAAGTAGATTGTTTGTTCTTGGGTTTCCTCGTAGTTATATTATTCTGGTCCGTGTAGTGATAGTGTATTCCAATTGGAGTATTTGTATTATCAAACCTTGGTTTTTTTGTAATACACGGTGTGCATGACCAGGAGAGTTTATGATCGGATGTCATAGCAAGAAAACGCTTAACTGAAACGTTTCCGCATATCAGGTCGTAGATTATACCACATACCGAACATTTTAAGTATTCTCGGTTCGTAATTTTGGTTGGACAGCCTCCACAGTCTAGAATAGGATTAATTAATGTCTTGTGTTGATTGTTTGTTATCTGTTGTGGACGTCCGTCGCAAGTCAAAGACATGTCAGTCTTCTTTGAATTAGCCATCATGGAAGAAATATATATATGTTCCTGTTTCACGTATTAACACGAAACTGTCGATGTCTTGGAGCAATATTGTTTGAAGACAACTTCAATATTCGCGTATAGTTTTGCAGTATAAGTTAACACAAAACGCAGTTGAAAATTAAATATGGAGCGATCTCACCTCCCGCTCTTTGCTCGAATAAATGGCGCGAAAAATGCCTCGATTTCATTGAATCGCCACAACGAGTGAAGCGTGTTTCGTCGAATTTAGCACAGGTTCATTGTGTCTGCGCCCGTTGACCTCTGGATGAAATTCTAGGAAAAAACCGATCTCTGTCTCGAAATATTTTGAATCATCAATCTAATCACACGCTGGAGGCGCCCTCTTGAGAGCAATGATCAAATCTTGTACAAATTTAGTTACAAAAATATTTGCACGGCGCAAGATTCGAAGTCAGGTCATCAAGTTCTGGAATCCATAGCTAGTACCGTTGAGCCATCGAGCACTTGTGGTGACTGTCGTAATTTGTGAACATTTTTATAGTCTAGTGGTTAATCGTAAGCGTCACTTAGCTTGTTGAGCGTTACCATTTAAATTTTGTAAACAAATCACTTCAACGGTTTTTAATAACGATCAAACAATGTTTTAACTGAATTTATGTTTTCTCATGTATTATTTACAACTTACAGTAATGTTTTTGTTGTATGCACTTTCAATAACTCTTTTTATTGTCACTTTTTGTATTATTTGTTGAATTTAACAATTTTTAATATTTTTATGAATAATTGTCAACACTTCAGTTATTTTATACAGTTCACTTATGATAACACTCCGCGATTTCGGATTATATTATTTAAATCACGACAAGAGTTAGGTGTATGTCGTTCTAGTCTCGAGCTATTTTAATTTTAAATCATATTGAATAATCTTCTGTAATGTTGATCAATATTGTAAATAAATATTTTAAGCGAACCATTATATGGAAATGTTACGTAGGTTTAAGACTGATTATACTAGGATTATATTTTTATATCATGTTTTTAAAATAAAAATATGTTTGTATAACATGTTTTATTTACATTTACCAATATAATAATACTTATTAAACAGCCATATTAATATTATAGTCGAGTTAGGATTTTTCTTAATGATTAGCTAACTTCTATTACTTCACGACATTTGTGATCCGACATGACGAGTGGAGAAATGTACAGTGTACATTATATATAAGTTGTACTTGCAAATGTTAGAAAGTGGCAATTTATTGCACTACTTAGATCTGCTAAGCTGAGTTAATTATAGCCTACTGGAAGTCTTTTCTTGATAATTTATGACATTATTGAGGTAAATTTATTGTTAGGTACTTAGAACTACCTGAGTTAGGTTTTAACTTACGACTAATGCAGTAGGGGCTATATTAAATTATGTTAATCATTTGCAGAGCAATATTCGGACAGGCAAACATTACTTTCATTTCACCAGCAGATTACAAATATAACTCTACCATGAGAATGTTTCAGCCAAATAAACATACTTTAGCGCTTTCTATTTTGTAGTACTTTATGAAGCTTGTAACCACCGTAGATAGTGGAGACTAGCATAGTAGAAATACATGTATTTATTTCAACTATGAGACTAGCGAGCCTAGCACAGAACACAGCAGGGCTTCTTCTTCTCTTCCACCACGTCCTCATCCATCGCCTGGCCTCTCTTCACGCGGGACATCGCGCGGATCAGCATCAGGAACGCCTGCGGGGAGACCGCGGTTACTCACGCGTACAGACAGACAATTGTGCAAATGTTAACATGCAAGGCAACGTGCACTGCCTAACTTCATTAGCAATGTACAGTGCATGATTTGTAGATATGGCGTGATCTAATCAGAAAAGTAGCATTCCCTCGTGGTCCTATAAGCTACAGTCAGCGCCAAATTGATACAAGTGTCCAAGGTAGTTGAAAAGATCAGATGAACATGTATTGATTTATATGGACGCGCAGACAGACCTACCGTTTGTTTTTAATCATTAAAACAGGACAATATATTTGTCTTAGAAAAACAGTTTCTAAATTTCCATCTTGCCTTAATAAATGCCTTGGATGTTTTTTGAACTGACTGTATATGTGCATATTTTCATACAAGCCGTCGAGCGTGACGCTCTCAGCTGGTGTTTTTGCTTAGCAAAAAATGTCCTTAAACTACGCATCGGGACTTCGGGAGTGCATTACCGATGTATGTGCTGCTAGCACGGAATATTGTTTACCATACAATAAATTATCAAATGCTTAAATAAAATTTGTTAATTAGATAATAAAATAGCTCATTACTCATACATACCACACAAAAAAAATACGCATGCTTAAAATTGAGATTACCTATTCATGTTTTAACACAAATTTAATGATTGTGAAAATAATTACAAAGCATAGGAAGCTTTCCCTATGAAGCACTCAACATAAACTAATCTATGAATTACATCATGCAATAAGTTCTGGACCGAGCATTATACTCGTAATACAATTGGCTCAATATCGGCTATCTTCGGTTTGAACGTGGGCTCTGTCGCACTAGTATAATACCACATTTATACCAACATTATTGTAAGAGACGAGCAACCCCGAAGCTAACCAATATAGGTACAATTGGACACGAATTTTGACGCGCTGGTCGACAAAACGCAGCGCTGAAAGCGAAAACAATTTGGGATTATTACTTAGAAAATAGTATACAAATTCCCCAACACCATGAGAGCGCGACTGCGCCGTGGTTGCGCGAGAATGTCCGTGTCTAACTGCAACGTTACTTTCGGTCTACAAAAACTCCTTACACTAAAACTGTTACTTGATTTTAGTTACTATTTTAATGGTGCTGTGTTAGTTTACAAAAACGTGAATAATAATCTCACCTGAATTCATCCATCTGTGTTTTACTATGGCTTATAGATCAATGCATTTCAAAATAATAACACATTATTGCAAAGTTTATATTCCTGCATTTAATATCATTTCATCATATAAACTTGTATCAAGTGCGGATTATAGATATACTCGTACAACATCTCATACATTTGCTTCTTACCAAAAGATATAAATACAGTAGCATACATTTACATACATACCTATATACATGAGACAATAAAAGTCATGACAACTGGGATAAAGAAGACACAGTAAACGGGATAAATGGCTACCAGTTTATGGAAAATTATGCTATGTTCTTCAAATACAGTTGCCAAGTATTAAGAGCAATCATTTCACTATAAGCTAACCAGAGGGGCCTTAGTCAACATGTAAATGTTTAAGTAGGTAGTTGATAGACGCTCAGCAATTAGCGAGTGGCGCCTTTAGTGGCAGATGATAGGTTCCCCTTCCAAAAGATTTCTTATAAGTTTTAAAATTACATAATTACAGTATCGTCCCTAAAGGTGGTACAGTATAAAAACAATATAATGTATGTATGTACTGAGGCCCTACTCTGTGACGTCACGATAATAATAGGAAAAGGTCAATTCAATACAAGTTATCGTTACAAAAATATATCTATTGTTTATGTTTCATCCGCAATATAAACTGGACATAAAATTATTTTTAATGGCATTATATGTGTTGAATTCATAAATATAAATGTACCTACATCAAAACTTCGTTGATGTTTTGCATTATACCTCGAGTATCATCATGCTTACTTAACTTTAATGCAATAACTAGCAATATCCTAGGACTCCTAATAGGCATCTAATCTAACTTAGCAGGAAGTAAGTGAAAATATGAATATTTAATAAATAATTTTATGAAATTGTGACGCGATTTTTTATTTTTACAATACTATCAGATGTGTCTGTCTGCCTGCTGTGGCAATTTATTTTAGTATTTGTATAATTTAAAATCAACTATTTTTTAATCCACGTAACTGTAAATGGACATATGCTAGATGTAACCGCGCCTCATGCACTTTATATACATATGTGCGAATATACTTCTTTTTGAATACGAATAAGTATTAGTGCCAATAAACATTTTAACACACATAAATGACTGATGACTTCCATCAAAAACAATAATTATTTAAATTAACAAACAAAACATTTGAGAAAATCATTAGAAATAGACAACAGTGCCAAAATTGTAGGCGCCAGCTCAACTTACTACAAATATTGCCTTTACTGTATACTACAAAGAGTCAGTACAATGCATTTTTTTTGGGATAAGTCAAGTTATTACCTACAAAATCGGCACCGTTATACACATATCCTAAACATATCCAAAGACAACCATACACCTGACTATCCACATACACGACTACCATTCAGCGCTTACAGTAATAAATACAAAATCTTACAAAACTACGATGTGAACTGGTGTTATTACTGGCTTAGTTAGAGGTAAGCGGTACTGCCCATACTGACTGATCATATTATAGTGCAGTCATCGGGATCAAACGTATACGTATAGTAAGATACAGTAGTATTCATAAAGAAAATAATATTGCTTACTAACTTTATTACAATTATTTTATATAGTCAGTATGGACAGCACAACACTTGGATATTTTTTATTGTCTGTATAATTTTTTGTCTTGTTTTTCTTCATAGATTTATATTAACCAACTGGTAATTATAGTAAGAGCTAAGAATTAATACTATAAAATATCGTGCAAGCACAAGCTTAATCGTAACAATAGTCATAAAAAACGTTTAATTAAATACTGTTCTCAATGAAAATCTTACAAAAAATACTTAAAATGTTAATTTAAGAGATTCTAGTTAGACGGGTAAAGAACAATTTATAGTCGCTTAACAAAAAAATCATATAGAAAAGAAGATATTTTTCTCTTTTATTTATATATTTCTGTTTCTTGTCCTTCTAAGATCTTTCTGTTTTATTAACAGAACATTTGTAAATTCTTGTGCAGCAACTATAAACTAGTATTACACTAACTCGGAGTATCCATTAAGAACAGCATTCGATTAAAATGCCAGCACCAAAATGGGCGAAATACAATAGTATACTTTATACAATACAATATAGCCTTGGCAGCTTACACCTATCAATTATTGATCTCAGTGCGATATTGCTCGATTATGGGCTCCAACGTCCGGTATTAATTGAAGCTTATACTGCAAAGTTTATTTCGATAAAGTTAACGTTCGGAGAGTCGATACATTTTCCAGGAGTTTCATTTCAATAAATTAGCTGGAACTCATTCGTTTCAATCAACCGGCACATAATCGACAACTAGCACGAATCAAAGCCGTCTCACACACGCGCAGCCGACACTCGCGGCACTACTTCCTCGGAGATGCACCTCGTTCCTTCTCAATAAATAAACGAACCGGTTTTTACTTTTGTCACGCGGAACCTCCGTCAATTCTATAGTGAAATGGGTACGTCACACACGCACAACATGGACACCCGAACATCCCACAGCGTCGGCAACATCAGTAACAACACAACAAGCGCTCGGGCCGCGGCCGCGCGCCGGCGGGGGCGGGGGCGGGGCGGGGCGGGGGCGGGGTCCCTACAGGATGTTGCACTTGATGCGGCGCCGCTTCTTGCCCTTGACGTCGCCGTTGGTGGCGCGGCAGTCGTCGGACTTGCGCGATCGGATCTCCCGCATCAGGTCGAAGAACACCTGCGACACCCGCGCGACATTTACTACACTAAAGCACCCGCGACCCGACACGACCCGCTATTCCACATCTCGCAACAACCGACAATATCCGCCGAGAAGACGGTGAGCTCCCTCTGAGGAGATAGCGTTGCAGCCCAATTTTCGTTTGACCGTTAAATTTGCGAATCTGACACCAGATTAATGAATAACTTGACTAATAGAACGTTCTGAGTGCCATATCGACTGGAAAAATATTTTATGTGAATTTTATTCATATTTTTGAATTTGTTTGAACTGTCAAATTGCTATTAATTCCAAAAACGACTAAATCGTTTAAGCGTTTTTTGGAATACATGAAATTAAGTCATTGACCTCTCTTCTCTACTTTAATTTATCACTGGTTTCTTTAATTCACTTGAGCATTGTGCAGCCCGAGTTAATAATAATAAACCTCGGAGTGAAGTCAGTCCTTGGAGATACAGAATAGCGGAGCGAAACATATCATGAAAAAGCCTCACCAGTATGAAATGATTATGGACGATACTTGGACATCAGGAGAAACACAAAAAAATGAATTTGTGGTATTGAGTTTTCTTTTGATTACAACGACTGGTTATAATACAAGACTTTGTTACCAATAGGTTGCTTCAGTATTTTTTTATATTATAATAATATATCTGTAATTTATGTATATAAGCTACTAAAGCGACACAACTCTAACCATACCAAACACGAAGCCGAGCAGAGCCGCACGACACAAATATTCTCTCTATATCAAGCTCAAAAAATATAACATTACAAACTAACGTGCAAAGCTCAGGCTTGGCTTGTGTGTAGAGAGTGAGAGGTAATTTAAAGAGTTCATCGTAGGAACTGACTCAATACTAATGTAAGTCAATATTATTTTATTTGAGCAAGTTCCTACAATGATTGATCAATGGTCACTTACTTTTCATTGACTGCATTTGGCCGCAAGCGCTTGTAGAAAACGTTAGTAAGATCCAGTAGAAAAACAAACCTCGTTGACTTTTATTTAATCTAGCGGCGCACTTATTCGCAAATTCTCTTTCAAGGTGTTAGTTAAAGTTTAATTTTTCTTAGAGAGTTGCGCGGGTTTCTACGACCTCAAGCGTAGAGCTAATGTTATATTGTATTTTCATAACTACCAAACCCATGTGATTTTCCACTACAGCACACCTGGACTTCATAAAAAAGGTCCTTACTTAACTTCAAAGTCACCACTTCGATAAGGAAAGTTACATAGTAGCAGCAGCTTAGCATCAACTATCTGGCAGCAGCGGCCCCAAGGCCTAGATATAACGGTAACCTCGTCGACATAGTCCCTGGTCTGCAGTGAGCCAGTGTCGGCAGCGGAGGGTCTGGCGGGTAGTTACCGTATCGACGTAGACCCTGTCGACGTGTAGTCCTTGGTCTGCAGTGAGCCAGTGTCGGCAGCAGAGGGTCTGGCGGGTAGTTACCGTGTCGACGTAGACCCTGTCGACGTAGTCCCTGGTCTGCAGTAACCAGTGTCGGCAGCGGAGGGTCTGGCGGGTAGTTACCGTGTCGACGTAGACCCGGGTCTGCAGTGAGCCAGTGTCGGCAGCGGAGGGTCTGGCGGGTAGTTACCTTGTCGACGTTGTCCCGGGTCTTGGCGCTGGTCTCGACGTAGGGCACCTGCCACTGCTGCGCGCGGTCTCGGCAGGCGTCGAGCGGCACGCGCCTTTTGTCCGCCAGGTCCGACTTGTTGCCCACCAGCAGGAACGGGATGTTCTCGTCGTTCTTCACGCGCAGAATCTGTTCCCTGCAACGTCCATTTTAAACCATTCTACACTGAGTTAAACCACAGAACCATAATGGAGGGTTGGGAACGGTTTAAAGAAGTCTTCTGATGAGGTCCTAAAGATTAATGAAGCAATAAATAAAATAAAAAAGACAATGTCAAAAATAGTATTAACTTCTTGTAAAGTTGACAGATTAATAATAAATGGTGCATCAAGAAGTTACAGCAGAGACATAGGTAATGCTGCAAACACTAGAACGATATTACATTAATGTGGACATTCGGTTTCAAAGTAATAAAGACGAATGGAAGAATGAATTCAATTTCAATTGACGCTTCATCATTGCATGATCTTTTAAAACGTATGAACCAAGTTCTGCACCCACCTGAACTCTTGTGTCGCGTCAAAGCTCTCCGGCTCCGTAATAGAGAAGACGCAGAGGAAGCCCTCTCCCGACCGGAAGTAGTTGTCCCGGATGGCCGCGTAGTCCTCCTGCCCCGCCGTGTCCAGGATATCGATTTGAACCTCTTCACCATCTAGGACTACCTGAAAACCAGACCAAGAGACTGGCTGAGTTTGTTGCTGCATCTTTTCGAATGCCTAAATATATTGTCTTAGGTGGTTTAGCAAAGCTTATTTCTAAAACAATCAATACTAATAGATTGTTGTATGTGAAATGAAAAAAATAAAAATCCACGCAAAATATTTAAATATCTCAAACGAGCAGACTAACTTAAAATAACATAATTATTCTTGGTGATCTATTGCACAAATAAAAATATCGGGTCACTCAGGTACCTTTCGGGTCAGCTAGCTGTGGGATTAATATTATACTTTCTCAAGTGATGATGGTGGATCATGACTCGATGAAGCATACCTTCTTCCTGTAGCTGTCTGCCTTGGTGGGCTCGTAGTCCTCCACGAACTCGTCGTACATGAACTGCAGCGTGAGCGCCGACTTGCCGACGCCCCCCGACCCCACCATGATCACCTTGTGCAGCGTGGGCTGCGCCGCCGGCTTCTTCGACATCTCCGCGAGCCGCTTGGGCCGGCACTACAAAAATATAATACAACGAATTAAACTCAACTGAACAATATCATAAACGAAACGAGTCATGTTCTTACTATACGAATGGTAGTATCTCCTTTATCTGATAAACCCACGATTTAATCGGTGTTGGTGTGGTTAATATGGGAGCATAACGGTTAATACGGAAACGTACGATATATACATATCTTGAAAGCAATCCTTATTCATAACCACAATCTTACTACAAACGCTGTACATTCAGGTTCATAATTTGTAAGGCAGCAACTCAAGTTAGGATAAAGTAATATCTACGACACGGTCCCCTTAGGGATTGTCATTATGTCTAGACCCTTAAATAAGACAGACCCTTGATCAAGTAATCACTTACCATCAGGGGAGACAAAAATCAAACGCCAACCAAGAGCAGCGGACTATTATATAATATCAGAGTTCAAAGAACGTCAATGTATACATCCAAATCTATGAGGAATGAACAAAATATCGATCCCATAATAAAACAGAAGCTCTGATAGCAACGGCATTAAACTCGCGACTAAAATATCATAGCGGCGGAATTCACAATGAGGCGTGGGCACGGAAATAGCTCCGACTTGCCTTATTGAGGACTTGTACACACCAAGCTCAGCCCAAAATAGGAACACAATGTGCCTGTGATATTCATCATCGTGGTAATTAAAGGGAATCATGATATCATCATGAGGTCCAGCAAGTTTAATGAACCGATCGAAATCTATGTTCACAACATCTACTCCTACGTTTTGTATTATATATACTATAAAGGTCTATAAACTAGAAAGAAATATGAAAAGCTGAAATATTTACTGAGTAGGTAAGTAGAATGCTCCATTACAAAATAAGTACTACTGCAATATTAATTTCTCCTTCTTCCGAGAAGTTCTGTCGCAACACCGCCGATAATATCTCCCAATAAAGATTACCCGTAAAGCCCATTACGTCTATCAAAGGCAGCAAATAGGTACTCCGCTTATCTACATGGATCTATTGATTGTATCGCTTGTAGCGTCGTTGCAACCTGCTGGTAACGGACACATTGCGTGCTCGTGCCACACATCAAACGAAACACACAACTGTTTATCGAGTAAACAATAAATTATTAGGACTGTGTGAATCAATATGGATTCATAGTAAATAAACAAGCAATCAAATTATATAAGAGATTATATGTAAACGATTATCCATAAGTTAAAATAATGTGAAGTTAAAATAAACGTGTGTCGTGGGAGCCGGAAACATTCACATCACAAACGGAATCATAACCAGAAATACAAATTTTTCTTGGGGAGAAAACTTGTCAACCGCCGGGAATCGAACCCGATACCACCGCTTAGAAGGCGAACACTCGTCCAACTGAGCCAACGGGCAGTTCAAATTGTTCAAAAAGATAATTTTAACTGTTAATAATAATGTTTTTTTAGTTTGCAAATAAATATATGAGTTTTTAAAAATATTACATAAGTAAAACAGATATGCCAGAGGCGATTGTGTTAACCGTGGGTTGACCACTGGAATTCAACAAGTGGACGCCCACGACTGCGGTCTATAGCTAACGTCATAGATAGCATCATCCAGACAAATGGGTTGGTCACAACGCCAGCCGAGCGTGCGCAAAAACAATAAAATAATTAAAACATCTCTGCCCTTGGGAGCCGTTCACATAGTTATAGATAGGTCTAAAGCCTTGGTCTGGCTGAACACTTGCGTATAGGGGGATGTTGTGTTAAAACCAAGCTTAAGGCGACTTGGTATCGAGTTGGCGGACTGGAGCCAAACTGTAGCCTTGTAGAATTGCCTGCATAGTCAGCGTGCGCGCTTTCATATATTTTTTAAAAATTAATCTTAACCTTTTACAAAAAATTTGAGTTCACAACAAGGTTTGAATGTTTGTTGGGATTACATCCAATATTTTTAGTAAAAAATATATTGTATAGAAACACAATAAAGTTGATTCATTCCACTGTTGACACATTCACACAAGAACGGGAAATTTGGTGTTTTTTAGTAAAAATTAATGTTTTTTTCTATCGAGCCAAATTTATTCAATCGTGTATCGCTGAACATATCCGAATAAAATATTTTGTGAACATTTATTACACATAAAAAAAATGCTGTTAAAACATCTTTAATATTCGTGAGGATGAATCGTCCAATTTAGAGCCTACTTCACCTTAAAATCCTACATACTCTTTTCTCCATGATCAAGATTTATCAAATTTTATTTTTCAAGAGTAGACTAACAATCATCATCAGATGGGAACAGCAGCTCAATCAAAATCGGATCGATCGATAAAACAGCTGCTGTTCTACATCTACATGTAGGCTGTTGGGCATTCCTTTTTTTTGTCGGTGATAAGAAGTAATTATCTTCAATGAGAACCACAAAATTATCCTACATTTCAGTCTCACACCGTAACATCAACGATCTATTAAATGTGTTTATACCTACGCAGTTCTAGTGGATGGACATGACATTGACGCCGCACTGGCTGCCGCAAACAATCAGATTATACGTGTGTGGAAGTACGCATGATTATAATAAGCACTGTCCACTAACATTATAAAGTGTGTATGTCTGTTTTGTCGTCTGATTTTTTAAAGGTGATAAACTTAGGAGCATTGAGAAAAACATTTTAGATGAGTGAAAAATAAATGGATAAAAAGCAGAAAATACAACAAAATTGAAAATATTGAGAAATAATATACATTAAATATGGAGAAACCTTGATATTATAAAAAAAACAGTTTTGATCGGTCAATGTGAAAATTTGATACTGTGAATCGTTGGGAAGTACTCTCTTTATCCTGTGCAGTTTTTATCAAGACACCAGGTATCGTCCGTCAGTCGAACGTCGTTAGTAGTCAATTACTTTTAATTCTTCAGTCTTGATGGTCATCAACATGTTTAACTAAACGCTTCAGATCACGTCTTGAACTTGAACTCAAATGGGCATCAGCTGATAAACAACCGTAAGATTCGCCATTGTCTAACGGGCCTCCTCATAGTCTTATGTAGACCAGGCCAGAGCTGGCGGAAAGGGCTATATAAGATGACATTATGAACCCTAATCCGTATTGGAGGAAGCTCAAAATTGGATGCAGAAAAAGTTTGCGAAATTGAACAGTGCTATTTTAGCACTCTAGATCTTAAATTGAAAGCCGTAAAGCATAAATACCGTCAGGCCTTGCTTGGCAGAGGTACTACGTCGTCAGTAGTCGGCGCGGCGCATGTCTGCATGACCACAATACTAATTACATAGACGCGTGGCTTGCGCGCGTAATTGAATGTTTGTTTACGTATGTAGGTACACGTTGTTTTATAATGTGATTTGTGACAGAGACTGACAGGAGCACGGGAAAATATACCCGCCCTTTGTACAACTAATAGAACTACATTTGTGTTTGAATGTAATCATCATCAGTGCGTAGAGCGGCCATCATGAGTGAAGCCTACGCAGAGACAGCCCTCCGAGGAGCAGTTGTTCCTCGAATTAAAGCAATGAAGATCGCCTCATCAGAGACAAAAGTGGGGTGAAACACAAATGACAAATTGTACAAAAATGTTTGCTCACCTACGCGTAGCAACGCAAGATGCGTGATGCATCATATTTAATATTCTTCTATTATTTATTGTGTGACTGTGGTATGTTTGATCGATGTGTGTATTGAATGATAAAACGCAGATTTAAGAAATATTAAAAAAAAGGTTATCTACAATGCTAGTGATATAATGCGTTATCAGTGGATATTTTGTATTAATTAAAGATATTGATTTTCATATAATGTAATGCAAGGAACTATTTTTCAAACTTCAAGTGAATCAGATTGAAGACCGGTCATTAGTTCTTGTTACGGCAGGCAGGCAATTAAAGTAATTGCTAAATTAGCAGGTTACTTGTTAGTCACATGGAAGAAGTTATAAAACGAGTAAAATGAATCATTTACGTGACGTTTGCATTATTAACCAATCGGAGATTAAAGTTACCAGGACTAAAGTTAAACGGTAAATAATGGCCATGATAACAGTATCGTCTCACAGAACTAACATAACACAGTTTTTTAGTTATTCCAAATTTCATTAAGAACTATCTTTACAGGATTATCAATTCAAGTCGTCGTTATTATTATAACGCTTTCACAATATACTTATGACACTTCCACACTCACAGCTCCACACTAAGTTGAATGACTTGTGCTGTAGGTGCCTGAAACATTCACATTACACACTCCCCAGACCATACCTAGAACCGTAAATACGATTTTTACTTGAGGATTGTCTTTTAACCAGGAATCGAACTTTTAAACAGGAATGCTTAAATGGCGAACGCGCACCTTTCTAAGCCAACGGAAGGAAGTTCGTGATCGGATCGGATGTTAAAAGAATAAATACATCAGATTTGTTGATAGCGGATGTTAATAAATAAGTTCCAGATTACAATAACTAGTTTTTAGTATAATCGACGGGAAAATGTAATCACATACTAATAGGTAGGATGATTCATATAGTCCAATAACACTAATGCGTCATCAGCGTGGCTTAGGCAAATACTGTGCAAATACTCACTGAACAACAGAACATTTTGATCTCGATAAGCACTGACGACCGCACTACACAGGCCCTGGATGAACAATGATCTAATTAACAGCATTGGTAGATTAATTCAACATTTTTTTTGTGTGTTGTGAATAAGGTGCGAATCATGGAAATATATGTAGTTGCCTAGCATAATGGAACGATATATAAAATACAGTGAGACAATAATTAATAATAGTAAATACCAGATGACAGGAATAATATGTGATATAATTTTATTTTTTATGTTTTTTTTTACAATAGTGGAACAAGTTTATATATGCAAGCTTTTCTATATGACCTAAACAAAACATTACTGTTGTAAATGTGAAGCAAATGACTGCCGTACACTTATAAGTACGACAGTTGTCTCTTCTTACTAACATAAATTGACTTTTAATCAACTTACTCGAGTTTAATTTTTTTTGTCAATTCCGGTGTAGATTAACAAATGATATTAGCTTGATCCGTGGTATGTCCCTGATTATAACTTTGTATTTAGAGGTTTTTAGAGAAGAAATTTAAGAAATACCTAAAGAAATTAATATATTAGCGTGTAAATAAACGGAGCCGCCGGCCGGCCGCATCCGCGTACGTCGTCTAATAAAAGCCATTAGTAGTTTTATAAACTGTTATTATCCTTCCTATAACCAAACTCTAGTATAAGTACTATTACTTACAATTCTATCTTTTATCATTACCATCACTTTCGTCTTTGATTGCTCGAAGTGAAAAAACAGTTACCACAAATTGTCCCGCCACCATAGAAGACACAATAAAACTAATTATATTACTTCTATGTCGCTTCCATGCATACATAATTGTCTCAGTTAATTATAGATGCAGTCTGATCATAAAAACACGACCTCCAGCACGATTCGTACTTTGCCAGTTCAAGTCCCTTTCACTTTCGTAACACTGAAGACCCATGCGAAATTCCGTCGTCGTCGCCTTCTATGCAGACGGTAAAATATTTCCCGTGAAAGCGAAACTTATGTTAATACCGAGCTAAGGCCGGCTACCAGGTGTCATTTCGAATGCAAGCAAGTTACTTACTATTTAGTTGTACCTATTTCTATTGTTCTAAGTATAACCGTAAGGGCCACGCCATTGCCAGTGAGTGGAAACGAAGATAGGCATGCCTACGGTTATGGTGGCAAAGCGATAACTCTTATCGCAATTATTGTTGTCTAATAGTTTTTCCAAATGCCAATGTATCACAAACATATTATATCGATAAGAGAACATTGGCTATATTGCAGTTTATCTGTTGCTCCAATCGGAGCAGATACGAGGTTGGATTAAAATGATAGATTGATTATTGACCGAATGTGACATTATTAGTACCTGTCTCAATTTTGTACCTACAAACTGAGAATTTCGCACGTTTATCTGTGTATTTATGTATATTATACGACATAAGTGCCGTCATCTTAAAAGAGATTTTGTAAAAGAAAATGTGTTCGAGATTTAAAGTAGTGCCATTTTGTTCAGTGGAGAAAACCTGAACTCGAAAGTCTATACCAGGTTTGCTATTGGATATGTATTGTAGGGCGTTTTCATGAAGCTTGTGACAAAAGGCAGCAGACACCAGCCATCAATGCAATCGGGGCCAACCCCCTGAGGTTGTAACGAGTGAATGTCGCGTCATAATAGTTATTTTAATAACCAAAAAGCCCATTAAACCGAATCGTCATAGCATACTTCAACAAAAATGTAACCTTTAGCACTGGGAGCGTATCAGATCGCTTGATAACATCGCTAAAACATTTACGAAGAGGTAAAATAGTCGACAGTATCGTGACAAGCGAATACAGTGAACTAGGACACGATTTCGGAAACGAATTGTGTAAATAATACATAATGTACAAATTGTACGACTATGATAATTTGGCCGAATCAGTAAGCCAAGGAGAATGCTGATGCTGGGGAACGCTTTAAACGTTTTGAAACTAGATATATATTGTAGTTCGTTGGTCTTAAACTTGCATGACTTTTAATGACAAAAATGATAGCGTGACTTTAATTGCGTGTAGGACGCAGAGCAACATGACATCAAGTGGTGTCATTCTAGCCCACCTATCTAATTAAACTAATGAGCTTTGTGGTTGGCGCCTGAAGATCACTGAACTCGCAACCTAGACTGTAGACTTTGACATTATGGTCTACGATCACAAAACTGGTCCAATAATAAAATACCTATATCACAAATGTAAGGTCGCATTAGGACGTAAACGAGGCTAGGATGACGATTGTAATGATCTGTTTTATTTTATAACGTTACAATGCCTTTCCACTATTAAATACTAACTCCCAATAAGATATGCAATACTTAATGATGAGATGATTGTTTAACAAAAACGTGAGTAGAGCACGTTGTACTGCAATAAAAACCGACTTTCCACATGACTTGCGAAGAAATAGAAATCTTGAGAGGAGACAATGATCTCAATGAGAACTGTGTAGTTCAACCAAAGAGAGGCGCGCGACGCGACGAAAACAAATATACCTACTATAATCAATTGTTAGCTTCATGTTCTCTTATTTAACAGTATAGCTAAACAACATGGTTTTACCCAAGGACAAATAAAAAGTTAAATGGATTTATCTCTGTTTTGAGGATATTAAACACAGAATAATATTGTTTAAATTATTTTGGGTTTCAATATAAACCACAACACACAATGATTCAGTATTTTCGGACAATGTATTTTTAATACATAGTTAACTTTCAATCATAATATTCTCATGCAGGATTTCATATGTAGTGTTATAAGGGAAATGCCACATGCGATTTCTGGTGACAGTAAACATAGGCTGAGGAATATATTGTATTAAGTAGTTGTATGAGAATTATTAAAAAAAAATGGCTAAGTATTGCCCCACCAAGTTTCTAACAAGATTTTTTTCGAGATGGCTGTAAATAAACAAATCTGTGTAGAGTGAATAAATAGTTTTGATTGGATTAACACTGCGAAGTAAAACCAAAGTTTGAGAAATTATTACATAATGTGAATTAGTTATTTTTATTCTAGATAGCCTAGCATTTGCCCTGATGGAAAGCGAAGATGAGCCCGAAGATATAGCATGTTTGCCTAGAAGAACTATTCACTCTAGACTTGAACTCCCAAATTATACCATTCAGGACAAAAACGCAAGCAATGAGTTCCACTCCTTCACAAAAACAAATTTTACTTAACGATAAACAAATTTTACATAACATTTCAATGTTAACAATCTTTACTATAAGACTGTAAACTATGTTTATCAATAAATGAGTATTTTAGTATTTTATCTCAATTATAGCAAGCCACAGCCACAGGCACTGCTAGTAACAACAATTAAATAAACTTATAGTGATCAGCATGTACATAGGTTTACATGTTAACCCACTCCACCATGACAGTGTGAGCTGCTGAATACTTATTATCTCATGCCACAATAGAAAATTGTATTGTTCCAATGGAACACACATTTCTAGTTTCTAATGTAACCATTTATACAGTGGGCTTGCGTTAATCTAATGGAGAATGTACTTGTTGTGCTAAGTACTATTATTTTATAATTTAGGCTCAATTTAATAATTGTCAATCAATCAATTGAATAATGTCTGTACATTACACATAATTTACCGACTTCTAGTATATATTATTAGGTAGGTATGTTGCTTTTTTTCAACCATATCTGCTTATAAAGTTCTCCAGAATTAAATTTTTGATATCCTTCTTTGACAAAGATTACTTCATTCATTTGTTTTAGTTTATTTGAGCCGGTAAAAATATTATTTTATATACTTATTTTCCAAATAAAATATTTGACTTTGATTCAAATGATATATTTCTACTAGTTTGAAAAAAACTAATTTTGAATCTAATCCATACCAATATAACCATTCATCTATCTGTAAAAAATTTCATCAAAATCGGTCCAGACTTTTAGGAGGAGTTCAGTCACGCACACACATACAGAAGAATTAAATATATAAAGATATCTACAGAAGAATAGTAGGTATATGAAAAGAATCTTGGAGTATTTAATTCAAGTCTCTTCTAGGCAATCATGCTCCATCGCCAACATCATCAGGTGAGACAGGTCAAATGTTTGCATGTCCTTGATCAAAAATAAATAAAAGAAATACAAACAAGGAAGTGATTCACTAATCTATTTCACTATTCATTCATTTCAATGACAAATCCTTTTATAATATACTTAGTACTACTCATTGTATGAAGCTGTACATGTAAAAACAATAGTTTAGACATGGACTATGTAACAAGTATAACTTATTGTCCATGCTACATGAGATGACTCATATGACTGCCTCTATGGGTCAGATCTAATAAGCAGATGTTCTATAGATAAATTAGTTTGAATATAACAGATGCAGCATAGTAATGAAAATGGAGATTTATGAGTCATTCTTGATATCTAATAGCAAAGTATAGGTGGAAGAAATAGGAAGGTATTCTTACCCTGCCATCGCTATATATCTTAAAAAATTTAATTTGGAAAAATATTAACAAATATAAATTAAAAAGTGATGTACAGTTTCAATACTAGACATAACCATAATAGTACATTGTATTGATAAAGAATGCTTATTATCATGACAGGTTTTGGAGGCATACTGAACAAGCACTTTCTGATGACAGCAAATAATAGAAAAACCGAGTTTAAGATAACAATGTATTAGAGAAGTAAGTTTTAAAAATAAGAATATAAAAAAAGGCGCTGCTAAGTTTCTTGCGAGGTTCTTCACAAGTTGGCTGTAAATTTTCAAATCTGGCATTAGAGCCAATAACTTTCACGAGTGCATCTATAGGTACCATGTGAATAAATAATTTTGAAATTTGGGTGTTGAAGTGTACATAGGATAATATAACTATTAATTGGTTGGTTCAGCACTTTGTTCGTCCGTTCCTCTGTCAGAGGCATCTAGCGTCTAAAGCATACAAGCGAATTACTTAAAATTTTCAGAGAATATGTAAAATTATAGCCCAAAGCCAGAAATGGAAATTAAAATGATATAAATGAAAATAATAAGGGGGCCCCCCTTAAAATATAAGATGGATTAAAAACTACAAATATATTAAATGAATAAAAGAGCTAGGACCTTTTTGTCCAGCAAACATCAATGCTGACATGCTCAAAAAATAAACATCTGAGTTATCCAGCCAATGAAGTGAATAAAGCCTTATCTTTCTCAGTTAATTACTACAATTAACCTGCACAAAGACATTGGAATAACTTAGCATATTAATAAGCATCCATTGTGGCACTAGAGATTAGAGATATTGAGGCAAGTTTTAACATGGAGAATAATATCACCTTCTTCTGTTCTTCTAAAAATTTGGTAGAGAGCCGGTACGCGAGGGCCGGGATCATCACTGCCGCTCCAGCTACCTCCCGGTGGAGGTGGACGAGCGTGCTGTCACCATCATTCACTTTCACTCAGCCAGGCCAATGTCCCGCCCCACAAAATTATAAATACGCCAATTTCAACTAACTGTAATCGCGCGGCATTCCACCACCCGTGACAAAGCGTAATTGCGATGAAAATAAAGGGAAAATCAATCGTAGTCTAATGAGTCACTGCGAAAACCGCTCCGTATGGGACCTGGGAACCTATCGACCAAACTGCAGCTATCCCGACTGTACGACTCAAGACGCTACCGTGGCGAAGTGGGTCGGTGAAACGACGATAACGCGTGAGAACTCTGAGACAATAAGCAAGAAACTGTGAGAACGAGGCGTTGCCATTTGTAGTAAACATTAACGTCACGTCATTGACCCTTACATTGGCGACTTTCTGAACAGTACACACAAAAATTATAACTTACCCGAACAACAGGAAGCTAATGCGATGAACTATCTTTGAATTACAATTTGGTTTCACTTTATTTCTGCACTGTATCACAAACCAAAAGCATAATCTCAAGAGGCGAATCACAGACCACAGAGGCGAATCCACAGAATGTTACGGGCGAATTCTGTTCAGAATCTGACAGAAACTGTGTTGAGTGTTGCCGACTGTCAAACACAAAATAGTCCGAAAACATTATAACAGATTCCCGAATAGGAGGAGTGTCTCAATTCGTAGAAATGTTGTTATTTTGACCCTTTTCCATAAGAGTAAATGTTCAGAATTTGTGAATAGTTTTTTTGAAGTGAAAACTTCTTTAGCGGCGTTGTGCACTTTTTGGGATGGGTAAAAAAAATATTAAACTCGCGTCAGGACACGTGACCTGATCGAAAATTCATAAGACGAAGGAGAGGAAGTAATATGTATAGGAAAATGTATGCCTACTCCTGCCGTTTACAACGTTAATGTTCAAGTTGTGGCAACCTCCGCCACATGTACAGCGCCATCTGCATCACTGTGGCAGAACCACCTAGTGATCGGAGAAACAGACCACTGACCAGCTCGACTAATCACAGCCCGAGGCCTACATCGCGCAAGCGATATTTACTCGGAGTCATTGCAACTATGCAACTTCCAAGTTGGGAACATTGGACAGTTGTCCCCGAGTCAAGATCACCCGGCTCGGTCGGAAGTACTTCCCGGATTGATGGAGGCGCTTCCGCAGTGGAACATCCACCTTATCCACTCCTTACCCTCGCCTCCTCTCCGACGTGTGAACGTCATCGTGGGCACAACATCCGCTCACGATGACACGCTTCCACACTGGTGACCCCTATTCCGAACACAATCCCTTCCCTCCTTCCCTTACCCTTGCGACATGAGGAAAAAAATACCCTCAAAAACAAGGAAAAAGAGCAAACCTTGGAAAAAAATGCAAATACCCTCACATAAAAAATACAGCCACTAGTCGCTCTACTCACCATCTCCTTCCCCCATCACCCAAGCAGCATCCTCAGCAGCAGCCGCACAGCAAGAGCCAACATCGGAGCATCCTAACCTCGACGTCACAGATCCATCGCAGCCGACTCACCGCGCTTCCTGGATTCAGACACGACAGGTGCACTCCGGCGACCCGACCGCAGCACCACTATCCACCGCAGCCCACTCCAGCGAGCATCAACTGCAACTGTGGACCAGTGCTCAACCGTCGCATCCAACCTCGCACAGTCCCGACTCACCGCGGACTAGGTCTCGACTCACCGCAGGCCACGAGGAGACACGCTGTACGGTCTCGACCCACCGTAGACCACCAGCGACAACCCCTGCTCAGTCTCGACTCACCGCAGACTTCGAGCACCTCTGGCACTCGCACCGGCTTCTGCAGCTACCACTGAAGACTCATCGACCTCCGGTCTGGAAGGGGAGTGATGTGGCAACCTCCGCCACATGTACAGCGCCATCTACATCACTGTGGCAGAACCACCTAGTGATCGGAGAAACAGACCACCGACCAGCTCGACTAATCACAGCCCGAGGCCTACATCGCGCAAACGATATTTACTCGGAGTCATTGCAACTATGCGACTTCCAAGTGGGGAACATTGGACAGTTGTCCCCGAGCCAAGATCACCCGGCTCGGTTGGAAGTACTTCCCGGATTGATGGAGGCGCTCGCAGTGGAACATCCACCTTATCCACTCCTTACCCTCGCCTCCTCTCCGATGTGTGAACGTCATCGTGGGCACACCATCCGCTCACGATGACACACTTTCACAAAGTTTTCACTTCTGCCGGCACTCCCGGAGTGCAACCCGTTGTTTCTTTTCTTCTATTATCATCGTACGATTAAACGTTAACCAACTGGGTTATTTTAGTGGTATAAAACGTATCATGACCCTTTAAAAATCCAATAGTTTATTCTATAAATAAATAGGATTTTTTTTCCTCTATTTGATATCTTCAACGTACGTTAATTAATTAAGATTATCTTCAATACGTTATAGTGTAAAATAACAGTTTCAATAAAAGTATAATACATATATGATTTTAAACAAGAGTTTTAAAAATATTTAAAAAGTAATAAATTTAAAATTACGGTAATTCGAGATTAAAAATCATAAATCAAATCAAATACACTGTATCAATAAATACTTTACATGAAAGTTATTTCATTTTGATAACTCATTATGCTGAAGAGCATCTTACGCGCTCGAAATCTTGGTTGGATCTTTCGATCTAAATGATTTTAATGATAAACGTTTCTAAAAAGTTCAAGGTATTTTCCTTGATTAAGGGCCAAACTTACAAAATTTGTAAACTGTTTTTCCTGCGAAAGTGAAAAAATGGGGTTGTTGATTTTGTACAATTTTCCAAAACCTGTAATTTTTCGAGTGTTAATGTGTAATTATCGTGGATTATTAATCGTTAATACTTAATAAACGTGCATAAGTGTTGGCTAATCATACAAAATGGAATAACGTGATTTTCCCCACCACTTCAAAACTCCAACAGAAGTTCTAGTTACATTTTCTACCACTTTACCAAAGATAACGTAATAACTCCGTAATACACTTTACTAGGTTATGACTGACTACTTGACTTTGACTTGTGACTAGGACTTCTATTATGATTTATAAAATTTGTATATTTCGTTTAATATTTCGACTGAAAGACTATGAATCCATGGTCATGAAATAATTAAAATTTTTTGGAACGAAAGTTCCTTATCGCGCGTTGCGAAAGGGGGCTAGACGGAAAAAATTAAGACCAAAAGTTGTATGTAACGACACTTTTTGCTATTGATGTAAAGCATACCACGTTCTCGTCCGATCACCGAAGTTAAGCAACGTCGGGCGTGGTCAGTACTTGGATGGTGACCGCCTGGGAACACCACGTGATGTTGGTTATTGCATGTTTCTTTTAATTTTGGAACGAAAGTTCCTTATCGCGCGTTGCGAAAGAGCGCTAGACGGAAATTGAACTTCGTTCCATCCGGGTGTCCCTTGTCACCTCTCAAGTTTTTATATTTTTCATTTGTAATGGGTTCTAATAATATCTTATAGTAAGCCCCCGACGCGCGACGCGACGACCCGATGCTCAGACCTTTTAACCTTGGTTAAAAGTACAATCCACGATGACCGCGTTGTCGTTCCGCTTAGATCATTAAATCAAACACCACTACATAATATAACTTTTGAAACGGCAAAGCGAGTGTTGTTTGAGTTATTGCGAACTAGTTTTTTTTATGATTGAAAGGCGAACATTTGCACACTTTTGGAAAACGTAGCATATGGGTACTTCGGGTAGAATATATTATTTTCTATGATGGGTACCACTAGGATGCTGTAATACTTACCTACTTATCTAGGTTAGATGTCTAAGCTGAGACAATGACTACACAAACCATTTACAAATATTAAAACATATTATTGGTTTGCGCAGCCTAAAAAATTACATCCTTACTTATAATAATTAATATTATAAATGCGAAAGTAACTCTGTCTGTCTGTCTGTTACGCTTTCACGCTAAAACTACTGAACCGATTTAAACGAAATTTGGTACACAGATAGTCTAGAGCCTGAGAAAGGACATAGGCAACTTTTTAACCCCGAATTCTGGCTGGTCCGGGACTTACGCGGGCAAAGCCGCGGGGCGCAGCTAGTTAAGTATAAACCATTGATTAGGTAACATCATAGACTTACTACCCAAAATTCATGGGTAATTTATCTAGTGAATGAGGCAACTTCAACTTCTAGTTCTTCTTTAAGAGTTTTTTTGCCGCGAAAGTGAAAAAATGGCGTTGTTGATTTTGTGTAATTTTCCAAAACTCTGTGATTCTTCGAGTGTTAATGTATAATAATGGTGGATTATTAACCGTTAATACTTAGTAAATGTGCATAAGTGTAGGCAAGTCATACTAAGTTGAAAAACGTGATTTTCGCCTTCGCTCCAAAACTCCAATAGAAGTTCTAGTAAAGTTTCTACCACTTTACTAGGGCATGACTTGACTATGACTGACTACTTGACTTTGACTGTGACTTGTGACTAAGACTTTTATTATGAAGAATAGAAATTGTTAATATTTCGACTCAAGGACTATGCATCCATGGTTATGAAATAATAAAAAAAAAAAAGTTTTTTTTTATTGTCTAAACGTGAGTTAAACCATAGTAGAAATATATAAGTAAGTTGTCTTCATAGAGTGGTACCAAACGCGGCTTGTATGTGTGCACCGCCGCCGGCCGTACGCACGTGCCTCAGCACGCACACTATGACAACAAACAGAACGGCGAAGACGACACGAGCCGGGGTCGCCCCCGCGCTCGTCGACGCGGTCGACGACATTTCGCCGTATTCGAGCCATTCGCCACGAGCCTTTCCGCGCAGACGGATGTCGCGTGCCGCGTGCTGAGTTGCGTGCGCGCGTTTATATTTTGTAAACAGATAGGTAAAGTTCATATACCTACTTATAGTGTAACCTACTTTACGTGTTTATTCAATTTATGTAGGTTTTTAAAGTGAAAACTTCTATAGGCGCGTTGAGCACTTTTTGGGTGAACAAAAATCATGGAACTCGCGTCATCGTCACCGACGGCCAATATTATTGATTTATTGAAGCCTACTTAGCTATATTAGTTTTCCTTTTAACTTCGTTATATATACTACTACCGTGATTTCTTTTCACATATGCAAAACAATATTTATTTCAAGATTTTTTTTTACTCTGTCGGCGGCTAATATGCAAATGAAATCGTATTTATTTTACCACCACATTTTATACTATTTTATTGTACCTAACTTGTTGTTTTGTTAAAATATACATTTTACCTATAGGTACCTTTAAAAGTCGGAGATAGTGACAACCCTGCGTATTCGGCTAGAGTAGGCATTTGAATCTCCTACGGGCCTCGAGTCATCTTACTTATATATTTCTACTATGGTTAAACTGTAGTTGTTAATTTGTTTTTCTTTTCTCAGGCTCTAGACTATCTGTGTACCCGTTTAAATCGTTTCAGTAGTTTTAGCGTGAAAGCGTAACAGACAGACAGACAGAGTTACTTTCGCATTTATAATATTAATTATTATAAGTAAGGATGTAATTTTTTAGGCTGCGCAAACCAATGAAATGTTTTAATTTGTAATATAATATTATTAATACTTAAAAATATAATGTAAGTAATTACAATATTGATAGATGCTACTGTCATAAATGTAAACAGTAAACACAGTATTTTTGTTTAAGTACTTGCTATTGTACGCCCGAAATGGGCAGACTGTTGTTACCAATACCAAACATGTTTTTTTACACCTTGTTTACACAGTTATACAATAAAGACTATTCTGATTCTGTCATTTGTCAAAACCATAGATTAATAATAAGTTATATGTCAAATCCAAGCAAACAAAAGTACTCTCTGTCGTAGTACTCTCTGTGGTCTGTGCTCTCTGTGGTCTGTGAACAAAACAAAGTTTTATGATGATACAAATAGTAATTAAAAATTAATTTGAAAATAAGAATCTCATTGTGTAAAATTAAGAATAAATGGAAATGATGTCTGGCGTTAAGTTGGATGTTATTTGGTCACCTGTTCATCACGACAAATTCATAATATGGGGTCCAGACATAACCCTCTATGAAGTAGCTAGAATCAAAGAAATTGAGAAGAAAACTACATGTAAGTAATATTTTAAAGTTAAAGTATCCATTGCCTAAAAGATCCCAAAATACTATCCCTAGAATAAAAATCTTTTAATCGGTATAATATTTTTGATACTAATTATAAAGTGTTTTTGGACATAATATATTGTATGGCAAGTACTACACACGGCCAGTACGGCCAGGTTATGTTAAGGCTTTGAGTACTTCATAGTCCGGTAGCTCCTTGTGTGGGGCCTTAGATGTATGATGCACTGAAGATGATAATCCTGGTATTGGAAATAAGACCAGTCTTATTGTTGTCAACTATATTCGCTGTTGATAGGCAAGCACTTATGTGATAATTTTAATTACAACATACTTACACTTACTATGGAGTCAAATAATATGTAAAGAATTATTTGACTCCATTGCCTGACGACCCAGTTGGCGCAGTGGACAAGTGTCCGCCCTGTGTCCTGGGTTCGATTCCCGGCAGGAGCACAAATTCCTTCCCAAGGGTTATTTGTGCTTCTGGTTCTGGGTGTAATGTGTGTGTGATTTGAATGTTTCCAGCACCCACAATAAAAGTCTTTGAACTTAGAGTGGGGATGTGAGTGTGAATGCGTTTGTTAAAAAAATGTCTTATGGCCGATCAAATAAAATTTGTTGTTAACCCAGCCACCTTTTACTATTGGGCCTTCGGCTAAATAGTGAGCCAAATGAAAAATATCTACACATTGCTAAAATTCAACAGTATAATACGGCCTTTAGTATGGGATGCAACTTGTGTCGATACTTTAGCTCCGTCACATCTTCCTGAAACACAGAATGGGGTTGGCGTTGCGGCAACTTCGGCAGAGCAGCGTAAACGGCGCAAATATGGAAACCTTGGCAGTGGTTACATATTTGAGCCGTTTGGTGTTGAGACACTGGGTCCGTGGGGACCGGGAGCTCATTCTATTTTCAAAATTCTATCAGAGCGCCTGGTTGAAGTGACGCGTGATCAAAATGCTGGCACTTATTCGGCTCAACGTATTAGCATTGCAATTCAGAGAGGCAATGCCGCCAGCATGATGGGAACGCTACCCACTGGTAGTGGGCTTGAGCACTTGAGTTACCTATAAGCTCGATGTCTTGTAGGTAACTTTAGTTCTTTGCTGTACATAGTTTTAGTTTAGTTTTAGGAAATATAGGCAATTGGCCCGTAGTTAGTACAGTATAATTGAAAGGTGCACTAGTAGTTTCGTGTCTCACTTGGGAATTGAACCAAGCATACCTGACAAAATATCAGACAAGTAGATATTCGATTTATTAGATGCCAGACCACTCTTTTATCACTGTTTTGTGTACATTTTTACAGAACATTTCTAGTATTCAAATCACACATTATAAAAAAAATTAACAATTGAGTAATATATTATCTGCCCGAATAGTTGGCATTCAACCAGTGGCCTAATATACTATTTTTACAACTCTACTTATAATATTTATCTTACTATCGGCGTTGCCATCTGCGACACAGTTTTATACTTCTGCAGCTGGCATTGTTCTCTGTATTTTTCTAGTTTTAATGTATTTATTGAAAAAAAATAAAAAAATTAATATAAGTTTATGAAGTGTTTGAACCCTATCAGCTTTTGGTAAACGATTATGTGGTTGAGAGTTGTAAATACCCTAGGCCTCGTATGACTGGCTCGTAAAGATAGGTGCCAGGACCACCCAGAGCCACAGGTTTTTTTTGTACGAGTTAAACAAACACTGTACTTAAGATTTTTAGTTAGGTTTAATTTAATTTTCTAATTTTAATTAAGTCTTATTAGTATTGTATTTATCCTGTTTTTATATCTATAAACCAAATTAAATAAAAAAAAAAATGTTGTCACTGTTGTTGCATTGCTTGCAGTTGTGCCAATATCATCTACCCGTGGAGCTACTGTGGTCGCATCACAGAGTGCCAATGGAGTGCGATGTGTGGACATCAGCGCTATCTCGGAGGAGCCAGAACCTCTCATTGCCCTGGGGTATGCTAGTGGACGAGTGGCTCTCACCACTTTGAAACAGACATACGATCCACTAGGGTTGGTTGGTCGGGAATTTTGTAAGTTCTCATTGGTTAATTTGTCCAACATCACATAATTAATTATAATTACCTGACTAAATACATAGAAGAAATGTGTAGCGCATAGTTCAAAAGAGCAAATAATGCTATTAGTAATTTTTTTTTTAAATGTATTTGTCTATGGTTGATGACAGATGTCTTGATGTTTCACTTCCAATGTGCCATTAATTGTTTGAGGGAGTGAGACACTTTCGTCAATCTCATTTGGTATTGACAGCTCCCAAGTACCCTCGGCTGTGCAACTCTGTGTCATGGAGCCGGATGGAGCCCAACCTGCTGGCTGTGGCCATGGAGAAGCATCGAAGTGACCACTGCATCCTCCTGTGGGATGTCAACAGAGGACTGCTGCCTGAGGAGGCTCAAGGTTATCACAATTATTAGTTGTTAGTGTTAAAATGAATATAATATAATAAAAAAGATATTGACATACTAATACTATACTATAAGATATTACATAAAACTTTCATGATTAAGTTGAACATTATTGGATTCTGACAGAATTTAAAAAACATCCGGAACACGTTAGAGCCATCTTGACCAATTGACCACGATCTGGATTCGGTTGATTTGCATATAGTAATTAAATTCGAATATATGTTGAAATTACAAGATACGGCATTCAAATAGATATTTTAATTTTGTTGGAATACTTACTCTATATATTTCGGCATCATTACAAACGCCAGATCAGGATATCTGTACTTGTGATCATGGCATTTGTATAAAAATATCTAAATGACATGTCTCTAATATAAATTTAAGTAATTATATTAAGTTTTGTGACAGATGGCATGGCGTCATCGGGCGAGGGGTCGCGGCCCATCGCCGAGATGGGGCTCTCCGAGACCGCCCACAACGTGACTTGGTCCAGCAGCTGCAGCAGGACGCTTATAGCATCCATGAACCTCAAGTACATCAAGATATTTGATCTTAGAGGTGCACTTAAATATATTGTTTTAATACCAATCATCCTTGACTTTAATATTTAGTGTGCGAGTGTTCTGAACATTGATGAATGTCTTTGGTCTTTAAAAAGAGAATATTAACTTAATAGGAGTTCGGAAAGACCTCTGACTAAGCTTATGTTTAAATATTACAGATGAAACGGATATTCGGCCACTATACGGCCTAAATTAAAAATCTGGCCCGATACCGGATATTAAAGAGTAACCGGTCAGACACCAAATAAAAAAAAAAAATGATACATATATTAAAAAGTTTAGAGAAAGAGAATCATACATTTTTTGTTAAAAGAACAATGAAAATTAATTCTTGAACTGCAATAAGGGTTGAATCATAAACATAAAAAAAAAATATATGTGAATGCCTCTCCACCTAATTTGTCAAACGATCGAGTAAAATGTTTCTCTACGTTTTTTCGTAAACTCTAATCATCGCGTTTGCAAGCAATTAATTAACAAAATGAAACTTTAGCTTCACTCATAAACGAAAGGGTTTGAACTCGCCCGAGTCAACCCGATCGTTCGTGCGGTTCGCTCGTGTAACGAGTTGCCAATCGGCTACGTTCGGCCGGATACTCGGCGGTATCCGGTATCCGGCAAAATATTTATCCGTTTCATCTCTAATAAATATAGGCCGATGCTGACACCACTAATTAAGTTTTGATTAAAGCAGCAATTCAAATATCGCGTACCCACCCACAGAGTTGTCGAACAAGGGCGTGAGCACCACCACTAGCCGGTACTGCTACGGCGCGTGCGCGGACCCCTTCAACCCGTGGCAGCTGGCGTCCCGCGGGGACAACGTGGCCTGCGTGTGGGACACGCGCGCGCTGCACAAGCCGCTGCTGACGCTCACGCATCCCAGGACGCTCAGCTCTATACAGTGGTGCCCCACTAGGTAAGTGACCCCTCAACCCGTGCCGGCTGGCGTCATATACCATACTTATAACAAAATATATTACTGAAGGTAATCAGTAACTAAACAATTAAGTCTTGTAGAGTGAGGACTCTTTAAAAGTTTTATTAAATCCCTGATTCGTTCTCAAATAGAGCATTTGAAATCGAGACTATGATTGCCACCGGTCTTGAGTACCTAGTAAAATGTAATGTGCAATATTATTTTCTTTTGCAATCTATTTCCACAACATATTATGTAAATATTTTACATGGAGCTTTGATGTAAATGCATTATTTTATTTTATACTAGCCGTGCCCCACGGCTTCGCCCGCTATTATCAAGTTAAAAAGTAGCCTGTGTGTTAATCCTAAGTATAAGCTATGTACATTCCAAATTTCATCCAAATCCGTTCAGCCGTTAAAGCGTGAAGAGGGAACAAACATAATTACTCACAAACTTTCGGATTTATAGTAGTATATATTAGTAGGATTTATTGATTGTGTTTATGATCGCTTGTATAAAACTTTTGGTAAACGAAATAAGTTAGGATCAACTATCCATTCTAACAAAACAATAATCGAAATCTTTGTTTGAATTTTTATTATCAGTGTATGTGTTTATATAAAAAATAAATTTGTCAATCGCTTGATCTAGAAACATGAGCTCTCTCCGCCATTCCATATGAGTCAGATGCCTTGTCAATTATCGCTTTAATGTAAAACTTATGTGATTCTACCGCATTTGATATGGCATTCGGCCTACCATCCATTTATAGTGAGTAGTATTTCACATAGTGTGTACTTCCATTTGCAGACGCAACTTGCTGGTGACGCTACAGAAGGAGTCTGCCAGCCTGCGTCTGCACGACATCCAGCAGGCGAGCTGCGACAACAAGCACGCCGCCGCCGCCGGCAGCGACGCGGTGAGGACCCCAACAGATACTTTTTTTTTCTTTAATTTTGGCTTCGTAATCTTGTGCATTTAGCCAGTGTCAAGTAATAATATATTTCAAGTGTCCTATGTTTCTGTGTTCCTATACTTCAAGTCCTATTCACAGTCAAAGTCAAGTAAAAGAGTCAAGGTACAGTCATAGTCAAGTTATGCCCTAATAGTGGTAGAAACCTTACTAAAACTTCTATTGGAGTTTTGAAGCGACGTGAAAATCACGTTTTTCAACTTAGTATCATTTGCCTACACTTATGCACGTTTACTAAGTATTAACGGTTAATAATCCACCATTATTACACATTAACACTAGAAGAATCACAGGTTTTGGAAAACTATACAAAATCAACAACGCCATTATTTCACTTTCGCGGCAAAACTCCCCTGCAGATACTTTCATGCCTAAATAACGTAATATGTGTACAGATAACAGAAATATAAACAATCGTAATACTAGTGGTATTCAAATACAGATCGATTCTGTAATCCTACAATTTGTGCACACAGCGTGCTAAAAAGAGTGATAATACAATTAAATAAAATATTTTAACTTACCAATAAATATATTAAAAAAAAAATAGAAAATTAAATTATATAAATTAAATTAGCAAAAAAAAAACTATTAAAACTTAATTAATCGATTTAAATAAAGAAATACAATGCAATAAAAAAAAAGAATAAAAGTAAATTAAATAAAATCAAAAACAATAATTAAATCAAACAGATACAGCTATTATAGATTAGATATTTTTCTAATACTATTAAGAATCTTTGTCCTAACATACTCATTCACCGACTGATTTAGAGACAACGCACAGTCTAAACCGCTGGTCGTAGAAACATGAAATTTAGGTACCTACATTTGTCTTAGTACGTAGAGGTGTACTAAGAACGGATTTTAGAAAATTCTACCACTATAAGAGGGTTAAATAATGAAATTAGGTTCGTAATTTTTCAGCAACTAGCAGCGGCAGCGATAGAAGCGGACGTAGAGGAATACTCCCGCAGTGAGAGTGGCAACGCCGCAAACGCAGGAGCGTCGGTGATAGAGCGTGACGTCACACCGTCGTCTGGCAACGCCGCGCCGCTCGCCGCCTTCAGCTGCCACCCCGCGCACGAGGCGCGCCTGGTGGCCGTCACCGCCACAGGTATCATACATACTAACCAGCTTATACACTAAACATTCAAATCACCCGAATGCATAGAAAGTGAACTTACTATTTTTATTTGATACTTTTTCGTTAAGACCTATTGTATGATTCTGTAAGAACATTATACATCTTTATTTATAGCTTTAATATAAATATTTAGAAAGGTTTCTAACCAACTAGGAATTGTTATAAATCCTAGATGGTCGTTCAAAATGAGAAATGGTAAAAGAAACCGAAAAAGATGATTTTTAAATAGCCATTCAATGATATCCTATCCTTTGCGTCGCGCAATCGGCTAAAACATACGTCAAGAAAAGAAGCACTGTACTATGGCGCACTATACCATCCAAAGTTTTGATGTTATCGTTATATTCTTCAGGCGTAAATGGTAAGCACCATCGAGTGAATAACTTGCCCGTTTCCTATCTTCCTAATTAGCATAATTATAAACATTCGATGAAGACGCGGCGTGCAACAAGGTGCCATTGTAGCGCCTTTTCTATTCTATATAATAATGTCCGTTCCAGGGAGCATAGTAGACTACACGGTGTGCGAGCGCGTCACGGTGGCCTGGGGGGGAGGAGGGGGGCTGGTGTGGACGGGGGGAGGGGGCACGCTCAGGATGATGAACGACGACTTCTACGCGGAAATCAAAGACATCTCTTATGTTATGAAGAGGCGAGCGCAGACTGATTATGGATTAAAAGTGAATATCACTACTTTTATTATTATTTTGTATAACTATATTATAAATGATATTAATAGGTCATAAGTAATATATATTATGTTAGGGTTTACAATTGAATCGTTTGTATTTCAGCCGGATCTCTGGCAAAACGCAGATTTGGCGGACGACGACGCACTCAGCGGGCTCTGGCATTTCCTGGCACTCAGCAAGTCTCTCGTGGAAGATGGTAAAATTATTATTTTATTCTGGGTTTGATATTTGGTCGTCGGCAAATATTGTGAGAGCTACAAAAAAATTTTTTTTTTTTTTTTAATGACAAATAGGCTAGCATTTGACCGCTATCTCACCTGATGGAAAGCGACGATGCGGTCGACGGTGGGACATGCATGCCTAGAAGGTACCTATTCACTCTTGACTTGAAGAGGCCTAAGTTATACTTATCGGGAAACAAGAACGAAGGCAGAGTATTCCACTCCTTTGCAGTTCGCATTATAAAAGTAGAGGCAAAACGCTTGGTTCAAATCTACTTAAAAAAATATACCAATATAAACGATAAAGTAAAAATAACGCTGCAATTTCGTTCTCAGACTTTTTGGGGGGTATCGTTTGCCACATTACACTACGTTAAAGTAAAAAATTAACCAACGTGTTAATTTTGTGTAAGCAACGTACATTCCAAATTTCATCCAAATCAGTTAAGCCGTAACAGCGGGAAGGGAAAGCAACACTTTTTTAAAGTTATCGTGCTAACGGGACCCACATACTTTCGGATCTATAATATTATTGAGCGATTACGAGAAATCGTTTTCTTTTAAAGTGCCATATGATCAGGACCATTCGAGTCGCGCGATACATATGCGGGCAGGGTGGAGCAGCTATTAAAATAAAACGTGTTTCTATGACTTCACAAATTTCGGTGAACGTGTAGCACGTGTGGTACCCCGATGTATCGTCCGCGAGTGTGTGTGTGTGTGCGCAGGGTGCATCCGCAACAGCCCGTGCAAGTTCCCGGGCGTGCGCACGGTGCTGGCGCCGGGCGGCGCGGGCGCGGGCGGCTACCGCTCCGAGATCGTGCCCTCGCTGCTGCCCGACCTGCCCGCGCGCCGCGTCACCATCTACAGGTACGTGCGCACGGGCGGGCGCCGGGCGGCGCGGGCGCGGGCGGCGCGGGCGCGGGCGGCTACCGCTCCGAGATCGTGCCCTCGCTGCTGCCCGACCTGCCCGCGCGCCGCGTCACCATCTACAGGTACGTGCGCACGGGCGGGCGCCGGGCGGCGCGGGCGCGGGCGGCGCGGGCGCGGGCGGCTACCGCTCCGAGATCGTGCCCTCGCTGCTGCCCGACCTGCCCGCGCGCCGCGTCACCATCTACAGGTACGTGCGCACGGGCGGGCGCCGGGCGGCGCGGGCGCGGGCGGCGCGGGCGCGGGCGGCTACCGCTCCGAGATCGTGCCCTCGCTGCTGCCCGACCTGCCCGCGCGCCGCGTCACCATCTACAGGTACGTGCGCACGGGCGGGCGCCGGGCGGCGCGGGCGCGGGCGGCGCGGGCGCGGGCGGCTACCGCTCCGAGATCGTGCCCTCGCTGCTGCCCGACCTGCCCGCGCGCCGCGTCACTATCTACAGGTACGTGCGCACGGGCGGGCGCCGGGCGGCGCGGGCGCGGGCGGCGCGGGCGCGGGCGGCGCGGGCGTGGGCGGCGCGGGCGAGGGTCATCCTCCTATGAGTCATCACTGGGCCGGTATACCGTTAAGTTGGGCTGTAGGCACACTGCACTAGTAGTGGCTATACCCCGATAGTCCTGTACTGTGGTATCGGTGAAAGGAGAATCACGGTTGAAATTGGGGTAGCGACTGATCTCGGTAGCTTCCCGTACCTCACGTGGGATAAAATGTTTATCCCTCGCCAGTACGGAAACCTTATCGAATCTTAAATAATGCCCCGAGTCCTGGATGTGGGCGTGCTCTGACGAGCGTACGGTATCCACATTTTTGACACTCCTTATATGCTCCGTAATCCTGGTTGATATGTTGCGACGCGTCTCGCCGATGTAACATTTTCTACAGTCACAGGGGATCCCGTAGACCCCCGGACCGCTCAGTGGCTCTCTGTCTTTGGGTGACCTTAGTAGGCGTCGCAGTTGTGTTAGTGGGCGGAACATAGTTTCAATTTTGTATCTACGTTTCAGATAGTGACCGATTTTGTCGGTCACCCCTTTGACATATGGTAGATATACAGGCGACGTTCCACTGTGTCTGAACTTGTTATGATGAGCTACGCAGTCGGTTTCGGGTGCGTAATGTGGGTAGCTGGGGCTGGGGCTGGGAGAACGCCGGCGTGGGCGTGTGTATGTGTGTGTATGTATGTATTTATGTATGTTTGTGTGCGGCAGGTCGGCGGAGCGCACGCGCGCGCTGCAGCTGTGCGGCTGGGGCTGGGGCTGGGAGAACGCCGGCGCGGGCGTGTGTATGTGTGTGTATGTGTGTGTATGTATGTTTGTGTGTGGCAGGTCGGCGGAGCGCACGCGCGCGCTGCAGCTGTGCGGCTGGGGCTGGGGCTGGGAGAACGCCGGCGCGGGCGTGTGTATGTGTGTGTATGTGTGTGTATGTGTGTGTATGTATGTTCGTGTGCGGCAGGTCGGCGGAGCGCACGCGCGCGCTGCAGCTGTGCGGCTGGGGCTGGGGCTGGGAGAACGCCGGCGTGGGCGTGGAGCGCGCGGAGGCCGAGGGCACGCCGTGCCGCGCGGCGGCGCTGGCGGCGTTCCACCTGCGCCTGCGCGCCGCGCTGGACGTGCTGGCGCGCGCGCTGGAGCCGCAGCTGCGCGTGGTGGGGCTGGCGCTGGCGGGGCTGAGCGAGGAGCGGCTGTGGCGCGAGGCGCTGGCGGCGGGCGCGGCGGCGCTGCCCGACCCCTACCTGCGCGCGCTGCTGCACTTCCTGGCGGCCTCGGCGCCGGCGCAGGCGCCGCACGCCGCGCCGCCGCCGCCGCCCGACCTGGCGCCCGTGCTGCGCGAGCAGGGCATGCGCCTCGAGGACCGCGTGGCCTTCGCCTGCGTCTACCTCAGCGACGCGCGCCTGCACGACTACGTGCGCGCCACGGCCGACGAGCTCGCCGAGCGGGGCGACCTCGCCGGCATCCTGCTCACCGGTGCGTCACCGACATGTTATATAATACTCGTCCCGTGCTGCTTCCGGCCTGATACGTGCTCCGGGGAAACTTAGTAGGAATTTTCAAGTTCGAGAATATCTATGAGAACGTATGTACGAAAACGAGAAATATATCTATCGGCCGAACGCACGAAATTTTACAACTTAATTATTTTTAATAAATTAAATCGTTCTTCTAACATTTATTGACACCTAATAATCTCGTAAACGATACAGTTTGCTGGGGTACGTTCGTCGTACACGGTCTCCATTGAAACTGTACGATTTTAGAATCCATGAAAAGATTATAACCGCTACGTAGCATCACTTGCATCACGACATTCTAGAGCTTTGATTATAAAATGAGCTGTTTTATGTCGTATACGACTAAGTCAGTAGGTAGTGTAAGGTACTGGAGGTACACTAGTACAGCTGCCAGGCGCGTGTGCAGGCATGTCCCCGGCGGGCGTGTCGCTGCTGCAGCGCTGGGTGGAGGTCGGCGGCGACGTGCAGTCGGCGGCGCTGGTGGCGGCGCGCACGGCCGCGCCCGACCTGCTGCGGGACCCGCGCGTGGCGCACTGGCTCGACAGGTACTCACCTCCGCACTCACGCTCACTACGCACACGTGGCGCACTGGCTCGACAGGTACTCACCTCCGCACTCACGCTCACTACGCACACGTGGCGCACTGGCTCGACAGGTACTCACCTCCGCACTCACGCTCACTACGCACACGTGGCGCACTGGCTCGACAGGTACTCACCTCCGCACTCACGCTCACTACGCACACGTGGCGCACTGGCTCGACAGGTACTCACCTCCGCACTCACGCTCACTACGCACACGTGGCGCACTGGCTCGACAGGTACTCACCTCCGCACTCACGCTCACTACGCACACGTGGCGCACTGGCTCGACAGGTACTCACCTCCGCACTCACGCTCACTACGCACACGTGGCGCACTGGCTCGACAGGTACTCACCTCCGCACTCACGCTCACTACGCACACGTGGCGCACTGGCTCGACAGGTACTCACCTCCGCACTCACGCTCACTACGCACACGTGGCGCACTGGCTCGACAGGTACTCACCTCCGCACTCACGCTCACTACGCACACGTGGCGCACTGGCTCGACAGGTACTCACCTCCGCACTCACGCTCACTACGCACACGTGGCGCACTGGCTCGACAGGTACTCACCTCCGCACTCACGCTCACTACGCACACGTGGCGCACTGGCTCGACAGGTACTCACCTCCGCACTCACGCTCACTACGCACACGTGGCGCACTGGCTCGACAGGTACTCACCTCCGCACTCACGCTCACTACGCACACGTGGCGCACTGGCTCGACAGGTACTCACCTCCGCACTCACGCTCACTACGCACACGTGGCGCACTGGCTCGACAGGTACTCACCTCCGCACTCACGCTCACTACGCACACGTGGCGCACTGGCTCGACAGGTACTCACCTCCGCACTCACGCTCACTACGCACACGTGGCGCACTGGCTCGACAGGTACTCACCTCCGCACTCACGCTCACTACGCACACGTGGCGCACTGGCTCGACAGGTACTCACCTCCGCACTCACGCTCACTACGCACACGTGGCGCACTGGCTCGACAGGTACTCACCTCCGCACTCACGCTCACTACGCACACGTGGCGCACTGGCTCGACAGGTACTCACCTCCGCACTCACGCTCACTACGCACACGTGGCGCACTGGCTCGACAGGTACTCACCTCCGCACTCACGCTCACTACGCACACGTGGCGCACTGGCTCGACAGGTACTCACCTCCGCACTCACGCTCACTACGCACACGTGGCGCACTGGCTCGACAGGTACTCACCTCCGCACTCACGCTCACTACGCACACGTGGCGCACTGGCTCGACAGGTACTCACCTCCGCACTCACGCTCACTACGCACACGTGGCGCACTGGCTCGACAGGTACTCACCTCCGCACTCACGCTCACTACGCACACGTGGCGCACTGGCTCGACAGGTACTCACCTCCGCACTCACGCTCACTACGCACACGTGGCGCGCCGCTCCTGCGCCATGTTATCGTAGTTTATCTAGCTCCGTGCAAACTTAGGATCTTAGGTTAATCTGACAAAGCCTCTGTACCGCTGCATGACACTATGTAATCTCTGACAAGGCCACTTTACAGCTGCTCTTAGATAGATACGTATTAGTACAACTACAGCGACTAAGTACTAGTGTCACTACTTAATTTTATTGTTAGTATATTTTATTTTCTGACAAAGCCCCTATACAGCTGCTACGATATATTGTTTAGATTATTATGTTATTATTTTATTATTACCCTTTTCTTGACAACGCTTCTATACAGCCGCTTCTTCAAATGATTTTAAATTTTATGTTAATTGTGCAGAGATTTTAAGACATGACCAAGTGTTCCATAATTGTTCCTACGGTAAAAAATAAATGAATAAATGAATATCAATCTCTATACCGACTAGTGATGTAACGGATATTCGCATTCGCATTCGCGAATATCCGCGTATTTTTCAATATTCGCATTCGCATTCGCATTCGCAAAAATTATGCGAATATTTAGCGAATGTTTTTATAATCAAAAAGGAAATTATTATATGCATGGTACATGCATATGAAATAATAATACAATAGATAACACTTTGATATTTTTATTAAATCATACTTCTACATTCTAAATTAAAGCCTCATTTATGAAAAAAGAACTTCAGAGATCTTATCAAATCTAAAATTAATCAGCCTTGTTACAATTATGTAAGGTTTGCATTCATTTAGTAGTATTTTAAAATTACTTTACTACCATTTTAAAATAAAGTTTACAATTTCTATTTACTAAAAAACTAAACAATTAGTTGAAACAAAATTATTAAACTTTAAATATCTAATGTATTATAGTATTTATAACCTTTGGCTTTAAATGTATATTTTTTCATTCCACTTTATATATCTGAGGAATTAAATATATTTATGATGAATAAAATATAAACTTAAGAAACAAAACAACGAATACTTAACTATTTGTAAATAAACCTTTTTTCAAAAACAAAAATATAATTATTTTTATTTTAAACTAAAGTAAACTTCTAATACTTGTTATGTTAGCATTTGGTTTCAATTGCAAATTATTTATATTTTCCCTTATATTACTTTGTCCCTTAAATATCAGTTAAATTTGAAAAATAACATAAAACTAACCTCAAAACAAAACAAAACTTTTAGAATGAACTTTCTGTGACTAAATTCATTCAATTAACCAATATCGGCTCGGCTATGTTCAATTTAAACATGGTCGACACGAAACGTCAAACCTGTCAAACATTTTACGCGCGCTTTTTTTGAAATTTTAAAATATTCGCATTCGCATTCGCATTCGCGAATGTTGAAGATAAATATTCGCAATCGCATTCGCATTCGCGAATGTGAAAAATCCAGCATTCGTTACATCACTAATACCGACTGAAGCACCATAAACACGTAAAATTTACTTTTAGTGCTTTTTTTTCATAGGCAAGCATTTATTTAATCGCGAAATATATTGTGCTTGCCACCTGACAATGTCGGTTTAATTCATATGAGGGTATTTTTCAAAGTACAAAATCATTAATTTACTTAAAACAAAAATTACATAAAACACATATTTGCTTTTGCTCCCTGCACTAGGGCCAGCGTGTACCGCAGGAGGCCTTTTTCAACATTTTCAACGAAAAGTTCAAACAGAATCGATACATTCTCTTTGCGCGATTGCTTCTTTGCTCTTTGCAATAGTGATTAATACCGGCAGTTCAGTTCACCGTTCTGAATAAATCAAGTAATTCAATTAATTAATTCAAAACTTTAAAATCCTATCAGTTAAGATTAACCAATTTTAAACTTCAGCCTCTTTATATTCGGCAAAAGATATCAGATATAATGTTTTTGTACAAAGAAATTCGGACTAGTTTTATTCTGATATTCTCATGGCCATAGAAATAGTAATTTTACGTCCGAGAAGTCGTTTAAGTAACCGAAAAACTTTGAGGCTACCTTATTGCCGTACTAATGGAAGACAACACTCTCCGAATCATCCGAATGTTGTCTTACTACAATGGAATTCGTTTATCTTTGGTCGTATTTGCGGAGACCGTATATAAAACGAATGCAAGTGTTCAGTAGACGCTCTAACTTGTTTAAAAGCTGTTCAGAAAGATCAAGGTATGCTACATCGGCGTAATCTAGAATTGGTAGAAGAAGTGTATTGACTAGAGATATTTTTGTTTTTAAAGGAATAAAGTTTTTAAGTCGAGTACAAAGATGCGTAGAATTTTCGTGAGACTTCGCTTACTTGGGTAGTCCAGGAGAGATTTGCATCTATTACTATCCCAAGGTCTTTAACAGTGGAAGATAAAGGAATCACACAGTTGTTGTATTTAAGTGAGGTCAACTCGGTATAATTAACTTTGCATAGCTGGCGCGAACTGCCGATAAGTATGGCCTGACATTTATTTGGATTGACTTAAATGCCAAAGCGACTAGACCACGAGGAAAGCTGACAGAGGTCATAGTTAAGGGATTTAATAGCTTCATCGATTCACCTTGCAAAAAATTTAATTTAATTGATATAGTGTCCTAATTTTAAATTAAACAGCTTTGAAAAATTTTTTGCAATTGAAAGCTTGTTTACACAATTTAATGTACCTTTTTCTTAAAAATACTTTACTTACAATAACATTATCAAAATTAAATCTTAATTAGATATTTAACACCATCGTTCGTGCATGCTGTGTTCACTGTACCAGAATGGACACTGCTCACAAATTATGTAATGTGTAATTTACCTACATAAGCTTTAATTTTGCATTCAATTTGTGAACCAAAAAAATAAAAAATCTGAAAACCTTTTGGCAGAGAACTCTCAAAACAGTTTTTCGGTTTTTTTTTTATCGGAAGTCCCAAAATTCTGCAGCATCAGGGTCATGTCACTACCTACAAAAGTATCTAACAAAATGACACAATAATAATAAATAAATATGAATAATCTTTGAAAAAAATATCTTGTATAAATATAAAAAACGCAGAATATTTTTCCCTTATCTAAATATCCCGAATTAAGTGGGTACATAAAGCAGCACTGCTGAACATAAAGGACATCATGGTACAAAATTTGAACGAATTGTAGTAGTAGTAGAAGATCTATAGTATAAACATATACATTGTAATTAATAATATATATATACTTATTAAATACTGTACGTGACAAAGTAAAAAGATACTGCTATTATTATTACAATTTGAGATAATGTCCAGTGTAGTTTCGTGACATTTCGATCTAGAGAGTATCGGTAGCGTGGCCGAGCGGTCTAAGGCGCTGGTTTAAGGCACCAGTCTCTTCGGAGGCGTGGGTTCGAATCCCACCGCTGCCAGTATATTTTAGTTCTTAGACTTAAAATACTGCCTTTTTTGCACAAGTATAATTTAGTCAAGATATTGCAAGCCACGTACGATTTTCAATATTACTAACGTCCCTGTTTTAAGTAAAGCGAGGAAATGCACTTTTTAGCAAATATTAACCCACTGAGAATGTGTGAAGAAAAGGTATTTAAAGTAAACCGTATAATTATTCCACATTTGTTGTGAGTTGAATATATCACCGTGCACCAGTTGGTGTCGGGCAGCTATACATTAGGCGTACATTTTGAAACTAAAAGAATAAGTGTTGGTTTACCAAATAAAACAAACTAAGTATACTCAATAAATGCAATAAGACAAAGCTTAAACTGCATACAAATATCGATATTTATTGAGCCCACAGATGTAAAGAATATTATTAAAGTAGATTTTCAATAAAAATATAAAATGTGTTAGTGAAACTTAAATATTTTCATTTTATTAACATAAGTACATATATTTTTTATTTATTATAAACAAGCGTTTGACCACTATCTCACCTGATGGTAAACGATGATGTGGTCGACGATGGAGCACGCTTGCCTAGAATATACCTAATCACTCGCGATAAATAAATAATATAAATATGAAATGCAATTAAGGTAATAATATTATATATTTTTATATTATATATATGTATAATATTATCATAATATATAGAACAATTTATATAAAACTAATACTTAAAATATATATTATAATAATCGTCGGATTTTTATACATAAAATATGAACTGGAATCATCGTAACGCATTAGGACTTCACTAACTAATTGATTGGTACACGTGCTATCAATAGTTAAAATTGTTGAAAAGAGAACATTCATCAAAAGAGCTGGCAGCGGTGGGATTCGAACCCACGCCTCCGAAGAGACTGGTGCCTTAAACCAGCGCCTTAGACCGCTCGGCCACGCTACCCTTAAATTGTCTTTCGAATTATTCCTTAACTAGTTTAACTACTATAGAAAGCTGCCTGCATTTAATTTCTCGTTATACGTGACATTGAATCGAAATAGATGACCGCTATAATAATATCATGATGAATACAGAAATACCTGCAGTTATGCAAGTCGCGCGATATACCACCCGCTGATTGAAGCAATTCTATAGAGTAAAGGTTGGCAGGTAGCCAACGCACGGCTATTTTTGAAGAGCTTTGCTAATTTTAAATTTAATTGTTTTAAATTCATGTATATTTAAATTTTTATCGAATCATACAGATCCTTATACTCAAAGACTTTTGATAAAATTAGCAATATTTAGATGAATTATGAACTGAGATACTCGGTTTTGATATTGATTGAAATGTAATATGCATATACGAATACATAGCCTTCCGACCGCCTTCGTAACTATATTTTGTAACCAGTTACCTAATAAAAAATTTATAGTCTATTTAAAATTATGTACATAGTGATAATTTATACGTTATTTTCTTTGCTACTTTAAAGCCTAAATATGTGAACCTAACATGCTCAAAATCTTAACTATACCTACTGCTACTATAATACATAAACTAGACTTATTTTAACAAATTAACAGCTAAATATCAGTAATTACATCTATTATATCACAAACTTAACTTCATCCATTAGTTACTATGATTATATAGAATTACATAGATGTGAGTTAGCATTTTTTTTTTTAAATTATATTTTATTGAGGCCAGCGAACTTAAAAGACTCAAGCCCGTCATAGAAAGCTCACAACTTATTCTTGAGCATCAATTTGGATTCCGAGAAAAACACTCGACTCTTGATCAGGTTCATCGTATTACAAACATCATAGAAAAAAACTCTAGAAGATAAGTAAGTTTGCTCTACTGTACTCCTGATGCAGCGCAAGCTTTTGACAAAGTTTGGCATAAAGGCCTTATACACAAAATCAGAACATCTTTACCAAACCAATTTGCAGATATTGTTGAATCCTATATCACAAACGATGCACATTCAAAATTAAAGGACAATCGCGACCTTTGCTGATGATACTGCTATTATGTTCGTAAGAAGCACCCATAAAGAACCGGTAGACAAGGTCCAAATGGCTGTTAATCAAGTCTGAATGGATAGAAAATAGAAAATCCAGCACAATGAAACTTAATCAATTCACATTGACTTCAGTAACAAAAAATACCATTACTGTAATGCGCATATTAAAATTAATTATTAATATTCTACGCTGTCAACACATAACAAGATATTGCTTTACGAACAAGTCCTTATGACTGTATGGACTTATGGTATATAGATTTAGGCCTGTACCAAACAGAGCTATAAAATGATTATTCAACGCTTCCAAAACAATGTATTAACGGAAATTGTTAACGCTCCCTGGTATGTCAGAAACGACTATTTCCATAGGGACCTTAACGTAGAGATCGTTGAAAAAGTAATTAATAAATACGCAGAAGCTCACCAACATATACTTTATCATCAGATCCATTTCTGTGGAGACGTGTAATTAACTCTTTGTTATATATTTAATTTGCTAATTATTATGTTACCGTAGTTGCAAGTCTTCCTACAAAATTTTAAATTAAATAAAACACCGGTAATGATGTATGATATTCTCGATATAATAATTCTTCGAAATTGGGTCTTTTGAAACACTAATATTCTTCATTCTGAGAGTTTAGAAAAGATAAAACAATATTATGTTGTATATCCTTTAGATAATAATAGCAGGTTCAAGATCAAGTTTTCCATCAGGTGAGATGGGGGTCAAATACTTGACTATCTAGCATAAAAATAAATTGACGTGCTTAAATAAATGGAAACCACGTTTATTTTACTTTCCACACGAAAAATAAATAGTACGTCCACTTTGCACATATGCCGGCCGACGCGGGCAAATGCGAGATCTAGGAGCTATACAGTATTTTTTTTAAACTGATCAAGCAAACGTTCGACTATCGACTACGACCTGATGAAAAGTGACGACGCGGTCTAAGGTGGAGCAAGCTCGCTCGGTACCTATATACCTAATCAGTTTTCTTTTGAACACACCCAATTTGTACCTCCCGGGTACACAGATGACGGCAAAGCGATAGATGCGGGAGTCGCGGAACGACCAATCGCAACCACTCATTAATCGCTTCGAAACGCCGAAAGAATTTCCTTTTCATGCGGGGGAAAAGAGTTTCCACCGGCAGCGAGTAAACCCGTTATCCGGTACGCAGCTACCGCAGCATCCTGGACAGCTGGCAGCTGTGGTGGGCGCGGTGCGCGCTGGACACGTGCGTGGCGGCGGCGGAGGGCGGCGCGGGGGCGGGCGCGGGCGCGGGGGCGGGCGGCGGCGCGCGCCTCGTGTCCGTGGCCTGCACCTACTGCGGCAAGAGCGTGGCCGCGCCGCCCGCGCGCGCGCAGCCCCGCGTCGCCTTCGCCAGGCTGCCGCCGCCCGCCGCCAAGATGAAGGTATGTTGTCGCCGCCGCGACGCCGACCTACCCGCGGCTCCAGATCGCATCTTCGTCTATAGGTGCGATCGATAAAAAGATGCGATCTCGATATATGTCGCATCTCGTAATTTTAATTCCATTGTTTTTATCCGATTGTCTTTGTAATTGTCATATTGTATTTTTATATTTTAATTGACTTTAATTGACTGTAATTTTTTCATTACCAATATATATGATAATGATTAGGATAGGGTACCGCGCGTTGGAACCTGAAACTCCCCAGGGTAGATGATAAAAAATGTTTACTCGCGAACTGTGCCGGAGATGCGAAGCTCTGTCGGGAAACGAAATGTTAGGGCTTCTTGCGAGTCTGCCTGGGGCGATACAAACGTGCGAGTAGCGACAGGACTACGCAAGCGTGATGCACTATGCATTACGAATTGCGCTCCTCTTTCTGACGGGTCCTTCTTGTCCCAGTTCATGTCCCCGGCTGACCGAATCGTTCGATTTTCGTATCTCTATTGAGTTTGCACTGTTGAATATGCCTTTTATAACGTATGAATGTAACCCGAATGTAGCTATTTTCTACCAAAATTTGCAGGGCAGGCACCCTACATGTCTTTATAAAAAAGGACTGTTCTCAATTGGACTGTATTTTTTTATGTGTATATAGCATCATGGACCTTGATTTACGCTGAAGATGTAGCTATCTGTACCGAGAGTCGGGCTCAGCTTCCAGAGGCACAACGCATGGAAGCATCAGTTACAAGCCGGTGGCATTGTGTTAAGTGTTGTAAAAACCCAATTCATGGTTTTAAACGAACCAAATATAAATTACAGTCCTATTGTCATCGATGGACAATTAGGCAGAGAGATGTGGGCTACCTCATAACCGATTTTGATGAATCGATGGCTGGTGCTTTCCACGTGGTCCCATTAAATTTGATCAAGATCTGACCGGAAGATTTTGAGTTATTCTCAATAATACGTATTTAATTCAATAATCTGATCAAGGGTTTCGAAGGTAAAGCGGTGAATTCGTAAAATAAAATTATTTTGAATAGAAAGATGTTTGATTGAAAAATAGAAATCTCTTCGCCGCGTAGATCCGTCATCGTGGCGCAAGAGACTGGGTAGGATGAGTTTAACAAAGGGGGGTCCGACAATATATATATTTGGCAAAAAAGGGATTCATTCAAAATATTTTCAACCGCTAGCAGTTAGCGCCGGGAATATAGAAATTTGTATTTTATAATAACATTGTGTAGTAACACGAGCACTCGCAGAAACGGCAGTCGTAATTCGCAGCAAATCTCGTCGTGCCCGAACTGCCGCAAGCCTCTGCCGCGGTGCGCCGTGTGCTCGCTGCACCTGGGCACGGGCGCGGGCGCGGGCGCCGGCGCGGGCGGCGCGGGCGCTCCCTTCGCGCACTGGTTCAGCTGGTGCGTCGCCTGCCGCCACGGCGGCCATGCCGCGCACCTGCTCACGTGGTTCAGGTGACTATTACCTGCCACCTCCAACACCAAATATTTTACAAAACATATAACGCTTTCACACACACAGCCCCACACTAACTTCGATGACTTGTGTCGTGAGTGCCGGAAACATTCACATTATCTACATATACAATCACACCCAGAAACACACATTTTACTTGGGGAGAAAACTTGTTTTCCCGCCGGGAATCGAACCCGATTATACTTAGAAAGCGAACGGCCATCTAACTAAGTCAACGGGCAGTACTTTATATTAATTATATGGGAGGCTCACTCCACATAGATATTTGAGTAAATAGAAACTCTCGCTATGTAGTAAGTAATCTACTTACTGAAGTAGATTGCGATATAGCAAGAGTTTCCATAATCTGTACTCTTCTGAAGCAACTCGAGGAATGTTGAGAGGGCTCGCCAGAGCGGATCCGCTCCTGTAATTATAGCTGCGTACCTAAAGCGCAAGACCTACCTTCACACTAACAAGTTAGCATATATATATGTGCAGTGCACAGTGAGGATGTTGACGCGCGGTTGTTGTTACAGCGAGCACACGGAGTGCCCCGTGAGCTCGTGCAACTGCCACTGCAGCTCGCTGGACCCGCCCGGCCGGCTGTAGCGGTCCGGAGTCCCGCCGGCTCCGTCCTGTCCGGAGTACCGCGCGACATACGCCGCGTGACGCCTATGGAGCTTACTCAGTACCCCCCTCTAGTGAGATCATAATCATTTTTACGTCTAAATTTCCCAATTCACGGCTCGAGGCTACATTCGCCGGAGAGTCGATATTAGTTGAATGCCTGCATTTTCCTGAACATAGCAAAAGTTTATACTTTGGATATCTCTTAATCGGTCCAGTCTGCTAAATTATTAACAATATAAATCTGGTTTTTGTCGCTGTACTGGGAAAGCGCCCAGGGTTACGAAAATTGAACAACAAAAAAGAAGCGTGGGAAATAGGCTCGTGTTAGATGTTGACGTGAAACGGAGAGAGCATTTGTTTTTTAATATGTAGTGTTTATAATCAAATCAAAATCGTTTATTCACATGGGCCCCAAAGAGGCACTCATGAAAGTTAATGACTACGTCTACGAGTCAGTTTAATTCTAGTCGTTAATTTCTTATTTCTATTTTGTTCCCTATAGGGTTAGTGGCAAAATCCTAATTTTTTTTTTGCTGGATAGCCAAGTATTTGACCCCTATCTCACCTGATGTAAAGTGTCGATGTATAACCTAATAAAAAATCCTTAATGGAATCGTAAGAACGGTTCGATTTAGTAGTTACGTGATTTAAAATCAAAATCACACAGTATTTAAATAAAGTGATTTTCCCCTTAAAGGGGATTTTGACCCTTTTTCGTGTCAAAATCCCTTTTCGATCTGCACATTCAGTTTAAAGGGGATTTTGGCGCTAAAAGTCTCAAAATCCCCTTTAAGGGGGAATTCTAAAGAGGATTTTGCCACTAACCCCAACCGTAGGCCGATGACTTGTAAAATATTCATTAAAGTAATGAAACAGATTCTTTTTTTTTTCTTTAAATCTAATTCTAAGGCGATGTTAAACCAAATTATATGTTTTTTATTTAGAGCGTAATTTACTTTATATAAGCGCCTGCTAATGTCAAAACTTTTTTAGTTGCAATAAACCACTCGAGAGAGTACACGTACCGACAGTGTTTTCTTAAGCATCTTCCCGTAAATAAATTCGACCTTATAACAATTACTACATGGTCGAATTCGAGCCGGACTTACAACGAACTATCGAAGCGATCGCCGAGTGTCGACCGGCCGGCTGACGAGAACAATAGAGGACCGCATTCCAGCGCAGATAAGGATTATTACGTTTTAGCGCGATGGCAAATACTATGGAATTACTTAATTTATTGGAGGATACGGCTAGTTTGATACAAAAAACTCAAGTTAATTTGAAAAAATGTCCGAAGGCGAGATTAACGAGAGGTTATGTCGAAACTCGGATAAAAATGCTCGAAGAATATTGGGAAACATTCAAGAACGCGCATCAAGATTTAGTCAAAATAACACCTCAAGACAAAAAAACTACGCTACCGTATTTTAAAAACGAAGAATTCTATAACCACGAGGAAATATATCTTTGTTTACTTGCGGACTTACGAGACCTATTATCGAGTTCAACCAAATCATCGCCGCCGCCGTCAGAATCATCTAATAGTAATACAACAAATCAGCTGGTACGGCTGCCACGAATTGAGTTGACAAAGTTTACGGGAAACTATGAAGAATGGCCTGCGTTTCAAGATTTGTTTACTTCGCTAGTGCATGACAATATTACAATAAGTGATGTGCAAAAATTACACTATTTGAAGACCAGTGTGACCGGGGAAGCTCAAACGTTACTGAAGCACATTCAAGTGACTCATCAAAATTATAAAATAGCTTGGGACATTTTGAAAACAAGGTATGGTAATAAAAGATTAATTTTAAATTCCTGTATGAAAAAATTGTTTAATCAAAGAAAGATAGCTAACCAATCAGCTACGCAAATCAAATATTTGCTCGACGTGACTACAGACTGCCTGAATAATCTGCAAAACTTAAATATCCCAACGGATCAATGGGACCCCGTCATCATCTTTCTAGTCGTGCAAAAGCTTGATTCCGAAACGCACAAAGATTGGGAGGAATATGCATACAAAAACGAATCCGATTTATTACCTACCTGGAGTGATTTGAAGATTTTTCTCCAATCAAAGTACAGAACGCTGGAACTGGTCGCATCATCATCGGGCACCCGTGATAAACCAGTGAAGGAACGTTCATTCCACGTCACTACTACTACGTCACCTTCATTGTCATCAAATACGTCACCATTAGCATCAAAGAAAATATGTGCCCTATGCAAGGATAACCACACGTTATGCCATTGCAAAGATTTCACTAAACGAGAACCAGCTGAACGAGTTGAATATGTCAAGATTAACCACTTGTGTTTCAACTGCCTGGCACCAGGACATTCTGCACATCAATGTAGATTGCAAATGTCTTGTCGTATATGCAAGCGACGCCATCATACTCTTCTACATCAAAACCAGTATTCAGATTCTCCGGAAACATCAGGAACCACTCAACCGAAGACATCGCACCACAGTGTAGAAGAGACAGTAGAACAAGTAAATACAATGATAGCGTCACACCATGGTGCAAGGCAAGGCACGAGTACAGCACTGCTAGCGACTGCAATGGTGACTGTAAGAAGCGAGCAAAATCACACCATTGTTCTCCGCGCGCTCGTCGACCAAGGCTCACAGGCTGCGTTTATAAGCGAAAAGGCAACTCAAATGCTCAATCTTACCAAGCAGTCGGCAAGAGGAAGCATAGTTGGAGTGGGGTCTACAAGAATGAACATCGATCACGTGGTACAGATACAAGTAGGTTCCCGCTGGGATTCTGACTTCAAAATGGATCTAAAGGCTTATGTAATGAGCAAGCAACTTACCACGCAGCTCCCCTCCCAGGCTGTCACTGCTAACGAATGGCCACACCTAGAAGGTCTCAACCTCGCCGATGTAACATACAACACGCCGGGGGACATCGATCTGCTTCTAGGTGTGAAAGAGTACGCACAGATAGTGCAACAACCACTCATCAAAGGTCCTCCAGGGTCTCCATGCGCTCAAAAAACAAACCTTGGATGGATCTTGTTTGGCGAAATTGATTCGTCGAACTTGCTTGAAAAATCATTTCTGGTCCTTCATCATCAGGTAGACATGGATGATATGCTGAAATCGCTGTGGGAAATAGACACAGATTATAATAGAAAACAAACAAAGGAAGAAAAATTATGCGAAAAAATCTATGAAGAAAAGCACAAAAGAACAACAGATGGAAGGTACATAGTAAAACTACCGTTCAAAACTGAAAACCCAAAATCACCCGAAGGAAATACAAAAGACATAGCAAGAAAGAGACTTATGCAGTTAGAAAGAAGATTTAAAAGAACACCGCAGCTGAAAGAAGATTATAAAGAAGTTATGGAAGAATATGTGAAGTTAAGACACATGGAAGAAATTCCTGAAAGTGAAGTGAATACGAAAGCTGTTTACTTACCTCATCACGCCGTCGTCCGTGAAGACAAAGAAACGTCGAAGACACGCGTCGTATTTGATGCTTCAGCAAAAGGTTCCAACAATATTTCACTAAATGATGAATTGCTTGTCGGTCCTCAGCTCCAAGACGATCTAAGGAACTTAATAATGAGATGGCGACTGAAACGTATCTGTTTTGCGAGCGATATCAAAATGATGTACAGACAGTGCTTGGTGTATAAAGAAGACGCGGACAAATACCAGCGTATATTATGGCGCGAAGATGAATCACAAAGTATAAAAGAATACCGTATGCTTCGAGTGACTTTCGGCACTGCCTCTGCACCTTATCTCGCAGTAAAAACTCTCCATCAAGTGGCTACCGACGAAGGTCAAAATCATCTAAACGCTGCAAAAATAATAAAAGAAGACTTCTACATGGATGACATGATGTCTGGTTGTGACACATCAAAGGAAGCAATAGTCACCGCCCAAGAAGTGACAAGCATATTGAAAAAAGGAGGCTTCGTTCTTTCAAAATGGTCATCAAACTGTCCAGAATTTATGAAATCTATCGAAATAACCGACAGAAGTAATCATGCACATTTGAATATTAAGTTGGATGGTACGGTCAAAGCATTAGGATTGATTTGGAATTTGGGAACAGACCAATTTCAGTATAAATTGAACATGCCAACAACCACAACGAAAGTCACGAAGAGAACCATTTTGTCGGATGTCCAGAAGCTCTTCGATCCTCTCGGATGGATTTCACCTAGTATGGTCATGGCGAAAATCTTATTACAAAAGATTTGGTTAGCTAAGGTCGGCTGGGATGATCAGATAAGTCAACAACTAGAGGAAGAATGGCAGACTATTCGGACAGATTTCAAAAATGTGGAGAAAATTCATATAGATCGTTGGCTCAGCACCATAAGCACTGACATGAAAAAGGTTCAAATTCACGGATTTTGTGACTCGTCGATGCTGGCTTACGCGGCTGTTACTTACCTAAGAGTTGAGAATCAAGATGGCATTATAACAACCACAATAATAGCTTCAAGGACTAGAGTCGCACCTCTGCGTACAGTTTCACTACCACGATTAGAATTATGCGGGGCACTATTATTGTCGAGGTTGCTAAAGCAAATAGAGCAAGCCATGAGAATACCTGCAACGCAGATGTATGCTTGGACAGATTCATCGATTGTACTTGCATGGTTATCTGGCGAACCTCACAGATGGAAACCTTTTGTCGCAAACCGGGTTGTAGAAATCAATGAAAATATTCCTAACAACCGGTGGTATCATGTTCCATCAGAGGAGAATCCAGCTGATATAGCATCAAGGGGCATGTTACTCACAGATCTGAATGACACGAAATTGTGGTGGAGAGGTCCAGCATGGCTTTCTGAAAAAGAAATCGAATTAAAATATACAGAAGTAGAACCTACAGATTTAGAAATAAAAAAAGAGAAAATACAAGTTAATCTAAAGATACAAAATGAAGAGCAACACGAAAATTTAACATCACAGTTTGATCAGTTTGAAAACTTAAAAGAATTAATAAAAGTTATAGCCTACTGCAAGAGGTTTTTGAACTTCAAAAGAAGATCAAGAGATACAGAAGAAAACTTTACTACTGAAGAGTTAGAAAAGGCTCTAATGGCATGCATTAAATTAGTGCAGGGAGAAGAATATAGTGACGAGATAAATAGAACAAAAAGAAACAAACCTATGAAGGGAGATAGCAACATCAAAACACTTAATCCTTACCTTGACGAGGAAGGTATCCTCAGGGTGGGCGGACGTCTGAGGCATGCAAATCTTGATGAGAACACAAAACATCCTATAATTCTGGGAAACAAAAATAAATTAGTACCACTGATGGTTGCAGATGCTCATATACAAACCCTGCATGGTGGCGTTCAGCTGATGTTATGTTATTTACGAGGAAAATATTGGATTATACGAGCAAAGTCATTGGTGAAAACATGCATCCACAAATGCTTAATATGTGCAAAACAGAGAGCCATATCCCGAACACAGATAATGGGAGACTTGCCCAAGGAAAGAGTCACACCTACGCGAGCTTTTCTTAGAAGTGGAGTAGATTTTGCCGGTCCTTTCCAAGTAAGCATAGCACAAGGTAGAGGCATAAGAACGCAGAAAGCATACATTTGCTTATTTGTTTGCTTATCGACCAAGGCAATTCACCTAGAATGTGTAGGAAATCTGACGTCACTTGGGTTCATTGATGCATTCAAACGCTTTGTTTCTCGGAGAGGAAAATGTAGCAGCTTATGGAGCGATCAAGGTCGAAATTTTGTTGGCGCTGATAAGGAGTTGAGAGAAGCATTGAAAGAGGCAAATCTAGATTTTGAAGGGCATATATCCAATACCTTGGCAATAGATGGCACACAATGGCATTTTATTCCAGCTTATTCACCGAATTTTGGAGGACTGTGGGAAATCGGTGTGAAGGCAGTTAAACACCATTTGAGACGAGTCCTGACCACTAACCTTACTTTCGAAGAAATGTCAACGGTATTATGCCAAATCGAAGCCTGTCTAAACTCAAGACCACTTTGTCCAATTGATGACTCTGATCCAGATTCACTTGATCCTCTTACACCGGGACACTTCTTGATAGGAGAAGCTCCGATAGTCGTCCCATCGCCAAATTATGATGATGTGAATATTAACAGACTATCACGCTGGCAATACACACAAAAATTAGTGGGTGATTTCTGGCGACGTTGGCAAAATGAATACCTAACAAGACTACAGCAACGACCAATATGGCAAAAAAGGATTGAAGAATTCAAGATAGGTGACATAGTCTTGATCAAAACTGATGGCTTGCCGCCAGGAAAATGGTCCCTGGGCCGAATCGTTGATAAGCACCCAGGACAAGATTCTAATACAAGAGTGTATAGTGTAAAAAGTGGGAACAGCATAGTCAAAAGGTCTGTTTCAAAACTCTGTCCCCTCCCTATTGACACTGAATAATAAGCAACGTTTTTGTAACTTTAGTTTTTTTAGTATATATATTATAATATTTTTCTTATAGAGGTCCACCAAAAACCATTTTGTTGTTTGTTTTGTATTATCTAAAAACTTAGTTCATTTTGTTTGTATATCAGTAAATGAGTAAAAAAGGACCATAAAGTCCTTTTGGTGGGCGGAATGTTAAACCAAATTATATGTTTTTTATTTAGAGCGTAATTTACTTTATATAAGCGCCTGCTAATGTCAAAACTTTTTTAGTTGCAATAAACCACTCGAGAGAGTACACGTACCGACAGTGTTTTCTTAAGCATCTTCCCGTAAATAAACTCGACCTTATAACAATTACTACAGGCGATATACGAATTTATTAAGGAAAATATATTTCACATTTGGAAAATATTCCATTTAGGTAAAAGTCTAACGGTACATTTTTAAATAATTCTTCAAACAGCTAGGAAAATTAAAAACTTTTTTGTTCGAAAATACTTTAGAATTAATGCAACGTGGCACTTGATCCGTATAATATGTTTTTCTCTTTCTACATCAGCGATTAAATATCAATGCTAGTTCTTTTTTACGGTATGCTAGTGTATATACCAATGCCTGTTAAAACATTATCTACTGTACTTATAATACTTATTATAATAACTTGATAGATGTGAACGTAGGTCCCTGCCTATGGCATTCTTGACCCGATTACCTCCTACATGTACGTTAGTTGAAGCTTAAGTGCCGTTACTCCTGTGTTCAATAATAAACGACTGTTATATATTTTTGTAATTTAGCTTGTAAGGAATGTTATTTTTGTAAGTAATCACACCATTTAAACTTAAGGTATTATATGTCAAATTATGTAAGGTGCATATAAACATTAATTGTGCAGTGTAATATATATTTAAATCGAATAAATGATGGTTTTTAAATGAAAATACAGATAATATTTCCAAATATATATATACATTTATTAAATAATTATTTCATCTGTATTCCAATTTAACAATAAACTTCTCAAAGACACAACATTGTTTTTAAATCTGTTTATCGTACAAGGATCCCATCCCTCCGGTACGTAATACAATACACAGCTGACAGCCTTCCCGGCGGGGCCTCGCAGGGCCCGCCTTAAATAACGTCCCTACCGTGGCCTTGAGCCGCATTTATAAGTGACTCAAATATTGCACAAGTTTGTTTAAAACATATAACAAAGACTCGTCGATAGATCCGAGCCGAATAACATTATAGATGTTCCATAAATGCGGTAAACGACGAAACATCCTGTCTCCTCTCTACGGAGGCGGGACGGGAGAACGTTCCCGTCGGCGGAACAACAAATAACACGTAAGGAAATATACAACATTGTCCATTACAATCGCCCGCTTCACCTTCAGATAAGTATAAATAGAAATATATATGTAAATATATTATTATGTTATCTCGCGGCTCGAGCCGCACAATACAAGTCCATAGTTACGCGCAGCTATTAAATAAGTTTAGTCATAAGGTACAGTTCGGAAATGCTATTTAGAAAATTTCAAAAATCTAATTCGTTTTACGCTTACAGTTAATCGTTACAAAAATATAGCACATCCAATAACGCCGGTCCAATAACGGCGCGCTCAAAAGGAGATTAACATCTCGGTTACTTAGAAAACATCAAAAGAATGACAAAGTTACACATTTACAGATCACGCCGGCGCCATTTTCACGCGGCGACCGACGGCGGATCGACGAAGGGTTCCAAGTTCCCACATGATACTACAATACCTCTAATACATTCACGTGTAAGCAATTTCAGAATTTGATTACATCTTTGGTATAGTAGAAAATATTGTTAGATTTTATAAAAAGTATTCGATACAACGTTCGAGTTTAATCCCGTCTCCCCGCGGCGGGCCCGGCGGACGAGCGGAGACCGAGGGCTCACTCGGCCGGCGGCTCGGCCGCGGGCGAGACGTCCGCCCGACCGATCTCACGGCTCACGCCGACCGCTCCACGATCGACTCGCAACACATACGACAACCCTAAATATACTCCGTATCTACACATACTCAAAAGCTTTCTCGTCCAAATATATAACATTTAATAGTATTTGTACAATTATTTTTCTACATTTTTAAAGCTTTCAAATTAAGATTCGTCTTAATTCATACCGTCTACACATAAAATTCGCTACACCTCACTAAATTCATTATGAATCATACAAATAAATGTAATATACATATAACACGTCGCGATTTACAGAGAAAAAAGTATTCGGCAGGACACGTTTCGGTCGCGGCGTCGCCCCGCGGACGAGGCCCGAGGGGCGCGGGGGGCGCGGGGCCGGTCCTGCGCATTCGAGAGTGCGCCGCAGCGCGGGAATGTCAAGTGGCGCGGCCCGAGGGGCTCACTTGCCCTCGTCCTGCTCCATCGGCTCCTCCGACACCGAGCGCGAGCTGTCCGCCGACCTGCAGGACACGACACCGGTAACGCAACGCTCCGACCATCTCACACACTAGGGAACACCGCTTTCGGCAGGACGTTTCTCCCTCGCCGGAGCGAGGGCCAACTAGGTTTTAAAAGGTTACGCTAAAGGAAAAGGTCAAAAGGCAATAGAACATTTAGTAAATCGAATGAATTGAAAGTGTCGGAGTCAAGGGACGTATGCGGGGTAGGGCGGCACTCACTGCAGACAGGGCACCTGGTGCATGGACAGCGTGGCCATGGCGGCGGCCGTGTCGGCGGCGTCGCGCTCCGTCTGCAGGCGGCCCAGCCGCGCCGCCGCCAGCGCCGGGCCCGCCTCCAGCGCCGACAGCGACACCAGCGAGCTGTACCGCTTTATCTGCAACACGACCGACCACACTTTCAATATGGCCGGAGCGGCCGCTACCGAGTCCGCCGACTTGCGGCGTGCGAGGACTCATTGTCTGCGTTTTTGTTCCCCGAAATGTGTAATCTGGGTGTCTTCGAGTCTAGAGCGAATACCTTCTAGGCGAGACTACCTTCTACCGATGTTCCGACTTCGACCGCATCATCGCTTTCCATCGGATGAGATAGCGGTCGAATGCTCGCCTCTGCCCTAGCATAAAAATAAAAAAAACACTGTAGAGAATGAGAACACGATTGATATGGGCACTTTTTCGATTTTCGTTTTCGTATAAGGCGGCGCGTCGCGCGTCGGTCGATTTCTGTTGTATTCATAGAAGAGGGGCCCGGTAAGACGGTCAGCTGGGCTGATGACGTGCGTGTGTAGGTACGTGTGTATGTACTGACCGCGGGCCAGTGGTGCTGCTGCACGGCGATGGCTGCGCGCAGCGCGTCCTGCGCGAGCGGCGCGGGCCGGCGCGCCAGCTCGGCCAGCGGCGGCGCGGCGCCGGGCTCCCCGAGCAGCGCCCGCACGCACTCCTGCGCGCAGTCGCACATCGCCGGCAGGTCGTAGCCGCCCTCCAGCGACAGCACCACCTGTCCACAAATACGACACCCGTTATACCTCCTAGGACACCTTGACTCTTTCGTATTCATACCTCTCTATTCGACTCGATTCAGTTCGAAACGGCTGCCCGGTCCCGCCGCGTCTTCGATTATGTCAATCTGTACGTAATGGACGAAGGAGCTCGTCCGGTGCGAGGAGCTTTATTTGTTGCGGTATACCCGTCCTCTCCTGCGGCGGGGGGCGGGGGGCGGCAGGGCGACGTACCTTCCCGTTGGCGAGCTGCATGAGGTCGCGCGTCATGTGCGCGAAGCAGGCGGCCGACACGTTGTAGCCGCCCAGCGGCGGCGGGTGGCCCGCGGCCGCGTCGAACCCGCACGACACCAGCACTATCTCGGGGTTGTACTCCTGCGACACAAACGAAAAACGTTTAAAACCCTAGTTCATCTCGCGGCCATATATAGCGTCCGTTTGTATTTCTTATTGTATAACCGGGCCGACCGTAAAATTGCAAAAGAGAGAGTTAATTTATGCCCGAAAGTGAATCGATAAAAGCCGAATATAACTATGAAAAAATATATATTCCTTTTGTAAATACTATGCGAATACCGGCCGAGTTTAAAATAGCAAACGAATCTCGGCCCGTCTCGAGCGAACATGCGAGGCGGGCGCCGCTGGCGAGCGCCGGCGTACCTTGGCGATGGGCATGATGACGGAGCGGAAGGCGGCCAGGTACTCGGCGTCGGCGAGCGGCGGGTCGGCGCCTCCGCCCCACGCCACGTTGACGTTGAACCCGAGCCCGGCGCCGGCGCCGCACTCGCTGGCGGCGCCCGTGCCCGGGAAGAAGTTCCCGTCGTCGTGCCGGTGGATGCTCATGTACAGCACGTGCGGCTCCTCGTAGAATATCTGCTGCGTGCCGTTGCCGTGGTGCACGTCCTGCGAACGTAAAGTTGATGGTCCCGTCACTCGATTGTGGTCCTTCGAGCCGGATAAGTCGTTCGCGAAAAACTTAATAATTGAAACGTGATTTTGGTGAGTGTTCGTGGTTTGTATGCCGAGTGATCCCTAAATTTGTATAAGGTGCAGTTGTCACGTTGCTGTGAAATAAATACAATACCGAAGCCGGACCATAACGACGAATTAATGATCGAATGTTTTAACTTATATATAGGATCACTTTAACCGTAAAAAAAATAACATAGTAATAAAATCGGATGTCCAAATATATTTTTCCATCAGTCAATAATATTTTTCCAAACAGTCAAATGCTAGAATGCTAATAAATACATGCGAGTTAATAAATGCATACCCAGTCGACAATGAGTATCCTCTGCAGATGCAGCCTAGTGTGCAGTATGCGCGCGGCGACGGCCACGTTGTTGAAGAAGCAGAAGCCCATCGCCTGGTTGGGCTCCGCGTGGTGCCCGGGCGGCCGCACCACCGCGAACCCGTTCCTGACGAACGAACATTACAACGTTTACTTTCATATCGTATTTGCGAATCACAATTCGTCACGGGAATAAATTTTAAGGTTCGACGTCGGCAGTCGCCGCAACGAGACCAATAAAATTTATGACCAACTCGAATCCATTATGCGTCTGATGTCGCTTCGGTTCAGTAAAATCGCGCTCGTGGGCTATATGGGCCACTAGGCATTCGAGGACGAGCGTCGTAAGTAAGTAAAAGTTTAGTAGATTCATGCGAAATATTTGATTTACAATAATTATTTTAGTATTCCACTTCGCCGTTGCGGCCGGGTCTACCGACTAGTCTCTAGTCACGAACGCGGGCAGGCTAGTTACACGGGCGGAGAGGGGAGTCTATAGGAATGAGGGCGAGGTAGGCACCACTGCCTACCTCGCGTGTAACTATTTACACACATTTTTATGTAAAGTTCGAGGAGGCACTATTCGGTTACACTTGAGGGGAGGGTTTCGGCGACCGGTGCCAGGCAGGGGTCAGGGCGGGGTACGGGCCGGCGTAGTTACCGGAGGTCCCCGCGCGCGGTGCGCAGCGCCAGGTCCAGCACGGCGCCGGCGGCGGCGCGCGCCGCGGGCGCCGTGTGCGCGTCCGACCACGCCGTGTCCGCGTCCACGCCGAGCCCGCCGCACGCCAGCCGCACCAGCTGGCGCACGCCCGCGCCGCCCGCGCCCGCGCCGCCCGCGCCCGCGCCGCCGTCGCGCGCGCGCCCGCCGAACACGCTCACGTGCGCCTCCGCGTGCACCGCCTGCAGCTCCTCGAACGTGGCCTGGCGACAACAAGCGGCGCCGGTCAGTACTCGCGCCGCGGGAGCCCCGGCGGGCGGCGGCGGCACCCACCTTCCTCGGGCGCGTGCGCTCGGTGCGCGCCGCCAGCCCCGTCTCGCACAGGCGCGCCCACACGGACTGCAGGCGCCCGCCGTGCTCGGGGTGCGTGGGCGCGTGTGCGCCGCAGCCGCAGCCGTGCTTCAGCATCACGGCGTCGTACGCCAGCCCCGTGGGCGGCACGCGCGCGCCCACCAGCGGCGACGACAGCGCGCGCGCCAGCGGCGCCGGCTCGCCCGCGCCCGCGCCCGCGCCGCCCGCGCCCGCGCCGCCCTCGCCGCGCCGCGCCGTCAGGTCGATGACCTCGCCCTCCTCCTCGCGCAGCTGCGCCGCCGCGTCGTGCGCGCGCGTCAGCACCTGAAAACGACCCCCGCTTACATCCCCGTCGACCGATCGTCGCGGCTCCGTGGAGGTCGCCGCGCTTCCGGGGCGACCTCCGATACTCGCTTCGGGAGCGAAGTATTCAAAATTATTTTTGAAAAATACTATACAAAATCGACGAGAAATCTTTCCAGTCGAAAGTCATTTTTTTTAAATATGCAATCGAGGCGGCAACTCACGGTCTTCCGTATCTGGTCGCGCAGGTAGTGGTGCGTGGGCTGCGGCGCCAGCGCGGGGTCCCCGAGCGGCAGCGGCGCCGAGTGCGTGCGGCCCAGCGGGCGCTTGGCGCCGCGCGCGCCGTACGCCTCCGCCTCCGACACGGGCGGCAGCGGCGCGGGCGGCGCCGCCGCGGCCGCCACGCGCCCCAGCGAGATGTTGGGCATGGAGGGCGACGAGAACAGCAGCTCCGGCGCGCGCCCCGACTCCTCCTCCTCGCGGATGGGCGCCGACGCGCCGCCCGCGCCCGCGCCCGGCGGCGACCCGCGCGGGGACGACCCGTCGCAGTCTGCCGCAACATACTACGGTTAGTTCCCGTCGCTCCCTCGCCGGCCGAAAGACCTCATCGAATGTACGTTTTATTTTCTTTGGTGAGCGCATTGATTCAGATTAGAGCGCTGAAATTGTAGATCGAGTTGAGCGGGCCCCGACGAGCGCTCCCCGTCGCTCGATTGGCGCAGGCTCAGGGATACGTTATTTGGACGAAATTTCAATTTCGACGCAACCCGAGCGTTCTTCGATGAACGCATCGAGTCGGTAAAAAGCTTAGCAGTAGTAATATCGTTTTGATATTAAAGATATATTCGGTTGTCCGTAATTCCCTTGCCAAATATAAAAACTTGAGAGGTGTCAAGGGACTCCCGGATGGAACGAAATTTAATTTCCGTCTAGCCCCCTTTCGCAACGCGCGATAAGAAACTTTCGCTCCAAAATTAAAAGAAACATGCAAAAACCAACATCACGCGGTGTTCCCAGGCGGTCACCCAGCCAAGTACTGACCGCGCCCGACGTTGCTTAATTTCGGTGATCGGACGAGAACGTGGTATGGCTTACAACTGTAGCAAAAAGTGTCGTTACAACTTTTGGTCCTAATTTTTTCCGTCTAGCCCCCTTTTGCAACGCGCTATAAGACACTTTCGTTCCAATAAACACTAGACGATGTCGACATGAATGACACTTACAAAAATAACCAATTCTCTGGATCAAAACTGTTAATGGATAATGAGAAGAGAGACGATGGTAACGTTTGCTTGTGTATTGTTGGTGGACGGGGCCTGCGGCAGGCGGGTACTCACTCCTGTGCTTGGCCCGCTTGCCGGGGCGGCGCGCGAGCGGTGAGGCGCGGCGCTCGATGACGCGCGCCTTCAGCCGCACCTTCAGCATGTTGGGCTCCGACGCTGTTAGTAGTGGTCACTTGTTACACGCTCATGCAGTACTTGTTAACACTAGTACACGACGCCACGCAAATTCACAACCGATATTTTTGTACAGGGTTACTTTTGTAGTTATAAGTATAATAATAGTTATGGAGAATCCAAATTCTACACAAATTGAGTTTTCATGCTTGTTTTTTGAATTATCTGATCGTCAATGCAGTGGCGACGAAAAAAATACTCGATGATAATTTTCTAGGAACTCCAGTTTTCAGCAGTTTTATAGATTTTGAAAAATGATTAAATACAATTCCAAATTTTTATTAATATCTTCAGGAAAAATTCTCAAAAAAAATCTTTATAAGCAAATCACAATGCAACCAATCGAAAAACAATGCTGTTATTATTACACCAAACAAAACACTACAATGGTTACGTTCCAGTAACGTTAATCTTTTCAAATGAATTATTTCAAACAACATCGATTCAGACGGTGTAACATCGTTTTTGGGGCTACCAATGTAGGTCCGATTTTCACTGAGGCCGTTTAAAACTCGAGGGTATCATACGGTACTCAAAGTCCGTAGATTCTTCCAAAGTGAAACTGGAAGCGCCTTCACCAAACTTTATGTACAACTGATATATATTTTCGTGAGGTGGGATAACGTACGATCAGTCAACACCGGTGACATTGTCCGCGCTTGCAGCCCAGAATCGATGTTACACAGTATAAGGCGCCACACAGTGCACTGACCTGTCTTCCTGAGCGGGTAGTCGGAGGGCGCGGGCGGCGCGAGCGCTGCGTTGAGCGCCAGCGGCAGCCGGTAGGGGTGCGTGCTGCCCACCCCCGTCGACGTTATCGACTCGCCCGACGATGACTTCATTATACCCCTGCAATATGCCACTCGTCTTAGCACCATGTTCATATACCACTTCCTCATACTGTTTTGACATTGTGAAGTCTCAATCGAAATTGACTCGTGTCTATACACAAAGTAGAGTTTATACTCAAATTCCGCAATTGCAAACCGTAGTTTTTGAGACAGCTTGAGTTTGGACTGGAAGAAGTTTTCCAATACGGACATTCAAAAAGCAGCTTCAGGCACTTCGCCAGCCAAGAGGCTTATTGATAAAACTTCGAAGGCTTCGAAGTCTAAAGCATTACAAGTAGCCGGGTATGTAAGGTGAAAAGTTCTATGGGAACCTTGCAAAATTTCAACAAAGGAAGCCGCTTTGCACGGACGTTCCTAGTGGTCATCTGAGCTGATTTAGCCCTGTACCCACGTGGTACCGCTCTGCAGGGGGGCGGGGGAGGGGGTAGAAAATCGCATCTACCGCGCTGCACTATGACGTCGATATCTGCATATGTTAAGCAAATAGGTCGTGTTTGGTATCGTTTTCGTATAAACCAAGAACGAGGAATTCATTTCTGGAACAAAATTTTCACTTGTTCATAGAAAAATAAAGAGTTCTGCGCAAAAACATAAAAATTAAAAAAAAAATTTTTTACAAAATCTATGTTTACAATTAAACCACAAGTTAATGCTTTATAAAAAAAATATATTTATATACCCCTGTTTATCTATAATATAAAAATATAAACTTTTTTGATAGATTAAACATAAAAATATATTTAAAAAAATAAATTGTGCCGCGCGGAGGCGCTTTGTTAGGGGATTTGGCACTTATACCGTTAGTTCATAGGCGCAAAGATATCTATGTAGATATTAAAACAAATAATCAATCGAGCAAAGCGAGATCTCTAGGTTGACTTGAGAGGTTCAGCACTTTGTCCTTCCGTCTGTCAGAGGCATATAGCGTCTAAACCATACAAGCGAATGACTTAAAATTCTCAGAGAATATGTAAAGCAATGGCCCAAAACCAGAAATGGCAATTAAAATTATATACATGAAAATGTTAAGTGTGCCCACACGTAAGTGGGAAGAAAAATAAAACATATCTCTATTTTAAAGTAGTTTTATAGTAATGCACTTGTATCAATTTAAATTCACACATATAAAATAAATTGGTAGTGTGATTATATAAAATAACTAGTCGTTCGCGCCGAAATGAGATCTGGCGCCTACATTTTGGCTAATATAGAAAAACTTTTAAGGTTAATTGCTTATAAATTTTTCTTTAAAATAATTGTATGATTTCTATATTTTTTGTTCAAGTACAGAATATAACGGATATTAAAAGTAAGTTTCCAGATACCCCACAAGTGTAGATTTATTCTTCGTGCCCCTTATTTCACAGTTCATTTGGTGTCGGGCCTCCTCGTAACTCAGCACTAGGATGCGCGATCTTGGTTAGTCAGTGGTTGGCATTGATCTGTGGTAAGGCTCTTCAACTCTTTCTTCAAATTTGACCACCTCATGGCTGGTGGTCTGTCTGTTTCCCTGGGCTTACTAGGCATGCTGATCACTTTATTCACTGCATAGCTGTCGTATGTCCATACGAGATCTAAGTATTGATTCTTTAAATTTTTCCGTTATTGATGCAACTTTGAACGATCCTCGTACGAATTCATTTCGGATTCTGTCCAATCGAGTGACCCCTCCAGCCCATCTTAACATATTCATCTCAGCGATGTGTAATTGGTGTTCATGTGTTATTTTTACGTTCCAGCACTCTGATCCATACATCAGGGCTGGTCTCACTACCGTCTTGTAGACTTTTCCTTTTGTTTTCACGGGCATTCATGGATCACAGAGTACTCCCGTTAATGATCTCCATTTGAGGCATGCGGTATTTACTCGATGCCTGACGTCTTCATCTACTTACGCGCCAGTGCACGTCAGTTGTAAGTACAGATCCAAGATATTTAAAACGAGATACTTTAGGTAGGGGTTTGTTGATTATATAGATATCGCACCCAATTCCTGCGTTTTCACCATAGTCGCATTCCATTAACTCTGTTTAGCTCGGCTAATTCGTAGACCACGACCTTCGAGATTTTTCCACCCACGTATTGAGGGACTCCTACACTTCAGGGTCGGTTCTGGTGATTAGTGCAATATCATCCGCGTACAGAAGAACCATGTACCATGGAGTTGGTGCTTGGATTTTGCATGTACTGTAACCCATTGAAAAATTAAATAGCAGTGGGCTTAGAGCTGACCCTTGATGAACTCCCACCCCTAATTGGTAAAAAGGTTAACTTATTCTAGCAGGGCTTTTTATCTGCGTGGTGATGTCCTTGTACATATCCTGGATGACATTGACATAGCCCTCTGGGATAAATTGGGCTCTCAGAGACTGTCACACTAATTTTCTACGGGATCCCTCCTGTAGAAAAGCTTTTTCCGGGTTTATATAGATGAAATACAGATTTTCTTTGTTCGAATGGTGTTTCTCATCTGTTGTTGATTTTCCAGAAGTTAACCCGAATTTGTTTTCAGTTAGACTTGACAATTTGGTGATTCGCGTCCCTATAACTCGCTCCCAGCTCTTAAGATTATGGTGTGTTAATTTAATTCCTCTGTAGTTGTTACATTGCGAAACATCGCCTTTGTTCTTATAGATTGGAAATAAATAACTCAAACGCCACGATTTTAGTATTTGGCCATCTGTTAAAATTAAGTTAAACAGTTTTGTGAGCCATGGCAGCCCTGAGTTACCATACCAAAGTCTTCCAAAAGTCCGCCGGTACATTATCCCATAGCTTTATGATATTTCATTCTGTTTAGTGCAGCTTTAATTTCGGCAGGATGTATGCAATCAATGGGTCCAAACACGGGTATATCACCTCAAGCATTTCGTTGCTAAGGACTCTTTGTTAAGCAACTCTTTAAAGTAGTCCTTCCATCTGGCATTGATTTGGTTGTTTGTTGTTAATAGTCAACCTTCTTTGTTTTTTATGTATTTGTTATATTTTGTGTCTAATTTTAATTTGTGCCTTTGCAAATTTTATAAATTATGTTTTCATATTTTTAAGAATTCTCTAGTTTGTTATAGAAATCCTTTCTAGACGTGGCTCTTCCCTAAGTTACCTCTGCCTTTGCTATATGCTCTATACATTTGAACTTTTTCTATTCTTTGTAGTCATCGTTAAGATCAGATTTTTGCCATAATTTAAATTTGTCTCTTTTAACCTTTATAATTTCCTTAACGTCATTGGTCCACCGCGACGTATCTCTCTGTTTGTGTACACCTCCTTTAGATATCTCCAGTAACCTTTTAACGCTTATTTGACAATGATTTTCGAAGTTAACCACATATCATTTGCTGTTTTGCCGACAACTATAATTTGGCTTAGATATTCTACCAACTATATTCTGATCCCACAAAGTTAGATAAAAAAATAAATTTGTTCCCTGTTTACGTGTATGGATGCCCCTTAATATTTTCATGTATATGATTTTAATTGCCATTTCTGGCTTTGGGCTTAGCTTTCATTGCTTTACATATTTGCTGAGAATTTGAAGTCATTCGCTAGTATGGTTTAGACGCTAGATGCCTCTGACAGACGGACAGACGGACGGACAAAGTGCTGAACCTCTCAAATCAACTTAGAGATCTCGCTTTGCTCGATTGATTATTTGTTTTAATATCTACATAGATTCCTTTTGCGTCTATGAACTAACAGCATAAGAGACAAATCCCCTAACAAAGCGCCTCCGTGCGGCACAATTTATTTTTTTATATACATTTTTATGTTTAATCTACCAAGAAAGTTTATATTTTTATATTATAGGTAAACAGGGCTATCTAAATGTATTTTTTTTATAAAGCATTAACTTGTGGTTTAATTGTAAACATAGATTTTGTAAAAAAATTTTTTTTTAATTTTTATGTTTTTGCGCATAACTCCTTATTTTTCTATGAACAAGTGAAAATTTTGTTCCAGAAATGAATTCCTCGTTCTTGGTTTATACGAAAACGATACCAAACACGACCTATTTGCTTAACATATGCAGATATTTACGTCATAGTGCAGCGCGGTAGATGCGATTTTCCACCCCCTCCCCCGCCCCCCTGCAGAGCGGTACCACGTGGGTACAGGGCTAGATCAGCTCAGATGATCACTAGGTACGTCTATGCAAAGTGGCTTCCTTTGTTGAAATTTTGCAAGGTGATTCACCTTAAATACCCGGCTAAAGCTATACCGTTATGTGTGAACAGTGTCTTCTAGTCTAGGTGTCTAATACTGTATACTTTATTTTGAGCTTCTGGGCATGCTCTTTCGTCGACCGCACTTAGAATACCTATAGCACTGAGATAACAAATCCGGGTTGTTAGCTCCGTAAATATTGCCATTTGCGAATCCGATAGTCTTATAACTGACGGAACAGACCCTCACTAAGGAAGTAGATCGGTAAAATATTTCACTTACCAATTTCTGCCTGAGAATGAGGGACTGGGTATTGTTCCATTTGCATTGGCCTGTTTCTTCTTGAGGAACTCCTGTAAAAAAATTTTTTTATTTATTATTATTGGTTGTGATTGTGTGTTATGTGAATGTTTCCAGCACCCACGACACAAGTCTTCGAACTTAGTGTGAGGCTGTGAGTGTGAATGCGTTTTGAGTTTATTAGCCAATGATGGCGAGTATAAATGTGCAGACGACAAACATGCAACATCAAGGGTGCCGGATTGTGATATGTTACACGTTAGTGAATATAAATAATCTATAAACGATATCACTATCATATATATAAGCATTGCTGCAGTTGCAATCAATTAAATCCATATGATAAGGTAAATAATGGTTCTGGCCCAAATATAATGTTGTGGGGGGCCACCGAATCCAGCGATAACTTTATGAATGGAAAGATACTTGGCTCGCCCGATAAATACGTCAGCAATGACGTTACCCGTCCCGCATAAACTGCCAGATTTTATATCTGGCCCGGTCTTATCGGAACAATGGAATTGAGATGAGATTTAGCTCATAACACGTTTTTATAGAGCGCACACGTACAAAATAATCGTAAGCGTTGATTCGTTAATTGAATCTGAAAAGGCTTTCTTTAAAGTACCGTAATAATACAAGGGCTTCCGAAAAAAGGTCTATAATTTCTTGGTAACGGTGAATGAATACGTGATAAATGCAAACATAGTATCATAGCCAACCTGTAGTTTTAGTTTGACTTGAGTGGAAGCATTAGCGCTGGGTTCATGCTTATCCTTCTTCCGCAGCAGCTCGACGCGATCGCGCTCGTGCCGCTCGCGCGCCTCGCGCGCTTCCATCGCCTCGCGCGCCTCGCGCATCGCCTGCTCCTCCATGGCTTTCTTCTGTTCCCATAGCTGGAACACGGCATTCGTCGAAAACTATATGTTAGGAAAATGGATATGATCAAACGCCTTAGCAAATACAGCATGCGAGATTACGAGCATAAGATAACTCTAGGTGGGCAGCACCATTCGTCTTTACTAACGATAATTGCAACAAAAATATTCAAAATGTTAAATTCTTCTGTATTGTCGCGTTGTATCTCGTGTCTCCCAAAATTGGGTCATCCTAAAATGAGTTCACCAAAATAAAACCTGAATCGAAAGTATATGAAACTGTTTACTTTGTTATCGGTAACACAGTGGACGGTAGCATGCGTGAGTAACGCGAGCTGTGGGGATGACTCAGGCGTCAGGCATTCCGACTCACTCAAGCACTAGAACGCAACACAAATTATAATCCTACTTGGCCATCTCCCACATTCTCTTCACATTACGATTTAATACAACTTTGAAAACATTCATATGGTGGCACATTGACCGCATTATCCCTTTCCATCAGGTGAGATTGTGATAAAAGCTAGCTTAATCGGATAAGGTTAAGGGGTGATACCAGAATGTTTGTGCCGTGTCAGAAGAAAATTGTGAATGTTATTTCATATACGTATATTTACTACATAAATTACTTCTTTAACTGGTTTTTTAGGAGCATTTTCACGAAATTTGTATAAAATCTTTAATTAACTAATGTGACCTTGAGTAACCGCCATAATATAAGTATGTAATATGCACCTTTATGTGCAAAGGTGTAAGGGGGATGGACTAGCTATGGTTAAAAAAGGTGTCGCATTTACATATTATTATATCTGCTCGACATAACTTTGATGTACTAGTAATATAACTCAACAGAAAACATGCAACATAAATATGGTGGACAATTGAATGAATCGCTTGTACAAGGCTACAACAATGTTATATTGACGCGCATACCAAAATACAAAACAACCAATTTCAATTGAAAACATACTCATTACGATTTCAAAACATTACGTTCGGAAGGATATTTCACGAATATGAATAAACTGTTGACGTTGTTAAGATAATCGTTTGATTGTTTTTGTATCATTCTATCGTGGTTTTCCTTAGATATGTTTTCCATTCATGTAGGTATAAAATTGTCGATGACGAGAGAATTATTGAAACTACCAAGTATGCTTTGACCTAAATGACACACTGTTACCACTACGAGTATAATTTGTAGTTCTCATCTTATAATGCGAGCTCATTTGTGAGCACCGTGAGATCCATCTCGGGGTTAATGCAATTGTCGGAGTGGCGAGTATGAATGATGTAATTACTGCTTGCCATTCAGGTCTATTTATATCGAATAACGGTGACAGTACTACGCCCATTTCTGCGATTAGTTACGCAGCAAATGTCCAGTGTGAATGGTAGCCTTTACTCTTAGATTATTGCGTTACTTCTGTCGGAGATAGTCTATTAAGATTTTGTCAATTTTAGCATTTCAATTTAGAGAGGAGAATATCACTAGGAGCGGGCTGTAGCAGTTCCAAATTGTCACTGTAGATGGCGCCACACGATAAGATAAATTAATCGCTTGAAGCGTGCCTCGGATAACTCAGTGGATAGCGCACGACACTTTGGCCGCAGGTTCATATCACGCTCCAAGGGCCTTTTCCATTCTAAATTTACTACTTTGGCATGGAAGGGCAGAACGTCTACCATGACAATAATATAGACAGCAATTGATTAGGGGGACTATCAACACAACGTGTAGCTAACTGCAATTTTAGACACAAATCCAATGATTAATTGCTTTTTGTAATATCTATTTAAATCGATGCTCAACGAAATGCTATCTCTTCAACTATGTAGCTTTTTACAACACATCATAAAGTTATGATTTATGCCACAAGTCTTCAACCAAATCTTGTGTTATGGTATTATTACACTCCAAACTAGATTCTTAAACAGAAAACAAGTTTTTGACATTGAAAAATTACGCCTTATACATAAATAAAAAATCCAATTATGTACCTATATCTAATTTCGGTCACGATTCGAGGTTGTTGGATGGCTTAAGTTTTTGCCGTCCGTCGTCGACACGTGTATGAGAGGCACGTTTAAGTAATCATCACAATGATTTGCCCACTCGTTTGTATAGTTGTTTGAACCGGAATTTGGTGTATCATCACTATTTATAACCTTTTGACCGTCGGCATCGCCTGGGGGTAATCTGATGACTGTAATATGATGACACGAGTATTTTTGATAACTCGTAAAGCGTTCAATTTATTGGAAAAAATATCTATTCCGACCTGTTTGAACCAAGTTGCAATGTTTTTCATATTCCCTTATTTATTTAATACAACTGAATTTAAACAGGTGCGTTTAATTATTTCATTATATTTACATTTATTTGAAATAATATTACCAAACACATGTGTATGTTACTAAATACATGTCTACAGAACCCTAACGTGTTTCGAAGTAAAAAAGAAACGATTTAATGGAATACAAATAATGTTCTACTCGAATCATGGTGGGTATACCTTCAAATGATGCCTGAGTTGTTGTTCATGCTCCTGCGCGAGCTGCTGCCGCTGCTGCTGAAAGTGCTGCAACAGGATCTCCTGCTGCAACTGCTGCTGCTTCTTCAGCTGGAACAGTCATCGGCACACATGAACCGCGTGTATCTACACCTACTACAGTAACAGTTGTTAATGTAAAGTTGTGAGGTCGTTCAACGTTGCGCTCATGCTCCAGCGGTCGCAAGTAAATATGTAGCGTCATGGTTTTGAAATTATATCATTATAATAAAAGAGCATAGCATAAACAATGAATGATCTTACTGGTATGAGGTTATTTACTTTACAATACTCGAAATTGCTGTTAATGAGGACTAGTTTATAGTCCTTGCTAAAATAGCTTAACTTATAACTATAGATTTTAATGTCTACTTAAATCGACTTAGTAAACGAATACATATTATTATCATGCTACGATCAAATGTAGGTTTGAATGTCGGTTCAATATACTATTGTTAAAATATCTTCCATATTCTATGCGACTTATATATAGATTAATATTTCAAGACACCAACTCTAAAGCACTCGAGAATTATAAATGTAAAAAAAACAATGAAATAAAATATGAACGTTCCATTATAAGAACCAGCTTTTTCTCGTTCGGACTGGGTGCATGTAGTTATAAAAACGTGCGTAGTTAATTTACCCTTACACCACAAACATTTGTTATTTTTATAGCAAATTACAATAACATGTGTCATATTCAACGTCGATACAGGTGAATCAGATGCGATCGGAAAATGTATATAGAGAATATACACGACAGTAAGGTTGTTATGTACTCGTTTATGCAAAACAGGTAAAGTCGTTGCTACGTCGATGGAACTGGAAGCGGCTGCCCAAATATTGTCACAAAGTCTATTTTTATCTATCAGGGTCAGGTTCAAGAATTGTAGATACCAATAAATATATACAAATGATGAACGAGAAGCTGTATGCGATGTATATCATGTGTTTGACCTTTACACTCCACTCCTATAATTAGCTTATATATACTTTAGGTCGATATTTATGATAGTGATGTAGATTGTTATTAATATTCATACGTTTGTAAATAATCGTTGTATATCTCGTGAGGAACATTTGGGCACCCGTTCATAATTAGCTGCTTTGACAAACGATGTGTTGAATACGACACGTGCAGCTCGCTCTGTACACATATTACGTAATATGGACTCACTTGCATCAGGAAACTATTCTCTAACGTTTGTTTCGCTCTCTCCGCTATATGGTTCTTTCTTGGGCTCTGATTCTGACAACGAGAGAGGATATTCATGTAGGACACCACTCGACACCGCGGAACAAAAACCGCAAAAAGGCAATGTAAAGGGTTATTTAAGCTTCGGGGGATACGTCAAACCATCATTAGGTCATTTCAAATGAATCGCAACTTGAATCTATTTGCAAGTCATGCCAATTCATCATCGACGGATTTATTTTACCTGTTATATTTGTGTACACAATTATGGATGGAACATTTGTTGGGGGGATTATGTTATTTTTATTAGTAGGTAGATACTCGGTGTAGCGTAGATATTAAATTGTGATTAAAACACATCTTTACTTATGAATCTATTAAACATTACAATCTTGAAAACTCAACAAATATTTAAATACAGTAAATAATGTAATTGTAGTTTGGGAGATAATATTTTAACAATTATAACCTTGGAGGCGCACGGAAGAAGCGAAACCGTGAAAAATATCATGCGTCGGCACAACGAGCTCGAAGTCTGCGCATATTTTTGGCATCGCGCGCATTATTTCGGTTTGATGGAGAAAAAACGGCGGGCGGGCGGAATGCGCGCGCGCCGCGAATAGAACGCGCGAGCGGATGTTTTGCGCAGCGGCGTGGGCGGCGCGCGGCGCGGCCGCTGTTGGGGCATTGTCGACAATGCTGACTCCCCAAAATGTCACTACATATACACTACACCAAAAGGTCTCAGCTTCTACGGTCATGGACTATCCCAGACGCATATGAAATACATATGTAGCTTATAACGAATGATGCTAATTTATATTTTGCATAAATTTACATTTTGAAGCGCATGCAGTTGGTTGGCATAGTGCATAATCTTTATTCAATAATTTCATGTGACAACAGCTAGCAGGACTCGCCGTCAAGTTACGATTCATAGTTAATAGAACATGTGTGGGACAATGTATGTATTCCATTTAATATTGTTATTTTATTATCTCTCTAGCACCGGCATAAAAGTGTTTTCATAACACATTTTATTACAAGCGCGGATATTGGACACATCGTCAGTGAAATACATTTTAGGATGTATAACGCGTATAATAAGCATGTTTAGATTTCCAAACATTATCGCTGTATGGGGCCACGATTCGCAAATCATCCAACATTCGGTTATTTATATCTTATAAAATATATACAGATGTAAATATAGTATACGAATCGAGCGGCATCGGTAGTGTATACCTACTTATGTGTGTGTACCACTGTATGCGCGTATATATATCGATTTATTTATATCTGGCACGGTCGGGCGAGTTTTTATAAATAAAGAGAGCGTGGTGGGAGCGCTAAATAAAAACAAGATGGATAGATTTGGCGACGCCGACGGCCGCTCAATATTTTGGGAAAAGGTCACGGCAACAGCGCAGTTTTTGTGCAGTGACCTGTATGTATACTGTATACACTTTGAGCCGGTTTTGTTTATTGCATGCATTTGGCACCCGGTGCTTGATACTTGTATTTTATACGCAAATATCCGGTTTAGTCGACATTGGACCTATTCGCAAAATGACTTATATAACTTGTAGAACTTTATCTTTTTATAAAAATGCTCTATTCACAACATTAAGAAAAAACGGGGGTATTTTTGGGTAACGTCTGCTCTGTTTAAGAATTGATAAAATCCGGTAATATTACTTAAAACATAGACGCTTACATAGACGCTCACATACCCACACTAAGTTCGATGACTTGTGTCTTGGGAGCCGGAAACATTCACATCACACACATACAATCACAACCAGAACCAGAAACATAAATTTTCCTTGAGGAGAAAACGGAATCAACCCGATACCCCTGCTTAGAAAGCAAACGCCACCCAACTAAGCCAATGAGCAGTTCAAAAAAGATTAAATTTAAATAATTTTTATTATTATAACACGGGGTTAGTTAAAACACTGTAACAAACATGTTTGTACGGCAATATGTGCCTTTCAATTTAACTTTTTTTCTTAACAAATTGTTTTAAAATAAATGTGAAAATAGATAGGCTGATAAACCTTGACATTATTGTTAGGATATTCACTACTATAACACAATTCTATGAATGTTTTACCTATGGACCTATAACGGTTCAAAAGATATATAGACTTTTAAATGTTATGACAAACAGAATGCGCAAGCTTTAATTGCGTCCCGTTTGGGCCCTTTGGTTATAAAACCCTAAAAGCAATAACTTAGCAATATAATCAATAATAATAATAAGCAAATTGCGGAATACGATGGATAGTTGACTGCCCATTGGCTTGCACTTAGTGTGGGGCTGTGAGTGTGAAAGCGTTAATGTTTATGTTTTTATTACTTAACTAATATTTAAAACCTACTTTATTGTGATGATTTAGTCTTCAAATATTTAAAAGTGACAAAATAATCAAACTATGACTACGTGCTTCTCTTTTGCAAAAGTGGAAGTGGTCGTGGATGATCTAACCTGAAAGTTTTGAAACTATAACAACAATAAACATAATATATTACGAATTGACAAAACTCTTAGGTGTCTAATAGAATACTTAAACTTTTAGGTTGGCGAGGGATGTTACCGGCGCCTCTATCGGATGGTTCCTACGAATAAAGTTGTGATAATTCATAGGACGGACAGATGGTACAATTACACCGATGTTTCTTTATGTAATTGCTACTTTCTATTATAATATACTTTGTTGAGTCTATGATCTATGAGTAATAGCTCCTTATAATATTAATACGGCTTTCACTCACGTCATTTGATAGAAATTATCGACCTAGGTTTCGAGCTTGTACGATCTTCTTCTTTGGGATGAGTTTACGCCGCGAGATCGCGACGAAAGCCCTATTGTATTAATATTATAATGTCTGATTCTCACGAAAACATTAATACCTCCTCGTTGTTATCTACGCCTACTCGAAAATTCACCGAAGTATCTATATTAGTTATATAACAGCTATTATAACAGCAATATAATTATATCCTTCAAAGGATGTAACTAAATGTAAAATATCTATTATTAATGGCAGGTCACTGATGGCACAAAACAAATTGTTAACATAATACTGCCAATCATCTATTCGTTAAATTCTATTCTATAGCATAAATAAATAATAAATGTATTATTACAACTGTATAGTTTAATTTTAAATATCTTAAATACTTTTAAAAATTGGTTACTGATTAAATTGTGTTACATTAACTACATGTCACCTTATTTTTCTGCTAATTTATAGTAAAGAATAAACAAGTAATTTTATAATTAATGTAGTTAAAACTGAATAAACATACATTTTGTTTTGCAAATTGTATTTTTAAACAATAGTGTTCTACTGAATTCAATTTCATTATGTTACCTATATGTTGTTTTTTAGCTTACCTGCATGTATCATGAAATAATAACATACTAACATCTTTAATTATGAACATAAAATAACTATGTATATACTTGTCGCCATAAATGGAACGAAGAATGTGTTTTGTTAAACAAATTCGAAACAGTGTCATTCAGACAAATATTAAACTATATATTATGTTTTTTCCTTCTCGATTCAATAAATGATGAAAAGTTATTCAATCGTTATGTAATTTATTGTTTATGCGAATAACGCTCACAGTTGAGAAATAAAAGGAAATAACAAGTGGCAATGTTGGAACACAAACAAGCCCTGTGGACCACGCACCTACTATTAGCTGTCCGTCACGGTATCACATATAGTTCATTAAGATAAACGTTCAAACCAATTCTATATGCTGTTTATTTCCCGTGTGTTGTAATAAGTCATCACACTAATCTGAAATCTACACTGACAATTGTATATTCAATGTAAGTATCTGTTAGTAGGAATTGTTTGACTACGGGGGGAAAAGCAGTTCTTTTCACATAATAATAATAACGATGACGGGTGATGGCGTTAATAAACAGTTTGTCAAGGGACCATTAATAAAATCGGGATATATAATCGATGTTGATAAGGTTAAAATATATAAAGCTGATGAGAAACACATAAACACTGATTATTTTCAGGATACGCAAAGTTTCATTACCATCTTACATGATGTTCATTTCGATACTACGGAACATATTGAAATGAGATAATAATGATAATTACGAGAGAAGGCCCCAAGTCCCAGCAGTGGGAACGAAGCGGATTGATGATGATAAAGAAATATACAGTAGAAAATATTTATAAACTTCAACGATTTGAGTAAAATTACAAATCATTGAGTAAAATCTTTTAGTTAATGAAGAAAAAAAAGTAAAAGAGAGTCCCGACCGCAGTTGCAGCGCGAGCGGTAGGAGTGTATCATTGGTACTGACCTGCATGATCTGATGATGGAAGCTGGTGTCGGCGACGGGCAGGCGCGGCACGTGCGGCGGCGACGGCGTGTGCTGCGGCGAGCCGTCCGCGCCGCTGGCTGCCTCGTGCGCCATCTCAGCTGGAACAACGCAAACAACAACATATAACAGTTGCTAACTAATCATATACAAATACAGACAATACCCACAAGGCACACGGTTAATAGTGACCTCACAGGAATACAACGCATTAGCAGACGGGAACGACGGAGAGTGACGTTCAGTAAACGAGTGTGCTGGCACTGACAGCAGTTACCTATGTAACCAACTGTATTTGATTTAGCTCAACAATGAGTTAGAAAAGCTTTATTCCAAGTAGGTGGTAAAACAATGACGCCTGGATTTGCTATTACGTATTCTGTGGTCTGAAACTGCATGTAAGTCGAACAAAGCTCGAGGGAACTTTGTGGTTTGTAATGGTGTTTCTGTGTATTAACAGGTATCAGTCCTACAAGTATTGTCGACTCTATTCCCAATCGTGTTTTATTAAATAATAATTTGTGTGAAAGCCGTTCGTGCCTATATGTAGATGATTTAATACAAATATTTTTCGAGACTGGCAGCAATTAAGAGTTATAAAACCTCATAATAGGATTATAGAGAAATATGTAAAGTAAACACAAGTATTGGTATCTGCGACCTTCGCCTTCAAGGTTCCACCGCTAACCGTCCACGTGTAAACTCGACAGTTCCGTGGAGCGTACACCTAAACCAGTCTATAAAGAGATTCAAAGTGATTTAAATATTTTTCGTGTATATTTTTCTTTAATAAAAACAAACAAATACGTCGAGGGATTTAATTTTGAAGGACAGAGATGCGTAAATAAGATAAATCTGTAGGAATTAATAGCGACACATAGTTTTACTTAGTATCATTTCGTAATGGTTGACCTGGTATATTAACATCACACGAAATTGTCTATTACCACCTGCCATTACCATTCAGTTCACTAAGCGCGCTCGCGTTAATCGAACTACTTACTCCATGCTCTACAAGAATATATCTACATACCAAAATATATAACACACACACACTCAAAAACATTCGTATTTTTAACCCATCGACTGGCCTGCACTCTTTTTTGCTTGCATCGTGCATCGTGATGTTTATATCGGGGTACCTATCTTTAAAACGATTGTTTCAGTAAATTATTCAGGTCTTTTTATAAACGTCGTTGGCCGATCGTGTTTATTATTCGGCATTGCCTAAAAATATATCTTATTTATTATTCTTAACCGACTTCAAAAAAGGAGGAGGTTCTATGTTCGATTGTATGTATTTTTTTTATTTATGTTTACCGATTTCTCCCTCATTTGTGGACCGATTCGCAAAATAATTATTTTTTGTAGATTATACTTCAGAGGTGGTCCCATATTTTTATCGAAATCGATCAAGCCAAAAACAAAATATAAGCTGTCAAGTCGGTTTTTTAAGCTTTGCTTACGTTTAAATTATATTTATTCACTGTAAGTGCATTTAAAAAAAGAGCTTTTTTGAGCTCTTAACATAAATCAGAATATACATTGTTAATATCCTGTATCCAACATGAATCCTTAGCATTGTGACCATGCTAGCTTATAAAAGGATCACTGTTAAAATATGTACCCACAGTATACAATATTTTGGACGCTATTTTATTTTGTACGCTATTTTTCTTTGAGAGCGTCATATACAACGTCGCCTTAAGATTTCACAGTTCGTAGACCAAGAATCGAGGAAAATACAAAACGTTAAAAATAAAAACCCAGTACTGATTTCTGTCACAAACATGACGCAGGTAAACACAAACAAGTATGCTTATAAGGAATTAATATAAAACAAGTGTGTTTCCTTGTAAGAAATATATATAACATGCTTGTTAAGCTTTCCGAACGTTGCACTTCGTCTCACAGATGCTGTGACCGGATCCAGCGAATGTCCAGGGGTGGGCTGGGAACCTGGGGCACACCTGTGGGCCTTCCATACTTCACTGTTCTCAATAATGGTCAGAGTACATGTAATGCTTTGAAGGTGACATAATAACGTCTAGAGTTATAAATAACCCAAGGCATCGACCGGTCCATGCATATTAAACGGGTATAAAGAGGTACTCATAAATCCTATATTTTATAGCTTTCTATATACTCACCTCGTTTCTAAGTGTGCTCAAAACGTATATATAATTGTCATAGAGACGATGACATAAGATCATTTTGAAAAATTTACCTCAACTTGTATTACATTTCATTACAAATTACCTACGTAAAGTATACATTAGCATTATGCTTTCTTGTGACCCTTATTGCTATGTTACAGCCAACGTATTAAATCTGAAGAACTGCTAAACACTGGATGCATTTGGTTGGGAGAAGAAGAATGGACAGAGTGAGAGGCAATACTGGGCACAGGCACAGGCAACGCTGTTCGGGTGGCGATCGCGCGCCCGCGCCCGCGTCCACGCCATCCGTTTGAACCAAACGCGTTCAGTGTGTAGCAGGTATTGGATTCCTGGCTGGCGAACACACATCAAGCGAGCCGATGATGCAATGGAGCGAGCTTTCTGTGTTGGCCCTGCGACCGGAGACACAACTAAATCTATATTTTACGATAATGGCGAATATCTTTCAGCGTTTTCCAATGGGCTAGCTATCAACCCGCAAGAAGTCGAATGGTGAGCCTGATTCATTCAAATAGAGGCCTCTTATAGGATCTTAGGATTTTGAATTAATGTCGGCATTTGGTCAACAGCTTAGCCATCCAATTGAGTACGTGTTTCCACTTCAAGTCACTCGATTGCAGCATTAAATTGTTAAGAGCACACACTAAAAACAACACCAGTATTGGCAATCCAGCGTGATCTGGTCAACTCAATCTAAAAATTTAACGGAAAGCTTATTGTCGGAGCTAGGCTTTGCTACAATCACCGAGCTAGACTTCCCCCCTTTAAAAGTAGGTCGTCATGCAACGCCGGGCGGAGACGAAGCCCGCGAGGGAGCGGTGTTCAGGGGGGAGGATAGGGGGCTACGGGGCGAGAGGGGTAAAGTTTCAGCTATTTTTAGCTGGGCTATATTTAGCGCTGTCGTGGGCGGCCGGGCCGCAAGGACGCCCGAGAGTCCTTGTTGCTTGTTCCCGGGCCTACCTAAGAGGATTGGGGATTACGATTGCCGAATTGTTGGCTTTGTTTACAGCGGATTTTGCACTAATTTGAATCGGAATTTAAGGCCGATTTGTTCAGATTTTACTTGAGTAAATTCGTAACATCCGTACACGTGAAATACACAGAGTTCGTTAAATCTTTACTTTTTACTTCCTAGTGGCAGTAAATATATTTCATATAAGTGTTTTAAAACGTCTCAACTTTAAAAATATATCACAGCTATTAGCTATGACCAAGCTAGAGGCTGTCAAAATACATAGGTTTTGTTACAACAAAATAAATTCATCAGAACTGCATGCTTTGTTCATTTAAGTGAATATATTAAGGCATGTTGCTATGCAGCTGTTTGAGTTATTTGCCGCTTTATCATAATTCAGATATCTAGGTAGTTTAAAGTATATGACAAATTAAAGTCCATCAAGTATCCATTGTTAACTCTTACTTCTAGATAATAACACGTGATGTCCATACAATATCTGCACTAAAAACATTAGTCCGTAGCGACCTTTAAATTAAACAATAAATAGGAAGAATCAAATACAAATCAAAACTAGAGTTAGAACATCAATAAAACCTGTCCGCGGCAGATATTATTAAAATAGATTTATTCAATATCCAGAAATAATTAGTGCGCTGCAACAGAATATCTTAACATTTTAAATGAAATTTCTATTTATAAAGAATTCCATTAGTGTATAAGTCAAATGCTTATATTTTTACTAAGACTATGCTAATTTATATTACTAGCATCCCGCCCCGGCTCAGTACAATTACGGTGGATTAAAAAAAAAATTTTACATCCCTTACCCTGACAATTTGAAACGAGACATATACAATTAGCTAAATTGGTTAAGCCGTTCTCAATTTTATTTTTTTTTAATTTTATTTAGATTTTATTTTTATAATATGTATATGCGGCAATTGATTTTTATAGATAAATAATTAAATATTTCCAAAAAAAACTTACTGTTATATAGACGTTTATATGCTGTGAATAACAAAACAACATAGTAAAAAACTTTAAAAAGTTGCATAAATAATAATTCGTAGCGTTCTCTACATTCCCGTAGGCGTCACAGGCTACGAGACGGGAGAAGCGGCACTACGTCGTAGATCTTTCTACGCGCGCTACAAACTTCCTACGTCTAGTTACGTATACTTTGTAGTTGTACTACATATTATAGTTTTATATATTATGTTGTTATAATATATGAAAGACGCCTATTAATTTTTATTGCCTCTTAGAGGTGGGCAAACAGTTACTTTTATCTCACATTACAGGCACTTTTTTCTCACTTTGTTCACGCGTATTCCATTTATTATTAACCGACTTCGAAAAAAAGGAATCTTCCTTTTTTGGGAAGTCGGTAAAAACAAAGGCTTTCACAGTCACAGTAGATAGTTTGATTTACAGATGTCACATGAAAATAATATTAATAAAAATAAAAATTATAAATATCAAAGAGAAGATATATTAATAATATATGAAATGATGAATACTAAACAGATTAAAAACAAAATGGGATAGGAGAGCAAGTAATTAGTGAACTTTATCATCATCATCTCAGCCGTAAGAAGTTCACAGTTGGATATAGGCCTCCGCCATAGATTTCTAAAAAGAACAGTTGCAAGCGGCCTGCATCCAGTGTCTTCCTGCGGCTTTCGTTATATCGTCTGTCCACCTTGTGGTTTTCCGACGCTGCGCTTGTCAGTCCGTGGCCTCTATTCGAGAACCTTTCGGCCCCAGCGGCCATCAGTTCTACGTACTATGGGCCGTGCCCATTGCCACTTCAACTTGCTAATTCGCCGGGCTCGGTGACTTTCGCTAGTTTACGAATCTCCTCATTCCTATTGATCTCGTAGAGACCCTGGTTAAATTTACTTTTAAGGCTCACAGTTATAGGCCACGTTTCAGTACCATAAAATGTAATCACTGGTAACACACAATAATAAATAATATTTTTTGTAAATTGCCTCCTGTACGTAAAATGACGTTGCATAAATATTTTGTACGATTTTTTGAGAAATAAATAAGCAGCCGTTATTTAGAGGTACACTGACCTTTAAGCTACTCAACTCGACTAAATTGGGACTAACAAAATAATACATGATTCATACATTTAAAAATAATGTTTTTACTTGACTTCGTGCATACCTACCTGTATTTGATGTACAAAAAAAGTAGTTTGTGGGTCCTGTATATATTTCTTCATAATAATGAGTTTTTATCTAATATTAAATAACCAACCCTGATGACAATAAAAGCCAGAGTCAACAATGAGTCAAAGATGAGGGATAAATTTGGAACGCCAGAGATTGCGGCAAGTTAAGGACGGACAACAGATTAGCCAGCAGAATCTACAGCATGCACGTGTTCTCCACGACGTTCTGCACTAACTGTAGTACTCTTTCTTATACTCTCCCGCCTGGTTATACTCAACCGCAAGAGAAACAAAAAGCAGTAAATTGGATTTAAATATAGAATTTGTATGCGAGCCACGAAGGGTGACAGAGTGGAATTAATATTTCAACAATATCTGAAATCATATATTTTATTCATTATTTAGTGATCCTTTAAACAGCTTTCGACATACGTTTTAAATAAGTCATTACCATAATGCAAATGACCAAGTCTGGGTTTTTCGTTTAATGCTTGAGAGACAGCTACACGTGTCAATCCAACTTAATAGTTAGTGAAAAATATGTAGTAATATTACAGTAATTTAAATATACATGTTCAAAGTCTTTGAAAATATTATTAAATAAACGATAAGATCTAACTTCCTTGGGCAGTTACGAGAATATCTCTATATCAATAGATTAATATATATCTTAGTATGTTAGTGGTCCAGTCGAAAGCCTTACTTTTAACATTGTATTGGCATTGCTGTAACGGAAAGGCTATTTAAAGAAGTAACGGTACTCACCAAAACATGAACTCATCAATCTACTTCAGGCTTTGGCATGCTCATTTCTTTAACAAGCCCACATAGGCTTAATAGTTAATAACGAGTTCAGAACTCAATATAAGTACATACAATTAATTATGTATGTAGGGTAAAATACCACCTCCAATTGGACGCATCCTGTTCGTTCCAAGCTCTCAGTTCTAACTCAAAGAAGACAGAAATAAACGGCCATAAAAGCAAACTCTTCACCCGTTCCACATCCAGAAGCGAAACTAATTCTATTTCTGTTCGAGTAAACTGTTTATTTCACTATGCGCGTGCGCCGCGTCCGCTGCTATTTCCAAACGGCTAAATGCAGCCGCCACCGGAAAGATTAAAAATGGACCATTCTTCTTCTTTTTCCAATGTACACAATTCTCAAAGGAGATTTGAGAACGCTCATTGGACACCGATCGAAAATAAGAAACGAATAAAAAACAGAGTTACAAACAAGACTAAAGTAATAACACTCAAGAATGAAAACAAACGCAGAATTCCTGAAAATACACGCCGAGAAATAAACTTGGCAAATTCGACGACCCGGTTTTGATATACGAACTTAGCAGTCGTAAAAGAAACTACTAAAAATATGAAGACACTAAAATAATCCAGTGAAGAAAATTATTGAGACTTCGAAACCCACAAATTCGTTTTGCATATCGCCGTCGTACCGCGAACAATTACGAGAAGATAATAATGAAAAACTCATAAAAATGAATATGTTGACGAAATGTCTTTATGTTGGCGGTGTTTTATTGACAGACATTTGGTCAAAATACAAGGTATTAATAATATTTTTATATTTATGGAACTAGAAAGATACGACGCGCGACGTAGGTTTATAATACTCGTAGTAGTTTTATTGTCATGTTGACGGATGAATGTCTCCTATTTGTATGTAGCCGCAGAATAAATTATTATAGATTGATTATTGTGTCTACATGTGTAAATTGTACTACCTAGAACCTGGAAATGAACTCACGGCAACATATTCGTGAAGTTCTAGTTATTCTACTTCAATGCATTTATTCATTTGAATTTTTGATTACGTCTTCTATTATGTTATTTATAAACGTAGTTATTAATATAACCACGATAAGATAGGCAGTATAGGTACATATTAAATGATGCAATTTCTGATAAACTTAATATTATAATGGTCTTATTAGAAGATATTGTAGAGGTATCATTAACGCGCAATATCCAAGTGAAGGACGATATAAGAATAGAATATCTATAAATAGATTACAAAGCTTTTAAAGAACAAGATAACAATGAAACTGTCAAATTACAATGCGAAACATGGATCTCAGAGGTAGATAAATTCAATCTTATTCCGCACACACCAAAAATAGCTAAACATTGTGTGTTTAACACATTGAAGATACATTAAAAAAATAGGCCACTCACCACATGTATGCAATAATTAATATCTAGTTGAAGTGTTCGCGACGACTGCGCAGGAGTGATTCACGGCTAAAAATAGCCAGCTATAATTAGTTTACCATACAAAGGCAGTAGTATCGCTTCAAAGGATTCCGTTCCTATTGACTCACGTGTGAATGCTCTTTGTTTCAAGGATTTGTAGGAACTGATATTTCCATTTTAATGATTGTTATATACAAAGTATAATACCTATGTACTCATCTAGATATTCATTGTCTTCGTCTTGTTCTACACATATCTTTGTCTACACGTTAGCAGCTTCGCATACATTAGTAACCATTGTTATATACTTACCTATGTTTGATTCGTATAATTTTTCGTCACATCTTAATGTTATTACAAGTCATGAAACTTCTACCTGCTGATTAACATCTGCCAAGTGGCAGTTACAATAACAATAAGTTAGGTTTTTCATGCTAATTATAGCGTTTCGATAAAAAATACATAAAACAAAAAAATGCATTTCGCGTTTGTGTTATTGTTATTTTGTTCTCCGTCTTATCTTTTGTATTTAATACGAGAGCTTAAATAAAACCTGCGTTGTTTTGCTCCCGTTTTCTCAATCCGGGAATATAAATTCACCTTGTAAGTACGTGCAGCACAAGTGTTACACTTGTAGTTGCGTTTTTGTCAACCTGCTTTATTCCAACCTGTCCCCCTCGGTTTTTGGGGCACGGAAATAGACTAGTAAATCTCCCCCGCTTCGCGTGTCTACTCTATAAACAGATGGGCGCATTCCGTGCGTTGTTATTTTTAGACGCGGTACCTAATTCTGGATACACCGACTCTTGGGACGTTTTTTGTGATATTTTTATAGAGAGCTAATTATGACGCGTCACTTGTAGTATCGATATATCTGGCGAAGATTGCCTTTTGTTGCTTATTATGCTAAATGTTGATGTACACGTATAATTATTGTTTTGTACTGAAACGTTAAAATTATTTACTTATCTAATTGCGCAGTATGTTGAAGTGCTCGTTGGTATCGGGTTCGTTTCCTGGTAGGAACACAAGCTGTCTCCCCAAGGCAAATTTGTTTCTGGTTCTGGTTGTGATTGTGAGTGTGAAGTGAATGTTTCCGGCACCCACGACACAAGTCATCGAACGTAGTGTGTTTTATATTGATTAATAAAGAACGCTTTCTCACTCGCACATACATGCACAACCAGAATGCAAAAACACAAATTACCCTTGGGAAGAAAACTTGTGTTCCCACCGGGAATCGAAGCCAATATCCGCTGCTTAGTAAAAAGGATTATGGGACTTCTTTCCTCTTTTTAGTTATGTTCGTTGGGTTATTTTTTTGTTGTAAACATATTAATAATTGAATTGAATGTCATTGTTTCTTATTAACTAATCCTCATACCCAATATTCAATACTTTTGGAGGTCTTACACGTGTTTATTAAAACACCAGTTCAACTCAAACTCAACTAAGGTTACAAGATGTACCACAAAACCGGTATCTAAAGCGTGACATAATTTCAAACTTTCAAATAGGCATTAAGTATAAACATTTACATTCTGTTTCAAGTCGCGTAATAAATGTGCCTGAAGCGATAAATAAACTTTATTTCATTACAAACTATTATTATCAGAGCGCCTGGTTGAGGCGACGCGTGATCAAAATGCTGGCACTTATTTGGCTCAACGTATTAGCATTGCAATTCAGAGAGGCAATGCCGCCAGCATGATGGGAACGCTACCCACTGGTAGTGGGCTTGAGCACTTGAGTTACCTATAAGCTCGATGTCTTGTAGGTAACTTAGTTCTTTGCTGTATATAGTTTTAGGAAATATAGGAAATTGGCCCGTAGATAGTCCCTAATTATTAAGTCGACCTAAAAAATAATTTTACAAAGTTATCATCATTAATAAAATTCATTGATAAGTCGCCAAGATATCTGTTCAGTTTTGGAACTAGCTTCTTTATAAGAACTTAATTAATTTAATGAACTTTGAACTGAATGCTAAATTAACACATAAGATGGGAACATGATGGCTCACTTAGGTGGGCATGCCCGAGCGCAATGACTTTCGGACATTATTAAAAAAATCGGCGAATGTTTATGTCCCTAATCGTTAGAATTTGTAACTCTACCAGAAAACCTTTGTAACATTGTTTTTGTGGTGGTTTATATGCTTACTAAAATATATCTCAAGAAACACGCCAGGACTGGCTTTGTGAACGAACAATACTTACGCCTAAAAATGATTGAGCAGCTGCCATAAATCACAGTATTTTGGAAGAAGTTGAAGGAGACCAGGTGGTATATATGCCTTTATATTAATATAATAAATGTGAAATTCTAGGTGGATGTTTGTAGCTCAATCATGTAAATACTACTATTGTATACGGATTTGGATGGGATTTGGCACACAGATTTACACTTTTATTAATTAGTGAGATGGATTTTACTTACTACGCCGACGAAGCCACGGGCAAAAACTAGTAAAAAAATAAAATTAATGTCTCAAAATGTCACTAAAATCAATCAAAATTAAATAATATGATACAAATGTCAATGTCAATCAACAGTCAATGTCAAAAATTAATATTATCTACACTAATATTACAAAATAAGTTTGTTTGTTTGTAAACGGTAATCTACGGAACAACTGATCCGAATCTGGAAATTATTTTATCTAGAAAAAGCTAGAATAGCGTGTCAGTGAATAATTGTCCGCTTTATCGGCGTAAACTGACTAACCTGTTTAATTTATGTAAATAAAAACTTAGCAAATGCATGACTGTTGTTCGTATGACAATACAATAAGCGGAGGGGATTGTGGTGGATATTGGGTAATGACACTTTTTGATATCTAGTAAACTGTTAAAGTGGAGGTCATTTGATTTATTTTGTGGAGTCCAGACACTCGGTGACAAGTGTCTAATGATGGAGCCAGGTAGCGAAACTCTTCAATGGCATACCATAATGGCTACTACTTGATTTTGGGTTTGTGTGAATTGTACTTTTGAGCGCGTTACTGACAAAGGCTTTTATAATACAGTAATCTTTCTAAAAATATAATAGATTTTAGCCACGACTAGGAAGTTCTTTACTGTGGCAAATAATGACTGTACTATTTATATGCGTATTGGTTTGCTATTAAAAAATGCTCTACCATCAAAAATACTTTGTTTTTTTTTGGCATTTTCGAGTGATGTGATCTTGGTTCACAGCATAAGGGTAAGGAATAATACATTTTAGAAATACCCCTCCACCGACGCCTTATCTGGATAGAGGCTGCACCGATTATTATCAAACATAGATGTCAAAACTCTCAATAAAAAAATCCCTCAAGTAAAACAAACCGTATCTAAACTCTCACCATAAACGCGTATAGAGGTACCTTCGCCGACCCGTCGCTGAGTGTAAAAAAGTTTTTAATTCTATTTTTCTAGACACAAATTCTAGAAACAAAACACAATACCCTATGTCTTGGAAGGTTTTAACATAATAAATGTGCTTGTATGAAAAAAAACGGAACAATAATGACATGAAGTATCATAGAAACCACCTTATTAAGTGTCAACGGAGATCCACCGAGACGAGACCACTATATCACTATCTATCTATATCTATATAACTGTAACCAATCGCATTTCTATCTTCGTGAGATAATAGCTTACTTTTTAATATGAACATTTTCTCTTTTTTATGACTAACACTAATGTAGATACAGGCGTCAGCGAATAATGCCGTCTTAGAGGCTAAATTTTGATCGCTATCATCAGCGTCAAAATCCAAAGTTCGGAGTACATGAGCAAAAGACCTGTTTCGAGGAACTAAAAATAACCTTGGAGCAAAGCACAAGATCCATTATAGGGGGATCCATTTCTATTTGTGGTCTACAAAGAGGCGAACAAGTTGCCTTTGCTATAAATAGGACGGTGGTTGCTTTGCCAGTTTGGAGTTTATTCCCGGAGCCTGTTATAAAGCCGCTATTCTGGGATCGGGCAGAACAGTGTTTATAAAGATAGAAGACTTCGAATAAGCAAACTTATAATTTGGATTTTATTCACGCAGTGCGATTTTCATGCCCTAAATATACTATGCTACAAAGCAATTATGATAATATCAATAAATATTTTTAATAATATGATTAAAGTTGATATGTGCGATCTGATTATGGTTAACGATATTTATACGATTTTCAAAAAAAAAAACCACAGAGGATATTTTTTTAAATGTAAGAAAAAAAAGAAGCCTTTACAATTAACAGTCACCGAATCGTTGAATAGAACTCTAAAAAGACCAAGATGGATGAGACTCGTGTAACCTGTTTACTTGAGCAGCAGTCGCATGACCGACCGTGCTTAATTAAGCGAGTTTTGTTAGTATGCGCATACACTTAAAGTATTTTTAAATATTTGTGTATGGATAACGTCGTTACTTATCTACTGTTGTAAAATAAAAGCAGTCGATGACATTTCAAGACACGAGTACTTAAGTATTGTTAGATTCGTAACTCTTTAAATAGTTTCTAGAATTGCATAATATTACTTCTGTTAATCGTGAGGACGCGATATTATTATATACCGGTAAGTAATCTGGGTCTGGTTGTGTTTTTTTTATATGAGAATCAGATGACAGTGACTCGCTGGTAGCGAGGTGTGACATCTGTAGTAGTATTAGGGTTGTAATCTTTATATAATAAAACTTATTAAATCTTTGAAACAGGTTGTTAATGAAGGTAATTATAGAGTGATCTTCGTCCCTTTAAAACTAGGATCAGACCCAGTTTACTCCATTTTAAGGTAGTGAAGTATTATTAGAATTATTTCCTCGTGTTAGAATTATTCAATTAAGTATAATACCTTCTTTGATAGAATCATTATTTCCTCTCTTTTTCCACTTGTACTCATCTTGGATTAGAGTGACCAATAAGATTTGGCATGCGTTTTATCAAATTTAACTCAATTTGTTTCTTTACTTTCTACCACAGGCTACTCTAGCTATATATTCAGCTAGCCTAAATTTGACTTTCGTATCTTTTATTTAATATTAAACTATCTTGTCACAACGCAAGCCACTTTAACAATTTTAAGTTGACTTCTGTTACTTTTCCGTATACATTTTTCTCGTCATACCAGTTGGCATATATTTTCTGCGAAGTTGTCAATACGTTGCGTGCGTTATCTGTTATATTACGTTTCCTGTACATTCTCCAAACCATCGTTATAAAGTCCAGAGTATCAAGCTTGTGCGCAGGATTTAAACAAATCAATAATAAACCGTTTATGTGTGCTATATATACCCGAGGCTGGGCACGGCAGCGGCGCGTGCTGCCGGTATATTTAGCTGCTATTGATGGACAGCCAGAGTGCGCGGGCGTGCCAAACAAACAGTTAAATATATTACATTTTGGACAAAACTACCCCAGAGAATACACTGGCTAGATATGATACGCAAATAAGACTAAAACTGACTCGTGCAATTGAAGTTATGAGGATTAAACGTAGTCTTTTAAATCTGATAGAAAAGTACAAGTTTTGTTTATACTGCGTTCACATCGTACCACGAGCACGTGACAAAGGATTTTAATCAGCGATACAAAGAAACGGAGAACAATGCTAATAAATGTTGGCATAGTATACAAATAGAATTTATATAAAGCTCCCCGCTAATTATAATTGCCAGTGGAATTATCACTCTCGTTAATTATGCCAGATAATAGCACAATAAACGCTAAGTATTCAGGAGTAATTGCAATGTTCGCGGAGATTGATGTCATTATAACCATTATCACGTTAGTAGAGGCTGCTGAAAGGCGACCTCAGACGTAGTGCGGGTGGGTACCCAGATGAAATATCAGGTCTCATCGTGGACGGGACGTTACTTTCGGGGCCTATTGTTCCCAGTTGGCCCACCAGTTGGCACCACTTCATGAGAGCACCACGTCGAGGAGATCCCGCATGCGGTGGCGGGCGCGGGCCGCACTTTTGCGGCGGTGGACGGAGGACCGGGCCAGGGTGGTCGATCCCCAATCTGACCCGCTCCGGCGCAGACGAACGAGAGGGAGGAGGAGGAAGATTGCCCGCCTCCTCTCTCCTCCTCTGTAGTGGGGTCACTAGTGGATAGCCAGGGAGCTCTCCACTTGCACGGCCCCACACGTCTGGGGGTGGCCTTGATGAGCAAGGTCACCCCTCCATAGGTGCAGTGGGCCGAATCGTATCCGGGCCTATCGCCGGGGTAAGATAGTGCCTACTAGCATGACCCTATCTTGCCCCACCTCGGCGAGGGACTGTTCACGGGGGGAATTTTAGTGGGTTCAAGCCCCACACTTCCCTTTCCTACACTCCTGAGAAGTAAAGGAAGTGCTAGGCATTTTCCTCTCCACAATAAAAAAAGGGTGACCTCAGACGTCCGATACGCTTCACGTTCTAGCACGACGGCTTTGCGATCAGATCAACACATTTACTCGAATCACGATGATTCAGAAGTATATTTCTGTGAGCGTTCTACTATTTACAAGTATGGGACCAATTATACTGATTCTGCTTCTGTTATCATTGTTTAAAAAAACTACAATTGAGAATAAAGAAGTACACTAAATGACAACAATATTAAATGCGGGCGGAGCCGCAGCACGCGACTACTACGAAATGAAACGGACAAAATAACAGGTTGTAACTTTCGCGTTTCAGTTGTGCAACTTTCGGGACTTAATTAAAATGTGTTAGTTACGCAACCTTCGAAGTCGTGGTTGTTGTTGTGCGTGAGACAGGGTGAATTCGCAACGGCATCACTTGACAAGTTATTTTTAGAGTCCATTATCGGTTCCCCTGACAGTGGTGCGTCGACCCGCGTGCCAGCCGACCCGAGACCGGCTATTTTGGTATTTTTATGGTTTTTCGATGACGTGTCTTGAATAATAAGGCCTTTCTGCAAGCAGCGTTCCATAATTTACTTAAAATTGCGGACGTTGAAAGCATTAAAGGAAAAGTTTAAAAGGTAAATATTACTTAGAATCAGTATGATTAACTAATCTTTTATATTATTTAGTTTGGTTTCGTTTCTATATATTGATACAACATAGTTTTTTAAACATGTTTCGGTGCAACTGTTTCTTATTTCGAGTTTCATTATACTTGTATGCGTCCAAATTTGCGTTTCCAGTAGTTACTTAACCCTATTTATTACGATTCTTTAGTAAAACATTATCATATATTTATACATATATTTTCCTCAGTTAATTGTATACTTCACATAGTTATAATACGAAAATAGAACGTACATGACATACCTAAAGCAGGATATAATTATACATATTTATTTATAGCATGGCACTTAGTTTTATTCCATAAACAGAGTTATTTTTGGACCAATAACATGGTTATCCGTGTCGTCTCTATAGCATGATACACTACAGCAATATAACAGGAATATCATTTTGGTGATATCATTATTATTAATTATAAATACTCGTATATAACTAGCTTACCCGCCCGGCTAAACGACAATTATTGTGCAGTTGTAAAGAAGTACACGTTTACATCTTATTTTCAGCCCTTAAGCGTTTGTTTTATTTTGAAGTACGTAGATTTTTTAATTTAACCTATTATATAATTAGTAAAAAAATATAAGCAGATAAAAAAAATCTTGAACACTCTAATTCTTGATTTTGATTTTTTTATTTTGATGTCGATGCAGCTAGATTTTTTAATGCTCGATAGGCAAGCATTTGACCACTATCTCACCTGATAGAAAGTGAAGATGCGGTCGAAGACGATGATTGCCTAAAAGATACAGACACATGACTGAGAGTCTTGGCTTGACTTTAGAGTCTTCACACAGATTATACCGTTCGGGGAACAAAGACGCAGGGAATGATTTCCACTCCTTCGCAGTACGGATGATAAACGTATAAGTGAAACGCTTCGAGCGAACTGGAGGCATGTCAACTAAATACGGATGACATTTGACAATCTGTCTTGTCGTTAGATGGTAAAACGGGCATGAGGAAATTGACTCATTTAATACCTGCACACACTCTCCAAAATGTAAGCGATAACATACCGATAGGCTGGCAACCTGCCGTCGTCGGTGACCGAGACTCTGCAATTTGGACTCGACACGTAAGTGGTCGTTGGTCAGTACAATTGTATGGGACCAACACTACATCAATACACACTCAAACATAAAGGATCTGGAAATCCGTAAATGTACGACGGAGTTATGAAGTAGCATGCCCAAAAATAGGAAAACAACTAATATTCAGCCAAATTGACAATTAGCTCCACTTTGAAAAATAAACATTTGAAGTTTACCTTTTTTTCTATTCCTATTTCTTTTTTATGCTAGATAGACAAGCATTTGACCAACCCCTCATCTGATGGAAAGTGAGGACACGGTCGAAAATGTAGCATGTTTGCCTAGAAGATACTTATTCACTGTAGTCAAAATTTCCCAGATTATACCGTTCGGGATGTCATAAAATAACATAAATAACAGAAAGAAATATGTAAACATATAAACTTGTCAAACGTCATCCATATATGATTGACATACCTCCAGATCGCTCGAAGCGTTTCGCTTCTATGTTTATTATCCGTACTGCAAAGGAGTGGAATTACCCGCGTCTTTGTTCCCCGAACGGTAAATATAGCTATATCAATATATTATTGCAGTTAACAATTTTGTACCATCAGCGAATGCGACACCATTTGCTAGTACACAAGAACTTCTATCAATTAGAACAAAAGGTATACATTCATGTTAATTTCAATAGGTAAAAATATTGTCTGTCACGAATGGAGCTATTAACAATACAGATGACATCATCGTGCATAAACGTGTTATAAATAGAGCCACAACCAGCGATGATAATTAGGAGGCCAGATGCGGAAAACGCCCAATATAGCAGATTGTTTCGTAATCAGACTATTAACACAGTGCTATGTTAGACAGTCAGATACAATATTCAATTAGCTATAGGATATACAATACATACTATTTAAATAATCACATTAACATTAGAAACGTGAAACTTTTTGTGTCGGTGTGTTTGTCTTCGCTTCACCGCGCCGTAACGGCTGAACAGATTTGGAAGAACTTCAGAATGTGCGTAGCTTATAATACATAAATAACAAATGATGAGAGAAAATGTTATGTTTTGTTTTAGATAAATGAATAAATGTTTTTGAGAGTTTACTTTCAATTAGGTAGAGATATGTTGCCTCTACAACACGATACTTAGACTAAACTCTATACTAATTTGCACTTTGGTAGAGATAAAGTTAAATTATAGCTTATAGTTACTGGTGACGAATATGTATAAATAAACACAAACCAACGATAACAGAGCAGATAATATGTATTTATATACTTTCATACCCATATGATGTCATCACGTGGCATCCGCCAATGCCCCAACCTCAATATGTTTAAATCATAGATTTACGTCGACGGATATATTTTGCTTTGTCTTACCTGAAAAAAAAAAAACATTTATACATTAACAAAACGGCTATAGCAAGAATATGACGTCACAAGATCCGCTTGTTAATCGTGAATAAGGTCAAGCAAGGTCGACGTATTTACATCTCAGACAATTTGACACTATACAGACTAAAGTACGACCAAAGCGTTATAGTTATTTAAAATATTTATATTTCTACCGACTTCACAAAAAAGGAGGGGGTAATCATTCGTAATTCAAGTCGATTGTATTTTTTTTAATTTTTTTTGTGTACCTCATAACTTCGTTCCACGTGAACCGATTTTGAATTATTTTTTTTGTTTGCTATATGTTGCTTTTCAATTGGTCTCATTAAAATTTGATCAAGATCTGATCAGTAGTTCTTGAAATATCTTCAATAATGCGTGTTTAGTATAAATCTGAACAAAGTTCCGAAGATAAAGCGGTGAAGTCGGTTTTTTTTTAAATTTTGCTTGCGTTTAATTATATTACTTAGAAAATATAATGCATATTCGGAAAAGTTTAATAAAAATAAGTTAAGAAGTGATGTACATAGTTTAAATACTAGACACATAATACGATTTATAAAATATACCGGCACGCGCGTTTAGATTAAACAAAACATGAAAAGCTTTTATTGCACATGGCGTTACGTGTTAAAACTAAATTCCAAAAACTGTAACTGAATTACCAATGGGAAAGTTTATGCTTTGAGCTATAGTAAAAAGTGTATTGATAAAGAAATTAATTAGAAAATCAATGATTATATTAATGACAAGGATGCGTGGAGGAAAATTGCACAAGCGTTTTCTGGCAAAACCTAGGTTAAGATAACTTATGTATTAGGAAAGTATGTTTTTGTTTGAAATAAGAATGGAAAAATACGCCGTCGAGTTTCTCGTTAGGTTCTTCTCGAGATGGCAGTAAATTTGAGCCACAGCTTGCAAGATTAATGCCTGGGTAATCAAAATTTTCAAATGCCTTTATGATATAGGTCGGTACCAACAAAATTATAAAGATTTTTTTTTTTTCAAAAATACGATGTCCTCCAAAACTACGGGCTAGTTCTGGCAGTAAGAGGAAGTCGCGTAAAATTAACCGTACCTACACAATCAGTATGTTTACTACAATTTTACTATAATTTCATGTATAACCAGCGGCAGCGCAGTGCCAGTGTCCAGAGAGTCCCAAACCCAACATTTCAATTAGCGAAGTGACAGGTCTCGGGCGCTGCGCTGGTTCCGGCAGAGTTGGATCGCCATCGGCAACGAGGTGGCGTGTCAAGATTCTATTTTCGCGTCTCGGGGGTTTCCGCGTGCGACTTTTTGTGTCTATTTCTGGCGGTGTCGTGTGCTGTCAGAAAGGATATTGCTCGTCGATTTGTCGTATTGCGACATTCTGCTACACTGATTTCTAAGTCAAGCAAGCTTGTGTTTTTAAACTACCTACACAGAATGAACAGATGAAACCAAAAAATACTTAGTTTTCTAGGTACTGCCAGGTACATTACGACATTAATAAAAAAACATTTCATCGCCGAATAAAAAAAATGAGGTTTTGAAGTAGTGTAGGTATATTATGAGCTCTTTTCTTCCAATGGTCTTTTTATTCAATGATTTAGAATCTATTTGGCTTCAAAATTTACAACGATCTGACAGAAGGTTTCCGGAGAGGTGACAGTATGTCATGAGGTGACGGTCATAGACGTTTCATGTTATAAATGTATATAGATAGCAACACTCAACACTATTATTTATTTTGTGACTACAAAATTGATTACAATTGTAATATTTATCCAAAAAGCGTTAAATCAGGAAGCAACAAAGGCTAAACGACACAATAACGTTAAGGCAGCGTTAAAGGTCTCAGTTTTAAATTCTACCACTTGAGCTTACAGCGAAGGCAACATTGTTACGTATCTCATAGTAATAACTCGTTTTACAATGCTCGCCTGACTAGATAGCTATCACACTACATTTAGAGAAGTACAGAAATATGTAACCGGCAGTTAACCTTTTCTAATAGTATGTCCCAATCTATGCCTAGCGTGCTTACGGGTGAGTTATGTATAGTAAGGAATAATACGTATACATTTGTTTGTTTTGGCTTAGAACTTTGCATGGGAGTATTTTATACAATCGGGTGATGGCGTAGTTCCTCTGCCCTGCAAAACAGATAAGCTCCCAGGAATCAGGCTGTGGGTGTGGTGGGAGCGGCTGAAAGTCGGGCTCTGAGATAAGGCTTCCGGCAGGGTTGTTGCCCTTCCGGCGCTACTGATAGCAGTCAGCTGTCCTGATGACATTTGGTTACTTTCACTCCTGTATTCTGGGTACTGTTCACTACGTCAGTACAAGGCACAGGATAAGTAACATATTACTATGAATTAACTCTTCACAATATTATCTATATTATTCTGCAATAAGCGTAGGAAAAATCTCAAAACATTCCAATCATTCCTCGGATAAACAACAAGTAGACACAACGCAACTGCTCGCAACTAATGTCGCCTCCAGCGTCACCTCGGTGTTTTTCCTACGATATACACCGGCCACGGACTACTCTATGGGAATTTTCTGAACATAAATAGGAACACTTATTGAGTAACACACGGAATGCCGAACGGCATTGTTCTCGGCCTTGGTGCCACGTTGGTGATACGTCACTCCATTCAGCTCGAGGAAACAACGCCTGGAGTACTACGGCCGTTTCACAACAATAAAACTAGCAATTTAGTAAACAACCGCGAGCGGTCGGTAGGATTCCCGGGATGTGTTCACTAATTCAACAATAGCTCTAGTAATTGCTAGTAATCTGTAGTCAAAAAGTTCGTTGTCCATAAAGCTTCACATGGAACCACATGCGTTTGATCCGACTTAGTCCGCTGAAAGGTCAGTGGCCAGAATCAGAGTCAAAAAAGTTTCGAATAAAAAATTGTATAAATTAGTCAAGTAAATCACAGATGCTTCTTTTTCTCTTCTCTGGGGCAGTTCTCAAGCAAGATGGGTTGTCGTTAGGCAAAAGCGACAGTGTCTCACAAAAACATGTGACCTGCTTAATGGGAGTGATATTAGCCGCCCGAGAGTGTGAGAGCGGGCCGCTTCCCGATTCCCGGGCTCCCCGCCCCATTTGCCAGGCCAGTTGGCGCCCGCGCTGACATACGCTGATGCCAAATCAATCACCCGGCCCGATGATTGGCAGAGGTGCCGATGTCTTGCCCTTTGGACAATTTCTACGAATTGCTCACTTTCCATGTATAGAAGAGAAGTTCTTATACATAATTGCTAACATAATATATTTTTTAATTTATAATAACGTCTTTGGAACTATAGTAAAATGATGTAAGACATAAATTCAATATCTGTAAGTCTGTATCTTATGACTATGTTTTATATATTTTTTAATTTTCTCGTCCATGGGCTGCGCAGTGAAGTGGATCAAGCACCAACTAAATTACCATGATGTCGGTTATAACATTCACTGCACATCCCAGATTCCCAAATGGCCAAGAACAGTACCATCGTAAAATTAAATAGTATCGGGCCCGCGTGGTTGCGTGTGATGTCCAATAGTTAATTTGAACGAGGACCTTGGCCCCGTCAGCGTGACGGGGTGCTGTACTGTTGCACAATGCGACACTATTCTGATGCATCACCTTGCTCCCGGCTCGACGCAGCTCGTTACAACACCGCTCCGATACAGACACTTATCGCGATAATGCTCAGGTTTAATTTAAGTGACGGCTCTACTGTAACTTGCAACATAACAAAGGAAACCAGCACTCGTTTCACTTTCGACGACTTGTTTATATCAGAAGGCTGGTTAGTAACGTTATTTATCAGAAGCAAGAATTCTTCCCGCTGTAGGATAGGTACTATATTTTCATTACATAATATCGTTTATTATTTAAAAAGTTTACGAGTATCTAGCGATACATGGAGTGCAACTGAACAGCGCATAAAACTTAAACTTGATAGCGAATCAAGAAGCGTCGCTCTTCGTGAAACAATTATTTCTAGAAGTCACATCTGCTCCAATTGTACGAACAACAAAAACGTAAGTGTGTCGAGATAAGCGTTATCGCGAGCTCTAGTTATTGCGAGCAATTAGACGCGGGTGCATCGAGTTAGTGATACTCGGTCGCAACGGGCGCGGCGGTGGCGGCGCGGGCGGCGGCCCACAGTCTGCCGCGCTGCGCATCGCGGTCAAGGCGCTGCGTGCACCATCAAGCGTTCATTTATAGCATTTTATTAGCTCCCTTTCCTTATGCATCACTTTAACGCGGCAAACTCAATAAGCCTCAGGTATAATTCTACGAGAAAATAGTCGTGAAGCATGTGCGAGTCGTCCTAAAAATTCTGACAAATGACAAGCCAGCATTGCCTACTCCGGACTTCAAACCACCGCTCCTTTCATAATGTGCCATCCGACTAAAATACCCTATTTATTTGCGGTTTTCCTTTAGACGTCATGTTTTTGTTTTCTTTCCTTCCTTATATTGTCGTAGTCGCTATAGTAATTGTGTCATCTCGTTTGATTGGCTGTGTTTAACCGCAGGTTGGACGTAAGAGCTGCCACTCGTACCTCATTGTCACTTTGAAGTATGACTAGTGCCAGACGCCAGATAGGTGCATGAGCGCGGTTCATTAGTGTGGCCGAGGCGCAGCTCGCGCTCTACAATGCACAACATATTATCTAATTTTATTATATATCAGCGGCTCACACCCCACACCTAGACAACTAAATATAGCGGCCCAATTAAAACAAACATTTATCTTAAAGCGCATTCAATGTCCTATAAGTTATCTCAAACATCATACTGAACAATTTATTTGAGGGTGATAATTGGCAAGCTAATGCATTATTAACAATGCATGCGTTGCTCTACAATTGAGTTACATCGTTAATCACAATATAAAAAGAACGCCATAGTTTTAATAGCAAAACATATCTATTCATGGTTAAGAAATTGCATATAAATATTGGTTTTATATTATTTATATACATACTAGCCGTGCCCCGCAGCTTCGCCCGCGTTTATTAAATTTAATCCTATGTGTTATTCCGGAACCTAAACTATCTATATTCTAAATTTCATCAAAATTGGTTTATTCGTTACGGAGATACGTGGTAACATGTTCACACACATACTAACTTTCAGATTTATAATATTAGGAGGATTATATAAATACGCACAAACATTCCACGAACTCCATAGGTTCACAGTGTAAACGATATCCAGCTATGAGTCAAAGTATCCAATCTGATTCTGACACGCAATAATTTAATCAGTATTTGGCGATATTAACCCGTACAAACCAAAGTATCTACCCTAGTGCCAGTGCAGTAGTGCCAACACAAGCATGCATAGTCTCGCCACCTCGTTAATCGCCGGAGGGTATAAATCTTCCCGTACATTATATACGATACGGTGCTATGTACCGAATGTAATGCCAAACATACGACACAGATCGTAAACAATACAATTGGCTAATACCCGCGGTGATTATATCTAGACTCATAAATTAAAGGGTATCTAATATGAGGAAGCAATCAAATCTATTTCTGTCTAGTTTTCTGATGGTTCTGTTTGAGAATCCCTTATACAATGGCAACATTGTTAAAAAATACGATATGGTAAACTTAAAGCAAAGAAGTCAAAACCATGCTCAAGATATAAAAGTTGCTAAAAATTATTTTCTATATAAAATGGTGTAATATAAATACGATAACGGTAATTACAAAACTACTGTCTAAGTTATTATACTGACGAATTTAGAAATAAATTATTCAGTAACATAATTTAGTAAAACCGGACTAAAATTACAAATTGGAACGACGAGACGAAGAATGTAAGATAACAAGATAGCATAGACAACCCACTTTTCCCTTATAGGAAGAATACCGGTAAGCCATTTGACCCGCCAACCGAGATTCCTCCGATCCCTTTGGCATCCGCGAGCATGGAGCGCCCGACCTCGTATCCGCACGCCAACTCAAACAAAAACGACGACGCGCCACGCCTTCTGTCTACTACTGCAGATATTAATTGACTTGGACTACCTATTAAAAGCGGAGCATTCCAACCATACAGATACTATCATCTTAAAAGAATTGTGCCAATTCGAGTGTTCAGAGTGATGTTAAAATTAAAGCTATTAATTAGTTAAGAATCAGAAGACAAAATGGAAAGTTAGATGCCAGAACTTATACGTTTTCAAAGTAAGAAAGTTCAAAATGCATATAATTGAAATCGGTCTTGTACGTGCCTTATATAGAAGTTATTATTACGATGGCTGTTGACGGAAAAGAAGCAATCTGACTGGTTTTGCAAGTTTTAAATGAAACAAATATCCGCAATTCGACATGCCGTTCCATCGACAAACCGAACCGGTTGTCACAAATGAATACAATTTGATAGGCCTGCTTTTAGATGGAACGGTCCCAAGCACCAACTGAAAGTTTATTAACATTTTGTGAAGTTGCGATCATCACGAAATTATACTTATGAAAATGACGAGATAGATATATATTCGAAATATTTTTATTTGTCAAAGAAAATAAGCCAATGTTTGAGCAACTCAAGTCACAAATAAAATACTGCATTTAAAAATTAAAACAGTGTTATCATCATCGCTTTATCATTATCGTCATCTCAGCCACATGAAGTCCACTGCTGGATTTAGACCTCCCCCAAAGATCTCCAAAAACAACGGTCCTCACAGAAAAAACCTATTAATCGAACCCAAGACCCACGGCGCAGAGGGCGGACACCTGTCCACTGCGTCAACTGGGTCGTCGAATTGCTTTCTTTATTTCTGTTAGAAATCATTGGCGATAAAAGCAAAGGTGATTGAAAGCATTCTGGAAGCGCTTGGCTATTTACCTAACATCCATGCGACGGAGGGCGGAATCCTGACTAACAAGAGTTAATTCTGGCCGCGATCCAATCAGGTGCGAAGTTATATATTCAGGCGGCGTTTGGCCATCACTAATAATACTCGGGAACAGAGCCGCTCCGTTTATAGCCTAACCAGAATAGCCGAGGAAGATATAGACACACCGACAGACGTGCATGCTGTATATGCAACGGCAGATTTAGAATACAGAGACGGGGAGCCCATTTATGGTTTCCCGGTTATAGTGTAAAACTGCACAGTTACAGAGATAGTAGTAGCTTATTGTAAAAATAAGAAACGTTAACCTAATGGATTAAGTTATTGGAATAAGTTATTATAAGTAATGTTCGCTCGTTTTTTCATAAAATAAAATGTACTTTGCATAATTGACAAACGGATACGAAATAATTACATATTAGGCAATTAAAAATAAATAACCATAATGCTACATTTTAAACAACGGTATACTCTGGACAGTATAATGAGTCTTATGATTTGGTACGTTTTAGGAAAGTATGCTATAGCTTCGATCAAATCGTAGTTTTCCATCAGCATAAATAATAAATCCTTGATATCTTCGTTTTTGTAATCCAAGGTAAATTAAGAAAAAAAGAGAAACCTAATGCAAAATATAAACTTAGATGAAGAGCGATATGTACAATAAAATTAAATTCAACAGTGAAGTAAAGACAACGCGAAGCGGTTTGAGCTAAATCGGCACGTTCCCGGCGAGTTGGCATCGCCAGCTCGCGCGTCATATCCGGAACTGCGTTGTTTCGCGTTTTGCGACTCACGATTTCCGGTTCGCACTCCATTGATTTTACAGGCCTTACGGTTGTTTTCAACAGATTCATTTATTTAATTTTATCTGTACCAGCGACTCGTATAATTATTTTGCCGATCGCACAAATATAATTAAGTTCCTCAATGTTCTCCTCTTTTTGGTATACGGGAAGAATAAACCTCCCGCAGGCAAGACCAGGGATATGGTAGTATGCTTCTTTGAGACTGCTCGGAGCCGTCCACCACTTTTGTCTAACAGACGCACAGGAATGCGCAAGCAGAGCTGGCTCTAATTGAAAAAAAAAAAACACAGTTTTCAGTGTAATATGAGGCAAAAGAGCAATCGCAATGCTGCAGGAGACTTTGTTAAGGCGGGCGTGACTTACTACTTTAAAAATGAGAGGTACAAAATTGTCTGAATGAGTAGATATTTCAATATGGAAGTGTAGTGCCCGTCTAGTGACCGTGACACTGGTGTCCTAGACCTTCGGTCGATAGTGGCGCGTGTGCCGTAGGTCGGAGTCTTTCTGAGAGTTCTGATGATGCGGCGCATCAGCCTGACATTCTAGAAATATCATAATTAACATTATATATAAAAAAAACAATTAATTGTAAAGGCCAATCATATTATGTTAACCAAAATATTATGTTGTAATGATTGGATGACAAAATTTCATACGTAAAAATCTAAATCAAAATCGGTTATTCACATGGGCCCTAAAGAGGCACTCATGAAAATTAATGACTCTACTGCCAGATTCGCAAAATTACAGCCATTTCGAAAAGAACCTGGCAAGAAACTCGGCGGCGCATTTTCTCATTTTTTATGTTTTTCATATTTTTTTAAATCATTCCTAAATACTAGTAGGTACATAATTATATTGACCTATTGTAGTCGCCAGAAAGCGCTTGTGTAGTTTGCCTCCATGAATCCTTGTCATGTAAATATATGTATCACATAGGATTGAAAGTCAAGGCGCAAACGCAATATACAATTCACGATCTAATACATTTAAATAGTTACTGACCTGCCTCTATGTTTAATGTATTATAATTGATACTATAACATAAAATTTAAATGTTGTCTGGTGCATTCAAAAATGTCATACATAGTTGTAAAGTTTAAATTATCTGTAAATATTTACAATATGGTTACATAATAGAAACCAATAATTGTCCAATGGGCTTTTCTATTTATTAGATATTTCTAACCAAATTCAAGTAAAATACCCGATGAAATTAGTAAAAAAAAAATATAATATATATGTTTTACTCATGAAGTTGTATTTAAACTTATTGTTTAAATGTATGTATTTAAACTTATTCAGAACCTCAACGAACTTTAATCGTAGTAAGTACTAGCCGATAGGATAAAAAGTAATAAAGGAATCAAAAGACAATATAATAAACAACGAGGGTGACCTTCATGGGGGTACGTTGTGCGTTCCATAATGTGGGGCTTATTTCTCTGAATAAAGATTAAAAAGTTAATTCTATACTCTCATATAGATATAACTTTTGCCCGCGGCTTCGCTCGCGTTAAGAAGTATTATTTTAAAATTTACAAAGTTTCATACAAACTTTCATCCCCTATTTTATCCCCTTGGGAGTAGAATTAATCAAAATCCTTTTTTAGCGGATGCCTACGTCATAACATCTACCTGCATGCCAAATTTCAGCCCGATCCGTGCAGTGGTTTGGGCTGTGCGTTGATAGATCACCATGTCAGTCAGTCAGTCACCTTTGAGTTATATATATTTAGATAAATTCGTTGAACAAAACTATCATGTTATTTGATTTTATCTGAGATTTTACAATACCAAATCACATTAATCAAACACGAATATTTTAATAGCAGCCAGTTCGTAAGCTAGAAGTAACAGTTATACAAGCTTTTGATTTTATATATTAATTATTATCAGTTTGAATCTAGGATCAAAGTAAATAACTACGAGACTAACATTGCCAACAACAGAAGAGGTAAAAAATAATCAAGTAATAAAACATTATACAGCAAAGAGAGCACATTGGTTCTAGAGATAATTCTTCGGACTGACAAATAGCATAAATATCATTGCAGCCACAATGGAAGCGATCGGAGCGAAGCAATAACCCTGAATTGGTTATTTCAATTAATTGAAGATCATGTGTTGGCGCCGCGACAAGCTGCACTGTGGAATCTTCCGATTACTGTCACGGAATCACTCACTGTCACTACAGTTACCCATATATTCATGTGTATAAAATTATGTCTGTAGAAATATTTTCCAAACACGACATTAATTATCTGAAAAAATTAAGATAATACCATGAACTATTATTTATTAAATTTGAAAACTTCAAACAATGCTACGAGCAACTTATTAATTTAGAATACACGGTTAAGTTTTTGGTTTCCTATTTATTAACTCTACAAACATTACACATTGGGAACCTACCGAAATACCGGGTACCTATCAATGACAAATGAATTCCACTCAACGGTCGTTCATGTACTGTTTCCAAGTATTTATGGATCCGTCTCACATGTTTGGCTGACCCGAAAGAGCTTGCCTTATTAAGGGACTGAGGAAAAAAATATGTTAGGCTGAAATAACTTCTATTCTTCCATATTAATTATCGACAAACATACATAAGTCTGTATCAAAATAACTAAACAAAACCCTGACATTATGCTTATGCATAATTTTTAGATAAGGGCGAGTTAAAATGTTTTTTATATCTATACTAGAATAACTTAAATAAAGGTCGTTATTTCAAGCCAATTTGCCAATATACATTTAGATAAAAAATAATTGACTGTTGAAACAATCTTTTAATATTTAAGCATTAACGTAGATGAGCCTAGTTAAAAACTTCAAATAAAAAACATCTGAATTGAATGTACCAGCGGCGTGCTTATACGAGTAGACAGAAGCTGAACGACCATATTGTGGTGCTAGTAGAGTACAGTTAGACTAGTAAGTAACCTCTAGTAAACTGTAGTGGCGAACTGTTACGACACCAGTGCAGTTCCGGAGGGCCAAGACGCAAATAGTGCAGATGAGCGTTGACGCACAGTAATTGGTCCAACATCGAGTCGGCCGCAAGCGAGCAGGTGGCGGTGCGATCTGGTAAATTTTGGTGCTTGAACTGCTGACACGGAGTTATTGCTGCTTCCTGCCCACGCCAACGCCAATGAGCGTAATTGTCGCTTCTATAAATGTATCAAGACATTCTCGACTCACTTTAGGCATCCATTCTGTGACTATCCGGAAACACTACGGCCGGGCGGCTTACAATTGTAAGAAGATCGCGGATTTATAACAATTTTACACAATAAAGAACATCTATCTGCAATATAAAAATGACTAGAATAAAGTTGAAGAGAATGCTACTGGAAACAGTTATATTTTCTCTACCAATACGATTATTATCCATACGAATATTTCATTTTAATAAATAATATATTCGAAACTGGAGGCACGAGGATCATTATGAAATTAATGACGTCTGTTCGCCAATATTCATCGGTGCTAAGAATAGCCATTGATGGAGCATCCTGGTGGAAAACTTCGTATAGTGCAGCTGTTTGACATCATTGCGTATTTACGTATTACATACCATACTTGTTTTTACTGCCACAGCTGATTACATTATTGACGACAACAGTACTTGCAAGTAATAAACATCGGCGAGTAAGTTTTATTTAGAAATGATGTCTATGTGAGTGTGATATGTGATTGTGTTGAAAAAAAGTTATCCTTTTCATAGTTTTATAGTAAAGTATGTATTATGAGAATCGGATTACCTACCGACTGTATATATTGTTAGATGTGATATGGTGAGAAAAGAGATATTTAGTTTAGTATAGAAATCGTAGAAAAACTAAACATTAACGTTTATTTGTAATATCACGATTAACATTTATTAAATCTTCGAACCAAACTCTCAGCCACCTTCTGGTTGTAGTAGGTAAGAAATAGTACACAATAAATAGCTTAAATACCTAGAAGTGAAACGGCTCGATAAACTTAGTATATGGGTACCTTTTGAGATAGCTATCATGAATATATATGGCATATAACAAAAAGCAAAGGAATTAAAATTGTTATTATAACATTCCATTTTAAAGTAAATGATGCATAGGAATATGCGAGTTGTACGACTGACATGATAAATATCAACTAAATATATTTATAAAGCATCGAAAACGTATTATATTCACAAATGTGAAGGTTCAAAGTATTTTTTAATTACATACTTATAAAAATACATGTCTATTCATTCACTAATCATTATTAAGTATTGTAAGATAGATGTTTATTAAAATTTTGTAGAAGAACATTTCTAAATTAACAAATTTAGACATTAAAATAATTACGATGTAGTTCAGACTTGGCGAAGGAGTCTCCTGGCAGGTTACCTTGAAAAAAATATCTTTAATAATTACATGCGTTTATAAACGTATATTTAAAAATGTTTGTATATTAGATGTACAAGCAACGCCAAACAAATTATTTTAAAAGAATTAAACACATTTTCTGGTTGCGTGTTTCCGCAGAAGTGGAAGAAAGCTCAAGTAAACATCGGCCGCCCACGCGGGGATACCAAAGGTCACGGAGCGAAACACATAGTTACTGATCAAATGAACAATAAATCCTTTGAGAATAACATTTTACGCCTACTGTAGGTACACATAAAGAGCACAGATGCTTACTTTGCTAGTGAACAATCTTTTAAATGTTACGAAAAGGGTAGACAGTACGGCGCTGTGGGTTGATATGAGGGCGGGTTTCTATATAGAACAATATTTTGACCAACGACCTTTAACAGATTTATCAATGCGAGACGTAGTATATCCACTTATACACAATTCTTAAACAATTTCTTAATAACTTAACAATTTCAACTAACCACAAAAATAGTCACATAAGGTAAAATAAAAACTACAAGCATTCGTTGATGAAGATTCTAAATTGCTTCCAAATCAAAATGTTTGTTGTACAAACAAAACGAATGCTTCTGAACGTGCAAAAAAGGGATTCAATTTCACAGTCGACTGCCGACAAACAATGTTTATTTCCTGAGAGGAGTTCTACAAAAAGCACACGACTTTACGGAAAAATAGCAAAGAAGACAAAGATTTGTCAATACCTTAACATCAGCTCGAGGCATATGTAATATAGTTAGGAACAAAAGTTCTCGCTAACATCAAGATTAGACCGAAAAGGCACCATTCTCTAATTATAAATGTAATGAAGACTCGTTGAGACAATTACTACCCTTACCTACTAATACAATGTTTCTTTCCTTCTCGAATATTAGGGAATATGCATGACATTAAAGATATTGTATTGATTAGGTACCGGTTTCCCTCTACTCACGTCTTCTTTAATTTAATCAAGAAACTAAACCAGTGTTCAAGCGATACGGGCGCGTTGGCGTTTGTTCATAAGACGCTAGAATAATGATAAATTTTTACTATAATAATTTAAGCTGCTATAATAACAAATTAAAAAAGAGAAAACATGATTAATTTTAATTGCTGTGCAAAATACTAACCGGCATTTTGGTCACGTGTCGACTCTTTATGGCAGCCTCTACAAGTCAAGAGTGAATTAGTATTTTCTAGGCAAATATGCCCCACCGTTCGACCGCGGCGTCGCTTTCCATTAGGCGAGATCGCGGTGAAATGCTTGTCTTTAATACATAAAAACTATATCTGGTGAGATATTGGACAAAATAAGTATTTGCCTAATAAAGTGCATAAAAAACATTGACACTGAAAACATATAGCATTCCATTTACAGAGCGTTAGTGTAAAAATAGATTTTTTTTGTTCTAGATATACTTCTGGCCTCGTAAAAGTAGACAAGTTTTTATAGTTTTCAATTGGATAGAATCGGGTCGAATACGGAAGGCGGGTACGGAAAATGGAAGTGCGGCTCTACCAAGGTCCAATGCGTTTTTTTATTTACTTTTTGTGGTAAGTCAATCAACAATCAAATACATAATAGTACCGTAATGATGTTTATTTACGTTATTGGGCTATAAGTGATTTAATAAACATTGTAATAGTATATAAAACGAGACACTCACAGTCCCTTAACTTTAATAAATATCATTATGGCATTATGTAGGTATTTGACTGTTGATTTGCTTGTGTTTAACGTATAAATCGGTAGAAAAACTACGAACACGTTACCCACATTTTGCTATATTTGGTTTAATTTGGTTACTAATTTCAGTTCACACAAAAAGATAGGTAAAATATATGTATATAGGTATTCGTGTACATACTTATATCATATATAGAATATTATGTAGACCTCGAGCGCCAGAAAATTGTATTTTATAGCTACGACTAGTTACTTACATTATAGATGCGTAAGTTTTCTCTTAACGCTCTGCAACAACTGAACGGATTTGGATGAAATTCGGAATATGCATAACTTATAGTAAAGTTTACAAAAGGTAGCCTGATCCAGGTAGTTTATATTTTTTCTTCTTGAAAACTATCGTCGGCAACAATTTTTTTTTTTACAAACGCATTCACACTCACATCCCCACACTAAGTTCAAATACTTGTATCGTGGGTGCCGGAAACATTCACATCACACACACATTACACCCAGAACCAGAAGCACAAATATCCCTTGGGAAGGAATTTGTGCTCCTGCCGGGAATCGAACCCAGGACCCACGGCGCAGCGGGCGTACACCTATCCACTGCGCCAACTAGGTCGTCAGTGGTCGTATTTATTTCTAGTGTGTCGTTTTTTGCGTCGTTTGTTTTTATTCCATATACGATATTTATGTGTGTAGTGGACAGTTCGAGCAATACCTATAACTGACAAATTTACGTATTAATTTACCAAACCCTCAAGGCTCCCTAAATATTTGTGCTAACTACTTCAGTATGTTTGAATCAATATTTCGCTAGAAATTCCAAACAATATCATTGATATCGAACAACGACACGTGCACATCAGCCAGACTGCAAAACAAGTCATTGTTGTGTTGAACAAATGGTCGGGTGTTCAGAAAACTTATAGGTACACGTACAGCGCGCGTCACTGCTACGGCTACGGGCCATTGCTCTATCGACACTACTATACATATATGTGCAGTTTCACTAAGATGCGTTATAATGCTGTCAATGTGAAAACCATATGAGTACTGACTAGAACATTCGAGATTTCTTTGCACAGCGGTCATATTACTAGATTTCATGATTGGGACAAGTGAATAAAATAATATGTATATATACTGGTTATTAGTTTCTAATCTTTTTGTTCGGAAATTTTTCCGTTACACCAGCAATATGTTGTCTATTGTTTAAGTTATCGACTCATTTATTCGATACAAAAACGAAAATATATTTTTTTAATGATTTAGTTGAGACTAACCGTGCGCTTCGGCTTCGCCCGCATTTATTAAGTTAATTAGATAGCTTTTTTTAATTATGGTAATTACTTATTAATCAAATTACCTTACATTTTACTACTCGGATACAATTCACATCACTTTAACTGCAACATTAAAATCCAATAAAAATGTCCATCAGTATAACTTTATGAACTTTCGACATAAACTTTCATCCCCCATTGCACCACCTTAATTTCTTAAATTACATATTTTTTAATATTAAATCAACTACTCGTATACCAATTGTCATCGATAAAAGTTAAAAAACAAAGAATTTTCATATAAACGTTTTCATCCCATTTAACCCTCTTAGGGGTAGAATTTCGAAAAATCCTTTCTTAGAACACCTCTACGTACTAAGACAGATGCATCATCCGAATTTCAAGTCTCTACGACCAGCAGTTTTGGCTGTGCGTTGTCTCTGAGTCAGTCAGTCAGTCAGGTAGTGAATAAGTACTTTAGGGCAAATATTCTTATAGTATTAGATTAATGGCTCGTCGACAAGGCAAGACTATAAAAATGAATCAACGTAGGTAAATAAAACTAGTCTATATACGCGTAAGTATGTGTATATAAAGATGAATCGCGTCTAGACAGACAAGCGTTTCGCAATAATAATTATTTCTGTGTGTGCGTCAATCGCGTCTTGACGCAAGCACCAGAAAAAATAACGCATCAATTGTCGCCCCGACGCGACGCAAAATATCACACCGCTAATTCAACTCGGCGCAAAATGCAACGTAGATATTAAAATTATATTTCATTTAACATTTCAATTCTAACTTATATAAACGCTTTCACTCTCACAGCTCCACACTAAGGACGGTGATTTGTGTCGTGGTTCCGAAAACAATCACATCACACTCAGAACCAGAAACACAATTTTCCCTAGGAGAGAAAACTTGTATACTCGCACCCAAGTCAACGGGCATGCAGTTCAAATATGAAGAATGTTAACACGGATATTGTAATTTTACTATATTCCTTGAAGAACAATTATAATCAAAATCCAAAATATTTTTTTTTATTAAAATATTTGCATTTTACTTATTTAAGTTATGCTTTCGGTCCCGGTTGTTTCTTGTAAGACAACATTCGTTAAGCCATGTCGGATGCCTTCAGGCGGCCTGAATAATCCTGACACTAGGACTGCCTTAACGACAAACAAGCATTATACTTATTATCTAATACTTTATATTGTTAAATTATCTAATAAATTATACTTATTATCTAATCCTAAAGATTCTATATTATATAGATAAACACAAGAGACAAACAAACCTAAGTATACTTAATCGACAACCAAAGAGTAAGTTTTAAATTCAACTGAATATTGATTTAGTTTGACCCCATATAAGCAAGTGATTTTATGTTACCGGCGTACTTGAATATTTCAATGGTTATTTTTGTTTGAGAATAACTTAACAATTACAAACATATAAAATTTAATCAAGATCGCATGAAGGGCAAGGGTTCTATCTGCGTCGGTTTTTAGGTACTTAAATGTTTTAAGCTGACATACACAATACATTTTGATAAGACTTACCAATATCTTATCCAGGCGTATAGAGTAAAGATTAGAAATGATGATGAAGTCATATTAGGTAAGGTGATATGCACACATACAAGCCTTTCAGTTCGAAACATGATAAATAGATTCATTAGCCCACAAAGATATCATCGTCTTAATCAGACCTGCAGTTGTAGCTACTACATCACAAAACACATAATTATAATATGAAAAAACACACGCGGAAAATGTTAACAGCTCACGTTGAATAAAAGTTTTAATAGCTGGCTTTTATTAATCAACTCAACGATTTTATAAGCTTATAATATAATCTTGTGTCCATAAATGCAAATTAAGAATGCTTATCTAAAATTATAGCTCTGCTAATATTATTCGGCTTTGAATGTAAGCCGTACAATCATAAAAAATTAAAAGCCGTTAAAAATGTTCAAAATCTTAATAAGGATCACAGCCTTCATATCACGAAACTGTCCTGAGATAAATTTGATCAAAATCATAGCCTCGCAATTAAGAATTTATTTTATTAGATATTGGATTCCTTTCTCTTTTTTAATTTTATTCACGGCGACAATGCAGTTAGCGACACAAGGCATAAATAAATCTTATACAACATTGTGGAAAAGTACCAAATGGAACATCAAAGCATAACATTACATTTGCAACAAAATATCATTATATCCTACTAAGAAGATTAAACAATTCTACTGAGATAAATAAGTAATTCGAAATACTAACGACTGAATTAGATTAACTAAAATATTAGGGAAGATAACATATACTCCAAGAACAACTCTGATGAGCAATGGTTACTTTTTACTGTAAGAAATGGTCAACAGTTTCTATCAAGGGTGACAACCAACAACTAGACATGGGCATTCGGGACCACTACTTCAGAAACAGTGATGGTCGAGTAATTTGACTACTTTATAAACTTATCATTAGAAAGAACGCACTACGAATTTTAATTATAATAAATGAATATTCAAAATACACATGTGATGTAGATACTGTTAGCAACTATGTTTAGCTCCAGGCAGCAAGCCTAATGCAGAACACGAGCTAGCAACAGCAATAATTAAGTTTGTTTTTGTTAGAAATAAGTGTAAAAACATAATCAATATACCTACTTAACAGATAAGCTAACTTAATAGATAGCTTTTCATTACGGATACAGGTCGACAAAAACAAAAGTTTTGGTATAGACAAGAAACGCCATAACTTTGAGATTGCGATTTCCGTTCGTTTCGACGACCCAGTGGACAGGTGTCCGCCCTCTGCGCCGTGGGTACTGGTTCGATTTCTGTCAGGAGCGCAAAATCCTTCCCAAGGGATATTTGTGCTTCTGGTTCTGGGTGTAATGTGTGTGTGATGTGAATGTTTCCGGCACCCACGATACAAGTTTTTGAACTTGGTGTGGGGCTGTAAGTGTGAATGTTTGTTTTATGATCGTTGATCAACATATAAAGTGCTAAATAAAAATGCTTCAAATTAAAATATTTTAAGCAAATTGCAAGCGTCTCTATTGGTTTATATAAGTTTCATAGAGATTCATAAAAACCAGTAGTGCCGGATGCAGTTTGCTATCTGCGGTCGATCTCGGACTTGAACCTTTAGTGACCAAAATATTATGATGTATGGTCTTATAGTCTGTGTCACTGATAAATATTTTATAAGTAACATCCCCAGTTCACGTGATAAATATCGTATTATATTGTAATCTAAAGTTTCAGACACGCATAAATTAACGGAATGTGAAATCGTTTTCTTTTTATTATATTGAAAATATGTTTTGGTTTGTATCACACAAATACGATAAATATTATCAAAAATAAGTTTGTGTATAAGTATATTTATTTTCTCTTCACGCTGTAACGGCTGAACAGATTTAGAATGTACATAGATTATACCTAGGATTAACACATAGGCTACTTTTAAACTTGATTCAAGCGGGAGAAGCTGGGAGCACGACTCGTTCTACATAATAGGTAAATTACCAGTAAACGAAGGCTGGCTTCAATGTATTTATTTCCTCAAACTATTTATTTTATTGTTTCATCACGTTTCTATTCTAGGTATACGCGCCTCCAGACCTTGAGTTGGTTCAGGAAATACGCAACAGGTGTCATCCACACCGTAATCATGAAAGTAGAGTGCGTACGTTTTTTTCCGAGAAATACGGGGATGCTCGCCAATGTGGAGAATAAACGGCCGAGGTGCTTTTGTTCATTGCAAAGATAATAATACAACATAATAAGCTTTGTTTCAGACACAAAATACATAGTTTAATTCAACACCCTCTAAAAATAATAATACACATTTCTTGTTACATATAAATGTGTTCCAATTTACCTATTATTTTTCAAAAACCAGCCTACCTATTATCATAAAAATATACCTAACAACACATACGGTAAGTAGTAGCAATGTACAAGTAAATATTTTTTACTATATATCAAACATTGGATGTTGAAGGCACACATACGACGAGGTTTATGTAAGAGTCGCACTATTGACTCTATTAATATAGATAATAACAATCGAAATAGGTGGGTATGTATATAAGATGCGATAACAGTCGATGCATATTGCGATATGATATTATATAGTCTTATCTCATAAGATAGAGTTTTAACATGTGAGTGTATGATAAGCTGATATAATATATATAGAGTTTTTATACTATCATGGTAATTTACAGTTTATTATTTTCCGGAACTTAGAACAAATAAAATGCATGATCAATTCCGATAAAGATTAAGCAAAGAAATGTATGATCTAATATAAAATATATACAAAAAACAACAATATAATAATCCAGGACAGAGGCGGTAATTAAAAATATATATTTTAGGATTAAAACAATTATAACACAAAGAAAGTAAAGATAAAGTAAATTATCAAGGTCTAGAAAAACCTATGTTAGAGGACTTTTAAATATTTATTAATAAAAAGCTAGCGATGACATGACTTAAGTAATTAATTGGTGACAATATCAAGAAGAGAAAATGATAACAGAGCGAGCGCGGACACGGGGAGCACACATGCATATCAGAATATCCATTACGACGTAAACGAGCACGCACACAATGTAAGAATACAAAAATAGCATCGCGCCGATAGCGCAAATACACCAACACACGCCCACACGATGTACGTGAACTGTAATAAAAACATACATGCATAGATACTGTGCGCTATGGACAAGATACAAATTGAAATGGAATAATACAAGCTCTGGTTATGATGCGGATCGACCAAACTGTTCGCCTCTCTTCTTGTCTGATCTTAAGGAACGCGAAAAAAGTAGCGATCAAAGAGAAAGCTGATTTCGAAAACGAGCCCCGAGGTTAATTGCGTACGACGACGAAAAAAACTAATCCTAAAACGAAAGATAAGCAAATGTTTTGCAGCGGTGGAAGTTTTAGCCGGGTCAGTACCAGTTCCGTCTAGTTCCAATTATAGGTCCGAGCAAGTAAGTCGTGCAGCAAATCGAAGAATGTGGATCAACGACGATGGAATGTCAAAGCGGACTCACCTAAATTTATGACATACATGGCCTGGGAGCGCTCGAGCCTCCTCGCGTGCTCCACGGCCTGATAAAGTCCTCCGGAATCCACTTTGATGCACTTCTAGATCTACACAAAAACAAGATTCACTGCGCAAAGCGCAAACATCTTATGTAGGCACTGGCACTGGCCGCAAAACGGCACCGTCAACTGGTGTGACACTCGATGGAGCGACAGGTGATCTCGGATCGCGGTCGGACACTGACTGAGGCGCGGGCGTCGGGCGGCGCGCGGCGAGGCGAGGCCCGCGGCCGGCGCGGCGGCGCAGCGACGCCAGCGCCGCGCCGCGCGCCGCACCCGCTGACAAAGCGCTCGCCATTCGCTAAACGACTCGAAACTTGGCAATGTTCTTTATACAAAAACACACCAGACTCCGAGAAATGCAGGTTTCCAAGAAACGACGCTTACGGAATACTGAGAATTTTAAAATAAATTATAACCGATGACATCAATGCTCGCTGTTTATGTTTTTGTTATTCAAAAACAGAACTTGAGTCGACGTTAAGTTAAATGTACCTGACTACCTCACAACTAAAAATCAAAAACTACACATTAATAATAATTATTATTATTCAAATGAAATAATTGACATCGAACGACTTAACTTTGGACCGACATCAATCACAATTGATTAGACCAAAGTGATTGATGTAGGTCGGATGGATAAGAGACTTTCGGATCAAATTGAAGGAACTATCACAAATCTTAAAGTAATACAGCTAATGTTGTCATGATAACTGGCACATTGACGCAAATGTTGCGCACTGTCCTAACAAATGGAGTACCTACTAACAGGAAAATATCAATACTGACTATAGCAATTGTGACGCAACCTGTTGCATTGTAGAGCAGGATCAAAGTTACAAGCGCAAGAGCGGATAGAGTATAGAATACTGGTTGAAGACAAAGCACTGCGTTAGACACTTTGAAATTTGCGCTAACTAGTTTTGTATTTTAGTACTATAAATAGACCACAAGTGACACTCAATGTCAGCTTTAAACCAGATTGATCCACTACCAACAGCTATATATGATTTGATAAGCTTTATCTCTGTCGCAGCTAGAACGTGGTTTAAAATGGTCTCATTATCATGGTTCATTTTCAGCCTAAGTTTTTAGCACGATCATAATAATCCGCATATTTGCATCTTTATAAAACACTTTAAAACAGGGTGTGGACAAAGCAAGTGTTTTACTAACAGTTGAGAACCACCAGTACTTTAGAAAGTTTTAAATCTTTAAGATTCAAATACTGAATTGAAATGTTTTATTATATTACTATTTTTTCTAATTTATATTGAGTAAACTACTTGTATTGATATGTTCACATGTTGTGAGAAAATTAACAGTTTATTAATATTATTTTAGTGCGATCTATAAAATTTTTATATATATTCATAGATAACTTCTCGTGATGATCACGAGTCTCGATCATATATAATTAAACGCAAGCAAAGCTTATAAAAACCGACTTCACCGCTTTATCTTCGGAGCCTTGATCAGATTTAATGTATTAAACACGCATTATTGACTATAACTTAAAAACGAGAGATCTTGAAGAAATTTCAATGGGACCACATGAAAAGCACCAGCATTCAAATAAAAAAATAATCATCAAAATCGGCTCACAACTAAAGAAGTTATGAGGTAGCTTTTGAAGTCGGGTAAACAAGAACATCGTCAAAGAAGTCCACAAAATTGGCATTATAGACCATATTTCAAAAACTACTGATCAGATCTTAATCAAATTTAAATGGGACCAATTAGAAAGCAACACATTTCGAATTAAAAAACACATTAAAAAAAAAACATTCGACTTGAGTACCTCCTCCTTTTATGGGAAGTCGGTAAAAATAGGTCATTTTGTTTTCCAAATACAAATCCTATTGATCTAGATTTCTAAGAATTTGTGTACCGATTTATTGAATCGATTTGCATATTTAACATAGAATGACAAACTAATATTTATTTATTTAGAAAGCGAGATTGTTAGTTAAATTCATATTCGATTTCTGCCATAATCATGTGTCAGAGAAAATAGTTCAAAATAGTATCTAACCTCAAATGAAATCAATATTCGCCATAATTTTAATTGCTTCTCAAGATATATTTAATACGTAAATAATATAATAATAGTTTGTTATAATAATACACAATATTTATTAAGTTAATAGTAGCTAAAAATAGTGTAGATAAGTAAACGTTGATAACATACAAGTTAATTCAACTACCTAACTTATTGCCAATTACAGTTTGTACTCGTATCTTCAAATAACTACAGATTTCATTCAAGGTTGGCATTACTTGGACAGATAAATTTATTGGTTTGATAACTAACTGACCGTATGTACAAGATTGAAAAAATAGCTCTAAGTGATTTGCGTTTCACAAAAAAAACATAATAATATACACAATCATTATTAACACTCGTGGTAACGTAGTTGCACAATATTAAAGCAAGCTTAATTATGGTTTCGAAGAGCTCTTCTGCTTATATAAACTAAGACAAACAAATTTCGAGTAATTTTAGTAAACATATTATTTTTTTAATTATAAGTTTTTAATGCTAAACTTACACTGAGACAATATATAAATTAATGTTATTTTAAAATATCTTAACATTAAAAAACATACAGTAAGTATAAAAGCTTATTAAAATTAATGTTATAATAACGAAATCCGAAACTTATAAAATCATAGATCCGAAAGCTTTCATAATATGAGGTTGAAGATAATTTTATTTTCTCATAAAAACATATTCACTTAAATGAGAAGAATTAACATTAAATTTTTTTATGCAGAATAGGCACGCACTTGACCACTATCTCACCTAATCGAAAGTGACTTATACATGCATAAACAAAACTAGTAGATATTTTATTATTTATATTATACTTGAAGGTAGTTTTGAATACAACGAAGAATATTGGTTCAGTGCGAAATTTTTAATTATAATAACGAGTGTGACAACTAACAATGAGTTTTACAGCAAGAATTCCACCAATCTAGTTTGGTTCCTTTTTTGCCCGTGTTACTACCAGTCTTACTACCAGTAGTAACACGGGAAATTAAAACTTCCTCTTGCAGGTTATTCATATACAATGTATAGAAAAAAAAAATAGATGGACTGTGCGACGTCCTAGGTATCGGATGTCATAACATGGGTCCAGGCGACTCTGAATCATACGGTTGTTAATAAACCTGAGGCGCAGAAGTGGACGTCACTCGAAAAAACGGTGACACATTCCTCGACCTCGACAAAGAGTTGCCAAAATACAAATAACAGTTAAATCGTTCACAACTGTCGACACTGTCACCACCCGTTAAACGAGAATTTTTATGTAGGAGTATCGAATTCAATGGTAAAACATACATAATTTGATACATATTCTCCTTTCTTCCACACACGTTAGATATAGGGATATATAGAGATCAAAGGGTTACATATTTTATGTTAAGGTGTTATATCTAAGATCGTATGTACAGTTATGTATAATATAATATTTGTTTGTGTTAGTTAGTTCAATATAAAGATATTCTATTCGTGTTATGAATATGTTGCATGCCATTTTGCCAGTTGATCTATAATCTTTTTGACATCTTATATCTCTCTCTGTATATAAATGCCAATGAATACCAACTACCTCTACCATTAGCTAAATAGCTCCACCCAATTTTTACGATGCTAAATATATTAGATTTTGAATAGTAATTAATATTTAATGCTACCATTAACGCATATTTACATTAAATTAGAGTTTAGTAAGTCTAGACCGATCATAAAATAACAACTTGAGTGGATACGGGTGATAGTGGCACATATCAACAAACAAGCTAATACCATGTCGCCGATGCCCAGGCGCCGGCTTTCTTCACATCCGTAACAACTGGGTGATCAACCTTGTCTAGACACAAAACTGACTAATCCCAAACCCTGACTATTTATATTAACTGTCTCACCAGCTCTAGTTAATTTACATTAAATTCGCTAAAATGAACAGGACAGACAGATGGACCGACTCCTGTGAGTGTGTGGCGTGTGTAAACGCTGATGTTGATGAAACACATCATTGAAAAAAGAATACGCGTATAATCTTAGTTGGATGGACACTTGGACAGTAACATACACATGAAATCAATAATATAATAATAAAACATGTATTGTTTGTAGCAATTAGTAGCAATCGAGCCATTCAAATGAGAATGTTGTAGAAGGTGATGTCATAGATATTCATGTGGATTTGATCAGCTGTTGTTAAAAGTTAATATGAATGTAATATGCACTATGATAATATTTTGACGAGCAAATCTAATAATAAATAAAATAAAAAAGTATTTATTGCCAGACACCAGAAACATTTTTTCTTATATTCTACAATATAATATAACGAAAAACAATTAAATTTTACAGATAAATAAGATACAGTTATAAAATAGACATACACATCTACGATAGCACTGTTTGTTCGAATGTTTTACAGAATCATGCGTGAAGAATGTAAATGCTATTGGCAAGTGTCTCAAAACAAGCAGCTGTAAAAAACTGCACATATGACGAACTAAATGTATCTACTCCTACAAATTACAAATGGAATAATAAAAAAATTTTTAGATACGTCAACTGCTTCAGTGTTATCAAAAATATATAAAAATTGGTTTCGATTCTTAAGTTTTCCATGTTCAAGAAGTTGCGAGAAGCTGGCGAGACGGAAGTCTCAGCACTATGGCCACACGAATATTTTTATTTAACTTTACAATCTGCAATCGTCAACACATTCTTTGAATAATGTGGAGGTATATCGGATTCTATATTGATTATAGACGCCAATATACCTACAGCTACACAGTATGCAAGATGACGAATATCGTTTTATATAATATAATAGACTATCCATTGAGATAGAACGATATTAATGTCAATGTAATCTACTTCTTTTTAACATCAAAACGACGTTAATGTCAATTCTACAAACTCTTCTTAGACTTGTTTATAACATAAATCACTTGAAAGGGTCATAAAATACGCCCGATTGAAAGTTTATTATTCCGTTTCATAACGAACAAAACAATATTATCTCATATTTATTATCGGATTTAACGAGCACCCCGTCGCCAAACTATCACCGGTTATATTTACCCTTCGGCGATGGCGACGGCGTCGGTGACGGTGCTACCTCGGAGGCGCCGCTCTGTCACCTCCTTACTCACGAGTCTTCTCATCCACCACGGGCTGACAGCGGCGCCTGTCCGTTGTTAAAATAGACGTATTACGGCATTAACTACCAGTCCGACAAACGATTAATAATACAGCTCATAATCTCCGCTTTGGTCGATATGATATATCTAAGAATATAATCAGGACCTACGAGTAACTGCTACGAGTAAGTGGTTATTTCAATTTCGGTTAGTTTAGATAAATCCATTTTTATAACGATAACGTATTATGAGCAAATTCCAAATAGGTATCTAAGTAATCAAAAGCATTTAAAATCCGTTAGTTGCATTATTAACTAAGTAATATAGAATTGGACGTATGTTTATTATTATGGAAGTAATTTGTTTACGCATTGGAGAGATCTTAGTTTAGAAGTTATTTAACATCATCCTGCTTGCGTTGCATCTACTGTTAGAAATAGGCCTATATCGCTATTCTTTGCTCAGTCTTAAGCTAATCTGAGCCATGTATATCATCTCTCGATGGATGTCTTTTTAATGGTCTGTTGCGATATGTGCTTGCTTCTATTATCACTTATTCTCGACCAGGACGAAAACATTGTAAAAAAGGCCAGGTCAAAAGTACCCGCAACCAATGAGCATGTATGAAAAAGACTTGAATGTAGGAGAAGCAAAAGTTCTGTGTCAAGATCGTAACAGGTGGAGAGATGTAGTATCTGCCTACCCCAATGGGAAAGAGGCGTGACTATATGTATGTGTGTATTTCCACTTTGTAGAACCCAACTATTAAGTTCCAATATACGTTTATTTCAATCGGCCGGGCATCGCACATCAGACTAGAATGACGATACCTAGCACTTCTCGTTCCATGTCATGTTTGTACAATTCAAGCAAGTGTAAGCGTCTACGTTACAGTTAAATAGCTGAGAGTTGATAGACACTTTAGTTGAAGCCCCCGAAATTGTTATGTGATATACAGATTTTTTTAAATAATTAAGAAGATATTTAAATTTAAATATTTATCTTCGCGGTATTTCAACTTAAGGACCAAATCCAGAACTTTAGCGCACCGTACGTAAATAAAATTATGCTTCACTGGATTATGATATCATAGAAAAATCAAAACGTTGACCTATCAAGTGAGTCAGTTGCGCGTAGGCAAGTTTGAAGAAACTATTTCGGTCGAGCTTATCAAGATTACGCCGAGAATAACCGCCGCCGGTTGGTAAACATTATCTAGGTAAATTGCTGTCATATTTGGATCAGAATGCAGGTGGGCTTCAAGGATAAATCTATTGAGAGCAAACAAGGTTCCAGGCCAAGGTTCACGGAGTAACATAAAAGGAAATCACTTGATACAAAATAGTGACGAAGCCACGTGGAGTGGTTATTCAAGATATCAAAGACTAAGAGGAAAACGATTCTTCAAACTGAGCAGAGATCACATGATCTTCCGAATTCAATTTATATGAATATCATTATAATCTTACTGAACTACCGTTGGCTAAACTGGGTGCGGGTTCAATTTTTAAGCAACGGGTATCGGGCTCGATTCCTGGTGGAAACACAAGTTTTCTCTTCTACAGAATTAATGTTTTTGGTTCTGGGTGTGATTTTGTTCGTGATGTGAATGTTTTCGCCACCCACAACACAAGTCATCGAATTTAGTGTGGGACTGTGAATGTGAAAGCGTTTATGTTTGTATTTATAGTCGAACTGTAATAATGTAAATGCGAAAGCTGGTTATCGTTATAATTTGCGTAAGTTAGACTCATGGTACCTTTGTGACAGGTTAAATTTGGTATGTATATAGCCTAGCCGAAAATATCCTATTACCCTGATAATATCGTATAATTAAGACAGTTGAAACCAATGGGTACAGTGAATAATAAATCGCTATATTACACCCAACCTAAGCCTATTTTCAAAACAAATGAGTGCGGACATGCGGACAAAAAGATCAAGAAGTTATCTTTTGCCGACATGGTGGATAAATTTAACTAATCGTAATTAAGAGACCCAATCAACGGTGACATCCAACAGGTGACATTAGGCGCCGTATGAGTCACCGCTTCTCCGGGCAATCCCACCGCGGCCAGACGGAGCCGCGTGCGTCACGTCCTAAATATACAGATAGTTCTTCCGCATGAATTGATTCATGCGCAGAGGAATAATGACATGTCAGCAGAGAGACAACTTGTTGTTTTGCCACTGAAGACGTGATTCATACTGAATTGTGACATGAGGGAAAATATTGTTGTACGGATGAGGTTTTTTCGTAGGAGCGGTATAATCTGAGAGTCTTCAAGTCTCGAGTGAATAGGTATCTTCTAGGCAAGTGAGTCTCATCTTTGGCCGCATCATCACTTTCCATCAGGTGAGATAGTGGTCAAATGGTTGGCTATTCTGTATAAAAAAAGGAGCTGATTTATAAAGAGAGGAATAGTGAAATGTCACGAAGAAAGAGATGTTGTTTTCGAATGATTAACACGTACTCTAATTAAGAGAACAAAATAGAGATAAGATTTTTATTTTGTTTTAGAAGTGTGCAAGTGATTGATACTAAAAAGTGTCGTCATAAGCCATGATGAGGCGGCCAAGAAGCGATTAACAAGCTGGAAAGTTCTTACCCGTTCTCGTCCCCTAGGAGATCCAGTTCCCATTCAAGATCTAGCGTGTTTACCGACATCGACGACTTCATAAACTACAAAAAGGTAATATAATCGTTAAACAAGAAACTGTTACGAATATAACAAATTCAAATAGTTGGGAAAAAAGGTACCACTTTTATATCTGCAATAGTGAGTAATTGTACCAAGAGGAAATAATAACACGACTCATTGAAATAACTACTACCTACTAGCGGTTGAATGTCATGGGGGGCAGTCCCCAGGTGGACTCGAAGAGTTCTGCCACTACAACTGTTACTACTTCTACTTTTTAGTTACCTACTACTTTGTTTGTGATTTTAATTTTAAATAAATACTTTTTGTTAGAATGAATATTTTGCAACAAGCATTTTCGCGGTAAGTGCTTAATATGTATTGTTAAGTCTGTAAATGTGCGCAGTTCTTTTTACCACATTAAGGTCAATGTATGACTGTATTAGTGACGGTGGCATCATTGCCTCGGTTGGTGTTGAGAATGTTAAGGCGTTATAGGAATTAAGAGTTGCGGTTTTTAATAACTATTAAATACCTACAGCTTGCGCTTATTTCTCATACTCCTGATACTACGGAGCAATTACTTTTCTTCCCTACATTAATGTTGGTTTTTATTCATATATAACTTTATTAACATTAATCGTTAAAGTCATTTAGTTATTAAAAGTGGGACGATACGGTATGCTCTAACATCAACTCAGTAAACAAAAACTGAACCAGTTTCATCTACAAGGCGAAGACATTTCATAACAATTTGTGTTTGGTTCTTGAGTTATTTGTACAACTTGTTAAAGACCAGGACGACAAAGTAATCCGATTGTGTCTGAGGTAAATTGTGGGCATTGCACCTAATTTATGCGGTCCACGTCGTAGTCACAAATCTTCTCACTTTTAATAACATCGTCGTTTAATGGTAATCGCTCATTACATGGTTATACCATCGCCTGACGCTTAACACTGTTCCATCGCCAGAACCTACTTCAATTTCCAGAAACCGTGTCCAATTGGGGTCGAAATAAGTACAAAATAATATGCTACGTTCTAATTGCGTGGCAGCACGCGACGCGTCACACGCCATTTCGCGCGAGTGTGCACCGTCATCGATGACGTCATTGGCTGACCTTTCGGGACTGTGGGTTTATGAGGTTGTGATTGGGATTGCGTCAGGTCATGTTAACCGGGATCAATTCCTGACACTTCTTTCGATAAGTTTGTGTTTCTGGTCAGGGTTGTTTCGGGGCTATCTGGCGACTACATAATATAGATATACAAGGGTAGGTCAAAAAGTTCGCAGAATGGAGGTTAGAGGCAGGAATATTTTCGTATAAATAGGACTAGTTTTTGACTCAACTTTACTATAAATATTAAATTTTAGCCTAATTGAGTCACTCGTGCACTCAACAATGCAGAAAATTGGGTTTCGCGCTGTCAAAAAGTTCCTCATCTGGCAACTTCATAATATAGATATACGAGTACCTAGATTAATATAATTCCTGTATTAGTAATTTAAGTGTTTAAAAAAATATGCCCCGTTGGTTTTTTGCCAGGTTCTTCTCGAGACGGCTGTAATTTTGCGAATCTGGCAGTAGAGTCATTTCACACTTCACAACTTTCATGAGTGCCTCTTTGGGGCCCATCTCAATAATGATTTTGAATTTTGAGTTGTGATTGCGTGAGCTGTATATTTCCAGTATCGTTGTAGGCACCCGAGATAATCAAACTTAGTGCGAGATTGTGGCAAATTCTTACCATTGCCATTTTCGTTTCTCCATAAACCTAAGATATAAAAAAAACATCCATAATGGTAGTCGATGTCGCCAACAGCTGTCTTTTAGGGATCACACACAATGTTTAGTGTTTATAAATTAATAAAAAAATAAACATAGCAAGACAATAATTGAAAACTTCCAAATGAAGTTGATGTTTTAGAATGGAAGATACTTAAATATGCTTAAATCCTTAACTTTCTACCTGTACAATGGGTAATTCGTAAAGTACAAGAAAGTCTTGGGAAATAATTCCAACCATTGAAACCAAATACATATAAACGTAAATATTTCGTTTGGCTAAATGAACTGCCCGTTGGCTTAGTCGGGTAAACGTAGCAGGGGTAACACAAGTTTTCTTCCCAAGGAAAATGTGTGTTTCTGGTTCTCGTTGTAATTGTGTGTGTGATGTGAATGTTTCCGGCACCCACGACACAAGGCATCGAACTTAGTGTGGGGCCGTGAGTGTAAAAGCGTTTGTTATGTAAATAATGGTAGAACAGTTAACTTTAAACTAAATACAAAGGCCATATTTGTAAATTCAAATAATATAATAAATGTGAAAAAAAAATTTTTTTTACTGTCTGGACCGATTTGGGTGAAACATTATGGTCCGTAGATAGACTAGACCCCGAAATAAGACATAGGCTTGTTTCAGATTCCTAACTATCGTGGATAAACCCACGAGTCTCAGCTAGGGACTTCAAGTGACGATGCTTTTATAGTAGAATACAGTCGACGAGCTGTGACTACAGCCGGACCGTTGGAATAATACTAATGATGTAAATGGAAAATTATTGCATATTTCTGTTATAGTCATCAAAAATATGGAAATTTTATACATACACCATAACTATGGGGAATAAGATCAAGTCATTTTGAACTCCGAAACATTATTCCAATGCTTTATGATCCAATAACGGCGAGTATGGTGTGAATATTACCGGCACACACAACAAGGTCGAACTTAGTGTTGGGCTGTGAGTGAGAAAGCGTTTATGTTTAAGTTACTTCCTGTGCCCTGCGACTTTGCCCGTAATTCAGAATAAAGCCCTACAAATGATAGTACAGTCTTATTGTTACTTAATTTGTATCAAAAACAACTGGTACACATTTTAATTGAACCTACATAAATTGGAACGCGGTCTAAATACATAACACAAGTGGCAAATCAAAATTTTGAAAACTCCCCCATCGCTCTATATAGAAAGCGGCTGCTCCTATTTTCACTATTTTACTAACAAACAAAATATATAATATGTATCAAAATCGGGCATTTTGGAGCTACCGTGCCACATACAGACACACAGATACACATAATCACCCGTTTAACTTATAACACCCCTATTTTTGCGTCGGAGGTTAAAAATAAAATAGCGAAATAATAAAGTAGGATAGTCTTTTTTTGTCCATTATCTGCGTGGTTGTTCCCTGAACTATATAATCAGGGAGTCTTTGAGGTATATATAAATAAGTATATTTTTGGCAAGCATACTGTCTTCAAACGCATCATCGCTTTCCATCAGATGAAATAGTAGTAAAATGATTGCTTATCCTATATAACAAAAATACAAAGCAATCTATAGGATAGTCAATTTACTCAAGAGTGATTTCTTTCAAACAATTCAAACTATCTAGGACCTAAATTCTAGGCTAACAAAGTCTAAAACTAATTAAGTCTAACGTAAAAACTATAGTGGCATAGTCACATGATGCCAGTATCGAGAACAATGATATCATTTTAACCATGATTTATTACTATAATGTACTACGTACAACTTAATTTTACATGTAAACATTACTTTACCAAAGACAACATGGAATGATGTTGTATATTAATAACATACGGAACGTATGTAATTATTTATTATTACACATAATAAAGCAGGAAAGCGAGACGTTAGCCTCACGGTAAGTGTCATGACCGTGTACAACGTCTGCATTACTACCTGAGTCCTAGAACTTTAGAGTGTCGAAGACAACTTTCTAATAATGATCAGCTATTATATATATGTTTATATATTAATCAATGAGTTAATTTTTGACAAGTGAAAGCTCAAAATAATATAAAACATTTTGTATTTAATCGGCTATTAATTGTTTTGAATTTGACTTGACTCTACATTAAATATTCCAACAGTAAAACTTCCCTCATGGTGAAACATTGTTGTGGTAATAAGTTCCTACAAACGACGTCTTCACGCGCGCTTGCTAAAACAACAAAACGTGATTTTTGAAATTATCTCAAAATCGTTATCATTAGATGATTCCAAATATAAAGATTTTGAGATACTCAGGCGTAACACACTCACATACACACGGCTGAGTAAGTAGGAACAATGGGTGCCAGGCTAGCTGCCAACCTTCGCGCATGACCCAGCGATTTTACCAGTTTTACTCTACTGTTATTGGGCAAACTGTTGTCTATTTTTGGATGGCCTTGGCTTTTCACTTATGTAGATACTTGTGGAAATCACCGAATCGCCAGAACTTTTACGTTCTACGACTTCATTCGAAGCATTGATATAGGGCATTGAATCTATCTATCTCAAGAATATATTGGTTGAAGATATATCATGGACTCGGCTAGTAGCAATATATTAAATATAGGTAGGTATTGTCAATTTAATAATATGTAATCTAAAAAGATATTCAAATTAAAACTCTACAGTTAAGACCGCTGCGATAAACAAATATGTTCTTCTACTACAAATATAAATTGCTAATGAATGGTTCTATGTAAACATATGAAAGGACGATAAAATAAGACGCCTTCGACCTGCAAGATAAAACAAACATGCATCTGTAGCACTTAAAATAAGCTAAAAAAAGCGATATAGATTTTTACCTTTAGTAGTTACAGTTGTTGGTTTAACCGACATCGTATTAAAGTCTTTCACAAACACTCAAAGTACATTAAACCGACTCTAATCACGTGACTTTCACTTTATTTCAGCTACATAGCCATTAACTGCAGCCGCGTCACAACGAGGTATTATTTTAATAATAGTGCATAAAATAGTTAACTACTCCAGCGACCGCATAATGTTTGCAAACTCGGCAAAATCTAGGCCACTTGTGTCGAAAACAAACCGCCGCGTATCGAAGCGAACTATACTCTCAGCGGCTGCGATAAAAACCACGATCAAACAGAGTCAAATGACAAGTGGGAAGCAGGAGAACACCCCAAGAGATGGCTGGAGCGGCGCGAGACGATCGCTCCACGAGCCCGACCGGAGCGAACTGCCGCGAAACCGCAGGGTGGCGCGGGGTGCGCCCAGGAAGCACAGCCTCCGACCAACAACAATTATATAAGTGTTAGAGGGTTGAAGTTATTTTTAGCTCCAAAGCCGTCCGTAACTGGTTCCAAAGCAAAGCAATATTATGCTATCGGCTTAGTATAAATAACTGACGTTCGCTGCAGTGGGAGTGCTTGAGTATTTGCAACGTTTCTATTTGTGGAACCCTTAATGCTGTTTCGCTAGTTTCGCAAGTTAATAGTGGCTTGTGGCCGGTGTTATGGGGACGGCTCGCTTGAACCAGATCGCGGTTTGGTGCACACTTTGCACTCATCTCGAAGCCATTGAGGCAATTAGCTGACAAGTTCTAGCGGGGGCTCCATCGAAATATTGATATACATATTTCAATGGTGAGCTCTTCAGTGCAAAGCGGAAATTTTTGAATGATTAAGCACAGTAGAACTCTTTTTATTAAAACGCTCTCGACAAAAGGAATGCTTTTTGGATTCATCATCTCGTCTACATCCTAGCATAAAGTTCAAAGAATAGTCCCTGGGCAAATATTCGTATTACATTTCAAACTCAAACCAGAAACACAAACACTGTAGGTGTAAGTAAGTCTATCTTTACTAATGCTACTTTTGGCCTAGGTAGAGTACTGTTCTGTAGAGCTAGCAGTACAAAAGGAGCGACACTTGCTTGTAGCTCCCACGCAAGTAAAATCTCCCACTCGTTAAATATAGCGCGCCCACAAGTCTTATGTACGAGTAATATTCGAAACCCTATGGAATACCTCCACCCCCCTCCCCCCCCCCCCCCCCCCACAAACGTTAATAAAATGTACTTACAAATATCAAATTAACCCGTTTTACAATGATTCGATAACTGCCACACTTAACTTAATTAAAGAACCTACAGGTTGAAGAATAGTTAAAGGTACTTCTTAAGGAAAATATTTATTTACTCGCCCGCGGTTTTACCTGCGTAAGTCCCGGACCCGCGGGAATTCCGGGATAAAAAGTAGCCTAAGTGTTAATCCAGGTATCAGCTACCTCCATACCAATTAGGTTAGGCCTTAGAAGATCAAAATTTGCTGAATCAATGATGGTGTCACATTTATCTGTCATTGATGATTATGTCTTGTGAGGTTAATGTTTATATACTGCGTGGACCATAAAACATTTACTAGCAAATTAAACCATAAAGGTATGCATTGGACTGCTCTTGATTTGTTAGAATCATATGTATCGGGTAGGCAACAAAAAACAGGCGTTAATGGTGTGACATCTGACGGGTCTACAGTTAAAATTGGCATGCCTAAAGTTTCAACATTAGGACCCTTCCTATTTTTAGTATATATAAATGATTTACCTTATATGACAACTACGCCACTATTAGATATTCTATTGTTTGCTAATGACACGTCACTTGTTTTTAAAATTAATAGGAAAGACGTGGAATTAAATGAAGTAAATTATGAATTAGGTCTAGTCTGGAAATGTGCTCATAACTTATTGTTAAATGCTTGAAAAACCAAATATGTCAAGATTTCTACACTTGTAAGCAACAAATTAGATCTTGTAAAGAAAACTTTTTCTTAGGTGGGACTATAGACTCAAAGCTGCAGTGGGGTCGCGGATTAAGATTAAGCAAAACGAATAAATCTTTTATGGCAAATGGGGTTCGATTTTACAATAAAATTCCTAAAATTGTAACTGAATTACCACTGGGAAAGTTCAAATCGGTAATAAAACGGGCATTAATTAAAAAAGCTCGCTATAAAGCGATTGACTACATTAATGACAAGGATGCATGGACGCAAACTGCATAAGCGCTTTCTAGCGACTACATAATACAAATATACCTAGGTTAAATAATTTATGTAATAGTATTTAAGTTTTTTATTTAAATCAGTGATAAAAATGCGCCGCCGAGATTCTTGCCATGTTCTTTTCGAGATGGCTGTAATTTTGCGAATCTGGCAGTAGAGTCATTAACTTTCATGAGTGCCTCTTTGGGGCCCATGTGAATAAACTATTTGTGACCAAATTTTATTGGATAGTTTAACTCAACTGATCTAAGTAGACTATCTGCTTACCAAATTTCATCCGGATCCATTAAGTCGTTACAGAAATACCTCGTAAAAACAGACGTATACTTACTCTCTCACACACAAAGATTCCAATTTATAATAATAGTGTGATTTAATAATCTCATCATACTTGGTATCTTAATACGATCTGTGGATCCGTCACTCTTACATATTGCTTCTCTCGTAAGTGCTTGCGCCAATAACAAAATAATATAGTCCAAAACTTTTCCAATATTGGATTATGTGCACGCTTATTTGTGTGTACATAGGGCAAAAGATGAACTTTTCTAGTGTGCGTTAGCCATATTCGAAACTACGATATTTAGCCAAGTAGTCTAGTAATAGTAGAAAATGCTCAAAGAAGTATCGGAGCTGATAAAATCTGATCCGAAAGTGATTTTGATAAAAACTAAAAGTGCATCATTTGCGTCCTTAGGTGGTGGATCTCACCAGGCAGGAAGCCAATCAAATACCTCTCGGATCGCAGGCCGGAAAAATAGAACTTTTTTTTTATGCATTATAGACAAACATTTGACCACTATCTCACCTGATGGAAAGTGATGATGTGACATGTTTATCTAGAAGATACTTGTTCACACTTGACTTGAAGACTCCCAAATTATACCCCTCGGGAAACAAAGACACAGGTAATGAGTTCCACTCCTTCGCCGTACGGATGATGAACGTAGAAGCGAAACGCTTCGAGCGAACTGGAGGTATGTCATTATGGTTGACATGCCTCCAGTTCGCTCGAAGCGGTACCGGCACAAACAGCTCAATAGCAGGACCACGATAGCATGGCTGTTTCCAGTAGAAATGTCGATTTGCCAGTTTGAAATTCAGGGAAGCACTGCATATGTAACTACCGAATTACCAGTCAATCGCCTTCCCCGAATGTCGCTTTTTTTAGAGGAATTGCATATAACTAACCCAATATCTACTCCTACAATGACCCCAATACTCCGATACCCAATGCACTTTATGTCCCTTCCTCATCCCCCTCTTCACACAATATATCTCTCAATTCCGCAAACACCCCTCCCATCCCACTGGGCCTCTCCATCAAGCACATGCATCGAGAGTTAGCTGCAATATTTGACCTGGGACGGAATCAGGTCACTGGGTCGATTAGATAATTATAGCAAATATTGCACCATTAAATTTCTATTTTAGTCACAGTATATTGTATCACACACTCGTTTTAAACACAATGCTATTGCTCTAAAATGGTCACAGGAAATGTATTTACGCGATTTTTTTTATTACAAAAATATCTACGGTTTTAAAAATAATTTACTGAGTAAAATAGAGCCTTACGTATTTTGTTTTATGCAATTTAACCTCAAAATTTGTCAAGTATATATTATGTCCATCTAGTATGAGATGATACCTTGTCAAACACTCATTAACTTTTGTATTTAAAATACTATCTCAGCCTTGAGGCTTCTTCATCATAAGGATAAAAGTATTATACAGGGTGACTTTTTCAAGTGGGGGTGGAAGGCCGAATCCGAAACTACGAGGAAAAGAAGTTAATGCGAAAATATCAAAGAAGTCTCGAAAATTTAATGTCAATCATTAGATCTTGGAAATCAATCGTGTAGTTGTGATATGAAAGTTTTCTTCCGTGGCCGGCAAACAAGTCATCTAACTTAGAGAGGAGCGTGTAAAAGCTTGAAGTGTTTTCACTGTTTCATTGTGAACTCCATTCAATTTCAATTTATTTATTTCAATTAAAACGGCAAACACCATCCATGCACTATCTCTCGTCATAATCACTTATATTATTATTTCGACAGCTGTCCTTGAGAGCCATTCTAGGTAGCACGCTAGACCTAGATCCTCGACTACGTCATCAAGTACCATCAGGTGAAATAGTTGTCTAACGATCATGTAAGAGATATAAATGAGACTGTACCCACTGTAAACTAGCTATTATCTTTCTTAAAGAGACTTTCACAACCAGCCTAAGAGTCTAAAGAGTTATTTGTATTAATAAATCATTACACAATGTACTACTTTAGCTCAGATAATATAACTGAACACATTTTTAAGAACCTCGAAATATATATATATATTTATATTATGCACTCAATCGTTTGACTTTAGCAAAGGTCTAGACTGCCAACCTATACAAAGCCAGCAACAAATGCTTACATAATTTAAATTACCATTAACATAATAACAATCATATATTATAAAGCACCATGGCAACAAAGGGAACCTCAAACTGGAACATACACATGGGCTTTCAAATTCATCAAAGCAGAACGTTACATCAATCCGCCGAAAACAACGCTCAAAGTTTCAGCTGAAACACTCTAAATTGTGAACATAATTTAGCGAATTTCACCCCGGCAGCAGTTCCGAGAAACCGGCACCTGCCTTGCCACCACTTGCCACCCCGGGCTCCCCCTGGCCGCTACGCTGCGTAGGCGTGTGTTGACAAACGATGTTGCCGAGTCTATTTCTGGAGCGAGCCCCGCCCATACCGCCCCTTCGCCCGCTCCCCCGCGCCGCTCACCCCCGCTCAAAAGCGTCCTTGACCTTCCGTTTCCAAACAACGACAGTCACAACAAGCAGACTCTACGGTTATTCCAGTTTCTTATTTGTTATCATTCGCCTATCATTTTGATGAGATTTTTGGGCTTGCCATACCTACTTGATTCGTTCGTCGAGAGCCAACTTACTAATGTCGACGTATTTACAAAATTATTGACAAACAGATATTAATAGGTATGTATCTGGAAGATTAAAATTATTTAACTGGTGTTCCATCTTTTTGTTTCACCTTTCTTCCACCTGATGATAAGTGACGATGTGAACGAGGATGGTAAACACGCCAGGTCTAGACTATACTGATTTTTCCAGCTAGGCACTTTTCGAGATGGCTAAAGGTTGCGTCCAATTTGTTGTTATTTTTTTAATTGTGCATATATAAAATAACAGTAATATTTATACGTAGTCAGTAAAAATACTTCGAAACTTCTGATTTTGATGCAAACATAGGGAAACAACTAAGCAATTAAAATTTTTTTTACTATGAAATAAAATAAGCTTACGGTGAAACTATAACCAACCAAATACTTGACTCTATACTTTTCGCTGGAAAATACATGTCAATAAGAAACGCGATGACGACCCAGTTGGCGCTGTGGACAGGTGTCTCTGCGCCCTCTGCGCCGTGGGTCCTGGTTCGATTCCCGGCAGAAGCACAAACTCCTTCCCAAGAGATAATTGTGCTTCTGGTTCTGGGTGCATTGTGTGTGTGATGCGAATGTTTCCGGCACCCGCGATACAAGTCTTTGAACTTAGTGTGGGACTGTGAGTGTGAACGCGTTTGTTTGTTTGATGAATTAGGGCCGAAACACATATATACGGCACAACGTTTTCGTCAGATTCGCAAATCACATCATCAAGTAAGTGCCGTGGCACGACGTGACGACGAAGACGAACGTTCGTGTTGTGCACATAGCATAGGTATTGGCCCTTAGAGCTTCGCTACTGGAAAATGGACTGCTTGGGAGATTTCTTCGTTGTCAGTCAATAATTACATAAAAAAGTTCCTTAACAACGTTATTATATCAGGGAGACTCTAGTTTAGAGTTATTCAAGTCGACAAGACAAGTCTAGAGTTATTAGGTATATTCTTTTTTTATCAACCTTGTAACAGAATTGTAATACTAGGCAAGTTATATTAGATTATAATCCAAACAAAACTGTATACAATTTAGGAGAAACGAGACAGAAATAATAGGTACACATAGGTAATTATAAAAAATCTATTGAGATTTTTTATTTATCTATTTAGATACAGTCATATTTATAATTTCATCCTACTAATATTAGTAGGAAAAAACTCTCGGATTTATAATATTATAAATCCGAAAGTTTGTATGTGTGTGTGAAAGTATGTTTGTTCCCTCTTCACGCTTTAACGGATTTGGATGAAATTTGGAATGTACATAGATTATATCTAGCATTACAACATAGGCTATTTTTTACTTGATAATAGCGGGCGAAGCCGCGGGGCACGGCTTGTGTAGAAAAAAAGATTTCAAAAGAATTCAATGTCAGTTTTAATATTGAATGTAAATAGAATGTCAATAATTAGCTTATCAACTGCAAAAAATATACATGTTGAAAAAACTACTTTTAGGCAACCACGCTACATCTTCGACCGCATCATCACTTTCCATGGACAGTGGTCAAATGCTTGTTTATCCAGCAATGCAAACTCACCAACATAGATTTCACTATCACTTGAACGTGTTTAAGCTATTTAGCTGTTCCATCACACGGATGTGGTGAGAAGACTAAATCGTTTGAACTATGTAATAGTGTGATGTAATATGTGAGCTATCATAAAAGACACATGAACAAAGAGACTTTCTCCTAAAGACAATTTAGAGAAAAAAATACAAATTAACACTTCTTAGTTCCATAATGTTGACTCTAGCAATCTAAGTTAAATTAAAATGAATATTTGTCCTGCTAAAATTTGTACTTACCACGAACATACAATTGCTGAACTGTTTTGACCTGCTTCGGGCATCACAGGGTAATTTATCTTATCTAGTAAACAAATTAACAGGACAAATATCGATCCAATAAATTAACTGCCCGGAACTTGGCAGGCTTAAAAAGTTCATGGTAGGCCTGCTGAATAGAAAGTTTGAATGGAGTCGACTATGATCACCTAGGTGATAACATTCAAGGGTGATCAAAGGAAACTAGAGTCGCCTATGATGGTGGACGCTCACTATGATCACCCAGGTGATCATAGTGGAATGGACCAAGATATAATAATACAGAATCATACCTATAAAATGTATAATAAATATTTATTCTTAGAATAAGCTACATTCTCGGTGTTAATTAGTCAGTGTGGAAATAATTAACTCTGAAAGATACGTTTTTACTCGCTCTACTACTTGTCTACTCGAAAATTCTGGGAAAGCCTACAGACGGCTGAGCAAAACAGCTATATTTTGTCACAGGGCAATAACGGCGCAATATTAGCGACACAAAAGGATCGTTGGAGTACGATTTCAATACAGAATGTTTCATTTCGTTATTACGATTTTTCTTCATGCGTTCGATCTGTAGTACAAGATAATTCTTTTATATCTCCGTATGCCGAGGTCGACACAAAGTTTAATAAATCGTGTCCGGTTGAAAAATAGACCTTTGGAAATGTACTATGTGTACTGTATGTGGACGAACGGGCGCTCAAGGCGTTGGCGAGCGGCTATATGCTGGCGCGCAGGTTTGCCACCAGCTATACAAGGTTACTTTGAATTAGCGCTCCATACTTCACAGGGGGATCGGGTATCGACAATGCAACACAAAAAAAAATATAAAAAAAAAATTAATTTTTTTTTGATAAGTTTGTAAAGTGCTGAGCTACGTTTACAATCAATTATCCAACACGTAAACTCAAAAATAAAAAGCCTCACCTTGTATACGCAGAAATCGTACAACGCTATGCGTGTCCATAATAATATTTTTTTTAGTATGTTATTGTTATTAGGGCTGCCCAGCTCCTGCAGTGCGCTGCTCGTGTTCACAGAGGCTCGGGTTCGCGCCTTTCGTTTTTTTTTATTCAGTATAGGCAAACATTTGACCACTATCTCACCTGATGGTAAATGATGATGCGATCGACGATGGAGCATGTTTGCCTAGAAGATACCTGTTCACTCGTGACTTAAAGACTCGCGCATTTTGCTTATCGGGAAACACAGACTCAGGCAATGAATTCCATTCCTTAGCGGTGCGCATAATAAATGTGGAAGCAAATTTGAACTGTTCGTTGGCTTAGTTGGGTGGCGTTAACCTTCTAAGCAGGGGTATTGGGTTCGATTCCCGGCGGGAACATAAGTTTTCTCACCAAGGAAAATGTGTGTTTCTGGCTCTGGTTGTGGTTGTGTATGTGATGTGAATGTTTCGCGACGTGGCTTGCCAGCCTTTCGTAAGTCGCTAGCTCAGTACTTGGGCCTTTCGTAAGTGGCTAGCTCAGTACTGCCTGCGGTCGGGCAGCGGTGCACCGTGCTTCGGATCTCGCTACCCTCCAAAACTCTCCCGGTGTAATAATACAAGTGAGTGCAATACCGGTCTCCCAGCAATGTCGCAGCAATTCCGACCCGTCTCCCCAGAAATGGCTTCACTGGCTAACGCGCCGGAACATGGCTAGGCCACTATGGCGGCACGACCTCCACCGATGGGTGGTCGCAAGCCTCGGCATAGGCCTCCCACCTTTCAACTTCTTAGTACCACCCAGAGATCACGTGTAGGGAATCAGTATTAAGGGGTATCCACCTACGGACATGGGTGACTCGGCCCCCAAAACCCCCAGACCCTCACGCCATCATCCGGGAAAGAACCGCCTCCTTACTGAATATAAAACGGGGTAGTAACAGCATTTTAAAAACAATAACATAATCCTTTTGGAGGAAAAAAAACTGTCAGGACTACCCAGAAGTTCTTACGACAATATGTATCTAAGTATCCTTTAGCTCCTTTAGTTTGATTCAATGCCGGCATTTGAGGAACCGCTTAGCCGTCTTATCTAGTATTTCTTTTAATAGAGCGCGTAGCGACACAGAAGCATATAATATATCTTACATATATAAAAGAAAGTCGTGTTAGTTACTCCACTTATAACTCAAGAACGGCTGAACCGATTTAGCTGAAAATTGGCAGGGAGGTAGTTTAGAGCCAGGAGAAGGACATAGGATACTTTTTAAGAACGTACATTTCTTTAAATATTTTTTTTACATTTCGACATGCTTTCCATTTTCTCATACGTCACTCGGATTTGGTAAAGTACTAGGCAAACATAAACATGAAGGTTGTAATAATATAGTCACGTGACATTGTAACGCATGCCGGGTATGGCTTCCTAAACATGCACATTCATTGACTGTTAGGCGGAACGAAGGTCGCCGGGACAGCTAGTTAATATATATATATTACAGAAGTATAGTAGAAGTACACTTAGTAGCCGAGAAGGCAGAACTGTCGAGGAAAGAGCATTCTACAAACATGGAAATTTCCTTCTGTTCTTCTATTTTAGAATCAGTCGAAATCAATTTGATTAGTATGTCCACCCGTTTGTTTCCTTCATCAACGTATAGGACATCATCAACTTAAGACACGTATGTATCTTGTGATAATTGAAACGCAAGCATGCAAAACCGACTTCATCGCTTATATTTCGGTTTTGGCTCAACCGATTTTGATAAAATTTATATGAGACCACCTCAGAAGTATACTCTACCAAACAAAAAAACATCATAATCGATTCATAATCAGCGAAGATATCACGTAACATACATACAAATAAAAAAAACATAAAATTGAATTGAGAACCTCCTTTTTTGAAGTCGGTTAAAAATAATCAGATAATGTATTGGGGAAATAAATACCCAACATATTATGTAAAAAAATATGTACCTACTATAAGACGTGTAAACAATATTATATCAATAAATTAGAATTTGTTAATCCTCTAATAACTGCTCTAAGACACTAATCGTTATGCATACTTTCTATAGAACCTAGTAAGAATATTGTTGCTCTACCAATAGCTGAGAGCAGTGGAGGGTATGTGTGATCGAGAGTGGTAAAGATACTAGAACTAGAAAAGGAACTGGCTCTCAAACTTAATTGCCGGAACACCACGAGGAGCTTGCCAACCGATATTTTTGGTCTTAACCTCTGACTGTTCTATATGGTAGTTGTAACGTACCAGGGGTGTATAAGAAATTTCTTTACCAATTACCGTATCCGAGCCTACTCTCCATAACTACAATTTAACAAGTCGATATAGTTCCACAAATAATTAAACGCAAGCAAAGCTAAAAAAACAACTTCACTGCTTTATCTTCGGAACTACTGATCAGATCTTGATCAAATTTAAATGAGACTAATTGGAAAGTAACATCTTTCAAACTAAAAAAAATCTAAATTGGTTATCGTGGATATTAAGTAAGAGGTAACATAAATGAACAAAAACACAGTCGACTTGAGTACCTCCTCCTTTTTTGTGAAGTCGGTAGAAAAACAAAATACCCGACTGTGAAAAAAATAACTTATACACTTTTTCGTATATCTATTATGTGATTATAAAAGAACTTTATCACAGCTTTATTGTAATAAAGTTTTTCACTATATGGAGTCTGGTTGTTGCCATATAGAATTTTGATAACAGTAATGTCTTAAGTTATTAAGACAAACCGATTGCAGCAAAAATCATCAAAATCATACATACTCGTACATACAATGGCTGATAAACACATTCAGTCAAAGAGGAGGTAAAATATTTGATTACAGTTGGTATTAAGCTTGGTGTAGTAATTTCGTCACGCAAAAAAATCTCGCGGCAATGCACCGCACTCGTCACTCTATAATATTAGATGTAAATTTTTATGCCTTGTAATTACGTATTAGTATTAATTATGTATTAGAAATTAAGAATGTTTTAAAAAAAAAATGAATGAAAAAAAAATGCGCGAGTTCTTGCCAGGTTCTTCTCGAGATGGCTGTAATTTTGCGAATCTAGCAATAGATTCATTAACTTTCATGAGTGCCTCTTTGGGGCCCATGTGAATAAACGATTTTGATTTTGATTGATACACTGGAAACATTTGCCTTCAATCAGAAAATACAGTGGCAGTGATGTTTGCACACTAATGCTGGCGGTTGAGTAACTGGTGAACTCTGCAGCACAAATCCCAAGGGATATTTGTGCTTCTGGTTCTGTATTTGTGTGTATGATGGAAATGTTTCCGACATCCACGATACAAGTCTTTGAACTTAGTGTGGGGATCTGAGTGTGGATGCGTTTGTTTGTTGTTTGTTTGTATTACTATCTCACCTTCTGTGCGCTTGAAGCGTTTTGCTTCTACGTACATCATTTGTACAGCGAAGGAGTGAAACTCATGGCCCGCGACTTTGTCACCGGAACGGTATAATCTTGGAGTCTTCAAGTGTATAGTAAATAGGTATCTTCTAGGCACGCATGATACATTTTAGGCATCAGCGCTTTACATCAGGAAAGGTAGTGTCCAAATGCTTTATTATCAACAATAAAAAAAATTACCCCCCGCATCAATCAGATTTAAAAGAGACCTATCTTTGATTCCAAGCTCTGGAGACTGGAGTGTCTAGATTAGTCTAGAGTCTAGACTATCTAAATAAGACGGATATATCTAAATCCGTCCAGCCAGTAGTTTTATCAAGGATACACAAACATTCGAACTTATATTTCATGGATGACTGCTAAAATCTTATCCGATAAAAAACAGCTTATCAAATAAATAATACATTGTTCTACATTTCTCCCTAGTCATGCTAAGTAATCATAATGTAATATGCTATTCGGAAACACCCAAAAAGTATTTACTGATGTAATCAGCTTATCAGTATCGGCGTCCTCCATCATAATACGAATATTTTTATGAAGTATACATTAATAGTTGGCGCTCTAAGCAATTACAACTACCAAACTATGCCTCATATTCCAAGTTGACACACTATTCATATGGTTGAGTGCGGGGACGCGGTCGCGGTCGGCTCGTGAAGCGTTGCTCGTGCCCGCGGAACATAAAGCCAAATACGTACAAAGCTGTCGGAAAAGTGTAGAGATCGTCTTATTAAAAATAAAAATTAAACCCCCTCTATTAAAATTGTGAATAATTAAGTGTCAGATACCTACCTATATATACATATAAATTAATCCCTATTTACTTTGGTCACGCTATAACTTGAGAACGACTAGGGACTTTACTATTTCATATCTTTTTTTCTAATACTTTGTAGAAGGTTCTTACGGAAATAGAAATTGAAAAAGAAAATTGCGCAGAAAATTAGGAAATTTCAAAAAACTTAAGAATCATTTTTACTGCGCGTGTTTGATGAACGTGCTAAGACAGGACAACGTCTACGCGTCGGATCAGCTAGTATGAAATAGAATATTATAATAAATAATTATAATTTATACTTTTATTTCATGGAAACCAATTTTAGCAGCATATTCACGAGTTCTTTGTATTACCATAGAAATAGCCAACATGCATGTGGCCTAACTAATGGTTAGTGGTTACCATACCGCTTGTGGACTCTGCAATACCAAGTGCATTGCCTACCCGTTAATAAATCACTCAAAACAATTTAGATAAGTTCTGAAGCAAGAAAAGGTATCTTCTAGGCAACCATGTCACATCTTCGGCCGCATCATCACTTTCCATCAGGTGAGATAGTGGTCAAATGCTTGCCCATTCTGCATAAAATAAAAAAGATTTTGGGTGAAAGCTAGTTCCAGCTTGCAGATGGGTGGCAGAGTAACAATCGCGTACAGCGAGTTGTGTGAGCTTGTGTGCGTTGAAAATCCACATATTGGAATGTGGTTTTTCCATTTTGGCGGAATTTCCCGCAAAGAGCGCACAATACAGATGATATAGATTACCAAACAAAGGGGTACGTTTTACACGTGGACAAGTATCCAAGGTCGAGGGGGCGTCGAACCAGCGGCATCCATCGTGAGGGTTGGAGGGCGGAGGAGGTGTTGCCAGGTTGGAATATTTCACTTAAAATCTTCGGTGATTTATGACTGTTATAGAGACTAAAATTGGGTATATACGAGTACTTTGTACATGTCATGAACACTCGAGCATACCCTCGCGCAAGCGGCAAAAGTACTTTCAGTTCGAGTTGTTTGGACAGAGCACGTGCTTCGGGAAAAAATAAACAAAATTACCGAGTTGCAAAGTAAAATGGTGCGACAAGAAAATGAAAACATCTGGCTGCACATAGAGTGGTATTTATTTCACAGTCTAGCTTACTTTTACAATAGTAGTATTAAAAGAAAAACAAAAACATAAATATAACAGTATACACGTGATTAACAATAAAGAACAAAAGATCAGCACTCGTTGATGTCTTTCTTTCTCAATCCTGTACTCTAACGTTAGCTAGCAAAGCTCTCTCACCTTTTTTGAAGGGTTTTCAGTAATTTAGTACGATTTTGAGTCTAAATATTCCCATTTTCAATGTTAAAACCGTAGAGTTTGAGACAGTTAGTCTGAACTCAAAGGAGCCTCTGAATATAGAGCGAAGTCTATCGCGTATCGAAGTCCGATCGCGTGATCAAACTAAGTTTAAATAAGAAAACATATAATTTCGCTCGAAAATTTACTCGAACCCAGAACATTTGTATAATCATTAATGAATTGTATATAATCAATGTATAATTTAATCAACGTAATTATTATTGAATGTGAATTGACTTGTAAATTGTCATTTTACCAATAAAGTAGAAAAAATTAAATTCTCCGCTAAAGCTACCGAGCGATCTTTCCTGCCCTATTCCTGTACTCGATTTAATTATCTTTGGTCTTAGCTAATAAGCTAAGTAAGGTAGCAATTTTTGTCATTTAAAGTATCAGATTTCACAATCGGAAGTCCGCAAACGTGGCAACACATACAGGGGTGGGCTCGGGCGGATAGCAGCGGGGCGCGAGGATCGCAGGGCGGCAGAGCTCGGGCTATTTATATCAAATCGATAGCGCGCCCGTGGCCTTGGCAGCATCGACCGAGACGCCGCCGGGGCGTGCGGGACGAGCCCCCGGACAGGGCTGCTTCTAGGAACTGTTCTACAAGCTTTGCCGGGAAGTCGGGAACACACGACATATCATGGGAGGGAGAAAATTGGACAAGCCTCTTTTAAAGGCCGAATAGCCGAGATTAGGAAACTTTCAAGCATGAGATAAAGAAACAGGAACTCCATTCTTTATTATCGAATTTCGTAGGTAAATTATTAGCTGATTATTCCATAAATACATTTTGGAAACATTAGTTGAATCGACCGATTAAACTGCTCAGTACTATTACTTTTCATTACGAGTTGTTTAAATCTAAGTGGTGAATTTTGAAGTGATTAATGTAAAGCGTGGCTAGGGGGTACTGTACTTTTTATTCAGGATAATTATCACCATCCTATCAACGCGAGCAAAGCCGCGAGGCTCGTTTCTAACAGGAAGCCACTCCAACAGCTAGCGGGTGGAGTTCCGCCGGCAGGCGTCACTGTCACTGTTACTAAGTAAAAGTTCACCACTAAGTATGTGATCGTATCGATTTACACAATAGCGCGTTGTTATTTTATCATTCCGGCGCGCGGAGTGGATGAGATTGGGTATCTGAGCAATATGTAGAAGTAAACATACTTTCACTAACTCATGAGACAATGTCATTAAATACATTGTGATAATCTTTCCAGATTGTAACTGTTTCACAGGATATACTGATTACATTTTACCCGACTGTGGCAAAGCAAAAAGGAGGGTTATCAAGTTAGCACTGTATGTATGAATGTTCGTTTATTCCCTAACAGTATTCCTACAGCGTCGAAACTAATAAAGCAATTGTAATATTTAGGGTATCGTTGAATCTGTTTCAATTCTACGCGTGTCAAAGGCTGGGTTTTTTTTATAAAAAAACAAAATGGAGTCCGTACTCCGTAGTACTCTATAGATAAGTGATCAAAAAAACAAAAACAGATAAATACAAACGTGTCAGTGTGAATGCGTTTATTTTTAAACGTGATAGATATTAAATTATTAAATGAATATTATATAGTGCCTTCAGATCTGTGATACCACTGCTTTGATGTTCTAACTATGAACGTAAAAGCTCTAAGGACTAGTCCTCTAGCAAGAAGTTCTATACTACATACGATTATTGGCGTGTTTGTTAGGGTAAAATACGTAACACGTAAATATGAACCACTTCCAATTTTAATTTTTTTTTTAACATAATATATTTAAAACAAAATGAACAAACGTAAATTTTAATTTGGTTTTTTGTATTTAATTAATTATATCATAGTCAAAACAATATCTACGGGCTAATTGCCTATATTTCCTAAAACTAAACTAAAACTATATACAGCAAAGAACCAAGTTACCTACAAGACATCGAGCCTATAGGTAACTCAAGTATTCCAATTCGTATGAAACGCTCCACACTCACAGCTCCACACAAGACTTGCATCGAGGGTGCCGGTATAGATACGCATAGATATAGCGCATATCACTACCACCAAAGGATACTATATAAATACACAAAGGATAGCTATACGAAAATGCTAATTAGCATGAGTTCGCCTATGTACCAGTTTTATGGTGTGCAATTAAGAATTATCTATATATCTATCTATAATCAAAACCAGAAACAAAGCCTCTTGGGAAGATAAAACGTACTCTTGCCGGGAATCGTACACATGGAAAGGGCAAAGATCTGCCCACAGCGCCAAAAGTGTAATAAAATATATAAAAAACTGGGTCATCATAAATGTAACGAAGCATAAGAAGGATACGGTGCTACCTATTATAATTGTTTACACGATGATTTGGTTACTTGTAATGTTATGTAATTTCTTGAATAAATTTGAATTAAATAATAATAAATAAACTCACCTATTCGTGATGAATGACCGGGGTCATCTGCCATGCTGGTGTAACCTGAAAGTTACAAATATATATTTTCAATAATGAAGAACAAAATATTGTGAAACAATGGTGGCTGCGTCCTAGTAGGGCCTATAAATCGTATGGTCGCGGTTTCAAATCCTACAACGAGCTTGGGCTTTCGGTCAAGGTAACATCGTTATGAAAGTCATGGTCATGAAACGAAATATAGTGGTAGTTTACAATTCTCGAATCCTACTAATATTATAAATCTGAAAGTTTCTGTGTAAGTGTGTAAGTATGTTTGTTGTGTGTAAGTATGTTTGTTCCCTCTTCACGCTTTAACGGCTGAACGGATTTGGATGAAATTTAGAATGTACATAGAGTATACCTAGGATTAACACATAGGCTACTTTTTAACTTGATAATAGCGAGCGAAGCCGCGGAGCACGGCTAGTTATAAAATATGTCACTAACCTCTCAGGTGTTCCGGCATCTATCCTTGACAGTAATTCTCCACAACATCATCACTTACCAACCGACACATTTTTACAACCATACATAGAACATAGACACTTGTATTTGACATTAATATCAAATTGATATCTATATGCTACTTGTTCCTGAGAAAAAGGGGCTTGATTCTTGAAAGACAGACAGATAGACTACCAAGTAATTCTATATAGGTTCTTATTATCCTTTTGTAATATGGAAGTCTAAAAATGAATAAGTAACTTATACTTTTGTAGGACATACAAAGGAAAGTTAATAAAGTCCTGACCCAAAAAGAGGGGTGTTACAAGTTTGGCCAGTATTACAAATAAAGAGTTTTGTTAAGAGGATTGTCACATTCTAAACCTCATTAGCTTGCAGGATTCAACATTTAAAGTTGTTAATTAGGTAATTAGTGTGCTTTTCAACCGACTTCCAAATAGGAGAAGGATCTCAATTCATATATTGCTTTGGATAGCAGTAAAAGAAGCAAACATAATAAAAGTTCTTTGAACAGTAGAAACCCAAGTTAAAGAGTGTGGAGCCTGGATGAGAATGATCAGTTAATGTGAACAGTAGACTTCTTTTAGAAAATCAATCAATTTCATCCTAGTGTGTCAGCGTGATCACTTAATTTTCTTAGATGTTAGTAATGTTTTTTCTTAATTCATGTGGTCTGTTTTTAACCTTTACCAAGACTTTTAATTAAATATATATGTCTTGGTAAAGGTATAATGATTCTAACTAATTACAAATAAAAACAAGTTGAACTAATCGAAAGAGGTTCAAAAAGTCGAAAAATTTGAATTCATAGATTCTCGGCTAAGAATGATTTTACCGACAGAAATTACTGATAAATCAGATATAATAATTATCAAAATTTTACTTGAATATATTGGCAATACTTGGCATGATTAAGGTTATCCCAAGTTGGGTGCCGAGAATCCTCATGCCGCTACTGCAAGAACTACAGACCTTGGAATTTTTCCACATAATTTTGGTACTCTCTAATGAACCTGTTGATTTCGGAAAGTCTGATATATAGAGTATTGAGTATTTTGCCATTATCAGTTCCTGACCCATCAAGAAAAATCTATTTATTGTTTATAAAACCTAAGCAGTTCTCTTCTTCTTCTAGTTAAATTAACTTTGCTCTATGTGGCTTAACATAATCTCTACCTAATGTGACACCGATATTGCTTACTATTATTTTATTTAATGAACTGCTTGTTGGCCTAGCTGGGAGGCGTTCGCCTTTTAATTTAATATAATATTCTTTTATTTTAAGTCACAAGGACTCATAATTATACGACACAATATTTAACACACAAATTAATATTAAAAGGACAAAACAAATTAACAAAATTAAATTAAATTATTTTAAGCAGGTATATCGATTCCCGGTAGCAGGTATTCCCGGTGGGAACATAAGTTTACTCCCTACGGAAATGTTGTGTTTCTGATTCTGGTTGTCATTGTGTGTGTCATGTGAATGTTTCCGACACCCACAACACAAGTCATCGAACTTAGTGCTGTGAGTGTGACAGAGTTTATGTTTATTTAATCTAACATTTACAAAAAGTATATGGTAAACTATATAAACAAACAAACAATAAGATAATGCTTCGGTTTTGTATTATCCAATACCTTTAAACGAGCAATTCTTGTATACATGTTTATATACATATAATATGATTTTCATGAAATGTAGTATGCAGGGGGTATTGGCGGCGATAAAACGATCTAGCTAGGTTTCGTTTTTAGAAAAAGTCATTTACCAAAAAAAAACAAGCAAAGCTCGGTCATCCAGGTACTTATAAATTATATATGTATTGTCACAAAAATAGTAAATACTTGTAGCATCTATTAGACATTACAAGCTATTGTATATAACCAAGACTATTTTATGGATATACCTATAGATATAAGAGAACTATTGATTGAATTATTACTTGGAAAGGAACTGTCTGTGTAATCTCAAAAGCATGAATTCATGCAGTGGTATAAAAACTGCATGGCGCCACTTTAGAAGTTGAAGGTGTCACACTCGGCCAGATAGCTCATGTAATGGACTTTTGGGGATAAAGAAGGAATCCTTTTTTAATTTTGGATGCAAACATTTGATCACTATCTCACTTGAAGTCAAGTGACAAAATGATCTTCTAGGTAGCAGAGAGCATTTGCATGTGCAACTACAGACTCAGGTTAGGAATTTCATTCTTTACTCCATATGCTCATAATAAATGTGGAAGCAAATCGCTTTATGAACATTTTTGGAATATCAACTATAGTGTACTGTAGCAGTGCAATTTGTATGGTTGTCTGATGATAGAATGGGAATAGCAGAGCTATATTGTGCAATTGCACAGCATACTATCTGAAATGTAACTGTTGAAAAACCAACAAACTTGCCACCCTGCAGCAACTTTCTAGGTTTTGAAGCCTAGCATTAATCAGCTGGTTGTTGCCTATAAGTGCTTTATGCTCAAAAGTGTCTTGAGTTTGAAGCTGGTACTTCGTGGAGCCACCACAAAAATGAGAACAGTACTCTGTACATGAACAGACTTGTGTTTGATAGAAGTTAAGCATCTGCCCTGGGCTGAAGTATTGTTATGACAAAGTGTACCTTGGCAAGAATTCTAAGATTTTTGGTTGCCAGTTTAGCTTTTGAAATTTGTTAGTAGACAGATATATTGGGGGAGATAGTGATCAAATGCTAGCATGGCAGATATTGAGGAGTTTCTTTATATAAAGACTGCCACTTACAACCTGGATCAAGAAACAATAAAAAATTAAAGAGGGTAAAAAATTATTTAGGCTCCTGCTTTTTGCATGACAATCCTTCCATCCAGACGAGTCTTGTCGTTCTGTTGGTTTTGATATATTGAATCACCTACTCTTATGTCCAGACTAGGCTCCAAGTGTAGATTACTTGTTTAAAAAAATTTAAAAGAAAAGACAGGAAACAAATGTAACTAGGGATAAAAAGTTAAGTTAGCGGTTTTTTTTTTTTAATTCAATATAGGCAAATTTTTCCAGACGAAGTCAAAACATTTCAATAAGTTATTTAGATAAGTAATAGTGCAAAGCAGAATCTAATGAAAATAGGAACACAATATTTACTTTTTAAGTTTTTACTATTGATTAAAATCAAGTGTTCTTTTCATAAAAATAATTGATTAACCAACTTCAGAAAAAAAGAAGGAGGTTCTCAATTCTACTGTTTTTTTTAAATTATTATTTTGTTTATCTTATATAAGTTAAAAACAGTAATTATTTCTTGTTATGCAGATGGATTTGTAACACAGGAAACTAGATATAAAATTGAAAATATTGGTATATAATCAAAGATGTAGAAAAGAAAAAGATTTGATGTCTTTATCTTAAAGCAGAGGAAGACCAGTTGATCCCAGTTTGAGGTGATAATTCTCATCCAAGCTCTTTAACTTCAGTTTAAACCACTGACCTACAAAGATTTATAATATGCTGTTGGTATACTAGTTAAAATACACATGCAACAGGATTTATACTAAATTCATCAATAGCCATCCAGGCCATACAATCTGTCTGTTTTGCACCACTATATTTGATGACTTCTAGCAGAGTAAAGAGGAACTAGGTGCCATGTGGGCACACAGAACAAAAAAAAGAACAAGCAAGTTGTAGCCCAATAGAACCTGATTTACCAGTAGAAAATTAGTTCAGGATAGCCTAGAACGCTCGCACAGACACCGCGCATCGACTTGTTTACGTTAATTAATAGGGCAAACTATGATAACACATAACAATAATAGTTATCGACTAACAGCAATGTTGAACATTAAGAAACGGTAGCAGGCACTACGTATATTTATTTATATCACAAAACAAGATTAACATGACCAATATATAATACTAAATAGTAAGTACCTCAGTCCAGCTGGGCTTCCAATCTTAAAATTATCAGGTCCAACTAAAGTCCACAAAATTCACTGAGTTTCAGTCTAGCACTAGTGTTGACATTGGTATCACATTGTCCGATGAATACATGTCAGCATTGTAAGAATATAATAACACAAAAAAGGTTCAACAGTAGTTCAAATTTCCATAACAAGCTAAATTTATAATGTTTTGGACTTTTCAATTTTGCTTGCAAAGATTTAAGATTTTGACATGATTTTGACAAATTGTCATTTTTTAAGCAGTACGTTCTCAATTTCTCATTATTATAAACGTCATGAGTGAAACAGAGTGATAACATTATCTTTGGTTAGAAGTACTAGCGGATTTTATCTTAGATAGACGCATCGTGATTGGATTTGTAAATTCGTCTGAGATGGGCTGTCTAGATAATACTAAGATCCTTGGATCTGCCTACGATCTTAACCGTACTAAAAAAACTGCTCTACCGGTTGCGAATTAATACAATCGAAATAGTTACCACCTAATCATATAAATCATTGCAACCAGACCCTCTATACCTATCTCTGTTGCGGACGGTTTCAATTTGGAAACAATAAAACTACTAAGATTTAAGGTACATTTTTGCTTAACTCATAAAGTAACTGCTCGCATTTAGGTATAGCTAGATGTAGGTAATAGGGGGTCAGCTAGCTAATAGTTTGGTATCCTCATCTGTCCATAATGATAAGGTACTTCGATTACCTTCGAAACCAGCGTGTTTTACTGCAACGGGTCCATATTAGCTCGCATAAAATCTGAAGTCATAATTTAAAGTGGCATAACAACTTTTGGCCCACGCATCAATACGCCATATTTAGGCATAAAAAAATTTCGCATAACAATATTGAGCTTAATGAAGTGACCATAACTATATCCAGGCGCTTCGCCGGCCGCTGCCACGGCACGCTCGCTATGCTCGCTCGGCTCGTGCGTTTTTGTGGTCACCAGTAACCTAACGCTCCTCCTCGCTTCGCTCGTCGTCACACCTATATATGCCTTAGCCAACAATTCAAATATTATGCGTAAAAACATTAGGCCAACAAATAGTTATGCAAAAATAAATGGTATGCCCTAACATTATTATGACAAATCATGAATATGACAAAATTTGTTATGCGAAAAATTTTCGGCTAAGTTAAACTAGGAACTGGAAAATTATGACTAAATATAAACTAAAAATACAATAAACATATATAACACTAGCCGTGCCCCGCGGCTTCGCCCGCTATTATAATGTTAAAAAGTAGCCTATGTGTTAATCCAAGGTATAATATATGTACATTCCAAATTTCATCCAAATCCGTTCAGCCGTTAAAGCGTGAAAAGGGAACAAACATACTGACATACTTACACACAAACTTTCGGATTTCTAATATTAGTAGGATTTTATCTGTATTATTTATTATCAACTACTATGATGACTAATGTTTGCTCATAGATTAGGTAAATAGAAGGATTGTTTTTATAGTTGCTTTATAAAAGGGATACAAATAAACGCAGCTGCAAATTACGTAATATTTCCTAGCAAGACGCTCTCGAAGCCCTACTATCCTACCTTACCTTAACTGGAAAGAAAATAGCTGGTTGACATTTAATTTAAATCGAAAATACATCGAGATAGGAAACAAACCTAACGGTTTGTCAACATCCTTACGAAAATATCTTAAACTGAATATTATAATTTTTGAGATAACTCCGAACAATTTTTTTTTTGTTTCTATTGGCAACCTACCGAGTTTGATAGTTGACAATGACATAATTATATTACTAATGAATCACATCACGGTTTTTTTCTGTTTATTGTCAATGTCAAAGAATATACAATACATATTCTACAGTGCTGACACAAATTTACAAATTAATTTGTTTGACTAATGCAAATTATACAGTAGAATTACTAAACAAGTCTTAGAATCGAATATGTTTTCATCGTTGTTTGGCAAACGAAGATCATCGCCAGTTGAAGATGAAAGTCCTCCTATTCCTGGGTCAGGAACAGACAGTTTCGTGGTGGTAAATCCTTCGCCTACTCCGTCGAGAGGACTTTACCCAAACGTGAGTGGCAGCGGTTCGTTCCCTCAGCGTCCTGCGCCCCCGGCACCATCGGTACGGCCCTTAGTGGACCCCACATTCCACTATCTGCAGGGTGTCCCCTTCAAGATGTGCAAGGAACTTCAATTGGCATCGAACAAAGACGCATTCGCGTCGGAATTCAATAACCTCATCGCTATGAGTAAACTTAACATGAGCGGATATGATTACAATTTTTCAACAGAGAAAAGTGTTTTGAATGAATGTTAGCTGATAGTGCCTTTCTGCAACCAATGAAATGATATATGACTTTAAAATAATACATGGCAACACTGTGAAATAGTTTATTTTATTATATTTCTTTTGTAATTATTCATTATGAGGAAGGATTTAGAAATTGGCTGTCTTGAATATTTTGATACAGCTTAGATCTTTATATTCAATAGACACCAAGAATAACGAAATTATTCTCACACAACAGCTTAGATCTTTAGAATCAAGGCCTGTAAATACTAAATTGTTATTTTTACCAGCAACATTGTTAACCAAGAAAAGGTAATCAATACAAACAGCAAAATAAATCTAAGTATGAATATTGTTGTTTCACTGTCATCCATCATTAAAGCTTGGCTTAGAGGACAACATTTGTAGAGAAATGTTCAAAAGACTAGTGTAATCCAGTCGAAGAATAACATTAAAGTTTCCCACTTAGGATATTTTTAAGCATAAACAATATTATAATACTCTAATAGTGTTCACTTAGTCACAGCTTCGCTCCGGATCAGTGAATGACACCATTCAAGTTTGGGCCTTAAATAACGTGTATCAAGTATTTTTATAATGACAAGATAAAATAGTCATGGCTTGCTGCAAGCTTGCTTGTCACTACAACCTACTCTGTAGCGGTGCTGTGTCTGTGACAACCTAAGATCTGTGATTAAGCGATAACCTAGTATCTGTGATTTTAAATTTGAATATTACATAGACACAAACTGAACATATTGAAAAAAAATATGTGATAGCAGTTAGCTAATAAACAAATCACAACCTACCCTTATTTAATAATAATTGAAAATAGCAAATGTAAATAGATATATTCATAATGCAAAATTGTGATATGTGGATACTATAATAGGTATGAAATATTATAAGTTAGACAATAAACGGTATCATTTAAAACAAAATATTTTATTTTAAAATAAATTAATGTAGACATTGGAATATTTTAGAAAACCAATCTTTACTGACTCTAGCTGGCAAAGGGAATATAATTCACAATAGAATATTAATTTGTAACATATTATTTAAAATGTTTACACAATACTTATTAAATTACACACAAAATATCACACAGACAACACAAGTATAGCGTGGAACACATCAATAATGACAGCATCCATCGTAGTTCAACTTGGTCCTTACTCCGAACAAAAGTCTCTTCCATAAACATTTTTCTCACTTGGATATGTTTGCTCTTGAACTATTCTAGCATTTTAATGCCATTTAAAATATATTAAATAGACACCAAGAATAACGAAATTATTCTCACACAACAGGACACTAAACTATATTCAGTCTAGGTATAAAGTTAAACACATTTTCTAGGCTATAGAAGTGATGCGAGACCACATATGATCGCCACAATGATAGCAAATGGTAACCATGTCTTCAGAAAAGCACCGAAACTGAAAAATAAAACAGTATAATTATTATATTATCTATTTTACACATAATCAAAATGCTGGTACTTATTTGTCTCAATGTATTAGCATTGCAATTCAGAGGCAATGTCGCTAGCATGATGGGGATGTTGTACAGGTAGTGGGCTAGAGCACTCGAATTCTTTGCTGTATACAGTACTCTCTCGCTAATCCACCGCTCGATTATCCGACAAGTACTATAATCCGCCGTTTTTTGGACTCAAGATTATGCCCTGAATAGCGTAGATATTTGTATTAAATGGGCCCAAGAAAATGGAAAGTCATGCGATATGGTTGCAAATTTACGTAAAATGCGCGATGAAGTTATCACGAAGATGTACTTCGGTAGAAACATGCAAAATTAGACACATTTTTTCCGAAATATGAGTAATTACTTCAATAAAAGATTCATGTTTGTTGATTTCTTAAATACAATATAAAAATAAATCATACATTTTGTTTTTTTTTTTCAATTTGTTATTCCTGTACATTATAATACGCCGTTTTCAGTAATCCACCGATGGTTAGGATTTTATGGTGGCGGATTAGTGAGAGAGTACTGTATATAGTTTTAGTTTAGTTTTGTTTTAGGAAATATAGGCAATTGGCCCATGGAAACCAGGATCTGAAAATGCTTATATATTGGAATATTATAAGTATTAAATAGTTAATAGGTATATATTTAACCATCATCATGTAGTTTATAAAACTACGGGCCAATTGCCTATATTTCCTAAAACTAAACTAAAACTATGTACAGCAAAGAACTAAGTTACGTACAAAACATCGAGCTTATAGGTAACTCAAGTGCTCAAGCCCACTACCAGTGGGTAGCGTTCCCATCATGCTGGCGGCATTGCCTCTCTGAATTGCAATGCTAATATGTTGAGCCAAATAAGTGTCAGCATTTTGATCACGCGTCGCTTCAACCAGGCGTATTTATACATATAAATTATTTACCTGACATATTTTGAGTATGGGATCATATACAATGCCAGTTTGACCATGTTCCAGTTCTTGCAGCCGCCATAGTTCATGATGTTGAGAGCAGTGGCAACGTGAGAGTGACAGTTGTCATAAAATATTATATGCTGAAATAAAGATAGGACATTAAAAAAATTTTTGTAATAGCCATATCAGATAAAAAGCTTTGGGTGCCACAAATACTGTAACTTTTTTTTCTAATTCTTGAATATCTGTTAAATGTCTGGAATCAAACTAAACACAACAATAATGCTTACATCCATCACTATTTATAAAACTAAATATTAAGTGAGGTTGTTTTATTATTATTTTATGAAATTCGAACACAATTTTTTTTCCATTCCTAAATAGCCTAACTATGGCATTTTATCCTTGGGAAGTGCTGTTAGTGAAATAGAACAATTTTACTACAGAAAAAAGTAATGAAACATAATAAGTTTTAGGACTAACATATACATACAATATGGTCAGGTCATATTCAATTTATGTCATTCATATTTTATAAAAGCTTTATTTGCATTGGTTTTAAGCTTTACAATATTTATAAAATATATAATATAAATTCATAGAATATGTATGGTATTATTAAAAAAAATATAGTTTATCATGGAAATTAATTGAAGCATAAATTAATGGTATTTGAACTCTATTTAAATTAATTATTTTTTAATTAATTTGACAGACTTTTAAATTTTGTTTGAAGTATTCTTATGACTTAATTTGCATATAATAATAGGAATAAATTTGGTGTTATTCTACTAATCACATTTTCTCCTATGGTATTTATTTTGGCTTTTTTTATTTTAATTATTTACTGCATATTGTGTTAAATAGCGATGTAATTAATGTTAAAGAAATGTAACTACCATGTCTAAATGTTAACTGTATAAATGAATCATTCAAGTCAAAAGATAAATAAATATTCATATGAGGATTGGCTTCGCTGGCTTCATTCTTACTCAGGATAGCTTTGTACATTTTAATATTACTGCATACCATTCTCTTTTTATAAATTTCTGAAGCTTCAGTTACTGCTGCATCCCATCCAGCTTGTCCATTATTAGCTTTGTGAGGACTCAACTGCCAGTATTTAGTAGGGTTGCCGAAGGCCATCAAGTCTTCCGAAACAAAATATGGACCTGCAAAGTCTCGGATAACTCCACTTGATGTGCATATACCCATATGGCCAAGGAATGGAAACATCCATCTGCAATTCAAAGGCATTACATTATTTGTTGTAACCAGTTTATGTTTGTCCCTTCTTTTTTTTATGCAGGATAGGCAAGCATTTGACCACTATCTCACCTGATGGAAAGTGACGATGCAGCCGAAGATGGGACATACTTCTCATAGTCTGTATTAAAGGTACATTCTGCTGGCTACAATAAATTGGTACACAAATAGTTAAAAACTACTGTTTTATTGAAGCTACTAGAAAGGGGTACAAGTATAAGTTATATACTTATGAGCCCATGAGCCTTACGTTAGAACCGGAATAGGAGTCCATACGATGCAGAAGGGGTATCTGCTACGTTCGTGATCGATAGGATCCATTAGAACAACTTCTTCGGGATCTGAAGAATAATTCGAACTGATAGGGCTTCGATCGCCGTTCATATTCCTTTTGCAAAGTGTTTATTTGAAAGATTGGGCCATCACAATCTAATAATAATAAATACAATTTATTGGCACTTGAGTTGTACACAAGCACAGACCACAGAGAGTACTACGTATACACAAGTCCAAAGAATATACAATGTACATAACTTCACCTAAGGAACAAAACCATAGACCACAGACGAAAATATAGTACTAATACTAAAAATAATAGAAATATTGTCTAAGAAAATAATGTAATCACAAGGTTTTACCCAAAGAAAAATATAATCGTTATTCGTTACGTTTTAGCTAAGATTTTCCAGCTAACCTACGGTTTGTTTCCTATCTCGAAAGCTCGATGCGTTTTAGTTTTACCAATGATAAAACAAAAACATGAGAACTAACCACTCATCTCACAGAGTAAGTGAGAGACAGAGCACAACACAAGTGTTTTCTGTACAAAATATGCGACTAAGATGATGTCTAGAATCATTCTATATAATACAACCAATTTTTAGTAGGTTATCACGAAAAGATTTTTGTAAAACCGATGTTACGTTTGTAACTTTGTAGGGACGATTGTCATGATTTCTTGCATGATAGGGTAAATATGTGAATATATATGTGCAATACGAGTTTACCTCACCTGTCCTAACATATAATAGAATGTTTGCGGTACTAGCTTGAGTGTATATATGCCCCGTTCTATTTTGTCTCAACTATTAACGCTTTAATCTACAGATTATCTGAATGATCGACTAAATTACCGGTTTTTTATGTTTCATTACATATTTCATTCATAATTGAACGTCGGTAGCTTCACTAAATATTTTGACAATTTAAGATGGCGGGCACATTTGTGTCATTTTTGTGTTTTGTTGTGTTGACTGTTTTTCGCGCGCGGTGTTCTTAATTTATTTACCCCCTATTCTGGAAGCGATATTGATTGTTAGCCGCCAAAATGCCGGCGTTTCTTAAGTTTATTGACATGGAGAACTTCAAATCTTATCGGGGTCACCACCGGATAGGAGCCCTGAAGTCATTTACCGCTGTTGTGGGACCCAATGGTTCAGGCAAGTACCCAATTTGTTAATATTGGTATACAGACACTTGAAACGTTGTTGTCCTATAAGGTCTTTGTAAGTTAACTTATTATAAATGCAACGTACAATATAACTCTCAGGCTCTGATTGACCTACTAAAACTGTTTATTACAGTTTTCAAAGCAAACTTGATTTAAAATCCTAGACATGGTAATGCTGTTAAGGATCACTGAATTCTTGTTGACTTCATGTATGTAATTGCTGTGTTATTCTGCATGTGAATCTATGTTAATTTTTCCTATTTTCTCCAACCTCATTACGTAGCTCAAAATATATGGTTATTCAATTACTTAACTCTGTGGTGATCTAATAAATAAGCCATTTGATGTTACTCTATATTCATAGTTCGAAAGAGAATGGACTATAGTATAGCAAGATACAGATCCAAAATTGGAAATTTGGTGGACACCTTTACCTAACAGATGATGTTGTCAATGTCAGTAATATATTTTATTCAAGTAAATGTTTGTTACTGAAACTTCATTTTTATTCTTTGATAGGCAAATATTTGACCACTATCACACCTGATGTTAAGTGACGATGTGGTCAACAATGGAGCATGCGTGCCTAGAAAATACCTATCACTCTCAACTTAAAGACTCCAATATTGTACTTAACACAGACTCTGGGAAAGAGTTCCACTCCTTTGCAGTGCGCATAATGAATGAGAAAGCAAAACTCTTTGTGCGCATTTGACGAATATCCACTATATATATCGATTTGGCGGAGAATAAACACGTGTCCCAATTGTGGACTCTGTTGATCAAGAAATGAGAGACAGTGTTTGTTTTTCATGGTGCATGATGCTGCTCATATTATGGATGTCCCGCATTGTATTTGCTGTTTATCATCTTATTGGATCCAACTAGGTTGCCTAACCGAAAACCGGAAACGCGAAACATTCTTTATTAAAAAAAAGGACTTTTTAAAGAATTTCTGTTGCCCTCCTTTGTACACTCCCAAGAAGGTTTATATCCTTTTAGAAGTACAGGCTCCAAACCTGGTACTGGTACATTCAAGTAAGGGTCTAATATAAGCGAGTGTTATGTTTTAAATTAGTCTTGAAATTAATCTTAAGGAAAACTTCCAACGTCATTGCCTGAAATGACCTATGTATTCTGTAATTTATTGTTGTTATCATATATCGTGCTTACAGGTAAATCAAATTTCATGGATGCTGTGAGTTTTGTAATGGGAGAGAAGACATCCCTGCTGCGAGTCAAGAGATTGAGTGATCTCATACATGGAGCATCTATCAACAAACCTGTTTCAAGAAGGTAAAATTTCTATTGATGTATTGACACATGAACTAACATTTTTTGTTAGATCATTTGCTTGTTATGACATCCTAAGTATTTTTTTAAATCTAGTTGAAGGCTACTGTTTATGTGAGTTTAAATTTTACTAGCTGACCCGCCCGGCGTCGCCCGGGTAAACAAAAGCTTACACATAAACGCTTTCACACTCACAGCCCCACTCTAAAAGTACTATAAGTTGTGTCGTGGGGCCGTAAACAATTAACACCACACACACAACATTCCCGTCATACCCAGAACCAGAAACATAAACTTCCCGTGGGGAAAAAACTTTTGTTATTGTGTTCCCACCGAGATTCGAATCCGCTGCTTTGAAGACGAACGCGCACTCATCTACCCAGTGGGTAGTTCAAAGTCTAAAGAATCCCCACCCTGCGTCGCCCGATTAAAAAATCTACACATAAACACTTCCACGTTCACAGCCCCACACTAAGTTCAGTGACTTGTAGAGTGGGGCCGTAAACATCCAAGATTCACAACATATTAAAAACAAAAATTTCCCGTAGGGAGAAAACTTTTTTTACCCTCAAATAAACTTAACGATATCTCCTAGACTATAGGTCCAAATTATATGCAGTAAAGAGCAAATTGCATCTACGTGAACTACGTAAGCCGATAAAATAGGTTTTTTTGATAAAGATTCATATTAAATACTTAAAAAAAGGCAACGAAATAGAAGCCGCTATTTTTATGTGCAGGAATACGTAGTACGTGTCGATAAATTTCTGACCCGTCCCGTTCACGGGAGGACTCCCGTGAAACTAATTTCACGATTTCTCATAGACTATTTATCCAAATCACATGCAGTAAAAAGCAAATTGTATCTAAATGAACTACGTAAGACGATGAAATAGTTTATTTTGATAAGGATTAATACTGAATATCTCAAAAAGCCAACTAAACATAGGCCGCTTTTTTTTCAGATTTTTAACAAAGAAAAGTATTTTTTCTGAGCTATACATACATGTTAGATATATGCTGTCGCGGACTTTTTTGTAAAACTCATGAAGGCCAACATTTTTGCAGTACATTGTATTCACCTATGTCTAACTGTTTAGACAGCGTACGCCGATAAAGCGGAAAGTTAGTAAATTTTTCTCCGACTTGTCTTACGAATATTATTATTTCGAACTGATAACTAACTTATATCCCAACAAAACATAGCCTATGACACTCACTGTTAGTGTAGCTATCTATTAGTGAAAGAATTTTTGGAATCGGATCAGTAGTTTCAGAGATTACCTTTTACATACAAACAAACAAACAAACAAACTTTACCTCTTTATAATATTAGTATAGATTTATATATAAACCAGTGTATAAACAAATATCTACTTATAAAAGTTTATAAATTATATAAAATTTACATGCCTGCCCAATTTAACAGATATCTAAAAATGTATTCTACAAGGCCCATTCATAGGCATAGACTTTGCTAAACATAAGGCTGTACACAACTTCCATAGTAAGAGAAAATAAACTACCAGAAGATGTTATATTAGCTGCTACAACAAATGCCTTTAAGAACTATCTGAATAAGTGGATATTCACAGAAAGAAAATCACTTGTGCAACTCTAACTATTATTCAAGACTACAGTGAAGTAGATATACTAGCACTGCGCTGCTTGTCTATAAACTAATAATAATGATATCGATGCTTAACAGCCAAAAAGGGATAAACGCCATTTTTTGCGAAATTGACTTATATATTATTATATGGATGAATTCGCCTTTTTTTTCTGCGTCTTTAGATCTAAGTCCCATGACTCTACGACATACTTTTAGTCGCTTAGGTGGTTTGTAAATTAAGCTCTTTATCTTAATTTATTCGTCGTAAACGACATGTATTTTGTTGTTTATTGTATTTTGGTCGTTAGATAAAATATGCTATTTTGAAATTGACACTTACGTTATTAGGGCTTTTTTTAACATTTTCTTGCTTCGACGTTAATCGGTTTTGGCTGGAAATAATTTATGAATAAATATGTATTTATCACATTTTGCTTGATTATTCTCCCACTTAAAACTCCGGTTAGGACTTTGTGGCATTTTGTTTAAAAAATATAATTCTCATTTATGATATTTTGGCAGAATTGCCGAGACTTTGTTTGGCGCTTAGATCACAAATTACCCTAAATAGTTTTTAATAACAATAGTCGTTTATCCTTTTTTTATCTCCCGATATTCAAACGAATATGGCGATTAGAATAACAGTTAAAACTAAAACGTATATTTAAGCCAATTCAATGTTATGGCATTTGTAGTTTACCTTGTGCAACAAAAACTAAAAACGTCGGTAATCTCTTTCATTTATTCGAATCAAACGGGGTCATGCTCGCGCAGCGAATATGGAGTGCTCAGGCGACTGCGGCAGAAACGCCACGAGTTCACGCGAGCCATTTTAGTGCGCAAAGTTCGTTTGCCTCTGCTACATAAAAGGTAAGATCTATTGTAATCATAATCATAATTCATTTATTGCATAGAATGTAGGTTGATAATACAAGCTGTTCAATTAATAATAAAACCCATACAATCTACCCTTTATACATGGGTGTGCAACGTCATAACATGTTTTTTCTATTTAGTTTTAAATATAACAAAGTTTACAATGGCATTTGAGTAAAAAAAAAATATATTATCATGTAAATTCAATTAAAAAGGTGTCAATTTTATCCAGTTATTACAATAAATATTTAAGTTATCTTTCACTTTAGGTCAAGTTATTATAATATCATATCATAGTCATTTATTTCAATTGAAAATATTCATTTAAGCTATAAAAACAATTATTCAAAAGCCAGGACTTCAATGCATTTTTAAATTGATTTCTATTACGCTCCTTAATATCTTTGGGCAATTTATTGTAAACCTTTATCGCCATAACATACGCGTTTTTCTTAAAAATATCGAGTCTACATGTGGGAAAATATAGCTTATCAAAGAGTCTACCAGACCTTTGAGTTATTGCTGTATGCCTTGCGAACTGTTCCGGATGATTCTTTACGAAGACGCATATTTCTAAGATATACATACAAGGCAGGGGAAATATGTTTAAATTTCTAAATATTGGCCTACAACTATCGGTTGACCAGGCGCCGCAAATAGCTCGTAAACACTTTTTTGTACTTTAAATGCTCGTAAAATTTCGACAAAGTTGCCCCATAATAGTAGCCCGTATGACAAAATCGAAGATACATAACCGTGGTATGCGCACAAGGCAGAGTCTCTTGACTCTTGTCTTGTTACTTAATTTAAGTAGGTAACTATAATTTATGCAGAGTTTCTTGATTGTTAAAGGGAACGCCTACTTAGATTCTAAAGTTTTGATTGTCATAAACTCTTCATGATCCATGTCGCACGTTGCAAAAATCCGTTGGGATCCGGGGATTCAAAACAGAGGAACGACTTGTAATTAACTGGCACTAATTCGTATCCTCGATTCTTAAAGGTTTTTAGTACTGGGTACTATATCGCGCCTGCATATTTTATGTGAACAATAATGGATTAGTAACGTACTTATGGTAGGGCATCTATAGGTATAATTTTACAAATCTTTTATTTTAATGTTTCAGGACACCTTTAGCTCCTGCTGGGAATCGAACCCAGGACCCACGGCGGAGAGGGCGGACACCTGTCCACTGCGCCAACTGAGTCGTCAACATAATCTGCTTATTCAATTTCACCATCTTTAATATCACCATTTTGACATTGTTAGCTGTTGTAAGACTATAATATTCATTATGAAACATTTGAGGAATAACCTTATCTCGACAAAGTTTCAGTAAATCATCGCGTTTTGCTTTAGATATAGGTAGTTGAGACTTATAACACGCTGTGGGATTCATTTTGGTTTTTGATTGAAAGTCGATGGTATAAAATTTTGCATTCTCATTCATGGAGTTTTAGACAGCAATTTCTGAATCCTTGTTCTTTTTTAATGTTAAAACACGCATTTTACTAATTTTTCCAGTCAAATTTCATGGCATGAACCGAATCTACTGGTATGTAGGTGTGCCCAGTTAGCAAAAAGTTTATTTGGATCGCTTCAATATTATTGCATGTTTGCAAGGTTGTGTGTAACATTGCCATGATTATACAATTTCTATTTTGACCTGGGCAACAATCACTTTAGTTTTAAATGTTTATTATTATTTTTAATGGAAAGTAATGATTTAATTTTCATTAATTGTCAGAAATGTATCAGAAAGATTACGAATTGTGATAAGTAAAATTATTAATTGTTGATTTAGATTTTTATGTATATACTAGTACATAGTGATAAGGATGCTCATCTAAAGACTGCATTTAAAGAACTTATCACAAATTTTGTATAAGACTTAAATTGATCTCCAAAGTAGTATAGTTAGATATTGTTAGTAAATAAGCTTTATTTGAATATATATGATTGCTCTAAAGTTGTAACTGATGTGCCTTTTTGGATTTTTAAATAATATTTTATATTTATAAATTTATATTTTTCAAAATGTACGGGTTTAAAATATATGTGAACTTGAGGTGTGTTCAATTTGTTGAAAGAAGCACAAAATTGTTTTTTTCTTGCTTCATTATGTTTTTAGATACAATTGGCATGACGTAAACCTTACATTACTTTGGTGAAAAACCTTAGTTTTAGCTGAAACCTAATGACAGTACACATGTTAGTGTTTAAGTGACCACGTTCAATTCAATCTTTCAATTTATACTCTTATCAATTTATACTCGTATTACTGTTGAGAAGTTTGGATAAGTTTAATTATGGGCTGTGAATGTATGCCATTATGATTTTAAATAAAGACTGCTTTAACTTAATCAATATTTTAATCCTAACGAGATAAGTTCCTAATTAGTTTACGTTTAGAACAGTGAAACATTGCGTTGTTTCGTCGTTTTTCCAAATGCTGAATGTTTTTTTTAAAAATTGTTAGCTTATTACAATTTCTTTGTCCTTCAGTCTTTACTGAATAAACGGTTATGTCATCTTTCACCTATTTGATACTTACAAAAAACTCAGTTACGATATTTTTCTTTAATCTAAATAAAACTAAAAGCGTTGTTAAATGATTTTGGCTGGAAGTAAATAAATTAGTGATTTTCATTTAAGACGTTCTTCCTGTTAGTAAAATTAGGACCATTTGGGCGTAAGCGGCAGTAAATGGTGCTAGCAGGATGATTTATGTTCAGTTAATAATCCCATTTAGTAGAGAAATAATTAAAAGCTAAATACCTAAATTCTCGAGTTTCTGGAAGTTGTGGAAAAATTTATATAATTTTTTTTCATTTTTTTTAAACTTAAAACCACTCTTCTGTAAAGTTTCTAAAGTGACGGTTATCCTTTTTTGGCTGTTTGGCATCGATATGTAATATCCATAATATTTTGGCAGTGCATCTGTGACAGCTACTTTCATATTAGAAGACATGACTGAGAAGCAGTTCCAAAGATCAGTTGTTGGACAATCGTCTGATCACAGAATTGATGGACAAGTAAGTAAATAAATGTTAGTTTCTGTTTTACATTATCGTTATAGACCACATAAGACAAGAATAGCCTTTTTACCTGACTGGTATGACACAAAGGAGGGTGTTTATTTGCCTTAGTATGTATGTGATTCTTACATCAATTGATTTGTCCTAATCTTGTGAATGTCACTAAAGATATACCAGTATTCAAAAGTCATGAATATGTATTTGAAAATCTTCTTAGGTTTCTCTTATCATTTTTCATTTCGATTTACCGTTTAAGATCTATAATGATTTAAAGCTGGTTAGCAACTAATGTCACAAACATTTTCAATCCATATAATTAAAGGCTGGAGTCACTACTATCACTTGTTAAATCAATAAAGACTATTTTTAATATGTACTGATTTTCAAACTAACTAAAACATATTTTTATCCACAGTCAGTACCAACAAACCATTATCTAGCAGAGCTGGAGAAGTTGGGCATCAATGTGAAAGCCAAGAACTTCCTGGTATTCCAGGGGGCTGTGGAAAGCATCGCCATGAAGAACCCCAAGGAACGGACAGCCTTGTTCGAGGAGATCAGCGGGTATGGTAGACTGTCCCTAACTGCCTAAGCTGTTGATGGTTTTTACATAGCATGTATAAGTAAAGTTTCACAGATAAATCAGTCATATTTTGTGGTTTGAAATTTTGAATTTAAATTCCTAATTTGGTTAGTTTTTACATTTACCAAAGGACAATGGTAATGCGTGGCCTTGTTTAAACCATAAAACCTCTTCTAATACTATAAGAATCTTTGTCCTGACATACTGATTCACTGACTGACTGATTGACTTAGAGACAACATATAGCCTAACTAAACCGATGATTGTAGAAACATGAAATTTGGAGGGCACATTTGTCTTCTTTTTCACACACATGCAACAAGTTCTTTGTTTTTGAAGTTGTTGCGATGAAAATTGGTATTTGAGTAGTTCATTTAATATAAAAAAAAATATGTATAAAAAAATATTTTTTACACCAGGGGTGCATTAAGGTGGTGCAATGGGTGATGAAAGTTCATGTCAAGAATTGTTTATTTATAAAGTGACACTGATGTAAATTGGTATTTGAATAGTTCATTTAATATAAAATATTAAGTTATCAACATTTTTGCCAGGGGTGCATTAAGGTAGTGCAATGGGGAATGAAATTTCATATGGATTTTATTTATTTATGAAGTTAAAGTGATGTAAAAATTGTATCTGAGTAGTAAAATGAAAGATAATTTTATTAAGTCATTACAGTTAATTAGATATAACTACTCTAAAGTTATAAATCCGAAAGTTGTGTGTTAATGTGTTATGTGAGATCTGCCTGTATTTAAGGTTGTTATTTCGCCATCCTCTAAATGTATATAAAATAGTGAAATTTTATGATTCACCTAATAAAAAAATTTCAAAATCTTTATGCCACATTCTTATGACATAGGTTGTTTATGGAGAGTAGACGTCTCTTTGAAAGGATTTTAGCTGTTAACAATAGGTCCTAGACAGAATCGAGATGTGTCAGCTCAATCAGATGTGTAGTAATATTTGTGTAATAATATTCTCAAGTGATTGCTATACACTCTTGATAATCCCCAGGTCTGGCGTCCTAAAGGAGCAGTATGAGGCATGTCGCGGGGAGGTGAACCGAGCTGATGAAGAGGCGCAATTCTCGTACCAGAAGAAGAAGGGAGTCGCCGCCGAGAGGAAGGAAGCCAAGTTTGAGAAGGAGGAGGCGGAGAAGTATACTCGGCTGAAGCAGGAATTGGTGAGTCAGGCATGCAAGGAATGATAACATCTGTGTTTAAACATAAATATGATATAATTAAAAGAACAAAATTAAGGGTAAAACTTAAGAATACTTAAAAGAATTTTTTTTTTTGTTTAGGCTTTATCATAAAAATAGTAATACATGAATTTTTGAACTTGGAATCCTATCCTACTAATGTGATTGTGTGAATGTAGATTCTGGAATAACACACGCTACTTTATAACTTAATTAACGCGGGCGAAGTCGCGGGGCATGACCTTTATTTAATAAACTTTAAAGTAAAACAAAAAATAATAACACCGCTGAAGTATGATTCCGGGTCGCGGTACTGTGGTACGAAACTGGGGCCGCCTTGCATTTGGCTGGTTTTTATTGTTCTCTGAATTGATTTGTTTTTTTTTATCTGAGTATCATGTCCTAACATTTTCTCAGCAAGAACAAAAAGTGGAGCTACAACTCTTCCACCTTTATCACAACGAGAAAGACATCCAATCATCCGAGGAGGAGCTTCAGCACAAGCAAACAGAACTTGCCAAGGTCGAGAAAAAGAGGCACAAGGCAGAAGAAGCATTGAAAGAGAAAAAGAAAGAGTCAGGAGTGATACAACGAGAGTTGGCAAAGATTGAACAGGATATTCGCGAAGTTGTGAGTGGGAGATATATACTAGATTTTTTGCCATCATTATTATCATGATAATGTTATTAAAATGTTTTTAAATGGCAACATTGTGGCTAAAACAAAAAAACTTTAAAAAATTTTTATTGTGGACCAAGCATGTTTGCTACCCTCAACACGTCATTTATTTTCATGTGAGATAGGGGTCAAAAGCTAGTTTATTATAGATATAAAAATATACTTTGATCATAAAAATACCATATAATAAACCTAGACGTTATCCTCAAAATTCCTCATCAATTCTTTCTTCCACCTAGGAAGCAGAAATCTCCAAAAAGCGTCCCACATTCATCAAAGCCAAGGAGCGTGTAACCCACATGAATAAGAAGCTAGAAAGCGCACTGAAGACTCTTGAACAGTCACAGAAGGCAAACGAGGCTCATCAGGCTGATATCAAGAAACTGGAGGATGAGTTGAAGCAAGTCGAACAGCAGAAGGCTGCTTGGGAGCAGCAGACGTTGGGACACAATGCTCGTCCGGATGTGCATTTGGAAGAGGCTCAGGTATGGAGACTAGACTTGTTAAAGTTTAGTAAGGCTGTAATTTTGATGAGTGCCTCTTTGGGGTCCATGTGAATAAACGATTTTGATTTCATTTGAGTACAGTTGTTCATTTAGTTCTTTCAATTTTAATTTGACTCTGAAGAGATGGTAAATTTTTCACAAATATGGGACACTGCATAAAATTACTGCAACTCAGCTCAAAATGTTGGACTTAAAAGCCCTTTGCGCGTCATCTCGCAACGTCTCGCGCCTTCTGATTTATTATTATTGATTTCCCATAATATTATAATTTTTCATCAGGTAAAATTAGTGGTCAAATGCTTGCCTAACTAGCATAAAAAAAATACAAATATTATTCCTTACCATATAATATGTTCGGCCATACACCTTTTTATCGATTTAATAAATAAATAAATATCTTTGAATTTATCCTGTCCCAGATTCATGAATATGAAGAGTTGAAGATGGAGGCTTCTCGCCAAGCTGCGCGCTACCTTCAGGAGCTGGACTCGGTCAACCGAGAACAAAAGGCTGATCAGGACAGGCTTGACAACGAGATGCGCAGGAAGGGCGAGCTCGAGAATAAGCATCGACAAAAGGTAATCATCTGTATCTAGGGGTGTTACTACTGGCCAACTTTGCTACAGACAAGACATAAAGAAAAATAAAACTGTACTAACTCCATGGCAGTAAAAATGTATAACAAAATACCTGAATATTTAAAAGCAGAAGACAAACTTAAAATATTTGAAAATGAGTGATTTACTTCAATGCTGACAATTATTTATGGATTTTTATTTGCCAGCTACTACCCGTATAGTTATGGCCATAATATAGTCTAAAATGTAACATAACTATGTAACATAATAATATATCATGCAATAAACGATTGAATATGAATATGAAAAAAAAGACAGTCACTTAAGAACTCTGTTCTAGAGAGACGTTCACATACGGCAAGCTCGAGAACAAAATATCTACTTGAGTCTAGGGTTGTAACTTCAGGTGACCTAGCAGGCTGTGCGGAGTTTAGCTTCACCTTACGTCAATTGAAATCTGATCAAACTTGCCTTAGCAGTTACATATACATTAAAAAATAAATATGGTTTTAGATTAAGTAAAACGAACAAATCTTTTATGGTTCGATTTTACTATAAAAATCCTAAAATTGTTACTGAATTACCACTAGGAAAGTTTAAATCAGTAATGAAACGGATATTCATTAAGAAAGCTTATTATAAAATTAATTATTACATTAATGACAAAGATGGATGGAAGCAAAATGGACAAGCGATTTCTGGTGACTACATAATATAGATATACCTAGGTTAATATAATTCCTGTATGAGTAATTTAATTGTTTTAAAAAAAAAACGCATCTCCTATTTTCTTGCCAGGTTCTTCTCGAGATGGCTGTAATATTGCGAATATAGCAATAGAGTATTAACTTTCATGAGAGAAATAGTGGTCAAATGCTTGCCTATCGAGAATTAAAAAAAAAAGACTCTTTGGGGCCCATGTGAATAAACGATTTCGAATTTGAATTCCAGGGTCACGAAAGAAACGAAGCTATGAAGCGCGTGGACAAGCTAAACGAACATATCCGCGGCTCGGAACAAGCCTTGGAGGAGCAGAGGAGGTTGCGCGCAGAACTACAGGTACAAAGTGGCGCAGATAAACATTCACCACGAACTACTGCTTGAAAACTGGTGGTGTATATGCACATGTCACAACACGCCTCTCGCTGTTATTTTCATAGAAGAAGATATGTCATGGATTTTATCTGTGTGTGTAATATGTATTACTGTATTTTTCAACGATAGGAGGAGGTTTTCAATTCGACGACTTTCATTTTTATGTGTCCTCAGAACTTTCTTCTAGGTGAACCGATTTTGATGATTCTTTTTTAATTTGAAAGCTGGTGCTTCCTATGAGGTCCCATTTAATTTGATCAAGATCTGAGCAGTAGTTTTTGAGTCATCCTAGATAATGCGTATTGTGCGTGAAGTCGGTTTTTTAAGTTTTGTTTGCGTTTAAATTATTTTAAAGTCGTATTGTTGTTATAATTTTAATAACACGTATTTGTTTGTCAGGCCGATGTGGGAGAGTGCCGCGGGCGCGCGGCCGAGCTCCAGTCGCAGTTAGAAGAGGTAGCCTCGCAACTGGGAGACGCACGCGTCGACAAACACGAGGAGGCCAGGCGGAGGAAGAAGCAGGAGATCGTCGAGAGCTTCAAAAGGGATATACCTGGTGTGGTGAGTTACAAATAGTAAAGGGCCTAGCGTGGTGCCTTGCGGAACTCCAACAATACCGCAAAAGCTACCGGTGTGTTGACGACCCAGTTGACGCTGTGGACAGGTGTGCGCCCTCTGCGCCGTGGGTCCTGGGTTCGATTCCTGGCAGGAGCAAAAATTCCTTCCCAAGAGATATTTGTGCTTCTGGTTCTGGATGTAATGTGTGTGTGATTTGAATGTTTCCGGCACCCACGTAACAAGTCTTTGAACTTAGTGTGGGGCTATGAGTGTGAATGCATGCGTGTTTATATATAAAACAAAAGAAATTAACGAACAAGGGCATTAAGGAAGTTCAAGAAATGTGATAAATTCTCAATGTGTTGAGTTATCAAAATAATATTAACTATGTAGTTTTCTTATACTCACAGCTGGAAGATAGAGGTGAGGCCAATGTGGAAGCAGTAGATTGTAGAGCTTTATAGATATGTACTCAATATGAAAACTTGAACTATCGTGAGTATTACACGTAATGTATGTTGTATACGGCTTTTAAAACACGTAAAAAATTACAACTTAGTAGTCGACTAGTTTCGGACAAATTTGTTGTCCTTCATCGGTTGAATCAGACGCGCGATACGCTGAGGCGAACGGCTCGGGCCTCCGCGCGGCTGAATTGAAATGTCTGAAACTAGGCGACTACAAAGTTGTCATTTTTTACATGTCATAAAAAAATATATGCACTCAGTTTGAGATAAATAACCTAAGGCCAAGCTTGTGGCTCCACAAATTAAGCGTATATATGCATGCAGATATACAATGTTTTCTAGACTCGTTTCACGAAACAATAGAAGTTATTGAATAATATTGTTCACAGTATGACCGCATGATCAACATGTGCCAGCCGACACACAAGCGCTACAACGTCGCCATCACCAAAGTCCTCGGCAAGTACATGGAGGCCATTGTCGTCGATACAGAGAAGACTGCGCGAAGATGCATTCAAGTATCTATCATATCTATCACAATATAGTTGTTGTAACATGATTATCTTGTCAGTTTTCTTGGCTGTTGAATAAGTTATTGATATAAACACTACATTACAGGTCCTGAAAGAAAGAATGCTGGAGCCTGAAACGTTCCTGCCCCTCGATTATATTCAAGCGAAGCCTCTACGTGAAAGACTGCGGTAAATATTGTGATTTCTATAAAAATACGTTTGTATTGTCCTGCAATGTAGAAGGAAAGTCGTATGCCGATGATTAATGTTTTTATGAGAAAACCGGGTCTTTTAGACTCCCGTGATCACGGCCGATGTAACTCTGCTGAAACGTAAGGGATGGACAAAATAAAAAGCGCGATAGAATCCGGTGTTCTCATAATACAATGAGTGCAGTTCGCGAAAGTTTAAAAAAACATTATAAAATATTTTGAGAACATATTTGGTTAGCCACTACAGGCTCCTTGCAATTTCATATAAACGTGGTAATTTAATGAGTATCTGCAAGGTTTTTAGTTGACTAAGGCAACGAGCCCTAGTCTTCACCATCTTGTTTTGTATTGCACGTCTCGGATAAACGTGGTAATTTAATGAGTATCTGCAAGGTTTTTAGTTGACTAAGGCAACGAGCCCTAGTCTTCACCATCTTGTTTTGTATTGCACGTCTCGGACTGAGAAATCGAGTCATATAATGTGCTGCATGTTTATCAAAATAATCAAATTTTGACCAACTTCGATGTTTCAATCAATTTTTTGTGCTTAGTTTCTGTAACTTTATAACATTCTATGTTCTCAAGCCCTATTGCAGGAAGCAAACGGAGTGAGAAATATTGAGTATGAAACCAAAAGCTTATACTTACATTTCTCCTTTGATAGAGACATAAAGGAACCGAAGAACGTCAAACTGTTATTCGACGTGTTGCGTTTCGAGCCAGCCGCCATCCACCGCGCCGTACTGTTCGTCACTAACAACGCGCTCGTCTGTGAGACTCCGGAGGACGCTTCGCGAGTCGCTTACGACCTCGACCGGAGCAAAAACAGCAGATACGATGTAAGAACAGCTGAAGGTAAGCTCAATATAGCTGCGTTAATACGGTCACGCACTTATAAACATATGTATACAGGCGATGTTAAAAGCTTTCTAAGATATTCTGGACTAAGTAGCTTTAGGATTTTACGCCTAAATCTTATGTGATTGTAACCGTTTTAGCGTGGCTAATATTGAGTTTATCTTCTGGTCCTATCTGTTTTGTGGTAGGAGTGACAGTGGTGTGTCCTAACGCTCGTTGGAGACGTCAGAGGACGCCTCACGCTTACAATCTCGACCAGAGCAAGAACAGCTTAAGATACGACTTAAGGGCGACAGTAACGCTCGTTTGCAAGACGCCGGATGCATGATGTTTAACAGTCCTTTTCATTAAAGACCAAAATATTAAAATTGACGTTGAAAAGTATCGTACTTTACTGACGTCTAATTATCACGAATACATCGGTACTCGTCCACACGCCATTCCTCGTGAAATGTTTAATTGTGGTAGTTATTCGAATGTTTGTCAGCTATACACAATAGTTGTGGTTCCAGGCCCTTGCGCTGGACGGCACATTCTACCAGAAGTCCGGCATCATCTCCGGCGGGTCTTTGGACCTGGCGCGCAAGGCCAAGCGGTGGGACGAGAAACATCTCTCGCAGCTCAAGGCCAAGAAGGTAATGTCTTGTTGCATACACATGAAAGATTATATTTAAATATTGTAGTGATTTCAAACGATATATTTGCGTTTTCTATAATATTTCAGGAGGAAAAATAAGGAATTGCTATATCCCAACCGATGACAATACAAAATCCCAAAAAATTTGTATTGTCCTCAATAAGTCTACGAATTTTAAATGAAATCTGATGGTTTGAAGTGGGTCAAAATCAAGTCCAAAGGAGTCGGTTACAAACATACATACAAGTCAAGCTAATAAAAAGCGTGTAAAAAAGAGGATGCAATGGGCGGTCATATCGCTTAAAGCGAAGCTAATCACTGTTAAGAAAATTTGCGTTATAGGAACTGGCTTTCAAGGACGTTACCGGGATATTGGTTGGCCCTTCTTGACAGTTTTATTTATTTGAGAGTGAGAGCGGCTTTTTTTATACTAAATCATGATTTTTCAGGAAAAACTGACGGAGGAGCTCCGGGAGTCCATGAAGAAATCTCGCAAGGAGTCAGAACTGACGACGGTGGACTCTCAAATCCGCGGGCTCGAGTCGCGCCTCAAGTACGCCATCACCGACCGCGACACTACGGTACGTTGTTTAACTCCTACAGACTCCGGGACTGAAAAACCTCATGACAGTAATAATGATTTTTCTTCATCTTTGATCAACAACTTAGAAACAAATGTGTAAAGTTATTGTTAATTTTCCAGTGCTAGTATTTTAATGAAGAACCATAGCACTGTAATAATAATATAAGTGATGTTAATAAATTATTTACAAGCAATGTTATGTTCTATTCTAGCTAAAACAAATCAAACAATTGGATGCAGAGCTCGCGGAACTTGAGAGAAAGATTGAAATGTTTGGGGTAAGTTTACTTATAAAGACATAAAAAAAATATTGCTAAAATTTTTCAATTTGCCCTAATTAATCTAGAGCCAAATTATATATATATATTATGAAACAGTTTCTATATCACCCGACAGAAAGTGATGATGTGGACGAAGACTCTTGTCTAGAAGATATATATATTCACACTAGACTTTAAGACTCACAGAAAATGCTTTGAGCGAAGTAAATGACAATGTCTTGTTGTAAGGTGGTAAAAAGAGCATACCCCATGCTCTTTTTACCACCTTACTTTTTATTAACTCTGTAACTCCTGGGCACACTCTTTACCTGTAATGGTGAGCTGCAGACACACTTCACGTGTGGTGTCAATTTCGCGGAAAAAACTGTTCTGTCTCTGTTTTTAATAAACATTAACATCACACACACAATCCCAACGAGAACCTGAAACGCAAATTACTTTTGGGAATAAAACTTGTTTCTCCACCGGGAATCGAACCCGATACCCGCTGCTTAGAAGGCGAACGCGCACCCAACTTAGACAACGACCAGTTTGAATGAGTAATTTTTGCTAGTTGGTGGTTCTATAAAAAAGACAAGAGTATAATGTGATGTCTGTTTTGGCAGCCGCAAGTAGAAGACATCGAGCACACGATACACGCGCGGGATCTCAAGATACAGGAGGTGAAGGAAAACATGAACAACGTGGAGGACGTGGTGTTCAGAGGGTTCTGTCGGGACATCGGCGTTGCCAACATACGGTACCACTACTACGCTTGTACTCAACAAGGACTATTTATTGAACCTTACAAACTATTTTTAATTTTTTTTTCAAGATTGGCCATATTTTGACAATCCTTTACCATCATTAAGCGAGGTGGTCGACGATGGAGCAATCTTGCCTAAGACACCTATTTACACGCGATTTGAAGACTCCAATATGGTACTCATCACGAAATACCGACTCAGGCAAGGAGTTCCATTCTAATTTGTAACCAATTCAGCGTTTCACCACAGTCACTTAACTTATTTAGTTAATTCCTATTAACCATGTTCTTGAACAACCCCATATTATTTTCGGGAACTGCAGAAAATGGCAAGGGCGTTCCATTCTTTTGCAATTAAAGTGAAAAAGAGTTAAAGTGAAAGCGTTTTGCTTTCACTTTAATTCTAATAATTAAAGTGAAAGCGAAACGCTTCGTGCGAATGTAAGGTATTTTAACCACTAAAGAATGTCGCATTGCCGTCTGCCCAGGTGATCGGTGATATAATGGTGATGCGGAAATAATATCATGCAATTCTTTTAAACGCTTTCCATAATACTATTTGTAAAAAACTGATAGGCTTGCTATTTTTCGCCGATGATCGAAATTGTGAGACTCAACTAATTAGTTGGTATTGATGAGTATCTTAGCTTGTCGCTTGATTGATTCCAAAGGCTCCAGTTGATTCATGGCCACTGAAATCCCACATAATGTACCAAAAACTGCCGCGTATTTTTGGCCCTCACTGAATAAGACTAGTTCTTAGGCTCAAATAATTTGTTAAAGTTTTTAATAGGTTACACACTCACAGCCCCACACTAAGTTCAAAGACTTGTATCGTGGGTGCCGGAAACATTCACATCACACACACATTACAACCAGAAGCACAAATATCGCTTGGGAAGGAATTTGTGCTCCTGCCGGGAATCGGACTCAGGACCCACGGCGCAGAGGGCAGACACCTGTCCACTGCGCCAACCATCAGAAAACATATTTTTGACGACCAAAAATATGTTTTCTGATGCTCGCCTGGGTATCTATATTATTAGTAGAACAGTCGTTGGTTGCCTTGTTTTCGCGACGCATCGTTATTCGATACTTTCCATAATTAGGCGATAGTGTCCATTATGTAACTATAATTTTTATTTTTGTTTGCAGTCAGTACGAGGAGCGCGAGTTGCGAGTGCAACAGGAGCGAGCGAAACGTCGCATGGAGTTCGAGGCACAGATCGACCGCATCGCATCCAACCTCGAGTTTGAACGCTCTAGGGACACGCAAAGTGAGCCCTTTAATCCTTACGACCTAAAGAACATTTATTGTTGACTACTGAACCGTGGAACCGCCCGCTTGTGCTTATTATGTAGCAGGATAAAGGTACCCCGTTCCATGATTGAAAATGTCAATAAAACTGTAGACTGTATAGCATGTACTACTCCAATGCAAGGCCACAGAAGAAATTAAAAGAACTCTTTTAGAATGTGATGGAGAACAGGAGTCGCCACTACAAAGAAACATCATCAGAAGGCCAGACTTCCTTCAGCCATCCACATCAAAAACTCATGCATCAGCTATTACTGCTTGTACGCATTCGACACCACCTTCACTTTCGCATATTTCACCACTATCATGATCTAAAATACCTACTTTGTAACAGCTTAGTCAGCGACCCAGAGCCATCCTACACTACATAAAAGAGCTGGGATGCCTTGGGTAGTTGCCGTCAGGGGGAATAGACAATTCACCCCAAGCAAGACGTCAGTGTAGGCTCCTGACCACAAAGAACAATGGCGAACTCCCATACATCATTTTAGTTGAAGTAAAATAGCATCGTATATAGATAAAAAAATATCTTACGTAAGGCCCGTTGCCTTCTGAGCTTCATTTTAAAAGAATTGTCGTTTTAGAAGGCCTAGTTATAGAGATATTAAACAAAACATATTTGTAGGTTATGGCTCAGCACACTTTGCCGATCTCTTTTTGAATACGCCAACAGTTCTGACAGTCGTGAATTCGTGATAAAAGCCCATTCTAAAGAGCCACCACTACGTTTTAACCCAAGTTTTAGCAAATATATTATTACTTGACACTGGCTAAATGCACAAGATTGCGGAGCTAATATTAAAAGAAATAAGAAAAAAAAACAAACGTCAAAAGTGAAAACGTCATTCATACGACAGTTTGGTATTGCCATGACATTTGCTTTTTCCTCTTAAATGTCGATGACTGCAATCGCATCCGCAGCTGTTTTTAGAAAACCTGTGAATGACAGACGGATTCTAGGCAGCTGATGGTTGATACATAAGTTACCATAGTATTTTTTGTTTTATGGATACATCATAAGCATTAGCATTACGGCTTAGGAATATAGAGATGCACTAGGGTAAGGCAATGGACATGGTAACATCTTATTATATAACCACAGCATAGACAACAACAAAAAAATGAAAAATGGTTGAAAGTAATCGTTTTGTTTCTTTTAATGTGTATTTTTTTACCTGGCTTCGTCTGCCTTTTCTGTTGTATTAGTAAATCTTTGTAATTTATTTGAGCGAATTTCGTTAATTTCACATTTAAATACGATCAAACATAGGCCAACTAAAATTTCGCCATTGTTCTTTGAATTAGAATCAGTTAAACTCTTATTTATTTTAGCAAATAAGACAAACTCGCTAATTTTCACTCATACACTTAAATGTTTTAGTGTCTATTATGAAATCATTAAATTAGGGTCTTCTTAAATTATCATGTCATCTTACAACAAGTTAAACATGGCACGGTCACAGCGTTATATCCATAAATAACTCTGACAATGCAGTCTTCATTAGGTAATTCACAAGATCCCGTTTTGTAATTTCGGGACATTGATACACAGGTAGCGTGGCCGAGCGGTCTAAGGCGCTGGTTTAAGGCACCAGTCTCTTCGGAGGCGTGGGTTCGAATCCCACCGCTGCCAGCTCTTTTTGTTAACTAAGTGTGTTTTTTTTGTATATATTTATCACTGATTAGCCAATGTTTAAACGCTACGGAAATATTGAGATAATCTATTTGCATGTGAACAGAGTAAAATACTATATACTAACACATAAAACAATATATTGTGCGAATAATGAAATTTCAAAAAGCGTAACGTTTGCTAGATCTTTTTTTTCACTAGGATCAAGTTGATCTAGATTCTATACTGTATCGGATGTTTATTATCATGAAAGTGATGAGACCACAACATATTCTGTCTTGCAACTTAGTTATGTTTTTTATCATTTTTCGAATCCTCTATCTATGGGCCTATGTTTCCTAAAACTAAAATAAAACTATATACATCTATAAGACAAAGACTTAAGTTACCTACAAGCCATCGGGCTTATAGGTAACTAAAGTGCTCAAGCCCACTACCAGAGGGTACCGTTCCCATCATGCCGGCGGCATTGCTTCTGAATTGCAATGCAAATACGTTACCAGGCGCTCTGATAGAGTTTTGAAGATAGAATGAGCTCCCGTTCTCCATGGGCCGTGTTTCACCAAACGGCTCAAATATGTAACCACTGCCGAGGTTTCCATATTTTCGCCGTTTGCGATGCGCTGCCGTAGTTGCTGCGGCGCCAACGTTATGTTTGTTTTTATAATAATACTAGCTGTCCCGGCGGCCTTCGTACCGCCTAACAGACAATGAATTTGAACTGCCCGGTGGCTTAGTTAGATCAGCGTTTGCCTTCTAAGCAGGGGTATCGGGTTCGATTCTCGGCTCTCGGTTTTCTCATCATGGAAAATTTGTGTTTCTGGTTCTGGTTGTGATTGTGTGTGTGATGTGAATGTTTCCGGCACCCACGACACCAGTCATCAAACTTAGTGTGGGGCTGTGAGTGTGAAATTGTTTATGTTTATGTTTATAAAAATTAATGTGTATGTTTAGGAAGCCATACCCGGCATGCGTTACAATGCTAAATTATTACTTTACCAAATTCGAGTGACGTATGAGACAAAGATTTTTATACAACTATTAAAAAAAATTTGACGTTCCTAAAAAGTATCCTATATCCGTCTCCTGGTTAAGCTACCTTCCCATAAATATTCAGCCAAATCGGTTCAGCCGTTCTTGAGTTATAAATAGTGTAACTAACACGACTTTTTTTTATATATAGATGATGATATCGTTTAAAGGAGATTATAAGCGCCCAGGTGCCAATTTAAGACAAATTTGGGGGCATACGTCTTTCAAAAACGAATTTCAATTTCTGTATTATTTATTTAAAACTAAGTAAATTTAGAAGATTTTTTTTATAATCTTTGTTAGCAATCGGTTAACTTTGTCGACAGAGAACGTGACGCGCTGGGAGCGACAAGTGCAAGACGCAGAGGACGAGCTAGAGAAAGGTCGACAAACGGAGGCCAAACAACGCGCCGACATCGACTCCGAGCTGCGCCGCGCCGACGCACTCAAGGCCGAGCGGGCCGCCGCGCGCTCGCGCCTCGACCACGCGGACGATGACGTCAACAAGGTACCCACGCACCGAGCCGACACTACCACGACACTAAAGCAACGGATGTGGATAACCCTTTGTAACTTTTAAACTTTCGCGATTCGAACACATAGTTTAGGTAATATCTCGGGACCTAATCGCGCTAAAAACTATTTTTATTTACCTCGACGTTTCGGCCAAGTCGCATTGGCCATGGTCTCGAGAAGACTGGAGAATATAAAAATAGTTTTTTAGCGCGATTAAGTCCCGAGATATTACCTAAACTATGTGGATAACCTTGTCAGACAGGGGTCACACAGTACCCAAAATATAAACCTACTCTATGGTACACTCTCACTGTAGGTCATCAGTGATCTGTGTTTTCTGTGTATAATTATCGTTAAGAGTAATTCTGTAAACCGTATGGGACTATTCATGACATTTTTTTTTATAAGGCCTTCACACTCACAGCCCCACACTAAGTTCGATAACTTGTGTTGTGAGTGCCGGAAACATTCACATCTCACACAATTACAACCAAGAACGGAAACGCAAATCCTACTAATATTATAAATCTGAAAGTTTATGTGTGTGTGCGTAAGTGTGTAAGTATGTTTGTTCCCTCTTCACGCTTTAACGGCTGAACGGATTTGGATGATATTTGGAATGTACATAGATTATACCTAGGATTAACACATAGGCTTCTTTTTAACTTGATAATAGCGAGCGAAGCCGCGGGGCACAGCTAGTTTCTTATAATATTGTTATAGATTGCATACATGTTATATGATACATTCAGTTGGTTATGATTCGCTAATAGTTACTGTATGTTGACAGGCGCGAAAAGACGTAGCATCGATACAGAAGGACATCCAGTCGGTGCAGAAGCAGATATCCAGCATCGAGTCGCGCATCGAGAGCAAGCGCAGCGACCGGCACAACATACTACGCCAGTGCAAGGTGAAATACTTCTTGAAACACACAGATTAATTAACTCAAACTCTTTTCAATGGTACAACACACTTAAGAAAAAATATTCTTCTCCCCACTTACGTTTGTGGGGTAACCCGCTCTATATATTTTAAAATACACTTATATATTTTCAATTGCTTTTTTTTGCTTTGGAATGGTCCAAAAGTCTTAATATATTCTCTGGTTTGAAGTTATTCGCTTGCATGGTTTAGTCGTTAAATGACTTCTGACAGACGGACGGGCTGACGGATACAGTGATTAACCATACAAGTCAACTTAGAGATCTCGCTTCGTTCGATGTATAACAGTGAAGGGTCTTCGCAGATCGACGACATAATAATCCCGCTGCTGGAGGGCAGTCTGGACGACACGCATGACACAGAGTCCGACCCCTCCTCCATGTCCACGGCGCAACATTACCGGAAAGAGTCCAGGTGAGGACTTAGATAATAATAAGTAAACTATTGTGCTCATTACACCTACGATTGTATACCTGTAATGATTAGAAACGTTCAAGATAATTGCTGTGATCGCTGCCAATTTTACACTTCCAAGTCCGACAGTATGTAATTTTTTGTTTATCAGCAAAAATGTGATAAAATTCCTTCCTGCTTCTTTAGACACTGCACAAACTACACAGACGCTGTGAGAGACAAGTTTTTTTATTTATTTTCGCGTTAGTACTGTATTTTTAACTGAAATATAATTAATGGTAATTTGTTTTAGGCGACTGTTGTTATTATCATGTGGAAGCATTATTCCAAGTACAGCGATAAAACTTAATACTCTTCTTCCCTAAAAATCTTCGCATTATCGTGACCGCCTCTGACGTGAGAGAAATAATCTCAATAATTGTTTTAATTCCCTTAGTCCTTACATAAATAAAATGAACCGCATTCACACACACAACCACACTAAGAAACAACATATTATTATGAATTGCCCTCATTTAAATTGAATTCTAAATTAAACTGTAAATATTGATTAATACAATACGAGCTTCCTCTCTTTAAACTGTTGCTGCGCCCAACAAGGCCTGTAATGTATCTATAAACATTTCTATTACATGATCCAATGTACTTACAGAATGCAATAAATGATTGAAATTAAACCACTAATGTCCTTTTGGAGGGAAAATTTACCCTTGCCGGGAATCGAACGACTTACTACGCAAAGGGCAGGCAGGGATTTGTCCACTACGCCATTAGTTTACAGGTGTAATTGCAAAATGTTAGTAAGCCCATCTGACAATGAAACTTTTCGTAATCAGGATCCGCGTAGACTACAACTCTCTGCCAGACTCGCTACAAGACCTGGAAGACGACGAGATCAAACGCAAAGCCGACAAACTACAGAAGGCTATCAACTCGCTGCAGAACACCGTCGACAAGATACAGGCGCCAAACATGCGGGTACGTAATCAAACACACGCGTTGCATCACTATGGGCATAGATTCTATAGGAAGAATTTCTTCCTATAGCGCCTTTGTTAGGGGGAATGTTCTGAATTATTCGAAGTAATTACGGCATCGTAGTTTTACCACCGCTCCTCCATCGTATCCTCGCCATCGAATGAAAGCTCATCCCCGTATAGTTTGTGTGATGGCGCCGTCAAAGATAGCCCGCCGCCGCGCGCCGTCTAATTGGGAGTTGTGGTTTCGAATACTACGACGGGCTTGACATGTGATGAAATCCATGGTAATAGGGCATTTTATCATGTTGACCTGACTTACTTCTCTATACCGTAATACAGTCATAGTTCACTAACCTCGAAATGAAAAATCTGTCGCCAAAATCACTATCATTAGCTATCCTTGAGTGCCAGTCTTTCTAGAAGATTGTTTACCATCCTCGATACACATTAAAACTTACGACTAGGCGAAAGTGCTAGCCTATCAAAGTTAAAAAAAATGTGTCATGGGAATTACACCATTACTCGCTTAAGGCGATTTTTAGGTAAATTTTGTGGAATGAGTTCCATTTAGCGGTATTACCATAACAAAACAAATCAGCTCAAGCTCGGCGATTGACCGCGACGGTGATACCCCGTGTGTTACTGTTGTTAAAGGCGACGGAGACCACTTCCTATCAGTCGGCCAGTTTGCTTATTACCTCTTGTGAAAGAAGCCAGCCAAAAGCCAACAATTTCCGCCGCTACCTTCATTACCTATGATTAAAGTTCAGCCGTGACTAATGATCATAATTCGTTCACAGGCGATGCAGAAACTCAACGAAGTCCGAGAGAAAGTGAACGCCACCAACGAAGCGTTCGTCGCCGCAAGGAAACGGGCGCACAAAGCCAAGCTAGCCTTCGAAAAGGTAAGGATAATAATTATTATGAAATGCCCGTTGCTGGCTTAGTTGACTGGGCGTTCGCCTTCGAAGCAGGAGTATCGGGTTTGAATCCCAGAGGGAACACTTTATATGTTTTTATGCTCGATAGGCAAGCGTTCGACCACAAGTTTTCTCCCGTGTTTCTGATTCTAGTTGTGATTGTGTGTGTGATGTTAATGTTTCCGGCCAAGACACTAGTCATCGAACTTAGTGTGGGGCTGGGCTGAGAGTGTGAAAGCGTTTGTTATGTAATTGCATAGTCTAAATGATTTGTATGAAACTTACGACCGGTCGTATAAATAGGTTACTAATTCATAAAGCACTAATCAAATTACTTTGTTTTTGTTTTAGGTGAAAAAGGAGCGTCACGACAAGTTCATGGACTGTTTCGAGCACGTCGCCAATGAAATCGACGCTATTTACAAGGTTAATAATTTCACATTTATGCTAAGGAATGGAATTCTTTGCCCGAGTCTGTGTTTCCCGTTAAGTACAATCTAGGAGTCTTTAAGTCTCGAGTGAACAGGTATCTTCTAGGCAAGCATGCTCCATCTTCGACCACATCGTCACTTTCCATCAGGTGAGATAGTGGTCAAATGCTTGCCTATCGAGAATAAAAAAAAAATAGTTTTTTTGTTGGGGAAAAATAAGGTTTTGACTACTATATGATGGAATGTGACGCAGAAAAGCAGACGCCTGATGAAGCAAGTTTGCCTAGAAATACCAATTCAATAGTCTTGAAAACTCACAAATTAAAGGGAACGGAGAACAAAGAAAGTCATGGTCAGGTCATGCCCTAGTAAAGTACAGTAAAAACTTAACTACAACTTCTATTCGAGTTTTGGAGCTTAAGCGAATATCACGTTTTTTTAACTTTGTACTATTCGCCCCACACAACACTCATGCACGTTCGATAAAATGTATATGGGACCACCTCTCAAGTATGATTTTCACCAAACGTAGATAAGAAAACTATTGATAACGTCATCTTTCAAACAAAAAAAACCGGCATCCAAATCGGCCAGGCGGTCAAGCTCATATGAACCCTCTATTTGCGTCGGCTGTTAAAAAGGATATCTGTCGAGTTAGTTGGCTACAAGTGCTGGTGTGTTGGTGCAGGCGCTGGCGATGAACCAGTCGGCGCAGGCGTTCCTGGGCCCCGAGAACCCCGAGGAGCCCTACCTCGACGGCATCAACTACAACTGCGTGGCTCCCGGCAAGCGCTTCCAGCCCATGTCCAACCTCTCCGGCGGGGAGAAAACTGTCGCCGCGCTCGCGCTACTCTTCGCCATACACAGGTACTATACATATACAGGTACTTTTATACATATACAGGTACTTTTATACATATTCAGGTACTTTTATACATATACAGGTACTTTAATACATATACAGGTACTTTAATACATATACAGGTTACTTTAATACATATACAGGTACTTTAATACATATACAGGTACTTTAATACATATACAGGTACTTTTATACATATTCAGGTACTTTTATACATATACAGGTACTTTAATACATATACAGGTACTTTTATACATATACAGGTACTTTTATACATATTCAGGTACTTTTATACATATACAGGTACTTTAATACATATACAGGTACTTTAATACATATACAGGTTACTTTAATACATATACAGGTACTTTAATACATATACAGGTACTTTTATACATATACAGGTACTTTAATACATATACAGGTACTTTAATACATATACAGGTTACTTTAATACATATACAGGTACTTTAATACATATACAGGTACTTTAATACATATACAGGTACTTTTATACATATTCAGGTACTTTTATACATATACAGGTACTTTAATACATATACAGGTACTTTTATACATATTCAGGTACTTTTATACATATACAGGTACTTTTATACATATTCAGGTACTTTTATACATATACAGGTACTTTTATACATATACAGGTACTTTTCGCCATACACAGGTACTATACATATACAGGTACTTTAATACATATACAGGTACTTTTATACATATTCAGGTACTTTTATACATATACAGGTACTTTAATACATATACAGGTACTTTTATACATATTCAGGTACTTTTATACATATACAGGTACTTTTATACATATTCAGGTACTTTTATACATATACAGGTACTTTTATACATATACAGGTACTTTTCGCCATACACAGGTACTATACATATACAGGTACTTTAATACATATACAGGTACTTTTATACATATTCAGGTACTTTTATACATATACAGGTACTTTAATACATATACAGGTACTTTTATACATATTCAGGTACTTTTATACATATACAGGTACTTTTATACATATACAGGTACTTTTCGCCATACACAGGTACTATACACTTGTCTTATAAATCTGAAAGTTCCTGTGTAAATGTGTTTGTTTTCTTTTCACACTGTAACGGCTGATCGGACTAGATTGAAATTTGGAATCCTACTATAATATTAAAAAAGCGAAGGCTTGTGTGTGTGTATGTTTGTTACCACGTATCTCCGTAACGAATAAACCGATTTTGATGACATTTTTAATGTAGATAGTTTAGGTTCCGGTATAACACAGGCTACTTTGTAACTAAACTAACGCGGGAGAAGCCGTGGAGCACAGCTAGAGTACTATATTATAATTATACTATAGGTTACTTTTTTATTTGATACACGTGGGCGAAACCGCACAGCTATATGCTATTTAATGCTATATATGACTTGGAACACGTACAAATGTTGACTTACTTTGTTGTCGACTAGTAATATACTAATGTGCTATAGTATATCCCAAACGCAGATCGAAACGAACTTACTAAAGTGCTAACCAACTCGGTATAATATTAAGGTCCGCTTAACAATATTATAGGTACATTTTTATGCTTCGCGCGATCTCGGGTTTTTTTGTTAACGTCCGAGGTTTTCAATTCAAGGTAGTTAAAATGCCTGATGAATGTAAATTATTAAAATGTTAGGTGTATCGCAGATAGGCAGCGTTAGACCACAATCTCCTGATATGGGCGAGGATAGTAAAAACCTATACCCAATTACCATATAATACTTATTTGGTTTGCTTAATCTAAACATCTGGTACAATGCGGGAGATTTTATAGGCAACTTATATATAACATTCACCTCTTATCGTCTGATGAGATAGTGGTCAAACGCAAACCTATTCTCAATATTTAAAAACCCCAGACAATAAACGAGCCCCTCTAAGCTCGCAAATTGCATTGCAGCTACCAGCCGGCGCCGTTCTTCCTACTGGACGAAATAGACGCGGCGCTGGACAACACCAACATCGGCAAGGTGGCGTCTTACATCCGCAGCAAGAAGGGCTGCCTGCAGACCATCGTCATCTCGCTCAAGGAAGAGTTCTACGGCTGTGCGGATGCACTCGTCGGGATCTGTTCAGAGGTACTACATAAAACACGTCTCAATAAACCACTTTATTATTTCTTTTATTTGTATTTCTCAAGCTGTCAATGTAAAAGTTGTCATGAACGAGTGGTCTTAAATCACCGAAAAGCTTTCACAAAGAACAATGGCGAACTCCCATACATCATTTTAGTTGAAGTAAAATAGCATCGTATATAGATAAAAAAATATCTTACGTAAGGCCGGTTGCCTTCTGAGCTTCATTTTAAAATAATTGTCGTTTTAGAAGGCCTAGTTATTAAGATATTAAACAAAACATATTTGTAGGTTATGGCTCAGCACACTTTGCCGATCTCTTTTTGAATACGCCAACAGTTCTGAGAGTCGTGAATTCGTGATAAAAGCCCATTCCAAAGAGGCACCACTACGTTTAAACTTGAAATATATTATTACTTGACACTGGCTAAATGCACAAGATTGCGAAGCTAATATTAAAAAAAAAGAAAAAAAAAACAAACGTCAAAAGTGAAAACGTCATTCATACGACAGTTTGGTATTGCCATGACATTTGCTTTTTCCCCTTAAATGTCGATGACTGCAATAGCAACCGCAGCTATTTTTAGAAAACCTGTGAATGACAGACGGATTCTAGACAGCTGATGGTTCATATATAAGTTACCATAGTATTTTTTATTTTATGGATACATCATAAGCATTAGCATTACGGCTTAGGAATATAGAGATGCACTAGGGTAAGGCAATGGACATGGTAACATCTTATTATATAACCACAGTATAGACAAAATCAGAAAAATGAAAAATGGTGGAAAGTAATCGTTTTGTTTCTTTTAATGTGTATTTTTTTACCAGGCTTCGTCTGTCTTTTCTGTTGTTTTAGTAAATCTTTGTAATTTATTTGAGTGACTTTCGTTAATTTCACATTTAAATACGATCAAACATAGGCCAACTAAAATTTCGCCATTGTTCTTTCAGCTGCTTGCAATTTTTGCTATACAATGCTGAATTCCTCGAGAACTACGATTTACACTTAGTACGTTGAAGATCATAAATTTTTATTAATTAATCACTGTCAATGATTGATAAAAGCTATAAATTAGATAGATAAACGAACTTCTAGATAATAATCATATATTTACCCACTTTAAAATACAGAAAATTATTTCGTTATAATCTTGAGTCTTTTAGTGAATAGAAATCTTTTAGGCAAGCATACTCGATCTTCGATCGCATCATCGCTTTCCCTTAAGGTCAGCGGACAAATGCAGCTTATCCAGCGTGAAAATGAATGTTTCCGTTAACTATGTGTTCTTGCGATGTTCTGCTACAAGTGGACAGATACGCGGCAGTAGTTTCTCGTGCTAATTGTTGGTTTCCTTCGTTTCAGCCGGCAGACTGCCTGGTCAGCGACGTTCTCACTCTCAGCCTCGAGAATTACGACGACTAACTGTAAATACTGTCTAGTAAATAAAACAAAATAAATACAATTCCAATAACAAGCGATAGTGATATTCGTCTTGTTATTAACTGTTATAATGTAATGTTTTTATGTTATATTGACGGAACATAGGGTCAAGTTTTAATAAGAATGTCTGATATTTTTTTTAATGTTTAGATATTTTTGGTATGATTTGTATAACATTGATTTTTTTGGTAGAAGACGTTTGATTACTATCAGTGTGGAAGTGAGCAAAATAATGCCATCAGTGGCGTCAGACTGCTATCTATAACATAAGTAGCCCCGTAACTTCACCCGCGTTAATACAGTTGAATGTACATTCCAAATTTTATCCAAATCCTTTCAGCCGGTACAGATTGAAGAGAAAACAAACATACTTACTTACACAAGCTTTCGCATTTACAATATTAATGTGATAGAGGTCGTCTATTCTACCAAGAATGCTCACCAAATGTTTTATATTATAATAATATATGATTTGACGTATCACATGTTTTGTCAGGAGCATTTTTTATAGTACACCATCTCTACTTAAAAGTTGTTTATCTGATTTCACTTATTAGGGTTCTATAGCTTACATTGAAATATCTGTTTCTTTCAGAGTTCTTTTATTTACATTAAACTATCTTTAATTAATTCTACGTGCGTAGTTTATTACACACAGCTGTATCACTTGTTTTTATCCTAATTAACAATTAAATAATACATCTAGATGTCCTAGCTACTCGTTACATGTCGGGCCTAGATTCGATGTAGAGAAGCGAGGAGAAATTAGATAAAAAGCTAGCTAATATTACTAAATAACGAAAATAAAATGATCCTCGCATCTCTACATACGACGGATGGTTAATAAGCGCAAATTGACGGGTCTCTATATGAATCAATTATCACGGGATATGATTGCTGTCTCAGTGAAAGTACTACTAGAAAGTCATAAAAGCAGGCAATGTATATATCACTCTTATTATAATATTATGTTTGCGTGGATGAACATTTTTACACATTGAAATACATTCGAATGGGCAATAAATCCAGTCATTAATGGCAGTACATTCGCAAATTATACAGAGTATGATGGCGCGCGAACATTGACACTACACTATTAACATTGCACAAGAATTATCATTGGATCGCTGCGTCAGCCCTAAGATATTTTAAACTAGTTCTTCACTGAGTAAATTCAACTTGAGACAATATTTCCAAGTACATACATCATAATCGATCGATTCAGTTGTGCTTGAAATGTTTTTAATTTTTCCAGGCACCCGGGTTGTATATTGATCAAGGGTGCGTCAGATTCATGCTTACAGCACCGTCAGCATGCTAAAAACCAATTAGATTTGCAACAAAAGCGCTGAACTAAATCCGTAAGACGTCAATCATGACGTCATAACTACCGTCTAAAGCGCCATTAGCTCCCGAGGAGGTAGAGTGGAGTTGAGGTACTGAGAGATGTTAATTCTATCTACTTAGTTCAATTTGAACCTTGCGCCTCGCTTTTCATCGTTGGATGAAATAGCCGCGCGTTTTTTAAGCAATTGTGAGCGAATCAGAATTATTTATCACCATAATTGTAATATATAATTCAAAATAGTCTAATGCGTTACATACAAATGTGCCAGCTAGTTCCGATTGGCATCGGAATGCGTATGTAAGCTCATTCTATCATTCGGCGTTAACCCCACGTTAACAGTATATGTCCACTTGGATAAAGTAATTTTAGCTCCGCATTATTGTGCATTTAGCCAGTGACAAGTAATAAAATATTTCAAGTCAACATTTCAACTCTCTTATTCTAGTCACAGTCAAAATCAAGTAAATGTCTAGTCATGCTCGTATAAAGTGATACAAACTTCTATTTGAGTTTTAGAGGGAAAGCGAAAATCACGTTTATCTACTTTGTTAATTTCGCCTACACTCATGCATGTTCACTAAGTAATAACGGTTAATAATCCACCATTATTACACATTAACACACGAAGAATCACAAGTTTTGGAAAATAATACAAATCAACAACGCAATTTTTTCACTTTTGGCGAGCATAACTTCAATTTGCTGGCTTTTCGAGGGCAAGAACCTCAAAAACAAATTCAATTCTCAAAGCGCACTTAGTCTTTGACCAAAATAAAATCAATCCTTGCGTGCAGAATTTTAAAGATTTTAAATAAGTGCCTGCATTCAATTCGTCTGTGAGTCTGCTGAATTCTCTACCTGTAGGATATATGCCTCATTTTCGAGTCGTTATTGAGCAAGTTGTACGGGTAAAATCTATTAATTTTAATTAAGTCGAAGACTTAGCTGACATTAAAACAAAGCAAAATCGGACCACTTAATTTTTTTTTAAAGCCACTTAGACCAAGCGGACTTCGACCGTTTCGGCACACACGCGCTAGTCCCCCGCGTGTGTGTGCGGCGCTGAGGTGCTGAAGTAGGGCGCTGTGTGCGGCTGCAGCAGCGTGCGGCACACGGCACACACGCGCTAGTCCCCCGCGTGTGTGTGCGGCGCTGAGGTGCTGAAGTAGGGCGCTGTGTGCGGCTGCAGCAGCGTGCGGCACACGGCACACACGCGCGCGGGCGCCAGGCGCGGGCCCGCGCCCACCGTGTGCGACACGCACGACGCGCAGAATATGCGCCCGCAATGCCGACAGTGCACCTGCGTAACGTACACATGCACGCATTACGTTTGACAACTCAAAAAACAGGAACTATAATAACAGCTACAGCTGTGTGAAGCCGTCGTTGCATTGGTTCGGAATCCGTGGGCGATAATGTTACTATCGTTTTATTAAGGGTGTACAGATAAAATCAGAAAAGGTTACAGTAGAAACACGTAAAGGCATTCGACTCGGAGCGGAAGTCACTCATGGGACCGAATGAAATACGGAAACGTTTATAAAAGTGTAATACTCAAAAGCGAAAAGCTGGCCAAAGGACCATGGCAAAATGACGAAGTCGTAAAGTCCAGCAAAAAAATCTAAATAGGGCTATAAGCACATCTATTCAGAAACGGATTTCCGGCCCACACCGGTCAACGGGAACAAGGAACAGATGACAACAGAAACGTGTAACGCTCAGGCTATCTCCGATCGAGCTGTCGCAGTTCCGAATCCTACCACGGGCTTAAGCTTCCGATGAAAGAACATCGCGGTGAAATCTATGTAGCATTTAGTCATTCTCGACTGGCTGGTACCTACCACATTTTCTCAGAAAATGACGTTTCATTCATAACTATTTTACCATTTTTTCTCACTCTGCGGATGGTTAACACGCAATGCCTAGAATATTACTGATACCTATGAATAACAATATTTAAAGCTTGTACGTTTAATACCGGCAGATGGTATGTATTTGGGTACAGAGAAAAGGTCCTCGCATCATAGATTTCATCACGAGATGTTACATTTATCATAAAGAATTGGTCCGGGTCTGTTATCACTGCCGCTATCATATTCAAGACTCATCGGAAGCTAGATAAGTCAAATCAGAGAAGATATGTGATTGTTACAACGTTGGCTGGGATGTAGGTAGTATGGTGGTACCTTTTTCTTGGGGTTGGGTAAATGTGTGTGGCAGACGGGACACTCTGAGACATCTTCGTCGTGCTGCCACCGCACCTCCGAGTCCGCCTCGCGAATCCGCTGCAGCTGCACCTAGAGTTAAAAACCAAAGTTAAAATAAAAAAAATGTTACAAATCAAAAAACCTGTTTGCAAAAAAACAAGTAAAAATAATTCTAATGTAGAACATAGTGACTTAAACAGTCGGGACTCAGGATATAAAGAATTATAAAATTACCATGCAATTATTTTAATTTAGTTAAAATCAAGGATAGTCGATACTAAATACGCGTCATCAAACTTAAATTGGAGTTGGGAATTTTTCCTTATTTCTGAAATTACACGATTTGCACCTGTGTGCAAATGTAAAATACACACACATGTGTTGTTATACTGTTGACGTGTTCATAATATGAGAGTAGAGACCTGCAGCGACTGCGAGAGTCTCACGAAGTCTTGCTGCACTTTCTCGCTGTTGTCCAAATCCTGCTGCAACGCCAACACGCGAGAACGCACCTCCTGCACCTCGCTCGACAGACGTTTCTATAAATCGAGACAAATTACACTTAGATAAGATTTTTATTACTATATAGACTTTATTACTCGATAGAAATTCGGCGGCGCATTTTTTTATGCCCGATAGGCAAGCATTTGACCACAATCTCACTTGATGGAAAGTGATGATGCGGCCGAAAATGTAACATGCTTGCCTAGACGGTACCTATTCACTCATGACATGAAGACTCCCAGATTATACAATTTCTTCATTCATATTTTTAAACACTCTTAAAGACTTTAATTAGTGAGATCTTATTGCAGGTAATGATAGTACAGATGACCCATCTCGGGCGCCCAATGTCAGAAAATATGATTATACAAGATCATACATATTTTCCATTATTTACTGATATTTGCAATTTAAAATAAGCTATAATAATTATAATAAATCAGTGATATTCGTTCAGTGAAATTCTTTCGAGCAACGGGCGCCCAAGATACAGGCTATGCCTAGTTTGGGGCCCATAGAGAATTACTACTTTTTGTACTATAATATGTACTAACAACATGTTTTATGTAATTGCTATTATTTGTTTTAATGATATCTCCAATAAATATGATTACGATTATGATATAATAATATACAAAATGTCAATAGTCAAATTAATAACGAAATATTCTTTCAAACATTTCAAAATAATACATTTTCAGTCGAACAATTATTTAAAGCAGATTTATTATCTTAGAGTGGTGGTTTCAGACCTATATATATTACCTATATGTATTATATATATTCGACTGCTATATAAATGAGACAGTTTGTATGTTAATTTAAACTGCTAGTTGGCTTAGTTGGGTGGCGTTTGCCTTCCAAGCAGGGGATCGGGTGCGATTCTCGGCTGGAACACAAGTTCCCCAAGAAAAAACGCAATCACAGAAAACCTAAGGTACAAATTGGGTGTGTTCAAATGAAAAGTGAATAGGCATTTACTGAGCAAGCGTGCTCCACCTTAGACTAATCGTCACTTTCCATCAGGTGTGATTGTGGTCAAACGTTTGCTTAGTCAGTTATAAAAAAAACGAATCATATCATCATTATCCTACTACTGGAGGCTTCTACCACATGTACGAAATACGTAAATGTATGTATTTTCATAATATATCAGCAGACATCATGAGAGTCGTGTGTCGAGATAATTTTGCAAAGTCGTTATTTTAGACTTTATTGCAATTTCACAGCTAACAAAGGTAAGTCTTGGATTTGAAACTAATAGATACTAAATTGGGGATAGAGTTTACCTTATCAGCCAGTAGCCGTTCGTTCATATCGTTGGATTGTCGCAGTTTGTCACCTAACTCCTTCATCTGTTCGTGCTCCGTTTGCAATCTGTCTAACATTTCTCTGAAAAAAAAAACAATATATCATTTTAGACGGAGAAAACAGACAGTTAAATATGGTACAAAGATCATGTAAAACTTTTGCAACTGCAAACATTTTGAAGTAAAACATATTTTATAGCAAAATAGATCTATCATACAACAGAATGCAATAATTTTCTTTACACTGCAGTGATCATAAAATATAAAATTTAAACAAAATTCTTCTTACAATATTGTCAAAACATAATAACAATCACAGACTATTTTAAAATTGTAAAATGGCCCCACATAACAGAAAAACGGACAATGATGACTGTCCCAAGACATTATTATCTATGATAGATCAATCTTATGATATTGTTGTGAAGGGCACATTTAGAAGCGCTACAGTTTTACGGACAAATAAACAAAGGCTTAGAAATGTATAAATGTTGTCAATCCATACCTAGTTTCTCTATTCTCCGCTCGGGCGGAGCTTAATTCTGCCTCTTGTTGGTGGAACAGAGATCCTTGTTCTAATAGCTGGAAACAATTAAGTATGGGTATAAAACATTGAGTATTAAAAAAAAGCCTATTACGTCAAGGATTAAAAAGTCCACCATCAAGTTATATTTAGTCTCGACTCGGAACAAACCGATCGAAGGGCAACTAGACAAAAAATATCTCGCTAAAACAAAAGTTTATAAGTTTGATCGATTTGTGTTCACGTGTTCAAGAAATGCTTGCTTTGTTTTATTTTATGAGCAAGACTTCCATGTAACTTTCACTTAGTAATAGTCCTACAGCATGGGATGTAATAAACTTAGTAGTACGTACCTGAGTCCTAAGTTCTCTCTCCGCCTCCGCCGCTTCCTCGCGTCCTATCTGACAGAATATTAACTGTTCTCGTAATCGTAACGTCAATTCTTGTAATTCCTGTAACATGAAACTTCTTGTAACATGAAAACTATAATTAAATCGAGGTTTAAATTTTACGTTTAAAATCAATTAAAAATTCAAAACATAATTAGACTTCAGGAAATATATTAATATATTGGCGTGATTACTATTTATCTAAAATAGTGTTTGTTATATAAAAGATAAGTTTAACATCATAAATGTACCTCAACATTGTCCGGTAGGTCTATGATTTCGTTTTGCATGTCTTCCGCCTTTTTAAGATATTGTCCGATTAACATGGCGTTGTCTCGTTCTAAACTGAAAATAAAACGACTCGTTTACATAGCTATTTTATTAGTATTCGCAGGGGCTCACGTGTATACAAGGGAAGGAAGCATTTCGAAGCGAATAAACTCTACAGGAGCATACTTTTCGTGTGTTTGCCTCAGGAAAATTAAGTGGGCGTCGCCACATATGCATTAACGCAATTAGGGTCATTTTTTAAATGTCTTCTAAGAAGTCTAGGTAGAAATGAGACCTCGACCCCGGAACGCACCGATGATTTCTTTCGGCATCGAGGAAGAAAGAAACGGTCCGTTCCAGGCTCCAAATTATAATAACAAAGCTAACCACACCGGTCGCAATCCACGCTCCGACCTAACATGCCGCCAAGTACAAATAGTCGCAGGAAATGTTACAGCGCCGATTATGTAGTTTATGAACTCGAACGGGGGGAACTACACTGACTCCGGACGGCGAAGGAGGGGAACTCATCACCTGCGTCATCGTTCCCCGAGGGGTACAATCTGGGAGTCTTCAAATCAAGAGGCAATAGGTATTTTCTAGGCAAGCACGTCATATCTTCGGGTGGATCATCACTTTCCATCAGGCGTGATAGCGGTCAAATGCATACCTACACAGAAAAAAAAAACTATCCTGGGACTGAAGATGCAAAAGTCTGCGAAGGGAGTTTTGCGGCAAGTGAAAAAATGGCGTTGTTGATATTGTATAATTTTACAAAGCCTGTGATTTTTCGTGTGTTAATTAATAAAGGTGGATTTTTAACCGTTAATGCTGAGTGATCGCGCATAAGTGTAGGCAAATCATACGAAGTTGAAAAACGTAATTTTCGCCTTCGCTCCAAAACTCAAATAGAAGTTCTAGTAAAGTTACACTTTACTAGGGCATGACTCGACTAGACCTCGACCCTTTTACTCGACTTTAACTGGGACTCGGGACTAGGACTTTTAATATGCAATACACTTGAAATATACTATTACTCGACACTGACTACATGCACAAGATTGCGAAGCCAAAATTAAAAGAAAAAAAAATGCGAATGGGGGAACCGAGGTATATTAAATTTTGGATCGAGACACTCGTAGTCCGGGCAAGCGCGGCGCTCGGAGGGCACAGGGGAGGGCGGTACCTGTCGAGGCGGCGCTGCAGCGTCTCGCGCTCGACCGTGAGCTCGGTGACGGCGTGCAGGCTGCGCTGCGCGGCGGCGGCGGCGGCGGCGGCGCGCGCCGGCAGCGCGTCGCGGGCGTCGCGCACGGCGGCCGCCAGGCGCGCCAGCTCGGCGGCCGTGTCGCCGCGCGCCGCCTGCCACCCGCGCACCGTCTCGTCGTGCAGCGACCGCACGCCCTCCAGCTCCTCCGTCGCCTGTGGACCACGCGACTCTCCACGTTATCCGGCTCGAAGGACCCTTAACGTTGGGGGCGTCTCCGTCTTGACACTTTTTCTGTGGCCGTCTCGTTTTAGAGTTTCCTCCCGAAGACCTACCCGTTGACTCGGTTGGGTGAGCGTTCGCCCGCTTAACTGGGGTATCGGGCGCGATTCCAGGCGGGAAAGCGAGTTTATTCCCCAAAAAAATTTTTTGTGTTTCTGGTTCTGGTTGAGATTGTGTGTGATATTTCCGGCACCCTCGACCCGAGTCGTCGAACTTAGTGTGGGGCTGTGACTATGAGAGCGTTAATGTTTATGATTAATTTAAATTGATTCTATTATTTATCCCATTTTTCTAATTCATTTTTTTCTCTTGCATTACTTTTTCTAATACGAGTAAATAAGTCAACCGGAGCTTATATCCCCTCCTCACGTCGGCAAACAATGTCCGGGAAATCTTACTAAAATCAATGTTTTAACGATAAATCAAAAAGAATATAAAGACAATCGATAGATCTTTTACGTGAAAAGAAAAATACCTGTTTAAGAGCTATATCTAGCATGGAAGCCCGTTCCTTGGCCGCGTCCGCCTTGGCTTGTTCCGAGACGAGCTGCTTCTCGTAGTTGGCGCACATATCGCACTGTCGACTTACTTCTGGAACAAAGATAAATCTTTTGATATAGGAACATCAATCCGTTACAGGATTACTAAAAATTTGCGCGAAAAGGAATTTTAATAGAGCTTGCTCCTGGTTCTTAGTATTGATTTGTAATGTGGAAACATCATCGTCCCTTGCAAACAAAAATTTGCAATATTATTAAATTTACACAAAATATATTGTATTTATAGAGTCATGTAGATTTAAGTTATTTCACGGAACTAGTTAGTTCCGTGAAATGACTTCAATCTACATGACTCTAATGAAAGGTTTATTAAAAATATTATCCATATTGAGCTATTAAGTTGGGATAAAAATATAAAAAAATACGGTTTCTAAATTAAGTGGTGGTTAGGTGAAAAATTATGTTTTTCAAAGATGATGATACTATTATTTGAAGCCCTCTAGCCTAATAATTATGTACCTTGTTCGCTTTTGTTATCACCTCCCGCAACCCCCGAGTTTACTGCCGTTGCTGCCGACTTAGATTTCTGTAAATAAACCATAAAATCATTTAATGATCTACATTTTTACTCTCCATGTACTACAGTATTCAACCCACATTCCAGTAAAAATCACTTTATTATACGTGTGATAAGTGTGAAAAGTTCCCGATGTACGGCTAATATATAATAATATTGTTGAGCCCGACAGGGTCTCTAATGAACTTTTAAAACCATGTGCTGACTATTAGAGATTGCAATAAACATTTGAATTTGAATTTAATTGTGCAGTACAAACAAATAAACAATATGTAAACATAAACGCTTTCATTCTCACAGCCCACACTAAGTTTAATAACTTGTGTCGTGGGTGCCGAAAACATTCACATCACACAATCACACTCAAAACCAGAAACACAAATTTACCTTGGGGAGAAAACTTGTGTTCCCATCGGGAATCGAACCCGATACGCCTTCTTTGGCGGAGGTGTACCCAACTAAGCCACGAGCAGTTCATACACTAAGCGTTTTGCTAAAAGAGGCATCCCGGTGCGAGTGAATTACCAGAGCGTCTTGCAACTGCGCATCGGTGTCCCGAAGTTTGTTCTTGAGCGCCGCTATCTCGAGCTCCATGGGTTGAATGATGGCGCGAGCCAGCTCGTTGTCTTCTATGTTCTGCAACATTATACTACCTTATGTTGCCTTTCACTTTAATAAAACGCCTCGAACTGCACGACTTCGATACTACTTTTTATTAATATACTTATAATAGCCTTTAAAGACTGCTATCCATAATCATTTATATGCTTTTGAGAGTTTAAAGGATGTTACATATTGTTGAGATGTTAAGCTGATTAATATCTAGCATGCAAATAAATATTTATCATTTTCACAAGGATATATATATATATGCTACAGTAAGCGGGTGTATGGGTTACCCCCTTAAAATTTTAATTTACATAATTTTGATTGCCATTTCTGACTTTGGGCGGTAGCTTTACATATACGAGTACTTTGAGAGTTTGAAATTATATGCATATATGGTTTAGACGCTAAATGCCTCTGACAGACAGACGGACGGCTGAACCACCCAAGTCAACTTAGAGGTCTCGCTTCGCACGATCAATAAACAAGTAACTATATTTATCATCATATATTATTATCATCGTATCTGTCTTACAACAGTACTCATCAGACCGGAATCAGGGAATTTTAATAATCCCTAAGTCGCAGCCGCTTGAGAGCTACGATGCCCCAAACAGACACACAACAAACTTTTTATGCCAAGCATTTCACCACAATCTCACCTGATGGTAAGTAAAGATGAAAAAGATATATGGTGATAGAAGATACCTATTCACGCTAGACTTAGAACCCCCCCTCTTTTTCGTCGGTGATTGAAAATCAATTTGATCTTTTGACTGATTGGAATGAATGTGCCGTGTGATGTATACGTCGCAGTTGGCGTTTCTTGGACGCTTTCCTCTGTCGCCATTGTTTAGTTGAAGTAAACTAATTCAAGGCGCAATCAGTAAGCACCATTAAGTAGAGACATTTTCTAGTGCAAGAAATACTTCGATATTAATTGCTTTCACTGGTGCGAAGTTATTTTCTTATGTATTTTTTATAAATATTTGTGGAAGAGACGAATATGACCTCGCAAATTATCTTTTCAAGAGGCAAGTACATACCTTCCTGACGGGCTGGTCATCTGAGTCGGCGCCCAGCTTCCTCGCGAGGTTCCGCACGATGGTCGCTGGCGACACCTCCTGCCACATCGATTTCACGTCCATTCTTATCGTATTCATATTCATGTCGTCACTATTTTTATGCCTAATAAAGGTCAAATTGCTTGAAATTGAAAATCTATTTTATCATTGTTAATTCATTTTCATTCAGAAGGAGTTCAAAGTTATTAATTAGTTGTAGGTTACAACTGGTATGGTTTAGTTTATTAAATGTATGCAGTAATGATTAGAGGAAGTCACACTAACACTCTTTTAATATTTATATAATTATTTTAAGGTAAACCGTGACCTCAATTAAAGTTCTTTGAAATATCCTTGAAACGTCGTTATGAAAACTTTGATATCATTTCAATGTAGCTCCACTAATTTTCCGTTAAAGCATATAACATTTCCATTATGAAAGTCTAACACTTTAAGGAAAACTTGAGCGTATTGTTTGTTCACTTTGTTCTGGTGTCATATGTACATCTATCAATAAACTACAGAAAATATCTTAATATTGGACGAGTTAAATAAAAACGAACCACCGACACTATTAAAACACACGTTACAGTTTAAAAAAGTAAATATAATGGTCCTTTATAACTCAGTCTCTTTATTACGAATAGTGGCGTCGTACTAAGGATATTATTTACATATAAAATTCAAGCAAGAGCCACTAAACACCACACCGGTTAGCTATACGGATAATATATTAATAGGTCTGTCACGTGTACAATAAGTGAAACAAATAATACAAGGAAAATCAGTTTGGAATGCCGCAGTCGTGAAACTGAGCTCCTTATAAGCGATTTAGTGAATTGATTGTTGATATATTTGTTATAATCAACAGCAAACAGATTACATTAAACACAACTAGACTCTCTTATAATTGAAAAAAAATAATAGTTAAACAATATAATGTCGTAAAGTGAAGTTAACTAACAACACCGTTAAATTTGTGTGTTCGTTTAGATTACAATCAATAGTAATGTCCGTATCAGAAAAACAGTGGCGCGTAGTGAACGAACACCTACTTACATATTATGTTAATGTCGCCTAACGGTGATGTTTTCGATGTGTGCAGATAATACGGAGGTGAAAACTTAAGGTAAGATATATTGAAGAAGTTATTGCAGCCACAGAACGATATCACATGAAAATTGAGGTTTTCTAGACACTATATAATTAGACTAGGCTCCTAGTTAGAGTATTGTAGTTAGGAGGCAGGAACTTTGCCGCTTAAGCTAAGAATCCTAACCAACCTACATATCATGTACGCTACCTACACATCCTGGAGACAGGATTCTGTACTTCATCGGTGATACCACTTTTAAAACCTTATATATACCTAGATAAGATTTTATACACGGATAACTAAGGCATTTAAAGCCTACGTAACCAAATTGCTATCGCAATGCCTTGACCTCTTGTCACATTATAGAAGTTGAGGCTACTTGAATATAAATAGAGGTCTGTAATGATCCCAAGAATTAACTTATCGGCTTGGTAGAGCCTAATAAGATACCACAGAATTAATCATTATATTGTATGTAATGAGGTAATTCTGTGGTATCTTAATACATGTTTTAAGTAGAAGTTGCGCTGTGGATGTGAGAAGACTGACAGTGTAAAGGTTTTACTACGTTTAGTTAATTATTATTAACCGATAAGAAGTTCATATAACTTAGTATATAATATGCTATTATCTTAAATGATTTAATTTTTAATCGACTTCAAAACAGGAGGCGGTTCTCAATTCATCGGAATCCTTTTTTTGCATATCATGATCTAGCGTCATTTATTGACCAATTTGGAAAATCATTGTTTTGTTTGAATACATTCTAGTTGGTACCATTATAATTAGATCAAGATCTGATGAAAAGTTTCGGAAATATTTGCGATTGTAGTCGGTTATTCGTTTTTTAAGCTCGTATATATTATAGCGAGAATTACAGTATAATTATCTTTTTTTTTTATTTTGCATGAGCTTACCTAAATTGAATGTGGCATGAAAGGCATGCAGTTTTCTGGTAAGGCATGTTAAATATTGAATATCCCATGTTATCTATATATATAGCTTATTTCCAGCAATAAACGATTTCATTTCATTTTGCTATGGTATTATTGAGGATAACTCAATAATACCATAGAAGCATGCACACGGCAACCTTACTTTAGCTTATCTACTTCCGTGCAGATAGCACGTGGATAGAACACAGTCATCCTGTATCGTGTAGTTTTTAATATATTTCTTGCGACTCGATATTATGCACTTTCAGTGTATTTTTAGTTTCCGAAGCCATGTAAAGTATACACGTATAAATGCGAGCTCAGTTACTTGTGATGCTCCGGTAAGTTTTTTAATAAATTAATATTTGAATTGTGTTATTTTACAACCAATGCCTATGGAAAAAAGGTGAAAGGAAACATGTTTGTCTGTTTGTATGCCTTTTATACTGCAATTTTATGAATCAATGCAATTCTCAAATCATGAAGTAGTAAAACATAATTGTATATATAAAAAAGCTGTATAACTAATTATATACAATGCATTTTTTCGTTTTGAATGATTTACAATAGTCGGATTTCTCTTAAGAGATATAAGCTGATTTTAACGAAGGAGCATAATTTTAAGACATAACTATAGATTACTATATAAAACAACCTGTTAATATTATATTACCCTATTTATATATTCACCTAAAAATAAGTCATCAGGTAACAAACATAAAAAATACAGTCGAATGAACCTCCTCCGTTTTTTAAGTCGGTTAAAATGAAAGAATGAAATATTTATTTGGCACTATAAACAAGATAAATATAACATAATATGGACAACATAAACCTGTAAGCGGTTTAAGAAACATAAAAATAAATAAGGTAATTAAACATAACAAAAAAGTGCCAGAAGTGTCGTGATTCAACATTTTTGCCAAGTGTAACACTAGGCGCTGATTTTCTATCACAACCCAGAGCTGGCGGTTAAAAAAGCGTGGGTAACTAATGCGAGAATCATACGAATATCATAAATCCGAAAGATAGTGTGTAAGTTTGTTTGTTTTATTTTCGCGCTGTAACGGCTGAACGGATTTGGATGAAATTTGAATGTACATAGCTTAAACCTAGAAATAACACATAAACTTTTATTTTTTGTGTCTTCAATGAATGCATCTCGAGTAACATTCCGTAGTAACTGACCTGCTGCTGTTGCTGTTGCCTCATCTGCCCCAGGGCTTGCTCCAGCTCGATGTTCCTCGCCCGGAGCCGTCGGACCTCTTCTGTGCCTGAGGATGACGCTTCCACCGCCTCTGCAGATAGTACACATAGGTGTTGAGGGATATTGTATGTGAGTAGAAGTACTGAGAAATAACATAAACGCTTTCACAATCACAGCCCTACACTAAAGTTCGATAACTAGTGTCGTGTGTGTCGGAAACATTCACATCACACATATAATCAGAATCAAAGTAACTCACACTCGCAATACTCTTTACCATGCGTGTTTCTTGACCACATCGTCACTTACCAACATGTGAGATAGCGAATTAACGGTAGTCCATAAAATATTTAATAAGCTATAGATTTCTAGCTAGAGACATTTATTTATCAACCGACCTTTTTTTTTATGCATGTTATGCGATATCTCCGCCAATTATGAATTGACTTTGATGGTTCTTTTTTTGTTTGGTAGAGTATACTTTAGAGGTGGTCCTATATAAATTTTATCGATATCAGTCAAGCCAAAACCGAAATATAATCGATAAAGCCGGTATATTAAGCTTTGCTTGCGTTTCAATTGTTACCCTTATTTCTTTTAAAAGGGTCAAGCTTACGAATAATATAAATGTGTACTACTATATGTAAGTAGAACGAACTTTTTGAAAATTGCGTGGTAGCCATAGCTAAGGCAGGATGATTATTAAAACTAATTACATACCATTTTCAAATCCCCAGTTGAAACAAAACATTATAAACTTGAAATATTAAAAAAAAACAATCCAAAACGTTCGTTCATCGCGACCGACATTGCGTATTTAAACTGTTTGGGGAAAACATATCCATTTAATACTAATTAATGGGATCCTTTCAATATTAATTAATTCGATTGATAAGCTCTCACATTTGATTCCAGTACGGTGAAATGCGGCCATGACGCCATCGTTGAACAATATTCGTAGAAAAATTATTAATTGATAATTAAACGGAAGCAAAGCTTAATACAACCGACTTCACCGTTTATATTTTGGTTTTGGCTTGATCGATTTCGATGAAATTTAAATTTATATCTCTGAAGTATCTACCAAACAAAAGACAATCATCAAAATAGATTGATAATTGGTGGAAATATCGCGTAACATACATACAAAAAAAACATACCTACAGTCGAATTGAGAACCTCCCTTTTTGAAGTCGGTTGAAAAAGAGAAACCATTCAATAACCTCAATTATACAGCTTTTTAAGCATGTCAACAAAAACTAGCTGTGCCCCGCGGCTTCTCTCGCGGTTATAAGTTAAAAAGTTGCATATGTGTTAATTCCGGGTATACGCTATGTACATTCAAAATTTCATTCAAATCCTTTCAGCCCCATTACAGCCGTACTAACTTTCGCATTTACAATATTATTGATTTATATCGAGTTTTGAGTGAACCATGAATAAACTTTTGCAAATATAATACTAGTAGGTAAGGATTCGATGGTGTACATGATAGCATTATGTACATATAATATGAAATAACACGGCGCATACTTGTACAGATATAAACATAAACATAAAAACAAACATAAACGCTCTCACACTCACAGCCCCACACTAAGTTCGATGACTTGTGTCGTGGGTGCCGGAAACATTCACATCACACACACAATCACAACCAGAACCAGAAACACAAATTTTCCTTGGGAAGAAAACTTGTGTTCCCGCCAGGAATCGAACCCGATACCCCTGCTTAGAAGGCGAACGCCACCCAACTAAGCCAGCGGGTAGTTCATTAGTATATCAATGATTACTTGTTTTTATAAAGAGTATTGTTACTTTGAGCATACATAATTTGGGAAAATCAGTGACAGAAATAGGTTGAAAGTAATACTAGTCTAATATTAGGACTAACTCATTTATACACTCATCATCGTCATCAACATACAAAAAAAATACACGAACTATTCACCTAATGCTTTAATTACCTGCACATACTTTTTCTCTACTCCCATACACATTACATACCGTTGACTATCAGCTGGAGGTTCTGCATCTCGGACACCTGGTTCTCGCTGAGGGTCTGAAGCTGCTGCAGCGAGGCACGCAGCCCCAGCACCTCAGACTCCAACTGCTGGTTTTCTTGGACTAGCTTGCGCATGTCCTCTGAAATGAGATGGGGCAGTGATAGTGGTATCTTGGTAAGGCTAAAATTAAGCCTTGTAGTCAAGAACTACTGTTTTGAATTAGAAAATAATGTTGATTATATACTCAAAAACTGTCACAAGGATTGTTATGGTGGGTTGGATCTAGACAGGGCCGCATGTGAATCATCAGCATGATCACAAGCACAGTTTTAGTTGACAACCTATACAAACATAAACAATGCCATGCTCACACTTAGTTCAGAGACTCGTGTTGCGTGTGCTGGAAACATACACAAACCCAGATGCACCAAAAGCACAAATATTCTTTGGTTAGGAAAAATTATGCTTCTGCCAGGAATCGTAATCAGTGCATGACATGAAGTCCTACGCTGTTATCATAGAGTAAGAGTAGCAACTCGTAGATAGCTCATAATGAGGGCAATTCCAATCACAGTTAAATAGAAAATACAGCGTATAAATAGTTCTTTAGCTCTTTCACTAATGGTGCCCGTTTTCCACAGTTTTTCTATCTCAGTATTGTCTTATTGAGGTACTTAAATAATATGTTATAAATATAGTACACTTGCATTATGTAAACATGATTATATGGGCTATGAGAGGATGAGATCACTTTACCAGAGAACAGGTGTTCCATCACAATGGTTTATAGAGGCATCTTTGCATTGATGACTACTGCTATAATGTAGGAGTTTGAAGATTTGATTCCAAAGTTTTTGTTTAACATTTTACATCTTTTGCTAAAATGTTATTATTTCTAAGAACAAAATTTTTAACATTCACATTGATTATTATGATGTATTATCAATAAATGGATTTTTGAGTTATTATATTATTTGTATGACTTGTATACACAATTACACCCAGAATCAGAAACACATATTTCTTTTGGTAAGGAAAATAGTAATCCAGCTCGAATCCAGCACTGTAGGTAGCAGTATATATAGGGATCCGCTACTGTTACAGCTTTCACAAACTCTTCTTGTATTTACTGTACATTATTTATCCATATGTAAACTGTTTTGTTTTAAGACCTATGACTATGACTCATAATAAGTTATATATAATGTGATTCATCAATTGTTGTCAGCAGTGCATGTTAATGGATTAGTCCTAGTCTCCAATAATTGCAATATAAGTATGGTTTAATTAACAATGTGTAGAATTGAGTACAAATAATTTTCATGGAAAAAAATAGAGATGAGATGGATATTCACATCCCGCCATATACCAGATAATAAGCAAATATTCGGGCGGATACCAGATCAAAAACAAATGGAAATATTAAATTTTTGTTCATCACTACTTGTATCAGAATATTCTTGTAAAGGCGATCTTTTCTTCACCGGTGTCATATAATTTCACTAATCTTTAAGAGATATTGAAATACTTTTATAATAATTTAAACAACTATAACTTGTTCACGATATCCTCAAGTTTGAGTTGGCAAACAATAAAGCCTTTGCTAACTTTGCTCATGGTTAAAAATCAAATTCACCGGAGCCTGCCCAATCATTTATGCACCACCTAGCTCCTTACGAAGCACCAAACAGGCTATTTGGCTTCAGGAAAAACTATCCGTTTCATCTCTTGTAAAAAATAACATTCAGTGCAGGTGGTTCTAAGAGAAATATCAGAGAAATACAATCTTAAAGACTTATTTAAGATTTTAATATTGTTGAAATAGTTATTGCATATGGTAAAAATGAAAACAAACAAACAGAGCGGCTAGACTTACATGTATTTTTATTTTCTCTTGTTTGTAATGGAACATAGAAAATTATTTTTATTAGATGACTAGTTTCTTTGGTGGTGAGGTATTTTATTCTCTAATGATTGCCAAGCTACCATTCTTCCACCCACATACACATTCTATCTGTAGAAAAAGCAATGAGTTTCCTAGCTCATTCAAAAGAAAAGAAAAAAGCATATAATTGAGGTGATGTGTGAGATAGAAACTTTGGTATACAGCCATAAACTGTTATTAACCACCACCAGACCCAGCGAAACTGTCTAGACATGCCTAGTTCTATACACTTATCATCCTTCAACAATGAATCTTTATTAATTGTTATTCTGTTTGTGGAGTATTCTATTTCTGTTGTACTTAGAAATCATACAATGTGACAATAGTGGAGATACAGAAAATAAAGCTGTTACTTATGTACAACCACCCTTTCAGATTAATAACAACAATAATTGCATTTACACTCCCAAGCCGACATTAAGCTCAATGACTTGTATTGTGGGCGCCGGTAACATTAACATCACAGACACATACAATTACGCCCAGAACCAGAATCACCAATATCGTTTAGAGAGGAAAATTGTGTTCCCAAGAATGGAACACAGGACCCAAGTCAGGGAAAGCAAAGACTTGCTTCAAGAATATAAAAATTATTGCCCTTAGACCTCTTTAACATATCCAGATAAGATTGGTGGTTTTAGTAATACATGACATTTTAAAACCACATTAATTAACAAACCTATTAATAAATAAATGATAATTTAATTTAATTTCAATCTGTATTTTTATATTTAATTACACTTTTGTGAGTTATCTAACATCGTCAATTATTGCAAATTATTGTAACTATTTAAAGAAAAACATATCTTATATCTTCAAACGAGCAATTCTTGTATATATACATGTATATATGTGTGTAATCAGGATCTCGGAAACGGCTACAACGATTTTCATGAAAGTTACAGATTAGGGGTTTTTCGGCCCAAGGAATTCATTTATCAACGTTCCAGGTCCGAGAAATGCTCGGTTCCCAAATTGCATTTGAAAAACCGGGTTTAGGAAACTATCAGCGCCATCTATTACACCATGACTAATGTAAAAAAACTGTTTCTACTCATCACTAGATGGAGCTTTCTGAGGCTACAAATTCAAACACATTCTACCAAAAACAAAAAACCAGACAAAGGTCGGTCATCCGGATATTACAGATATAAAGTGACCATATTTCGGCTGAGGTGTTACTATGCTGTTGATCTATAAATAATTCAGTCCTGTAATTTGACATAACTATTGACAAAACTTTAAATACAAAAATTCACAAACTAATTATTACTAGCAATACCAAAAGTTCCAAACTAAAACCCTTTACACCTCGCTAGAAGATCAATATCATGCATTGTTATGTTCACATCAGTTCCTTCATTTCAACATTTTGTTTTACCTTTAAACATAATGGTTAGTGTTTCTCTTCGCCTCAGTGACACACATAAAAGGAAAGCTAAAATCACAAAACAATTAAGTAGCGAGAATCTGTAAAGTTTAACAATGCTAAATGTGTGAAATTACCGTTATAATTTAATTAAAACAACAATACACAAAACCTACATGATGATTGTATCAAAATCTATACATCCACAAATAATACACAAAACAAAACCTATATAAAGCTAATAAGAATGTACTGGACCAAGACTTCTAGATGCAATTTAGAGATGACTACAAAACTTATTGGTGAGAAACTGCTTGTTGCTTCGCTTTACTTTTAGATCTAGATGCTAGCTATTGTTAATGCTTCACCCGACTCCATTGCCAAACACTTCCACATTGACGTGAGCTAGTAAACGATCCAAACACATGCAAGCTACAGATTCCCAGCCCCGCACCGCGTGACAACAAACCTTCCTTCTGCAAAAACAGTTCTTTCATTTTGGCCCGCTGCGAGTTAAATTGCTCCTCGAGGTCGCGCCGCAGCTGGTCCGGCGACGGCGCGTACCGCCCCTCGCCCTCCACTTGAAACAGAAACTTATCTCAACGCCTTCGCCCGCACGGACGACTCAACAAACATACGCACAGGAAACACACCTTTCGACTGTTCTGCAGAGTCGCTAGACATCTTGCACTGGCTTTCTTGTTTGACTAAAATTGACGCACTCTTTTTGTAATCGGCATGATACACAGATTTTAGTTTTAAATAACTTTAGTATCTAAATTATTGCAAGAACAGTGAGAAAAAGTGGAAGGAAACAAGACAAGACAATCACATCATCGAAAAATCAGCAGTGAGTTGACATTTGAATGACATTGACAGCATAACTCAAAGACATTGACTGATGAATGATTTTTCATTTTTTAAGCAATGCCTAGTAATACCTTCTTATTTATTCAATTATAAATTGCTAATATAGTATGTACATACCGGGTACATACACATGACATACTATGGTCAGGAGGTATCTTTAGTGTTTAAATTATTTATTATTTACTTTATGGTATAAGTATAATTATTTAATACTATTATTATTTGGTGCATTTGGTGGCTAACTCACTTGATGGATAGCGATGATGCGGCCGAGAATATAACATGCATACCGAAAGAGAATTAAGAGAATTACTTTCTTTAAGAGAATTTTGAGCACTCAAACTTAAAAAATAAACACTTTCACACTCACAGCCGCTACACTACGTTCCATGACTTGTGTCGTGGGTGTAGGAAACATTCACATCACACAATCACAACTAGAACAAAAATCAAATTTTCCTTAGAGAAAAAACTTGTGCTTTCGCCAGGAATCGAATCTGAAACTCCTCCTCAAAAAGGTAACATTCACCCAACCGTTACCGGCAGCGTTTCACGTTGGTGCGTTTTTCGCAAACTAAACCTGACGTAATTGGTCGCGCGTCTGCATTGCAGATCTCTGATATCTGGCTCTCTACGTGGCAGAGGCGAAACGCACACGGTGCCGTGCCGCCGCGCGTAGGTGTTTCACTTCAAAAAGAAGTGTGCTGAATGCCTTAGTTCTTCCGTCACCGCAACCACGTTATCCATACCGCTTTGTGAATAATAACTTTAAGTAGAATTATAATTTCGTCATTCACTCTTGGAACTATATAATATGTATCAACTTATTAGTTCAATGCATTCGTTGAAATTATGTTTGACACAATGACATCAAAATTTAATATAGAGAACTTTATGTTTAGATAATGATCGTATAGAACTACACCATCCACCCTCAGTACTTAACTATCTATGATGTAGACTTGACGTAGATAGGTTTCTAAGATAAGATTATGGCTTTCTCCCACGGGTTCACCTTAAGAGCAGACTGCGCTTCCGTCAGAGTACGATTGACATCACAGACCATCATAGAGCGTATGCTGTAGCTCATAGGATTTAGTGAAGTAAAAATATAGCGGTTACGCAAGATCGCGGTCTGATCGCGGATTGGAAGGTAAAATATCTGGTTCACTGGGTAAATGAGGACATATCTGATTACATCGTCAACGTAGAGCGTATAGTCAGTGAGGTGAAATATCCTAGATTTGCACGTTGTAGATAATATGGCACTAAAATGGACACTGTTTATGGTATGCTGTCAGTCGTTAGTTTTACTCGTGCAGTTTTGCGGCCAAACACACACAGAAATTCTACTTCTACATTCTATTTCTCATATTCTAATTCTACAACGCTCTATGAGTCCAATATAATAGGTTTCAGTTAGAATACTGTATGGGCGCCTACGTTTTTGTTGTGCATCATAGATGTTTTCAGATGCAGAAATAGACGACTTCTTTGCCATAATACGAAAAAATAGTCCAATAGTCTTCTAGCTATTGTAAATGAGGCCAGTGTTGTAAGACACTGGTTGTGTAGGCACCAGCCGCACGTTTTCAAGATTGTACAAAATCTGTCGATTGAAACTCATTCAATCGAGAAAAAGTGAGGGTACTTCTCTAGATAAAAAAAAGTTTAGCTGCTTAACCGTGAAACTTGGAAGCTTACAGTAACAGCATGTTACTGTAAGCTTCCAAGATTCACAGATATTCGTGTAAGGAAGATATGTACCTATAGGTACAAAGGTATATTTACACGTTTATTTTACCTTAGCAGCACATACTCACGGATTTATTTATAATACTAACGTTGAAGTCTACAAATATTTTTTTATCGGTGGTAGAAACAAAGAGGAATTTGCAAGGGTAGTCGACTCCAAGTAGACTTTTACGTTTCTTTGCATACTATGTTACATAAAAACCGCCAAATTTTTTCACAATTTAAGTTTGCAAATAATTTCAAGATTTTCCGACCCCACTCTTTAGGAGAAGGACAAGGGCTTTATGATTATCATAGTAGGCAGGGAAAATAATACAAATTGCAAAAATATACTAAAATAAATAATATGTTTATTTGGTATGCTTTGATTCACATAAAACAGCTTACGCTATCTTATAAATCTCTTTCGTGGTGTAAACTTTATGAACAAATTTTCTATGTTGCGAATAAAATTAGAAAATGTCATGAAACTTGTTTAAAACAAATAAATATCTTACAAGCTAAATTAAAACACATTTATTTCTCATTTCTATAGCGCCATCCTACATAATCTAGTACGATAAAGGCACAGACGTATCACAGTTTGATGTTTAATGATAATTACAATAAAATACAATAATTATTTACAAAAGACACACGAGAATTTCTAATGCAGACATAGCTTAAAAATCTGTGCGGGAATGTTTAACATCACAAGTAATAGATGGCGCTTTTAGTGGTTCCGCTAGTCGACACTAGATGTCGCTATAGCCTAAAAACCTTGCTTGGCGTCTCTGAAGCGTCGACCGCTGGGCTGATCTTCCAGACAGGGGACCTGGACGAGGTTGAAATAGATATGCCCCATGAGGTGGGAAGCTGAGGTGTTGGTGGACTTCAAGCAGTCGAAGAGCATGTCGTCGCAGGTGCAATGAGACTTGCTGTATAGCGAGTTGTTAATGAGTTCGTAGCGGTGCGAGAAGGCCCGTACTTTGGTGGGACAGAGGTCGTGCGTTCGGCAGCAGCGGTCCAGCCGTCGGTCCGCGCCCAAGTCGTGGTAGTCCGCCGCGATGTCACCCGTGCCGCACCATTTTGTGCCTGCAATGAAAATACTAAATATTAGGTACGATTATTCAACATGCATTCATCCATCACACAAGAACACCCTATTACTTGTCATAAGGATGATCACAAGGGCACTGCTCATGTACAAGTTACGTCCAATATTTCAAGTCAGTTTAGTAAAATCAATACCTAAAAAAAAACAATTGCTGTACGTTCATCTTGCAAAAATTCAAAAACGGGTAAGGTTTGCATCTAACATTTTTTTAAACCACTGGAAATTACTTGAGTGGACCCTAGTGTTTTATAAATTTAGCCGGTTCACCACATATTCTATCGAGCATTGTACAACAATACTAGCCCTAAGCAGTGCAACAACCTCCCCTTATCGCTAATAGGGGGACAGATCAAACGTTTTTGTTCCTTCTGTCACCCCATGAGGACAGAGCAGGGGGACAGATCGGAATATTCCCTTGCTATGTACGAGACGATCTTTGAGTGGACTCAACTCGCGATATAGATACTGGCCATAAAAGTAAACATCGCCTTATTTTAAAAAGTATCTTAAAACTTATCTAAACGTAACGTTTTAATTATTAATCGAATTCATAATCTATTGATTGTTGTGGTGCATAAATCCCTTACGTATTAGTATTTAAATAAATTTGAAAATTTGGAGACGTTTATCTTATTTACATAATGAAATCAAAATATTGGATGGAAACAGATTAAAAAAACATTGACCAGCTAGCTTCTTAGTCATTTTTGTTTCTATAGTGTTAAAGAGTTTAAGATTTTTTTGTAAATCTATAGACTAGATAATATACCTAGTACATATAGAAATAATCATTTGAACATCTTTATTTTTATGCTCAACAAGCAAGCATTTCACTACAATCTCACCTGATGAAAAGCGATGATGTAGCCGAAGATGTAGCATGCTTGCCTAGAAGATACCTATTCACTCTGACTTGAAGACTCCCAGATCAATAAAGCAGAGGGCTTGAGCACTTGAGTTACCTATAAGCTCGATGACTTGTAAGTAACTTGGGTCTTTGCAGTACAGATGTATATAATTTTAGTTTAGTTTTAGGAAATATAGGTAATTGGCCCGTATATAGCTTATAACATATTGTGTCACTACTTACATTAAGATCTTATGTACATGTATTATGGAAATTAAACGATTTGATATGATTCACTTGTTAATGCAGCCGACTTTACCTCCTGCCACCGATAGATATAATATATCTGGAGATTTTAAAAATCCGTTGTATTTTTGGGTAGTATATGAGGTTGATTACCGGGTATGATGCCCTGCAGCAGCGTGAGCGGACTGCCGCCGAGCAGCCCTGCATGCGCGCCGCCGGCGTCCAGCCGCGCGCGAGCCGCCTCCTCTCGCGTGGACGCGCGTCGCTCCTCCTCCGACGCCTCTACTCCCTCCACCTGGAAACAAGGATCCTGATGAAATTCGCGCTCTAGCCTCGAACAATTTCATATTGGTAGGTAGTATTTTATTATCAAGAACGATACGCTCGTCATTTTGAAGATTTTAGGGTAACACTGAACTGGATTGAAAAAGCGTGACGCTTAAGTACCATCAGGCGAGCTTGTTCATATCATATAATTTAAGTATTTAAATATATTTTTGTATAACGGAGTGTACCAACATACGCGAAGGTACTCGGTACTTCAAAGATTGTTTCTGTTTGTATTATTGCAAAATCGATTCTGCTTTTAGCAACTACAACCGCACGCAGACAATTTCTTAGATTCGTAGTTTCCCTATAGGTGTAAGTAGGTTCTATTAAAATTACAATATAAGTGTAATTTACGTACCTTCAATTAAGTAAGACGATGGAGCACGTTTGCCTAGAAGATAACTAACACTAGTGACTAAAGACTCCGGGATCTGGTAACACAAACTCGGGTATAGAATTCCATGAGAGTTATGCCGCGAACGTGAAAAAATGGCGTTGTTGATTTTGTATAATTTTCCAAAACCTGTGATTCTTCGAGTGTTAATGTGTAATAATGGTGGATTATTAACCGTTAATACTTAGTAAATGTTCATAAATGTAGGCAAGTCATACAAAGTTGAAAAACGTGATTTTCGCCTTCGCTCCAAAACTCCAATAGAAGTTCTAGTAAAGTTTCTACCACTTTACTAGGGCATGACTTGACTATGACTGACTACTTGACTTTGACTGTGACTTGTGACTAAGACTTTTATTATGAAGAATATAAATTGTTAATATTTGTTTAATATTTCGACTGAAGGACTATGCATCCATGGTCATGAAATAATTAAAAAAAATATATAGAATTCCATTCTGTAGCGGAATTATTTAAGCATTACGAATTTAATCCCTATTGTATTACTCAACTCTACGTACATATTTGTTGTTTCTGTAGCGACCTACCCACAAAACCTTCAACAACTAAGTTTATAGGAATAGTTATAATGATTTATTTATTACTAACATTGCGTGTTACACGTATCACTTATATAAAATATGTATTTATATGGAAGTACATTTATAGATTCGCGATCTGCGATATGAATCAAACTGACACAGCTGATGGAAAGATATCAATGTAATGTCAGTCTAAATACCATATTAGTATTAAACGCACGTATGGTAGTGGCACAACAATGCGGTAATCACGTCAGTGGTCAAGGTGGCATTACCTACACAAAGGCATTGATAGTATTTCATTTGACATATTTATTCCACTAATCCACAGCCCTACTAACAAACAATACATTCTTATATAACTTATCTTAAAAATAATGGATTTACATTTTGTATAATATTAAACAATTATCTACAAATAAAAAACCGGCCAAGTACGAGTCGGATTCGCGCACGAAGGGTTCCGTACCATTATCTATAAAAACGGCAAAAAAATCAAGTTTGTTATATGGGAGCCCTCCTTAAATATGGATTTTATATTATTTTTAGTATTTGTTGTTATAGCGGCAATAGAAATACATCATCTGTGAAAATTTCAAGTAGCACTCAAACATTTTGTAAACTCCTTGCTGAAGGAAAATACTGGCCGAGTTTCCGCGTTCAATATACACATTTTTGTACTGAATAAAATCCAGTAATTTGGTCACTTGTAGCCTCCACCAAACGTTTTGACATGTCTTTGAAAATTTCGTGTGCACCTGGTCTCCACGAACCCAAACTTTCTACCGTAAATGGTAGAAACATGGAGTGTAACCTCTATCAAGGTTGGAATACTTGCGTCGTTTGATAAAGCAATACAATTCGACGAAGTATAATTCAAAAGGCCCCAAGTATTCCCACTATTCCATACATTAATCATTAACGCTGGCAATCGATTTCTAATCGTAGGCTCTCGTAACAGCCGCTCGTTTCACGGAACCGATGAATGGAAGTAAGGCTGCCTCGGCCATACACGACACGCTACTGGCTTATTAACTTACATTCTATAAGTTAATGATGATATTTCAAGTTCAAAGTGGTTCTGATATCTCACTCTTGATGTGCTGGAGAGAGCTCTTTGGAACCACTTTATTTCATTGTTTGCCGTGTGTACGCGGCTTTAAATAATTAATGTTTCTAAACTAATAATCAAACGCAAGCAAAGCTTAAAAAAACCGACTTCACCGCTTATATTTTGGTTTTGGCTTGATTGATTTATATGGGACCACCTCAGAAGTATAATCTACCTAACAAAAAAAAACATTAAAATCGATTCATAATTGGCGGAGATATCGCGTAACATACATACAAAAAAAACAACATACAGTCGAATTGAGAACTTCTTTTTTTGAAGTCCGTTGAAAACCGAGTTCAAATCATTTCGTGGTCTATCTACTACAGAGATCTAAAATCAAAATCATTTAAAAAGGCACACATGAAAGTAAATCCTCTGACACTACTTCCAGATTCGCAAAATTATAAGTCGTCCACAGACACTGGAGTCTGTAGATGTATACGCCAATGAAAAGTCACAAGATTAATACGCAATTTAGTTTGCTTAGATGACATATTTCTTCAAGTTATTTCGATTTTAAAATAATCTACATTACCTACCGATTATGATGTCATTTTTTTGGGACCAATCTAAAAATATATCTTATCAAATAAAAATATTTTTTTCAAATTGGTTTGTTTATAGATGACGGAATTAAACATTAAAATCGAACCCCATTTGCCATAACTGACTCAATATTTATTAACATTTTAGTAAACATGTATTATTTTCAAAGATGTAAGGCTAAGGCATGGTAAGTACGAGTATAGAAGAGCGTTGTTCCCGGTGAAATTATAGGGCATAAAAAAAATTAACATCAATATCTGAGTACGTCGAGCGTAGTATTTTGCTGTGCAGGGTTTTAAACTGTTTCCTTTTGAGTAATACTGAACTGTAATAATCAAGCATGGGGCTTATTTATCAGGCGAGCAATTTGCTCATCTCGCCTTTCAGTTGAAACAATCTTCACGACGAGTACAATCTAGACTTTACGAGCGCGTTTTAAAGTTGCTACATGCTGGAGGCATTATTTTGGTTCGTTATGACCAAATGCGTCCAATGCGTAGCTATTAGTTCTCGAGTTGTGGTTAGTGACAAGTACCTGCAGCCGCGAGGTTACCTGCTGGCACTGCGCCATCAGCTTGATCATCTGCGGGAAGGCGACGCCCAGCGGCCGGTTTATGTGGCTCAGCTGCCGCAGCAAGCGCTCCGTGTCCTCCTCGTCACTGAGAAACAAAGAGGTCTTATTATTGTACCATATAGGAATCTCTTGAACGTTTCATTTACTTTTTACTTGAGATGTTGTATGTACTAGGTGAATTGCCCGTTAGCTTAAATTAGTTGGGTAACGTAAACGGTTTCGATTTCCCGGCGGAAACGCAAGTTTTCTCCCCAAGGAAAATTTGTGGTTCTGGTTCTGGTTGTGATTACATAATCTGTGTTTCCGGCATCCTCGACACAAGTCATTGAGCTTAGTGTGGGGATGTGAGTGAACTCACAGGACTTCCTGAAGCATCTTTGTCAGTTAAGCTGAAGTAAGTATAAGAGAACATTATTAAGTCGTCGGCAAATCTTAGATCGGTAAAATTTCCACCATTTATGTTCAGGCCGTATTCTAACTTCTCTCCGTATTCTTATTTGCTTACCCTCTATTTCCAGTTCTAACCTTTGCAGCCACAGAAGATGGAACATTTTTGGATACAATTTTACAGCAGTGCTGTAAAATTATATGCAAAAAAAAAATATATTATTATTAGTGCTGTAAATTATATTATTATTATTAGACTAGACGGTCCTAATTATCAAATAGATAACACCTTATTGAATACCAAAATATAATAGAGATATAAAGAAAACTTGAACTATGTGTACAAAGGGCAGTTTTATCGCTCAGAGCGATCTCTTCCAGACCCAACCCAAAGAAATAAAAAAACAATTTGAATATGGACGGGTGGTGCATACAGATACAGTTTTACTATTCTTGTAGTATACTTGATTGCGATTCTTTGCTTCTTTTTTTTATGACAGATATGTAAGCATTTGGCCGCTATCTCACCTGATGGAAAGTGACGATGCGGTGGAAGATGAAGCATGCTTACCCAGAAGAGCTTTAATGAACGTTTCTTGTGAGCTTCTTAAATGTTTTCGTGTTCTAGCAAGTCAAATACCTATTCTCTGCTCCTTTAAACTTTTTGTTTGAATACTTGGATATGGTCATGTGTAAAGTAACCGCTACTAAGCCCTGCTCTCTCGGTTAGTTCCCGTCCACTTTCTTCATTATTCTGTTAAGAATTACCTTGACAAAGACCTTGTATATGTTACACATATATTATTATTAGTTTCACTGTTACTTATCTTCCTTCTTGTGTAATAGTGTTATGGAGGATGGCAGCCATTGTTTTGTAATAAGTGGACTCTCTAGTACTTATTAATAATAGTTCTTATATAATCAGTCAAATAACAAAAGAGCTTCGTAATTGTCGTAGCTCTTTCTATAGTTATTATCTCTATGATGCCCTGCCATATATTTAGACGTATAGCTACTTTCATTTCTATACACACACCAACTAGTTGTGTTCAGTGATGGTAAAATATAGCCTTTATATGTCTAAGTTTTGCCATAATGGTAACCAACTACAATCTCTACACTAAGTTACAAACAGACTAGAAAAAGAAATAAACGCTTTCAAATTCTCAGCCGCACATTGAGTTAGATGCCTTGTGTTGTGGGTGCTAGAAACATTCATATCACAAACACAATCACACCCAGAACCAGAAACACGAATTTCCTTTAGGGAGAAAAGTTCCGTTTCCACCGGGAATTGAACTCGATACTCAGACTCAGATATAGATAAACTCTTTATTGAACACCTTAATAAAGACAAGAAACAAAACAAAATAATTATTTACAAAAAAAAAAGTTTAACAATAGGCGGTCTTATCGATATAGTAGCTTTCAAAATTATAATTATGTTGTTCTTTATCTACAATCTTTCTCTGCTTTTTTTATGACAGTGTAGGAATGAAACGAAGTTCCCGTTTAAACTTTAATTATATAGTTATGAGTAAACCACTAATCTGATCTAACAACAGAATGCGCTCTTTGCAGATTTAACTCCTATTACAACAAAAAGATATTGGTCCGACAATCAGAATGTATTAATCATATATTAATCATTATCCCACAGAAATACGAAAGCTAATTACTAAATAGGCAAAAATATAACAATCCAGCATCTGAATCGAATAAAAGGTCAACACTCTGGTTGCGTAACATCCGGCCATTAACCTTGCTCATAACATCACTTTCTCCGTCCGTGCGAGAATCGAGTGAGAAGTGTTCGACATTCTACCTTGAATAACGAAACCATGGTACTTCCAATTTCGAAAATGTTACGGTTTCTGCTTAGCAGCGGCCTGCAAGACGGTTTTCAGACTTTGTTTATATAAATTGGTTTAACCATTATGTCACCAGTTGGTAAGTCATAACCTTCTTAGCCCCACAGTACTACAAGAAGTATTAAAGGAGAGTATGTGAAGTTATAGTCGAAGGTGGTAAGCAGTTGGCCAGATTCAGCACCGAATAACGTATTTAAAGTCTTGTGTTCTTATATGTAATTGTATATAGTCGTTTATGTATTGTATATATACGTTTATTCAGCATTTAGAATGTTTTTAAATTTATTTTTATGAATGTTAGATAGTTACAATATTATGATAAAGAAAATTTACAAAAGTCAATCAAAAAATAATAAATAATACAGTAAAGTAAAAATGACTCAAATAAAATAAATAATTAAAGCTTATAAAAAACCGACTTCACCGCTTTATCTTCGGAACTTTGATCAGATTAGATGTACTAAACACGTATTTGTGACAATATTTCAAGAACTACTGATCAGATCTTGATAAAATTTAAATGGGACTAATTGGAAAGCAACATCATTCAAACAAAAAACAATTTCAAAGTCGGTTCACGTGGAAAGAATGAGGTAACACATATATAAAAAAAAATACAGTCGACTTGAGTATCTCCTCCTTTTTGTGAAGTCGGTAGAAAATGTCCAAGAACGCACAAACAAAAACATCTATTATAGATAAAATAATAAAATGACACAACGAATGTCCATGTCATATATCGGGGTTAATAAATTTATTTAGTAGCCAAAACGCAAGACACTTTAATATTAATTAAGCTTTCATAATCAATAATCTCTTCGAATATATTTTAAACTGTTTTTCTTGGAGTTGAGTCAAGGTGTTAGCAATGTTTTAACGAAATAGAGTAAGATCCCAGGGCCACCAGACGTCACGTATTTTCTGACGAAGGAAATGTGGACGATTGAGTAGTGTTAGTGTGTACTAAGAACGCATGCCTACCTGCTAGCTTGCTTAGACGGCCAATTTTCAGGTATACCTCACTTAAATTCTCCTAGCTGATTTTTACGTATATTTTAGGCAATATCCTTAAAAATAAGCCGCCAATACTCCCAGACACTTTCCGTCGGCCGTATTGCTTTGCAGACGCTTTCATGCTCACTATTTTTCTTCCTTCGTCAGAAAATGCGTGACGCCTGGTGGCCCTGGGATCTTGGACCATACGTGGAATCTAGTTGGCTTGGTGGTGACTGGTGTTTGGTTTAGAAATAAGGTTAATTATTACTTAAATCAAATTGATACCGATTGCAACAGGGATCGATCCTGACTTAGTTGATCCTAGATTTGAAAGACTTGAAAAATATACCGTTGTTTGTAATAAATGTCTGTCCAGCTTCAAGACGAGGGCATCCAGTCCACATATTGGCATAGAGTTAATTCCGCGTGTTTCCTGCGAGGCCGTGTCGTGTCATCAATTGGCGCATTCAGTGACTGCCGGCCCATTGTGCTGAGACGTCAGCCTTCCGCCCGCCGCCCGCCGCCTGCCTGTTTGCTCTACAATTCTAGATCGACATTCGACTGATGCCTAGGCGTTGCGACAGGACGCTTCTACATTCTAACTAAACGTACATATATATATATATTTTAAAGTTGAATAGGCAAGCATTTGACCACTATCTCACCTGATGTAAAGTGATGATGAGACCGAAGGTGTGACATGCTTGCCTAGAAGATACCTATTCACTCGAGACTTGAAGACTCCCAGATTATACCGTTCGGGGAATAAAGACGCAGGCAATGAGTTCCACTCCTTTGCTGTACGGATGATGAACGTAGAAGCAAAACGCTTTGAGCGAACTGGAGGTATGTCGACCATAAATGAATGACGTTTGATAGTTTGTCTTGTTGTTAGATGGTAAAAAGGGCATGGGGGAATTAACTTATGTAATTCCTGTGCATATTCTCCAAAATGTAAGCGATAGAATACCGATAAGCTTGCCACCTTACGTCGGTCGTCATATGCTTTCACTCTTACAGCTTTACGCTTAGTTCTAGGACTTGTATCGTGAGTACTGAGGACATTCGCATCACATGCACAATCACATTCCTTGGGTAGGAAAATTGTGGTCTTGCCGGCAATTGAACCTTGCGTAAAAAGCAAGGACTTGCCAAATTCACCAACAGGGTCATCATTAATGAAGGTACCTTCGCTAATTACATCGCTCCGTCTTCGACCGCATCTTCACTTTCCATCAGGTCAGATAGAAGTATTTACCTTATAACAAATTACGTTATTAATATTTACGGCCCAATTGCCTATATTTCCTAAAACTAAACTAAAACTATGTATAGCAAAGAACTAAGTTACCTACAAGACATAGCTTACAGATAACTCAAGTGCTCAAGCCCACTACCAGTGGGTAGCGTTCCCATCATGCTGGCGGCATTGCTTCATTGATAGTGGTCAAATCTATCTTTCTTGCCTATCTAAAATAATAAACCTACTCAAAGAAAACATACAAATAAGTAATGTAAAATACAATTTCTTTTAACACTTAACTAATTCCAAAGTAAAAAAGGGGGATGTACAAATAACACTCAAAAACGTTTTAGAAACAAACCTTGGCCACATTACAGTGGATATTATTATGTTTATTCAATGTTTAAGTAGTTATGTAAAATTATCATATGTCAGGCAAAAGACACGTACAAAAATCCTAAGTGATTTGACGTTTGACACGTAACCTCATTGGGTATTGCTATCACAATCAAGTAAGTCAAGGCTCTATAATTTTGTTTTCTATTAACCAACTGACATAATGGCCAGTCGTTAAGTATAGATAACATTATTTGACAGGTAGTTATAAAGTATACATTATTCGAGCTCATTTTAATAGGTAAGTAATTATATATTAATTGAGGTAATTATTAGGTATTCTCTTGTTTTATTAACAGATCTCATTTGTTATGGAAATAGCTCACTATTTAGTGTTTCACCGACCTATTTCTGGCACCAGCTACTAGAGTGAACCATTAAACAACAAACGCATTCACACCCACAGTCGTACACTAACTTCAAAGATTTGTATCGTGGGTGCCTGAAACATTATCACACTCACCCAGAACCAGAAGCACGATTATGTGCCTTGGGAAGGAAAATTGTTCTTCTGCTGGGAAATTAATCACAGCGTTGAACAATTGTTCTACTCCTCCTAGAGATTTTTATTCTATAGGTAGGATTATAATATGTCACAATAATATCAAATGTAACTTTTTTTTGGTTTTCAAAAACCGTCTAAATCAGTACATTTTGAATTTTGCGTCACGGAACAGAGATTTCGAGTTCAAAACTGCGACCGTATTTTACAGACATAAAATTTATAATCACCTACCCCTTGAACTTAAATTACCAAGAGGAAATCATTTTAATAAAAAAATTAAAACATGGCTCATATGCAAAACGTTTTATAGTGTAAAAGAATAACTAAACGACTTCGTCACGATTTAAGTAGCTCATTGTAAATAATATTGAAAAAAAGGAATATTATGTTATTTCTACCATCTACCAAGGTAGAAACAGAATTAGTTTTTTGCAATTAATTAACTTATATTGTCTTGTTTATTCTTTGTAAATACATTTTGTTATTTCTAGGCATTATGTAATTCTTGTGTGATCATAATAAGGTTGCTTTTCGTAACACCTCACTGTAAATAATAATAATAATTTTATGTCCGAAATGGGCAAACTGTTGTAACACCCTATCTGTAACAATTTTGTACACAGTTCTACAGTAAATTTTATTTTGATTTTAATTTTTAGAACTTTATGAGTCATGTCTTATATACCGTTCTCCAAAAGAACCTAAGATCTAACTTGCATGAAAATAATTTACATATAAATACCAAAGGTATACACATACATTACATACAAATACCAAAGGTAAACACTACATGCCCGACGACGTTTAGTACAGTTGAACAAAGACATGTTTTTATGTATTTTTTATGCTAATATGTCCTTAAGGTAATTATAAATTCACCACAAGATTCCAACATCACAGAGAATTTAAAGCATTTGTTCAATAGTTACATTTATGTCTTTTTGCACCACTAGTTGCGTCATGCGACTCCACACACGCTCATGGTCATGATGGGAGTTAATCAGCATAAAAAAACCATACAACCTTCTTATTTAGTGATGTGAGTTTGAATGCGCTTAAATTAGACGAAGTCCAAATAGACAAATCAAACATATACAAATTTAAACGTACGGAGTAAATTTCGATAATTTATAATAAGTATGATATAACGAGATTAGTGATATGTGATTTTAACTAGTTCTAAACCTACTGAAGTCATTCATCGTGTGATATTCGCAGGTAGGTCTTAGTATGGGATCATTTCGCTACTATAAAACTGGGACCAGAGTCAGTTTACCCCTTTTGTTATTGAGTATTTTTATACATATCAATTATAAATTAACATATACATAGGTACATACATATTATATTATAATAATATATATTTTTTATAAACAATACACATAATAAAATATAAAAACAATACATTAGACTATTTATTTTAAAGGAGACAAAAAAACATCATAATAATAATAAAAGAAAGCAAAAGAAAAGGTATCAAAAACTTAGACAAATTAACGAATAGATACAATATGATTTAAAGTTAAATATAGTGTGTAATATAGTGTGTGTACTTGATTCTTAAAAATATGAAGTGAATTAGTTTACCTATACTCTACCTTTAGGGCCTTGATATACAAAACGCCCGAGGCGCGCGTACAGGGCGCTTTGTATGTCATGTCCCTTAGGTATCTAATTTAATAACCAAGATCCAGTGCACTAGGTCGCCATACACAAACGACAACGTGTAACAAACATTACGCAAACATCGTCACAGTCTTTGAAGCCATACGTGGAGTATTTATAATATATTTTTAGTTTATCCAACTTTTAATATATATCTATTTGGTTCGTGTTAAGTGTTTTTTAAGTTTCGCATGTAAAAGCATATAATAATAAATGCTTTCACACTCACAACCTTACACTAAGTTCAGTTACTTGTGTCGTGGGTGCCGGAAACATTTACATTACACAACCAGACCCAGAAACACAAATTTCTCTTGGGGAAAAAAACTTGTTTTACTGCCGGGAATCGAACCCCGATGCTTAGAAGCGATCACGGACCCAACTAACCAACGGGCAGTTAGTTCTATATGGTGGTAAACAAATGGAAACATTGTCTAGAGCGGGATTTGAAAGCGATCCGCGTGGCACTAGAGGGAAACCAGGCGAACTGCAATGCGACATCGTTATTAAATTAAATTTACAAGCACTTTATCAGTACCCGCGGGTTTGCCTGAAAATCAGCTCTGAGTTTTGTCCTAAGGCAAACCCATTTCAACATATTTAATTATAATCAATAGATTTTGAATTTACATTAGTGTTTAAATGTAATTATGTTCATTTCGCAACTTCAAAACGTGTCGAAGTAAATTATTTTTCTTCTTCATGTACTTGATACAAACACACAAACGCGAAGCGCTTTGCTAACACGTTTATACGTCGTGTCTGTTTCGCGATAACTATAGTCTGGGAGTCTTAAAGTCAAAAGTGAAGTGGTATCATTTAAGCAAACCAGCTCCATTTACGACCGCATCGTCACTTATCATCATATTATAAGATTACCATCATATTATCAGGTGAAAACTGTCTCACAATGTTTGACAACTGTGTCAAACGTAAGCCTATCCTGAATACAATAAAAAAGAACGTGCCCCCAATCCGCGGTAGGGTATGCCAAGGTCTCAAACCCGGCTCTAATAGATATATAGTCCTGTAGGTAATAAGTAAAACAATGTGCCTACATACACAAAAGATGCCAAAGTCATACCTACAAGATTTAGAAGTCTGAGAATGTATTCTGTATCCAATACTAGTTAATATATATATGAATTTACTGCCACAGACGGAATGCAGTGAAACTATAGAAACCTAACCAACATAATAAATAACATTAAAGCTAAACACACGTCTAACTAACTACAATAGATAGTCGTGGAAATCGTTGCTTTCTACTGTTTTATAAATTTCTCTTCAGGTTTGAAGCAACGAAACTACTTATGTAGAGTGCACGTATAAATCTCAGAATTGCATCCTCCGTCCGACTAAACTAATTACATCCGAAAAATTGTGTTTGTGTCCCGTTGTACCTACTAATTTGTACTACCAGTAATAATAATAACTGTATTCTCAGAATTAACACAGCACAAAAAAAACACTAAGTACGTAAAGAAAAAACAATTCTTTACTTATTTTACGATAACTACTATAAAAAATAAAGGACTATAATTAAATAAACGATTTCACACTGACAGCCCCAAACTAGGAACTATGACTTGTGTCGTGGGTGCCGGAAACATTCACATCACACACACAATCACAACTAGAACCAGAAACACAAATTTTCCTTGGGGAGAAAACTTGTATTCTCGCCGATCGAACCCAATACCCTGTTTAGAAGAAGAACGGCCCCCAACTGAGCCAACGGGCCGTTCACATAATAGATAACATAATATGTCCAAGCATGTAGGTGAGAAGAACATATAAAGTTAGGTTTTAATTATGAATTAAAATCATGGGATTTCTAGTTCCCACACTCGGAAGCCTTGCGTTGTGGGAAGTTAGAGTGTGACTGAGAGTGGGACAACGGAATCGATAAGATGGTGAAGATTAGTAGTTTATGGACGAAGAATAAGTAAGAAAAATCTACGTAACATCTGCGGTGAGGCGCGTTGATGTCTTTTTAATGAGCAAAATGCAGTACAAAATGTCAGCGCGTGCGCATTCACTTTTTACCCGAATGCGCGATACAAAGAAGAGTAATGTACTTATGTGGCTCACTGGAGACCAAACTCGTGAGGCGATTTTGATGATTCTTAAGATATTTTTTTTGATATTAAGATAATTTTTAAAGCTGTGGTTCATGCTTTCCACGCAGATCGCGTAAGATTTTCACGTTCTAGTCCGTTTTTTTTTTCAGAATTTGTTACTTTAACATAAGCGAAAACAATAAATAATTTCGTATAAAATGTGTGTAAGCTATAGACTATTAGGTATATGTATTATCAGAAACAAAATAAATATATGAGGCGCCATTCCCAATTTTCCATTTCGTCAAAATTTAACAAAACCAAACCGTAGGTTTGTTTCCTATCTCGATGGACAAAACTCACTTGATTGCAATATTGTAAACTTCTTGTATTGTCACAAAGGGATATTTAATTAGCTGACGAACCTTAAGTTACAACCTCTTTGTATGAGGAAATAACCTCTTTATCTGAGGCAACCATCGAGATAGGAAACAGACCTACGGTTAGCTACAAAATCCTTGGAGGCAACAAAAACGCTGGGGGTTTTGCCGCGAAAGTGAAAAAAATGCGTTTTTAATTTGTATAATTTCCCAAAACCTGTGATTCTTTGAGTGTTAATGTGTAATAATTTTGGATTATTACCCGTTAATACAAAGTAAACGTGCATGAGTGTAGGCAAATTATACAAAGTTGATAAGCCTGATTTTCGTATTCGCTCCAAAACTCCAATAGAAGTTTCTAAAATAGGTAAAATTTCTACCACTTTACTAGGGCATGACTTGACTGTGACTGGACCATGACTCTTTTATTTGACTTTGACTGGGACTTGTGACTAGGACTTTTGATATGAAATACATGTGAAATATATTATAACATGTCACTGGCTAAATGCACAAGATTGCGAAGCCAAAAATAAAAGAAAAAACAACAACGTCCCCTACAATTAAATGTCAGTCAAGTACCACAATATCCTTGTCGTACTGAACCATATTTAGTGTTTAATTTTATATTGATTGAGCAATTATAACCAGCCAGTACTTGACAGCTTGATTTCGTTTGGTTTTCCTCCATACATTTCTGTAAGTATTTTTCATCTTTGCTATCTACGGGCCAATGGTCTATATATATTAAAAATAAACTAAATTCTATACATCTATATAGTAAAGCCCCGAGTTACCCACAACACATGTAGTGGTAGTGGTAACATGTTATATAGTAAAAAGTATTGTATGTATAGTAATACAATTAATATAAAATAAAATATAATACCAATACATGAAACGTGGAAAACTACGACTCAGTCAATTAAATTTTATTAACAGTTGTCATAATGGATTTTGTCATTTGTATGAATTAAAAGTAAATTATGCCGTGTTACCAGTTTGTGTCTTTTTAGTTTTAACCACATCCTTGATCTGTATATTATAATATTTCGCTGGAGAATATACCAAGAGCCAACAACCTGTTTGGAAAAAAATAAACTGTTTTATTTTAAGATTGTATTATTCTCGTTTAAATTCCTCATTCCATAAAGCCTCGTCATCTCTTTACTTAAATAAATGACTTACGATGAGGCACATAATATTGGATATTTATGATTTTGGGGATGAGGAACGGTATCTAAATCACCCTTTCAAATTGAATGAAGGTATATTATTGGACTATAGTCGATTATTTCTGGTCAATGAACTTGTAGTTAGAAAAAATTTACAGTAGGATGCATTTTGCGCGACTTCCACCAAATTATCCAACGATGTTTTGCCACATCCCCACAATCCCACATCACATCAACTCCCAACAAGTTACGAAACGAACATGGTGTTAATGTTTTGAGCGACGTTCTAGCTTCGCAATGAAACATAACATAAACATAAACGCTATCACTATCACAGCTTTATAGTTAGTTAGTATAAAGTTCTATGGCTATTGTGTCGTGGGTGCCGGAAACATTCACATCACATCACACAATCACAGAACCAGAAACACATATTTCCCTTCGGGAGAAAACTTGCGTTCCAGCTGGGAATCGAACCCTAGCTGCCGACGTTTTGTATAAGCTCTAGTGTACCAAAACATTCTAAGCGGACGGGGCGCCAGTAAAGGGCGCGTCTGCCCCTCGGCCGCCTATCCTCACAGCGCCCAGGCCGCGCGCCTTGGGCGCTTTAATTGTATATCAAGTCCCTTTGTTTCTATAGTGTAAGCTATTCATTTAGTGTCTACTAATTGAATAGCTTTACAAAAACCTTAATAAATCCTTAATTTCCACGAATTATTATATTATGTCACTTCTTACATAAAGATCTTAGTATGGATGGTTTTTTTTTTGGTATATGACGTTTTCTAAAAATGAAACCAAACTAGATCAATTTATCGCCCCCGAAACCCCCTGCATACTAAATTTCATGAAAATCGTTGGAGCCGTTTTCGAGATTCAGATTATATATATACACATATACAAGAATTGCTCGTTTAAATATTAGATTTATTCTGGCAAATAAACGATTTGATTCTATATGTAATGTGTAGCAAAAGCTTTGCGTAATTGTTAATAATCGTGTAAATGAGTTATTATTTAGTACATACGTAGTGTGCAACACCATTGTGTGGCTCCAAAACAACAACGTGTGTTTCCGTACCGTTTCCGACGCCTCCGTTGCGCCTCGGCACCGGAATCAGAGCAAACATCCGCGGCTTAGCAAACGACCAGCTAAAATAATATTGCTAAAACATTTATAGATTTTTAACGATGTTATTGACCGAATGAAGCGAGGTCTGTGCTTTAACTTAGGTGGTACAGGCTGCAATTCCGGGTCAAAGTAATATAATATAAAATGTAGAGATGGTGCTAATATGCACAAACAACAGTCAATATTATCACATTTTTAAGCTAGTATAGAGTATCGTTGAATATCTTTGCAGCAAAATATAAATTGCACACGCTTAATGTGCCGCTATAGTAGCACATTTTAAATTTCATCCTAAGGCCTTTTCCCAAAACAAATTTCCACTAAAATAGGATAGGGAGTTCCAGATTATAATAACAACCAGCACCACAATTTGTTATTATATTACCAACTGAATGAAGTTCTGTGACATATTATACGTCACAGAACATCTCTATTACACCTAATGCCACTGTATAATTGTCCAATCAAACATTACATTTTAGATATTCACATATCTAAAATGTAATGTTTGATTGGACAATTATACAGTGGCATTAGGTACTTATAAAGGTATTGTTATGGTCTCGACAAATACCTTGCACTGCGGACGATGCGTGGCTGTTCGATGACCGTACTACGCACTAGCCACTAATATGTCCAATTTAGATCTATGATTTTATTTTGCCAATCAAATGGGAGACTGCTGAGCGTCTGCATCATTAGATTGCGCCACGGCTATCTAGTACAAGGATACTGGCCTTTCAGTTCTGCGAGTCGGGACGGGTCACTAGAATTCTGTGGTACCTACTATTCGCTAATTTTAAGCATTTCTTCCTTAGGAACGATTGAAGAGTCTCCTAGTGTTGTCTGAATCACGGTAAATATTTACCGTGATTCAGAGGTTCCCAGTGTCGGACACCTGACTTTGCGATTGGGTCGCTGGGTTTTCAACATGACCTTCATAGATAACGACTTTAGTCTTACTATGGTCTTACGACTAAAAGGTCAGTATTAAAGAGTATCTTACACATGATCAGATCCGCGCCTGAATAAGCTGCGAAATATGATATTTGTCAGATCTTCAAAAATAGTTCTACTATACTATAGTGCGAGTTTAGCTTTGACCCATGAAACATGTCCTTCTATAAAGTACAATTATTATTGCTTTTAAGAGGTTAGGACTAGTTTGGAGTAGAATATAGCACAAGATTCAATTTTTTTATTTGTATCCATGTGTACAGTCATCGACCTCAGTAGTGGGTGTCCAAATTTCTAGGCTAATTTTTCGCAGCGAGTCGCCGCGTGTGAGTACACGTGTTTGTTCTCGTTGCTCCCACTCGCGTCTCGCGAGACCAATTTGCGAACACCATTATACAATAGGGAATCATATAATACCAAATGTGTATGGCACAATTTTGCAAAATTAACTAAGGATCCCAAGGTTCCCTGCGCATCAGTTTCGTCTAATCTGTCTCAAATCTAGTTAAAGGTAATAAGTTGTTATTAGGCAGAATGATCATGGTATAGATAGTGAACTCATACTCATATTAAGTTTATTTGCAAGTGCAAGTGTAGGTATTATTCGAAGTAGTCAGAACTTAAGCTATATATATAGGTGTTAAAATGATTGCAGGGATTTTCGAGGCTATTCTACACATAGCCATCATTCAAAATTACCTTGCCATAAAGATGGTATGTATTGAAGCCGGAATTATCCGAGGTCTGTGGAAATTTTATACACTAGGTCTTGTTGATTAAGTTCCGGTTGTACTCACGTTATATTTGATTCAATCGAGAAACTCGAACACCGGTCGAGTTTCTGTTAGTACAGCCGGAACTAAATCAACATGAATACGACTCACGATAGTTTTAATAATAATACACTAATTACGGGAAGTTGAAATGTTTAAGTAGCTTCACTTCCCTTTAAACCTACTGTCTACTAATCCGCCTGCACTAGTTCCTAATAGTGTCAACTGATTCTACTCATCGTTCCTAAGATTTCCTCTAAGGATACAAGTATGCTACACGGTAACAAGCTAAAAATATACAACACCGGTCACAGTTTCAAGTGCAAGGACTTTGTGTAGGTGTTCAATTGCTTGTCGTAGGGCTTGTGGGTAATAAATGATGACGTTGTGATAGGATCTCATGCTAAAGCAATGATGTTTATAAGGCATACCTAGTATAAATCTTTGACTTTTGCAGTCAATTGCGTAGCTGGTATTGCAGATGTCGTCACGGTTACGGTAGGTTTGCCTATCTCAGATTGAGATATTTGACTTGTTACCCTTTTACTTGTGCCCACAGCACATTAGTATTGTAATAGCCAAAAGAATAAACAGACGTGTTGCAGACGTGTCGATTATATATTCGTTTTATTGTCTGCAATACTCCAGCGCCTTATAAGGATAAGGCACCAAATAAGGCACATACTACCCCAGAGATAATAAATATGTGAATATATTAATATTATTCAATGATCACGCAATGGTTTTTTGATTCTAGATATACAAGAATTTGACCACCATCTCACGTGATGGAAAGTATTGATGCGGTCGAAGATGTAACATGTTTACCAAGAAGATAACTATTAACTCTAGACATGAGAGACACCCATATTATATCGTTCGAGTAACAAAGACGCGGGCAATGAGTTACACTCTATCGCTTATATATACATTTAATAAATGATTATTTGTGTCGAAAATAAAGACGTGCTTAAATTGGATTGACTGGAAGATCTCTACAATCTAAATGTTAATTCAAAGTAAAAATAAAATCAAATATTTTTAATAGAGCTCTTCCAGCCTAAAGTTGCGCCTTCACTTTAAGTTTGTAAAACAATTAACAGCTAAATGAGTTCAATGCAGGGGCGAACGCCATGCCGAGAGACAGCACCTACTAATTGTGGTTTAATTTCGTTGCTATTCATAATGATGTCTATTACAAGGTTTGACATATAGGTACCGGCTTGGGTTACACTCATTAATCCTTCGGCACCAATACTAAATCTTGAAGCCAAATAAGGCTGGCAAGGCTTATCGTAAAGGTTGTGACACAATGGTTAATAATAAAGAGATCTTCCTCGTGATATCCTTTAAGTTTCGTTCTTACCTCCTAACAGTATACAATTTAGTATTCAGATACGTTTACAGGTAAAAACAAAAACAAAGCAACTATAAATATAAATAATTACACCTAATATTATTTCACAAGATATCTATACAAAATTTTATAACAACATTAAAAAATATATTATTATTATAATTGATTTATTATATAATTACTTATTTTATTTTCACACAAATTTACTAAATTCTAGCTATACCCGGCATGCTTTGTAATGCAATATAAAGAAAAAAAGCTTTTACCTCTGTCACGTTTATGGTTGCCTAGTACCTACTTTACCAAAGCCGACTGAAATTCTTGTCAGAAAATGTTTTTTTTGCATATTTTTTTTCGTGAATTAATATTTATTTTGCTTGAATCTAAACCATTCTTGAATCCAAATGAACACACACAAAAACTCATCAAAATCGGTCCAGCCACTTAGGAGGAGATCAGTCTCATACACACAAAAAAGCTGTACCCGGCATGCGATGCAATGCCACGTTTAGAAAAAGTGTGTGAAGATATGTACAATCTCACTCTCAATCTAAAATGTCAGTTATGTGTGACACTAATATAAACAACATCATATATGTAATTATTACTGTCATTTACATAATATAATTGTGACATAAGAACCGGCTTCGGTATGCAAATAAAGCTATATTCTAGACGTAATCTGTCTGTCGCGTATGGCCTGATGACTCCTCGTTGCGTAACACCATCATAATCCGGCAAGCAATTGCTCAATGATCCAATCAGTGGCTAACCCCTTTACCCTCCTCTCCGCCTTGACTTCTAGAAAGAACTAGAGGAATGAGGAGTTAACTTTAAACAAACTTAGCAATGACAATTCTTAACTCTGCTCTTATTTTGTAAGCAGAATTTTTTCATCTTACATGTTCTTACCATCAGAAATATGAATATATAGTTATGATAGTATAGTTCTGTAATAAGGATTTTGAGAGTAAAAGCGGACTATAGTTTAAATATAGTCTAGTACTGCCCATGTACTAGGTTAGGGTAAGTACTTACTACCATTGCATTCAATGATTTGTATCTAAAAAAAATAATTAATATCTCATCTAAGATTTACTTAGGCTATGAATATCTGTATAATAAGTTTCCTTGTGTTGCCTTTTTTATTTTTTAATTAAATATGTATATTCTCTCTATGTTGTTTAATAAGAGGATATACTATTATATGAAATAATTAAAATAAAAACTAAATTAAAACTAATCAAAAATAACTATATCTAGATATTCTCTCTTGGTTAGATTCTAAAATATGAAGACACACTATTGGATTTTGGCAATAACGTACTGTCTTTGTTTATTGTCTGAACTCCGATATACATAATATAATATAATAATATATTTATTTCCATATTTATACAAACAGAACTTATTACATGGACTTCTAACTTCCACACTAGGCGGACCTGTGTTGTGGAAGGTAGCCTAGCTTTCGTTGTACTTGTTTACAGTTGGAAACAACTAGGAAATTACTGAAAGAACAATATTTATAGATTACGACTTGCAAATAATTGTTACAAAAAAAAGAAGTAGAATAAATTTGTAAAGCTCTAATAATAATAATTAATAACAATAAGGAAAGACGGTAATGCATGTTTGAATTCAATGGGTGTTTGTGTGTTTTTGTGTGTGTGCGAGTTGTGTATGAATATATGTGTGTGTTAGAAAGTCTCATTTTATTTGTGGATCAATTATGATAATTATAGTAAAGTCTTCTTTACTCAAAACGACGCAAATTGACAACATGGAACTTCTTTGAGCTAACAATATTAAAATAAATAAAAACTGCCGCATTTTGTTAAAACTAATATTGCTTTTTATATCATTATAGTTTTATTTATTTATGTTTATATAGTGTAGGATTGACCTTTTAAAATAATATGTAATGTTTACGTAGGTGTAAAGAATATTTTTTCTGTATCATTATGAATGATCCTAAATACAAATAATTTCTTTTGGATAAACCAGTTTTTATCGATAGTTTCATCCACGATGTTCTTCTTCTCAAATAGGTAGGAGAAACAAATGGTAATGACACTGTTTTGTGGTATTTTAAAGTAGTTGCCAGAAACTACTGTAGGTAACTTAGTTCTTTGCTGTACATAGTTTTAGTTTAGTTTTAGGAAATATAGATAATTGGCCCGTAGTTTGCCAGAATAAATAGCTGTCTCACATTAAGATGGTCGACCTCACTGTATAGTGTTTCAGTTGAACATGTGTCAGATTACCGAATATAATGTTAATTTTGTTCTTAATCGCCCGTTTTAACTTAGGCTTCATGACAATTCGGTACCTACCTGGGTCTATAGCGAGTATGTCAGGCATAATTAATAATAGATTTTCGCATACACATATCGTACCATTACCAAACTCACTAGCTATCATTGCAGTTGCAGACATGTGTTGTATCCGCAAGTATCTAGGTCCCGGCTCTCTAGAGAAACGCTACAAAAAGTTGACAATTATCGCATTACGCTCGGAAACGTGACACCGACCTACGGCTACATGTGGAGAAAGCGAATGCTGTACGAGCTACGAATGTGTTGCTCCACCTCTTTTACAAGGAGCATACTAAACAAAGGGTGTGGTGGAAAGGAGTACCACTAAACAAAGTGTCTGGTGGATCACAGCATGATAAGAACGCTACCGACTGATACTGAGCTTGAGCTCTTGAGTCACTTATAATATAAGCTTGGTGGCTTCAAATGCGCTTGTAAGTAACTTAGCCCTTTTGCTAGCTATATACAGTGTTTATATGTAGTTTAACTTAATTACTAACAAAACTAATAATTGTATGTAAGTAAATAACTTAATCTAATCTAACTTCTTGTTTTATAAGCTGTAAGAAATAAAAGGCTTTTTTATATTTTTTATATATATATTATATAGTTTGAAGAAATAAAGGCAATTGGCCCGTAGATTAGTTCCACTAAACAAAGGTTCCGGTAGATGGAGAAAATATTTTTATAGGACCCGTGTTTATTATGTAAGCCTTTAAACTAAGTGTGGAGCTGTGAATATGTTCAACAAAAGTTTCTATATACTTTTACGTTATTAATCGAAGAATTTGTAGTATTACAGCTAAAATAAACCATATTTGTTTTATAGAAGGTTTCTCCATTACTTTATTATTTCCGTTTATCATTCTTAGATACGTGCAAATATTTTCAGAACACGATTGAAATCATTGAGGGGCTCTTTGTCTCTAATTTGTAGATTTGAAATTGTTGACGAAGACATTAGAATTATTAAAGAAAATCCATTCTAATAATCTATGAAGTTCAATAACAACTATTAAATCTTATTGAATGTAGAGTACGGGAAGCATTATTCACGAATCACGATCTATCAAGGCTCTGCTTTAGTGCACTTAACTAATTGAACATTCATTTTTACCGACGACTCAGTTGGCGAGGTGGCCTAGTCTCTGCCCTCTGCGCCGTCTTGGGTTCAAATCTCAGCAGGAACACATTTTTTCTTGGGAGATTTGTATTTCTGGTTCTTGGTTTGATTGGGAGTTTAATATGTAAATATTTCCGGCACCCACATTACAAGTCCTTGAAGTAGTAGAGTCCCGTGAGTGTAAATGAGTTTGGTTTTTTGGTACAAACAAAGTTTATAACTACAAATCATGGCATATTTTGGGTCAAGTAATTTTTTGCTTTTGTAATGCAATCTGTAGATACTTAGTTTTTGAAGTTGTAGGCGGTTTTGTAGAATCCATCTGGGGCAGTGCCACATCATTGCCACAAATTCAATGTTTAGCAGTAGTGTACAAACATTACTGTATTTCGGATTGAAGGGCAATGTTTTCAGTAAAAATACATGGTATAAAGAGATTTAACATCTTGTAAATCAAGGTGACAAGCGTACCTATGCTTTGCCGCGCATTATTTTGAACTAGGTACTAATTTAATTTCAAAACTCAGTGTGGCACTGAACTGTATAGACAAACGTATCCGTGGAGCTCACCATAAATTGAGCGATATTCTCCTCTCTCAAATACATACAAAAAATATACAAAGTCTGCTAACTAGTTACGTTTGACACCGAAATGTGTCCCGAGGTTCCTTTACATCAGCGTATCGTGTCTACTGGTTATTTTGTCGTAAAACTATGAGCTATGTTTACTTTTAATGTTTATGCCTCACCAAGCATCTGGAAGGCTTGAGGGAACAAACATACTCGTATATATGCAGATTCATACATACGTTGCTAAAATCATAATCCTTCTGCTTTGTTCACCGCAGCCGAGTTTTACAAGTGGAGTCATACAATGTTTCGGATATATTCAGCCTAGCAACTCGCGGGTGTACAAGTATCGTCTCATTCTCATCCATTGTGTATTAGTGTACCTACTACTTGCGCCAATCGCGACACCAGCCCGACACCGACGTGCCTCAATGAACGAGTGTACTCGATTGGTATTTAATTGTATAATATTGGAATCGAGAACGATGGCAATTAGGTACTAGTAAAAAACATATTATTATATAGGTTCCTTTTAAGCAATTGGGTATCGGGTTCGATTCTCGGTTGGAATACAAGTATTCTTCAAGGATTGAAAGTAAAAATTGGTGATTTTACGATGTGAATGTTCACGGTACCCAAAATACTTTAAGTTCGAACTTAGTGAGGGATATATAAAATAATTAGAATTATCGTTAATTCTAAGTTAATTAAACTATAATTAAGATTGCGACTGGTTTAGGTTCATTTATGTTAGTACATTTGTGCTTCTGGTACTGAGGTTTGATTGAGTGTGTACCGTAATGTTTCCAGCATCCACGATGCAAATCTTTGAACGTAGTGAGGCTGTAAATGTTGAATGCGTTTTTCATGCTTGCATTCTCAATTCAACCATGTATACCAAGCCATCACACATCACACGAAGTAAACAACTATGTCTACTTACAAATATATATTACAAGTACTTTCTTATACATTCCGTAGTAGCTTTCTCATTCATAAAAGTGACAAAACAGTTGGCAAAAGTGTCATATGTTCCCCCAATGTCAAGATTAAGGCCGTCGAGAACACGCGAGAGTTACCATTGTAAGATAAACGTTGGACAATGAATGTTGCGTGTGCGCAGGTTGTCGCTCTACTTGCTCGGGGCGATCGCTGGTTGCAATGTGACGTTATATGATGATCAGACCATTATTATTACCTGTCTCTGTTGCGGACGGTTCAGTTAAATAATTAAAAGTAAGCAAAGCTTAAAAAAACCGACTTCACCGCTTTATCTTCGGAACCTTGATCAGATTTAATGTATTGCACACGCATTATTGACGATATCTCAAAAACTAGAAATCAGATGTTGATCAAATTTCAATGGGACCACATGAAAAGCACCAGCTTTCAAATAAAAAAATCATTAAAATCGGCTCACAACGAAAGAAGTTATGAGGTAACTTTAAAGTCGGTTAAACGAGAACATCGTCAAAGTAGTCCACAAAATAGGCATTATTGATGATATTTCAAGAACTACTGATCAGATCTTGATCAAATTTAAATGGGACCAATTAGAAAGCAACATCTTTAAAACTAAAAAAAAATTTTCAAAATCGGCTCACGCGGTGATAAGTTATAAGGTAAAACACATTTAAAAAAAAACAGTCGACTTGAGTACCTCCTCCTCTTTTGTGAAGTCAGTAAAAAACAATACATATCTTAAATTTTAGGTTCATTTTTGCTTAATGCAAATAGAATCTGCTCGCAACATGAGGGTCAGGATTTAACTGGGGTATATGAGGATAAAAAAACTTAATTTTTCTCATAAGATCATCTTTTTTAACTACAGTCAATTATCCAGCTTGCATTGTAGCATATATAGGTGCAGTTTCATATCGTCTTAAATGATGGCTGTTATGCAAGGTAACGCGTGACAAATTTTGATTTTTCATTTTATTCTAATAACGAGAAAATCAAGTGTTATTCCTCATATCTTAGATCCAGATAATTATTTTTAAAATTTAACTTAAATAACACAAGTCTTCTTAAATAAGATTTCTGTAATTTAAGAAGACTTGTGTTATTTAAGTAATCACGTACTAGATGCTTCTGAAAGTTTCTTACTTTATTTGAAATAAACTGAAACTGAAAATAGTGTTTCGTTATGAATGCCAAGAAAAAAGGTTACCATCATTTGGAGATATTTTGGTATCGCCCCTGAACGAGACGCAGTATATGGGCTGTTAAACCTGACTACGAGGAAGCAAAGAGGTGTTTTATATTCTAGCAGTCAGTAAGTATTAAGTTGTTATAATTATTGTGTTCTTTCACAGAATCCAAAGGGCCAAATATACACATAAAACTTATAGCGGCCGAAAATCATAAATACGGCTAGAACTGACTAGTCCAGCCTTTCGGTCTCAGTCGGGTAAAACATATTATTAATATATTATCATAGAATATTTGCCAATGCCGATCGTTAATCTATTTTTAAAAAATATTTAGAGAATCCTTAACACTAGGTTACAGATACTTAGTAGGGCAAAAGGAAATAAAAGTGAATAATGTGCTTCCTTTCAAATTCTTATATTCTACCATTATTCTACTGAATTTTCCTTTTGTGTTTTTTTTTTTGAAGATTTTCGTAATTTCTTTTGGTGTTGGGTTTTTTAAATTATTTGATGTGATTTTTGTTTCAATTCAATAAAATTGTGCGGTTAGATGGTAACAAAATTTATTTTGTTAAGTTTTTATCTCATCTAGGTTATATGCAACGAAGTGCGACTGGTTGCAGCAATCGAGGCAAATTGCACGCAATGATCATTGATTAAATGGAATGGGGTTATGAGCTGTGATTAATTATAAATCACCCTGTGAATAGCTTGGAAAAAAACGCAATTTTCGTGGTCATAGAAAAAAAAAACGGCTCAATGTTCATGAACATAACTTCTGAGGAAACTTTGTATTTGTTTTTAAAAGTTAAATCTATCGTGAGTATTACACATGTATCAATGTTAAATACGGCTTAAAACATGTAGAAATGTCGAGTTACTTTGTTGTCGACTAGTTTCGGATAAATTACTTGTGCTTCATCAGGATGAATGAGATACGAGATACGCGGAGACGAGTGGCAAGCGGCCTCGCGTGACTGGACTGGATCAATTTGTCCGAAACTAGTCGACACCAAAGTAAGCCGTCATTTTTACGTGTTTTAAGCCGTATATAACTTTGAAACTTTGTATCTATTTACTTCCCCGACTATTACAGAACAACAATTAAGATTACCCATTAAAATTATATTACCTATACCTCTAGATACTCAAAACAAAATATCGAAATAGCGTAAGCATTTACGCTTGGGTTTTATGTCTATATATACCTACTTTATACTATACTCAGAAGATCATTATCGCTATGTTAATTTTATAACGCGGCAGAACATTTACTTCGATAATTAACTAACCAAACTGATAAATTAAAATCTACATGTACGTATGCGATAATAAACACATTAACACACTCCATAAAGTGTAGGAGTGCATATTATAACCACATAGATGAATAACATTCTGACAAAATATCACTAAAATATTTAAATATCTCACTACACGGGCAGATAGGTACCAATTACGAGTAATCAACCTTATTACGTGACTTTACGTGAGACTGTAAACACAAATACTTTATTGTAAAATTAATTATAAGAATCACAATAATAAGAACTTTGCGTTATATTTAGTTTTAGCGAGATTTGGACCCTGTCTTACTGTAGTAATATGGGATTAGCTTCGAGTTTACGCTCACTCCACAGAAATGAATCATATTTATTTGGCATTATAAATGAAAAAAACATAATATAAAATAGATAATAAAAACAGTTTACGAACCAACATAAAAAAGGTAATTGTTGAAAAATGTTTTACACCAAACATTTTTTATTGTAAAGGTAAACACCTCATAAGATGTATGACAAAATATTTAGTAATGATTATGATCATGAACTGAACGACTATAGTAGACAAGTGTTACCAGAATGTTTCACTTTTGCATTCGCAACATGTCATGATTACTTTCTCTTCATTACTACATCACGCTTTGCATAACTATAAGCATTAGTTTTTTATGTGTTCTGTCGGCGTGTTGTAAGGTTATCTTAAATTGTTGTGCAAAAAAAGCGGCTTATAAATGCAGCTTTTTACAAAATAGGATATTTAAAGTAAGCTTGGATCAGATAGTTTTCACCGTTACCCAAACACAAGTATCCTACTAATATTATAAATCCGAAAGTTAGTGTGTAAGTATGTTTGTTCCCTCTTCTCGCTTTAAGGGCTGAACGGATTTGGATGAAATTTGGAATGTGCATAGCTTATACCTAGGATTAACACATAGGCTACTTTATAACTTGATAATAGCGGGCAAAGCCGCGGGGCACGGCTAGTGGGATATATATGCGGGTAGGCGGGGCTTTTCTTCTTTCCCATATTTTTAATCGCTTCTCAAAAATGTATTTTCTGGGTCATCATTTGATTCTTATCGTTGTTTTCTATGTCTTTCCTAACTACAGACATGTACGTAATCAGGTCTTCCGGTGTTTATCAGTCCAGACTTGTGGTGAAGCACTTTCCTGGCCATGAATATTAGAAATGATTTAATGCTGAAGAGGGCTTTGAGGTTTTAATAATTATTTTGAATTGGTAGACTTTGCCAATTTTGTCAATTTGGTCTTTGTAGAGGTTGGCACTTTGAAAATTGGGTATTTGTAGAACTAGCTATTTTAAGAATTGGTCCTTTAAAAACTTAGTCGCCATTTAGAGAATTGGGCCAAAATCAGTCAAAGCTCTCTTAAAGACAGATAATTCCTAAGTGTTTCAACTTCTAACTGGCCTACATATGTAAATAACATAACATAAACATAAACGCTTTCACACTTACAGCCCCAAACTAAGTTCAAAGACTTATATCGTAGGTAAACATTCACATCACACACACATTACGCCTAGAGACAGAAACACAAATATCCCTTGGGAAGGAATTTTTGCTCCTGCCGGGAATTGAACCCAGGACCCACGGCGCAGAGGGCGGGCACCTGTCCACTGCGCCAACTGGGTCGTCGATAAATATGTAGAACCTATCTACGTGATACATAAACAAAACTTTTGAATAAAAGACCAGAACACCGATTTAGGATCACCAGCCCCGCGCCCTAACCACTTTACTCTTGACTCTAAGAACTTACCCAAGCGAGTGAGTGGAGTTATGTTGCTGGAATATAGTAGATATTCTCAGCACAAGGAAGATATTGAAGTACTTAACGATTTCCAAGGTTACCAGTTCAAATCAATTAATCGATATTGCTCCACATAAGACCATTCCAAGTTCATAGTATGAAATATCGACTTTTGGATTAGTTATTCACACGTCATGTCCAGTTGCTGGCTCGGAAACAAATTACTTTTAGTATGTCACGGGACATGGAAGTTTTATAAATTAAGTCTAGTCTATAATTAGTGATCTAAATTACTACAAATGACATCGATTAGGTAAATGTACTAATAATAATAGGCCTTTGTCTATAAAATAATAAGTAAGCACAAATTATTTGGAGCTTCTGCATTTTGACGACCCAGTTGGCGCAGTGGACAGGTGTCCGCCCTCTGCGCCGTGGGTCATGGGTTCGATTCCCGGCAGGAGCACTAATTCCTTCCCAAGGGATATTTGTGCTTATGGTTCTGGGTGTAATGTGTGTGTGATGTGAATGTTTCCGGCACCCACGATACAAGTCTTTGAACTTAGTGTGGGGCTGTGAGTGTGAAGGTGTATATATAAAAAAAAAATTCTTCGATAAAGCGTTTCGCTTCTACGTTTATCATCCGTACAGCGAAGGAGTGGAACTCATTGCCCTCGTCTTTGTTCTCCGAATTGTATAATCTGGGAGACTTAAGGCAAGAGTGAATAGGTATCTTCTAGGCAAGCATCGCTTTCCATCAGGACAGTTTGTGGTCAAGTGCTTGCCTATCGGGCATAAAACATTGTAATTATGTATTTCTTTAGAGCCAAGGTTGTCATAGAATGGAGGAAGCGCTAGGAGTGGGGCAAGCTAATAATGACATAACGACGCGATGTTATGTGCAGATTAGCCCTGCAGTCATCGTGATTGATGCCCTTCCGGGATACTCCACACACGTGCCGTGTTGTGTTCCTGTCCAACACTGAATTTACGGTCATTGTCATGTCATACCTTTCTTCCGGTCTCCTTTCGTAGGATTTTGAACATTTTAGTAAATTAGAGCAATAAAGGCGTTCATATAAAACCAAAATGTCTAAATTTTCACTGATCTAAGTAATTTTAATGGTTCCGTTCTTAATAGGAAAAACCCTTATGGGATCACCTAGTTGTCGGTCTGTCTCTGAAGACCCTTTTTCTCAGGAACGCGTTGAAATTAATAACAAATAATTAAGTCTATGCTACTTGAGAACTGTCAAAAATTTTAACCAACATGGACACTTCCCGTAGTCCTAGAATCATCAAAATTGGCATAAGCAAAATTGGCTCTCAGCACAAGTTTTTTTTTTTTTTATTTAAGTTAGGCAAACGTTTGACCGCCATCTCACCTGATGGTAAGTGATGTAATATGTATAATAATGTATGTAACGGATGTTTAAATAAATGCTAAAAATTGGTATTTTTTAATTATTGAGTTTCAATTTCCTTATATTTTTATGTTGGATAAGCATTTCACCACGAAAAAGTGACGATGCGGCCGAAGACGTGAGACATGCATGCCTGGAAGGTGTTTTGTACAGAACCCTCGGTGCAGAAGTCAAACTCGCTCATGTAAGATTTATTTGAATTATCGTATTACATGTCAAAAGTCATCGTCAAAGCTGCAGCCGGCCAAAACGACTGAAGGTATCCTGCTTATTATCTCTTAAACATTTAGAATTACTTAGTAAAACATTTTTTTTTCAATACATCACAAACCAATTGCTTTGATATTTATATTTCAGATTCAGGCTTCGTATCGAGAAACACCAATTTTTAAAATACCACCCATGACCTTACTTGCTTTTTATATGTGCACATCATCGTAATGTAAAGTATCGCACATCAAACGCATATCCAATTACGGATAATCGTCTATTGTAATACACGTTAAGTCTGATTTTATACCGAACCCCTAACATGACGTTGGTAAACCATAATGTTAGCATGTCTGTGCTTAGGCCCCTTCTTTATTTATTTAGAATAGTTGCGATTGGCGATTAAAATATATTAGATAACATCATGTCTTTTACGTTGGTCACGTAATCGAAATTGTTGAACTATTATCTAATTAAATTATAAATTAGTTATTGCAAAACGCGTAGATATTTTTACAAAATTGTCTATTTTTACTGACTTTAAAAAAGGATATATTTTCGACTACATGTATTTTTTTTATTTTGTTCACCGATTTCTCCCCCATTTGTGAACCGATTCTCAAAATTATTTTTTTATTTGGTAGTTTATAGAGGCGGTCCCATATAAATTTTATCGAAATAGATCAAGCCAAAACTAAAATATAAGCAGTGAAGTCGGTTTTTATAAGCTTTGCTGACGTTTAAATTATTTAGTTAACGATCTCACCTAACATACCGATTAATGTAGAAATTTGACTAAAAGGGAATGATCCAATATTATTTTAAAATGTTGGAGTATCATTAACAGTATATGGAGGAAGCGGAGAATGTTCCAAATTTCTAATAGTAAGAACCGTAATAGGTAAATAAGTTTGATGAGGATCATTGATACCTACCGTATAGTTAATAATATTCTTATGAGCTAAAATCAATTGAATAGAACTTAGTACCGCGGCGGTGAAGAAGAGATCGTGATCATCTACGTCAACAGGGGCAATATGTAATAAAAGGGTAAAATCAATTGCCGTATTTATTGAAAATCATCACGACTAGACCGTTTTTTTTGTTGTGTTTGTAACAGTCAGGACAAAGTTTGTATGAAAGATTTTTTGATAAATCAATGGGGAATTGCAGCCATGCGATGTCGAAACGGTCGTTAGTATAATGTAAAAAAATATAAATACAAAAAATACCAACACATAAAATATGATTTTGACGATTATTATCAGAATCATTAAAAAACAATAATGATGTAGGTAATCCAATGAAATATTTAATTATAATCAACCACGGTTTTTTGGATCTAAAGGTAATAAATCAGTAGGTAGCCTGGGTCTATAGATAATAAATAGGTACATATGGTACCTCATCTTTTAGAAATCAAAACTAAACTTGATTTATATTCCTTATCATCTATAGACACTTATAATCAGAATATTATTTGATGATTAACTGTATCTATATAACAAGCTTTCTACGTTGTAAAGGGTGTTGAACGACATGAAGAACACAGAAACGTCGAACTCATTCTTCATTCACCAGCACTTTCGATGGAATTGGTCAATTAGACGACAATTTTGTTGTTATTCATATCCAATTGGCAGATTAGTGTAATGGCTCCTTTAGCCATCGTATCGTAAATCATTACTGTAATCGCTCGAGTTCTTACTACTTCGGGTCACGTCATGTAAGGCACGATGGGATGATGATAAGTTACAAGTTATCCAGCACGCAGGGCTGCCGAATGTAATCTATCAATATCACATTTATCCAGACTACTCGGAAATGTATCGTAGTATACGTTTCCAAGTAATCCCAACTACATTCAAGAAACAATCACCGATTAAACTGAATGGAATCGAGTTATTGGAAACCTCGTATCCAACGGATGTACTCGTCTACCAACAAGAATTCAAGAGTTAAAACTCACTAAGTCTCGATGAGCTCGCAGTTGAGCAACAGCTTCTCAGGGCCGAGTTCTACGACGGCGACCGTCTGGTCGTGGTGGTAGATCATGCGGAGCGTGTCGTTGCTGATCCGCCGGCCTGTGTAGGGCTTCACTCCGGCCGCGGGCTCCCGGCGATCTGCCTCGTCAGCCCGGGCGCCGACGCTTCCCACCAGCCCCGCCAGCGACCACCCCGCCGGGAAACTGAACGTGAAGGGCTTTGCGGACGCCGCGGGAGGAGAAGACACCGCGATGCAGAATATAACCAGAACCGAAACCAGCGATTTGAGCAGTCCATCCGCGATTGGAGCGCCCCGTGTGAGTGCTTCCCGCGCCGACCGGACCGCGGATAGCAGTCTTCTTAGCGACATGTTATTCGTTTTTTCTATTCAGCCGCGCGATGTTCCATTATCAATGAGCACGGCGTGCGCGCGGCTCGGGGCTCCGGCTTGGACTGGAGTGGCGCGTCGCCGGCGAGCTCAGAGCTCCACTTGCCTGCCACTTTCTTCGCGGTGACGTCAGTTTGGCGGTCACTGCCGAAGACGTTTCACTCGATGGGAGCTGGACTTCCGTATGGGATGCGATTAATATGCGCCGGGAAGCAAACGAAAGTACGCGCGTGGGAAGCTTCATTGATACGTAATATGCATGCTTATGTTTGGTACTGGTTATTCGATTACTCGCTTAACGAGTCCGTAACTTGTAAACTTTCGGCTAATTATTTTGGTAAATTAAGACAGGTGTTGCAGGTTGCTTGTAGTAAGGCGTGCAATGGTACGTAAGCGTTGTGTTGGGTTTTTTATTACTGATCGAGCGAAGCAAGATCTCAAATTTAACTTGGGTGGTTCAGCACTTTGACCGTCCGTCAGAGACATTTAGCGTCTAAACCAAACAAGCATATAACATAACATTTCAAGGAATAAGTAAATATATGGCCCAAAGCCAGAAATGATAATTAATGAAATATTAAGTAAGGTGCCATACACGTAAGTGGGGAGCAAAATATTTTTATTTCTGCCTGTGTGGTATCGTAAAAAGAGTTTTAAAAGAATAACAGGTAATCGTTTTAAAAAAACTATGTTGCAAAATAACAATTTGGAAGTAGACACTGTTTTAGACCTATCTTGTCCCGGAGCCTATCTCAAACGGCTACACTTTTTTTTTTATACTAGATAGCCAAGCATTTGACCGCTATCTCACCTGGTGGAAAGTGACGATACGGCCAAAGATCCTCTAGACTTAAAGACACCCAGATTTGAAGCTAAAACTTACGTATAATATTACTTGAACAACAAATGCATAATTTTAAGTAAAATTTAATGTATGAGCCGTTAACCTCAAAAGTTTTTCTCTACTAGGTAAAATGAAGGAGCGAGATCTCAGTTCAGGGCGAACGACTAATTATAGAAAACATATCGTATACAATGTTATTGTATCACGTATCAAGCAAGTTCTTTAATTTAAAGAAGCCAAAATAAACAAAATAAGTTGAGTTAAAGCGTGTCGACGTGAAGCAATAGGTCATCCTCTACAGATCGACTCTACCTCCGCGTTGTGAAATAATTTTATTAGGGCTAAAAATAATGCATATTTTATTAAGCCGTGTTATATCGACATGAATCGATTTAATCCGTTAAAATCTTCTTGGCTTAAACTGAGACCTCTTCACTATCATACCAAAATTTGACACATCTTTGACTTGGCCCTTTAATTTTCAGAGCGCACGTAAACCTCTTCAAAACTCTACAAAATGCATGTTGCCTACTTTCGATGGGCACTATTGACCCATTGACACCGCTACCAGTTTAGCAGGTAAGTGATGCGGCCGCCTGCCCCTCAGTGACGCAACTGAACAAGCTTTTTGTTTGCATTCGTCTTGGTGCGTCAGATTGCGTCAGATGTAGGTACTACTGACCTATCGGTGTGTCGCTGGATCATTCATTCTGCATGATAATAAGATTTATAGCTAATTTCTTTACTATTGACGACCTAGTTGGCGCAGCGGACAGGTGTCTGCCCTCTGCGCCGCGGGTCCTGGGTTCGATTCCCGGCAGCGGCACAAATTCTTTCCCAAGGGACATTTATGCTTCTGGTCTGGGTGTAATGTGTGTGTGATGTGAATGTTTCCGGCACCCACGATACAAGTCTTTGAACTTAGTGTGGGGCTGTAAGTGTGAGTGCGTTTGTTTTTTTCGTTTGTATTATATTCCAGTGAAATTATAGGGCTCAAAAAGATTTAAAATTTAATATCTCCGGGTGACGAGGGCAGTTCTTTGCTGCGCAGGATTTTGACCTAGGTATATAAGTTATCTCTGGGCAGTACTGAACTGTAATAAGCAAGTATGTCACTTATTATCAGGCGAGCTACATGCAAGTCTAGGCACTCAATAACATAAAAAGAAATTGATCGAGCGAAGCTAGATCTCCAAGCTGACTTGGGTGGTTCAGTACTCTGTCCGTTCGTCCGTCTGTCAGTGGCATTAAAGGTCAAAAGTCTAAACCATAAAAGCGAATAACTTAAAATCTTTAGAGAATATGTAAAGCTATGGTCCAAAACCGCCATTTGGCCATTGAAATGATATTGAGTTGGCACCCATACATGTACTTGGGAAACTTATTTTTAAACGGTTAATCAACAAATAAACAATTCTTTTTTTACCAGCTCTTTAAAAATACCTGAACGCGTAGATATAATATGTATAGATTTGTAGCAGCTACAATCACTATTGCGTATATGTATCTAAGTGTTGGACGTTGTGTAGTTATATATTCTAAAACTAGTAATGCACCGCGCTAGTTACCGTCCGCGTAAAATAAGTGCCTATGTGCTAATCCTGGGTGTAAGCTATGCACATTCCAAATATCCAATCCGTTCAGCTGTTAGAGACTGAAAACAAAACAAATATACATTTACACTATTTATATATCACTATAAGCTTTCGCATTTGTACTGCCCTTCTCGAGGTCTCGAGGTAGGATAAATTTAAATTAAAATAAAAAATATTTATTGCCAAAAAAAGTTTTAAAATTTACGGGGTAAACATTTTAAACAAAAAAACAACAAAACCGATCTTAAACGTACATAATATACATAATACAAATTTTAATGTTTGCTTTCGATTGCATTTGGCAAAAGGAATACACTCAGCACTGGTGCGCAGACTATGTCTAAACAGGAGTGGTTTTCTGTATATCCCTATTGCTCAAGCTCAGTTAGTCGAGGATAATGAAAACAAAGCGCAACACAGCGAATTAATTTTCTATAAACAAGTGTAACAGACAAATAGAACAATAATTATTACAATACATCCATAACTAATAAATAAGACAAAAAATAATAATAATGAATACCAACCAAATAACATAAAAAATTAAATAGTACAGGATAGTAGAATGGCAACCAGTACCCACGGTATGCGTTGGCATCCTGCCTTTTTTCTTAAAACTGCGCAATTCCACGACATTAATAAACTTTTCTATTTAATTTTGAAACAGATAGTTAAAGAAAACACTAACAGTTTCCATAGTTTATGCGTATTTTCTTTTGTTTCTGCGTTTATGTTTTGATTAGCGGAATATGCACATGCCGGGGGATCATTGTCAAGGCACAATGCGAAAATATTGTAAATAATAACAAGCCATGCGTTCGCGTGGTTTAAGGAAGATGAAGACAATAGTCTATTTGATTTATAGACATAAAATTTGTTATTTAAAATTACGTAAACGATTGATACATACATCATTCAAATCAACACCGTACAAAAACATAGTTAATCAAATTTAAAAAAGGTACGGATGGAGTCAGTAGTATCAAATGATAATAAAAAAACACGAATCAAAAATCAAAATCATAATTATGCTTTCTTTAAAGACCATGAAGCCGGTATCTAGCTATTTTATCGGACTCTACCTACAAGTAGCGCCATCTAGTGTGGAATAGTTTTATCCAGCTTTATCTACGCTTTTATTCTTAAAAAATTAACGTGATGCGTAGACAAAATATGTACCTAGGTTATTTCTTGTTAAAGATAAATGGTTTTTATTCTTTGCTTCTTGTGCAAAGCGAAATGCTTTTTATGAGGGATTATTAAGCCAGTATAAGTTTTTTTCCACAAGTAGCGCCATCTAGTGTGAAGTAGTTTTATCCAACTCTAGGCTATATTTTACTCTTCGATGATCGATCTTACGAAGAAATCTAGCACAACGCGCTGGATACTAAATCAAACCTTAGACTATTTTGGATAGAAAGGATGCGTGGGAGATACGCAGTATTCGATGTTCAACGGTGTTATCGTTAGTAACGAAGTTCTTCTTACGTTACTCATAACTTAAGAAGGATCGAAGAACTTCGTTACTGGGTATAGCCGTATGATATACAGCTATGTGCCCAATAAAATAATAAGTGTAAGTAATTATTTACTATATCTAATATTTTTTGTTAGATATGGTCTTTTGGTAATGCATAAGCGTAATTTTCTGTGGCAAAAAACAGACCAAACGTGCACGTTACTACTTGAGTATTGTCAATGTGTCTCTGGACCAGTAGCGCCTCCCAAATCAATGCGTGTCACAGAACAGTTAGTCGCGCAGTAAACTATTAGTGTTCTGGCAGTTCGGATGTACTACTGTAGCCACTGTATGCGGTATTAACTTCCGAGCACTACTTGTAGCATTGACTAATAGTATCTTATATTAGATGTATATATAGAATAACATAATGATAATGAATGCCCAAACACCCAAACAGCCCCTAAATTCGGTGACTTGTAGGTGCCGGACATATACAAACAGTCAATCACAACCATAAACATAAATTTTCCTTGGGGAGAAAACTTGTGTTCCTGCCAGTTCAGTTGTACCATAACAGAATATGGTACTAGTGATACAAATCGATGGTACTAATAGTCATCATCATCATCATCAGCCTATGGAATTCCACTGCTGGACTTAGGCCTCTCCAATTGCACTCCACTGAGCACGATCCTCTGCTTCTCTCATCCAGCTCCTGCCAGCCACCTTGCGAAGATCGTCGCTCCACCGAGCCTGGGGGAGTCCTGTGCTACGTTTGCCAATTCGCGGTCTATTAATACTAATGGTAAAGATAGTCAAGCGTTTGACCACTATCTCACGTGATGAAAAGTGATGACGCTGAAGCATGTAGCATACTTGCCTAGAGTTTGGCAAATAAACATTTGAGTTTGAGTTTAGAAGATACCATTCACTCTCGACTTGAAGACTGTTAAACGGAGAAGCGAAACGCTTCGAGCAAACTGGACATATGTCGACCATAAATGGATGACGTTTGACAGTTTGTCTTGTTGCTAGACGGTAAAACGGGCAGGGGGAATCAACTCATGTAATTATGTATGTATGAACACTCTCTAAAATGTAAACGATAGAATACTGATAGGCTCGCGATCTTACGTAGCGTCGTTACTTTCAAATTCAAATTCATTTATTGATTGCGAATACGGGTGTAAACAGGTGATGACAAAAGTGAAAAAAACGATGGGTCGCCGTATCCGGCCTTTCGGCATGCAATACAATTTAAAACTTATCTAATTAGGATACATATTATGTAAGTAATTAGGATGTTTATTTAAAGACAGTTTATCTTTTAAATACTCTTCTATACTGTAATAAGCCTTATCAAGTAAAAGGCATTTTACTTTAGACTTAAATATATTAAAAGATTTTGAAATAAGTATTTCATTAGGTAAGTGGTTATAGATTTTAGGGGCCATGCATAGTATGCTTTTATTCAGTAACGCTGTTCTGTTAACAGGACATCTTAGTTTTAAATTATGTCGTTTGCTATTAAAATTAACAAATAATGCGATGTTATTGCGTACAAAATTGACGGTCTCGATAATATATAAACATGGTACAGTCATAATCTTTAAATTTATAAATTGTGGTTTACAACTTTCGGTTTGATCTAGTTTACAAATAGCCCTAACGCACTTTTTTTGTGCCTTAAAAACAGAATCTTTACCTGTACTGTTACCCGTTTCGTCTTAGGGTTTATTCCTTTTGTCTTCTCTCTCGCTCGTACAATTCGATATTTTTTTATAAATACAATTAAGTACGTGTGTTTTTAAAAATGTTTTCAACTAACTAAATGGACATTAATTAATACAAGAATGTTTCAAACTTCTTTTCGCTGTCATATCCTTCAATAAGATGAGAAAAAACAGTTTCCAAATTTCAATGTGATTTTCACGCTTTCTTCGTTTAGCTTAAATATATGAAAAACGAAAGGTAAATTAAAATATTCTATGTATTAGCATTTTCTACTATGGTATTAGTGTCCATATAGTTGGTTGAAAACATTTTCAAAAACACACGTAGCAAATTGTATTTATTAAAAATATCGAAAAGTGCGAGCGAGAGAGAAGACAAAAGGAATAAATCCTCTTAAATGCTTAATAAAATGAATCAATAGGGAACAAATCACAAAGAAAACAAAGAAATGTATTAAATCTGAGTGTATTTTGTTATTTTGATCGTTCACAACCATATCATTCATACAAATAATTACAAAATTGTTAGAATAACAAAATAATATATTACTATAATCTAGCAGCGTTTCTGAAATTAAGTTGAAAACTATTTACAGTTGATTAGCACGGACCTAAAATAAATATGGACGTTAATTTGTCTAAACGGGTGAAGCCTGCAAATGGCCGTCCACTATAATGCGAGTGTCCGTGTGTGTACTTTGCGCTGCGACTTTCAATGGTTTTTTTTTATTTATTTATAATGTACTCACACTGATCTAGTGTTCGTGCCCTTTTTTTAACTATAAACATTTTTACGAAAACACTTTAAATAAGAAAAAAACCGGCCAAGTGCGTGTCGGACTCGCGCACGATGGTTTCCGTACCATTATCTATAAAAACGGCAAAAAATCACGTTTGTAGTACAAATCAAACATTTACTCTGTTTTTTAGTATTTGTTGTTATAGCGGCAACAGAAATATATCATCTGTGAAAATTTCAACTGTCTAACTATCACGGTTCATGTGATACAGCCTGATGACAGACGGACGGACAGCCCAATCCGAGTAATAGGGTCACGTTTTACCCTTTGAGTACGGGACCCTAAAAACAATGTATCTAGTTATATGGACTTTCACAGGTTGCATTGTTAAATATAGTAGGTATCGCATAATGTAGCCGATTGTCGGATATTGATGTATGTGTGTGCTCTCAGCTCAGATGTATGATAATCGTAACTGTATAATTTAGTACAAATTAGATCGACGTTAAGTCCGTATATTTTTCGGGTCCCCGTTTATTAGCAGACTCATACCGAATCACTTGGTAAAGAGTTGCTGACACTAGTAAAATGCACAAGATTGCAGAGCCAAAATTAAATTAAACAGAAAAAAACAAGTAACAGTATTAGGAGCATTCTCGGAAAACAACAAAAGTTGCGTGGTTGCACTTTTGCCATAGCCAATCGACCAAGGCGCTATAAAATGTTACACCTTCGATATCCAGCTTGAAATGTTTTAACTGCTAATAAATATACGAAATATATACAAAATAAATACAAAATGTATCTACATATAATGTCATAGAATTCTCATTCGACAAAAATAAAAATATTTTACAAAACTACACGCACACCGTCACATTATTTTTGAAATGTTCAGAGAAGCGTATAAAACTAATTGTTTTACATTATCAAGTTTCGTAAGGACATATCGCTGTAGAAAATATGAACCCATCTATCCATAGAAATGTATTACACAGGTACCTCACTATGGGTATAATTTAGACGGCCACCAAAATTTTCTAAACGGTTACCAAACTGGATAAATGGTCACCAAATTACGTTTCCTAAAATAAATTTTCCTGTGACAGAACCGAAGCGAATAACAGTAGGTTAAGGTTATTTTTTTATAATTAATACAAAAATATTTATAATACGAAAAAATTGATTAATTTCATAATAATTTAGGAAACGTAATTTGGTGATCATTTATCCATTTTGGTAACCGTTTAGAATTTTTTTGGTATTAAAATAGGTACTTTTTTGGGCGGGGTGTTTAAAAAGCCAAAGGTAATAGGGGTTTTATTTTATTATATAATTAACCTATAAATAGCGGCGTGCGCTGTCTGTACACCTACGTATTGCAGTATAGAAATTAAAACGTCGCATTGATCCTTTGCTTGTATATACTGGAGCCTCGATGCCTATACGAACACCTTCAGGTTGATTCAAAGACAACCGTTCGAGTTTAATCATATGTATCTCATGAGTTTGATATTCATTATACACAATAATAACCAAACAGTATAAAACTATCGTGAGAGTTATTCATTATTATCTATACCGGTACTCACTCACGTATTATTGGCGAAGAAAAATGTTCATAGGCATCGTAAACCAGGTTTCGGACATATCCGATGTCTGTCGTCTGGGAGCTACGTTTACAGTTCGCGGCGCGCGCGTCTAGCGTCAAAACGCTACTGATTTTTCTTCGACAATAATACGTAAGTGAGTGCCGATTTAGATAATAACTAAATAGTATATAATCGTCTAATCTGAAACCTTACAAATAAACATTAAAATAGATATATATTGCACTGAACAGACCTATTTACAACCTTCATACTTATTCTATACACTCATATATTAGTAATGCAACAAGAGATCCGAATCTAAAATTAAGTCACGCCCCTAATTTTTTAATTAAATTTTATATAATAAAAACATACTTTGTGCACATATGGAGTAGATAAGAGTCTAACGAAAAACGGACTCCTAGATGCCAGTAGTCATATGTGATAGTTATAAATAGTTTGCACTGTATTTATATAAACATAAGATACAAAGTTCAAAATTACTTTGAGAAACACTGGATTTTTGTCGCCAAATATACATATCTACGTATACTGTCATTAAGGAATATGCATAATTTCTAAATGTTTTTTCTTATAGTTTACGTCAATACACAAATTTTTCAAGAAAAGATTTCATAACAAAATAAATATTTGAAAATGCAATCGGTTTCGGGCAGTTTTAAACACGGCTATTTTAATGTTCTCTCTGTGACGTCAGAATACGACTTAGGAAAGTTAACAAATCATTGCCATGAAAAATGCGTATACTGACGTCACGAATCAGTTTAGCCAATAGCGTGGGTTTTGCTATTTTGAATTTCCCATGCATTTTTACTAATATTTCATTATTAAAATTTCTTATTAAAATGAAAATCATTTTGTAAACATAATTATTTAAAACTATAATTTATTTACATTTTATGCATATTCTCAAATTAGTTTTTTTTTATTTTATGATTATGATACATTTTTTGCATATATTATCATTAATCTATTACATATAATAATATTTTATAATATATAGTTTTATTACATATTTTTAGGTCTTATATGTATTTATCTAAATTGTATATTACATCAAAAGCTTAAAAAGCTTTAAGATCGGTAGCATTTGGGAAACCTAAGTTAAAAAAATAGAAACAAACATTTTCTTTAATAAAACATTACCTTTTATTATTCTCGGAGGGATTCAAACCCGCTTCCTAGGGGCTCAGGCCCGAAACATAGACTTTTAAAAATACTGTTGACGTAAAATTATGCTAGCTCAGCGGTAAATATAATAGTGCTGCCTAATATGGACTTGACTAAAGGCGTAGAGATAGATAAACTACGACAGCGTGGCGCGCCACTACAAACTAATAATTATAGATGTCGCTATATAGTCGAGCAACAAATCTTTGAATTTGTTGCTCGATAATAATTAATATACCTTCACAAATACAAAACGTTTTGCATTTTAGAGCGGCGCGCCATGTTACCGTATGTCTCTCCATGCCACTAGCTCGCAAGGGCTTTCATTCTAAGTCGACAATAGAAAAAAACATCACAAAATAGCATGTATTTTAGAAAAATCACTTTCATTTAGATTCGATCATAACATCTTTATTTTCCGAATACATTGTTATGATTTTCTTTACAAAAACTTCTATCACTGGGTATCGACATTTTGTGCTGTTTTCTCCATTAAACTAAGTCCTGCTTCTAAAATCCTTGCTAATAACTGATTAAAATTAATGAATAAATGCTTTTACTCTCACACCCCCACATTAAGTTCGATGTGTTGTGTCGTGGGTGCCGGAAACGTTCACATCAAACACACACAATCACAACCTGAAACGGAAACACATTAATCCCTTGGGGAAGAAACTTGTGTTCCCGCAGGGAATCGAACCCGATACCCCTGCTTAGAAGATGAACGCACACCTAAGAGACCAATGGGCAGATTAGATATTATAACTATGTAATTCATCAATATTAGTGTTTTATTTACTATACACAGGGTGATATTTTTTTTAGGGAACTAAACGCAGAAGTGAAACAGTATAAAATAAAATGTGACTCAAAAAATCTTCACATATATTCCTTTATACACGGTGCAACTATTAATAAATATTTTCTTACATCAAAATGATGACTAGCAAGCAAAATATCCATATCCTAAATCAATCCAAAGTTAATTCGAAATGCCATTCATATGTCACTTAATCTTAATACAATATTTGGAAATTTGAATTTGGCACGATTATACATTCCCAAAGCAAACTATCGTAACGTAAAAGCATTGTTTATTCTATGTTACTATAACTTTATATATATATATATATATATATATATATATATCTACTATATAAAAATAAGTCGGGTTTTCCTTCCTGACGCTATAACTCCAGAACGCACGAACCGATTTCCACGGTTTTGCATTCGTTGGAAAGGTCTCGGGCTCCGTGAGGTTTATAGTGGCGAAACGGAGTTCGCCGGGTTTGCTAGTATATATATATAATTCTTCTGTTCGTTAGTATGTGACTGAACTACTTTGATAATTTTTTTTGTGTATGTTCAGGTGGATTCAATAGTGGTTTAGATTCACAATACGATCCGGTAAATAATGTTTTTTTTTAATTTACGCGAGTGAATTTACGGGGAACATCTAGTTATAGATAAAATGCTACCTATCTGCTGTGTATCGATAAATAATTATCAGGTAGGTGGCACGTTCCTATTGATACTGACGTTTATTCAGTTCAAAACTACCCGACTATACAGGAATAGTAACGTAGAACTTCATAAAATATAGGAATAATTTAACATATTTTAAGGATTTCATAGTACTTACCCTGAATACTCAGACAGAAAATAGATAAAAAATAAATCAAAAATAATTTGAGACGAGACATTGATCAAAATTACAGAAAATCATACGAACGAAGCAGAATAAATAAAAGCGGCAAAATCAAAATTAATAAAAATCTCCCTTATATCTTAGAACGGCTGTACCGATTTTCATACTACATGCCGACAGCTAAGAACACTCTCGATTAAGTCACCTTTAAAACAAAGAAAAACTAGATCAAAATATAGTGATACATTTACAAAGGAAAAATTATCGGCTGAGGCGGGATTCGAACCCGCGGCCATAAGGTGTCATTTATCACTATAGTTCTGCCTAGCATGGCTAATGCTATATAAATAACATCAATAGATCAAAATCGGTTCAGCCGACAGTACAGACGCACAGATAGACACGTTAAACTTATAACGACACTCTTTTTGTGTCGCGGGTTAAAAAAGGAAAGATTTGACATCACAATATTATAATTTGAACGCACGCAAAGCTTCAAAAAACCGACTTCACCGCATTATTGAGGATAACCCAAAAACTACTGGTCAGATCTTGATGAAATTTAAATGGGACCAGCAAGCACCAGCTTTCAAATAAAAAAGAATCGTCAAAATCGGTTCACCTAAAAAATGTTCTGAGGTAACATAAAAAAATAGTCGAATTGAGAACCTAATCCTTTTTGAAGTCGCTTAAAAAGTTAATATGCCCGATGGTTATCAGAGTACGGGTCGTCGTCAGGTTGATATCCCGCGATGAACGGCAGGCCGATCCCGACCCGAGCTCGATAGTCCACGTACTGCTTCCCGAAGAACGAGAGTAGAGTGTACTCCTCTGCGAATATCCTCTCCCGGAAGAACAGCCACGATGCGAGCGCGTATACTATGACGCACACCGGGTTCAGTAACGTTATCTGAAAACAAACGATAAATAACAACAGGCAAATGTTCCGTGATAGCACCACGCTTCAACTGTACATCATAAAACATAAATATAAACGCTTTCACACTCACAGCCCCACACTAAGTTCGATGACTTGTGGGTGCCGGAAACATTCACATCACACAAAGATTACAACCAAAACCAGAAACACAAATTTTTCTAGGGGAGAAAACATGTGTTCCCGCCGGGAATCGGCTCCTTTTTTGAAGTCGGTTGAAAAATTTAAAATCGTTATACAGTACTAATTTGGGCAGATACATTTATTGGTTTAAAAAGTGACCGTTGGTCTGAGGATTGAAAATTTGTTATAATATGGGCGTCGAATCGCGAGTGAATCTTGTAGGCAAGCTTGCTCCATCACCGACCACATCGTCGATTACCATGAGGTGAGATAGTTATTAAACATTTGCCCATCTTGAATAATAAAAAGAATTATAAAATTATTATTCTATTACCTTTTACGCTGACTCACAAATAAATTATTTTCTTTCATACTTTTAATATTGAACTATCCATTGGCGTAGCTGGTTACTCTCCCATGCAAGCAGCGGGTATCGGAGTCGATTCCCGGTGGGAAGACAAATTTTCTTTACAAGGGGATATGTGTTGTTTGGGTAATGTGAATGTTTCCTGTACCCACAACACATTACAATATGTATTGAGAGTGTGGTTCCAACAAACTAATATTCGTCAATTGACTCAATTAAATTACAAACATATCGACGGCCTAGTTGGCGCAGTGGACAGGTCTCCGCCCTCTGCGCCGTGGGTTCTGGGTTCGATTCCCGGCAGGAGCACGAATTCCTTCCCAAGGGATATTTGTGCTTCTGGTTCAGGGTGTAATGTGTGTGTGATGCGAATATTTCCAGCACCCAAGATACAAGTCTCTGAACTTAGTGTGGGGCTGTGAGTGTGAATGCGTTTGTTTGTTTATCTATAAAAGTGTGAGAAGCAAAGCCAGTAAATTGAACGGTGGTAAAAATCCAAGTTACCTGCGTCCCCACGGACCAGTAGAACCAGCCGACGTAGCTGGGGTGCCGCAGCCAACCGTACACGCCGTGAGTGACCAGCTGGTGGTCCGGCTGCTTCGTGTATTGCACCTGGAATGGATGCCTTATACTTTTAATCAAGTAAAAAAGCAGGTTCTCAGTTGAAACCTTTTTATGTTGGGGTATAATATACAATACAATATGCTCAATATTTCTTTATTGAACACCAGTAAGTAAAACAATGATAATATAAAACGAAAAGCAATAATTGTTGTACAACGGGCAGCCTTATAACATTAAGCAATTTATTACAGACAACTTTTAATAATATATTTAAGTATGGAATATGTAAAATTTTACGATTATTCCTTATTTTATCTGACTATAGCTAAGCAATTAGGCCATATATGGTTGATATACCTCATATCCGCTCAAAGCGTTTTGCTTCTACATTTATTAACAATACAGCAAAGTAAATCTTCGGCCGCATCGTCATTTTTCATCAGGTGATTTTTAAATTGAAAAAAAAAAAAAAAAAATGTGAGTTAGCGGCCAAATGCTTACCTATCCGTCATTAAAAAAAAGGCGGGTTATCATTGAATCCATTACAATTTTCCAGTCATCATCATATGCTATGTTTTATAAAATAACAATATAGCATCTTTAGTACTCCAAAGACTAGTGATTAAATAAATAAAATAGACAAATCCCATGGAGATAAGAAAACAATATCAACAAAAATCTCATAAATGCCATTTTAATAACATATAAATCTATTTAGTAATATAAAGAATAAGATTTTTTGTTAATAATAGGAAGCCATTTCAATTGGTATACATATTGGAGAAATGCGCTTGTATCTGCTCTCTACGCCATTGATTGGTCCTGGGTTCGATTCCCGGCAGGAGCACAATTTTCCTTCCTAGGGACATTAGTGCATCTGGTTCTGGGGGTGATTGTGTGTGTGTGATATATATGTTTCACATACCCACAATACAAGTCTATGAACTTAATAACATCAACATAAACGCTGTCACCCTGCTGGAAACATTCACATCACACACACACAATCACAACCTGAACCAGAATCACAAAACCTTGGTGAGAAAACTTGTGCTTCAGCCGGGAATCGAACCAGATACCCCTGCTTAGAAGGCGTATGCTACCCACCGAAGCCAACGAGCAGTACTTGAATTTAATGTGGGGCTGTGTCTGTAAATGCTTTTTTTTATAGTGATGAAATACTTGACAATAAAACAAAGGTTACTACATGCCTAATTGTACTTACAGTATGGTTAAAGTTGGTTTTGGCAGTAAACATGGCAGACTTCCTCAGCAGTTCACCACCGATGCACATCCCTACTCCAATGTACGATAGCCAGAAGTGCGTCTTCATAACTGACAAAAAAGATAAACAAATCACAATATCTGTTGAAGGCATGCCATCGGATCTATAGTTCCACAGATTACCTACCTCTTAACTCTGAAAAAATCTACTAACTCTTTAAAATTGTGCTTAATGTAAAAGTGTAGATTGTCATTGACATTTAAAAAATCCATAATTAAAAAAAATTGTCCCAAGGACCCCAAAAAGGCACTCAAGAAAGATAATAGTTACTGTTTGTTGTTAAAACAACTGCTGCAATTATCTGGTAATTAGAGTAAGTTTATTAATGCCACTTTGGTGTACATTTTTTGTTTAAAGATTTTTTTATTTTTTTTATCAAAATATTTCCTGCTCTAATTTCAAATAAGTGCTGTTATGTGCGTGTAAAAGCAAGGAATGTTTTCTCACCAGGAAAGTAATAATATTCCACAGCCCACTCGATCCAACTAGCGACTGCCGCAAGTCCATACTGAAGACTATGATTCAATATGAATGAGTCTATGGTCAGGGTCTTTGGGTTGGTCAGTGCCACGGACAGGAACTCCGAGAAGTGGAAAAACGAGAGTATCATGGTGTACAAGCCAAACACTCCCCACCCACTGTCGAATGTGGACAGGTACAGCCCTGTGCTGAATGTAGCTCCAAGGAAGAATGATCGCACTGACACCTGAAGAATTTACAAATTAATATAGCATTGCATTGTTATCAAACTAATCTAAATCTAGTAAACTATTGTGCCGTTTAAAGACTGGAAAATCAATGTACTGCCTTAACCAGAATTGAAAAAGTGGATTTATTTTTTAATCTGGATTTTATTGTGAAATTATGATCTAATAATTGTTATTGTTTGTCATGCATAGGTTTGAATCACTATAATTTCTTAGAATTACAATTGTAGTGACAAATCTACAGCCTAGTTTTGGGCATGATCCTATAACACAAATTTATTACAACTTAGTTCTTTGCTGTACATAGTTTTAATTTAGTTTTAGGAAATATAGGCAATTGGCCTGTAGCTTTGAGAAGAATAAAAAAAAAAACTAAGTAAATTGAAATTGGACTGTGGTAATAGATTTTTAACTTAGCAAATCACAAGCTTGAAATATCTATGGATAAAGTTACTTTCCGAATTTGTTAACTACATAATCAGCTTTACTATATTTTATCCAGACGCATACACAGCAAGAGTATTTTGAGCTAATTAAATCAGCCAATCTTACCTCGTAAGTGAAGCCTTTGTACCAAAGTCTGCAGATAAAGTTGAACAGGCAAAAGTAGAGGCCCGGTCCCCATAGCGTCAGCAGCCAAAGCTCCTTCGAGTGTCCCAACACGCTCCCGGAGAAAAACGATACGCTAAATAGGCAAATCGAGAAAGTAAAGCAAACTAAAGCTCGCCGTCCGGCAGGGCACACATTTTTCATGCATATAACTTCCATTTTAGAAAGGCAACTCCTATATTAAAAAAGAAGCAATTATATTACTGTGTATATCACAACAAGTAGTAATTGATTTCGAGAAACTCCATCCAAAATATAAAAACAGAAATTTTGATACGAATTAATCAGCAAGTATATTGATATCCTCTTTGATCAGCAACGAAAATAAATAAAATGTAACCACCCTTATTTACACTTGACAAGAACTAATACCAGGACAGAAAACAAGGTCCCGCTAATTCAACAAAAAAATAGATGTATGTGTATTATATATATATATATATATATATATATATATATATATATATATATATATGATTATTATTCACAATCACCGCAAAAAAATAATTAAATAGCTCAAACATCAATTTAGTTTTACGTTTTTAAATATTTGGGAGAGGAACACATTACAATAATCAAAAGTTTAGTTTATTACTGCATCTATACAACTTTACAGCAAGGGTGTTGCTTACCATCAGAACTGCATCTAACTTGTCTCTTTTTTCACTAGCATACAAAAACCTTCTTATTACGTTTAATTAGGACGTCATTCTTAATCTATGATAAGCCATTGTTAGATCACTGTTTTGCCTGTCAGTAAGTGATGATAATGTGGTCGAGAGTGGTCTATAACGTTGGAAATACACCACCACTTGCCAATTTGCAGATCTAAATCATCAATGGCATCAATAGCCAGTAATTGGTGGAATATAGTTATAATTATATTATAGGATCGGCTTAAATGAAACTTTTCGGTATTCTACATTTTCCATTCCAGAGAGTGTGCACAGAAACTACACGAGTTAATTCCCCATACCCGTTTTACCATCTAACAACAAGACAAACTGTCAAACGCCATCCATAATATATATGGTTAACATAAGTACGCCCAGTTCGCTCGCAGCGTTTCGCTTCTACGTTTATCACCTCTACTGCGAAAGAGTGGAACTCATTGCCCACGTATTAGTTCCAAAAATGTAATCTAGGAGTCTTCAGGTCAAGAGTGAACAGTCATCTTCTAGGCAAGCATGCTATGTCTTCGGCCACATCATCACTTTTCATCAGGTAAGATAGTGGTCAAATGCTTGCTTAACGGTAAACTACACGCCCACCTGTATTTTATTTTATTTATTTTGTATATATCTAGTGCGAACCAGAACTTTGAATTACAAATTTCCGCGTAGATCTGCACTGCGCTTTTACATTACGAATAGCTAATATGCTGGCTATTCGCTCTGTCAGCCGGAACAAGTCCTGCTAGTGCAGGATAACATTGTCAGAGTTCGACATAGGGTTGGAACCGCCACTGGTGGACTTACACGAAGTCTTCTAAAGATACTTTTAATGGAGTTTCATCTCTGCGGCCTTGTGTTTAATTAATTATTTATTTCAAGAGAATTTAATTCATTATTTATTAATTCATCTCTAAAATATGTGGGCTATGCCACTGCGCTCCACGAGCACTTTTTCATATAATAATATATTATTTCCCACCTATCCTGGACTATTTACCTTCCAACTGCATTCGGATCCACCACTGACCACTCTAGTCGATTTGTCTATAGCTGGCAACATTAAGGCAGAAAGTTTGTATGCCTGCGTGTTGTCTATGCGTGGACTGAGTTTCGGTTTATTTACCTTATTCTTACTACGTAACAGTATGTCATGAGCCTTTCTACCGGTCTTTTTTCTCTACGATAGGGGTCTTAGCAACTGGTGAAGTCTAAACTCTTTAGTGTGCTATACTTACACAAGGCATTTGTACGTAACAACAAGTATGTGATGGTTGACTAATGAGTCCAATGACATATTACCAAATTTTAATATGAAATACCATAAAATTTTTTGAGATTGTCTTCAATGTCAGTCATCTATCACTGTCAGCCAACATTGACCATGTTCCAGAACTCGTTCGCAACGAATCGCACCGCCTGATGAGTCGTGATAAGACGTTAAGGACGCGTCGCATTGCATCGTCGTCGCAGCGGAGCCCATAAACTTTATAAAGCGACTAGCAAGATATTTAATCTCAAACACGCAAACTAAATTCCTTCAGATTGTTGAAATTATTGGAATTGACTTGAAATTAACAGCCACAGCTTGTGTATCCATGGTAACACAAACTGTTTGACAAATATTTGACAATTCACAATTTCACAACTAGAAAGTTTGTTCTCACATTCTCATAGATATGTCAATTGGTTCAGAATTGGTGTAGCATTCGCCAAATAATTATTACTAATACCATCTGATTGGATAAATTGACTTTTATACTTTCTGTGGTTGGTGGTAAAATTTTTAAATATTATCTGTAACTGAAAATTAAACGCTTTGTTTTCAAATCAAGATTCTCAAAATTCTGCTACTTTTGCATCTCAAATTCGTTTAAGTTAATAAACTATGGTTCTTTGGAGTATCCCTAAATACTTTGCAGCTTAAAATGTTATATCAATATCAATATTTATAGCTTTTAATTCTGGGCGTGTAAAATGTTTATTAACTGACGTAATCAGCCGTGACACCATCGTGATCGCAATGCAGTCGGCGTTTCAGAAAATTAATTTTAATATTAAAAAGTGTCGATCTACGTCAGATTATCTTTGTAAAGTGTATTAGAGGGTGGGGTGTAAATTGCTGTGTGAAGTGTATGGGCGGAAGTTGATGAGACAGCATCTTTTGGCAAATAGTAAGTAGTCAGCGGAAGTCCCGCGGGTTGATGTAATTGCAGCTATGGACGACCCGTGGGACGTTAAATCTGTGCGAAAGTCCGGCCACTACACCTCCTGTATGAAGATAAACGGAGTACCGCTTCTGCCGCCTGTGGTGAGTTAGGAGCAATGTCATGATATGATGCGCTACCTATATAATTTCTAACAATTATATTTTACATGCCAGCTATATCAACGGCCTGTGTGTGTATTTTTGTTAAAATAATTAGAGTGGATATTCCTTGGTATGTTAACAGTTTCTTTGCAACAAGCCTCGACTGTACAACAACAGCTGTTTAAGCTTTAAGTTTTTATTTATATAATTATTTATAAGCACCCTTATAATATGTGCCATGTACTGAGTTTATTAATGGGGTAATTTTATAGTATTTTTGATTTGATGAAAGATCTTCTGAAGGTGAAACCCATACATTAGATTTGTGGAGTTAATTCATAGGTTGACTGATAAGGTAAAATTTCCTTCTGATTTCAGCTATCGAAGGAGTGTCGTTTAGAAATGCAATACTACAAGCTACTTGCTAAAGAAGTTGAGAAAAGAATAGCTGTCCTTCAGCCCTATGTAGACACTGATACAGATTCCAGTGAAGATAGAACAGATGCTCCAGAGATACCGCAGTGTGAATTAGATTATGAAATTGCTAAAATCCCAAAGCAGCAGGATAGAATTCAGATTGAATCTGAATTCTACTCGGGCGCTGATAAAGTAACAGCTGATAATAAAGAAAAGTGCTTAGATAGAACCCTTATGAGGTCTCCATTAAACACAGAACATGCATTAATTTTAAAAGATACAATTGCAACTGCACATTTCAGTAACATAAATGATCCCGCTACTCCAGCATTTTTACATTTCAGCTTAAATACTTATGAGACTGAGAGAGATGTAAAAAAAATTACCAATACACAACCTGTCGAAATACCAGAGCGAGATTACAATTGTTTGGAAACTTTATTATTCACAGATAATGATGATAAAAACCAGAAAAATAAAGCCAAAATTAATGATGATGTTAAACAAATTGAAGAACTCTTTGGAGATAATTTAAGCATAGATGCTCCTGTTTCTCTAAGTAGCAAAAGCTTTACAGGAAGCCTCGATAATTTGCACTCGGACATGAGCAGAAATGCTCAAAAATTAGTGAGACAGAGATCATACACAATTTTAAACCCGAGCCCCCAACTCCTGGCTCATCTTGAAGTACAATCGGTGAACCTGGGTGTGGATGTGAGCTGCATCTCCATGAGTGATTCCCGCTCCAACCTCAGTACCCTTGGCAAGAAGCGCAGGAACTGGGATCTGGAGTCAGCTAAAGTAAAATGGTCCAACATGGCTCTGGAACTGAAACGAAAAAATTTGGCCAGTCATACGTACTGTAATAATCTTAATAAAACACAAACTAAAACTATTTCTTCACTTCCAACTGAAAGATTGGTAGCGGCAGATAAACTAAGGAGATTCAGTGTACCTTCGAAGTCCACTCCAAAATCTGAACCTATCCAGAAAAATACTAGAAATAGCCCCACAAGATCTGGAACTGTCATTCTGGAAGAACCTATGTCATTTAGGACTTGCAAACCTAAAACTAAACCAAAAGAGCTGACGTCTCCTAAAACTTTAATTCATAAAAAGCCAGGACATGAACCTTACTCACCTAAAACAGCTAGAGAAACACCTAACTCTTCAAATAATAAAAAAGATGCCCTATCTCCTAAATCTATGTCTCCAAAGCAATTGTTTTCCGAGTCGGATGATCCAGCCACTAAAGTCAAGGAGCTCTATGAAAAGATACAGAAACAGCAACTAGAACAGATGGCCAATTTGGTGGAAAAGCAAAAGAAAGAGCAAATTTTGTTGCGACAGGTTTTCGAAGAACAAAACAATTTATTGTTTAAGCAATTGAAGACCATCTGCCCTAAGTCTCCTACAGAAGTGAAGGAAGCTTGGGGAGAAAAGCAGGAACATAATGGCGGCCCTGTGAGTTTGAGCCAACTTATTAACATAAAATCACCACAGACATTCCATAGTCCTGTTACCTCTACATTGACAGACTCTAACAAGTACATAAACCACTGCGACGATGTGTTAAAAAAGAGCAGAGATTTATCAAACAGCATTAACAAGAGACCTCAAAACAATAATAAATCACCTACGCACGGAAATCATACTCGAACACACTCTCCGTCTCATAAGTTCACGACATCACGGCGACTTAATTACGATACGAGTGGCTCGTCTGATAGAGATCAGGAGCTAATGATATTGACCGATCGAACGAACGATACAATGGCAGACTTGAATGTAACCTTCCCTTCGGACAGTGATGACTATAGGCCATTCAGCCACAACAGTCGTACCCTCCAAGCAACTGTAATTCACAAGACACTGGGCAACTCACCACGGTCCACTGATTCAGCTATCAAGAGTATGGAGCAAACAATATATGATTCTATCAACAGCTCCCTCACACGACGTTATAATCCCGGTGTAAATTATCACTGTACTCCTAAAGAGGTGAGAGTTATGGTCCTCATTTCTTTTATCATAACGCTTATAAACTCAAATCGCAGAACAAAAAGCTATCCATTAAATATTTGTGGTTTAATTTTAGCTATACTACTACCAGTTATTTTAGTTGTGTTAGAACTGTTGCCTTTATTTATAGTTTAATAAATATTATGTTTGCTGTTTGGGAGACGCATGTTATTAAATTTTATTTGAAAATAACATTCCTTTTAAGCAAATCGTTTTATTTTTAATAGTTTATCAGGTTTGGGCTTCTCTTGTATCTCATATTATGTAAAAATAACTCAATAATATGGTACTAGACATTTTAGTAGTAACTTTAACTCACAAGATGGATAAAGGATTATATTTTCACAAGTTTCAGAACAGTGCAATTTTAATAGTGGAAGAAGTTTTTAAATTTTTTTTTTAAATGCAGGAGTAATTTACATAGAAATGACGATTTGATGCATTGTCAAAATGTCTGAAAATTATTAGAGTCCATAGTAAAATTTCAATTTATGTTAGTCTTACACATCATACAAAAATGTTAGTAAAAGTTACATTATTATAATTTGTATAGTGTAGATTTGTATGCACCTGCACTGAATCTTGAGAAGATCTTGTTTGGGGATGTTGTGCATTTCTTCGTAAAGTAGACTTTTCTCTTGTGCATGATAATGACTTGAAAATATCCTTATAAGAAGCTACAGTGATATGTTTTTACATCACAATTCCTTGTTCCTGTTTTCTTTATTCCAAATCCATTTCCAAAAAGAACAATTTACATGGCTAAACTTCACTAAACATTCTGTAATAAATAATATTTTATTTTCAACAAATTACATTCTCGTATTTCCTCGTAACCTTACCGACCAGATATTCCTTTTTGTACTAGTACTCTTCAAACACATCTTCTTTTCGTCTTTCCTCCTTCAACATCTATCTGCTTCTTCCTATATTTTAAACTCCCGCTAATAGTTGGAATTTGAATCATTGTGAAACCACACCTACCTATCAAATGCTTATCCCTTGATAGAATTATTTCACGCTTTTCTATGTACAATACCTGATCTTTTGGGTTCTCTTCGATCTTCGATCCACAATTTTATGTACGCTCCGTGTCGTAGCTTGCAGCTGCATCTACGATAGTGGCTCACGCGAAGGGCTACCTCGTCCGTCGCCTGATGCGAACTGCCCGAGTCCAGACCACAGTACAGACCATCAAGGATGCTCTGCTGTGCGCACTACAGCTTCACCAGGATCGGGAGGGCATCCGCGGAGCTGATGTGGATCTGCATAGACGGCTTATACAGCAGGTAGGCGTCTGTGATGAGTGGAGCACTTGTCTATCTGTGTTTGGGTCTTATTTAGGTAACTTATAAATAAGTTATTTATACAGCCTTCTAATTTTTATTCTGGTGCTGCAGGGGAGACAAACGAGTCTGTTTTGTGTAGGTAAAGTCTAGCATATCATTCTAACATTGTAGGTACGCTGATACTCATTTTTGAGTATCTACCTAGATTCTAAACTGTTTGAATAAGCGTTTATACGTGTTTACATTTACACGTCGGAAATATTTGCAAAATAACTGCTGGCCTTGACCTCTAGCATTATTGTGTGGTAGAATCAAATCGTATATCGTTCCTATAGTTCCTTATAACTTATGTGAGCACATCCGTGGTTACATACAGCGAAACAGATGGTGATTCAATGCATACTTTCCATCGGTTTAATGAACCATGCTTGGGTGCCCGTGGCCTGTACCATTTAATTTATTGCAGCGGTCTAACAATGAGTAGTTTGTTTAGAAAACACTGCAGCAATATCGCAGCTTACATTTCACATAGGTACCTACTGTGTCTGCAGTGCAGGTTAATAATCATCCCCAATCACCAGGCTAATATTTAACGAGGTTAGTGTCGGTAGTCGGTAGCTTTATTAATGACACTTATAGTCGTGTATTTTTTTTAGTATTCCTGAACTTGTCGCAAGAGGCCGCAGTACATTTCAAACAATCTCTTGGCTACTCAAGTAAGCAAGCATTACGTAGTACTATACTATTTTGATACCATTATAGGTACCTATAAAACCGTGGGAAATTCCTATTTAGTAAGTTCAGATTTAATGCTTCATTAATACGGGGGTACGGAGTGTTCCAAATCCAATCAAAACTATTTCAAATGTAGGGTAGTTACATTTTTAAACGGTTTTTCTAACATTTATCATAAACTATTAATCGAATCTACGGGAAGGTGCCTGTATATACTGCGCGGTTCTGAAGTTTGTTTAATTTGGGCATTGATGGGCCTCGTAAACGCTCGGGGACTACAATAAATACTTAGGACTAACGTAACCGTCCTGAACATTGGGCACATGCCCTGATGCGCCCAGTTCGTATTTTTACAATTTTATGATCCATCTTCGCGAAGACGAGTCCCATTTTTTTTATTTTATTTTTTATTAGGTTCACTAAACTGGACGATACACATACAGTATTGGACATTCACGTAAAATAAATTATTCATATAAAGTACAGTGTACGGCCTTCTAGAAGTGATCACTGCTTGCATAAAATTATTAGTTGTTATTTGAAGTACATAATTAAAAATACAATTTACGGTGTTAAATGTGTGAAGCAAAAATTTTATATGAGGTTTAAGGTGCCATTTACATAGTGGTGCTTTACATAAGTGTTTGATGCATTGAAGATGTCCAAGTCATGACATGACATTTGGTTATATGCTCATCGTCTGCATCGGCGCTACGTCCGATCTCTCTTATTTCTTGCGTTTGTAAAATATTTCACTGCGTACTTAAAAATAGATTAGAGTGGTATATTGAAAAAAATGACATGTTACACATAGAAACAACAGGATTCCGAAAATCTAAATCCTCTGTTGATAATCTTACAAATCTTGTTTCTAGAATTCAACTAGGTTTTGCCCAAAATCAAATTACTGTAGGCTGTTTCATAGATATCGATAACGCCTACAACAATGTTGACATTTACGCGCTGCTCGAAATATTGGATCGACTTGGTGTAGGGTCGAGAATATGCCTGTATCTGTGGTCCTTTTTAAAAGAAAGGTATTTAAATATTCAAGTAAATAACGTATTTCTAAGTAGACAAACTGGACGGGGGATACCCCAAGGAGATTCACTGTCCCCCCTTTTATTTAATTTAGCTACGATAAATATATGCAAAAATATACAGACAGAGAGTGTTAATTTATCACAATACGCGGATGACTACATATTATACTCGTCATTTCAAAGCATTGAGATAGGTTCTAATATCATGCAGTTGGCTTTAGATGATTTTTCACTTTTATTGACAGAATTAGGATTAGAAATATCGCCGAATAAGAGTAAAGTATGTATATTTAAAAAAGGTGTTAATAGACATCCTTTAAACCTCTTAATTTACAATAAACCGTTAGAGCTGGTTGATACTGTAAAATATCTGGGGATGTGGTTGGATAGATCACTTAAGTGGAATAAGCATATAAATGAGTTAACTTGTAAAGTTTCTAAATACCTAAATGTTTTCAAAGTGTTGGCTGGATCTGGTTGGGGAGTTCATCCTAAACATTTAAGACGCTTGTACATTGCTATTATTAGAAGCAGAATTGATTACGGATGTTTTCTGTATCATGGTAGTGCTAAAACTCATTTATACAAATTGGAAAAGGTTCAGAATCAAGGATTGAGGATAGTTGGTGGTTTCATTAAAACTACACCAATTCATGTAATGGAAAATGAATTATGTATTCCGCCTTTACACATCCGAAGACATTATTTGTGTCGCAAGTTTTGGTTAAAATGTAAATCATTTAAGAATAATGTAACTGCTAAAACCATACAAAATTTGTATTTATTCAAAAATTGTAGTTACTTACGTAGTAATAAGAAGCCACTGTTACTTGCTGTAAAGGAATCATTGCATGATTTATCCATCCACGCGAGCCCGATACTGGAGATGTTTTCTATGAATACATGGGTTACAAACCTTGCTCTGACACATGTTATAAACTTCAATATAGACAATATTATATATGCGAAGAAGCAGTATGACCAAAACTACATCAAAATAATATGTGAACAATATATACATTCTAATTATATTAATCATTACAAAATATATACAGACGGTTCAAAGGATGGTGGTTCAACGGGAGCAGCATTTTTAGATTCACAATTAAATATATTTATGAAATTTAGAATCAATGGTAATATTTGTATAATGAATACCGAACTTATTGCAATCTGTGAAGCTTTGGCATATCTTAAAACTATTAATCATGACAAATTTGTGATCTTCACCGATGCTCGCAGCTCCCTGCAACATTTGGCTCGATGCACCTCAGTTATCCGAGGCACACCGACAGCCTACTCCATCCTTGAACTTATTTTAGAACTCCAGCGAGATTCTAAGTCTGTTATACTTCAGTGGATCCCTTCTCATTGTAATGTTGGAGATAATGATAAGGTGGACATACTTGCAAAACAAGCTTGTTATGATGGTTTACGTAATGATACCCTTCCAATATATTCCGATTGCTTCCAAATTATCAAAAAACAATGCTACGATTTATGGCAAGAATACTTTGACCAACGTTCCAAGGAGAAGGGAATTTGGTATAAGACTATCCAACCACATGCTCCAAGAATACCCTGGTTAGTAGATAGTAAACTTAATAGAATAGATATGGTAGCAGCCTTCAGGCTTCGATCCGGGCATATACCGTCAAAGAAGTTCGCATTCTTGATGCGTAAGGTTGCTTCTCCGAACTGCCCTGACTGCGGGGTTCCGGAGGATGTTATGCACATCCTCACGGAATGTCTACGCGGTGGGGCTGTTCGGAGAGGCATCTCAATAGATCTTAGAAGAGTTGGTGCTTGTAACAGCATTTTGTCCGATCCTCTCTCGAAAGAAGCCAAAAGGCTATATAAATTGTATAAGCTGGTGATGAAAAATGTGACGTCGCCTTAAGAGTTTACAATGAGTGTCAATTGATCATGGGGCTCATTGTCAACTCTTAAATAATATTATTTAGTTGTTTTTTTTTTATGTGTAATTTATAGCATATCTCTTGTGTTTGCTTATAGAGCGACATAATCTTGTTGATTAAGCTCTTTAAATAAAGATTAAAAAAAAATAAAAAAAAATATACGATTTATAGGAGAGTTTTGTCCATAATTTGTGCGACATTGTGGAAGGTTTTTTTTATTCTGTAAACGGCTGCTACAACGAGGGATGAGAAAACTTATAGCGAATACATATGTGAATGTTCTGTGAAACAAAGAATACAGGGTTCTGGCCGCTACTACTATTACGAACACATTGAATAAAACGGCCGGGACTGATGAGTCGTCTCGAGATCATAGCGGAAACGTCGATATAAATAATATTTAGCGTAGGCCCGTATAGATCGCTAACAATAAGTTAACATTTCCAGATCACAGCTGCGTGTTACTGTCTCCACGACACGTTCATATCGAGTAGCCCGGGCGACCGCTGCGCCATGATCGCCGCCGACCGCGGCCGCCGCGCCTCGCTGGCCGCCCGCCCTCCACAGCCGCCCAAGTCCAGGCAACCGTGAGTACGCTTTTATGAAACGAGTTCTGCGATAGTTTCGCAGCGAAACTTAAAAAAATATGTCGTCGATTTTGTTTCATTTATAAAACGTGTGATACTTCGGGTGTTAATGTGTAATAATTGTGGATTATTAACCGTTATATACTAAGTGAACGTATATGAGGGTAGGCAAAACATACAAAGTTGTAAAAAGTTGTTTTTGCTTTCGCACCAAAACTCTAAAGCTGGCTTCCGACAGTGCGTGATGAAAAGTATCGTCCTTGGTAGCGCAGACACGTCCGGTGCGGCACGTCCGATCCGCGGCGAGTCGGTAACTTTAAAAGACTGCATTTTTGGGATGACAAAATAGCTTCGAATCTCAAGACACACAGACTGACACGCACCTTTGGAAGAGCCTAGTGTGCGGTGCGTGGCTGTCCATTTTTATCGACCTTGCGTATAATCCGCAGAATCACGCACCGTCGCGCGTCGCGTCTGAAGCCAGCTTAATAAGCATGACTTGACTCTTTTACTCGACTTTGACTGTGACTTGTGACTAGGACTTCTATAATTAAACAATTTTTTTACCTGACACTAGCTAAATGAACAAAGACTGCCGAGGCAAAATTAAAAAAAAAAGTGCCGCGTGAATCTGCAATACGCTTCTCTCTGACAATAAAAGTCAGTCGAGATACTAGTAACTCGCTCTATGCCAGAACCAGTCTTTGGCAAAGGCTGGTACATAGTCAGGCGTCCCCCCAAAAAGTCCTACAACCTTGTTTATTGACGCAGTTTCATCTCACCGCCGCGCCTTGTCCGCGGGATCAATTTGAATCATATCATATCCATATATACTAGGTGTTGTTCATTTCGATATCATCAAAACAAGTATCGGAACAAAAGAGACCGTGTCCGACTTTCCGTACAAATTATATAAATCCGAAAGATTTGGTGTATGTGTGTCTAATTATCATCAAAATATTACAAATTAGAATAGGATTAGGTAAAGTAGATAGTCTAGGCTAGACCCTGGAATTGGGTATACTCGTAGGTTACCTTATAACCTGATTACCGCGCAATGGTCTGCTAAACATTACAACTAGGATGAAGTTGACCATAATTATACAATTTTAAACAGGGACGTAATGTCACAAAGCCACAGCGGGGTGTTCCTGCCACGCCCGAAACGTTTCGCCAGCGCGTCGGACTCGCTCATGACTCAGTCTAGCTATGGTAATGGTAACACTAAAATGCCGGGTTTGCCAGCTTGCCATGTTTTGTTGCCGCGCTGAAAATGTTTAGTAATGTTGCCAGTAATGTTTTTGCTATGAAGCTTTGTTATGTCAAAATGTGGTTTTATTTAGTTTAGATTGTTGTATGTTTACGTGCTAATCTTATTTTGATTTATATCTAATTATTTTTTATAATATAATTGTATTTTTTATTTAAGGTGCGTTTCTTGCTTAAGTTTAAATTAGAACGTAAACATCAGAGTATGTAAATAAGCTCATAACAAGTTATACACATTATTGGAAATTATTGTTATTATTATGGATATATGACGGCTTTTTGACATATTTGTACTTAATTTCCACTTGTTCCAGTGTGTTCCACTATTTTACTGGTGGTATGTGACGATGTGGTCGGGAGAGCAAGCCAGGCGAACACAACACTTCCTTATCAATCGGGACTATGATAAGGAAGTGTTTGTGTTCGCCTGTTCGGGATCAATCTTAACCTTTCAATCGGGAGGCGGATGGTAAGCGACGATGTGGTCGACGATGGAGCAAGCTTGCCTAGGATATACCTATTCACTCGTGACTTGTATCGAGGATGCCTGAAACATTTACATATCAAAAACAAATACACCCAGAACCAGAAGCGCAAATATCTCTTGGGAAGGAATTTGTGCTCCTGCCGGGAATTGACAGCGCAGGGGGCGGAGACCTGTCCACTGCGCCAACTGGGTCGTCTATACGGGCATTAATTAAGAAAGCTTATTATGAAACGAACATAATATAGATATACCTAGGATAATATAATTCCTGTATTAGTCATGTAAGATGTTTAAAAAAAATATGGAAAAATGCGCCGCCGTTTTTTTTTGCTAAGTACATTGTAATTTTACGTATATGGCAGTAGAGTCATTAACTTAAAGGCTCTTTGACCCATCAAAGAGCTTATCAGCCCATGTGAGTAAACTATTTTGAATTAGCATCCGATATTCCAGAGACGTACAGCAGTGAGGCGGGGGCGGGGCGCCCCCCGCGGCGGCGGCCGTGGCGCTGACGCTCGCCCCCCGCCTGCTTGCCGCGGTTCTTCTCCCACTGCTGGGCGAAACGCGACTACGTCTAGGCCTGGGGCTTACCGATTATATGTAGGAGCGCGGCTGATACAACTTTGAGTGTAGTGCATGGCTGTAATATGTAACAGACTGAATTTAATGTATTGTACTCGTCTCTTTTCTACCGCAAAGGAAAGATATGTAAGCTAATTGATCCTGCAACCTACACTACAACCGGTGTATTGGTTTTCATTTGGTGTGCAATTCAAGATGTAATGTTCATGATGAGAGTATTACGAATGTTTACACTTTTTCATATTGATAGATCTAGTAAAGTTCCTAATATTCTTAGCTTGAACTTAAATTTAGCAGAAATACTAAACCTTTAAAAATATCGATATTCTCGAGTAATAAATAAAAATAGTAATGTTAAAGCCATAATTAGTACGCAATTTGTATTTGGCGAGCGCGGTCATGTAGTCTGAAGGAATGGTAATGTGAAGCCAGTATAGCAGTAAGAATACGCGCGGAGGTAGCTTTGTGTCACTCACACTATAGACCCGAAAACGCATATAAGATCATTATTCTCATTGATAACGCAATCGGCTGAGCACGCGCGGCGATAGCGACCACGCCTTTCATCTTTGGCAGTAACTTGCTTATTCTTTTCGTTTAGGGGAACTGACAACTATGAAAACGTTATCATTTCCACGCATAAGGCAAAGTTTACTACAGACAAAATAACGAGTTCACTGCTGGTATCTTTCCCCCCTCACGAAAACAACATGCCTTTAGAAGCATCAATTCAGAAGCTATGATTGGTCGATCTCCAACTGACGCTGACAACTGTCGCATCGGCCGATCATTGCATACATTTACCTCTTCCTCTTCTCCCGCTGGTGAATTTTGTTAGTATGAAAATAAGCCTCGTGCGTCATCACCAACTTTATAATTTTGATCGTTTCCCCTTAGTTTCTTGTATTATTCATCATTATTTTTTGCATAAACTTTATTACCAGTAATCATAACGACTTCAAGTCACCAGGCATTTTTATTTCGACAGCCACTCGGGGCTGTTGCGTTATACCAGTTTAATTGTATCATTAATAAACTTTTAAAATATTTATAACTTGACACTGGCTAAATGCACATAGATTGCGGAGCCAAAAATGTTTATCATTTGTCGTATTGTGGTGACATTATCACAGAAATAAAAATTGGAATGCTTTAAATTTATTTCATCCTGATAGAAGATTCCCCTCTTTGTACAATTAACTGTCTCCAAGTTTAGATATTATGTACTGTCAAAAATGTTAGGCGTCCGTTATTCGCTTGGCTAGTTCCAAACTACTTAGTATATTCCCAGTCGCCCCCACATGGATTGCTACCAGGTGGCAATAGGTAATGAAATTTCTAGTTGCCGCCGGGTGGCGACTGGGAAGTTATTGTCCCAACTTCAAAATGCTGTACACTGCTGCGTGGATGCGGCCAAGAGCATTATAACTCACTTTTGGTCTTATGTACTTCGCATAAGAGCGATGCGCTTAAACATCTTTATATCTATACAAATATATAAAAGAACGTTAAAGTTATAAGATGTCCCTCACCTATTGTGATGTTGTTTATTGTTCTTAAACAATTTATTTCTAAAAAAACCCTTGTCACATTTATAGTGATAAGCGCGACATCATCAGCACCGAAGACTTTATGGCAGTACATGATTTGGTTTAGCGTACAATTCTGGGAAATTTGCATTTCAGGATTATGACTCAATAATACAAAAGTTTATCACAATTAGTATTACAATAAACAATGTGAGTACAAGTGAGTTTTAATGCTCTTGACCGCATCCACGCAGCAGTGTACAGTGATTTGAAGTGAGGGGCAATAACTTCCCGGTCGCCACCCGGCGGCAGCTGGGAATTTTATTTCCAATTGCCACCTGGTGGCAATCCATGCGGGGCGACTGGGAATATAGCCTATCATAAGGAATCCAAATAACTAACGATCTAAGTATTTTTATAACATTTAATAATAAATTAAAATAGTTTGTGATGTTTATTCCATTTATTGTAAATTTGTAATGCTTCCAAAGCAGTGCTTAGTGTAACGCACCACCAAGACTTTTTCTATAATCTTCAAGACATTTTTGAGCACTAAATGTATTCTTAATAATTATCGATGTTGGGGCCTTTTAAAAAAAAGACAAATTGTTAAGACGCTAGCATAGTTTTAGAAATTGTATAATATTAATGTGAAATCTTTTATATTTTATGAAAATATTTCGTTTTAGTATATTGAGGCTGCAGATTGTAACACACAGTGCATAAGTACAGAATTTGTAAATTTCTTTAAAGTGTAAGACATGTATCTCTAGTCTCTCAAAGTTAGTGATCTCTAAAGTAAAAATGATTATTTATTTATTTATTTATAGTAAGGATTCGAGTTCATAAATTATGGGATTGTTCCCACTAGTAGTCCCCTCTAGCCCTGTTCCCCCCAGGGTGACAGCTAGGAATTGTCTTCCCAGGTGTCACCGGGGTGACAATTACTGAGAACAATTCTCATTAGAATTGTTCCCAGTAGTCCCCTCTAGGGGGTGACAGCTGGGAAGACAATTCCCAGCTGTCACCCCGGGGGACAGGGCTAGAGGGGACTACTGGGAACAATCCAAATTATGTATGTACACAATCCTCATTTATCTTGTTATCTTGCCATAGTAATGGTGCATAGAAGCATAATGTATTTTTATACCGCGATAGCCTCAAATGCTATGTTTATTCCATGACATAACACTTGTAAAATGATCCAGACTTATTTTAGATCTGAATCTAGTACCTAATTTACAGCCAAAACAGTTCAGACGCTTAATTTTTATAGCTTTTTAACGTTTATAAAAATTAGCTAACATTCTTCTGATGTACATTGTATTTCCATAGTTAAGAAACTTGAGATTATACATGTTTTTATCCCTACCTGTGTACCTTTACACAAATAAAACAACAGTTTACTTAGTGTTTATTTATTATTTTTCCATATACAGACCCATCTGATTTCAACTTTCAAATATTTGATAAAATTTGGTGTAAAAAAAATGGAATCTCACGTGAACATAAACTAGCGTTTTGCGATGAGACGATGAGCAAATAATTAAAACTACTATAAATATATGAATTTTGAAGGACAAGCGTGTTTTATAAGCACAAATTAAAACGTCACACATTTTATCACTGTACAATCGCGTCCGTTGCACCAATTTAGACTCCGAGGCACTCGCGAAAATCGCATCACAAAAATACCCTTTTTTGTAAATTCACATAGAACCATCGCTGGTAACTATTATGCTAAATGCCTTCATCACGACACCACCGTCACGGTATAAAATTACGAGGCTCGCGGGTATAACCAATACAACTTTCACTAGGGCAGGGTGTACTTGACGTAGGGCACTTCCACGTCCGCTCCCTCCTCGTCGTTGCAGCACAGCTCGAACACCAGAGCCTTCACATGGGGCTCCAGCTTCTTCTTGGAGACCTTAGTGACCACCTCCGACATGGGCAGGTTCAGTCTCTCCTGGCGCTTCGCCTTGGGCATGAAGAACGAGTACAGCATGCAAACACCTTGCGAAAGCATCGTGATCTCCAGCTTATGCTGATTCTTGAAGTAATCCAAGAATTCTTGGAGCGTGATCTCGCCCCGGACTTCGAATCGGTCCCAGAGGGTCCACTGCTTGTCATAATAAGTGTTAGTCGGGGCCGAGATAGGTTCTGAGAAACCGAAGAACGGGAGGGCGAGGTTCACAAAGCCGTTTTTGAAGACTTCTAAGGTGTTGTAGCCTTGTGCTAGTTTATACAGTTCGAGGCAGACTAGTCCGGCTACTACCGAAGTGGTGGTAGCGATGGCGGGGATGATCTTTCCGGCGATGAGTTTGGAGCGGTGGCGGTCCGCGGGAGGGATCTTGTAGTTCGCCGCGCGGAGGTTGGAAGCCGCGACAATGAAGTCCATATGGAAGTTCGAGTCGTCGTCCTTCTCAAAGTCTAGAGGCGTGATATCGAGGCCGGAGAGCTTGCCGGGCGGCGGCAGGTCCGCGATGATGTTCTTGACTCGGTCCTGGTCCATGTCGTCGTTATTGGACTGAAGCTGCGCGTCTGTGATAGCGATCTTGATGCCCGATTTCGGACTGAATTCTGGCACCTGGAAGGAAATTTTTATACTGTCATTTTCTGGTATCTGGGAGAGCAGAAAGGTCAGTCATTACAATAGGTCACGTTGCGCAAATGCTTTGGTTGATTTATGCCAGAATGCAGTCACATTCCTTGGCTGGTGCGTCACATTAACACACTGACTATTTACCGAGATTTGATTTTAATTTTATTAATACATCGCTATTGCAACTGCTTGCAAATTTTTAAGGGCTAGATAGATTTCTAGCTGGGTAGTTTTATATTAGTACCAAGTTTACCTCGCAGCTATATTTTCTTTATTAAGGACAAAATAAAAACGGCCCGGTCAAGGCCCTCAGGATCACTCACTAATCCACTTAGACATTACAAAGATATCTCTTATAAAACATACAACTATATTTTAGTTAAGAGTAATGTCAACAGGAAAAATATAGCTTGAGACGGGATTTGAACCGCGGCGACACAGCGCGACATATCCCGAAACGCTGAGCTATCGAAACCCTGACTCAAGCTAAAAGCACGAATTTATTCTTTCCTTATTATTAACGGTCAAGCCATATGACGCCATCTGGATCTCATATTTGCATGGAGCCATGGATTAGCTACTTTAGTTCTGGCTAGAATGGCTAAAGCTATAGAAACAAAAATCAATATTATTATTATTGACTACCTAAACAAAATTTTTCTTACCTCAACTTCACTAGCCCATTCCGCGATACTTTCCCTATCGACACACTTGGCCAGGCCGTAGACGGCGGCCCGCAAGTTAGCCGCCGCCACCACGTAGTCCAGATGCAGATCTTCCGCGGGGTCAAACACGAGCGGCGCCGGGCAGCGCTTGGGGCCCGACCAGAACGGGGCTCCGCTGGTCGTCTGCTGGTCGGGCGGGAAGTTGTACAAGAGTTGCTTGATCTGGTTGGCATATTGGTTCTCCCAGTGGAGGCGCGCCCATGCTACGCAGTCGGCGAAGTGGCATGGCCGCTCGTTGATCGCGTTCTGGAAAGTTTGTCAATGTGTAACATTGTAGTCAATTACTTGCTTTAAAGAATTTAGAACTGCCCATTGGCTTAGTTGAATGCGTATTCGCCTTAAGCATCAGGGATTGGGTTCGGGGTATCGGGGTGGAAATACATTTTTTTTTCCCCAAAGAAAATTTGTTTTTAGTTCTCGGTGTGATTGTGATTGCGATGTGAACGTTTCCGGCAAGCCACAAGTCATCGAACTTGGTGTGGGGCTGTTAGTGTGAAAGACTTTGTTATATTTACATTAACATGGGGTCTTCAAAACATGAATCCAAGCTGGAAAAAGATTAAGCAAGATTTTATGATCATTCTTCCTGGCATCTATCACCTTGGGAATGCTATTGTGAAATTTGGAGCTCTGTTTGTTTAAAGGCAGGCACCACATGTATGTGTAATAGGTTTTGTGGTAAATTTCTAAACCACAACCATTTAATAAGGTCCAATTCTTTTTAGAGTCCGATAAGTCTGTCTTCATTGCCAGTAATTGAACCGCCAAGAAGTTGGGGTTGATAGTGTTTTGCAACTGCTGGACATCAGCACTGGCGAGAATTGGACATTAACGGGTCCCGGCCCCAGGAAATACAACATACAGCGAAGGGGTGGAACTCATTGCCTGCGTCTTTGTTCCCGAATGGTATAATCTGGGAGTCTTCAAGTCTCGATTGAATAGGTATCTTCTAGGCAAGCATCTCACATCTTCGGCCGCATCATCAGTTTCCGTCAGGTGAGATAGTGGTCAAATGCTTACCTATTCCGAATTAAAAAAAAACACCATTTATCCCGCGCACGACGTCAATGCAATCTTAACCTATTCACCAACACATTCAATAAGTATTAGTATGCAAACATTCCTCATTTCAGATTGAAGAGCAATATTTCCATCACATTACAGTGCATGAAGAGATTAAACAAGCAAGTAGCTTATTAGTTAAAAGCTTTTTAAAAAACAAGCTTTTACAAGTCCGCCATATTGGATTTAGAGTTTAGAGTGACATTACTTTATTTTTAGAGTTATTATCAGCAAGCTCTTTCATTCTATACCCATATTGTAAAAGTGCATTAAAAATAACTAGTCCGCCATTTTGGGTGTTCCGCCATGTCGGATTTAGAATGACACGGCTAACCATGCATTGTCATCCAACTTAATGTGAATACTAAATTTCAGCTCAATCGGTTGAAGATATCTGCTTCAAAATTTAGTTGCAATATTCCACAAATGTATTACATACATTACGAATTAAATAAAAGCTTGTATAAATTAATCTCATGGCAATGAGAGCAGTATATCGCGTAGGATTTTGAACTGTTGAAATTATTATTTTTTTGTAGTACTGAATATAGGCAAGCGTGATGCCACTTGGTAGTCTTGCTCTCAGCAGCATAATACAATTTAAAATAAATCTTACCCTGACACTTTCTAGAGCTTCAATCGGCTGACTCCCCGGCAGCCTAAGAGTCCTTTCAATAAACTGAGGATCCTTCAGGTACTGCGAGGCATGTTCCGCCGCCTGCCGGAACAGCCCTTCGAACTCGTCCCTCGCCCACTGGAGGGTGTGCTCGATAGCGTTAGGGAAGTTCTTCAGTGTGCAGATGGGGATGCTCTTCTCTGGGGGGTCTTGGGAGGAGCTGTATGATTCAGTAAGGTTCGGTACTACCACCTGGAAAGAACAGGTCAAAAGGATATTATATACTATTTTTACAAAGAAGCTTGGAAACCCATAACTTTTACAGTAGTGCCGATGAAGAAAAAAATATACTGACCAATATCTAAATAGAGCAATATTTAAACATTAATAGAGCTTATTCCTTAGGGAATAAACTCTATATGAAGCTGCTCCAGCTGAATAACAGGGATTAGTCCTTATTATTCAGCTTGAGCAGTTGCATTGTTGTTTACCTTACTTGACCAAGTTTAGTTCAAGACCTAAGGGTGTAAATGGCGTAAGGGATTGAAGAATTGTTATCAACGTTTTATAACTAATACCAACATTAAATACAAACACATACACATGCATTCATTTTAAATTATAAAATATAAGTAGTTCCAATTTACTGTATAGGTATATTCAACGAGCTGTTTAAATTTGTCAAATGTGATGGGAGATGTTCTGAAATACAGTTTAAGATTAGTTCGGGAACCTATGGATTCATTGATAAATTTAGAAAGGAAAAATTATATAATGCATGGACTCATGTTAACAAAGATGTATTGTATAATGTCAATAATTATATTTGTATTTGTAAGAGGAATAAATGGTAGTCATAAGCTAGGCAACAAGCGACTTATCTATATTGATAACTGACCTGAGTATTTCCCTTGGTTCCAAGTGTGCCACTTTCTAGCAGTGGCTTGTTGTAGTAGACGCAGCGTCTATCCATATAGATCCTGGCGTCGACATTATCTAGGGCATTGGCTACTCCGTCCAGGGCTTCGAAGAAATTATCGTCGTATACTGACTCAGTTTCTGGGCAAACTCGGTTTTCTTGCGCTAACACGTTTATATCGGGGTTCATGCGTTTGATCACCTGTGAATGTAGAATAGAACAAACATAGAATATTCAGGACGTAACATTTCGGAAAGTTTGGTACTAATGTAATAGTTCATACGAGTAATAAGACGGATGGTTACCTTAGCGGCGGTGCTGGATTTGGGTTTCTGCACATCGTGCGGGCGGAAGAGGAACTGCCGGTTGAGGTTAGACTTCTCGATGAGGTCCATATCGGTGACGGTGATGCGTCCGGTGCCAGCTCCGACGCCCACCATCGCGAAGTTCTTCAGCAGCTCGCAGCCAATGGCGCCCGCGCCTGGAACAATACGTGTCATAATTCAGCACCAGAAGATCTCGGTCCCTGTATTGGGAAAGCCCTTCGAGGGGTTGCTGCCTGTCGAGTTCCAGCATGTGAAATGAGGAACATACTTCGAACACCAACCAGCCCACGAAGTACTGAATAAACAATGCGAAGCGGATAGAAGGGAAGAGTGAAGATAAAAGTATTTTTCTTACTTCTAAGTTCACTTATAAAGCTTTCTCATTCTAATTACAAACAGGAAACTCAGCCATTTAACGAGTTAGATTTAAATGGAGGTCGTGTTATTTTTTTTATAATCATTAAAGATATAGAATTACAGCGAAAACCGTTAACATTATTGTTTTATTTCAAATCTTTTTAATTGGGAATTCTAATAAAAAAAAGTGATCAAAATACATGGGAAATTCAAAATAACAAAACGCACGCTATTGATGATCCGTGACGTCAGGTAACACATTTTAACTTTACTTTACGGCAGCCATGATTAGTAGTTGATGTCACAGAAAGAACGTCAAAATAGCAGTGTTTTAACTACTATTTTATACACCACAGTTCTGGGTGGCACTGCAGATACAGCTTACTATCAGACGAGAGTCTTGCTTGTATAATTTCTTAGTACCATAAAAGCTTTTACCTGTTACCACTAAAGGAATACCAACTGTTAGCTTTCTTTTTGTGATTGTAAAGGATTCAATTTGACGCCAGAATCAAATCTCTAATCAAAACATGGGTTGAATGACCTATGACTTTCATATAAAAAGTATTTTATCACAAAAATTATCTAGCAATAACAATCTCACACTATCAACGTCGATGTCTCGAAAACAATATTTATAAAAAAATATATATTATGATGATAATGATGACGGAAACATACACAACATATCACACCCAGAACCAAAACCACCAATTTCTTTAGGGGAGAAACTTGTGCTTCCTCAGGGAATCAAACCTGATACCTGAGGCTTAGAAGGCGAACACTCGCATCCAACTAAGCTAGCGGGCAGTTCAAATCATCCTCGACCACATCATAACTTGCCAACAGTGATGAATCAGCATTAGTTTAAAAAAGAAACTCAAATATCACATTTCTATATCAATAACAATTATAGAGACAAAGAACAGTAGAAAAACAAAGGACGTAAATAAATAATGTTTAAACAAACACACAGATTAATGCGTAGTTCCTAGTAATTCATTTCCAGTCATTCAAGGCGACAGGCATTTACGGCTTTGTGTTGAAAAAAACCTAGTATAGAATAGTTTTCCGTGTCGGTAGAGGCCGGTCGATATTGGCAGGTATTACTGTTGTAAGCGACTACATACTGACTAATGTATTGTGCTGCCATTTGCATTTCTAGGTAGCCTTCGGATATACCTACATCAGAAGTGAATTTAATGTTAATTAAGAGCACAGTATGGAGGTAATATGCTTGAATTATAAATCATTTCGGTATAACGATTGTATGGGCAAATCAACCTCTGCAGGCCCCTTAAGTTACGACCGGAAATATTCTGTGTAGTAAATGATTTATGTTAGCAATAAACAATAAATGGACAAGAACTTGAACAGCAGATTGTAACTTTAAAACTTTCGCGATTCGAACACATACTTTAGGTAATATCTCGGGACTCAAGAGTCTTTCTCGAGACCATGGCCAATGCAACGTGGCCGAAACGTCGAGGTAAATAAAAATAGTTTTTTAGCGCGATTAGGTCCCGAGATATTAACTAAACTTTGAATGGCAGTTATAAGCACACAGTACTGCGCGATCTTTGTCAGCATCAAATCGTCAGTGAAATTACAGGGCTTTGACATTTAACATCTAATATCTCAGGGTGACGAACGCTGGGTGCTTCGCCGGGCAGGATTCTGTCCTAAGTTAAAAACTCTGGGTGGCAACTATAATGGGCAAGGGTGACTTACCATCAGGCGAGCCACTTGTTCGTTTCGTCACTCAATAATCAAAGTTAAATTGTTACATAAAAAACTGGTTTGATCATGGAATTTATAGGGATTATAACGTTTAAATATGTATTTTATATAAACCATTGTTTTGCCATATACATTATTTCTAGGAAATATTTTTTTAGTTAAATAAAAAAATAGGGGTTGATCGTAGAAGGGCGAAAAATTTAGGGTAGTATGTATTTCTCAAAGCTGAATCATAAAAAAATAAAAAATGTTGGGTGGACCACCCTTACATTTAGGGGTATGAAAAATAGATGTTGACCGATTCTCAGACCTACCCGATATGCACACAAAATTTCATAAAAATTGGTCAAGCTGTTTCAACACTGCAACACGAGAATTTTATATATTATATAATTTTGATAATATTCATAGCATATTAGTAAGTATGTATCATAATATAATTATGATCTACTAGCCGTGCTCCGCGGCTTCGCCCGCTATTATCAAGTTAAAAAGTAGCCTATGTGTTAATCCTCGGTATAATCTATGTAAATTCCAAATTTCATCCAAATCCGTTCAGCCGTTAAAGCGTGAAGAGGGAACAAACATACTTACACACTTACACACAAACTTTCGGATTTATAATATTAGTGGGATTATTTATATGTATAATGAATAAATAAACCCATAATCATGCTATCTTTGGGCCAATTGCCTTTATTTCCTATAACTAAACTAAAACTATATACAGCAAAGAACTAAGTTACCTACAAGACATCGAGCTTATAGGTAACTCAAGTGCTCAAGCCCACTACCAGTGGGTAGCGTTCCCATCATGCTGGCGGCATTGTTTATGTATTGAATTATACGTTTTAGTATACACATGCTTTAAATTAAGTTTGTTTTTATTAATTTTAGGTATCCTAACCTCTTTTATGCTGTATAGCGTTATTCATTGCACACCGATACAATTATATCTCCTGAAATAGCAGGATGACTGGAAGAAAATGCTGTAGCATTAGGTCCGCCACATACAGAGTATTTGTGGTGACAGTGGTTAAATGCTAGCCTATCCAAAAATAACAATATCATATCATAGTTAAACAACAGTCAGATAATATATTATAAAATTTGTAGATATTGGTTTTATTTGGTTGTACCAAATATAAGTGTGTCAATAATAATTAAAAGCAAGCAAAGCTTAAAAATCCGACTTTACTGCTTTATCTTCGGAACCTTGATCAGATTTAATGTATTGCACACGCATCATTGACCATAACTCAAAAACTAGAGGTCAGATCTTGATCAAATTTCAATTGGGAAGTTGGTAAAAAATATACTTACCGACAATGAAGTACTTCAATTCTCCAAGTCTCTTCTGGAAGGCTGTTCCAAATACCGCCACTTGACCATCATATCTAGATCCTTTGGGCTTGCAGTTCTCCTCGGTGAGAATGGAACGGTCTTTGGGAAGGCATTCAATAGCATCCAGGTATAGCCACTGAAAGATGGGGTGGAACTTGCCGGAGCAAGCCTTCATCACCTCCTGAGCTACGACACCTCCAATGCAAGCATTCATGGGGTTGAGATCGCCAGCGGAAACCTAAAAATTACACTTTTTATTAGTTAAACATAAGATTGTAGGTTCATAGGCATACTTAATGCTACAAAGCATTTTCTTCCAGTTAACCTTGGTTATTAAAAGATACCATAGTTGAGTCAGAAGCAAACTACCTTTATTCATGAAAACAGATCAAAAGGTATCCAAGTACCCACATGTGTTGTGATAAAATCAGTTCTTGGATATTAAGGGCCAAAACTGCGGTAGACGCCCCGCGAGGTTCCATACAAAAGTGCACCATCGTGTGGACCCTAATCAATTTACATACATAACAGTTATCATGGTAAATTCTCTATGGTAGTGCAACTTGATTGATCAGATGACAGGAAAATATTTTTTTCAATTTACTATTTAACTATTTGGTATTATTGATAACTGTATTCTTACATATCAAGTATAATACATATACTACCCACATATACATACGAAACGATTTTGTTTCCACAAAAGATTGTGTATGTTACTAACCTTGCAGAAAATCTCCAAAAGTTCAGTATTGAGATCATCTCCCACCCCCAATTCTTGCTTTGCAGCTTTGGCATAATCCAAGAACTTAGCTGCATCATCAGTGCTCCACGGTTTAGGTAAACGTGCCTCCTCTTCTTCAAACTTATGCAAAGCGGCAAACCCTACATGCAACTGTTGCGGGTAGTCAAACTTTCCAAAGTCTGCGATCAGGAACTCTGGGCTTTTGATGGATTCACTAAATGGTTTGAACTGGATTTTCTTGGGCATCTTAACTTGAGTGACGATACCTCCTCTAATGTATTTAGAGAAGTTTGTTGTGTCTCCAATGCTGAATGTGTATGGGCCTAGAACTTTGATCTTGCGGGGTTCGCAACCATTTAATTCTGTCATGCCTTGGACCTGCGAATGGGAGAAATTATATAATGCAAAATACACACTAAGACGGGACGCCAGTACAGGCCTTATGGACCTCATCAGAAATTAGTAGTAGGGGAAATTAGTGCAATGAAACTGACTTTTAATTTTATTTGTAGCAGTTAGTTTGCTTGTCCGATGCTAGAATGGTGATAATAGATTGTGTAATTTATAGGCACACTTTTTTAAAGTATTCGTTAAAATAATGACTAGCTTCGCTGATGTCTTAAGCACTGCAGCCGTACATTAGTTTACAGCTTACTGCAAATGAGACTCATTGCTCTTCACTCAATGTTGTCAAGATCTAAATTTTTGGCCACGTCAAATTTTCCATCAGGTAAGATAGTAGAAGTAGTGCTTAAGCATAAAAAATTAAAAATAACAAGACAAGTGTGGAGTTGTGGACAAAATATTTTGTAGGTAATCACAAACAATCCTAAAAAGTCAATGTATTATAGGTTCAGTGACCTCTTAAGTTAATTTAGGCACGTTATTATGTTGATGAGAGGAAGGTTTCTTTTGTTTTTAATTTGTTTATTATTTTACATTTTATCATCAGACATGTTGAAACTAGCCTTAAAAAATGACCAATGAGGTGGCTAGTATAAGCAGCAGTCATTCAACTATGAATCATTCTCCTTTGTTTGGAAATAAATATCAAGTTTATGAAAGCTGAAGGACATGACTTCAGATCTCAAATTAAATCATGAACTAAGCATATGAAATGTTGCCAAATACAAACCTCACTAAACGTAACGTGGTCTCCGTCTTCAAGTCCATGGCGTGTATCATCCAAACAAGTAACCACCCCCTCGTACTCGTGAGTGATGTCAGCAATCATAGCTGACACAGGATTCTCTCCGGTCACATCCACAACTGTGAACTCGGGCCCAAAGTCACAGAACACCTGCGAGAATAGTCCTCGAGTGTCGGCGATCACCAGAGCGATGTTGTTGGCGTGAGTGAAGGCCGCGATGCGCTCTTTTTCAGCACGCGACGCTCCCGTCAGCACAACTACACGGAACTTACGCAGAAAGTCCTCGGTAAGCGGACCGGTGTGGGCCGTCGTTGGGACATAATGGTTCAACTCGGCTAGCTGCTCGCATGACGCAAGCGCCCTGTTCTGACCGATCGTGGCTTCCGACAGGTAGAACTGAGACGACAGATCTGCAATAGTGCAAACCTTCTCGTCGTGCAGGGCAACTGATTTAACGCCGCCTAAGATCACATTCTTAGCGACTTCGACACCGAGTCCTCCAAGTCCCGAAATTAGCACATCGGAGCTGGCCATCCGCCGCATAGCATCATGTCCTAACACGTATAGCTGCCGCGAGTACAAACTCTCGTCGATTTCATCTTCCATGCGCGTTCCGTTGTTCGCCATTGCCGAGTTGTTCGAACGAGACTCTCCTGTGTTCAATTTCCGCTTTTTCGCCGGGGGGTCAACGGAATTATCGGCGACTTCAGCACTAGACATCGGGCACGAACGCGCACAATTTTGACAGAATTTTGCTTTGCGTTTTCAATTCGAGAAGAAATAATCTTCAGATGATAGAAGGCGACATTCGCGCTACGACAAGGCCCGCTTACTCACTGTCTTGAAGTTAGCTACGAATTACGTGGAAAATGACCAGCGGAAATGGAAGTTGGTTACTTTTCTATGAAATTACTAACTATTCAATAATCTAAAGTTATTTTCAATTAAATATTGATGCTGCAAAACGTAGAGCACGTGGAATTTCTTGATTCAAAATTTAATAGTGAGCAAAAGACCAAAAATCGTTCCATCAAAAGACAGATCTTTTTTGAAGTTTTATTATTACTTTTATGTTTTTATAATAGCAACATTACGGCAAAAATCAGGTAATAAGGACCCTTACACACTAGGCTTAACGACAAACGCTAACAAAAGAATAGAGACTTGCGAATTTGACGAACGTCAGCTAAGAAGAAATATAACCAGACTTCGTAAAATTCGAGTAACTGTTACAGAGATACCATATTCTAAACAACTTAACATAACGAAATACCCTATCCCACTGGAATAATAGCTATCTTAGTAGGACTGTAGCTATATTCTTAGCAAATCTTATCTAAATCAGACGCACCGTTATAAAGAAACCTCTTTTCAAATAACAAATAAATCCTACCCACAGGATATACACTGATTTTCGGGATTAAATGATCTCAATCTGACCAACAGTTATAGAGATAATCAATCTAAAAATTCTTAAGAAATGTATCCTGTCACTGTCTCACAGGGACTGCATTGATTTAAGGGCGAAAAATTTTTATAATTATGTCCCATTCCAGAATCCATAACTTACCTGATTTTATCGAAAACCGATAATAAGATAATTTTAGTGACAAATTAATAATTATTGGAAAAGGGGGTAAAACTTTGAAAAGTCAATCAGGCGATCCTGTCAACTGTCTAATATAGATAGAACTTGATTCAAGGATTTAAAAACGTGATGTGTAAATAGAACCTAATTATTTATCGATACTGGTAGGACCGTTATTCTTTTGTCATCTAATGTCAACTTCAGTCTTGAAATTCGCAGCTAACTTCAAAGCAAACAAAATAAAAATAACTCATTCCATTTTGTTTCGTGTCGTGAATTTTGTTTCAAGTTCACGTCCTCGCGCAATTTCTCTGTTCTCGTCAAACGTTCGTTTATTTTGTTGTCGTCCGCTAACGGCATTGAAAGGAGCTGGGACAGCATGTATATTGTGTGAGACATTGAACTACTATAGGATAAATTAATCCTTTTTAAGATTTTGTTTTGAAAACCAGTGACTGTGAAGATGGTTCAGGAATATGTGTCTCCCGTAAGGGTACACAAGTTCCCCTTCGAAATGGTGATGGCTGTAAGTATATCAAAGTATTTCGTAACTGTTCCTTTGCAGCACGTTCATGTTTATTGAAGTTGCAGTAGACAACAAGGTCAGACTGTTGCAAGACTTCCTTTCAAAGAGGAACGATAGTTTTACAATGAATTAATCAATGTATTTTTATTTATCCTGTTGAACTTAGATGGTATACCCGCATTGTAGGAATACTTATCACTCATCTATCTACAATTGATATGTCATGTTTGTGTTGTTATTGTGTTGAAAGTATTACAAAATATATTTTAACGTAATTTTACATGGGTATATAAAAAATGTTAAAAAAATCTTGGCTTAAATCTAGTTCGTTCTTCTAACTTACTTTTGCATGTTAAATAAAAATTATCAGAAATAGACAAGAGTATTAGTTCTGGCAGTCTTTCATTGAAATCCAGTTCCGATTCTAGGCATAGAGTGTTTACCACCCAGGACCACACCATCACTTACCAACAAATGGGGAAAGTGGTCAATAGGTTATTAAAAAAATCCCACTCTATTAGTGTATTCGTATGTTTCCCGACCTCGCTGACCGCTAGATACTGAGTACCTTCATAAATAGCCTTAGTGACCCGAGTGCACTAATTACAAACAAAAGCTAACTGGATTGAAATATATGGTGCACTAGCGATCCGCCCCAGCTTCCCCGGGTGTGATAAATGAAGAACCGCTCGACAGATTTTGTGCAAACTTCACATAAAGCATCTACTAAATAGTCTGAACAAAGCCTAAACATTTGGTTTGGATAGGTGAGCCCATTCTTGAGTTATAAAATAACAAGGAAAAGTGGCATTGATTTTTATACATATAAATTTGTCACACAATTTCCAGCTACCATGCAAAACAAGTTGCATGATGAATTATTATTGTAGGGGCTGTAAAAGAGCTATCTGGTGAAGCATATTGCTGATGTCTAGGTTGTTCATTATTCGATTACTATAGACATAAGGCTGCTAAATAAGGTTGTTTTATTTCTTAAGTAAAGTTGATTAAATAAATATTGATGTTTTATCTGTCTTAAGGTTAGTATGCTAGGGTTAAGATAAAGTAAATAACATTATAAACATAACATATTCAAACATAAACACTTTCACACTCACAGCCCCGCACTAAGTTCAATGACTTATGCAAGTACCAATTAAATTAAAATTAATTATTATGATTTCAATACTAAAATTTTACCAAATTAAACATATAAATAATATTCTATACAACATTTTAATTATTGTTGATCCAAATTCCATAAAAAAATGTTTCAAGTTACAACTGCTAAACTTTAAGCTTATTTCAATTAATTTTGTATTATGTGATCACACAAATGTCTATGCCCAAAATATATCTAGGTATATATGTACCAAGTATGTATATATATAATTATACTAGCCGTGCCCGCGGCTTCACCCGCTATTATCAAGTTAAAAAGAAGCCTATGTGTTAATCCTAGGTATAATCTATATACATTCCAAATTTCATCCAAATCCGTTCAGCTGCTAAAGTGTGAAGAGGGAACAAACATACTTACACATTTACACACACACTTACACACAAACTTTCGGATTTATAATATTAGTAGGATATTCACCTCCCTTACTGTTGCAGACTGTACCCAGCGGTAAATAATTCACATACACCTACTAAAGAACTTCTACAATGATTGATATATAATGCACACAGATAGATACAACAAAAAAAATGTCCACACTCTTAATAATTTAATTTAAACTTAGAGTAGATGAGATGATTTTTAGTATATGTGAGCCATGTACTGTATGGTCCCTCTTTAGCTTAATATGTATTATTTATTAAACTTTTAAAAAAAACAGGTACCTTCAAAGTCTTCAAACACAGATTAGTTAATTGATTTTATTTATATAGCATTAGCCATGCTAGGCAGAAAATTAAATTTATCACTACAGATTAGTTAATTGCCATGAGTTGAGTACTTATAGTCTGAGATCCCAAGTAACATCAACCTTCACTCATCTGTTTACTGAATAAAAAATACATTTTAGCGAATAAAATGTGTTGCTGAACACATACCAATAGGGATGCCTAAAACAGGTAACTAGATAGTAGTCATTGCGCTCATCTGCTTTTCACTTTAAAATTATATAAAAATGAAGGAAATTTTATTGCGAATTCAGTAATGTAGGTTTGCCTATGAAAATCTGGTATGGAATAATGGTAGCTCATCTTTGAAATCCGAAAATCGGGGCAAGTTAAAGATGTGAGAGAGCAGCATTGCGCGTACTATGTGATGCGATAGAGGACGCAGTACGCGGATGCAGCTCAGCGAATCTGTACAATGGAAGAGAGTGCGCATGCGTTCTGTCCATAGTAATGAGAAGGATGAAACTAGTACACTATTAAGTGTTTTCAAAGTCTTATTGTGAATACATGTTTACTGTGCATATAAAGTATGCATATCGCATATTAATTGAATAGAAATGCGAACTTTACCTTCTCAATGGAACATTAAACTCTGTATCAATTAGCAGTAGATATATTAGTCACGAGTCCCTATATGATAGCCGGTGGCATTGCCACAGAATAGACGACAGTGCCTCTAATATACAAAGGGTTAATTAACAATCCTTTTTTAATTTTAAATGATTGTTTTAATTTTGCAAAAACCGTAAACAAAAATGTCTAGTTGTTCATCTTTTTACCGTATGTAAAACTGTAGACTGTATGTATTTTTTTTTATGTCTTTTCACCGATATCTACCCCATTTGTGGACCGATTCTCAAAATTTTTTTTGTTTGGTAGATTTTTCGAGGTGGTCCCATATAAATTTTATCGGAATCGATCTAGCCAAAACCAAAATATAAGTGGTAAAGTCGGTTTTGTGAAGCTTTGTTTACGTTTAAATTATTTAATGATTGATCTATAAATATACGTTGATATAACATTTAATTAGAACTACGCAAAGATGTTTGATACTTTTTTATATAATTCGGTTTATCTTTTAAATTATTATTTATTTACAAATAATATTGTTCCTTTTTACCGACTTAAAAAAAAGAGGAGGTATTAAGTTCGACTGTATGTTTTTTAATAATTAAGTTGCCCTGTGAATACTAGGCCGTTTTGCCGACCATAACTAAAAAAATCAACACATTCCTAATTACATAATGATGTCTCTAAGTTAAATTAAAATTACAAAAAACAAGGCGTGTCGTAAAGTCACACGATAGAAGTGAAACTTCAGTATAACAGAAAGACATTTTAATTATTATTCATCACAGTGTTTACAAACCCAACCACTTTTCGTCACACAAGACTTGGATTTTCAAGAGAGAATTAAACCTAACCTAACAGAATTTCAAAGCTCTCCTAAGTTTCACTTCAAAAAATACTTTTTCCGTTGCGCGCGTACAAAGTTAGATGATAGGTACAGTCGGCAAAATTATGGGCGCAAGGTATACAAGTCGTTTGCTCGTTACTTGCTTATAACCTTTTTTATATAATAATAATAAACATTTATTGACATAAGTTTTAACATAAAATTTTATGAATCCATAGGCATATATAAAAATTGTTTTTTTTCTGTATTTTTTGTTCAATTACTGGATATAACAGATATTATACGTAAGTTTCAGCGTTCAGTGTTAAGCCGTTTTTGAGATAGGCCCCGGGACAAAATAGGTTTAAAAACACTGACTTTGGTGGCCTACCAAATCGTTATTTTCCAACACAGTTATTTTTTTAATTAGTTTTGTACTTCACTTTTCAAGCCCTTTTTAAAGATATCCCACAAGGGTAGATAAAAAATATTTTTCCCCACATATTTATCATTTGTGGCTTTGGGCCATAGTTTTACATATTCTATGAGAACTTGGTCATTTGCTTATATGGTTTAGACGCTAGATGCCTCTGACGGACGGACGGACGGACGGACAAAGTGCTGAACGACCCAATTCAACTTGGAGATCTCGCTTCACTCGATCAAAAATTATCTATATGTAAAGTGTTGTACTCCAGAATGTAAATCATAAAGTTACAATAGAGCGTGTTTGTAATCGTGACCAGCGAGTGATTCTTTACATAACAATGTTCCGCCCATAGTTATTTACTGGCTACTGTTACGTACTAGGTAGCTTACCTCGATAGTTACTGCGCCACGTTTAAGGCTGCGCCACAGGACGCATTTGGTTCGAACACATCGGCGTGCGGGGTCGCGGGCGCCGTTTAAAAGGTGCCTATTCACTCGCGACTTGAAGACTCCTAGATTGTACTTATTTAGCAACACTGAGACAGGCACGGGCAAAGATAATGGCACGGAGAACCAATCCCTTGAGAAACTGTTACTAAAAAAATCTTTAAAAAAAAAAATATTTTAGGAGTCTTCAATTTTAAAAACTAATAAAAAACATTGGCGATTTTGTAATTGGTAACACTAAAAAAGATAAGAGCTAGTCAGTACTAAATTAAACCAATTGCTTAGTTTCACCAATGAGAAGTCCTTGTCATGAAAAAAGTGTTCTATTCAGCGTTACAATTGGGTTTATTATTCACCGCACAACAGCCAATAAAATGGCGGAGGATTAATTTTCACTTCGCCTTGACCAATCGAGGTTGATCGCATTTTATTTGTAACTCAGAAGGATAGATAGGATTTTAACCGACTTCAAAAAAGGGGTATGTTCTCAATTCGACTGTATTTTTTTATTAGTGTTACATTAAAACTTGTTTCTAAGTGAACTGATTTTGAAGTTTTTTTTTATTTGAAAGCTGGTGCTTCCCATTAAATACGCGTTATTGAGGATAGTTAAAAAAGTAGTCAGATCTTCATCAAATTTGAATGGGACCACATGGATAGCACCAGCTTTCAAATAATTATCAACAAAATCGGTTCACATAGAAAAAAGTTCTCTATTACACATGAAAAAAAAGAGTTGCAAGCCGGTTAAAAAATACATTGCGGAAAGTTAAATATAATTTACAAAAACATTACATTTCATAACGAGATAAATATTTGATAGTGCAATCGAGTTCGGGCAATAAACGCGGCTATTTTGACGTACTTTCTGTGACGTCCACGACCAAATCAAGGCTGCTGTAAAGGAAAGTTGACCAATCATTTACATAAAAAATCTTGACACTGACGTCACGAATCCAATAGAGTGCGTTTTGCTATTTTTAATATCCCATACATTATTATTAGTTTTTAATTTTATTTTATTAAAATTACAATTTTATTGAAAAATAATTAACCTATCGAGTAGGGTGTCAAAATGAAAGAAATTAAGAGATTTATAATCGGTCACCAAATTACGATTACTAAAATAAAATTTCCTATCACAGAACCGAATCGGATAACAGTAGGTTAAAGTTATTTTTTTTATAATTAAAACAAAAATATTTATAATACGAAAAAATGGATTTATTTCATAATATTTTAGGAAACGTAATTTGGTGACCATTTATCCATTTTGGTAACCGTTTAGAATTTTTTTGGTAATAAAATAGGTACTTTTTTGGGCGGTGTTTAAACACAAGCCTTTTTAAATTTGAAATGTTAAACACCAATCTTCTAATACTATAAGAATCTTTGTCCTGACATACTGATTCACTGACTGACTGACTGACTTAGAGACAACGCACAGCCTAAACCGGTCGTAGAGACTTGAATTTGGAGGGTACATTTGTATTAGTAAGTAGGGGTGTACTAAGGATTTTTGGAAATTCTACCCCTAAGAGGGTTAAATGGGGTGAAAACGTTTGTGTGAAAGTTTTTGATTTTGAACTTTTGTGATGAAAATTGGTATTTGAGTAGTTCATTTAATAATAAAAAATAATTTATGAATATTTTTTGCCAAGGGTGCATTAAGGTGGTGCAATGGGATCAAAGTTCATGTCGAAAGTTCTGCTATATTTATTCACACTGAAGGAAATTGGTATTTGAGTAGTAAAATGAATAATAATTTTATTAATAAGTCATTACAGTAAATTAGAAACGCGTAGTTAACTATATTCTAATCACACTAATATTAGAAATCCGAAAGTTTGTGTGTAAATATGTTAGTTTGTATGTATGTTTTTTTTCTTCACGCTGTTACGGATAAACTGATTTAACTGAAATGTCTAATTATAGCTTATACTCAGGATTAAAACATTTGCTACTTTTTAACTTTATTAAAGCGGGCGAAGGCGCGGGTCACGGCTAGTTGTGTTATATTTTTGAAATGGTATAAGGGTTGTAATTTTGCAAATCTGGCAGTAGTCACTAATTTGTGAGTGAGGCACTCACGAAGTTAGTGACTCTACTTTGGGGCCAATGTGAATAAACGATTTTGAATTTGATTTTTATTTGGTACCCATTGAACATTTAAATATTACATTGTTACCATTTATTATTACGTGGTTATATTTACCAAATATGGTAACAATTATTAGCAAGGGTTTGACTTTTATCCTGTTATGGTAGGTACAAATTTTACACCACGCATTTATAACAGATGTTGGTTAATAAGTAAGGTATGATTTACCATTCTGCCAAGAAACTAACCGCAATCATATGTCCTTGACCGACTTTTTCGAAATGCTCAGTAGGCGCAGTTGACATGTTCGAGCTTTATATGCCGCGGGGACCGGGCTCAATTCTTACCTGTACACTATTTTCCTCTTCAAAGATACATCTGTCAAAGTGGGATGCGTGTGTAATGTGAATGTTTCCGGCACGAGCGATACAAGTCTTTGAATTAGTGTGGTGTAGTGAGTGTAAAATGGTTTACTATAAAACGATCGACTATATTAATGACAAAGATGCATGGAGGCAAACTGCACAAGCGCTTTTTAGCGACTACCATAACAACACCTATGTTAAAAAAAATATTTATTAGAGATTAAGAATTAAAAAAAAAATGAATGAAAAATATGCGCCGCCGAGTTTCTTGCCAGGTTCTTCTCGAGATGGTTGTAATTTTGCGAATCTGGCAATAGAATCATTAACTTTCATGAGTGCCTCTTTGGGGCCCATGTGAATAAACGATTTTGATTTGATTTGTTTGTTTGTACCTAGAGACTAGCTTTGTAGTCTTAGTACCCTCTCCACGGTGCCGTTGCGTGCCTCACTTGACCGGTTCCATCTAATTGCCGGCTTCCTCCTGCCCCAATTACCGTCATTAGTTCAGCTTTTCTTACTCTGAGTGCCGACCACTCTGAGTGGGGCCTTTGCTGCCCTGATTAGACTCAGTTATCTTATCTAGTTATTCTTTGGTTGTAGAACTAATTGCAAGTTAAAAAACTTTCATCTATGATTGTATTTTTTTTTAAGCTGTAAATCTTTTAGCTGATGCTGAAGCGTTCTATCATCGAACAAGCAGACAAACTGCTAAGCGACACCGCTATATGGTAGACATTCCACAAATGCGCACGAAGCGTTTTGATCCCACATTCATGGTGCGAACCGCAAAGGAATGAAACTCTTCAAAAAGTTCTAAAAAAAGTTCTTGAGTCTTCAAGTGGCGAGTGATATCTTCTAGGCAAGATTGCTACTCCGTCGACCACATCGTCGCTTACCTTCAGGTGAAATGGTGGTAAAAAGTTTGCCTATCTTGAATAAAAAAAAAATGCGTTTTCATAAAGTATTCTGATTTGTTATTACAAGGTGTTCACTTAAATGTTTTCACACTCACAAGCCCGCACTCAGTTTGAAGACTTAAATAAAATATTAATGTGCCGATGCACCAGAACAAAACGTACAAATGTGCAATCTCTTGCTGAGAAAAAATGTGATTCGGTGAAGAATCGAAACCAATACCGGCGGCTTAGTAGTTTAGGAGCTTAACTTTTACGCTAGTAGCATTTATACTACTATCATAATAGTTAACGGCTATTACGTATACCGTTCCAATATTCACTAAGCGACTGAAATTATTCCCTTAAAAACAACCGGTTGCACTTCGGGAGTGTCGGCAGAAGCGAAAACTTGAACATTAACGTTGTAAACAGCAGGAGCAGGCATACATTTTCGCCGCGCGATAGAGAGGGGGGTATTACTTCCACTCCTACGCCGGTCTACTCTCCCTCCGTCTTACCAATTTTCGATCAGGTTACGTGTCCTGACGCGAGTATAAAATTTTTTTCCCATCCCAAAAAAAGTGCACAACACCACTAAAGAAGTTTTCACTTCAAAAATATCTTCATCTTACAAAACATGAATCTTTGAGATAAACATTTTAAGGAAATATTAAAACACACAATAATAAGATAAAAATACGATAAATATTAATAAATTGTTCAAATAAATTTTTGCTATCAGATGCTTGTGATAAGCGTGTCCTTTCATTTATTTGCATGCGAGGCCGAGTAAACAATAATTAAATCTTAATGTCTTAATGTCTTAAGTTTTGAGGCAATCATACACCTTTGCATAATTCGTGCCAATATTAATTAAGCACAACGAGTTGTTAAACAACTGTAACAAAATATCTGAAACTCGGAAGAAAAATTAAATGTTTAAAAAATATATCTATCTAGATGTTCTCTCGTAATTGTGGGTACTAAAGCAAGCTCCTTACAATATACTAGCCGTGCCCCGCGGCGCGCCCGCTATTATCAAGTTAAAAAGTAGCCTATGAGTTAATCCTATTTTCAAAATTTTACCCAAATCCGATCAGCCGTTAAAGTGTGAAGAGGAAACAAAAATACTTACAAACTTGCACACTTACACACAACCTTTTATAATATTAGTAGGATGATTTTGACATTGATATCCTGGATCGACCCAAACAATTTTATATCTTTAACATATAATTCTTTTGTATGATTGATAGGCAAGCATTTGGTCACAATCTCACCAAAAGGAAAGCTATTTTGCGGCCAAAAATGTAGCATGCTTGCCCAGAAGATTAGGTATCTTCTAGGCACGGATGCTGCATCTTTGCTCTTAACTTGAAGACTCCGATGATTGTACCGTTAATTCTTATTATTATTACTAATCATTTTACAGATTTTACACTGTCCTCCATTTATCCAGTTTCATGATTGAATGACTTTCACTCTACAGATTTTTTCGTAGAAAACTATCCCTTAGAGTTTATCGTGGAATTCTCTTTCTAATCTAACAGCACGTGACAAATTTGTACATACGACACATAATATATGTACCTATAATTCTATAATCGATATCACGAACATAGAGAATGTATTGTGAGATTTCCAAAAGGTTGGCTCCGCAGCTTTTCAATTGTGTTGAATGGAACGCGAACGTGACTTTGCATACATTCGTGTAACTACGTGACCTTATGGATATTGATAATAAGGTTATGATTGAGGATATTTTTTTACCGACTTCCCAAAAAAGGAGGAGGTACTTAAAAAAAAAATGTTGATATCGGCTCACGTGGAGAGGAGATCCTCTCCACGTGAGCCGATATCAACATTTTTTTTTTAGTTTGGAAGATGTTGCTTTCTAATTGGTCCCATTTAAATTTGATCAAGATCTGATCAGTAGTTCTTGAAATATCGTCAATAATGTCTATTTTGTGACGAATAATGCGTACTTTGACGATGTTCTCGTTTACCCGTCTTCAAAAGTTACCTCACTTCTTTCGTTGTGAGCCGATTTTGATGTTTCTTTTTTTATTTGAAAGCTGGGTGCTTTTTGTGTAGTCCCATTGAAATTTGATCAAGGTCTGATCTCTTGTTTTTGAGTTATAGTCAATAATGCGTGTTTATACATTAAATCTGATCAAGGTTCCGATGATAAAGCGGTGAAGTCGGTTTTTTTAAGCTTTGCTTGCGTTTAATTATTTACTATATACCCGCCTGCGCGACGTAAAGGAGGTGAGATGTTGCGTCTATTGCCTACGATCCTCTAAACCTATCTGTGACATTCTGCCGGCACTTCCCAGTCACAGATAATGTGTTTATCGGTCTATGTATGTCTGTTCCTTTGTGGCTTTCAAATCAAATCAAATCAAAATCGTTTATTCACATGGGCCCCAAAGAGGCGCTCATGAAAGTTAATGAATCTATTGCCAGATTCGCAAAATTACAGCCATCTCGAGAAGAACCTGGCAAGAAACTCGGCGGCGCATTTTTTTTCATTCATTTTTTTTAAAACATTCTTAATTTCTAATACATAATTTCCTTAACCTAGGTGTTATTATGGTAGTCGCTAGAAAGAGCCTGTGCAGTTTGCCTCCTTGCATCCTTGTCATTAATATAGCTTTCTAGAAACTAAACGCGTGGGCCGACTTTAATGATTATTACGTCAATAGATTTGGTATCGTTGAATAGGTAATTAGAATCATCGGTTTCTTTTACCATTTTTCATTCAATAGACTATTTTGGATGTACAACGATTGAAAGTTGGTTAGCAACCATTCTCATTAAAATTTTCAATTCTTATAAAAAAGCCATGATTAAGTTCTTATATAATAGCATAGTAGGTCTTGTTAACGAGAAAGTGTTTAATAAACTAATAACAATATACTAAAAATAATGCAAACGCAAGCAAAGCTTAAAAAAAACCGACTTCACCGCTGTATCTTCTGAAGCCTTAATCAGAATAAATGAATTAAATACGCATTATTAGGGATAACTTCAAAACTACTGGTCAGATTTTGATTAAATTTTAATGGGACCACATGGGAAGCACCAGCTTTCAAATCAAAAAATAATCATCAAAATCGGTTAACCTAGAAAGAAGTTGGAGAATGAGGTAATGCACATAAAAAATACTATCGAATTGAGTACCTCCACCTTTGTTTGAAGTCGGTTAAAAAGAGAGCGCCGCGCGCCGAAAGAAATAAACTGCTTGTTGGCATGAAAAATTATAGCAATTATGCTGAACATACATGTCTATTTTATTCTCAAAAAATTATGTTTGACTTTGAAATACTGTTTACTCGATATCAACATTAACCACCCGGAAATCGTCCGCATGTCCCTGTGCACCACAATTTCATAATCTTTGTTTATAAAGTATTTTAAAACAAATTTATCTGTAAGTGTATTTGTCAGAGTGAGCTCGCGAAATTTGCTCTCGTGCATCTTTATCCTTAATTAAAATACTTTTGCGCAAATGCTGACTCAAGCTTTAAATAGGGTTAAATGAGCTAAAATGCTCGGCATCCGGCATCACTGCCAATCCATTCATTTTAATCAAAGAGCAAATAACAAAACAATATATTTACCGGAAAGCTGGCTAAACTAAGCCTTTTTTACCGACTTCCCAAAAAAGGAGGAGGTAGGTACTCGTCTACTGTATTTTTTTTATGTGTGTTACCTTATAACTTCTTTCCATGTGAACCGATTTCGAATTTTTTTTAGTTTGAATGATGTTGCCTTCCAATTAGTCCCATTGAAATTTGATCAAGATCTGATATCTAGTTTTTGAGTCATAAATTTTTCAATAATGCGCGTTTAATACATTAAATCTGATCAAGGTTCCGAAGATAAAGCTGTAAAGTCGTTTTTTTTAGTTTTGCTTGCGTTTAATTATTATTTATTAAAATTTTCGTGAGTTTGTCACATTATAATGATACGGATTGACTCACTATTAGGCTAGACACGACCCACTCGCGACCTAGGTTTCGGGGATGTGTGATCCCATCATCAAGCTAGTTCACGACCAAGGCCACGTTGCTAAATCGTAGTCAAGCCGTATTATTTATAAATGTTATCCAAGGTATTTGTTTTTTTTATTACTAATACTTCGTTTTCACCCGACTGCATCAGAAGGAGGGTAATCTTTTTCGAGTGTATGTATGTGTCCATTTCTTTGGTATCCCCTACAACCCAAACGGCTGGATGGTGTTGATAATATCATGAAGTGTCGTTGAATTCATCACAAAAATGGCGCCCGCTAATGAAAAAGGGGGGTGAGGAGTTGTTTCTGTTTTCTTACCATAGCGTATCAAATGAAAGCTAGTGAAAAGACAATTTCAAAAGTAAATATATCATATTACGTTAAAAGGGGATTACATTAAAAAGTAGGTTCACATTTTTTGCGATTTTTTAGTTTTTAGTACATTGACTTGTTTCATTAACTTTACTTTAAACCGAGCTTTACTTTAATTGCTTAAAATGTATATAAATAACTGTTTCGTACAAAAGTTAAAATGACATAGAGGTCAGACATTATCTCCTTACTTATCTTGACATACTAGTATTTTATCACACGACTACACACAAATTAAGACCCAATTTTCTGTGCACGTAAATACAATGATAGTTCCCGAAATAATATTCATACGGGTAACATGTTTCAGTGAAATGTTTATTGTTCTCGGGGATAGGAAATTGCGAGAATAGAAATGAGATAAGCGACATGAGATCGGTGATGCGTTAAATGTGATCGAAAGTTTGACGTCAACCTATGTCGGGGACACGATTTATGATAAAAGGTTTTCGGATTGCTTTTTTAACCTTTTATATATGAGATTTCATGTAACATAAATATTTAAATATCTATTTATTTTGATTAAAATAAACAATGCATGACTCAGACAGTTATAAATACATAAACGTTTTTTTTTTTAAATACACAAATACACGCTTTCACACTTTCAGCCCCACACTAAGTTAAGTTGTGTCGTGGATGCCGGAAACATTCACATCCCACACACAAGCACAACCAGAACTAGGAACACAAATTTTCCTTGGGGAAAATACTTGTGTTCCCGCCGGGAATCGAACCCGATACCCATGCTTAGAAGGCGAGCGCTGAACCAACCAAGCTAACGGGTAGTTCTCAACTCACATATATGTACGCATTCTGTATGCGCAAAAAACAACAAAATCCAAATCGTTTATTGCCTGGACCCCAAAGAGGCACTCATGAAAGTTAATGATTCTACTGCATGCCACATTTGTAAAATCACAGCCATTTCGAGAAGAACCTGGCAAAAAACTCGGCGGCGCATTTTTTCATTTTTAAACATTTGTAAATGACGGGACTTATCTTAAGTATATCTTCTATATTATGTAGTCGCTAGAAAGCGCTTAGAGCAGTTTGCCTCAAGAACAACAAGACTATAAACTCATATCAGAAAGCGCGAAAGATGCCAGGCATAAACTGACATATTATGTTCATATTCTAAATGCGCAAAAGATAACTTGGGCATAAACTCGCTTATATGTACATAGCCAGATAGCATCAAAAATACGCATATCTAACGTTACGCAGTTAGAACCTTTATTGCTGGAACAATTGTTCCAGACACCAGATGTATTGCTAAGTTAGTAAGACCGCTCTAAATATTTACAGCAGTAAGATTATTCTTCGAGTAAAAGTCTAATTTATGTTCGCATTAGCCGCTTGATCAAGATCAATCGTAGAGCATGTCTTAATCCTTGGTTCTTTGGTATAAGCTATGTACATTCTATGTAAACCCAATCAGCGGTTACAGCGTGAAGAGAAAACAAACATGCTTACTTACACATTTACACACATTTTTTTGCACTTATATACCGTCATTGGTAAGTAGTGCACAATCCTGCAGGGACATAGACATAGACATAGATAGATTTATTTGTGGCAAAAATTTAAATTTACAAAAGGGTACAAATAGTTTTTTTTTTTTTTTTTTTACATTTTTACCGACAACTGCAAACTGGGCAGAAAAAAAATAAAAAAAATATTTTTTTTTACTCAATGAAAGTCCTTTATGGTAAGTAAATTGTGGTGCAGACAGTTTAGTTGTAACTGTCAAGAAAACTATGACAAAGGCTGCGTTAAATTTTTTTTTTTAATTCTTCCTAATTTTCGGTTCTATAGTTCCCCCTGCAGGATTGTGCACTACCTACCAATAACTGTAAATAAGTGTAATAGCGTGAGATATTTTGATGACTCCAAGCTCATCAGACTTTGGTGTCATAATAATCTCTAGGCTGACAAAGTTTGTACCTATATAATATACTAGCTGCGCCCCGCGGTTTCACCCGCGTAAGTCCCGGACCCGCGGGAATTCCGGGATGAAATGTGTAGGTAAAGTGTAGTTATGTGATAATCCAGGGTGTCAGCTACCTCCATACCAAATTTTATCAAAATTGGTCCAGCCGTTTGATCGTGAACAAGCAGCAAACATACAAACACACTCACAGACTTCGCCTCTATAGTATAATTGTGAAATTGTGAAGTGTGATTTATAAATGTTCTAAAAGTTTGTTTTCCTCTAACACACTGATAGACGGCTTCATTGTCATTTAGTAAATATTCCCGGGTCTGTTAGTAATTCACTATCTAGAGAGGCAGCTGGAAGTTAATTTATTCCTTTGATTAATAGAGCCCCGTCAATCCGCCTACGCCGCGCCGGAGTCCCAACAAATAGCCTGTCGCTGCCACGCATAGCGCAGTTTTCACCAACTTCGAACTGACATGGGTATTTTAGAACGTTGTTATTTATTGGTCTAACCTTTTGGCCAGTTTATGACAAACTATTTTGCTATCTGTGTTAGGTTGTGCTTGAAGGCGTAGTATTTTAACTCTTAGATGTGAAAAGAATGATGCGGGTCGATGTTGAGTTCTACTCCTTCGAATGCGCTCCTCAGGAGAACTTGGTTTAGTTTTCATCATGATGAGAACAATTTAGAAATCAATGAACTACGCAGCGATCTACGTCAAATGCATTCACATTCACAGTCCCACACTAAGTTTGAGGACTTGTATCGTGGGTGCCGGAAACATATACATATCACGCACACAATCACACTTAGAACCAGAGGCACAAATATCGTTTGGGAAGGAAAATATTGCTCCTGCCGAGAATCGAAACAAGGACACACGGCGCAGAGGGCAGTCTCCTGCGCCAACTGGGTCGTTAAAATTGTTAAATTAATAACTTATCATCATATATTTATTATGTAACCAATCACTTTCCAATCTTTTTACTGGGGGGAAAATGTCGCTGTCAAAAAATCAACAAATGCCATCATGCTATTCAAGCTAATAAGTATTTTGCGATCATGCATAAAATCTATCAAAAAATAAGTATCACAAATTCTAAACGTCTTTGATATCTCTGAAGAACCTCATGCTATTCATGCTATTAAGTATTTTGTGATCATGCATAAAATCTACCAAAAAATTAATATCACAAATTCTAAACGTCTTTGATATCACTGAAGAACCTCATGCTATTTATGCTTTTAAGTATTTTGAGATCATGCATAAAATTTACCAAAAAATAAATATCACAAATTCTAAACATCTTTGATATCTCTGAAGAACCTCATAATATGACGTGTTTCATGATATAGCATCGTATAAAAAAAGTTAAGACTAAAGATAAATTATATTATATCCTCCGTAAGGTTATAAAGTTAAAACAGTTCTATTGTGTGCTAAGAATAACAAGGAATGTTATCGGTGACCCTAAACAAAGCTATCTTGTATGATTTAGGTCACTTTTGTCCTGGACTGATAGTCGATTTCCTTGGTTAGATATATCGTGATGCAACTTGACCCATAATGTCAGTTTATCACTCACAGCCTGACTCACTGTCAGTCACTCACTGTAATAGCACGTGCTAGTGTACAGAGATACTGCCAGACACATTATTTTGACATATTATTTTTACCCGACTGCCAAGTAAGGGTTATGTTATTGGCGCGTATCTTGTATGACATGTATATTTATAAAAAAAAAAATTACATCGTATCTTCCATACGGCTGAATAGATTTCTACAGTCAAAAAGTACAACACAAATGAGCTCAAGCTCGAGGAGAGGTCTAGTAGTCAACGAAGACTTCCGCTATGCATCCTGGCTTCATTATCAAATACTTGTCACCAAATGTCACTGTCACTCGACCAAACTAACCTAGTGAGCCAACATTTGTGAAGTTCAAGCTACTCCCTTAAGAGATCCCCTATCCACCATCTGATTCTATTTTCGGTTTAGTTCACTGTTACCAAATTGTAGTATTGTCAAATTAGAATTACATTGAACTGCCCGTTGTTAAGTTAGTTGAGCGTTCGCCTTCTAAGCATGGGGTAGGTAGGGGTATCGAGTTCGATTCCCGGCGGGAACACAAGTTTTCTCCAAGGAAAATTTGTGCTTCTGGTTCTGTGATCGTGAATTGTGAATGTTCCCGGCACCCACGACACAAGTAATCCAATTTAGTGAGGGGCTGTGAGTGCTAAATCGTTTATGTTTATGTTCATACATTTGAATTCCTAGATTTGTTAAGTTAGTTAGAGAGTTACATACAAGTGAAGTAATTAAAAGACGAGAGACGAAGAGAAAGAAGTATAAAATGCGTATTATACAACTTTAGCCAAGTTTTAGTCTAGATCGTGCTACCGTAAAGATGTATATAAGGTAAGGTAAGACAAGGTAGCAAGCCTATCGGTATTCTATCGCTTACATTTTGGAGAGTGTGCTCAGGAATTACATGATATAATTCCTCCATGCCCTTTTTACCATCAAACAACAAGACAAACTGTCAAACGTCATCCATTTATGGTTGACATACCTCCAGTTCGCTCGAAGCGTTTTGCTTCTACGTTCATCATCCGTACAGCGAAGGAGTGGAACTCATTGCCTGCGTCTTTGTTCCCTGAACGGTATAATCTGGGTGTCTTCAAGTCTAGAGTGAATAGGTACCTTCTAGGCAAGCATGTTCCATCTTTGGCCGCATCGTCACTTATATAGTTATTACGATACATTAGTAGATTAACATATCCGAGGTCAACAGCACATTGTCCGGTGATATCTTTACTCTTTAGTAGAGATATGATATCGACATGAATGTCAATTAGGAAATAGGTGATATCTCTACTCTTTGGTAGAGATACCATATCGACATGAATGTCAATTAAGAAATAGAATTCAAGTAGAATAGTTTTTTAAACCTTTCTTAAATTTGACCTATTTAATAGACGAGATATTTATTTTATAAGAAAGAAAGAGAAAGAAAGAATATACATTTATTTGACACAAAAGGAACTTAACAAAAATGTATACCATAATTTTTATGCCAAAAATGTTTAACTCAGCATTATGTCAAGTTAAAAAAACTCGACGCTGTTTTTCAGTTAAACCTTGCGGGGAGTACAGAAGTTTTTAAATAATATAAAAGTTAATAAATCAACATTGAAACGTGAGTGGATACATTTACACAGAGTGAAGGTGATTTATAAGTATATTCAAATTAAATAAATTATTTATATATATATACACTACACATATATACTATATATATATACTACTAAAATTTGTGTAGTATATATATATATATATACTACACAAATAATAATTAAATATAGAACAGGCATACAGAGTATATATACCATGTATTAGTATTTTTTCTATGCCTGATAGGCACGCATTTAGCTGCTATATCACCTGATAGAAAGAAAATAATGCGACCAATAGCATGATTACCGAGACAGGTTTTCTCGGTCGAACTTGAAGACTTACAAATTATACCATTCCGAAAACATAGACGCAGGCAATTAATTCTTCACTACCACGAGTATAATGATTTTAGTTATTTCTTTGCTACATCGTAAAAAGTTCTTCTGCGCTGAGAACTAGTTCTATGAATTATCATATACTAGGCGTGCCCCGCGGCTTCGCTCGCTATTATTAAGTTAAAAAGTAGCCCTTGTGTTAATCCTAGGTATAATCTATGTACATTCCAAATCCGTTCAGCCGTTATAGCGTGAAGAGGGAACAAACATACTTACACACACACTTAAACACAAACTTTCGGATTTTTAATATCATATGGTAGGATATAACTATTTCTATGAACTGAATATCTCTGAAACCCTTGTGAATTTAAAGTGATTACTGAAGCTGTCCAAAGAGTTCTGTCTAATGTCTTATCTATTCGTGTTCTAATTTTGCAATGCGCCCGTAACATTGCCTCTAACAAACATACTTACCATGTTAATGTTGTGTTCTTTATATTTAACTGACTTTGACAATTTATTACATTACCTGCAATAAGGACTCGCGAAGAATACTACGGTTTTTGCCAATAAAGAATTATCTTATATTTATTCTTATTCCTACACACAGGGCAACCTAGTTAGGAGTTAGGGTTTATCCATGTACACAACAAATACCTGATCAGCTTAGTGTATTTATGAACCTCCTGTATAAGCCAAGTTATAATATAAGATGCATAATAGTGTTCCTACTATTACTATAGCTAGTTATAAGTACATGGAGTGTTACAAATTAGTTAAGTTTTTGTCCAAATAAAAAGATATTAAATTTTTCAATGATTTCCATGTCTATGTTTCCTGAACGGTACAATCTGTGAGTCTTCAAGTCTTCAAGTCAATATAATGAATAGGCATCTTCTAGGCAAGCATGCTACATCTTCGGCCGCATCGTCGCTTTCCATAAGGTGAGACAGTGCTTGCCTATCATAAAGAAAAATATATTTAGAGATTTTTTTGGAACTGTAGATCATTTCGAACATTACCTAACCACCTAACTACAACATACAGAAGTACTGTCGTCGAACAAATGCCTTTGCACTTGCAAATGAGGATATTGATGGTATTTTCCGCTGTTTTATCAACGACATTGCTTGTTATGTGCAATTAGCAAGAATTACATGATGTCTTATAGTTATTATGGAAATGTTGCGTGAAGGTTATGCTGATGTTATTGTTGTAAGCTTTGTATGTGAATATTGTCTGTGAAAACTTGAAGACTTTTTTGTAATATAATAAATAATTAATAATTTACTTTAGAGATCTACCATATATTATATTGAATTATCTGCTACGTTGTTCACCGAACGGTATAATCTGGGAGTCTTTAAGTTTTGAGTGAACAGGTATATTCTATGCAAGCATGTCGCATCTTTAGCCGAATCACTTTCCTTCAGGTGAGATAGTGGTCTAATGCATAAAATAAGATCTTTAAATTCCCGTTTTCAAGCAATTATCAAAATATACAGTGTCCTTGCCTATCGAGCATAAATATATATATATATATATTTATTTGTGACAGGCTATTGTTTGACCACTATCTCACCTGATGGTAAGTGACGATGTGATCGAAGCTGGTAAACACACTAGACCTGGAATACGCAGGCTCTCAAGGATAACTGCTGGAACACCGTATTTGGCTTGGCGGCAGACTTTCAACTTGATGGTGGTAAGCTACTTTGGTAGCAAGCCAGGCGAGCAACTCACAAAATATATATACATATTGAAATTAATTCTTATCTACTAAAGTCATTTTGATTTGTCAACTAAGTGTAACCACTTACAAACGAGTGTTCTGCATGCAAATTCTTTCTAAAATCGCTTTTACACTCGAAGCCCTACACTAAGTTTAACGACTTTTTTTTTGTCGTGAAACCGTAAATCCTCACAAACACACACCCTTCCCGCGATTCCCTGTGGGATCACAAGTTTTCTACAGAAGGGAAATTTGTGGTTTTTGGTTCTGGATGTGCTTGTGTGTGATGTGAATGTTTCTTACATCTACGACACACAGTCATAAAACTTGGTGTGGGGTGTGAGTGTGAATGGTAATGTTTAGCGTTTAATTTAACAGTCTGTATAAGTCATACTTACCAGTATTATTCAGTTTACCTTGTACTATTATTAATTCTGTACTTTACACTTAGTGACATTTTCCAATTCAATTTGTTAAAAGTTATCGTCCATATAATAAATTTATAGAGGCCACTGTTACATAAGCCTCAAACAAATATTTTTTATAGTAACTTGATAAATTTTTCAAATTATTTAATTAAAATGTTAAAGGTCAGATTAGAGACGTAGATCAGTCGGCATAATGTAATGTAGCGGTTTCAGGCCATATCTCTGGAAGCTATGATTTGGAAGATCTTTGTGAAACCCTTTTTTTTATAATAAATTCAGGTACTTGCTACAACATAAAAAGAGGGACCAAAAATGCTATAAAAAATTGAATGACGCTAAACAATTCCAATTTCTACGTAGTATATGACTAAACTATAATATCTCCGTCATATTGTTCCTCTAGCTATATAGGTAAAAGCCGTTATAAATAATATAAATAATTTTTAATGGACTATGGTACGATAATTATAATAAATCTTAAGTTTATGACTAGATATTAAGATGTTAAATACTGTTACCAATCGACTGCGCCTGGACTAAAAACAAGCCGGAGAGTTACCTCACCTACATCCGACATAAACTTCACTGATTTTTATTTATGCCGGAGACTTAGTCTTTACTCTATTAATACAGTTTGACAACGTCAGGTCACGCAAGTCCCTGGGCCCTACTTTACGTGTAGCTTCATTCAACCCTACTGGCTACATCCCTTCAACCCTCCCTACATTAAAGCAACAAGCGCCGCAATTGCGGGGAAAAATTTCAACAATTTAAGCAGTTTCAGCGGTCGTACAATTTGAATCTCGTTTCATTACTTTTATTAATAAGCGTGCGATGTTTTACGATACGAATCGAGGTCGTTGACCCGTGATAATTAGTTGTAATTTGTTACGGTTTTCTTTTACTTAGCTTTTTGTTATTGTATTTAGGTTTTCGGTTGGCATTTACGACAGACGCAACGTGGTTAAAGGAATTTAATATATCTCGGGCGCGATAAGGGAGGCTTTTTTACTAATTGGCTAGCATTTGACCGCGATCTTACCTCATGGAAAGGTATCCCAAAAATGTTGTATTATAGGAAAGTGGGTTATTTGTGATAGACTGGCTGCTCTGACACATTTTGTATTACTTTTAATTAGAAAGAAAATGTTTGCGATTCAACAGTGCTTGAATTGTATTGGTGTAGGCCTGCCTCACCTAGCACTTGGTATATGTGCAGATATACCATTACTGCGTAGAAAACGGTATGTTCAATATAAAAACAAAACCACTTTGGCTCTATCTCTCGTAACTCTATAGCAGTATGTAGGGCAGCTACATACGAAATCCTTTATCGGATCTTGATGAAATATCATTAAGACTTAGATACCCATTAAGAATATCTTCACAATTCGATAGCATTTCATATGAGAGCTCAAAACGGAAGAATGAATGTCACTTGTCATCAACAGCTACAAGAGTTTGACTTCGAAACTGAGCATCGCAGTGGAAGATCTAACTGAAAAGCGGAGAGCTATAAAGAATACTTTGTCCTGAACACTGCAAACATTGCATTCGGCAAGAAGTAAAGGAAGCTGTACCCATCCGAATGCTGAGAACGGACCTAAGCAACCAATTTGAACCAATGGAGAGAAGTACTGAAGCATGCGCTAAAGCCTTTCTCTTGAATCAAGTCCGGTGTACCTACATAAACCCTGATAGAGCGATGTTGCTGCAATGAGCACGACAGCAAAGAGATTACTTAGTGATGATCGGTATTTTGACGCCGCATACTCATCTAGAGAATTATTTTCATTTCTAGAACTTCTTTCTAGATCTTTCGATGGGCTAAATAATATGTTGATACACTGCGAAATTACTAAAATATATACTTTCAATCGGAGACCGAACAAATCCAGCTCGTTTTTATTCCCCAAATTAAATGAGACCAACCGTAATGGGTTCCCGGAGGGATGGTGACGTCACATTACGGCCGACGCTGAGTGGTTGACAGCAGGGTGGCTCGGTGAATAAATTAGGTTTTAGCTACTTTCAGGGAATATGGTCATTGGTCATGGCAGTGGGTTGTAAGTGCTTGTTGATTGCTGGATTCCTCTTTATTTCATAAAATAATTAAAGGTGGCTTTTAATAATAATTAATTAAATTTGAATTAGTTGTTCGCTATTTTTAAATGGCTTAGACAATACACAAAAGACTATCAATTATTTTTTTACGTATTTTATTGTTAATCCTTAAAAAACATATGGCATTGTCTACTGTATTTATTGATAGAGTGTGAAGGTACTTATTTATTCTTCAAAGGGAGAGTGGGTAGAGTTCAAAGACAGTGTAAAAGTGGTACGAAATCTTGTTCATCTCGCTGTCTGTTTACCCCTTTACTGAAATACAGTCGATAGTTTGTAGGAAAATCAGTTGCCAAGCATGAAACGATACTCCGGGCAGTTATCGTTGAAAGTTCCAACTCTCAACGATAACTGCCCGGAACATATTTTTATCTTCTATCTTTTTGACTTCACACGTTACATTCAGGCCTATCCTGTTACCCTTGACCTTCACTGACCAACAGGTGATAATAGATTGCCAAATGTTGGCACAGCCCGTGCTTGACCATCATGATAATTTATTGGATTTTCAACTGTGTCACCGTAGTGCGGAGGAAATGTTAACGCTTTGGTACTGGATGTTTGTGATAATTCGTGAAGCCACCGCGTCGTTAAGCCCTGACACCAGGCCATACGACTGCCAGTTATTACAATTCAAATTAAAAAAAAAAATGCTTTCATACACACAGCCCCACTCTAAGTTCGATGACTTGTGTCGAGGTTGACGGTAAAATTCACATCACGCACAATCACGACCAAAACCAGAAACACACATTTTCCTCAAGGAGATAACTCGCTTTTCCGCCGGGAATCAAACCCGATACTGCTTAAAAGGCGAACGCCCATCTTACTAAGCTTACGGGCAATATATTGATACTCGTAGTTCTCATCGTAATTTATCTCGGCTGGTTCCAAATTGCCACTTAAACAGAAGTGCGGATCATTGACCATCGGCGTATCGATTCAGAGCGTAATGTGTAATGGCCGGCAAATGCTACGCGAAATGGCAGGTTACGCGATATGCTATTTCGTAATTAACTAATTTCGTACTCACTTCGGCATACTCACAGAATTAAAGATCTCGTTTTCTTTATAATATCGGATATTATCACTTCGAAGTGCCTTACTTTCGGAATTTCGTAATATATAATTTAAACGCAAGCAAAGCTTAAATAATTAAACGCAAAGTTTTAAAAAACCAACTTCACCGCTTTGTTTTCGGAACCTTGATCAGATTAAAGTCAAGATAAAAGTCTTTGCTAATAGAACTTTGTGTGGGGCTGTGAGTATGAATGCGTTTAATTGTTTTTGTTTGGTTACAATACGCTCATGACCACTATATCCCGTATATTTGTTTATAATGAGGAAGTTCATTTTATTCCATGACCCATTGTGATTTTTAGTGCATTGACCTTGGAGTGTGTAAAAGACCCAGTATTTACATCTTCATCCTATGAATATACCACTCTAGAAAAAAAATGTTTCATATAAAATTAGCTTTTCGCTCGTAAATGCCGTCTGAAGAAGATGGCACATAAATTATCACCGTCCTAATTTCACTAAGTAGGTGAACATATTTATATAGTCACAGAAACTGTTATAGTGTTTATCATTTTATGTTTTATTTTGCTAATTAATAATGACTAATGTGTCAACTTTGTAGTGATAGTTCGAATTAGGTCTTCACGACATAGGCTTGCCTAGTGTGAAGACCACAGTTTTAAAAGTGCATATTATGAAACTTTCAGCCCAAGACACCAAAATAACAAAAAACCTTAGCTTATATTCTGTATCATAGATTTATATATTAAATGACTGTAATACTTGGAGTGTTTTTCAGCTGTAAATAAAGTTATTTTCATTTTCATTTTCATCATACTCTAAAACCCGGTTTCAGCCAATACAAAACTACGAAAATCTTTATCAATTGTTGATTATTTTATATTAGACCAACTAGACCATCTGCTCGCTCAATATAAGTAAATTACTTAGCACCGTCTATTGGAGTAATAATTGATCATTACAATTTAATTTTTACTTATTTGTAAGTGCAACAGGGATATTGCCAGACATCCATACCCCATTGTTCTCGAAAAAATAACTTTCACATGTTAGTTTTCTGACATCCACAACAATTTGAATTAAAAATATTACTGGTTTATCGATTTCATTTCCTCCGAAGGCGATCGAAGGCCACCGTTCCGCATTCGTACCCAGAATGAATCTAAATTTAAATTTTTAAATCTTGATTCGTATCTGTGCGAATTCGGGATTGTTTGATGAATATTCCATTGTATTGATAATTTGATATTGGATTGGACTTCCGTATTAAATATTTGGCTTTTAAATTTGTTCGTTTGTACGCAGAATGAATATCGAGTGCGGATGATTAAGCATTACTTTGTGTGTAACACTTCTACATCTGTATTCGCAAATTTATTACTAGCAGTTTCCCGCGGCTTCTAGCCTTCATCGTGGCCATGGCGTATAAGCCATGTCCATTTAGCATATCTATTCGCCGTTTTATTCAATTTTTAACAACAAATTACCGATTTTCATTTCCGTATCGTGTGCCGTGTGACTGCTTCTAGTAAAATTGTATGATTTTAGGACTTTAGGTGAAGGACCCGTACGTTTTGATTTATTTGCGACAAATTGGCTATATTTTTAAATAATTGACTTAAACGCTTAATTTTATTACAGCTACAAAGGACAACTCACTTTAATATTTGATACTGGCCGAGCCCCGTGGCTTTGCCCGCGTTAATTAAGTAAATTAGTTAGCTATTTCTAATTTATTGTAATTACTTATTAATAAAATCCTTTTATTTTACTACTCAGATACAATTTACATCACTTTAATTGCAACACTTTACTTTCCTTATGAATTTTCATTCCACCTTATTACAACAATGGCAAAAAAAAAAATGTAATATCAACTATTCAAATACCAATTTTCATCATATAAGTTTAAAAACAAAGAACTTTCATAGTAACGTTCTCGCCCCATTTTAACCCTCCCCTTTTAGGGGTAGAATTTCCACTAATCCTTTCTTAATAAACCTTTACGTACTAAGACAAAATGTAACTTCAAAATTTCAAGCCTCTACAAGCAGCGGTTTAGGCTGTGTGTTGTCTTTAAGTCAGTCAGTCAGTGAATCGGTATGTCAGGACAAAGATTCTTATAGTATTAGATTAATTAATAATTTCAACTTTAAACATTCAAATCGTTTACTCACATGGGCCCCAGAGAGGCACTCATGAAAGTTAATGACTCTTCTGCCAGATTCGCAAAATTACAGCCATCTCGAGAAGAACCTGGCAAGAAATTCGGCGACGCATTTTTTCAACACTTAAATGACTAATACAGGAATTGTATTTACGTAGGTATATATATCTATTTTATGTAGTCGCCAGAAAGCGCTTGTGCAGTTTCCCTCCACGCGTACCTCCAAAAAGAAGTCTTGACAGACAGACAGACAGACGGATAACAAATTCAAAGCGTTTATATCAGAAAGTCATCCATATTATGGTTAATTTTAAACATTACAAATAAAATTATATAACATACTGATAAAGACAAAATTAAATAACCATATCAAAATAAATACACAATAAAAAATAAGTATTAATTACTTAAACTATCAATAATAATTGTTAATTACGTTAAAAATAAAGAACTGGTCCTAATCCTGAAATCCTATAGACGTACATATATTATATTCCTTTTGAGATACAGAACCCTAAGAACAGAGTTATCATTGCTTCTACTGAGTCTTCCCGCAAACCAAAGATGCATAGAAAAACATTTTCAAATAGGTAATACCTTTGTTTGTTCACCTCACATTACCTGTAGATGTATGATGTGTATGACACTATGTTAGTACACAATGGAGATCGTTTTCCAATACAATGCCCTTCAAGCACGGTGACAGGTGTCGCGTCTCACTGCGGAACTTGTATCACTGTGGTGTCTATTGGTCGTGTGTTCATTGTTGTGACTCGGAGCCGTGACGTCATTGCGATTCAGACGCGGTGTTGTGTTTGTGAATGGTGCGCGGTGAGATGCTGCCGGAATAGCTCTATAGAATTAAAATGTATGATATGCTTTGGCTACACGATTCTAATGCCTATTTGTTGTTAAGGGACCATTTTGGGCTTCGCTTCATTCGAGTACGTTTGTTATCACAAGCGATTATAGAGCATATGTTGCGTTAGGTCGCGCGTGCCATACTTAGATTTTTATGGATTTTCTAGAAATTCTCGAAAAGTATATGCTATAATTGAAACTTAAGCAATGCTTTCAAAACCGACTTATTTTGGTTTTGGCTTGATCGATTTTGATAAAATTCCACCTCTGAAGTATAATATACCAAACAAAAAAAAAACCAAAATCGGTACATAATTGGTGGAGTTATAGCGTAACATATATACAAGAAAAAAAAAGTCGAATTGAGAACCTCCTTTTTTGAAGTCGTTTGAAAATTTTGGCTAAGATATAAAGGATGTATGTGTATGTTTTGAGTATTTCTTGTTATTATTTGTTTTTTACGGTTTAAAGGCTGAAACCAGTTCAACGAAATAAATCAAATAGACGCAAAAAGGCATGATATTTGATGAAATATATATCAATTGAACTGTTCGTTATCTTAGTTGGGTGCGTGTTCGCCTTCTAAGCAGGGGTGTCGGGTTCGATTCCCGACGGGAACAAAAGTTCTCTCCCGAAGGAAGTTGTGTTACTAGTTGTGATTGCATGTGTGATGTTAATGTTTCTGGCTCCCACGACACAAGTCGTCGAACTAAGTGTGAGGCTGTGAGTGTGAAAGCGTTTATGTTTAAAGCGTCTTTTTCAGGCCTATCTTTCTCCTATTCTATCTTATGTGGGGTTCACATAGATTCTGGTTCCCTATAGGTTGAAATCACGCGGAAACAGTTGAATGGCAATATTTTCCTTTCATTTATTCTTGGAATACAATTTTATGCGCAAACATTATGTACGACCCTTGGGTCGGAGACGAAGCTTAGATACCGAAAACATCGTCGTTTTGTTCTAGGCGACTTCTAGACGGCCACTTTACGTAATAGGGTTTATATGATCTATAAGTTAAATTAGGAGTTTCGTAATGACTTTGTTTTGGACGAGATAAATAATTGTAACACTGAGTTAAGAAATGAGAAATTGTTGAATGTTTTTTTTATAATTAAACGCAAGCAAAGCTAAAAAAAAACCGACTTCATCGCTTTATCTTCGGAATTTTGATGTACTAAACACGCATTATTGACGATATCTCAAGGACTACTCATCAGATCTTGATCAAATTTAAATGGGACCAATTGGAAAATATCTCTTTCAAACTAAAAACAAAAATTTGAAATCGAAAACACATAAAAAAAATACAGTCGACTTTAGTACCTACCTCCTCCTTTTTTGTGAAGTCGGTAGAAAATAGTTATTGATTTATTTAAAGTGATTTTGCAAGTCATTGCATTGCAATTGCTCTTCTCGAGATAGTAATATTTTTTTTACAATTAGAGTAATTTACGTTCATGAGCCACTTTGGGGCCCATGTGAATAAACATTTTTAATTTGGATTACACAGTTATATTAACACAACACAGGAATTTAAAGTAAAATGTAATCGCGACCGTGTTTCTGGTTCTGTGGTTGTGTGTGTGATGTCAAAGTTTCTGGCACACAACGCCAAAAGTCATCGAACTTAGCGTGGGGCTGTAAGTGTGAAATCGTTAATAATATGTTACTACTTATGATAGATTGTGTACCAATGTACAGTGCTTGACATATATTATACATAGATAGACTGTCACGAATCGATGTGTTTAGTATTATTATATTATAAGTTACGCAAATACTGTCAGTCACGAAAATATACTCTACCGACTCTATATTACGTCTAGCACAGGGGTAAATTATTGTGCTTATTCATGTTTACACTCTTAACAATACATAAATTGAATAATTAATTACTTTGAGCAGTAAAGCGTGAACTCACCTAAGCACCACAGAAATTTAAAGGCTTTATAATGTAATATAGCATTATCCAAATGCCGAGAGTGTAAGAGTATGCGCATACCTGTATTTTCCAGCTAATAAAACACCTCACAGTGTAGAACATACATTCCGTATTATTGTCTGAACCATAAAAGCGGTTGGTGGAGCGTACAATGGATCGTAAAATCGAAAGTTATGGGCAGAACATTGGGCTAATACTAAAGAGCTCTAATCGCTAAACCTTGAAGTGACTGAACAAAGATATGAAATGGTAGGACGAGAAGGATATTTTCTAATCGTCTAGCTTGGGTTATCATCGGTTTAAACGAATTTCAAACCGACTAAGTTTCTATGTACATAAACATATATATATATATAGGGTTGTATGTATGTCTGTTTGATTACCAGCTGGAGTGGTTGTCAGGGCTATTTTAGTGCGTCTGTCAGTGAGTCACAGTCTGCTCTCCTTCACCTTGGTGTGTTATTTTGACAGTTCGCACTTAGAACGATTTCGAATGTGTAAGGTTTCAGTCATGGCCAGCGTAATACTAAATTAGGTAAAAGTATCTATTACATACAAACGAGCTGATTGTTTAAGCTAGACGGGCTGGTATGCCTGTTTTATTTATTTGGCTTGGAGTTTTCATCACAAACTAATTACAAAAGCATAGGGAATTATGAAGAGCTAATAATATTCCACATTTGACCTTTGACCACTATCTCATCTTTAGAGATGGAATCTTTACTGCATCCTTGCCTCCAAAATTACTTTTCAGTCTCTTAAAGATTCTTGTATATTAATGATCACACGTACGTAAGCGTTTTGCTTCTACATTTGTCATCCGTACTGCAAAGGAGTGGAATTCATTGCCCGCGTCTTTGTTCCCTGAACGGTATAATCTGGGAGTCTTCAAGTCAAGAGTGAATAGGTATCTTCTAGGCAAGCGTGCTACATCTTCGGCCGCATCATCACTTTCCATCAGGTGAGATAGTGGTCAAACGCTTGCCAATCGTGAATAAAAAAAAAAAAAAACGTACTCGTACCACTCTGAGAACAAAAACGCAAGCAATCTGTTTTTCGTCTTTCGAATGATAATATAAAAGAAATGCTTCGATCGACGACGTTTGACTAAGAGTGGACATACACTCTTTTTCTTGACTATGACTACTTTTATGAAATAATACACTTGTAATATTGTATTGTACTTAATGTACAATGTTTGTGCAACCAAAATAAATATATTTTTCACCGGTATCTAGCCTAGTTTTCGTTGTTATAATTAGAACTAAACAAAAAAGGTTGATGCAATTTGGAAACGGTTGCATCTAAAATAAACGCGCATTTATAAAAATTGCCCTCGTCTTTGTTCCCCGAACGGTATAATCTGGCAAACTTCGATTCAAGAGTGAAAAGGTATCTTCTAAGCAAGCATGTTACATCTTCGGCTGCATCACCACGTTTCATCAAATCCTATTGACCATAAAAAAGAACAAACCTGGCACATTTTTAAGAACACAAAAAACTAAAAATGCAAATCAATTAAAAACCAATCGCGTTATCATAATGCTATTTGCTATAACAGGTAAGCTGGTAATCTCCAGATCCAACGCAGCAGTCTATAAAGTATCTGATAAATAATATAAACATCATAGACAATCACTACTACACGTGTTTCGGCTGCACGAGGCGGAACACTGATTCAGAGAACGTAGATTCAGAGTAATGACTAAGGCGCTCATGACTGTGGATATCTAATAGATGTTTTCGTTCGAAAGATATCCTATCGACATAGTTTATATTCAGCTGTCATATTTTGCTTTTTTACCGACTTCCCAAAAAAGGAGGTAAGGAGGTACTCAAGTCGAGTGTTTTTATTTTTAATGTGTGTTACGTCATAACTTCGTTCCACGTGAACCAATTTTGAAATTTTTTTGTTTGATAGATGTCGCTCCCCAATTGGTTCCATTTAAATTTGATCAAGATCCGACTAGAAGTTTTTGAGTTATTCTCAATAATGCGTATTCTGTAGACTACATTGACGATGTTCTCGTTTTTGACCGACTTCAAAAGTTACCTCATAACTTCTTTCGTTGTGAACCAATTGTGAACCGATTTTGATGATTATTTTTTATTTGAAAGAGGTGCTTTCCGTGTGGTCCCAATTAAATTTGGTCAAGATCTGATCACTAGTTTTTGAGTTATTGTCAATAATGCGTATTTAATAGATTAAATCTGGGTCGTTAAACACGATATTTATATAAATAAACATAAAGAAAATATATTGTGGTGCCCACATGAAGCGAGATAAGGACAGGAATTTGTTTTTTTTTTATTCTCACTGGGCAAACATTTCACTACCATCTCATCTGATGGTAAGTCATATCATCGAAGTACTTTTTATGGTTACATATTATATATATTTATATATTAGTATTTGTATAAGTTTATTGTTACATAGTATTTAATAATATATTTATAAATATATTTTATCATTATGTATATTATTTACATGTATTCCTATATTTATACATTTATTATCCTTTTATTTTTCAAACATATTTACTGCACCGCCACCCTTTTCTCTGCACCTCCAGGATGACTGGCAGAATGGAACAATGCTATTCTAGCATTAAGTCCTCCTTGTACTGTTGTTTTGTGCAAAAGTATTAAATAAATAAATAAATAAGTCGTTACTTCGACGATCAGCAATGGAGCATGTTTGCCTAGAAGATAGATACCTCGTAACTTACCGAAGTTCATTCGTGAGTTAAAGACTCTCGGATCTCAGATTATACTTATAGGGAAACAGACTCCGATGATGATGATGATGTTGATGATGACGACGATATCATCAATTTTTTTTTTTATTCAAGATAATTCAGGATTGACAAACATTTGACCACCATCTCACCTGATGGTAAGCAACGATGTGGTCGACGATAGAGCAAGCTTGATAAAATAGATACAATACCGAAACTTTTAGAAAGCAAAGAAACAGAATATCCGATGGCGTCAATGAAAGTTATTGCCACCATCTTATCTTACGATATAAGTTATTAAGCCTTGTTATTTTTCTCCACAATGTTTTTGGACCGATCTAAGACATTCTAGCAATCGTAAAAATTACCTTATCGATCCTGAAATGTCCTTGTGAAGATCAGCCAGCATCAATTTAATAAAAACATCACAAAGTCAAATCCATTTACCCAAACTAATAAACGTTAGAAGTAAACGACAGAAAAGAATCAAGGTATCCAAAGCTAATCGAATTAAAACGATGTCAAAGGTAGAATTAATTAATGAATGTTCAATTAACGAGGTACGATTTGCCTTCGCCGTCCTCACGATCGATATAACACTGAAGGTACATTTTCTTTAACAGTGAAAATGTTTACAGGGATGCCTGTCTGAACTTAGAAGCAATATCACTAAAATAATCTTATTAAAAATCGCTCTCATACCATTTTGTTGAAATTTTGCATGAGTATAAGTACACCGATGATGAATAAATGGAGTTTTAAATTGTTTCTTTTTATCGATTTATTTTCAGTCATTGACCGAACGACCGCGAAGCGTTTCCGTTTCAGCTTGGGTAAAATTGTTTTCGTATGTACGAATTTTTATTTGTTCCTGGTAAACCCGCTAGGCCTAGAATATTCCTAATTAATATAGAACTTTAGGGACTTAAGAGTCAGGAGTAATAATTATAGTAGGTATGTTCGCCCTCTGCGCCGTGGGTCCTGGGTTCGATTCCCGGCAGGAGCACGAATTCCTTCCCAAGGGATATTTGTGCTTCTGGTTCTGGGTGTAATGTGTGTGTGTGATGTGAATGTTTCCGGCACCCACGATACAAGTCTTTAAACTTAGTGTGGGGCTGTGAGTGTGAATGCGTTTGTTTTGTTGTTGTTATTTGATATTAATAGTTTAGAATAACCAAAAAAACATGCCTATGTCAATAAAGAGCTAAAAATTACAATCCAAATGAGCACAAACACGAGGGGTTTGTTAGTAGAGGTCCGCTCCTCACATCCTGGCTCCATAATCTGACAGTTGTCACCAAGTGTCACTGTCACTTAGATAGTCCAATATCTTGGACTTGGTCAAACATACAAATGCACAGGAGCAGGGAGATATGTGCGAAACGAAGTCGTCGCTAGAGACCTCAAAATCCAGAGTGTCGAGCAGTTCGTGGAAAGGTTAGCGCGAAGGATGTATGACCGTGCTGACAACGGCAGACACGTGCACCTCGTGAACATCGCTCCGCTTCATAACCCCCCCCGGAAGTACGAACTAAGAAAGCCCTACCCCGTGATATATTCTACCAACCACATCAAAGCTAGTGCCACGACCAAACACTACCAACCCTACTTAGGTAGCAAGACCCATCCAACCATCCCAGTGGTTTCAACCCCACAAAATAGTCCACAGCAGTGTCACTGCAGCTAAAAAGTGTCCCACCAACGCCAGGGACAAAGCGCGAGACCTGCTCCAAGTTACCCGGGGGCAGTAGCCCTTGAGAGTTCAAGCCAGGGTAAAGAGCCTTGCTCGAATCCCTCCCTGCCGCTCCCCCCTATAAAGGAATGGCGGAATAATCCAACAACAACAACAACATACAAATGAGCCAAAACTAGCGAAGTTTACTAGTAGCCCTTTTATGAGTTCCACTATCCACCTTCTTACACTACTTGATCATATAGGCTCGATAAGTACCAAATAATTGTATTTTATCCGAAGGTAAAAATCGATACAGCAATTAAAAGTACTTTAAATATTTAGATTAATTGACTTGTTAACATACTTAGTTACATTCAACTGAAGCTAGGTAATACTATCAAATATCGATGAATCAAATTCTAAAGTGAAAAAAACTTTTATGCGGGATAAATAAGCTATAAGAAAATTTGAAAAAAGGGAGAATGAATGGACCCAAAATGACACACTAGAAACTGATCATTGAAGATTTAAGGATCAAAAATCTTTATACTAAAGCTGTTGAGAAAATAAAGTCTGAAACCTTATAAAATTCCACCGCGAATAATTTATGCGTGAACTTCTCGAGCGCTTTGTCCTTGCTTGCTCAAGAAGTACAAGAACGCTTGAGAAATGTGGGCAAAGCAATCACGAGTACTATCAAAGGATCGTTGAAACTCGAGTATTCTGTAAGATTATTGAAAAGCCACTTGAAAGGTTATCTTTATTATTCGCTTATAAGTCTTAAATATATCGAGAACAATGATATTGAAGAATTTATAGAGATACCTACTCTGTTAAAATTATTAACGCCTGCACGATAGCATCTAAAGTTATCTTACGACTAACAACCGGGACCTCTTAGCGTGCTTTCACGGAAACGTCATCCTCCAAGCACTGGCTTTACAGATCATTGCTTAACCTTATCAATACGGATACGTCCGATCATTTCATCTTTTATCGCTACGGATTTTCAAGCGCTGAAACATTTCAAAATCAAGTTTGGAGTAACGAAAATGTTTATTTACGTTACGCCTTCCGTCCTTAATTCCTCCGTCGTTATTTCGTTAGAATTTAAAGGAGATGTCTTCAATTGAACAAAAATCGTATTTGCTGCAATTCTGACAGAAACTCGATTAGATACCTAATGTTTAGTAACAAGGTCTGATTTCATCAGCAAGGATGTGGGAAGGTGCTTGGAATTCATTTATCCTTTGCTCGGAGTAATGCTGCTTCGAAAGTCGATTTAATACTGCTTTATCGAATTCTTTGGTGGATCAGGCGTTGCTCTGTCAGTAAAATGGGTCGCGTCTCGTATAACGTAATATGTGCTTTTGCAAAGTACGACTGATTTTAGGAGAGTTGCTATGTAAATTTCTGCATTTTCCTTAAATTTTAACTAAACGAAATGTGTAGCCTATCTCCCTGTTAAACTTAGTAAAAACATGTGATTTCTTTGCGTGATTAGGCAAAATACTATCATGTAACAAACAAACACATTCATACTCACAGCCCACAAGTTCAAACTTAATCATAAGAGCCGGAAATATATAGAACACACACACAAACAAAACCAAGATCAGAATAAATGAATGAAAATTGATAATTTTAAAGGATTGATATTTAGCAAAATACAAAACACTTTATTGCACCAAATGAAATAACATAAAAAACAATCATATTATTTATATCTCAGTACAATGGGCGGATTAATCGCTAAAAGCGATCTCTTCCAATCAACCTTAGGATGGAAAAAGAGAAAAAAAAACTTGAGAGGTGCCAAGGGACACCCGGATGGAACGAAGTTCAATTTCCTCCTAGCCCCCTTTCGCAACGCGCGATAAGGAACTTTCGTTCCAAAATTAAAAGAATCATGCAAAAACCAACATCACGCGATGTTCCCAGGCGGTCACCCATCCAAGTACTGACCGCGCCCGACGTTGCTTAACTTCGGTGATCGGACGAGAACGTGGTATGGCTTACAACTATAGCAAAAAGTGTCGTTACATCTTTTGGTCTTAATTTTTTCCGTCTAGCCCCCTTTCGCAACGCGCGATAAGAAACTTTCGTTCCAATATACAAGAACGTAGGTTGGTGTTGTAACTAACTATTTACATGCATAAATTATATGTATTTAGCACAATGTTCCTTGGGAAGGAAAATTGTCTAATTGCTGGGAATCGAACACATCGAACCCACGGCGCAGAGGGCAGAGACTTGCCTACTGCGCCAACTGGATCGTCAAAAGAATGGTGATGAAAGATGAACACTATGAATATCGACAGATATCAGAACAGCGCAGTTGACTGCGACATTATAAGCATTAGATACTCCACATCGAAGCCCTATATAGTCAGTTCCTGCTGCTCGCTATTTCGCTAATTCCTAAACAAGCAATTAGTAAATTAATTAAAGCATCACATGACTCCGCTTGATAAGACTGGTTGTGAGTACTCCTTTCAATTAATCAATGCGGGGGACTTTTCGGGAACAACAAACAAACTGTTTTATTAAGCTTGGAATTTCATTTAAATAGATTAGCATCGCAATTGGCGTGGGATCTCCAAGTTTACTAGATGGAAATACTACGACTTTTTAATGTCTTTTTTTTCGTTGAGTACTATTATAGCCTACATAGGAAACAATTTATTTTATCCACATATATTACATTAAAATAAACTTGGCCGTTTGGACATAATTAGGTTGCAAACATTTTAATTTCTGCATTGGTTATATTTGAAGGATCATTAATGAAATTCAATTAAATGACACCTCCTACGATTGCTATAGTCTTGCATAATCAGCTCAACTATGGTTATAATCATACACTAGATTTACTAATACATTTTACTAGGCATAGATAGGTTTTGTATTATCAAAAACTCTTCTCTTTAGACCTCTTTCTGATTTGTTTTCCATTAGGTAATCTGAAACAAAAACTTTTCCTTCCGAGGCCATAACAACCTTTCGGCGATTCTTGATTCACTTAACGGTCCAACGCCCAAATCACTGTGATTTGTTATTTTTTCGCCGCTTTCTTCCATTTCTTGTTTAACACAGTTACCCTCTCTAGGTCTCTCAAGGAATATCTGGTAAGATAGTATCTACTGACCTAAATTCATGCTATGTTTTTATGGTAATGGTTCGCTCGAAAGGATACTTTGCGGTATAATATTTTATCACGATCTTAGAACACAGCCTTAAGGATTTATATAAGCTGTGAGAAACGGGTTATTTGCTCCGATTTGTGCTTTAATTTTGCTAATATTTGTGTGCCAAATAAGGAATACTGTTCTAATTTGCTCAATTTTGGATCTAGGCCAGACTTAATTCTGGTAATTCTACCTCATATTATGATAACACTGAAATTTGTACTTATGAGAGACTATATTCGAGCCTAAACGGTTATCATACCGTTTAAGCTCGAATATCCATTTCTGAATATTACATTTCTGAATTCCAACAGTCCTCATGATAATTATATGACGGTACCACCGCGTTGTTCAAATAGCACTTGAACGTTCTATTACTCCTATAAACTACGCACATTAACTCGGCTGAATATTAGCCCATTTTAAATAGGTACATAGCCACTTGAAATACCTATTTTGACTGAATATTGTACCCTTCAGTAGGCGGTGCGGGGTTTTTGAACAATAACATTATCTAAATCTTGAAATCATTGAGCGAAGAGCCAAGAGACTTATTAACAGCGACCAGTTGACTGATGCAAAATTTCAGAGCTTAGGGCATCGTCGCATGGTGGCGAGTCTCTCGGTATTTTATCGGATACATTTCGGAGAGTGTGATTCCGTTGTATATATATATATATATATGTATATTGTCGCTTAAGAGTTTGCCTCGATGTCCGATAATAGAATGGGGATGGGGGAATTAGATTGTTCTATTTTCCCAATCCCCATTCTATTATCGGACATCGAGGCAGACTCTTAAGCGACACCGCTATATGGTAGATATTCCACAAATGCGAACGAAGCGTTTTGCCTCCACATTCATTATGCGAACTGCAAAAGAATGGAATTCCTTACCCTAGTCTGTGTTCCCTGATAAATACAATATGGAGTCTTTAAGTCGCGAGTGAATAGGCATCTTTTGGGCAAACGTGCTCGTCGTCGATCGCATCGTCACTTACCATCAGATGAGCTAGCGGTCAAATGTTTGCCTATCTTAAATTTTAAAGTAAAATCCATAACAAAAAAAAAAAGCAATTCGAGAAATTAAAAGACGATTAAAACAATATTCCAACTTCACAACTTATCTATAATCCCATAAGGAATCGATTGTATAAGCTGCAGTATGAATGAAATCATCAATCATGAAGGTGTACAAAATTGTGTGCTGCTGTGCGTGAATCGTATAACTGCGACACCTAAAGGCTTATTTATGCCATATGCTAATAGAGTACATTTCTTAGATTCCCGTCTTTGTTTCAGGCGTACGAAAGGCGGTTTCCCAACTGTCCGCAAATTCCTGTCGTGATAGATTGCACCGTCACCGAGGATAGCTGGTCTCCCGACGACTCCCACCGACGCACCAACAGGCGCTGTCAGCTCAACGTCGACGCGCCGTACCTGTTGAAGAAGGTAACTAAACGATGGAACACCTGATCTCGTGTACCTATCATATCTTGCCGGGTTTCTATTCGAGTTGGTGATCGCTGGAGAACGGGGACAAAGATAAAATACGAGGTATTTCACGGCAAGTGTTTTTATTATAATAATTTTAACGGGAACTGAACTGCCTGTTGGTTTAGTTGCGCGATCGTCTAATAAGCAGGGGTCTACTACATTCTCTTACCATCAGGTGATAGTAGTCAAATGCTATTATATCTCTGATATGATAGCATTTGACTACTATCACCTCAGATGCTATCATATCAGAGATATAATAAAAAAAACTAGTTGTATTTTGATTATCATCATTATTAATGAAGTACTGGACTAGTGAACTTTATGAAAATATACTGTTTTAGCGAATTTCTATAAATATACGCTTTCAAACTCACAGCCTCACACTAAGTTCGATAACTTATGTCGTGGGTGCTTAAAAACACTCACATCACACACACAATCACAACAAGAACCAGAAACATAATTCGTGTTCCTGCCGGGTATTGAACACCTGCTTAGAAGTCGAACGTGCACACAACTTAACTAACAGGCAGTTCATAATTGGATCAACAACTCTAATACTAACAAGTAAAAACTACGTACTCCTTCGTAAGTTTATATAACTTCTTACGCACATTAGTTTAGAAGTTATAGTTATGGAGGATCGGGCGTTTTCCCCTCGATTTATCCCTACACAAAAACACGAGCAGACTGAAAATAGAAAGATGAGTGTTATATATACGATTGAATTAGTTTTATAGATAATTTTATTGTATAACAATATAAATAGACTTTAACACGTGGTCTTAAATATTTTGTTAGCCTGGCATGTTTAACATTTTAACACCGGGCTGGAGATTCTGAAAACTAATGAGGTAACTAAACAAACGGGTACATTAACACCTCGGACGTTTATATACAATGTCGGATACAAAACTGATGAAGCACCATAGGTCCTACAAATATCGCTTGTCATAACACAATCTGCGACAGTACACCTAGTAACCAATAGTTGTCTGTGACCAGAACTATTTTGCAGCGCGAAGCACGCACACACGAAAATTTGCATGCTTTAGTTATGATTGGATGAGGTTACGTTCGTATTTTTTTCTAGTTATGGATTATTAACGGTTAATACATAGTGAACGTGCATGAGTGTAGGCAAACCATACAAAGTTAAACAACGTGATTTTCTCTTTCGCTCCAAAACTACAATAGAAGTTCTAGTAAAGTTTCTACATGACTTAACTATGACTGGACCTTGACTCTTTTACTTGACTTTTATTGTGACTTCATTTGTGAAATATGTAAAACTTGAAATATTTTATTACTTGACTGGCTTAATGCACAAGATTGCCGAGTCAAACACATTCACACTCACAGCCCCACACTAAGTTCAAAGACTTGTATCGTGGGTGCCGGAAAAATTCACATCACATACACATTACACCCAGAACCAGAAGCACAAACATCCCTTGGAATTTGTGCACCTGCCGGGAATCGAACCCAGAACCCACGGCGCAGAGGGCGGTAACGTGTCCATTGCGCCAACTGGGTCGTCAAAATAAAAATTGTTCTATCTTTGCACTCGTATATGTTTGCTTATTATTTTATTTGCAAAACTCTAAATCTATTATAAATATTCTAAGGTTAAATCAGTCACGCCTCAACCCGGTTTGTTTATCTGACGCCTTAATACCTCTGTTGCGAACGGTACCAATTCTAAATTGACAATACTCCTAAGAAATAAGGTTCATTTTTGCTTCATTCAAATAGAAACAGCTCGCAACAAAGATACGTAGTAAGCATTCTGATGCAAGTACCTGTTTCTAAACTAGATTTAAATATAAAGTCGGTAATGGAATTAATTAATTGTTGGTCTTGACTTTGAGCGTCGTAAATGTCGATTGGCTGTTATAAAACGTGGTAATGAATCTACTATTTTATAGCAACAAATGTAATTATAGCCGCCTCTACAAAGTAGAAGTACGTCGAACAATGTAGAGCTAGTGGCGCTATTGAGCTACCTAGCGAAATAGCTAGAGTTAAGCTTTTTTTTACTGTGTAAGTAAGGCGTAGGCAAGCATTTGACCACTATCTCACGTGATGGAATGTGATGATCATCCTCAGCCTATGGAAGTCCACTGCTGGACATAGGCCTTTGCAATTACACGCCACTGAGCACGATCCTCGGATTCTCTTATCTATCGCAAGATATTATAATTGCCACAGTGTATTTTTTTTTAATCTTGGTAGGTAACACAGATAATATAACCAATATTGGTATGCAAGCATTAGACCACTATCTCACCTGATGGAAAGCGATAATGCGGTCGAAGATGTAGCATGCTGCCTAGAAAAAACCTATTCGCTCTTGACTTGAAGACTCCCAGATTATACCGTTCGGGGAACAAAGACGCGGGCAATGAGTTCCACTCCTTTGCAGTACGGATAACAAACGTAGATGCGAAACCCTTCGAGCGAACTGGAGGTATGTCAACCATAAATGGATGACGTTTGCCAGTTTCTTTTGTTGTTAGATGGTAAAACGGGCATGGGGGAATTAATTCGTGTAATTCCTGCGCACATTCACCAAAATGTAAAAGATATTTCGGTAGCAGTAAACAACGTTAACAGGTTGAGACATAACATTCCGCACCGTGAAGGCCAGCTCGTGGTTCTAACACCACATCTACTTTACCGCCTACCTGTAGGTTTGTAGGTAGATGTAATTTTAGTCTATCTTATAACTCAGCTTTCGAACAAACTGTATCATATTTCCTGTATCGCAATAATTGGGTTATTAATTTAAGAGTTTGTGCGTCTGTATGTAATCTTGAAACGAGATGTCTTGATGTAACAGATATGGTTGATTTATTTGGATGACGTTTTGTATATGCGTAGAACCCGTAATAGAACACTATACTACCAAGCTATTTTATCCTGATTTAGAAGGCGAAACCGCGGGATAAATCTAGTATTTAGACTAGTATTTTATAAAATATCGTCCATGTTTTTCTCCTAAGTCTATTTTGAACATGATGGTTCTCGATTCGGTTGTACTTTTGTTACCGACTTCCCAAAAAGGAGGATGTCGACTGTTTTTTTTTTTTTTTTATAGTGTGTTACCTCGTAACTTCTCTACACGTGAGCCGATTTAAAATTTTTTTTTTAGTTTCTTTTGAAAGATGTTGCTTTCTAATTGGTCTCATTTAAATTTGATCAAGATCTGATCAGTAGTTCTTGAAATATCGTCAATAATGCCTATTTTGTGAGCAATATTGAGTACTTTGACGATGTTCTCGTTTACCCGACTTCAAAAGTTACCCCATAACTTCTTTCGTTGTGCACCGATTTTGATGATTCTTTTTTTATTTGAAAGCTGGTGCTTTTCATGTAGTCCATTGAAATTTGATCAAGATCGGAGGAGAAGTTATAGTCAATAATGAGTATTTAATACATTAAATCTGATCAAGGTTCTGATGATAAAGCGGTGAAGTCGGTTTTTTAAGCTTTGCTTGCGTTTAATTATTTGTTACCTAGATGTTAGGATGTTACCTAGAACTCAGTTATTTAGAAACTGATTTGAAACATTCATCAAAATCGGTCCAGTAGTTTGGTTTAAATCAAAATTACCGGAAATATTGTATTCGGAAATTCCGTAAACCAAAGGAGTGGAACTCATTGCCTACGTCTTTGTACCCCAAATAATGTGGGTGTCATCAAGTGTAGAGTAAATAGATATCTTCTAGGCAAGCATGCTTTGGCCGCTTCTTCACTTTCCACCAGGTGACGTACGTTGGAGATATGTGGTACACACGAAATAGAAAAAAATCGCAGAAAAACAAGTTTTTAATGCTAAATATTATTAAGATATGTGGAACACACGTTATCTCACAAGATGGATTTGTTGTTTGAAAGAGTTTCTCATTGCTCCATGAAAAGCTAATCGTAATAAGTTAGTTGGTTTTGGAAATATTGTCGATGAAGCCGATTGATGGTTTATATATTAAAACATAATATCCAGATGACCGAAGACCGGTAGAATGTGTTTGAATTTTTAGCCTCAGAAAGCTCCATCTAGTGTCGAGTAGAAACAGTATTTTACATCGGTCATGGCGTAATAGATGGCGCTGATAGTTTCTTAAACCCGGTTTTTCAAATGCAGTTTGGGAAACGTGCATTTCTCGGACCTGGAACGTTGATAAATCGATTCCTTGGGCCGAAAAACCCCTAATCTGTAACTTTCATGATTACACATATATATATATATATATATATATACAAGAATTGCTCGTTTAAAGATATTAGATATTATAAAAAGGTTATGATATTCTATGTGCACGTCTGTTTTTTAATTCTTTCATAATTGAGTTATACACAACTCTTTTATGAAAGCCAGTGTTTAATATCACGCTGAATATTTATCCCGAAATATTTTCACATACGATACTCTCGATTCGATGAAATATTTTACCTGTACAAAGATGAAAAATATAAATAATACTTATCGTTAAACACCGAAGGAAAACACAAAAGCATCTGGAAATGTTGTTAGATGTAAACAACGTGATCATATAATAGAATTACCTATTTCAAAAGCTACCAGAAGCTGCCCCGGGGGAATAAGATAGTCCAGATAAATCAAACAAATAACCTGGAGCTGTGCGTGGGTGGCTCATCGCCAAGGATAAATAAATGTTTGTTATTTCTGCAAATGTTTCTATCCAATTATATAAGGCTTTGATCTTACTTTCTAGAATTCTTGATTAGATAGACATAACATTTTTTCTTAGAAAGCTCTCCGCGACTATGTCTATTCTATTTAAGTTAGCTCTGGGAGTCTGGGTTCCAGGCATAATTAAATTACACAAGGTTTCGTTAATATATATTTTTTTTTATGTGGAGTAGGCAAGCAGTTGACCACTATCTCACCAGATGGAAAGTGATGATGCGGCCGAAGATGTGACATGCTTGCCTAGAAGATACCTGTTCACTCGAGACTTGAAGACATACATTATATATATATATAAAATTACTCACCGCAGACCTAGTGGCCGTGTACTTGTTTAACTGTAAAAAATTTTCGACGATACATTAAATAAGGAAGAAGAATTAATCAAACACTACATGATAAACTCAATAAGATATACTAAGCTGTTTTTTTATTTAAGTTAGGAAAACTTTTGACCAGCATCTCACCAGATGGTACTACGGTGTGGTCGACGATGGAGCAAGCTTGCCTAGAAGATACTTATTCACTCGCGATTTGAAGGCTATCATATTGTCAGGAAACACCGACTCAGAGTTCCGTTCCTTTGCGATTCACACAATTAATGTAGAAGCAAAACGCTTCGTATGCATTTGTGGAATGTTTACTATACAGGATGGTTTATTAAGAGGGGCGGTGATGACCAAGTCCGAAACCACGACAGTCGCATCAAGGGCATAACTTCTTTCACGATTTTTCTCTAACTCACGTGGTTTCTGAATTGGCCATCACCGCCCGGGCTTTCTCAAAAAACCACGCTGTATAGCGGTGCTTGTCCGATGATAGAACGGGAATGGGGAAACTAGATCGTGTATTTCCTTGGCACAATTTCCGAAATGTTTCCGACAACACTCACACCGACACACTTCCCGAAATGTTTCTTTCTAATGTTTGAAATGATCTAACGGGGTAAAACTTTATCTTGAAACATCTGCAGCCCTACGGTTTAAAATGCTCCACATGAGGAACATTATGGTATGTAGTAGATACCTTATTTTCTATTTACTGTAAGATAATTGCTATAAACATTCAGATTGTCTACTGTATTTATAAGTTATATGTAGTGTTTGGTAACGAGCATTTGTTGATTGGACTGGCGTACTGATATTGACATTTCAAGGCGGTTGACACTGACAGATGCTCGTCACCGACAGACATCATTTTTCGATTGTCAGTGGTATTAGGTTCGGTCTTTGGCATTCTATAACTACCGGCAGAACGAAAAGGACACAATTCTGTAAAACGAATAAAATCGAACTGATCGGAATCCTGGTTTTAATATTGAAATTGAAGGCTAATCCTTTTATTACCAAGATTCATTATAATTTGTTAAGTGCTTTAGACTTTAAATTTAAACAAACAGACAGAAAGACGTTACTTAAGGATCTAGAACTAACCGATGTTATCAAATTTAAAAAGCAAACCATTCGTTGCCTCTTATGTCAACGTTTTATCGACATTATTTTCTTAAATTTTCTCTGACATCGATACATCATAATTCCCCGTTTTCCGACAATTTAGGGCGATGTTAGTGACACCCTTCTTATTCATGTTCCGACGAACTTTCCTATTTCTTTAGTTGTCTAACATTTTCCTTAAGATAGTTTTCTTTAGATATATGTAAAGTGTTAGATGTCGTTAATCGCACAGATGTATAAAGAACTTTTGCTTGTTTTTTGTCTCATCTTCGACCACATAGTCTCTTTCCATAAAGTGTGATAGTGGTCTAATGCTTGCCTTTAGAGAATAAAATCAAAGAAGATAGGGTTACTACTAGTTTTGATACTTAGAAAACTTCTTTTTTTTTATTGTTGATAAGCAAGCATTTAGCTTTCGTCCTGTTCCTTCTGCAAATGTGTTATTTATGTACTGAGGTTGATAAGTTGCTTTATCTATGCCTATCAGCTTTTTAGGGACATATTTCAAAATATTGGATCTTTGAATATCATGTAATGTGCGACGCAAGAAACTTTTGGCTCCAAAATTTCACTGCTATAAAATGTAATTCTTTTCCTGCAGATGGTTAATGTGGACTACATCTACTTCATCCAGAAGAATTTCCTCGACCTCAAGAACCGTTTCTTGAACATCGAAGCCACCAACGAAACCTTCTCTGCCAGGGTCACTGTCGTCGAGAAATGCAGATATTTTGTAAGTGAATTGAAAATCTATGAATAAGTAATAGGAGACATTCATTTAGACGTAGTTATTACTATGTAGGGGAGAGCGGGGCTGGTGCTAACAAATTTTGTAATATGGTTTATATTTTCAATGATAATGAACTTTTTTGTTATATTTTTTATTCATAGCATGATTTGGTTATTCAGCTTTGATATTAGTAACAAAAAAATTCAGTTAGGTAAGTGCTTTCAGAATAGGAGTCATCAAAACCAATAAAATCATTTGTTAATACATACCCCGTATCTGGGGTAAATATTAACGGAGCTGGGGTAAGTATTAACTTAAGGGGCAATTATTAACAGAGGCTAAAATTCTATCAAATAATTAAATAAAAGTCAGTAATATTAAAGATTTTTAAATGAAATGAACAAATCAGTACTTTTTATGATAGGAACTGAAAGAATTAGTATGTAGATTATTTTAAAGCTACACTAACTAACATTAATTGAATAATAAAGTTTTTTAGTCTACAAACATTAGTACAAATACTTTTAACTTAAAATTTAAATGTTACATAAACTTTTTAGTGTTAACAGTCATCAAGAATCTCAATGAGGTACAATAAAATTGTATTATTATCTTTTTAACCTACTTATTTATCACTCACAGTTTTAAAATGTAAGCCTACAAATGATCATACACAGCCTATTGTTTTTTTTAGTCTCAGACAGTCCTTGGGTATCTTAATAATGTGATCAAAGTCTAGTTTAATTAATGGTAATCCAATTTGTATTTAAAGCTTAGAAAAATAGGAGTGGTCAATTCGGTGTTTTTAGGCGGAAATACTCCATATTAGACTATAATTATTTAAAACAGCCTTTAACCTTATGTCTACACGCATAATTTTTTTTAGTCTCAGAGAGTCTTTGGGTTAAATAATTTGCCATCATGGCTTCTTGGTTTGAATTCAACTCTAAACTGTTTTTTTTATAACCCACTTTAATAGAAGTCCCCTCCCTTGTTTTTACTTATTTAAACATGTCACATGACAAATATCGTATTCAGTAGCAACATCTCTATATTTTTTGTTTTTTCCAGAACTTCCTTAGCTGCTAGGTCAAATACTTCTTGAGACGTGGACCCCCTTGTAGTCTTCCTTTTGAAGTTCCTTATTCTGTAAAAAAACATACCTATTGTAAAAAACACTCGGCTAATACCAAATTCGTACGGGGTAGGTATTAACATGTTAATACTTACCCCACTCAATTTGTTAATTTTAGCCCCAAGGTCACTTTTTTTACTTCATCGTTTACAGAAAATAAACTAATTAAAATAATTATAAACAAATAATATAGTGTTACTGTCAATAAAATAGAGCTCGATTCAGGATAAACTAAAATTTGATTCAACGAATAAATAAATCTTAAATCAATTTATTGTAAAGCACAAAAAGTTCGCTTACCTGTCAATCTGAGGTCGTTGCGCAGAACTATCACAAGCGACGGCCAGTTGGTAACTAACAAGTCAGGACACGTTCGGCTGTGTATTTAGTGTTTCTAAACCGAGTATCACATTTTTAACTCTTTACGTTTGGCGGGAATCAGCTTGTTAATTCTTACCTCCGTTAAAACCAGCCCCGCTCTCCCCTACACGTATATAAAGTATACATTGTGTACCAAACTTGTTGATAAGATCTATGAATCCTTGTTGGTTAATTTTACTGCGATTTTGTTCTGCTGTGATTTGATAAGCATAATTGGACCGCAATCCCCCTTGACATGAATATACCTAAGTAATTCTGACCGCATTAGTCTATTAGCAGCAGGAAAAAAAGCAAGATATGTAATTAATAGGTTACGAAAAACGCATGATCTGTAAAAGAATTGTGCTACATAAGCAGTGCTCGTCAAAACATTCGTATTTATGTTATCCACTGGGATTTATTTGACAGGGATTTATTCGACGTACTATGTCTTACGTGTGTTTGACCAGTTCCAACTGGAATCTAGTTCTGTTGCACACAATATATCCAACGTCGCGCGACGTCTTATATCTAGAATCGGTTGGAATATTTGGTTAGCGCGGACCGGCGTGTATAGACACTGCTGTTTTGGAGGCGACCGCGTCTCCGCACGTAATCGGCTTGGACTAAAACGTGTAGTGTGTAGCGTCTATAATAGCTAGAACATGCTGCTTCTGATTCCAAAGAATATAACTCTTGCTTATTGGGGCCGCATCTTAAGAGTTTAGGTCGAATATTAATCGTGCTTGTATACTGTTCAATGTCTCTGGAAAATATTAAGGATGGTTTTCTCATAGTTATCTGCATTTTTTTTTACCTTATCTCACTTTCATCGAAACGTTGCAGCGATCTGAATGAAGTCTGAATTACAATCTCCACTTATCACAGTGACGTCAGTAGCCAGGTGTTAATTTTCACCCATTATTTAGTAAGCACCAGAGCACCGGCTGCCAGTTCTCATGCTTATTTTTTTGTGATTCACGGTATAAATTACTATTTAATATTAGATTACGTTGTTGTTCTGTATATTTAAGTGTCTGTTTGTCATACTTTAATTTCTCTGAATTGTTGTGGTAGGACTATTTTGCAGAGTACCATGCCATTGCCAGACATTTAACCGCTAGCAGTAGTGTACAAACTTTATTGTAATCAAAAATCAAAATCGTTTGTTCACATGGGCCCCAAATAGGCACTCATGAAAGTTAATGATTCTATTACCAGATTCGCAAAGTTACAGCCATCTCGAGAAGAACCTGGCAAGAAACTTGGCGGCGCATTTTTTCATTGTATTTTTTTTTAAACATTCTTAATCTAATATCTTTAAACGAGCAATTCTTGTATTTATTATATATATATATATACATATATATATATATATATATATATACATAGTAGAAGATTGGCAATAGAAATAAACACCGTCCGCATCAGTTTATTATAAACAACAACAGTATAGGCCATAACGGGTATATTATTTCGATGGTTTTAATTGATAATGCAATCAAATCAAATCAAAATCGTTTATTCACATGGGCCCAAAGAGGCACTCATGAAAGTTAATGAATCTATTGCCAGATTCGCAAAGTTACAGCCATCTCGAGAAGAACCTGGCAAGAAACTTGGCGGCGCATTTTTTCATTGTATTTTTTTTAAACATTCTTAATCTAATATCTTTAAACGAGCAATTCTTGTATTTATTATATATATATGTGTAATCAGGATCTCGGAAACGGCTCCAACGATTTTCATGAAAGTTACAGATTAGGGGATTTTCGGCCCAAGGAATCGATTTATCAACGTTCCAGGTCCGAGAAATGCTCGGTTCCCAAACTGAATTTGAAAAACAGGGTTTAAGAAACTATCAGTGCCAGCTATTACGCCATGACCGATGTAAAAAACTGTTTCTACTCGACACTAGATGGAGCTTTCTGATCCAAACACATTCTACCAAAAACAAAAACCGAGCAAAGCTCGGTCATCCGGATATAAACAATAATATGAGAACAATCGAATATCTCAGGGTGGCGACCGCAGTGCATTTCCGCGCATGATTTGAACGATTTCAGTTCAAAACTCTAGGTGACACTAAACTGTAGTGAGCATGTATGACGCTTAACATCAGGCGATCGGCACAATAGTCTCTTCTCCCAATTACATAAAAAAAATGTCTGAAATCGGTATTCGATTCTAAACTTTGAAAGGACATAAACTATAGCAACTAACAAATGATAATTTTTAAATAAGCTTTAAAGAGACCAAATTGCGTATAGTCTGTAGTAGATATGCGGAGAATCTGGGTCTTTTCCCTACCCTTCAAACGAAATATTTAAAAAATGACGTGAAACAACAACAAAGGGTTGTTGTTTCACCTTGTAATAAAGTGTTTTAGGACTAATTACCAAAATAAGCATAATGCTCTCAAAGTTTTTAATGAAAATGAAAACATGAACCCGTTCCGGGTCTTCAAATGTTTGTTTTAATTAACATTCGCTTATGATCTCATTGTTATGTGAAAAAAGAAGTTTATTTGACCCGTCAGGAATTAATTATCCTCGTATAGAGAACATTCTGGACATTCCAGGTGTGTATAATTAATCAAAAGCTTGTTCATATCTCTTAATATTGGATACGGTATCTGACTAGACGAAATCAAACGTTAGTTTCCGATACAGTTCTTTCTTTATTATAATATTTAATTTTAGTATTTCTATTATGAATGTTTATTTTATAATGTCTTTGGTTAGATTTAATTTAGTTGTTAGTTTAATTTAGTCTTGTCGTACAAATAAAGCTGTTTTAAGCCTTTAAAAATCTAAAAACGGATTAAATATACTACTACTAGTACCCTGGCCAGGTTACGTGATTATCAATTCGTACAAATATAATGAGCAACATCTGAAATTATGATTGTCGCTTGTAATCAAATAATTTCTCAACCTACAATAATCAAATTTATCTATCTATAAAAAAAAACAGATAAAGATAAAACATAAACGCTTTTACACTCACACCCCACACTTAGTTCGATGACTTGTGTCGTGCCGAAAACATTCACATCACACACGCAATCACAACCAGAACTAGAATCACAAATTTTCCTTGGAGAGAAAACATGTGTTCCCGCCGGTAATTGAACCCGTTACCCCTGCTTAGAAGGCGAACGCGCAGCATACTAAGCTAACGGGCAGTTTTAACTATAATATACATTATCGAACGTTTAACTTATTTTGTATAAGGGGTATATACTTGTATATAAATCGTAGGTGCTTTGTAGTTTTAGTGACACACACAATGTCATTAGGTCACCATGTGACGAACTCTTACTAGTTAAGCTGATGCTACCTTGGATCACTTACTTCTGACATATTTTGATGTCAAATGTAAGTCATTGTGTATTAGAAATTAAGAATGTTTTATAAAAAAATTAATGAAAAAAAAAATGCGCCGCCGAGTTTCTTGCCAGGTTCTTCTCGAGATGGCTGTAATTTTGCGAATCTGGCAATAGATTCATTAACTTTCATGAGTGCCTCTTTGGGGCCCATGTGAATAAACGATTTTGATTTGATTTGATTGCATTATCAATTAAAACCATCGAAATAATATCCCCGTTATGGCCTATACTGTTGTTGTTTATAATAAACTGATGCGGACGGTGTTTATTTCTATTGCCAATCTTCTACTATGGTATCAGATAGCCTGTTTTTTACCGATTTTTTTTTTAGTTTGAACGATGTTGCATTCCAATTGGTCCCATTTAAATTTGATCAAGATATGATCAGTAGTTCTTGAAATATCGTCAATAATGCGTGTTTAATTCATTAAATCTAAACAAGGTCCCGAAGATAAAGCGGTGAAGTCGGTTTTTTTAAGCTTTGCTTGCATTTAATTATTCACTGTAGCAATGCCGCTCGATCTAAAGTTTACAATCATAATTCAAAACCTATTTCGGCATTTATTAGCATAATATGGCATTTTCACAAAGTGAAACAGTTAATGGATTCCATGCTAATTTCGCCCATTACCGTCGACCTTCATTATGCAGGCGAGTTATTCTGTACTTTCTTGATATAATGGTTAATGCACCATTAACTTAAGTGGTAGGCAGTATTCCCGCCTGAGACCTTGGAGCCTTGCAGGTTCACTCATCGGTGTGTGGTTCACTTTAGGTAGTTTTATAATATCAACTGTATTAGATAGAGTGAAAGTATATTATTCCGTATTGTCACCGTTCCGTTATGAGCCTATAATTCTTTTTTCACTCACAGCCCTCACCCTAAGTTCGTAACTTGTGTCGTGGGTGCTGGAAACATTCACATCACACACACACAATCACAACCTGAACCAGAAATACAAATTATAGTGAAGTGAAATTTGAATATAGGTAGTTCCCAGATAGGTTGGACGACATTTTAGAATTTTAGCTTATAATAGATCAAACGAATCGGTCTGTATTCATACCATAGATAAAATACGTGTTATTCCGTAACATCATCATAGGCCTGTATCGACCCACTGCATAGTATAAGCCTACTTTCCCTTGTGCCACTCATATCTGTTTTTATTAGATCGCATCCATGTCTATCCTGCGAACACCACTATATCGTTGACCCATCGAGCAGCTGGTTTGCCATTGGCTCGCTTGCCTTCTCTCGGTAGCCACTCAGTCAGGGCTCTACTCCACCTACCATCACCTCGCTATGTGTCCTGCCTATTTGAGTCTTGCAAGTCGTTGTCCCACATCACTGACTTTGACACTGAACTTTTTTTTTATATACTTACTTAAATTAAAACCTATTGTTGCAAGTATGACGGACCGATTTGGGTGTATCTTTTATTGTATTCATAATTGCCACGACAAGGTTTGTATGAAAGACATTTTTGATACCGTACCAAGCCGGGACTAGTCGCTAGTTAATAATAGCCTACGTTTTATACGTGACTACGCCTAAGTTAGTGTCACACATTCTCGGGGCTTGGGAGGGATCGCAGGATGCAATTGGGGTATTTTGTGACCTCTCCAAAGCGTTCGACTGCGTGGACCATAAAACGCTTATTAGCAAATTAAACCATTACGGTATACGTGGGACTGCTCTTGATTTGTTAGATTCATATTTATCGGGTAGGCAACAAAAAGTAGGCGTTAATGGTGTGACATCTGACGGGTCTACAGTTAAAATTGGCGTGCCTCAAGGTTCAATATTGGGACCCTTCCTATTTTTAGTGTATATTAATGATTTACCTTATATGACAACTTCGCTAGCATTAGATATTGTCTTGTTTGCTGATGACACGTCACTTATTTTTAAAACAAATAGGAAAGACGTAGAATTAAATGAAGTAAATTATGAATTAGATCTAGTATCGAAATGGTTTGCTGCTAATAACTTATTGTTAAATGCTAGCAAAACCAAATGTATCAAGTTTTCCCTTCCTAATGTTCCTTTGGTAGATGCAAATGTTACACTTGAAAACAAAAAATTAGATCTTGTAAAGAAAACTGTTTTCTTAGGTCTGACTATGGACTCAAAACTGCAGTGGGTACCTCATATTGATGTGCTTGCAGGTCGCTTGAGTTCCGCTGCTTTTGCGGTCCGTAAAATTAGACAGCTGACTGATGTAGCGACGGCAAGGCTGGTTTACTTTGCATATTTTCATAGTTTGATGAGTTACGGAATCTTGCTATGGGGATCTGCTGCCGATGTTGAAACTATTTTTATTCTCCAAAAGAGAGCAGTTCGTGCAATATATGATATGGGTCCACGCGAATCGCTCAGGGAATTCTTTAAAGAAACAGGCATACTTACCATGCCTTCGCTTTACATCTTTGAAAATATAATGCATGTTCGCAAAAATATTAGTAAATATAAATTAAGAAGCGACGCACATAATCTTAATACTAGATATAAGCATAAAATTACAGTGCGCGCATTTAGATTAAGCAAAACGAATAAATCTTTTATGGCAAATGGTGTTAGATTTTACAATAGAATTCCTAAAATCGTAACTGAATTACCACTGGGAAAGTTCAAATCTGTAATAAAACGGGCATTAATTAAGAAAGCCTACTATAAAACCACAGACTATATTAATGACAAGGATGCATGGAGGCAAACTGCACAGGCTCTTTCTAGCGACTACCATAATAACACCTAGGTTAAGAAACTTATGTATTAGAGATTAAGAATGTTTAAAAAAAAAAAATGATTGAAAAAAATATGCGCCGCCGAGTTTCTTGCCAGGTTCTTCTCGAGATGGCTGTAATTTTGCGAATCTGGCAATAGATTCATTAACTTTCATGAGTGCCTCTTTGGGGCCCATGTGAATAAACGATTTTGATTTTGATTTTGATTTTGATATATTATTAATATTAGTTATTTATATATTCTTTATATTAATTTAAATTTGTAATTTTGCATGAACTTGCACAGACACAGGATTTAGATTATTCTTAGTGTGGCATCCTGGTCTCCCCAAAAAGAACATTTCGTTATTGTATGAATTAGATATACATTTCACGAATTAAAATCTATTATATATACCTATCAATTATAAACCTTTGTAGTAGTATAGTTATTCCAGCTGTGTGAAAAAAAATTAGTTTATTCATGATAATCGATAACATTAGAACGGTAAGTTTAACCTAACCTTGTGAGAGTCGATAACTGTGTCAGACATGAGTGCGATGCAACTCAGTCGATTATTTATTAAAAGGAAACCATTAAATTAATTACTAACATTATATACCAACACAAACAGTGCGGCATAAGTGATACCAAACCTTGTAGTAATAAAGTTAGAGTACATAATGCAATAGAAATGTATGTGAACGTAAGTGTATAGCAGCACGTGTTACTAAACGTGATGCATTTGTAAACTATGGAGGAATGCAATTAATATGAATGAAAACAACTGAAATACTTTAAGAGTATGAATTGTCTCAATTAATATACTGATTTTATGATAATGTTTTTTTTGCTCTTAAATCGGTCACACAAATCAGAGTTATATTCGACTTGTCACCCGCGACATTGCGACACTATAATTTGTCTCTATACAAATATAAATGCTCGGTTTGTTCCATATTAAACCGAACTTTGAAAACTAATTTTTGCTAACAATAGTAATAATATATAAAAAGCCCAATGTCAATACAATAGAACACATTGCATTTATCAAAAAACTTAAAATAAAGAGATTTGGCACGATGATAATAAAAACAAAACGTGAGACTGAATTACAAATCATCGTACATGTTAATCTCTGTTAAAAATATTTTGTTTTAGATGTACTAAATCACCTATTCAGTCCTATTCCAAAACTGAAAGATTATTATTATTGCTAAAAATATATTACTGTGACAGGATTTTCGAGAAACTTATTGTATGCGATTGAGTGACTAGACTAGAAGTCGCTCGCCTGATCGCATTACGCTTTCCTTTTCCTTTTTCCAATATTCTTTTACCTCACCAGTTCATAATAGCAGTAATAATCCTTCGCGGCAATGCACTGCGCTCAGACTAAGATATCAGATGTTAAATCTATTTGTGTCCTGTAATTTCAGTGTCATCGACCTTCAATCTAAAATACAGAAATGTTTTACTTCCCCAGGCAAACTGTAAAACAGTCGTACCACTAACTTTCAATATGAATTGAAGTATTGTCGTCTATGTCTATCCTAAAGACTTTCTGATCGGATAAGTATACAGTACCACACCATTGCCTAACATTCAACCGCCAAACAGTAGTGTGCAAACATTACTGTATTTCGAATTGAAGGGCAATGTTGCCAGAGAAATTACAGAGCCTAGAGAAATTTAGCATCCAATACTCAGAGTGACGAGCACAGTGCTTTGCACCGCTGGAGATCAACTGTATAAGTTCAAAACTCTGGGTGGGACTGAACTGTAATGGGCGTGACGCTTACTATCAGGCGACTTGCTCGTCTTTGACTCTCAATGACATTAAAAAAAAAACATTACACTAAGTTCGACGACTTGAGTCTTGGGTGCCGGAAACATTCACATAACACACAGAATAACAACCAGAACCAGAAACACATTGTTTCCTTTTAACTTGTGTTCCCGCCGGGAATCGAACCCACCCCCCTGCTTTAAAGGCGAATGCTCATCTAACTGAGCCAACGGGCAGAAAGAAAAGGATTCGCAGTTTCAAAAAATCTAAAACTGTATTTTATATTGGATTGGTTTCAGTTCATCAGTGTCAAAAAATCTAAGACTGTATTTTATATTGGATTGGTTTCAGTTCATCAGTTTCAAAAAATCTAAGACTGTATTTTATACTGGATTGGTTTCAGTTTCTCAGTTTCAAAAAATCTAAGACTGTATTTTATATTGGATTGGTTTCAGTTCATCAGTTTCAAAAAATCTAAAACTGTATTTTATATTGGATTGGTTTCAGTTCATCAGTGTCAAAAAATCTAAGACTGTATTTTATATTGGATTGGTTTCAGTTCATCAGTTTCAAAAAATCTAAGACTGTATTTTATACTGGATTGGTTTCAGTTTCTCAGTTTCAAAAAATCTAAGACTGTATTTTATATTGGACTATACATTTGGAGACAATAAAACTCAATAGCCGTAAAATGTCTACTAGATTCGGGCGTTATTTATTTTGTTACAATAGCTATTTCTCCTATAAAAGATGACAAATTCCACGGAAACATAACAAAAGTGAATTTACCGAAAGAAAACTTTCATCAAAAAGATTTATAGTAATCCAAATTTAAATTGATTTCCCGCTGAATGGCCGCAATCTTACGGAAACTCGATTGTTATTTGTGCTCTATTAGGTGAACAATAAGTGTCAACGAACTTACTTATTTGTCCAATAATACAAAATTACTGTCAAATTTAAATAAATAAGTAGTTTGTAGTTTTACTTTGAACTGCGCGTTGTCTTGGTTGGGTGAGCGTTCGCTTTCTGAACAGGGGTATCCGGTTCGATGCCCGGCTCGGCGGGAACACATGTTTTTACTAGAATGAAGTGAGTGTGAAATCATTTATATTATGTGAAAACTAAGGAATAACAGTTAAGCATTACATCATCCGTTAATACTTCACCTGGTGCAGTGACGGCCTAGATACTCGGCAGATACCTATCCACTGCAGACTAGATTTCAGATTTTTCGTTTTTTGCCCGATAAGCAAGCATTTGACCCCAATCTTACCTGATGGAAAGTGATGATGCGGCTGAAGATGAAGCATGCTATATAGGTACTATTTGAGTATTAAAGATACTGGCAGTGCTTGCATTTTTTTAAATTAAGAGACAAACGCATTCACACTCACAGCCCCACACTGAGTTCAAAGACTTGTATCGTGGGTGCCGGAAACATTCACATCACACACACATTACACCCAGAACCAGAAGCACATATATCCCTTGGGAAGGAATTTGTGCTCCTGCCAGGAATCGAACCCAGGACCCACGGTGCATAGGGCGGGCACCTGTCCACTCCGCCAACTGGTCCGTCAATGGAATTACTTAATGCATTTGTCACATTGTTTATCGGCCTGTAGATACAGTGGCTATTAAAAAAAGGATTTGTTTTTAGCAAATGTTGTAAAATGCAATATTTGCATATAAATATAATAATACAGATTTATGTTATCGTTCAGACGCCGGATGTGAAGATAACCATAATGAAGGTTATAAACTCACTAAGTCCGTATGTTAAATATAAATAAACAACAGCTGTTTTATAAACTACTAGCCGTACCCCGCGGCGTCACCCGCTATTATCAGGTTAAAAAGTAGCCTATGTGTTAATCCTAGGTATAATCTATGTACATTCCAAATTTTATCTAAATCCGTTCAGCCGTTAAAGCGTGAAGAGGGAACAAACATACTTACACACAAACTTTCGGATTTATAATATTAGTAGGATATTCGTATTGGACTGTTTTTATACAAATTGTTATCGAGTTGTCATTTGAAAATGTACCATCTATATACAAGATTTAATTTTGTATATAGATGGTACAGACTAATAAATATAGTATGTAGTAGGATTTGAACTCGCGGTCAAAGGATAAATGCCTACCGCTCTAACCGCTGAGCTATCTATCCCTACACACGATAGAAGTAAAACTTTTGTATTACGTATTTTTTTTATTCAAAATAGTCGATTATTCGCGTAAGCGGTTACATAAATTCTTTCTAAGCTGCGGGTGCTGGGTTTGATTCCCGGTGGGAATACAAAAATAATTGCAATGTATCTAGTTGTGATTGTAATTATGTGTAATGTAATTGTTTCCGGCATTCGCGATACAAGTCTACGAACTTAATACGGGACTGTAAGTGGGAGAGCGTATATCTGTTTTACTTTCTTGAATGATTATATCCCAATAACACAATTGAAAAAATCGAATCAATCACCGACTAATTTACCATATTCGATATTTCGTGCTCGCAAAAAAGAAATCTTTAGTCATGTCTTTCTGTCGGCGAATTTAATATTCATGAATAACGAGTTATACAGATATCTGAATATAACAGAAAATAAAATCTCTATCTACGATGTCTAATAACTTTCCAATTGCATAACCCGTAGACAATACCTCGTCTCTCAGTAACTTGAAAAAAAAAAAGCAATATCCGCAGATATATCGATAGATACAGGCATACATCCGCAACGTTGTGCAGTTTCCTTTGAATATTTAATGTCGGATGTTTTGCTTCAATATTCATATATTCTCAGTTTATATCTATTGAAGGCATTAACAAACGAGGCTCCTGTAACGTAAAACAAGCATTTTTAAAAAGAGTTTTTTTATGTCTGATACGCACGTATTTAGTCCCGATGTCGCCTGATGGAAAGCGATGACGATAGGCAGGCGGCTGGTCATTAAAACCCATTAATTAAATGATCATATTGATGTAACAGCTAATCCGTTTTTTTTTTGTTTATGGTATATAAACAAAAAAAAATCGGCTTTTGACATACTATAAACAAACAAACAAACAAACAAACGCATTCACACTCACAGCCCCACACTAAGTTCAAAGACTTGTATCGTGGGTGCCGGAAACATTCACATCACACACACATTACACACAGACCCAGAAGCACAAATATCCCTTGGGAAGGAATTTGTGCTCCTGCCAGGAATCGAACCCAGGACCACGGCGCAGAGGGCGGACACCTGTCCACTGCGCCAACTGGATTGTCTATGAAAATATCACTAAATAACAAGAGACCAATTTTACTAAACTGCCCATAAGCGTAGTTTGTTGTGATTATGATGTTTAATAGCGGGTATCGGGTTGGATTCCCGGTGGAAGTCTGGGGCTTTGAGTTTATGTAATGTTATATATTAACGGCTCTTTATGTTAATTAAACAAAAATATATGCATGTACTGAATAGTTTAAACAACAAAAAATACTTACTACAGACAGACTCAGTGCCCTTTTTTACCGACTTCACAAAAAAGGAGGAGGTATTAAATTCTACTGTATTTAATTTTACTGTATTTTCCTCATAACTTATTTCCACGTGAACCGATTTCGATGTTTTTTGTTTTAAAGCTAGTGCTTTCCCATTGGTCCCATTTAAATTTGATCAAGATCTGATCAGTCGTTTTTGAGTTATCGTCATTAATGCGTGTTTAATACATTTAATCTGATCAAGATTCCAAAATTAAAGCGGTGAAGTCGGTTTTTTTATGCTTTGCTTGCGTTTAATTACTAACTAACTAATGAGACATACATTAAATAGTCAAGAACGAATTAGTCTAAGCGAATTCGAGTCTAATTCCACCATCTCCCCGTTCTATCATCGATCATCCAGACTATTCCAGACGAACTGCATTGCGACATCGTTATGTAGTTAATATTCCACACATACACACGAAGCGATTTACTTATACTTCTAACAGAATCAAAATCAAAATAATTTATTCACATGGGCCCCAAAGAGGCACTCGTGAAAGTTAATGATTCTATTGACAGATTCGCAAAATTACAGCCATCTCGAGAAGAACCTGGCAAGCAACTCGGCGGGCCTTTTTTTTTCATTCATTTTTTTTTCAAAAACATTCTTAATCTCTTATACATAATTTTATTAACCTAGGTGTTATTATGGTAGTCGCTAGAAAGCGCTTGTGCAGTTTGCCTCCATGCATCCTTGTCATTAATGTAGTTGATCCTTTATAGAAAGCTTTCTTAATGAATGCCCGTTTTATTACAGATTTGAACTTTCCTAGTGGTAATTCAATTACGATTTTAGTAATTATATTGTAAAGTCTAACCCCGTTTGCCATAAAAGATTTATTCGTTTTGCTTAATCTAAATGCGCGCACTGTAATTTTATGCTTATATCTAGTAGTAATAAGAGTCTGTGTTTCCCGATAAGTACAATCAGTGAGTCTATAAGTCACGAGTGAACACGTCGCCACTTACCATTAGCCCATAGTGGTCGATAAAAAATAACTTAACTAAGATATGATGAATAACTTATTATTAAGTTATAGATCTACGAAGATTGCAATTGCATATTATTATTATACCTTTTCTTTTTGAGCCTTGAGCCAATTAACTTGGCAATGAACTTTCGAATGCTATTGCATTATGACAAGATACTACAATGCAGATAATAAAGAACTATCACAATTACTATACTTATTTCTTTTTAATAGAAAATAAGTGATCCTTGAATTCTATTGGGAATTTGTATGAAAGCGGTCGTAGCACTATAAATAATAAATAAATAAAATAAAAGTCTTTTATTTCAGACATGGTCCATATACAAAAATTAAAAAATAAAATAAGTAAAAATGTTAGTCTTACACACCTTATAAAAACTATGTTAGTAAAAATTACATTCATTACTTCATTACATTATTATTATTCGCTATATGCAATATATTTATAGTTGTTTATACATATATAGTGCAACAGTTCACCAATACCCGCGTGTAACATGTAAATCAATGAAAACTATGTCGTAGCTAGGAAGTTTATATAAAACCTACAATTGCAGTGATTTTTTTGTATATTTCACAAGTTAGTAACCGACTTCTAAATTCGGTGTGTTGTTTTTAATGTTTGGTACCTCAGAAGTTATAAACTGTAATTTATAAACTAATTTGGTTTTATTTTTGTTTGAATGGTTGTTTAACATTCAGATTGTTCCCTTATAAATTACTAGCCGGGCCTGTGGGGTATAATTTATGTACTTTTAAAATTTAATCCAAATCCGATAAGCCGTTAAAGCGCGAAGAGGGAACAAACATACTTGCACTCTTACATATTTACACACTTACACACAAACTTTCGGATTTATTTAGATATATATTTTTTGAATAAAAAATCCGACTTCACCGCTTATATTTTAGTTTTGGCTTGACCGATTTCGATAAATGTATATGGGGCCACCTCTGAAGTATAATCTTTCAAACAAAAAAAAAAACATCTAAATCGATTCATAATTGGGGGAGATATCGCGTAACATACATAAAAAAAAAACACAAACGTACAATCAAATTGAGAACCTCCTTTTTGAATTCGGTTGAAAAGATAGGTCTAATGATGCAATCTTATAATGCAGTCAATAAAGAAAATAAAAATAATTTTATCGTAAAGCATTTAGCCATGTTAGCCGGCACAAAAGTTTAAATATCAAGAATTATCTCATGGGACGGGATTAGAAACTACATCTTGCATATCCGGTGCAAGGTCTGTAACAATTCGACCACCTCCGTAAGATTCATGCGCGAATTGTTACTTTAAATGTATTATCCATCTTACAAGTCTTTCTGAATTTTATCCAGCGCCGGACTGCTCAAGCTAGATTTTTTTTTATTCGAGATAGGTAAACTAAAAAATGGTAAGCGACAATGTGGTCGACGATGGAGCAAGCTTGTAGAAGATACCTATTGACTCGTGACTTGAAGACTACCATATTGTAATCATCAGGAAACATCCGTGTTTCCTGATTAGTACAATATGGGAGTCTTCAAGTTCTCCCTTTCGGAGTTCCATTCCTTTGCGGTTCCTAGTGTTAGTTCTAGACTGATTATTATTCCTTCTCCAGGTACACCCAGAGAATTCTGAATGGACGTGCTTCGAGCAGAGTGCGTTGCTCGACGTTCACAACTTCTTTGGCCTCGAGAACACAGTCGAGAAAATTGCAATGAAGCAGTACGCGGCTAATATTGCCAAGGGTAAGCTGATTTTTTAATTAATTAATAGGCAACTTGCACAATTTTGTTTCTGCTTTTAATCGACTGTTAGCCTTGCGTGAAATATTATTATTATTTTAATTCAAATAACTAATACCTACATAGTAATATAATACATATAATAGTGATAGTACGAATAACAAAGCAGAAACTGAAATCATTCCTCTTCTTCAACTTTTACCAACATCCTTCACCAGGCAAGGAGCTGATCGAGTCCTTCATGCTGGAGGTATACGCGGATGGCGTCAGGGATCTAAGGCCATGGTCTGCATCAGACCCCGCTCACAACCGACACTTGAGGAGGATAGTCTCGCGGGGGGCTGAGCCACTGTCCCCAAAGATCATGGCAGGACCAACACTGTCGCACGCTGAACCAGGTATGTGCTGTTATCTTCATCATCATTACTTTACATTATCTTACGGTCCTTTTACACTAATGTTACCCTTGTTCATAATAATTTAAAAGCAAACCTTAAAAAACCGACTCTACCGCTTTATCTGCGGAACCATTGAACAGATTAAATAAATAAAATATGTATTATTAGCCGTGCCCCGCGGCTGCGCCCGCTTTTATCAAGTTAAAAAGTAGCCTATGTGTTAATCCTAGGTATAAACTATGTACATTCCAAATTTCATCCAAATCCGTTTAGCCTTTAAATCGTGAAGAGGGAACAAACATACTTGCACTCTTACACATTTACACACTTACACACAAACTTTCGGATTTATAATATTAGTAGGATTGAGGATAACTCAAAAACTATTTATCAGATCTTGATCTAATTTAATTGAGACCGCAAGAGAAGCACCAGCTTTGAATAAAAAAAAACATCTAAATCGGTTCACATAGTTAAAGATAAGGTAACACGCATAAAAAATACAGACAAATTGAGAACCTCTTCCTTTTATTGTGAAGTCGATTACAAAAATAATATGTACGCTTGACAAACTTCCAATTAGCGCTTTCACACTCACAGCCACGCACTAAGTTCGATGACTTGTGTCGCGGGTGCCGGTAACATTCAAGTTAAACACTCACACAATCTCACCCTACAAGAAACATAATGTAGGGCTGTGAGTGTGAAAGCGTTAGGCTTGAGTTTTATCTTATCTTTGTCTTAATATAATTGATAGATTATATTTTTGAGTTTATATAGTAAATAGCGCCTATTGTAACACTGGGCTCTTAAACTATTTACTTACTGCAATTTTTTAATAAAAGCTGGTCGAATTTTGCCGCGAAAGTGAAAAAATGGCGTTGTTGATTTTGTATAATTTTCTAAAACCTGTGATTCTTCGATAGATCGGTAATTTAATAATCCACCATTATTACGGTGGTATATTAACCGTCAATACTTAGTAAACGTGCATAAGTGTAGGCAACTCTAACAAATTTAAAACGTGATTTACGGCTTCGCTTCAAAACTCCAATACAAGTTCTAGTAAAGTTTCTACCACTTTACTAGGGCATGACTTGACTATAACTGGACCTTGACTGTTTTACTTGACTTTGACTGTGACTTGTGACTAGGACTTTTAATATAAGAAACACTTGAAATATATTATTACTTGATACTGGCTAAATGTACAAGATTGCGAAGCCAAAATTAAAAGAAAAAAAAAAGCTGGTATCCGAGTCGGGCGGTTGTTTTTCTCGTGTTTACTTTGTGGACCAGTAAACACACTCTATTGGGTTTACAGTGTTTGGCTAACTTCCAGAGTTCGGGGAGTTACATGATCTTGACATTAGTCCTCAACGATATACGAGGGAATGAGCTTGGACAAAATAAAGGTTGAATGTCTTTTATGTGGAGGATGATAATCACACTAATATTATAAAGGCGAAAGTTTGTGAGTGTGTTTGTATGTTTGTTATTTCTTCAACGGCTGGATAAATTTTAATGAAATTTTATATGGACGTAGCTGACACCCAGGATTATCACATAGGCTATTTTGAAGAGGTCGGAGTTTCCGCGGGTAGTACATGCGAAAGTTTGTTTGTAAGTGTGTAAGTATCTTTGTTCCCTCTTAACGCTATAACGGCTGAACGAATTTGGACAAAATCTGGAATGTACATAGCTTATACCTAGGATTAACACATGGCTATTTTTTAACTTGATAATTCCGGGCGAAGCCGCGGGGCACGGCCAGTAGATGTCTATAGGTGTCCGCTTCCCATCAGGCGGGTGGTTTGCTTGTTTGCTACCTAATATAAAAAAACAAAAAAATAAATAAACATAATTGACCACTATCTCACCCGATGGAAAGTGAAAATGCGGCCGAAGATGTAGCATGCTTGCCTAGAAAATACCTATTCACTTTTGACTTGAAGACTCCCAGATTATACCGTTCGGGGAACAAAGATGCGGGTAGAAGCGAAACGCTTCGAGCGAACTGGATGTCAACCATGTATGGATGACGTTTGACAGTTTGTCTCGTTAGCTGTGCCTCGGGTTCCTGATATTGAAGATTATAATAAATAATTTCATCCAAATACATTCAAACTGTTGCGGCTTGAAGAGAGTACCTAATCGGTCCTTGGGGAAAATAGACTTTGATACTTACGCCCACACTACAAACATTCGGATTTATATTATTATACGTGATTCACTGACATATCTGCTAAGTGGAAAACACAGTAATGTGGACATTCCAGTACCAGATAAAAACGAAAACGAGTACATCCGAAGTGATATCATATAATTATGAACTTCCGGCTCTGAAATTATGATAGCGCATAAATCCAAAAGTTATGACGTTTGAATGTTCTAAGCTCTCAACCGACCTTTCAACTAATTAAAGCTGACTTATCAATTTTAGCTTGTACAATTAGCTCTCATTGCTGGAACTCGGGTACAAGCTTCTGATGATCCCTGGAATTAATTATGGCATCTAGATTAGCTTGTTTTATTGACGGCTTTATCCGTTTATTATGTCATCATCATCATCATCTCAGCCAGAAGAAGTCCATTGCTGGATATAGTCCTCCCCCAAAGATCTCCAAAAAGAACGGTTGTTAGTGGCCTGCATCCAGCGTCTTCCTGCGACCTTCATTGTGTATTCCGTCCAACTTGTTCACTGGCGGTCTTCCGACACTGCGCTTGCCAGTCCGTGGCCTCCATTCGAGAACCATTTAGCCCCATCGGCCATCAGTCTTGCGTACTATGTGCCCTGCCTATCGCCACTTCAACTTGCTAATCCGCCGGACTATGTCGGTGACTTTCGTTTGTCTACGGATCTCCTCATTTCTGATTCGATCTCGTAGAGAAACTCCGAGCATAGCCCTTTCCATAGCTCCTTGTGCGACTCTGAGCTATACGTGAGTATATACGTTACGGCTAAAATCCGAAACGCGGCTACACTTACTTTTTTATATTATGGCAAACATTTGACCACTATTTCTCCTAATGTTAAGCGATGATGCGTTCGACGATGGACCAATCTTGCCTAGAAAATACCTATTCACTCTCGACACGAAAACTCCAAGATTGTACTCCAAGATTCCAAGATTGTACTTTTGTTGGAACATAAGCTCTGACAAGGAGTTCCATTCCTTTGCAGTGCGCATAATGAACGGAAGCAAAACGCTTCGTGCTAATTTGAGGAATATTCACCATGTACCGGTGTCAAAATATAGAATGTCTGGTGGTTCTATGATGGAATAGGGATGGAGGAATTAGATCATGCAACTCCATAGCACACTCTCCGAAATGTATCTGATAAAATACAGAGAGACTCTCTATCCTGCGACGATGTCCTACGCTCTGAAGCCTAGCATCTGTCAGCTGGTCAGTAGGTCTCTTTGGCTCTTCGCTCAATGGTATCTAGTGCCTCAAGTTGATATCTAGCGGAACCATCCCAAAGATGAGAGCAATACTCCATACAAGAACGGACTTGTGCATGTTTTTAGTCGGCTATAACTAGGTGGTGCCGATGCTGGTAGGATTTGGTTAAGTCCGAAGTTAGGTTCGACGACGACAAGCGAAGCGAACGTGCCGCAGTAGAGGCTGGAAAACAACTAAAAGACTAAACTCCAAATCCAAAATGATTTTACTATTTTTGATTTGGTGATAATATATTAGGAAAGGGATGTGTTGGGCGTGAATCCACTAAAACCCGCCCGTGAGCAGTTCCTCGTCAAGGTGGGGCAAGATTTTGTTGCGCTAGAAGTCACTATCTTGCCGCGGTGGCAAGCCCGGATGTAAACCGGACCATTGCGCCCATGGAGCACCTAGTTCTAGCCGTAAATTAATAGGCTACATCTAAGTTTAACCAGCTTCTACCGGCCGCATCATACTGTAGCCGGTTAAAAGCATGTGTAGCCGCGCTTCGGGTTTTATCCTTTAAGAATATAATACCTACGATTATTATAAATGGGAAAGTAACTCTGTCTGTCTTTTACGCTTATATGGCTTGATCACAGAACCGATAAAAAAAAAATTGGTACAGAGATAGACTAGAGCTTGGGAAAGGACATAGGCTTTTTATCTCGGAATTCCAGCGAATCAAGTACTTACGCGGGGCGCAGCCTGTAATATATATTCTCTAGGTTTAGGTTATATATATATTATTCTCCTAATTTTCTTCAAGATAACCCTTTCTAGACCTTACCACTGAGTCACCCACGTCCGTAGGAGGATACCCCTTAAGTCTGACTCCCTACACGTGGTCCCCGGGTGGTGCTAATCAGGTGACATTTGAGAGGTGGTAGAGCATTTTGTGAGTTGCTCGCCTGGCTTGCTACCAAAGTAGCTTACCACCATCAAGTTGAAAGTCTGCCGCCAAGCCAAATACGGTGTTCCGGCAGTTATCCTTGAGAGCCTGCGTATTCCAGGTCTAGTGTGTTTACCAGCTTCGATCACATCGTCACTTACCATCAGGTGAGATAGTGGTCAAACATTAGCCTGTCACAAATAAAAAAAAAAAAAAAAAACCAAAAAGCTAACCAAATGTCGACTGTCCTATAGTCCCCAATAAATAATTCCGCAAGTCAGCCGACAAGGTTAGTAGGGGTCTAAACGGCCCTCCAAATAGCAAGGACCCGAAGCCCGAACCTGCGTAAATAATAAGAGGCGCATCAGTTCGGCACATGATTGGGTACTAACGTCGGACCGGGCTGGACTCGCTCCGATGAATATTTATATCCGCTCTGCAAATCCTGCAGGATTACGTGAATGCGTAACGATGATATGTTGTTATTGTTTACTGGATGATATTTTTTGTATGGGACAGCGTAGGAAAATCTAGGATTTTATTTTGTTTCTGGATTTATTGCCTATATTTTGAATTCGCTGGGCATTGGAAAGGCTGGTTGGTGTGGGTGGAGTTGTTACACAGGTTATGCAATCCTTGTCATGCTGCCAAATTTATGTTTCAAGAAAAAGATGAGTGCGATAAGTTTGTAGTGCAATTATTTTTAAATTCTAAATAGACAATTATTTGACCACTATCAACCTAATCTAATGATGCGGCCGAAGATGTGACATGCTTGCCTAGAAGATATCTATACACTCGTGATTTGAAGACTCCCGGATTACACCGTTTATATGTGTATTTGTCTATGTGTGGCATTGTCGGCTGGACCGATTATGAGTTAGTTTCTTTTGTTTGAAGGTGACTTGATCGAGAGTGTTCTTGGCTATGTGTAAATCTCTAAAAGTCGTTTCCAGATAGCGCGTCGGGGAAATTTTCAAAATTCTGTTTTGCCATTTGTGATAACGGTGTTTACGTACAACCTATAGGTTCATCCTTCTGATTCCCTCGCCAGTTCATCAATCCATTGACACTGAGCAATAGAATCCAAATTACTGCGAAGCCAATTTTCTGAAAATGACGTTTTGTGAATCCCAAAGTTAGACAATTTATAAAAGAAAACGCACATTTCGAAGATTTCGCATAAACGACTCGACAAAAACTTTGAGCAATGACAGCCGCATTTGTCCAAGAAATTTTATTAAATGTAATAAATCAGAACATCTGCTCGCTCAACAAAAATAATAGAGCTCTATTTAAGTTATTTTATAGCTATCGTAGCTTATTTAAGCTCGTTTAGCTTAGCCCATGTGGAAAAACACTAAACCGGTTGTTTTTGTTGCTTTTAGCCGACTGTATTTGTGGTGAGGTTCTTTTTTTTTATTCTTGACTAGCCGTGCCCCGCGGCTTCGCCCGCTATTATTAAGTTAAAAAGTAGCCTATGTGTAAATCCTAGGTATAATCTACATTCCAAATTTCATCCAAATCCGTTCAGCCGTTAAAGCGTGAAGAGGGAACAAACATACTTACACACACACTTGTACACTTACACACAAACTTTCGGATTTATAATATTAGTAGGATATGCAAGCATTTGACCACTATCTCACCTGATGGAAAGCGATGATGCGGCCGAAGATGTAGCATGCTTCTTGTAAAATGCTATCCACATCACAAATCAATATTATAAAGACGAAAAGACGAGCTGTTGTCACAAGTTGGTTGTCGTTTTTGAAATTCGAGACGAGCAAGTCACTCGCCTGATGGTTAATGGCACGCATGTTCGTTACAGTCAAGGTCAACCAGAAGATTAAAATACCACGCGGCAATGCGCTGCGCTCATCCCCTTGACATATAAGATGTTAAATCTATTTACGCCCTGTAATTTCACTGGAAAGATTTTACACTTTAATCTGAAATACAATATTTGCACACTACTGTCAAATGACCGGCAAAGATGTGGTCCGCCACAGGCGGTCTCTGCAAAGCCCTGTATCATTAAAACTGAAACGGAACTCTTTAAAAATAAGAGGAAGTTCATACTTATTTTTCCTCCTAAGTATATTTTTAACATGAAAAAAGGACAGTGAGAACATATGATATATAGTCAACTAGCTGTGCCCCGCGGCTGTGCCCGCGTAAGTCCTGGACCCGCCGGAATTCCGGGTTAAAAAGTATCCTATGTCCTTTCTCATGCTCTAGACTATCTGTGTACCAAATTTCATTAAAATCGGTTCAGTAGTTTTGGTGTGAAAGCGCGACAGACAGACAGACAGTTACTTTCGCATTTATAATATTAGTAAGGATATACCATTGATGCAGGTAACAAGCAACGTTATTGTCGTTTACGGTCCGGTTTACGGTATACGCCGGTGTTTTAATCGCGTCCTTTATGTTGGCTTTTACTCTTCATGTGACTCGTTTCGTTCCACGATTAGCTGAAACAATTGCTTTTAAAACAACTTATTAATACGAATTTTAGGACAATGTAAAACAACAAAACAAAATACTGAGACATGAAATTTATCTGTTTAAAAAGTATTGGATATCACATTATATAATTAATCCGAAACATTGTGTGTGCTACTGTGTATGCGTGTGTCTGTAGGTGTGTGTATGTGTATGTTCCCTTCAAACTACATCGGCTAAATTGGATTTAAAATATATATATATATATATATTTTATACCTTATTGCCGGCTTTGCCAGCATTAATTAAGTTAAAATGTATTCTATGTGGTATTCCAGACAGCTTCTACCTATACGTTCATTCAAATCAGTTCGGTACTTTCGGTGTGATCGAGTAACAAACATCCAAACCTATAAACATATTCAAACATCCAGAAGACTATTACCAATTATGTTTTCGGTTTCCGTTTATTTAGATTACGTCAAGCATAATTATGTGTATTGTCTGTATATTAAAACTTAATCTTTTGTTTTAACTAAATACTAACATTTTTCTATCAATAAGTTTTCAATTTATATTTAAAAATACATGTATTATGTTCCTTGATGTTATTAGGCAGTTTATTAAATATCTTAGGAGCCCTGCAAAATAGACTATTGTCGGCGATATTCACGATTTCACAGTAGCGTGTCAAGTTGTACCAAAAATACTCGTAAACTCGAATACATTTTCAGTTGCTTATTCTGTGAAAACAATTCAGAAGTACTTTCGCCTAAGCTGGTTATATACATTATTTACAAGCTTTTCCGTTCATATAAACAGGAACAAACAATTGTTACCATTTTCCAAGGCTTTCAGTTACTATTGTGTTTTCTTTTGTGAATTGTTCAATTCCGTTTTCTTGAACGATTGTGTTCTGTTATAAAAAGAGGAGCTTTGATTTTTGTCAGTTTAAATAAATGAGTTGTTACTTTGGTATATAAAATGGTGGGTGTTACCAATATCCGTATAGAAAATAAGAATGATAGCTGTTGATAATTATTGTTAAGCTTCTCAACATGACTAGTGTATTACCATGATTGAAATTTTTGGTTGTTGTACAGATAATAGAACATTGTTGACCTTAAACGTTAAAATATAAGTTGCCACATATTAAGGATTTATACGACTTCATTCGGCGTGTACGAGACGCCGGAAGGTTTACGCGCGTAATCGACTGATGAAGGAGCACCGAATGTTCCGAAACTAGTCTCGTAACAATGCGAGCAAACAACCGTGAGCGATGTCGTATAAATCCTTAATATGAGTAATACTTTCAATCAGACAGAAGTAGTCACATTAGACAAGATGAGTTAATATATTTGAACTCATAATAATATAGGGCTATTTAAAATAAGAATGCTCAGGCCCTGATTTTTGTTTTAATACTTAGCTTAATTCAGTTTTACGACTTTCTTTTGAATGCTATATTTTCCATGATATTTAAAAATGATGTATTCTATATAATCTATAATTAATAGTTATTGAAACTACACTGTCTTACAAAGAACGTCATCGCCGCACCGCGCATAATATGCACGCCAGTTGACACTCGGCACTTTAGACTTGACAGAGAAGATAATCAATATATTTTTAAATTCATTTGCATAATCATAAAACATTATTTGCAATAGCCGTATACCACGCGGTGTACCACGAAAGACGTTTGTCTCAATGGTTGGCATGATATAGCAAGAGGTTTCTGGGATATTATAAAATATCTGTTTATTTTTTTAAATATTAGTATACACAATATAAATCTGTACCTAAAAGTTCTACAACCCTAATAAACGTGCTTCCGACGCGGTGACCTGGTGAACGCAGGTCTCAGCTGGCTTCCCGTATTTATTGCGATCTCCACTATACCTAGTACCGACCCGGGCAGACACGTTAAATGAGGCAGCAACAGTAAACTTTCAAGGACCTCGCGTGTCCTTCGAGCCAATTCATCTGTAGCAGCTGGTGAAGTTTCGAAGGCCAAGAAGGCCTATAATTTCCATTAGATGCTATATTCTAAGCTTCTTCAATTGTTTGTGCGACTTTCAATAAATTTTATCGTTTCTACACTTTATAGATATAGTTATTCTCGAGATGGCTGTAATTTTGCGAATCTAGCAGTAGAATCATTAACTTTCATGAGTGCCTCATTGGGTCCCGTGTGAATAAACGATTTTGATTTGATTTGATTGATATACAGGGTATTTTGTAAAATACCATAGCTGTCACACTCTGATTTTGGATTCTAAACCTTAGCTTATATAGTTCTATGACTTTCTTCTGAATGCTATATTTTCCGTTATAATTAAGCTGATATATTCCATACAATCTATACTTAGTGGCTATGTGCGCTGAAGACCTCGCGTATTTTTCGAAATGGCTGAAATGTTTTTTTTCATTTTCAAACCCCTATACCTCCGCCATTTTTGATAATTTCTAAAAACTGAATCGACAGAAAAATTGTTTATGATTATCGAACCCGCTCACAAAATTTCACCGGAATCAGTTGAGAAATGCGACCTGTAGAGAAGAACAACTGGAAATCCGGCCGTCCGGACATTCGAAGTACCCAAGCTGAAACGGAGACGCTTCGCGATCGCTCAGTCAGCAATAGTTTTTTTAAACTACACTAAAAATGGCATCACCGCGTCGCGCCTAGTACTATTTTCCCCAACGCCAGTTGAAACTTGTCACCTTTGACTTAACGGAGAAAATAAATAATATAATTGAAAATTAATAAATATAAAAACAGAATATCAATAGCCATACCAAGAAAGACGTTGATGTCAATGGTTGAAATGATGTCACAAGAGGTTTCTTGTATTTGAACAATTACCCCGTATATACCTTAAAGTACTGAAAACAGGCATTTTTTATTTACATTTGGTTCTTAGACTAACACAAGTAACCGTTTTCACCCACATGTACCCACACTAAGTTCAAAGACTTGAATCGTGGTTGTACATTTATATCATACACAATCACATGAAAAGCCAGAATCATAAATGACCCTTGAAAAGAAACGAAGGACCCGTCCTGACTTGTGGTTTGCGTAGACTTTAAAAACATATACATATTACATACCTGTAAGTAATTCAAACAGTTTAAAGTGTGTGTGTAATATACACACGAGGTATCTTTGAAGTCGATTAGGATGAAATTTTGTTAATCTGGAACATTCTTACCTTATTATTATTGTAGTAATAAAATCTATAACGTTTATCATCCGTACTGCGATGGAGTGGAGCTCATTGCCTGCTTCTTTTTTTCTGAACGGCATAATCTGGGAGTATTCAACTCTAGAGTGAAAAGGTATCTGCTATGCAAGCATGCTACATCTTCGGCCGCTCCATCAGGTGAGGTGGTGGTCAAATTCATGTCTCACTAGCATAAATAATTTGAACGCAAGCAAAGCTTAAAAAAACCGACTTCACCGCTTTATCTTCGGAAGCCTTGATCAGATTAAATGACTTAAATACGCATGATTTAGGAAAACTACTGGTCAGATCTTGATCAAATTTTAACGGAACTACAATAAAAGCACCAGCTTTCAAATAAAAAAGAATCATCAAAATCGGTTCACCTTGAAAAAAGTTCTGTGGTACACATAAAAAGCAGTCGAATCGAGAACCTCGCTTTTTTGAAGTCGGTAAAAAAATGCGGCTGCATGGCAAAGCTGAACCAATAAAATGTTTTCAAGGATTTTGCACGTCATTGGAGTCAATGAAGCCGTAAGCAGCTGGTGAATTCAAGGACTCGATTACCGATGTATCGTTTATTTCATTGCCTTGAATTTATCGATAACAAATACGTCCTTGTAAAGACTTAGGGAAGTGTTTGCGTAACGAAGCCTTGGAACAATCAACACAAATATATTGGCAACTACTTACTGGTAGAGAGAACTCTACTGAACACTTTATAAACACGCTTGCTTTGTTTTTGTATGATTACCTGACTTAAAAAGCAAATAGTAGAGTTTTGTATGTATGCATGGGTATGTTCCTCTGTTTCCTCATAACTTTAAATCTACTTATCGTAATTTGACAAATTAGGTCGAGCGCATAAAATAACTTTTAAAATTAACTAATCCTACAAAAATAGGACGAATATTATCTAGGTTCTTAGGAACATTTATGCTCTTCTGAATCGACTTTAAAAAAAGGACAAGTTGCTAAACTTTTTTATGTATGTAATACATCGATAATATAATCGAGTGCGATTACTCGAAACCGGCTGGACCGATTTAGATTTTTGTTTGTTTATTTGTTGTAAACGTAAACGCTTTCACACTCACAGCCCCACACTAATTTCGATGACTTGTGTCGTGGGTGCCGGAAACATACACATCACACACACAATCACAACCAGAACCAGAAACACAAATTTTCCTTGGGGAGAAAACTTGTGTTCCCGCCAGGAATCGAACCCGATACCCCTGCTTAGAAGGCGAACGCTCACCCAACTGAGCCAACGGGCAGTTTATTTGTTGTTTACAAAGAAATAGCATCAGTTGGTATAAAAAATGTCTAGATCTGATCAAAGGTTTCGGAGCTAAAACGGAGATGTTGGATTTTTGATGTTAGCTTGCGATGATTTTTGTGCTAATTATAATATAAAATAACGTAGTGCGGCTCACCTGACGAAGCCAACGGGCAGTTCGCAGACTTTGTAAGAGATCCTATACTATGATGTTACACATTTTTTGTACTTCTTTGCATAATGAGCCTTTCTCGTTGCTATCAACATGACTACTATGTCGCAAGCTGAAGTGAGCAATTACACTATAGCTGTCAGTTGCCACATAGCTTACGGTAATCCTTCATTTAAATGGCGAAATGATAATTTTGTCTTTGATATGGACACTTTTTTATTTTGTTATTTTAAGTTATATAGATTTCCGTATCAATCCATATACAGAGTTATAGGGTTATTTGTTAAATATCTTCACAAAGGGCTCAGACCCTCATTCTTGTTCTAACCTTTAGCTCATGTAGTTCCACGATTTTCTACTGAAATCTATGTTTTCTTTAATAATGAGATGATATTATATTATAATCCATAATTGTTTTTATACTACATTTTCAAGCAAAGAACGGCATCGCCGCGCCTCGTAATATGCACGTCAGTTGACACTTAAACCTTAACAGAGAAGATAAATGATATACTTACATAATGATTATTTTTTGCAAAATTATTACTGCAATACTGGTATTGTACTGGTGGATTATGTGTGTTATGTGAATGTTTCCGGCACCCATGAAACAAGTCATCGAACTTAGTGGGAGCTGTGGGTGTGAAAGCGGTTATGTTTATGTTTAAATGTAATTTTTTTGTTTACCAAATATGTAAAGTTCTTCTACCTTGTACCATGTAAAATTCGTTCTACCTTCACCTAATTACAAAAAAGACTTTAATGTCGCCACGGGAAACCTCTAGACCGTTTTCCCTCTTAAAAGATTTTTCCTTTTTCGTATACGTTTTGTATGTTAAAGCACATAATTACAAGTTTTAATTAGAAACGCCAGAAGTTGAGACGAATTACGGTAAAATTGGGACTCGAGGCATTTGTTACATTCAAGCAGATTTCGTTCAGAACTTTCGGAAAGTTGATCTTTACAATTCTAATCTTTAATTATTTTGAGAATTTCGTTTACTTTTTATTGCCGTTTGATTACGTTTGGATATTTTATTTGCGCGTGCCGCTGATTAGTCAATAGGGAATACTTATTTATTCTATTAATGGGTTGTTTAATCCGAAAATGAAATTTCATTAATTAATATTTGATGTGATCCAATAAAGTTGAACATTTATTGTCTGGAAACTGACGTCACAAATCAGTCTACCCAATAGCGTGCGTTTCGTTATTTCGAATTTATTAAGCATTGTTATCACTTTTTAAATACAATTTTAGGTTAAAAAGCATTTAAATAACAAAATAATGTTATAGGTGTAATTCAATAATTAAAATGTTTAAAAAACTTGTTTTAAATTACATACACATTCCGTATTACGCATTATGGCCACCTTCCTTAGACGATGGAGCTCTAGAGGTTTTGTTAGTTTTTGTTGATTAAGTTTTTGTCATACCAGAGATATAGAACCGGCCTCTAATCTCCAATCTAGGCTCTACTGCCGTCACTTTTAACAATCACTGTCGTACGCCAGAAGAACCTAAAGACGACTAAACCTACAAGTTACACTGTACTTCCACTGTCCTTTCCTTCCCCTACAATCCTAAATCCCATCCCTTCTCCAGCAGGTACGTCGTCCAGCGAGAATCTTATTAAAATAAAGTCGCAGAAGAACATCGCTCGCCGCTCCGCCATCAAACTCGGCACGAAGCAGTCTCGGAAATCCCTCGGCAAAACCTCCAAGAAGAACATTGGCAAATACAATGTAGACTTTGACGAAGATGATCGTTTCGAGAAGCTGATTTCGCCAAGAAGTCAAACACTACAACGATCGGTGTCTACAAAGTATCTGGATGCCGAGATGTTAAAGGAACCGGATGACTCTTTTGTGCGGTCTGTTTCGCTGCCTAACTTGTCGATAACGAGTGATACTACTTTAAAAATATCAGATGAAGTGAATGAGCTTCGACAGAAGTTGTATAGTATGGAACCTTGTAGATGCACGCAGTTAGGACAGGCTGTGCAGCGTCAGGGCGGTGCTGGCGGCAACTGGGAGGTTCTCACCATGGTCGTTATAACCATGCTCGCTATATGGGTATTATCAATGCCTCTCTCGGTCTTCTTTGGAAGGAGAAGAAGTAGGTAACGTATGTAGATTGTTTGTAAATATAGGTTTGTTTTGACATTTTTGTTTTATTTTTTTAAGGAACCTCATATTTATATATTTGTAAAGCTATGTCATATTTCTGAACCTAATTCTAAGTGCAAATTGGGACGTTTATTAATAAGGATATTGGCCTCGATTCTGATGTACACTCACTAAATTAAATTTAAACTATCCCTCTCTCTTACAAAATAGAACACAAGACAGAGATAGCATACATTTTAGTGCTGTCAAGCTAGTTTATCAATTAAAATATGAACAGCAGAAGCAGAAAAGCGCGTGTTTTTAGTCAACACCAATAACATACTCGACTAAGCTTGCATAGACATCTAAGTTCTGACTAACTTGACAGCACTAAAATGTATGCTATCTCTGTCTTGTGTTCCTATTTTGTAAAAGACAGGAATAGTTTAAATTTAATTTAGTGTGTGACATCAGAATCGTGGCCATTATTGAACCTTATTAGTGAGATAAAATCGATAATGAAAGAAGTTATCTATGTGCGAACTGCTCGTTGGCGAAGTTAGAAGCACAAGCTTCTAACTTCGCCAACGAGCATTCTAAGCAGCAGGTACCGGGATTGATTCCAGGCGGGGAGACAAGTTTTCTTTTCAAGGGAAAATTGTGTTTCAGGTTATTTTTGTGCTTGAGTGTGATGTGAATGTTTCAATTACGGTACAAGTCTTCGAACTTAGTGTGAGGCTATGAATGTAAAAGTGTGAATTGATAGATTTTTTCGTAAATATTAATCGCCATATATAAATAAGCTAGCGCTTGACCACCATCATACCTATCAGTAACTGATGATATGGTCTTTGCTAGTGATATGTTGACTGGATATGAAATTTAAGTAATCTTTGACCGCATCGTCGCCTTCTACCAATTGAGAATGTGGTTAAACGGTAGCTTACCAAAAGGTGAGATAAGGGATATTTGTGCTTCTGGCTCTGGGTGTAATATGTGTGTGATGTGAATGTTTCTGATACCCACGATACTAGTCTTTGAACTTAGTGTGGGGCTGTGAGTGTGAATGCGTTTGTTTTGTGAGCCCCCGTAAATATTTATTTTTACCGACTTCCCAAAAAAGGAGGAGGTACTCAAGTCGACTGTTTATTTTTATGTGTGTTACCTCATGTCTTATCTCCACGTGAGCAGATTTCAAAAATGTTTTTTAGTTAAAAAGATGTGGCTTTCTAATTGGTCCCATTTAAATTTGATCAAGATCTGATCAGTAGTTCTTGACATATCGTCAATAATGTCTATTTTGTGACGAATAATACGTACTTTGACGATGTTCTGGTTTACCCGACTTCAGTTACCTCATAACTTCTTTCTTTGTGAGCCGATTTTGATGATTCTTTTTTTTATTTGAAAGCTGGTGCTTTTTATGTGGTCCCATTTGTAAATTTGATCAAGGTCTGATCTCTAGTTTTTGAGTTATAGTCAATAAATGCGTGTTTATACATTAAATCTGATCAAGGTTGCGATGATAAAGCGGTGAAGTCGGTTTTTTAAGCTTTGCTTGCGTTTAATTATAATCTGTTTTTTAGTATTTGTTGTTATACCGGCAACAGAAATACATCATTTGTGAACATTTCAACTGTCTAACTATCTCGGATTATGAGATACAGCCTGGTGACAGACGGACAGACAGACAGACGGACGGACAGCGGAGCGGAGTCTTAGTAATAGGGTGCCGTTTTACCCTTTGGGTACGGAACCCCTAAAAACACATACTAAACTATTTAAACTGCTTGCTGGCGTTGTTGGTAGCGCGTCTGCCTTCATAGCAACGGATATCGAGTTTGATTCCCGGTAGAAACAAAAGTTCTCTCACCAAAGGAAGTTTCTGGTTCTGGGAGTAATTGCGTGTGTGATGTGAATGTTTCCACTACCCACGGTACACGTCTTCAAACGTACTGAGAGGCTGTGAGTGTGAAATCATTTATACTATGCAGGTAAGAGGTCATGGTGGTCAAACACCTCTAAATAAGTTGTTTTGACGGAACAAGATAGTTAGTAGAGCCCCAGCAGAGAACGCTCAGTAATCGTCGTTACAACCAGGTCGGAATAAACCCAGAGAGGGGGGGGGGGGGAGTTCTATTGATTGAGGGGCTAACCCTTCTTCCGTTCTCGGCACCGTTTGCCGCGATCAATGCTGATAGCAATGATTTCTGTGATGTATATGCCAAGTCTAGTATCTATGGGTTCTTGTGAGCTATATATATTTGAATAAGGTTGAGATCAACCTTTTTCAAATATATATATTTACTAGCTTTTGCCCGCGGCTTCGCTCGCGTTAAGAAGTACAACAAACTTTCATCCCCTATTTTATCCTCTTGGGGGTAGAATTATCAGAACCCTTTCTTAGCGGATGCCTACGTCATAACATTTACCTGCATGCCAAATTTCAGCCCGATCCGTCCAGTGGTTTAGGCTGTGCGTTGATAGATCACTATGTCAGTCAGTCACCTTTGAGTTGTATATATATAGATATAGACATTTAGAATGGTTCGCCCTGTCGCTGGTACGCCTCTCCACCAAATTTGTCTAACGATCGAGTGTCAAATGTATATAAAATTTTTGTGGAGCCCCTCCACATTTATAATGGTCCTACTCTACCACCTTTCAGCTAATTTGTAGCACTGCGTCAGCATGACTGGTTTGGACTTGAGTTGCCAATGTGACTGTCCTTATGCCCGTAGGTTTAGTTTGTCGAGCATTCGCCGTATAAGCAGGGGTATCGGGTTCGATTCCCGGCTGTAACACAAGATTTCTCCCCAACGAAAATTTGTGTTTCTGGTTCTGGTTGTGATTGTGTGTGATGTGAATGTTTCCGGCACCCACGAGTATTATCGAACCACTAGTCATCGAACTTTGTGAGTGTGAAAGCATTTATGTTTAGGTTTTCTAATGAGACGTAACACGTTTAATCTTAGCGCATTGCAGTGCCCGTGGAAGAAGTTTTTTTGCACTGCAGATCGCCTATTCTAAATAGGCGATCGTGTCCCTTACCATTTAAGACATTTTTGTCATAGACAGGCCAGTATTTGAACACTTCACCTGATGGAAACTATTGGAAAGTGAAGATGCGGCTGTACATGTAACATGCTGGCCTAGAAGATACCTATTTACTATAAGCTTAAATACACCCAGATAGTTCCGTTCGGGAATAAAGACCCGGGCAAGTTCCATTCCTTGGCTGTACGGATGTCCGACGTAGAAGCGAATTGATTATGCTAAATTGTTATAATTATTTATTATAACTAATGGGCTATCATTAAACACTATCTTACCTAGTAAGTGATGTTTAGACTGTAATAATACGATTCCAAGTGATCTATAGATTATTTGACATGGGATCTCTAGACATACTATTCTAAAATAGACAAGCGATCCAGACATCATTGGTTCATTATTATACTTATATTCAAGATCGTGTCCAAGAGGTTACGATCTTCCTAGAAAGCGGATGTTCTGCAATTTCGAGGCTTATGTAAATAACGTACTAATCTGGGATCGGCTGCAATCCATCACGGCCTTGTGTTTGGCTTAATGCTATGTTGTATTATTCTGATATGTAGAGGTATATGTGCGCAAATAAGTCCCCTTATAATAAATAAGCTGCACGAGTGTAGTATGCGGCAATTAAAAAAATAAAGTCATGTCTTAGTCTATTTAGATCTGTGTCTGGAAATATAAGAAATATTTGAAAACAAATGGTAATGATCCTACTAATATTATAAATCCGAAAGTTTGTGTGTAAGTGTGTAAGTATGTTTGTTCCCTCTTCACGCTTAAACGGCTGAACGGATTTGGATGAAATTTGGAATGTAAGTAGATTATACCTAGGATTAACACATAGGCTACTTTTTAACTTGATAATAGCGGGCGAAGCCGCGGGGCACGGCTAGTAAGAAATAAGACAAAAGAGTTCAATGTTAAAACAAAGTTGAAATCTGCTCCACTCTATTATAGTTATGATAAACTTAAGTCGTGTCCGTAAAGGAGTCAAATTGTTTCTCCCTGAAAAACAGTCTTATCTATATATATAAAAATCAATGCACTTTTCGTTGTAATTTTATAACTCAAGAACGGGCTCACCTATCCAAACCAAATGTTTAGCTTTGTTCGGACTATTTAGTAGATGGTTTATGTGAAGTTTGCACAAAATCGGTCGAGCGGTTCTTCATTTATCACACCCGGGCGAAGCCGGGCCGGATCGCTAGTATCTTATATCAAACACTTGACAAAGTTTACGGAGACACGAGTTACATTAATTTACATTCGTCTTTTAGACGACCTTAGAATCTTCTTTGTGACTTTAATGGGGACAGTAAATTAGTTAAGTGCCTTGGCAAGATTTCTACCGCGGACTATCTACAAGTACTAATAAATGTCCCAACAGACCCAGTTCAAATTATAGAATTACAGTTTTTGCTACCCTCTCCACATCATCTTTTATCAACGCAAAATCTTAAATATACCCCGATGTTTTATCTGGAATATAGCTGCATGGCTAATTATCTCTACATCAAATAATTATGAGGTCGAGGATGATAAACATGCTTGGCTTAGCGTGACTGGCTCTGGGGGCTCCCCCATAAGCGCAGAGAACCTCCACGTGGTGCCCCTGGAAACTGTCTGAACCCGGTAACGCAGGTGTTCAGACAGGCTAATACTCTGCCTCACAGTTGTTACGTGCGGTAACTGTGTACTGTGACGGGATGCCGAAATTGCGGGACGCGTCGGGGAGGTATGCAAAAGGCCCTTTTCAGGGCCCCTCCTCCGACCCTTCTACGGACCTCGTAGAGGCTCCCGTAGAAGAAAAAGGCCCTTCTCAGGGCCACTCCTACCCTCCTGCGGACCTCTTGGAGACTTCAATGGAGGGTGTGGGAGTGTCGTCGGACTTGTCCGAAGTAGACGGAGAGGAAGGTAGCCGCCGAAAGCGGCCGTCTTCTTCGTTCTTTGTGCCCGGGCATTTAGACTCGGACACGGAGACTGAAGGGACGGCGGCCGCTAAGGTGCATACCGCCAAACGTGGGGGGAAGAGGAACGCCAAAGCGGGTTCCTCTAGAAAAGACTTCGTCAGGAGTTCTCCGACGTTGTCAGACGGAGAGCTGGATGAGCTCCTGCGGTCCAGACGCTATAAGAGGGGGTCGGCCGCTGTCGTAGCTGACGTTACGACTGGCACTGAAAGCGAGCTCGATGGCGGTACGATTGTCGGTGACATCAACGTGCTGAACGCACATGAGTTGAGGTTGCATGCGGGCGAAAGCCTCGCCTGCATTTTGGAGGTAGCCAAGAAGTCTGGCAACCTCAAAGGCGAGTACGTAGGTCGCCTAAAGCGGTCTACATCGACCTTGAAAGAGGTTGTCGAGGCCTTGGCTAGCAGGAGCGAGGCTGAGGAGACGCGGCGGCTTAGAGCGGAGAACTCCCGCCTGCGCCTCGAGGTAGAGTCGTGCAAGGCGGAAGTAAAAGCGCTGCGTCGAGGCTTTACCGAAGCCAAATCGGAGGCTGCCGCGGCTACCACTGCCGCAGCCGTTGCTGAGAGGCAGGTACCCATACCTCAACTGGGTACTGAAATAGTAGAGGAGTTGAGGCGGTCCTTGACCGTTACGTTCGGGCAAATGCTCAATGCCCGACTCGCGGTGGTCGAAGACCGGCTTTTGCCCGCCCCGACGGTCCGTCCGTCTTTAAAGGCGGACGTTAAAAATGCCAGGACGGCAGCGGCAGCAACCGCGCCACCCAAACCGGCTTCAAAGCCGGCTCGCGGTCCCACCCACAAGGTGAGCAAGCAGGCTAGTGAGGGGACAATAACTGCCGCTGCCACTTTGGAAGAACCGGCTACGGCTTCTTCTTCCTCCGCTGCCTCTCCGCCGGAAACCTGGGCAACAGTCGTTAGGAAGGGCAAGGGGAAAGGCAAAGGGAAGGGGAAGTCCTCTTCTCCTGACCCCGCTTCTGTGGTTGCCACAGCGGCTCGTGCACCTACCACAAGGGCTAAGCCAGCGGTCCCTGCAGCCACGAAGACCAAAGCGGTGCTAAGATCCCCAAAGTCGGCGGCCGTGGTGATGTCTCTCCTGCCCGAAGCCGTAGAGAAGGGGGTGACATACGGCGACGTGATGGACAAAGCACAGGAGAAAATTGATCTTCAGGAGCTTGGGATCGACCGGCTCCACTTCCGCCAGACTGCTACGGGAGCCAGAATGTTAGAAATTCCTGGCTCCCAAAATCACGAGAAGGCGGACAGGCTCGCCGAAAAACTCCGCGGCGTCCTGTCTGAGGTGGCCAGCATCGCCAGGCCTATCAAATCCGCTGACTTGAGGATTACGGGCCTGGATGATGCGGCCACAAAAGAGAAGGTTGCGGCGGCGGTCGCCAAGGCAGGTGGCTGTGATGTGCGGTTACTGAAAGTTGGGGAAATTCGCCCCAGCATAAGTGGCGTGGGGTCAGCCCTAGTATCTTGCCCGACTTTGGCGGCTAAATTGCTGCTGGGAAAGGGCAGGCTCCTGGTGGGGTGGAGCTCAGTGCGCGTTGTGGCACTGGCGGCGCGTCCCATGCGCTGCTTTAGGTGCATGGGGCTGGGACATACACGTACCCAGTGTCCCGCGTCTGCTGACAGGGGGGACCTATGTTTCCGCTGTGGAGTCACGGGTCATCGCGCAGCCAGCTGCAGTAAGACCGAGCCGCGCTGCGCGATATGCGCGGAGTCTGGGCGGCCTTCCGGACATGTGATGGGGGCACGCAATTGCGCCCCTCCGAAGACAAAGGGGAAAGCCGTTAGGACCCTGGCCCCCCACGCGGTAGCTAGCAAAACCGCTCCTGAGGTTTCACGCCAATCGGCGTGTGAGGAAGTTGTGATGTCCGACTAATGGATCAGGCCCGACTTCACAACTTCCTACAGACGAATTTAAACCACTGCGCCAGGGCCCAAGACTTGCTTATGCAGACCCTGGCGCAATGGCAAATAGACGTGGCGGTTGCGGCGGAGCCGTACTATGTTCCCCCTCATTCCTGCTGGGCTGGGGATCTGGACGGCTCCGTTGCTATCGTAAGGCGGGCGGGTGGAGGTCCCCCCCTTTCAGTGGACGAGAAGGGCTCGGGATACGTGGTGGCAAAATGGGGTGAGTACACTGTCGTTGGCGCGTACTTCTCCCCAAATAAAACTGCTGCGGAGCTGGAGGCCTTCCTGGATCTCCTAGCCGCAGCGGTAAGGAGGCAGGCGCCACGACAAGTTCTTCTCCTGGGGGACCTAAACGCAAAGGCCCGGGATTGGGGCAACCCATCAACTAACTCTCGCGGTGCGATTGTCAGGGAGTGGACGGTTGCCTCGGGACTGACCCTACTGAATAGGGGGTCGGTCCACACGTGCGTGCGGTGGAACGGGGGGTCCGTGGTGGACGTATCGTTTGCCACCCCGTCTGTCGCGGCACGTGTCCGGGCCTGGAGGGTAATGTCGGAGGTGGAGACTCTCTCGGACCACAAATATATAAGGTTCGAGATCGCCACCTCTGACAGCCACGGTAGGTCTCAATGCCTGGTCCGGGCGGAATTTCCGCGCTGGACGGTTAGCCGCCTCGACGCCGAACTGGCGAAAGAGGCGGCGATTGTCCAGTCGTGGCTTGCCGCCCCCACGTACCCAGATGTAGATGTCGCGGCGGGCCGCTTCCGCGAAGCGGTGACGGCCATCTGCGACACGTCCATGCCGAGGTCCCGGAATCGCCCCAGCCACCGAGAGGTATACTGGTGGAGCTCGGAGATTGCTGATCTCCGAGCCGTCTGCTCGGGGGCGCGGCGGCCGTACACCCGCTGCAGGAAGCGGCGTCGTGGCCGAACCGATGAGCAGATGTCGGCCGAGGAGCTGGCTGTTGAGCTCCAGCTTTACGGCGTATACCGTGAAGCCAAGCGGGAGCTCCAGCTAGCCATCGGCCGAGCCAAGACCCGGGCCTGGGACGAGGCCCTGGCGGGACTAGACAGGGACCCTTGGGGGCGTCCGTACAGGGCTGCCCGGAAAAAGTTCCGGGGCCGAACGCCCCCCATCGCGGAGTCCCTGGAGCCAGACCTTCTGTGCAGGGTGCTGGGTGGGCTCTTCCCCGGAAGCAGCCCTCACCACGTGCCCTCGATGATGGCGCCCTCCCCCCCGGAGGAGTTGGACCCTAACTCCATCCCGCCCTTGTCGGAGGCGGAGATGGAGATTGCGGTCGACCGCTTGAAGGGGAAAAGGACCGCGCCGGGTCCAGACGGAATTCCAGGGCGAGTGCTACGGATCGCCTTGGGGGAGATGGGCGACCGGCTTCGGGAACTGTTCGACGAGTGCCTTACGTCAGGACGGTTCCCGAAGCTGTGGAAAGACGGCCGACTGTGCCTGCTCCGGAAGGAGGGTCGATCTGTTGACTCACCTTCCGGGTACAGGCCTATAGTGTTGCTGGATGATACGGGTAAGCTGCTGGAAAGAGTAGTGGCTTCCCGTGTCATCCGGCACCTAGAGGGTACTGGGCCAGGGCTGTCCGAGGCCCAGTACGGGTTCAGAGCGGGGCGGTCTACAATAGACGCTCTGCTCTGGCTCAAGGGGTGGACACAGCAGGCGGTCAGGGAAGGGGAAAAGGCGTTGGCTGTTTCGCTTGATATAGCTAACGCCTTCAACAGCCTCCCGCACGGAACAATACATGAGGCGCTCCGCTATCACGGAGTGCCTCTGTATCTGCGGAGGCTGTTGGCTGACTACCTCCAGGATCGCGAGATCCTGGTGGTAGGACGTGACGGTATGAGGCGCCGTCGCGTCTCCTGCGGGGTTCCACAGGGGTCGGTGCTGGGTCCACTCCTGTGGAACATAGGCTATGACTGGGTGCTTCGTGGCACGCTTCCCGCAAATATGCGGGTCGCGTGCTACGCGGATGACACCCTTGTCGTAGCCAAGGGGAGGGACCTCAGGGAGGCGGTGCGGTTGGCTACGGTAGGTACAACTATCGTGGTTGACCGCATACGTGCCCTGGGGCTGGAGGTCGCCCTCTCCAAGACCGAGGCCCTATTGTTCCATGGGCCTCGTGGGGGACCCCCTCCAGGAACGCGGATCGATCTGGACGGGGTCTCGGTTCGGGTGGGGACCCAGATGAAATATCTGGGTCTCATCCTGGACGGGAGGTGGGCTTTCGGGGCTCACTTTGCACAGCTTGCCCCGAGAGTCGTGGGGGCTGCGGCCGCCTTGGGAAGGCTGCTGCCCAACGTGGGTGGCCCAAACGCGACCTGCCGTCGGCTTTACTCCGGAGTAATCCGGAGTATGGCTCTGTACGGGGCGCCGGTCTGGGTGGACGCCCTCAACCGCGGAAACAAGACCCTGCTGCGACGTCCGCAGCGGGTCATTGCGACGAGGGCGATACGCGGGTACCGGACAGTGTCCTGGACGGCAGCGTGCGTGCTTGCGGGTGATCCCCCCTGGGAGCTCCAAGCGGAGATCCTCGCCGAAGTTTACCACTTCGTGGCGGCGAGGAGGGCTCGAGGAGACCCCCCAGCGTGGGAGGAGGTCACCCGCATGCGGTGGCGGGCGCGGGCTGCCCTGTTGCGGCGGTGGACGGAGGACCTGGCTCCACCGGGCCCCGGGCTGTGGACGGTGGAGGCCATCCGCCCGGTCCTTCGGAGGTGGGTGCGGCGGCGTTTTGGGTCGCTTACCTTCCGATTGGTGCAGGTGCTTTCCGGACATGGATGTTTCGGAAAGTACCTGCACCAAATCGCGAGACGGGAGCCGACCCCGGCCTGCCACGAATGTGGGGCGCTGGAGGATACGGCGCTCCACACGCTGGAAGTGTGTGCCGCATGGGGCCCGCAGCGGCACACGCTTTCAGCGATCATAGGCGGAGATCTCTCCCTGCCGAGCGTGGTAGACGCCATGCTCGGCAGTGAGAGATTGTGGCAGGCGGTAGTCTCCTTCTGCGAAGCGGTGATGGCGCAGAAGGAGGCCGCGGAACGGGCCAGAGAGGTCGATCCCCTTTCTGACCCGATCCGTCGCAGACGGATGGGGGGGAGGAGGAGGCAGTTCGCCCGCCTCCTCTCTCCTCCTCTGTAGTGGGGTCACCGGTGGAGAGTCAGGGAGCTCTCCACTGGCTTGCACGGCCCCACAAGTCTGAGGGGTGGCCTTGGTGAGCAAGGTCACCCCTTCATAGGCGCAGTGGCCCGGTTGTACTCGGGCCTACCGCCGGGGCAAGATAGTGACTGCTAGCGCGACCCTATCTTGCCCCACCTCGGCGAGGGACTGCTCACGGGGGGGTTTTTAGTGGGTTCGAGCCCCACATACCCCCTTCCTTCACCCCTGGGAAGGAAGGGAAGTGCAAGGCATTTTCCCCCCCACAAAAAAAAAAAAAAAAAAAAAAAGCGTGACTGGCTCATTACTTTACCGATATACATTTCTCTCTTTCTATACTTACCTCTTTGGCTAACCTATATACCAACATTTAGAATTAAGGCTCAGTTGCAAGGAATCACTTCGTTTGAATCACCACCTTCGATCGAGATACAAGACAGTAACTACTTCAGCTACAAAATCTTGCCTAATTTTGCACAGGTCTCTGTTAAGTTTCTCTCGAATCCTTTTCGATGCCTTAGGTTGACGATAATGTTAATTTCGTATATAAAAACTACGCGTGGATATCAGAATTAGTAAATACAACGTAGGAGTGTTAGCGCGAACCGCCCACGGTCGAGACCCTGCATCGCATTGCGCCACTGTTTTATTGCGTTTGTTTTATTTCAAGCGACACGACAGTCTGAGTGGGATTCTGCGTATAAAGAGCAATTTATAGCGGTTTGGGCTTTTGCAAAGCGTTGAATAATCTGAGCTTTATAAAATAGATTTGTGTTTTTAGAGCATTTTGTTATGCTGAAATATGAAACCTATAAGAACCAGCTGAACTTATAACACACTAGCCGTGCCCCGCGGCTTCGCCCGCTATTATCAAGTTAAAAAGTAGCCTATGTGTTGATCCTAGGTATAATCTATGTACATTCCAAATTTCATCCAAATCCGTTCAGCCGTTAAAGCGTGAAGAGGGAACAAACATACTTACACACTTACACACAAACTTTCGGATTTATAATATTAGTAGGATATGACTGTGCCCACAGGGTTTGACCCGTTTAGGTACTTTTTCCCGATGGCTATCTCACCTGTTAGCGTGTTGATAAGCGAGAATTTCAATTCGAGATATCGATAGGTATTAGTTTTATGAACATTTGTTTATCTTTCAAAATGGTCGATTTTAAAACGGTAACTGTATAATATTGTTGTAGTCTATTGTTAAAGAATTCACCGAAGCACGGTATTTCCCTTTCCTATATAAATAAACTCTGCCCTAATAACGTATAATAAACCCTGATACTTACAATGCTCTAAAAACTAACACGTTCTTCAAGCAGAGACCTTTCAGGGCGTTATAGCGAGCCGTATATAAAAATACCGCGTGAGACAATACCGATATCCCTGAATAAACAATGCCTTGTTACGAAGGACTGGAAATAGCAAAGCTGCTTAAATAAACTACACAATAGCGCCCTTCTCAACAATTCGGTACACAATATAAAATTAACGAAGTATGGAAGTAGTCAAACACGCAGTTACCTAACTTTATACAATATGAATGAACTGCTCGTCGCCTTTTACCGGGGCTTGGATTCCCCGAACACAAGTTTTCTACCTAAGAGAAATTTGTGTTCCTGGTTCTGGGTATTATTGTGTGTGTGATGTGAATGTTTCCAGCTCCCACGACACAAGTCATCGAAATTATCATAGGTCAGTGAGTTAATATATAATGTCTTTTGTTTTCCGAAATATTAAATTATATGTTACTAGCTGCGCCCCGCGGTTTCACCCGCGTTGATAATGATGAAAAGTGATGATGATGATGATGATGAAAAATAGATGTTGGCCGATTCTTATAGATACCGGATAAGCACAAAAAATTTCATCAAAATCGGTCAAGCCGTTTCGGAGGAGTATGGCAACGAAAACTGTGACACGAGAATTTTATATATTAGAAAAAAGAGACTGAAAGTTAACAAATGTGATACCATGTGTATAAGTTATACATACACAAGTGGTTTTGTTCCCTCATTGCACTGCAATGGCAAAAGGATTTCGATTGGCTTGAACCCAGGATAAACAAAAACATGATCAATTATGATCATTGTGAATGCGGGCATAGCTGCGGGGCTTTACTTATAACAAGTTAATTAAATTTGTGAGCGATCGGCTGTGCGCCGTGACTATAAGTTGCTGCTATTATAGCGTGTTCTGAGTGTATATATTCCGGGCGGAAACTCGCAAACATAAGTGCCATAAACTGTTAAAGAAAAAGCTCTCTGTTGAACTGCACAAGTCCCACGCTCTTGACATAGCATACGTCCACTGTTACACCCACGTTATGAGAGCAGTAACGTCCCACGCTGCAGAATGAAATGTAACAGATTAAAACGTATACGTAATTCCGTATACTAAGCGCCTTACTGTTTACCATAAATGCCGTAATGCTTGCATGGTTTGTCCCTTTTGATAAAAAAGAGGGTAGGTTTTTGTCGGTTACGGATTTAAGTTAAAAGACTGTCTACGCTTACGGTCTTGTAGATTGTTCATTTTTTATGTATCTAAGTGATGAGACGTTTGTTGGGAGTTATTGTTTAACTGCTAATAGGCCAGCATTTAACCACAAACTCACGATGCGGTCAATGGTGTAGCATGCCCAATTAGAAGATAGCTGTTTACTCTTGACTTGAAGACGTATTATTATGTTATATATAAGGAAAAGATTTTCATTTATTTACGGAAATAATAGTTGGGACCAATCTCTTTAAAATTCAAAAGCGTTTATTCACATGGGCCCCAAAGAAGCATTAATGAAAGTTAATGACTCTTCTGCCAGATTCGCGAAATTACAGCCGAATCTTCTTCTGAGAATATTCTTGCTTTGAATAGTAGGAATGTTCACCTTAAAAAATCTCAACGCAGTTCGTCTTATTGTACGTTAGAAGGAATCAAGTGCACTCTCCGAAATGAATCACACAAGTAAATAATTTTGAATTAGAATTTGAAAAGCTACCAGATTTTTTTTAGTTTACGGTAGCTCAATAAATCGATCTAATTAAAGTGCATGTGTTCGTCCTAGAACAGAAGAACGTCGCATGTCGCGTAGCGTTGTCCTCTTAACTAGTTCAAATTGTATGTTGTTCTTCGAAAATGTGCGTCCCACGGGTTTCAGATAATTAATTAAAAGCGAGAACTGACAATTACACGCCCGTAAATGGAGCTTTAGTGGTAGATATGAAAAGCTGTCCTACCGTGGGCGTCGAGGCGCTATGGATCGAAGCACCCACGCTCTACCAAGAAGTATTTTTAGTACCTTACTATAACTTAAGTAGTAAATTAAGAAAGTAAATATTATCGCATGAAGCGGGGATTGAACCCGCGGCCGTAAGGTGTCATGCCCTATTGTTCTAAGCGAGCTGAGCTACTCAAGCCCTGCCTGAAGCGGCGAAATTATCCTTTCATTATTATTAACGTTTTATGGGGATATGTGACTCCATCTACCCACAGGTTCAAACCTAGAACGCGGGAATGAACCCGCGGGCTATAGTTAAAAAAAGTTCTAGGTTCGACTCTTGACAGGAGCATACATTTCCTCCCCAATGATTTTTTCTTACCGTAAGAGCATTGTACAAACTAATAGAAAACTTAAAAAAATAATTGAATGAAATCGGTAACGTCGTTCTCAAGCTATGGCGGGACGCAAGGTAAAAAGCGATTCATTTTTAAATATACATATATGTATAAAAAATATTTGAACAGAGATTGAGCATTGCAATTCAACGTGGCAATGCTGCCAGCATTTTGGGTAATTTTCCAACTGGCAGCGGTCTATTAGTTAAAGTATTGTACATATTTATATCTTGTTATAGATATTTTTGGTTAGTTTTAATTTAGTTTTTAGATGATATAAAGAACGAAATACTGAAGATATTAGATAGACGATCATCATCAACGGCCTTACAATGAGCCTTAAAGGGCGGCTTTATTATAAAACATTACCGAAATGTTCTAACATTACTATTTAAGCATTCCTAAAGGATCTCCGCATGCCGCGAATGGAACTCCATTCGTTTCTTTTGAGGATGTGCCTATAGGTTTAGATAGATAGATAGATAAACACTTTATTGAACACCTTAACAAATACATGACAAGGAATAATAATCTAGAATATAAGTGTAACAACAGGCGGTCTTATCGCTAAGAGCGATCTCTTCCAGACAACCTTTGGATGGAGAGGAGTAAGCAATGAAATTGGACGTCGGTGTTTTGTATAAATATAATAATATAGAAAATACAATAAACATACATAAACAATAATATACCTAAATAAAACTATGATATAGAATACATAAACGTAATACATAACTATTATACATATTTGCGTGACGAATAGAATGTTCACCTTCAAATCATGACAACAAAGTAAATTTGTATTATTATGTTTGACCTGCAAGATAATGTATTTTGACGGAGTCTTTAAATATTGCCAATGATTGAGCTCTTTTAATTTCAATAGGAAGCTTATTCCACAATCGAACAGCTTCGACAGTGAAGGAGCTGTCATAGAATGTGGTTGTGTGTTGGGGAATTTTGAGCTTAAGATTCTCTGATGACCTTAATGATAGGGAATTAGAAGAGTCGAAGAATTGAAAACGCTCCCGGAGGTAGCGAGGAGAAGAGGGATTAAAAAGAATGTTGTAAAGTAAAGACAGGATATGAGCATTTCGGCGAGCACGAATAGGAAGCCACTTGAGCTTGGAACGAAATTCAGAAATGTGGTCATATTTGCGCAAGCCAAATATAAACCTGATAGAAAAGTTTTGGAGTCGCTCAAGTTTATTAAGCTGGTCCTCCGTAAGATCCAGATAACAAGAATCCGCGTAATCCAGAATAGGGAGAAGAAGAGATTGTGCGAGCGCAACCTTAGTAGCAGTTGGTAGGAAGTTCCGGAGTCTTCTTAATGAACCCGCAGAAGCATACATTTTTTTGCTAATGGCTTCCAGCTGAGGGCCCCAAGTTAGGCACTTGTCGAAAATAATTCCCAAATTTTTCACAGTTGCACTGTAAGGTATGTCTACTCCATCGAAAACTACATGCGGTAATGTGTTCCAGTCGACTTTACAAATAGTCCGTGAGCTACCTATAATTATCGCTTGTGTCTTCAGTGGATTCACTTTTAATCCGTAAGCTTCACTCCATGAATGGATTTTTTTGAGATCAATATTTATAGTGTCTACGGCTCTAGTGATATTATCAAGGGTAGCTTGGGAATATATTTGAAGATCGTCTGCATAGAGGTGGTAGGAAGAAGTGAGATTTTGAGAGATAGAGTTAATGAATATTGCGAAAAGGAGAGGGGATAGTACGCCACCTTGCGGTACACCAGCAGTCGTGTTACACCAAGAGGAATATGAATCCTCTATGCGAACTCGCTGGCGGCGACCAAACAGATAACTGTGAAACCAGTCAATCACCGCTGACGATAAGTTAATCGAACGAAGTAGTGCAAGGAGGACGTCGAAATCTACTGTATTAAAGGCGTTACTGAAATCTAGCAAAGTCAAAACAGTGAGCTGGCTATTTTCCATTCCGTAGCGGATGTCATCGGATATCTTTACTAAAGCAGTTACTGTGCTGTGTCCTGGTCGGAATCCAGACTGAAAGGGATTTAAAAGGTTGTTAGATATAAGAAAACTGTTGATCTGTCTATGAACAAGACGCTCTAAGACTTTAGAAAGAAAAGGAAGGATGGAAATGGGCCTGTACTCAGAAAAGTTAGAAGGATTAAGTTTTTTGGGAAGAGGAATGATTTGAGCCTGTTTCCACATAGAGGGAAACGTTCCATTAGTTACAGAGTGGTTAAAAATTAAGAAGGTCTAAGAAGGTATTTGCATGAAATAAAAAATATTTGTGGTGTTTGATGTTTTCTATGGTTTGTTTGGAGCTCTGCCGATTTGCCATAGACAATCGTATACTTATAGCTTTATTGTACTGATTTGTAACCGACTTCGAAATAGGAGTAGGTTCTAAATTCGTCGGAATCTTCTTTTTATGTTCCTCGATTACTCGGTGACGCCTGGACCGATTCGAGTTTTTTTTTTGTTTAAAAGGGTGTTCTTCCCAGGTGGTCCCACTATCATTTGTTTTTTTCTAAACGCGTATATATTATGTCTTAATTTAATCTGAGTGGCGAAGGTGATAAAATCCCTATCCAAAATACCTTATTTTTAGATATACCTATAAGTATTAGGTAATACCTCGTACCTAACTTAGTAAATCGTGGATGTTACTCTTAAGTTTTTTCTCGATTACACAACAAAAGTCTGACTGTTTGTATTGCATCCGTCAGGTTAAACTTCCTTGTGTAGAAACCCGCTTATAGAACATGGTTAGAACATTACAGTCAAATAAGGATTTATCCTCAATGACCGGGATTTTAATCCCGTTCTCACTGGCTAAGTGGAACTGGCTGGAGTAACTGACTGTCTCATATATCACAAGCAGGAAAAGCGTGGGTGCGGAACCCATAGATCCGCCTACGGTTCTGATAAAACTGACACTTCATGGATACAGGTGGGCGGAGTCGCGACTAGCATTTAACAACCTTGATATTAATATGGTAATTAAAACTTTCAGCTTTTTTCAAATTTGTATTGGCTGAATGACGTTTTTTAACTTATGATTTGCCCAATATCATGCACGAACTATTAACGGGTAATAATCCGTTATTACACATTCATACTCGAAGAATCTAAATTTTGGAAAAAATACAAAGGCTATAACGCAATTTTTTACACTTTCGTAGCAAAACCGTTCAACAATTACTTTTTTGGCGGCTTTCGCACCATAATTCTGTCAATGACACGTGTACACAGGAGATCAGTAACTTTACAAATTAATATATTCAAATGAAATCGTATATATACTTAACCATTGTTTGACATTAGTGGATAGCTTACAGTTTTAGTTGGGAAAATGTCTACTAACTGCTGGGCTACAAAATTCTTGGGCAAGGATTTTACGTATTATTGATCGAGTCCAAGGAAAAAAAAAACTATATGGAAACTATCCCGTTTCTAACAATAGTTCTAAACTTGTTATAGATGTAATGTATTGGGATATAGATGTAATCTGTGTGTAATGTATTTGGTGTAAATTATTTCAGTTTCCATTTCCAGTTTCAGGATTCAAGTTTTGAATTAAGTGGTAAACTATGTGACTGTTACCATTTCTTTTCCACACTTTAGAATACTTTAGATAATCCTACCTCATTTGTTTTATAATCGCTGGAAGTTATAAATTCAGCTCTGCTGAGAGCTAAATCCAAGCATAACTCAACCGAAAGTACGAAGAATGTATTATTGGAGCGCAACAGAACCAGTGGCTACATAACCGCTTACATAAAGCACATTAACGAAGCGTAATGTTCAAACCGGTACTAATTAAACGTAGATAAAAACTGCGGAACGTTTGCCAACTGCCAGTGACCTAGTCTCTCTAACCTTGACCTTACGGGATTCCTCGCACACAGTCCCACATACGAAGAACATACAATGCAGATGGGACCGAATCTAAATGCCGGTCGACCTGCATTCACCACTGTAGAACTATATCGTCGTAAGTTCAGCGTCGTGTCGTTCCATTGAGACCGTTGCGAATTTTCCTCTTTCCAAATCAAGAAGTCGAATGTTCCTGTAACGTTGGAATGAAATGCGACCTTACTGTAAGCGTTGCTCTCTTGTGGTTAAACATATAGGTACCCTAATGTTGACAAGGTCGCGTATTGCTTGCACTCTGGTGCGAGATGAGATAGTCTGGTACGGAGGGAAGTGTAAATCGATGTTTCCTCTGGGAACTTTGAACGGTGTCGACGGTTATTGCTTGTTCGAGGCCCGAGATTGTTCTTGCGGGTCTCGTGTTGAGTGAAAATTACTGCATAGAGGTGACCTCTGCCACAGCCTGGCGATAGAAGCTTTCGTCGATATTGCTAATGGCTAGTCATATATCTGCTGATTAATTTCTCTCAGAACATCGTTATAATTATTCTTGATGATGAAAATGGAGATTAACTGATTCATTTTGAAAGATAATGTGCAAATGCTCCAACAACTCTATAACTTTAGCGGAGCACTGGAAAGTGTTTTTGTGTTTGTGATAATTGAGCTCTATCTACTTAACTATTTCATAAAACTATTAGGTAGGAGAATAAATAAACGCATTTTCATTTTAAATAAATTAGTGTATGATCACCATGAGGATACACATATTATGAAAGGAACAATAAAACTCTCACATAGAATCGCATTATAGTTAATATGCTTTATACGCTTTCATACTCACGGCCCCACACTAAATTAGAAGACTTGTGTCGTGAGTACATTCACATCACACACACAATCACATCTAAAATCTAAAACAAATTTTCCTTGGGGGAAAATTGTGTTCCCACCGGGAATTGAACCCGATACCCGCTGCTTAGAAGGCGGACGTACAAACAGCGGGCAGTTCAAAAAAATACATTTCAGTGAAATACGACCGTAGTAGGCGTATCTACATTAGAAATGTCAGAAAAAAAGCCTTGTCTTTCGCATCACATAATCTATACTCATTAACCTATATAAAATTATCCTTCTCTCCATCCAAAGGTTGGCTGGAAGAGATTGCTTTAAGCGATAAGTCCGCCCATTGTGCTTTAGTTTTTTAAGATTAGCCCCTGTAACTAACTGTATTTGGTGCACAATAAAGAATTTTCTATTCTATTCTATACTCAGTCACATCTTGAAACAAGAAGGCAACATAAGCTCCTACTAAGATCTGCCCTATTTCCAATCGTCTCGCACCTAGCTACTCATATCTAAAGGAAAGTGCCTACAAACCCTGACCCGGGTAGAGCCCGGTTCCGGATAAAACGCCCGGCCTCCGGGCGATACGATAACGTCAAGTAAAGCCCGCCGTAGTCGAACACTCGGAATATTTGCCGGGAATTTTATTACGCGGTGTTTTGTGATGAGCAACGAAGAAATGTTCGCAGTCATTTTAATACCGAATTTTTAAGGCACGAACATTCTGTATCTTAATAAGTAATAGTATCAGTGAAAGTATGGGAGCTTCTAATTTTTTTTTACTATTTTATTCTAAATTAAAACTGCGTGTAGCCGATTTAGAGGATCTGAATTACTTATCGCTAGTTCTTCACACGCTACGTTAAGAGGGCTTATTCCTTTTGTCTTCTCTCTCGCACATTTAAATATTTTTTAAATACGTAGCTAATTAGCTACGTGTGTTTTTGAAAATGTTTTCAACCAACTATATGGACATTAATACAATGAATGTTTTAATCTACCTTTCGTTTTCATATATTTAAGTATAATTATGTATAGGTATTTTAACAAACAAAAGCGTTCACATTCACCGCAGTCTTAGGTGCCGAAAACATACACATCACACACACAAATTACACCCAGAAAAAGATCTACTTGTCCTACTGGAATCAGCAGCAAGCGCTGTAGTGCTTACTAGTTTGAAAATTCACAAATTCAAATTGAAATCTATATTGCATTCTCTAAATGTAGATAGGTGGTAGTAATAAATTACAGTACATTAGAAACCCTGTTGGGCATTTACAGCAGAGGAGAACGATATGCTTCATTACTAATATATCAATTTAATTTGTAATAAAATATCATAATAATGTTTTATTAATATTGTTGTTGTGTTTGTGTATAGTGTTGTTATTGGTGTTAGTACTATAGTATAATTGTCAAGTATTTATTGATTTGTTAATGTAAGTTTATATTAAATTATTTATATAGCATTTAGTCAGTCAAACAGTTTTATAATAGTATGCAATAATTATATTTTGTCTTTGAGATATTCCTGAACAGTGTAATAGCTTTTATTAATAAAAAATCCTTTATTGGGTTTTTTTATACCATATAGGTAAGCATTGTAGCATAGGTAAGTATTGTTTTAGAAATGTCATGGCGTCAGGTTGGTTTCCGAAGTGTTTCAGCATCTAATTTAATATTTTTATAGACATCTCAAAGGGGCTATTGTACTATATGCGTCCAACCATCCCTATATCCACTTTCACCGTTGCTTAACTTTGTCAAGAATTGTTAAACCAATGTTAAAATAACACGTTGAATTGAGTACACAAAAACTTCTTCCTATGTGGTGTATCTTCCTCTAAGTATGAGTCAAAAGTTCCACGAATGCTATTATGGGATTATATGTTTTAGAATTATCCACACGGATTCTCGAGTTTCCTACAAACGAAGTTTCTTTACGAATATTATGCTCTTTGGATTCTACGAACAAAGTTGTTAAGAGTTAGAGCCTTATTAGTGTAAACCTGTCTGGATAGATATTACTTCATTTATACTGAGAATTATATAGATGTAAAGTTTGTTTTTGAGTTTTGACGAAGGAAGGGATCTTCCGGAACTACTGATTTGATTTTGAAAACTTGTTTGATTACTAAGCTATTATTTATTTAGCGAGAACCACGAGATCATAGTCTTGAGCAACAGCTAATTCTAATTCTAACCGGGGGCGATAAGGCCTGCACTGACGTCTCGCTGGGGGTGTATTGTGCATTCCCCCCTGCCAGCAGTTAGCCCAGCCACCCCAACTCCTTAATACATCGGAGTGTGGCTTCGGGTCGCTGGTACCAGTGGTGAAGATGTTGTGTGCATGATGTTGCGTTGGAATGTTCATTGGGCAACAGCTAATATAAATAAATATTCCTATTTACAATGGTCATGCCATAACTTGACTTTAAAAAAACCAACTTCACCGCTTATATTTTGGTTTTGTTTTGATCAAATTCTATAAAATGTATATGGGACTACCTCTGAAGTATAATTAGCAAAAAAAACAAAGAATTTTGAGAATCGGTCCACAAATGGGGGAGAAATCGGTGAAGATAAAAATAAAAATATATAAAGTCGAATATAGAACCTCTTTCTTTTTGAAGTCGGTTAAAAAATAAAGGAAATTGCGCAGAAAATTGGGAAATTTTAGAAAACGTTACGACGATTTTTACGTTGCGTGCTAGATGAATGCGCTGAGACAGGACGACGTCTGTCGGGTCAGATAGTCTATAACATTGTCGTATTACACATCACAAGTAGAGTTTACTCTTTTAAATGGATAGACATAAATATCAGCTAACTTAACTCTGAATGTTATTAGTATTCATTGAGTAATATTGTAGCTATTCGCCTAATTAAGTGTATTTATAAAGCAATGTTTGCTAAGAAAATCAATCAACTTTTATAATTGTATATGAACTAAGAAGTAGCTATATGTTAAATGTATTTGAGAATAAGGAAACGTTTAAGATTCAAGAAATATTCGCGGATAATACTTTAAATTTGTAATAATCTTTTTTTAGCATGGATATTGTAGCTAACCGTAGGTTTGTTTCCTATCTCGATGTTATTTAGTTGTTTTTGGACTATCCTTCTTCAATAGTTCTCCTTTTCTTAGTTCTAGTTCTGTAAATCTCGAAGCCAGAGATCATCCAGAGATCCTGTACAGAGAATCTACGTATAAAATACTGGTTTCAGTGAAAAGACCGGGAACTTAGCAAATAACCTCATTTTTTAATTAAAAAAAAAAATGCTTTTTTGACACTATAAATACAGTATACAATTGGCCAGAGAACATATATGTTAATTTACCTATTAAATATGAGTTTACAGTGCAATAGAGACTGATTCAGCGTATGCTTTGTGAACATTTAGGTACATTCCCGCATATCGCTGTTTTTAAATATGCCTCTGCCTTTTTTTTTTATTTATTGTTGGAAGATAACAAAACTGGGTACAATGACTAAATCTTACATAAAAAACTTAATTATATGAAATGCATCATGTATCCTTCTAGATGTGAACCTAGCTTACATAATAATATATACTATTAGTGTAATATATATTCGCTTAATTATAATAAAACTTAAGCCTAAAAAGTTATACAAACAACGATAATAATAAATAATAAATAAAGTTCAACAGATACAAATGGAATACAGATGGAGTGTAACAATAGAAAGAAATAGACTACAGAAAAAAAAACAAATAAATGGGTTGAGTGACTGCTTATCTGTTGACAAAATAAACATTTTTAAGAATTAATTTAATTGAGGTTAGTGAACCATAATGAAATATGTCAAAGTGTTGCCTGGCTGTGTTGTAGGCATTACACATACGGTAAACAGGGGAGTGCTTGAGCATATTAGTGTTACAATACGGAGGGTTAAACGTGTTTTTATTGAGAAAACGGCTACCTGGTCTAGGAACTCTAAGTGTGATTTTTTCGGTAATTTCAGAGCAATCTACATTTCCATTTAACACTTTTGCAAGCATGATAATGTCTGACATTTTGCGACGCTTTTCCAACGACAATGAGTTATAATGACTAAGCCTGGAATGATAAAAACGAAGTGATTTACACTGTCTGTCCATGTATGTTACATGATACGTAAAATGTTTTTGGACTCTCTCTATTCGGTCTGCATGAACTTGATATCCAGGGTTCCAAACAACACTGCAAACAAAGCCTTCGATTAAGGTATTCACTGAGCAAAAAAGTGACAAGCGAGATGTATACAAAAATTATAAATATAGTCTAATTACCGATGCCTTCCCCTAAGTCTTTTGGAATCCTCAATCCTCCCCCTTCATTAAAGTGCTACACATTTCTGGGAGGCACTACAGTTGTTACAGACAGACGTGACGTAAAAACTGTATTTTTTTCTTTCACAGATCAATACACCCTGGACAGTGAGTACATCAAGCGGTACCTCGGCGAGCTCACCCCCATGCAGGAGTCTCGACTGCTGCAGCTCAGGAAATGGATCGCTGATCTGCAGAAGGGCAAGGTGGGCTGATTACATAATACTGGTAGCTCACAGAAGATAAATACATGTATACGTTGTTTACTTCCGAACACAGAAAATACAATCGTAATATGCATGAGATTTAAATACAGGTCAAGTATATTGAACTGCCCTTTTGCTTAGTTGGTTGAGCGTTTGCCTTCTAAGCAGGGGTATCGGAGTCGATTCCCGGCGGGAACACAAGTTTTCTCCCAAATGAATATATGTATTTCTGGTTCTGGTTGTGATTGTGTGTGTGATGTGAATGTATCCATAATGTATATGTATGTTCTGGCAGCTAACCTAAAGATCTCGTCCCATAAGTAGAGGTTACCACCCTCGACCACATCACACATTATAGGAGTCCAGCAATGATATGTATCTAAGAATAAAGTAATAGACCCTATCTACCACCTGCAAAGCTTAACAGCTGTTCTTTTCTTTCTAACTTCAAGTCTTCTTTACAGGTCCCCAGCGACACCACGCTCCTCCGCTTCCTTCGCGCCCGTGACTTCAACGTGGAGAAGGCTCGGGAGATGCTCTCCCAATCCTTGCTGTGGAGGAAGAAGCACCAAGTAGACCGGCTGCTGTCGGAGTACGAAACTCCTGACGTAGTGAGCCAGTACTTCCCGGGAGGATGGCATCATCATGACAAGGGTGAGTGGAGCAGTTTTACCTTGTGTGTGTACGCGGCGTTAAACTAGGTTTTTTAATTCGCGATAGCCAAACGTTTGATACTGATCTTACCTGATGATAAGCGACGATGCGGTCGACGACTTTCAGCACGTTAGTCTAGAAGATGCCTATTGACTCGCGACTCATAGACTTACATATTGTATTTATCAGGACATATCATTTAACAGAGACTCAGGTATGTAGTTCCATTCCTGTGCGGTTCGTATAATGAATGTAGAAGCAAAATGCTTCGTCCGCATTTGTGGAATGCCTACCATATAGTGGTGTCGCTTAGGAAAATGTATCGAAATCCGATAATAGAATAGAGATGGGGGAATTAGACTGTGTAATTCCGTTGCACATTCTCCGAAATGTATCCGATAAAATACCGAGAGATTCGCCACCTTGCGACGATGCCCTAAGCTCTGAAGAATCAGTCAACTGGACGTTTTTAATAAGTCTATTGGGTCTTTGCTCAATGATGTTATGAGCCTCAAGCTGGTATTTATCTGACCTAAACCTCTCTCTGTTCGTTGTGAATTCGTGGAACATTCGTGCAAGGCGCCGCCTATGGCAGACCGCTCTGTCGAATGTATTATGATTGAGAAGATAAAGAAGAAGAAGAAGCTTTCCCTCGTCATGTCACTGATGTTAGCGATGGTATTTTGCAGATGGACGACCACTTTACGTTCTTCGACTGGGTCAGATGGATGTGAAAGGATTACTCAAGTCTATTGGCGAAGATGGCCTCTTGAAGTTGGTAAGTTAACTCTATTCATTTGTTTATACTTCTCCATTCTTGTCAGTATACCTATTTTTTTACCGACTTAAAAAAAGGAGGATATTTTCAATACGGTTGTATTTTTTTTGTTACCTCATTACTCTGTGATTTATAAACTGATTTGAAATCTCTATTTTGTTTTGATTTACTTTCGTATTGGTCCAATAGTAATTTCATTTATATTAGGTACTGAAGTAAAGTAACTGGAAAATATATCATCGGAATAAACAGAATTGCGTATTTTGCTGAGGTAATTTTTCATTTATATTGAGATCTTAAGAACTAGTTCTTAGTGTCTCAACAAAATTGCACATAAACACATCACACTAAAAATAACCACTACACTAATACACATTGCAGACACTTCACGTTTGCGAGGAAGGTCTAAAACTTCTAGAAGAGGCCACTCGCGCCTCGGACTCCCCAATAGCCTCGTGGTGCATGTTGGTAGACCTCGATGGCCTCAACATGCGCCACCTGTGGCGGCCGGGCGTGCGGGCTCTGCTGCGGATCATTCAGATAGTGGAGGCCAACTACCCGGAGACCATGGGGCGGGTGCTGATAGTTCGCGCGCCGAGGGTCTTCCCGATACTGTGGACTATTGTTAGCACTTTTATTGGTGAGTGACTTTTTACCGACATCAAATCGAGGAGGTTCTCTATTCGACTGTATTTTTTTATTTGTCCTCAGAACTTTTTTCTAGGTGAACCGATTTTGATGATTCTTTTTTATATTTGAAAACTGGTGCTTCCTATGTGGTCTCATTTAAATTTGATCAAGATCTGACCAGTAGTTTTTGAGTTATTATCAGTAATGCTGTAATCAATTATCAGTAATATCAGTAATCACGTATTTAATTGATTTGATTTGATCAAGGTTCCGAAGATAAAGCGGTGAAGTCGGTGTTTTTAAGCTTTGCTTGCGTTTAATTTATTTGAAAGAAGAAACCTAGGCGTCTTAAAACTCCTATTTGTTTACATCAAGAATATTTTTAGCCGTTTTATTATTATATTATTTTTTAAAGTAGAATCAAAAATCTAAATCAATTGAAGACACAGTTGGTATAGTGTGAAGGTGTCTATCCTTCGCGATCCTGGTCTTCATTCCCGGCAGGATAATTGTATTCTCCTAACAAATATTCCCCCTTCTGGTTCTGGGTGTGATTTGTGTGTGCAGTGTTAATATTTTCGGTATCTACGATACAAATATTTGAACTGTGTTCAAACTGTGTTCGGGGGGCTTTGAGCGCGGATACATTTTGTTTTTTTTAATTAAAATCTATAAAAAGTGTTATTTTTATAAAAGTTAGCAAATTTAATTGCCAGATTCAAAAATGCACAGCCATATCAAGAGGAATCTAGCAATAAACTCCTTGATAATATTTGAATATTAGGCTTAATCGCTTCAGAACTGAACAAATTGCAGTGATTATTATCAAAACCAACTCACGTATTTGTTTTTGTCTGTATTGTCCACTGCTCGGCAAAGACCTCCCTTCTCTCTTTCCAATTTTTTCTAGTGCCGTGTTTGGCCAATCCATATCGTTATTGTCTAATTTATCTCGCCAACGTCACGTATAGCCATACTATAAGGCTAGTATATACTAGAGTTTTGCCGCGAAAGTGAAAAAATGGCGTTGTTGATTTTGTGTAATTTTCCAAAACCTGTGATTCTTTGAGTGTTAATGTGTAATAATGGTGGATTATTAACCGTTAATACTTAGTAAATGTGCATAAGTGAAGGCAAGTCATACAAAGTTGAAAAACGTGATTTTCACCTTCGCACCAAAACTCCAATAGAAGTTCTAGTTAAGTTTCTACCACTTTACTGGAGCATGACTTGACTATGACTGACTACTTGACTTTGACTGTGACTTGTGACTAAGACTTTTATTATGAAGAATAGAAATTGTTAATATTTGTTTAATATTTCGACTGAAGGACTATGCATCCATGGTCATGAAATAATTAAAAAAAAAAAGTATATACTAGCCTACCTAGTTGGAGCCAACGTCAGTTGCGTTTTGAAGTTGGACACGCGCGCCGCGACCTGTCAGCGGACGCAGGCAGCAGGAAAAGGAAAAAAGGCTGATCGGAGCATTTTTCTTTTTTGATAATAATAATGAATAGCTCTCACGATAGTTTTTTTTATATTAAAACTACAGTGATATGATCGAGTTATTTGAAAGGCATATCTTCGTGTCACCACCCTATAGTTATCTCAGACTTTTTAGCTATGAAAAATAAATTTAAGATGGACTTACTTTAGAGATTTAGGTTTTTAGACTAAACATAAACGCTTTCACACTCACAGCCCCACACTAAGTTCAAAGACTTGTGTCGGGGGTGCCGGAAACATTAACATAACACACACATTCACAACTAGAATCAGAAACACAAATTTTCCTTCGGAACAAAACTTGTGTTCCCGCCGGGAATCGAACCCGATAGAACCCGCTTAGAAAGCGAACGCTCAACCAACTAAGCTAATGGGAAATTGATGACTGTATGAGATATTATTCCGCCCATCCTTCCACCAGTACCCAGGGCTTCATCATGATGCATACCAGTACATCTGAACGGGTAAATAATAATAAATAAATAGAAATAATAATATTATACAATATATCATTGTTATTTTCAGATGAGAACACACGCAGCAAGTTTTTGTTCTACGGAGGCAAAGACTACCTGCAACCTGGCGGTCTTCTCGACTACATTCCAAAAGATCTGATACCAGACTTTCTTGGAGGACCTTGCAAGGTATGTTCTCTTTCTTGCATCTCTTATTATGGTAATATGTTCGACAGAGAGGAACATAATTATATCATAAGATAATTATTTAGTGTCATAATTTGAACCTGCATGGTATTTATTTGTATACATTTCCAACAATGTTTTATCTCAGTGCTTACTCATGTCTAGAATCTAGAATGACCAGAATTTATTTTGAGCTTTAATATAAAAATAATTATTTTAGAGATTTGAGTAATAACAACCATATTGACAAAGGTGACTTAGCTTTCTATGCCGCGGTTGGTTTCCGGCAAGAGTACAATTTTCTCTAACCACTGAGCCATCCAAGTTCTGCTTCATGTGACGAAATTATCCTTTCCTTATCATTAACGTCTTATGGGGGTTTGTGGCGCTGTCTACCGGAATAGTTTAAAACTAGAAGACGAGTCTAACTTTGCAGTTAGCTATACGTTGTATTGATTAAGTCCTCCCAAATCAATTGCATTTGTGTTTCTGGAATATAGATTTTTGTGTTTGGTTAAGCCTTGCTAGACAGAGCTGGTGTAGCAAAAGAAAGAAAAAATATCACTTGGAGCGGGGTTTGAACCTGCGGCCATAAGATTCCCATAGGGTCATGGGATATCACATAGAGCTATAACACGTAATGTACAAGCTTTTCGGAGGATTTATCTCCAAGAGACAATTTGTGTTTCTGGTTCGGTAGTATGAATCTTATATTTGAAACGTGAACGTTTCCGGCATAGTGTTGAAAACTAGTCGGCTTATCACGGGTTTGCAACTGTGGAAACGCTTTTTGAATTAAAACTTTTTAGTAGAGGGCTTTGAAATTGTGATCCAAAACCATTTTGTGTGACGAAAAGTGGATATAAGGGATAATAGGGAAATACCCCCAGTATTTCCCTGTAATACAAATTACCTCATAACTTCTTTCCACGTGAACCGATTTCGATTTTTTTTTTTAGTTTGTTAGATGTTGCTTTTAAATTGGTCCCGTTTAAATTTGATCAAGATCTGATCAGTAGTTCTTGAAATGTCGTTAATAATGCGTATTCTGTGGACTACATAGCCGAAGTTCTCGTTCTTAACCGACTGCAAAAATTACCTTCTGTCTTTGTGGGCCGATTTTGATGATTATTTTTTTATTTGTAAAGCTGCTGCTTTTCATGTGGTTCCATTGAAATTTGATTAAGATCTGATCACTATTTTTTGAGTTATCGTCAATAATGCGTGTTTAATACATTAAATCTGATCAAGGTTCCGAAGATAAAGCGGTGATGTCGGTTTTTTAAGCTTTGCTTGCATTCAATTATTAACTAATTGCATTTTTCATGCACATTCGATAAATTTAAACTCACTATTTTATAATTATTAGGAAACAAACTTAGTTTAATATTTGATAACTGATGTTGTTTTTATTTTATTTTCCATAACAGTCGGACATTATAGAGGCGCCTTTACACGTGCCGCAGCAATATTTCGATTATGTATGAATACCTACGTGAGAAGTATTACGATACTATACTTGTGTACTTGACAGTTGTGCTAGTCGACAGTTGTTCCTGGGACACAATATTTGACTGAAATAGATCCAACATTCTTAAGTTGTCGTCATTTGGTTCCAAAACCTATAAAACATAAAAAAATTAAGTACTCACTGTGGTCTTGCGATATAAATTCTCGAAAATTTTAGTAAAATGTGGTGTAGAAAATTCTACCAATAAATTGGGAATGTTTAGAAAGGATATCAACCGACTGTGCAAATGTTGGAAGATGATAATGGCAACCTCGTCACTGACCAGATAAGAATAGATGAAATGTGGCGAGACCATTTTCATGGATATAACAGAAGAGAGTAGGAAAAAGAGTGTAGAGGATGTCATAATTCAACCATGAAATTAGACGAGCTATTATGACTCTTAAAAATAACAAATCCCCTGGAATTGGCAACTTGCCAGGGGAACTATGAAAATATGGGGGTGCTATAATTCAGTGTAAGATATTCGAACGTATAAGTAATCTGGAATAGTGAGAAATGGAGTATAGACAAGCGCAAGATCTTGCACTGTTCAAATTCAAAATACTGTGTGGCACCGCACTGACTTAATTGGCAACCTTGGCGCTTACAGTCGAATGGCTTGCTATTCTCAACAATCAGTTAAGAACAAAGTGTAGCATAATAAGCAATTAAATAATGTAATGGGCATAATAATTAATTTATACGATACAAAACAATAGTAACTGAAACTGTTGCGAATTTGTATTCAAGTTAGATGGATCTATTAGTCAAATATTGGGAGCCCAATTATGTAATCACAAACACATAAACACACACATGTGCCTGTTACTTTAGAAGTACATAAATGTATAAAATATCACATCGACGTCATCAACAATCTACACACATTACTGTTTATAATTATTGTATGTATTATAATTATTATAGTAAACACTTAGTTAAGAGAAAATATAGCAACACTTAAAGGAGTAATATCGAAATGTCTCCTAAAATTCGTGACTTTGTAACCATTTTACAATTCATGTATTACAAAACCTAATAAATAAAATATTCGTTGGAACCTGTATGTTACAAAGATGCTAGCATTGATATATATAGGCCGCTACCTTCATATTCTATTATATCTTTCGAACGTGAAACTAATTCATACAGTATACCATCTATCAATTATTGTGACATCGCTAAAGTAAACCAGCACTTTACGCGTATAGCTTGTTAAAATATGGTTCTTTATCTCATAAATATATTCACCTATGTATTCACTAAACCACTTGTATCATTTGCGTGGTAGTTATTGTATAAACATTTTGATATCCTTTAATGGTAAAATACCCTTTTCGCACTAAGCGTTTCGCTTCAACTTCGACGCCCTGCCGTCTACTGTGTTTCCTGAATGATTTCACTCAGGGGTTGTTCAAGCAGAGTGTGCATAGTTTTACTAAAAGGTGCTTCGTATAGGTAAGATTGTGGTCAAATTTCGCTTAGTCACACATAAATAAACGTTAAATATAGATATAGTACTACGGACTGCCTGTTCGGCGGAAGTAGGGGTATCTGGTTTGATTCTCGGTAGGAACATAGGTTTATATCCCAGGGAAATATGTATTTCTGGACTATTAACCGACTTATACTTCCCTATATATTATATTCTCAAAATCACACCGAAATACTGTCAATCAAGAGTTTGGCTATATCTTCTAATGTCATATATTATTTTCCAGAGCTTTGTACACGAAGGAGGACTGGTTCCAAAGAGTCTGTACGTGAGCGGTGCGTTCACTGAACGCGAGGGAGACCCTCTGTGTGAGGATAGCATCTATAGATCTGTCAGTTTGGGCAAGGGACAGGTGAGATTTACTACATACAACAAATTAATAGACTTTATTAGTAGTGTTTATTATACTTTATTTACACTACATTTTATAAATGATGTACGATATTTTTTTTTAAATAAAATTAGGGTACCCGAATTCAAACGAAGCCTCCTCTATGTTCTGCCATTTCCTTCTCGGGTGAGTCGAGTCCATGTAGCTCCTGCCCGAGAGATGACCATTTGTGTCGCGAAAGAAAATAAAAAGAAAAATGATAAGAAATGAAGAAAAACATCAAAGTAGGAAGAAAAATTACACTCCTTAAACAGTAATATATGCTTTAAATTAAAATCAATATAAATAAGACATAAATGAAGATAATAATAAATTATAAAATACAAAGGTTCATACATGAATAAATGAGTACCGCAGCACTGGTTTTCAGTCGGACCCATTAGTGAAGAATTATTTTTTTTAACTTGTTTAACTGTAGAATTACCTATACCATAGACGATTATTAATTTGAAATGAATAAAAAGTGCTAAAATTGGATAGGAAAATCTAATAAGCGAAACGCACGCTTTATTAGGATATGATTTGACTGTAACTGGACTCTTTTACTTGACTTTGACTAAGACTGGTGACTGATATATGGTAAAAAATATTCATTACTTGACACTGGCTAAATGCACATAGTTTGTGAAGCCACAAAAAAATGGAGATCGAAACAGCATGGTGTACGGCGCGTGAATAACTGTCACTTGATTGGTTTATTTATGTATAAAATTATCTAATTAGAATGTTTGTTCCCAGGTGCATGAAATAATAGTAGCGAACAAGGACCCACAGAGTGTTCTGACGTGGGACTTCGACGTGTTACGTCACGACATCGCCTTCACCGTGTTCCGCAGCGAGAGCGAGCTAAACCCGCCCGACACTGGCAACGGTTTGTCTATTAATCAAAGCTACCGACCGGAGTCTCTCAAGGCGTGCTTAACTACCCTTTTCTTTTTGTTATTGATATGAACCCTCCGTTCGCATAGTTAAGTGCACGTTCGCCTTATAAGCTGCAGGTATCAGCTTCGATTACTATTGGAAAAACAAATTTTCTATACAAGATAAATTTGTGGTTCTGGGTGTTATTGTGTGCGTGGTCTGAATGTTTCCGGTACCCATGACACAACTCATTGAACTTAGTGCGGTAACTTAGTTTCGCTGCACCAGCAGCACCAATAACGTTTCACAATCTCCTAACACGTTCGACAAGAATCACAACAATATGATTTCTTTGTTACTAATGACACTCTGCCTCACCCCATCGTAATAGGTCGTATGCTACCTTGCAGGTCTCTGCGTAGGCGGCGCGGAAGAAGGCTCAGTGCTAAAAGGGCTTCGAGAGGGGGATAATTTCCACCGAGTCGAGCCCACGCTCGTCTGCCACGACGGAGAAAGTATACAGGTGAGCAGGAAGTGCTATATATATATATATATTCGGCTAGCAAAATTGTATTGAACCGAGGAGCGCGGAAGTCAGATGAATAGGAACGTTGGAAGTGAAAAAAGGCCTTTATTGCTTACAATTTAAAGTTTATTTGGCATGTGTCGCCTTACAAGTTCCAAGTGTGAATGCCGGCTCGGGCAGAAAGCAGTCTAGGAGAAATCGTTAGATTTGTCAATGCAGTAAATGGCGACGGGGTCTATATCGCAGTTTGAATAACGGTTACTGCGTAATCTGATCTTTGAATTGCCCGTTGCCTTAGTTGGTTCGATCGGCTTCTAAGCAGTTGTGTCGGGTTCGATACCAGGCGGTAACACATGTTTTCTCTCCTAGGAAAATTTATTTTTGGTTTTGGTTGATGTGTTTCTGATGTGAATGTTTCTTGCACCCACGACACAAGTCATCAAACTAAGTGTGGGGCTGTGAAACCATTTTATAAGCTGGATAGGCAACCATTTGACCACTATCTAACCTGATGCAAAGTTACCATTCGCCCGAAGATGGAACATGCTTGCCTAGAAGGTACCTATTCACTCTGGACTTGAAGACACCCAGATTATATCGTTCAGGGATCAAAGACGGAGGCAATGATTTCTACTCCTTCGCTAGTTTATTTTATTATTATTTATTAATCTCGCACATAATGCGAGTAAGATTTTGAACGACTATTTCTCTCATTTGGAGACTAAATTTCTTTTTTTTGTTAGAGAGTATATTCCTTTTGGCTTGTCTTGTTTCATATCCTTCAATAAGATGAGTAAAAACACATTTCCCACATTTCAATGTGATTGTCACTCATTTAGTTTTCAAGAACACACGTAGATAATTATTCAAAATATCGAATTGTGCGAGAGAGAAGCTTATTCCTATAAGCTTCTCTCTCGCACAATTCGATATTTTTAACGTTCTTAAGCTATTTATATTGTTGCCACGGGTGGGTTAGGTAGCGTCTTAATCTAGATACAAGCATAAAATTACAGTGCGCGCATTTAGGTTAAGCAAAACGAATAAATCTTTTATGGCAAATGGAGTTAGATTTTACAATAGAATTCCTAAAGTCTTAACTGAATTACCACTGGGAAAGTTCAAATCTGCAATAAAACGGGCATTAATTAAGAAAGCTTACTATAAAACGATCGACTATATCAATGACAAGGATGGAGGCAAACTGCACAAGCGCTTTCTAGCGACTACATAATATAGATACACCTAGGTTAATATAATTATGTATAAGTGTTAAGGAACGACTGAAAAAAAAAAATGAATAAAGATGCGTCGCCGAGTTTCTTGGCAGGTTCTTCTCTGGCAGTAGAGCCATTAACTTTCATGAGTGCCTCCTTGGGGCCCATGTGAATAAACGATTTTGATTAGATTGAGTGTAAGATACAATAGTGGTCCATATTGGCGGCAGGGGTCGCACGTGATGGTGCAGATGGGTAGCTACGTGCTGCAGTGGCGCTGCGAGACGCCGGACTCGCACCGCGCCGCACAACTCATGTACTTCCACGAGACCCTGGCCAGCCACCACTACAAGTAACTACCTTACTACTACTTACCTCTTAGATCCTTCACTCGCATAGTCCGTGACTCCTGACTACGTTGCCTCCGTTACGTAAGTACAGATCCTTTGGTAAATTTGTTCCTTTGTTGGTTTTTAGGGTTCCGTACCTAAAGGGTAAAACGGGAACCTATTACTAAGACTCCGCTGTCCGTCTGTCACCAGGCTGTATCTCATGAACCGTGATAGTTAGACTGTTGAAATGTTCACAGATGATGTATATTTGTTGCCGCTATAACAGCAAATACTAAAGAACAGAATAAAGTAAATATTTAAGGGGGCTCCCATACAAACGTGATTTTTGTGATCGTTTTTGCTCGATATTGATAACGGCAACAGGTAGACGCTTGAAATGCTCACAGAATGTTTAGTTATATATTCACTTTAAAAATAAATAATTAAATTAAAATAAAACAAATATTGAAGAGGGCTTCCATACAACAATCGTGATTTTATTGCCGTTTTTATAGATAATGGTATGGAAACCTTCGTGCGCGAGTCCGACTCGCACTTTGCCGGTTTTTTTTATACATGATATTACATTTTACATTACAAACAAGAACTTATTAAGGAGAATTGCTCCAAAAGCTATATATTCTATACTCTCAAACGAATTTTGCAAACCATAAAAGTGTATCTTTTTCTGAAATAGATAGTCATCCAGCAGACGGCCCGCCTGATGGAAACCACCACCGCCTGCATACGCCTGTAACAAGTATCACTGTCATCACTGACCTACCTCGTACCACCTTATTACACTACATTAATAACTAGGATGCATGGAGACAAGCTACACAAGCGCTTTCTAGCGACTGCATAATATAAAAATACCTAGGTTAAGATTATTTCTGTATCAGTCTTAAATAAGAATGTATGAAAAAAATGCGCCGCCAAGATGACTGTACTTTGCGAATCTGGCAGTAGAGTCAGTAACTTTCTTGAGTGCCTCTCTGGGTTTTTTTTAATGCCTGATAGGCAAGCATTTGACCACAATCACACCTGATGTAAAGTGATGATGCGGCCGAAGATGTAGCATGCTTGCCTAGAAGGTACCTATTCACTCTTGACTTGAAGACTCCCAGATTATTCCGCTCAGGGAACAAAGACGTGTCCATGTGAATAAAATATTTTGAATTTGGAACTGTATTTCTTCCCCAGGGGATCAATGTCCAGCCTGCAGTCGGGCACGAGTGGATTTTCGTGTCTGTCAAGCAAGTCCGGGATATCTTCGTGCCCCTCGCGGTGATGTCCCGCGCCCCGCGCCCCTCCCCCCGCGCCGGAGTAGGGGGCCCGGCGGGGTACAAGGAGGTGAACTGACTCTATTAACATACTAGTGATTCGTTTTTTAAACGTACGCTGGTATTTAGTGAATTAACTGGAGTTATTGCACCTTCTTAATAGATGCGTGTAACTTCTTGTTCTAAAAAAATCGGGCAATGTTTTGTTTTTTAAACTACTTGTAAGTTAGTGAATTATTTACTCGGTCCTGTCAAACAGTTGCGAATAAGGTACTGAAAAATCTGTTTTCTAATGTGTTGTTTTTTAAAGCCTGCTTTAAGTTTGTGATTTCAGTAGACTTGCTCTTCTCATAGTGCTCTGAAAAGTCGGGTCGCTGCTTCCAAGTAATTGCTATCGAGGTATAGAAAAGTCGGTTTTATAAAGAGCAGTGTGGATTTTTCAAACTGTCGCTTCTCTCAAAAAGTTGCTTATTAGTACTGAAAAATCGCATCGTCTTTTATTTTTATTTTCGAGATGGCTGCGATTTTGAGATCAGAATTAGAGTTATAAATTTTCATGAGTGCCTCATTGGGGCCCATGCGAATAAACAATTTTAAATTTAAAGTTTAGTTGGTACATAGTGTTCAGCCTAAACCTGATTCCGCTTCTTGAGGTGTCAGCGCATAGTGAAGAACGTGTGTATAGATCCAAGATAAATGCAGTGTAAGAAGGATTTCAAGGATTTCCATGAACGTGGTATGCAGAGATTTATTACATTCTCTTTGCACGTCCACGTTCAATGAAACCCTTGTAGAATAACATACAGGTCTTTAGTGACTTGTTGACGTCTATATATTATGTAGACCAAGGGCACTATTCATCCAGCGACCTTTATACTAATTGGCATCTATATACGACAGTATAGTGATATACCAGCTTCAATTCATTGTATTTTAGCGTCGCTAAAATCCATGACGCTTTCATTGGTCTCTTTGGCAGTTTGTTGGATATAATTCTACAAGGATTTATTTGAACATGTGCAAACTGAATGTTTGTATTCTCTTTGCACGCCATGTTCAAATAAAACCTTGGAACAAGCTTAGAACTAAATCGTAATGACAGGCTGTTGTTATATGAGCTGTTTATTTTTACCTGAAAGTGATTTTGACGTGAGGATGTAATCAAAATTTGAAGGTGTTGATTTTAAATAGAGTAAATTAAGTCTTTGTCACGCCCATAATTTTGAAATTAATTATGGTGTAGTGACAAAGCGTTTATCTCAACATTAGCGAATAACAACGAAGTAAAGAAACTGTAGTTTTTAAAGGATTAGGAAAATTCTTAGATAGAAAGGTTATATTATCCTATCCCTTCTTCTCCTAAGATTTTACATAGATATTGAATTAAATGAAAACGCGTTGCATATTTTTAAATATGAAGTTTGTAGATTGTTGTAACATAGCGCTGTTCAATGATTTTAAATGATATAGTGTAGACCGAGCGTGCTTACCACCGTCGATCACTCATCTACACATAACAAATAAAAAATTTACGAACATATTGTAAAAGTAAATGATGTCATCATTATGTGACTAAGGCCGTGCGCGCACTTGTCATCGTATCGTACATCGTATCGCACAGCGTATCGTATCGCCGAGTAGAGTACAAACATGTCCGAAACTGTCCGTAGAGAGCTCGTCGTCGTCACTGCTGTATGTGCTCGATATGTGCTCTGTGCTTGTATACTGTGTTTTATAAATATAAGGGCCCGTTATATTTTTCATACAAAGACATATCAAATATTTACATAACTTAGATATTCCTTCATTTTCACACGAATATTTGCATTTTCGAATGTGTTTATTGTGACTTAGAAATTATAAAACTATCGTTTTTATTTTAAATAGAAAAATAGCGAAGTAAATTTTAATAATAATATAATTAATTATTTCTTTTTTTACTATTAAAAATGCAGAACGGGGACGACTTACTGCTAAGATGGCACTCAATATGAAACTGCTATCAATAAATTTAAAGAAAAAAGTAAGTTATAAAGAAAAATCATTCAAAATTAATGCAATATATTGTGTTACGTGAGTAATATAAGATAAGCGGAAGAACTAGTAGCGTCTCATTATTATATGTGTGTGTAGTTTTATTGACTGCTGCAACACATTTTCATCGAGGGAAGATAAACCTGACGAGTTTTTCTCCGTCGTTTTGTTGAATCACGATCTGTGCAGAGTACTACTACGGTGACATGACGATCAGTGTGCAAACGGCCTTATATTATCTAATTCTTATTCTCCCTATAACACCTAAACGAATATAAATTGAAAAGTTAGACAGTTTTACAATTATTGGTGCTAATTCTGTTGAGCACCGAACTAACCTAAACTATACTAAAAATAAACTAATTTTAGTCAAAGAATACCTAAACGCTATTCTGATTTTACGTTGAACTTAATTTAGAGTTGAAATGACAGGACTAAAATTGATTTTGACAGCAACCAAAATGAAAAATATAAAAATAATCCAGACCTATTTCATACAGACTAATTTGAGTTTACCTAAAATTTCTATTTTTATTCTTAATTTGACGTAGAACATGTAAATCAGAATAAGAATTTGGTCATTTTCACTAAATAGAGTAACTAAACTAACTTAGTCCTGTCAAACTTAATTTTAGTCTAATCTTGCATTTTCTGAATAGGTTTTGGACTAAAGCAGGACTAAAACTAATTTTAGGCTAGTTTAGTCTAATTCTGGACAACAGAATCGGCACCATTATCAATTGACCTGAAATATTGTCTTGAAACTTAGTGTTGTACGGGTTATTAAAGGTTATTGAAATAAAACAAACTTATATTAAATTATAATTATATTTATTAAAAAACTTATAATAAAAAAGTTAACTATTTAAAATCTCTAATAGGTTATCGCTCTAAATCGGTAAAATATTGTCGAATAGCCTAATATTCAAACCCCCTATTTAATAAAAAAGATGTAACGTTTGATAAATCGGTAATTATTTGTCTGTGACTGATGGAAACTATCAAAGTCAGTCATTCAAGACAAATTTTAGCTGTAGAAGGTTTATTAAACGTATGATCTATTTAAGGGGGTGAGAATAAAACTAATAATCCTAAATCATGGTACATTCAAATATTATTTCTTTTATGTTCTTGTTCTTTTGTAAAAAAATCTTTGATATAATCTCGTAGAATTGTTGTTTTAATATTAAAATCTTTATCTATACTATTGTAATTGCGTCCTTTGAAGTAAAATTACAGTACAATTACATAAATCATATAGTTTGACGAAAAATCTAAGAGTTATCGACTTTACGGTATATTATAAAATAGTCAATAGAAAAAAATGCATGAACCAAGATATTTGTCTAATCTTATGAAATATAATTCGAATCTTAGTCTTTTTTCAAAAAAAGAAATCCATTGATTTGTGAACAAATTATGTTTGTGAAACAAGGTTTGTTAAATAAGTAAAAACCTACGAACAAATTATAATAAAAACACTTTCAAAATAGTGTGTTTTGTAAGTAACTTTAGAATAAAAATTCTATAGAAACTTACATTAAGATTTGATCAGCTTTTCACGAAACTGATACAAATAAATGAAAGAATAACTGCTAGGCCGATCCCATAAAAGATTATATCTGCGTGCTGCGCTTCCAATTATCCCATAGTATATCATCCTTATATATCATCCTCTCCCTCGTACATACACGTAAAATATCTGCATTTTTTAAAGTTTGGTCCACAAAACGGGTTTCTCAATATAGTTTAATACATACAATAATGATATTGCACGCCACTCAATAAATACAATTAATTATATCTTAATATTAATATTCAGGTTCCCAATTCTATTATATATATATAACAATAGTGAAGATTAAAAAATAGAGTAATTTCTTAACCTAGAAATCCTTTTAAATTACAAAAAAACATTAATAAAACAAATAACTAATACATACATCACTCTCATAAAATGTAATCGTTGAAACTAGAGACTAAATCCGCAACGGCCGCCGGAACTAAGCTATGGAACAAGACTTGTCTCTGGTCAAGTGGGTCAAACTTGGTCCTACACCGTAGAACTGCTGGCGAAGAGAGGCCGTGAGATGTAACTGTCAGGCACCGATTGAAATAGCTATTAGTGCTTAGACAGTCAGATGAAATGATGCAATCATAAATAAACTGTATTCAATAAAAATAAAGTATATTTTACAATAAGTAGCTAAATATTCTGCAAGTCAAATAAGTTCATAGAAAAAAGTGCAAAAGCACGTACTTTTATCGTAATTAGAACATCAGATGTTTGTGTGTTGGATATTTGATCTGTAAATATTGTTAGGAACGATGGCCTTTATTTAACATGGCCTTTCATGAACACATATGCTGTTAAGCTTTCTCTCTGTGCTTTTTTCTATAAACGCAATGTATGAGAATTGCCACGCGTGATAAATGACGCCACACTCGCGTTGTGATTAAAGAAAACGCAAGAGGTGTGTTCTAGGCAGTTTACGTGTTAAATACGTAATTTGAATCACTAGACAATTATTTGTCCAACATTTCAAAGGACATTAAACTAGTAAAATACGTAAGAAACTGGAGCATTTGTAATGAATTTGAGGTTTCTTATGTTTAAGTGGCTGGACGAAAATGTCGGGTAAGTAGTTTGAGTTGTCAAATTTGACACTTAGTCAAAAGAATTAACAAAATGTACTCTGTGGCCACGACTGCGTGTTCGAAGAGTTAAAAAGTATGTCAATGAACATGAGAACGAGAGTTGTCAATGTTGGTGCAAAATGTTAGGATTCGAGTTGAGTCACGATTTTATTATAATAACCAATCAAAATTCGTCTTTAATTACATCTGTAGAAATTTTCTAAGAGATTCGAGACCAAAATGCTGGGTTGTATTTGGGACAGAGGAGCCTTGCTATATACAGCGTGGTAATGCAGCCAGCATTTTAGGCACTTTGTTGAACATTAAAGATCTTCTGAACCATCTTTAATCATTATGTTTCAATGTTATATTCGGCTTCAAACACGAAAATTTCGACTCACTTTGTAGTCAACTAGTTTCGGACAAATTTTTAAGCCGAATATAACATTGAAACATACTGTGTAATACTCACGACAGTTTTAACATCTTTAAGCATTTTTCATTCTTTTATATATAATAAATCAATACATATATAACAAATAAAGGTTCTTTAATAGTTCAAAGGAAATATGATATTAAAATCGTGACTTAATGCAAGCATTTGTCTCTCATATCAGAACCTAGAAACAGCAAATAGTTTTGGATATACCTTTAAAACAACCACAATGTTATTTTGTGACTTTTAAAACTAGAACAATCTATAACCTATCGTTTTGTATAGGTAAACATAAACATAAACGTCTGCTTAGAGAGATGAATGCTTTACTTACGTATGGAAGCGTAAATATTGTAACTCAATATTTGAGAATGTGTGTATATTTGTCCCATGACTTTGCCAATATAGCTATATATACATAATAAATAAAATGAGAAATACTGTCATTTCCATATATATATTTTTGATGTTGTAAATAATAGAGGAAAATGTAGTACAATGTATATTTGAAGATTCATGAAAGCGACACTAAGCGGATTAGGAATAAATGTTAGGGGCTAAATGGGTAGAAAATTAATGTTTTGATTTACTAGTGTAAATTAATTAGGTTTAATGTATAGACGTTCAATAGAAGTGGTCCCCTTATTATGATGTAACTAGCTAACTAACCCTCCTCCCCCCGTCTCCCTCCTTTTCCTCCTTCCCCATCCCTACCCCTACTCCAAAGGTTTTCGTAAGCCTGGAAAATGCCAATGTTCCAAATGCTGGCAAAGATTTCCCCCATAACCTCCCATTCTTTATCTTGGACTATATTGGTCAAGGATTGCCTCGACACCCTCTTCTGGTAAGTAGTTTGTTAGATTTGGTCAAAGATGATGTTTTTAAAATTGTTAATAACCGTCAATGTTTGTGATTTAGTATTTAAGAATAGAAAATAAGCTACGGAAAACAAAAAAAAAAATAAAAATTATTTTCTTCTGTTCAGATAACTAAACACTTATATCACTGAAACGTGAACTCTCTTGCAGTTGTAAAAAAGCTCATTTTACGTTGCCTCGTTGGCGTAATCGTCTAAATCAATTATTTTCCAATTAAAATCTCCAATGGGTTTAGATAAAATTTAATCATTTGCGTGATATCGCGGCATTCAATTATAGATGCTGTGTTTTAAGGGCCTGAGTGCTTTTTGGCATAAAATGAGGAATTACCAAAGTACACGTATTCCTATAAAAAGTTACATTTAACAAGTAGATGATAATGATTTGAATGGAATTGAAATCTTTAATAAAACTGTATTACATTTATGTGTCATAAGGTAGAATATAATTATTAAAATATTTTATTACATTTAATTATCCTCGTTGCATTAAATTAAGACGAGAAATGTAAAATCGACCATATTCCGAACAAATAATATTGCTTCATGTACATTTATATAAAAAAAAGTTATATCGTAAATTAAAATAAATATCATACAGACAGCAAAATATAGATCTGATTTATAAACATATTTTTCTAAGGAATTAAAATAGTATATACGAATTTTATTTTATATTTACTCATAAGGATCAGTGATTCGTGTACCTATTGAAATTTTAAAAATAAATTCTTAATTATAATAGCCAAATAAATTATATTACAAACAGATGGAATAAGTATTATATGAGAATGAAACAAATTGCATATTGCATAAAAAAATATCCTTTTCTATATTTTTGCCAGTTTTTAATATTACAGATACTTTTATTTTGTTTGCAATTCGATGTTATAGAATATATATTTATACGTATTCATAGTATTATAAGTACCGATAGCAAAAACTGTGTATCTTCGTCCTACTAGTACAGTTAGCAAAAAAGCAATGAAAGCTGTTTCTATTATATCATCCTGCGTTGTGAGTAAGCAATCTTTATATATCTTGTATATGTTAAGTCACAAAATAGATTAATGTATTTATATAGAAATATTTAGAACGATACTATAGTTAAATTTATTCATTAAAACTATCGATATTTTATTTGATTTTTATTTAACACCCGCCAGTTTTATGTTACATAATGTTGGTACAACTATTTCACAATCAAAACATTTCACAATTCAGATTACTACGTTGTTTATAGTAACAGGTTATGAATCTTATCGGAGAAGTATAAAATGTATTTGTAAATAAATCATTTCAGTTGTTTTATAACTAAATGGCTTGAGTATAGTATAGTATGTAATTTTAGTATTTAGTGATTAATTCGATGTTGTATTTGTCGGAGCGGGACTGTAGTAACCTGACTAATTACGGAAAAGCAAAAAGTAGGGTTTTGATTTTAGCACAAAGCAGCAGCATAGTGTGTATGTAAGTATATGTATCTATGTATGTTCGCTACCTTGGTGCAACCTCGGTGGGTTCCCAACTAGTCACACTAAACGAGTTACACTGTGACTCGTTGGGAATATTTTTTCCCATCAAGTCACCCTGTTAGGCTAGTGTGACTCGATGGGAATTCTTCTCAAAAATCTTTCTAAAAACTGTTTTTTATTCTTGCCTCTGACAGACGGACGGTCGAACAGTGTTAAGCACCTGAGTTAGCTTGGAGACCTTCGTTTCGCTCATCAAGTACATATAGCCAACCAAGCTATAAGTATGTTTGTTGAAGTACAACATAATAGTTACAAGAATGAAGTAAATTATCAAAAACGATACAAAAGTAGTAAAATGTTATCGCCTGAATCGACAACCCAAGGCTCGATAATGACAAATGGCTGGTATTCCACGCGGTAAATATGCGCCATTTTGTGAACATTTGTATATCGTATTCATATTATTATCACACTATAATATAAAGGCGAATCTTTATGAGTTAATGTTTAAGTATTTAAGTTTGTAGGTATAACGCATTCACACTCACAGCCCCATACTAAAGTCATTGATCGTCTATCGAACATCTAGGCAGACGGCAATGTGGCATCCTCTAATAGTTAAAATTTAAAATACCTACCATTCTAACGAAGCGGTTCGCTTCCACTTTCATTGTAAGAAATGCAAAAGAATGGAACGCCCTGCCGTCTACTGTATTTCCCGAAATGTATAAAATAGGATTGTTCAAGAGGTAAAGACTCATTAGCGACAGTAAGCTAATCGAGTCCAGGTTGCAAAGTCTCGGTCACCGACGTAAGGTGGCAAGCTTATCGGTATTCTATCGCTTACATTTTGTAGAGTGTGCACAGGAATTATATGAGTTAATTCCCTCATGCCCTTTTTACCATCTAACAACATGTCAAACGTCATCCATTTATGGTCGACATACCTCCAGTTCGCTCAAAGCGTTTTGCTTCTACGTTCATCATCCGTACAGCAAAGGAGTGGAATTCATTGCCCGCGTCTTTGTTCCCCGAACGGGAGTCTGGGAGTCTTCAAGTCAAGAGTGAATAGGTATCTTCTAGGCAAGCATGTCACATCTTCGGCCGCATCATCACTTTCCATCAGGTGAGATAGTGGTCAAATGCTTGCCTATACAACATTAAATAAAAAAAGTAGTTAATATACTGAGCATGCGTGCTCCATCTTCGACCGCATCATCGCTTTACTTTAGGTGAAATAATGGTCAAACGCAGGGGAAGTTACAAATAAAAACAATAGTTCAAAGACTTGTATGAGGAAACATATACTTTTACATATCACACAATCATATTAAAGACCAGAAGCAAATATGTCCCTTGAGAAAGAAAATTGTGTTCCCGCTGGGAACCGACCCCAGGACTCATAGCGCAGAGGGCAGCTACTTGCCCACAACGCCAAGTTATTCGTTGGGAATATTTTTGCCATCGAGTCCCACTGTTACGCTAGTGTGACTCGATGGGAATTCTTCTCAAAAATAATGTCGAAACCAGTAACAGTGTAACTAGATGGGAAAAAAATATGCGAACTGCAAAAAAATTGGATTCCTTACCTGAGTCTGTGTTCCCTGATAAATAAAATATGGGAGTCTTTAAATCGCGACTCAATAGGCATTTTCTGGGTAAACGTGCTCCATCGTCGATCGCATCGTCAAAGAGGCACTCATGAAAGTTAATCTGACAATACTTTTTTTTTTTTATTTGTGACAGGCTAGTGTTTGACCACTATCTCACCTGATGGTAAGTGACGATGTGATCGAAGCTGGTAAACACACTAGCAAAAAGCTTTGTCCGCTTTCGTGGAATGTCTACCATATAGCGGTGTCGTATAGGAGTCTGTCTCGATGTCCGATAACAGAACGGGGATGGAAGAATTAGATTAGACTCTAAAATGTATGTGGTAAACTACATTACCTACTTACACTCACACACACATCACACATATAAAAAAAAGGATATTAATATTAAGGTCTTTGGTTGAGGTGTTAGGACTTTTAATGAGTCGAACAGCCGAATAGCACTGCGCAATCAAGACCGATTTCGGCTACAAGAGCAACTAATATAATTATGTAGCTTACGTCTCAGGGGGAGGAGCGCATTGCGCGCGGGATTTTAATGTCTGCAATGCGCAGATGATGTAAGTAATTATACGTGTACCATCAAGCAAACAACGCTTGCCTCCTTTTCTTATAGCTAAACACTGGATGCATTTGGTTCAATCGGACAACGTGCGGGGACACGAAGCGCTGCACGGTAGCCGAACGCGCCCGTGCGGGCTCACCGTCCGTTCGAACCGAATGTGTCTAGAATGAAGCAGCATTAAAAGCGTTGCAATATAGTTAGGTAAGTAGTAGGTACCCATGTAGTCGTTGGAGACATAAAACGGGCGATAACGCGTAACAATATGCTAGTGCAGGTTTATCGTTACCTATATAAGGCACAGGTTCTAGTTGGAAAGTTTTATGGCGCGATAAGGCCTAAGATTTAACGCCACGGAATATATTCGCTTTTTAATGAAATGTTCGGTTTTATGAATGAAGAATAATAAATGAAATTGAATGTGATGCCAATGGAGCAGTGGGTTAGCGGTAGCCGGCACAGCGGGAATGCGGGTTGAATAACGTTTGAAATTTGTTTCTATTTAAAACACTGCCACATACATTAAAATTAAAAGCTACAAGGGAATTTTCCGATATATTCATATCGGAAAATTCCCTTGTAGCTTTTAATTTTAATGTATGCGCCGACATTGTCATTCGACAATGTCGGCGTGCCTATATAATTTGCCGAATGTACTTAAAAAAAAAAAAATAAACACTAAGACATAAAATGTCTTTTTACCGACTTCACAAAGAAGGAGGAGGTACTCAAGTCGACTGTATTTTTTTTTTATGTGTGCTAACTCATAACTTCGTTCCACGTGAACTGATTTTGATTTATTATTTGTTTGGTAGTTGTTGGTCCCATTTAAATTTGATCAAGATCTGACTAGTAGACTTTGAGTTATCCTCAATAATGCGTATTCTGTGGACTACATTGGCGATGTTCTCGTTTTTAACTGACTTCAAAAGTTACCTCATAACTAATTTCTTTGTGGGACTACTTGGAATGGGACTACTTAGAAAGCTGGTGCTTTCCAAGTAGTCCCATTTAAATTTGGTCAAGATCTGATCACTAGTTTTTGAGTTATTGTCAATAATGCGTGTATAATACGTTGAATCTGATCAAGGTTCCGAAGATAAAGCGGTGAAGTCGGTTTTTTTAGCTTTGCTTGAGTTAAATTATTTTATTTTACACTTTTCCGTTAATAAGACCTATTAAACGATTATATGAGAGTTTTATCACAGCGTCATTAAAGTATTGAAAATTTAAGTGAGAATGGTTGCTAGCCAACTTTAAATTGTTATAAATTATAAATGGTAATCGAAATCGAAATGAACAATGATAAGGGAAACCTAAAAAATATTTTCAAATATACCTGAATGAATGATTTCTGATTTTTTTAACATTTCAGAATATGAAGTCTGTTTGTCGTCATTACCATCTACCCGAGTTGATTACTATCATGTATTAGTGTCGCAAGATTAAGACAAGTCGATTGACGTTAGAATAATGAAAATTATTCTAGATAATTTCTATAATGAGATAAAATTCAATGAAAAAAATGCTCCACCGAGTTTTTTCCAGATTCTTTTCGAGATGGGTGTAATGTTGCGAATCTAGTAATTAGAGCTATTAACTTTCAGGAGTGGTTTTCACAAGTGTAAAAACCACTTTAGAGGGGTTTTTTTTCAGTTTTTTTTTAATTGAACAGTGAAATCTGTTGGTACGAAAACAAGATAAGATTTTCCATCACCTGCAGTCTACGAGACTGTTGCGTTACTGCAAATGACCCTTAAAAGAAAAAGTCACCATTTTCATTTTCTTTTAGTTAATCACAGATAAACTAAGAGTAAATGAATACATACATGAACTGATAGTCACATTAACAAGTGTTCTGTATTTTTTCGTCTGTCCATCCGTCTGTCAGATGCTAATAGTTCCTAAACCAATGAGGTTAGTCGCGCGTTTGCTATCGTTGTGTACGTAAAGTACTTTAGAAAAAATATAGGTACGATTTAAATTAACAACGTTACCATTTTTAGACCTTTTTGTCTCTGGGCTTATCCTAAAATTGACAGATTTTTGTATAAATTGTTTAAGTACATGATATTTATTTATTTATTTATTTATTAAAGAAAACATAGCGGATATTATATGTAGTTGCAGTTGTAGGTATGTGTTTGAAGTTGAGATAGATCTCGGGATAAAATTAGACTAAAAATTGTGACAGGTGTCCCGCCAAATTGTATTTTCCAACATAGATTTATTTGACGGTTTAAAACCCTATTAGCAAAGATCTTTTCAATGATACCTACGGGCATAAAATAATATATTTTGCCCACCAATTACGTATACTTATAGATGCTTAATGTTTTCATTTACTTACATTACATTTATTTTGCCACTTTTGTCTTTGAGCCACATCTTTAGCCTACATATTCACTGAGAATGTGAATGCTAGTATGGTTATACCACGGAATTGGATAATCTGGTTAAGACGCTTAAGGTCTCTGACAGACGGACGGACGGAAAAAGTGCCAAACCATCCAAATCAATTTAGAGACTGCTTCGCTCGGTCATATTGATGGTGCAGACATTTTTTTTTATGCTTGATGGAAGTGAGATAGTGGTCAATTGCTTGCCAGCAATTGACCACTATCTCACCTGATGGAAAGTGAAGAAGTGAAAATGTAAGCGATAGAATACCGATAGGCTGGCAACCTGACGTTGGTTACTGAGATTCTGCTATTTGGACTCGACTAGCTTGTCATCGCCAATGAGTCTTTTCGCTCGTCGGTCAATTGACTCGAGAGCTTCAAGCTAGTACTTAGCGGATCTATCCCACAGGTGGCCGCAGTACTCCATACACGATCGGACTTGAGCTTGATATAAATTAAGAAGCTGCCCCGGTGTGAATTGCCTAAACCTGCGAGGATACCAAGTTTTTTAGCGGCCAACTTAGCTCTGGCTACGATGTAGGAACCAAAGTTTATATTCGACGACAATTATTATTATTTTTATTATCTTTTGACAACTATCCCATCTCTTGGAAAGCATTCTCACGCAATCTTACATAAGCATAACTAATTTGCTTATTTTCTGAAGAAATATGACTTGTATGTGGTTGATGACGATGCTTCTTCAGCTTGTGTTACGTACGTATAGAGTAGGTAGAGTCAAACAAACCACGTGACCTGGGTACCTGCAGCTTTGCTACCGCCCACTTGTTCCAACTTGCCCCACTTAGCTTTACGAGCATTGTTGCCACGCGGAATTTTTCGAGAAAATGTTTGATAAACGAAATCTTTGGAATTTTTAGAACGAATGAGCTCCATGGCTGATTCACGCAATTTACCTACCTACTCAAACTTTCTCGTCTTAGGATAGAAGAGACTAATAGTAGTCTCTTCTATCCTAAGACCAAAATATTCAAATGGCTATAGAGCCATTTGAATATTTTGGTTATAAACATAAACAGAAACGTAAACGCTTTCACACTCACAGCCCCACACTAAGTTCGATGACTTGTGTCGTGGGTGCTGGAAACATTCACATCACACACACAATCACAACCAGAACCAGAAACACAAATTTTCCTTGGGGAGAAAACTTGTGTTCCCGCCGGGAATCGAACCCGATACCCCTGCTCAGAAGGCGAACGCTCATCCAGCTGAGCCAACGGGCAGTTCATATGTACAGATATTCTACACAAAATATATTATTATGTGGTTAATTCATTTAAGTAACTCTTCGTTTGTAGAACAAGTTCACGGAAGGTACAGCAAATATATCCGAACATTGCTGTTTTTTTTAAGTAGCTAAACCATATTTAAATTAGCAATTATCAGTGGTCATGCACTATTATTTCATCGTTTATATTATAATAACTACATATATGTAGGTGTTCAGTAATTTTGAAATTATCGACATGTTCATGCCTATTCTTATAAACGTAAAATCTATAAAATTATACGTGATCTGTGATTCTAACTAACTGTTCTAACACATACTCCAGTGATGTTGGATATCACTTACTCCATGCACCTTCATAAGTCATGATTTCCTTGTTACTCTCCCACCGTCAAACCACCTTGGGCTGCAGGCCCACATTCATCTTCTATTAAATTACAATTGATTACAGCTTGGTCACCAACATAGCCATAAGCACAGAAGAATAAAAGTGTCTACTGACCACACCACTCCAATACAGTTGAGAGTATATACATCCCTCGCACGAGACATGCTTATGTATTCTAGAATAAGCGAAGTGAATCAGTTACTTACGTGTATTTGTAATAAATAGTCGAAGATTCCGCGAAGGCATCGATCATTTCACCAGGAAGATATATTCCATGATGTAAAGGTTAGGTTAGGTTAGGCTTTAGTGAGCGCAACCCTATCTTGGCCCATTTCGGCGAGGGACTACTCACGAGGGGGTTTTTAGTGGGTTCACACCCCTTTCCTTCATCCCTGGGAAGGAAAGGAAGTGGCAGGTATTCCCCCCCCACAAAAAAGGCTTTCGTTAAAAAAATCAGGTTCTATAGTTGTATCAGAAAACATGCTGTTTCAAGAATCAATGTTTCAAAAATACGTAGTTCTTGTTGCTTGACGCTCTTATATACTTACTCGCTTATAAATGTACTGTTTCCAGCCCACTGTCCAGTGTCCAGCGTCTCTGCTTCGGAACCAATCGCAGCAGTTTACGTGTCGATTGTATGACGCTAGTCGACTCGAGCCGGGGCGAACAAACTAGCTTTGTCTCCATAGTTTGCTCATACCGCTCGGGTCGACTTGCTGTCAATCTTTTTTTCATTCTTGACATGTATTATTAGGTTTTTCATGGATGTTGTATAACATTTTCTTGTTACTGATGGAAGTGCAGAGCAGACGGGATCCAATAAAATCGCATTCTTCTGTTTTATACGCTTGAAACGAATACGGCTGTCTGAGACCGAGAGAGTTTTGATTTTACTCAATGCACACCGAAATTCTTCAGTTCTTTTATTTCTATGTATAGTCAATGGGAAGAATCCTAGCTCCGAACATATTAACTATTTCATTTGAGTTTGAGGGGATTTTTATAGATTATTTCTAACTTGAAACACCATACTCACCGGAAAACTAATTTTGAAATAGTTTTATGCAAATGTACGTAACGAAGAGAACGAACATATGGTACGGGAAATTATACATCTGGATATTGGATTTCATGATAGAGCATCCAAATTATTACTTGTTCACTTGAATATATCGGCGATTGCAAATTATTTCTTAATGGGTGATTCATTTTGCTAAGTTAGGTACTTGAGATGAACTCACGATGAAAACTGACAGTAGAGTTGCGTCGATCAGTTGAAATATAATTTCTTTTTAGATTTGTCTTAAATTAGTCTTCCTCGCTGGGTATTTTGTTATACACACTAAACTCTTTGGGTCTTGGTAATTTAATTTCTAGGAGCGCGAGCGATCTGAATAATTCTTGATTTTGAAGTAGGTATTGTAAGTTTTCTTCTACTTCTTTTGTTCTTGGGTTCTTCTTGATATCTTCTCCATCGGGTTATCCATTCACATTTTCTTGAATATGAACATTTTTCTTTTAGATATTGCAAAACGGAAATAAAATGCAGAATATCTTAATTATTATTAAATATCGTCATGTTTTTTTTCCTTTCTCTTTTATCTTGATATTTAAAATCTTTATGGAATCCTAAGTTAAATAATAACTGAATATCGCAAGAGTTTTTTTCTGTAAATAAATATCACTGAGAAGTTTTCGTAATCGCGATGGAGAGGTGCGCGCGCGCCGCGATCGGCAACTGCCTCAAAAACTAATAATGTTGGCACAAGTGTTTTCTGAAACAATTGTTAGGACTTTTCTACTATAACTTACCACAGTAATGTCGCGGGAGAAGTGGAAATCGGACGGGGCTGAAAATGTCTAGTTTTCCAGTACCTACAAGTATAAGTACTTTATGGTTCGGAATGGAAGGATTAGGTAGATTATGATGGGTCAGCTTTATAGCTACGAAAACTAGTGATGTTAACAGACATGCAAGGCCAGTCTACTGATCAACTGCTGATTCACTGTAGACTCAAAAAGGGCTCAAATTGTGGGCTTTAGTAGTGCATTTCCCTACACCTTTTTTATTTTATCGTCAAATAGTTTTAGGCTTCATCAGCATGATAAAAACATATAAAACAGTGCAGTTCGGAGAATATGCCATGGAATAACACGATCCAGTAGTTTCAATAGTGTCTCCATCCTTAGACTATCATCCAACAAGCATACAATAACTTCTAAGCGACTCCGGTTGATGATAGAAATTCCACAAATGCGGGTGAAAAGTGTTGCTTCCACATTCGTAGTGCGAGCTGCAAAGGAATGAAACACCTAGTCTGACTTTGTGTTTTCTGATGAGTACATTATAGAAGTCTTAAAGTTTCAAAGGAATAAGTGTCTTCTAGGTAAACATGCTCCATCGTCGACCTCTTCGCGCTTAGCATCAGGTGAGATAGTGTCCAAAAGTTTGCCTAAACATTAATAAAAAAAGAGTATAATTGGAGGAAACTCGGATACTCTGGTCTACAATCACTACTACCTATTTACATTTAAGGAGTATCTAACCTGTTGCTAAATGGTGACGTGGTTTAGGATGGTGATGCCTACCATGCTGATGGTAATGCTAGAAACTGGCTCTCAAGGATAGCCGTAATACCGGTATGTTGCTTGGTAACAGATTTAACTACACGAGGGAGGTAAAATGTCTGAACCATACTGGAGAGTGTTATGTGTAGCCAGGAGAGTATAGGTATATATAATGTCTTACTATGGAGTCACGAGGTTACTTCAAGTTCAGCTCGCAAGCTTCAAAACCGAACGTCTGATTACAATTTGACTTTTGACACCTACCACTGAGTTTTTTGCACAAGAGTGCACTTTGGGGTGATACAAACCTATTAGGGTGCTGGTCCTATTAGAGTAGGTCTGCTGGAGCTTTCTCTCATAGGGAGTGTAGACATAATCCGCCACGCTGGTAGAGTTGGCGGATGAAGCGTTCTTAAATGTTCGAGAGAAAACTAGCATATGGATTCTTGGACATATGCTAGTTTTCTCTCGATATTTTCCTTTACCGTTATTAGGGCGATTTCAAATTCCGCATTCTACATAACTTGGATAAAATCAGGGTGAGTAAGTTTTAATGTCGCACGAGAAATCTGAGCCACACTCGCTATAGTCTCCTAAGGCCACGGTGCTAAATAAAGTACCTACTTAATGAATATTATAGTTTTTCAGACTCAGAGCATTCTACATCTAAATAATCCACGGCCCTTACGTAGTTAGCCCTTACTTAGTAAGGACCGTGGGATGTCATTATTAGCTGATACTATAAAGACGATAAAACCACATTGCACGTGTTAGATATTTTACCTAACACGTGCCATGTAGTTGGCCTGTACGAGTGAACCTACTCTGGAACTGTCTGCCTAGTTTCAGGGTGTACTATTAAGGAGATGGGAGCAGTGAATGTATGGAACTATGATCTAGTCACTGTTGATGTTCAACAGACATACGACCAAAAACAGTAAACTCAGCATCAGAACTATTATTTTAAGTTGTACTTTTATTTCAACCAATAGAATTATAGTGGGTTAAATTCGAAGCTCCCAAGTTCTCTGCATGTGAGGTCTACTCAGTGGCAATTCAGTCATTTCCCTGTGCTCCCAACGGCAGCTCGACAAACACAAGTGGCATCGCGACCCACATACCTACAGTACCTGCGTACCTCTGCTAACTGCTTGCCATAGTTTGGGGTATAGTTACTACGAGTTCGCAATGTATACGTGGAACAGTAACTGAGCTTATGCTATTTGGAACCTACTATAAGATAGACTTCAAATCTAGAGTTACACTCCATCTATATTGTATCTTTATTTTATTTTATATAATAACTATATCAACATTATAAACCTTCCCAAAACTAGTATTCTTTAGGTAGGTATCAATATTTATAAGATTGTGTGTATCATCAATATATATCACAACACATAACCCGGGACACAAGTCTTGAAATTTAGAGCGGGGCTAATCACATCCAGAACCAGAAGTACAAATACTGGTAACGAAAATTGTGCCATTACAAGAAATTGAACCAAACTCGCGGCGTTGAAGTCCAGATGATGAACACCTACGCCAACAAACCAGTCAAAACAATTGTATAACAATGTATCCTACACAATCCTAGTAGCGTAGGGATTTAAGCATAGAATGGTAGGCGAAATATACATTGTTAGGCGCGTAGCAAAAATTGGAACTAACTCCCAAACTAATATAAAAAAGGTGAAACTTTTTTTAGATAAAGCTTGCTCCAATCTAATCTTATTTGCCACGTCACGTCACTGCGTCTGGCTCCACAGCTGCAGCTATAAACCCGTAGAACGCTCTACGGGTTTGTAGGTACTGTACTCGGCTCCGAGCGACCACGATTCCTTATCGTATGTTGATAAAACTAACTGCTTGGCGCGGATAACGCCACGCGTGAAATCGACGAGAACCAATAATTAGAAATCGTTGCTTAGTAACTGTTGATTATACTATACCTAGAAAATGCAGGCATATATCAATAAAGTAACAATATTTTATCTAAATTAAAAACCTATTTAGAATTATTGTTAGATAGGGCATAATTATTTAACATGTATTTTCGGTTTTTAATTAAGGACTCGATATTTCGGAACTTTTACAAGCGCCTCATAACTGACAGTACTCGAATGGTGCCGAAATGTCGATTCCTCAACCGTGGTCCAACACAGTCCCACACTCAGTTCGATGACTTGTGCCGCCGTGGGAACCGGAAACATTAACTTCACACACAATCACACCAGCTACAGAACCAGAAACACAAATAAAACCAGAAAATCACTTCGAGAAAAAACTTGCCACAATAGTTCAAAATAACCAGACATCTTTGTTAGAAGCGCGCTGAAAAGTAGTACTATACTAAAAACCAATATAGAAATTGAGGACGCATGAGTACAAACTCAATGGGTTTACCACCCACCCAGTTCCTATGTCTGTTGGGATCGATTTTAATTTAAATTAAGCTAAAATGAATCTTATTTTTATCGTCGGTTTTAAATTAAAACCTGGGTACCTCAATAGTGGAAACCTCGGCAGTGGAGCCGTTTGCTGTTGAGATACTGGTCCCGCAGGGACCGGGAGATCATTCTATTAGACTAAGTGATCAAAATGCTGGTACTTATTTGGATCAACGAATTAACATTGCAATTCAGAGAGGCAATGCCGCCAGCGTAATGGGAAGGTTACCCACGTGTATTGATGTCTTGTAGGTAACTTAGATTTTTTGCTGTGTATAGATGTGTATAATAATTGACCGAGCGAGCGCGAAGCACGAGCGAAGCGTTCTCCTTCAAAGCAACGGGTTCGAATCCCGGTGGGAAAACAAGTTTTCTCCCCACGGGAAGTTCGTGTTTCTAGTTCCGGGTATGGTGTGAATGTTGTGTGTCTTAATGTTTGCGGACCCACGACACAAGTAATAATACTTTTAGTGTGGGGCTGGGAGTGGAAGTCATTAATGTGTATGTTTTTTTACCCAGGCGACACAGGGAGGATCTAACATAAAAATAGTGTCTAAACCTGAGAAGTTTACTTACTTATAGATTAAAATTATGTCAATGCTAGCAGATGCTATTGAATCCTTTACCACCCATCCCAAATTTTAAATTTATTTGACATTAAATCGTAGGCGCTTCCCGTGCCCGCTTTCGTGTCACCGCAGGCCATCCGCTAGAACCAAAAACGTCCAGTTAAGATCTAGGTGAAAGTTCAGATTTAGATAAGACGATCTACTTACATACACTCGTAGGTAGTAACTTGTAGTATTCGTTTTGGCTACGTTTTCTACGTCCATCTATGCTCCTGCTTGATAAACATAATTTGGGTTAGGTATTACAATTTTGCTATGATGAAACAATCAGGAGCTTAACTAAAAATACCAACGAACATAGAACGCAGAGCAAAATAGCGCTATTAAAATAGCGTACCTTGCAAGGAGACTCAACTAGCGTTTGACCACTATCTCATCTTGTTGATAAATTATATGTGGTCAATGGTGGTTAGCACCTAGAAAATGTCTAGAAATTATTTTTGTTTTAGAAATATTATATTTTGTAGATAATATATTTACAATCCGGTCAAGATAGCATTGCCATGCTATCTCCTCGTTTATATGCGGCCCCCTTACGGTGCAATTACAGATCATAAAGTCTATGGGTGCAATATAACTTGACCGGGTTACAAACGCTAGCTCTAATGTGTTTAATTTGTAGGATTTTCGGAAAATAGCACGTTTGTACTATTACGTATTCTGTACACTGTTAAGCACACTTGATCGTCGTATTTTTTTTAACCCACTTCAAAAAAAGGCTCCTCCTTTTTTTGAAGTGGTTCTCAGAACTTTTTTCTAGATGAACCGATTTTTTATTCTCTTTTATATGAAAGCTGGTCCATATAAGTTTGATCAAGATCTGACCATTCGTTTTTGAGTTGGCGGAATATGGAGCACTGTAGTCATAACTCCCAATATACTGATTGTACCCCCATATTCAAGCAAATAAAGATAATTATTTTTATATTTTGAGTTATCCTCAATAATGCGTATTTGATTCCATTAATCTGATCAAGGGTTCCGAAGATAAAGCGGTGGAGACAGTTTTTTTTACGCGAGCGTTTAAATTATTTTAGTAGAATTCCTACATAATCTACGAACACAAATTTGACAAACTAATTTATACATTTTATGAGTGGGTCATAATTTATCTTACTATTTAGTATATGTAGCGGCGGCGATGGACAGGTTTTTAACAGAGAGTTTTATGAGATTTAACACTTGGTCTAGTCCCAGTTTTATTATAAACTAGCTGACGCGACAGACGTTGTCATGTCTAAGCACATTCATCAAACGTAAAACTCGTCGTTAGGTTTTCTGATATTTTTAAATTTTCTGTGCAATTTTCTTAATGTTTTTTTTCTGTAAGAAACTTCTACAAAGTATGAGTAAACATAAAAAAAATTCAAATTAAGTAAAGTAATTCAAATTAGACCTAAAAATTTTGCCCTTATTTTATGCCTATCTAAACAGTATTCCAAAAAAGTATGTTAAAGTATTATTATGCCATTAGACGTTATGCCTTATGCATAATGCCAAAGTAAATTCAGACTTAAAGAAATTATGCGAATCAAAGGTATGACGAAAATATTTAGAATATAAAATAGGATTGAATAAGATGAAGTATTCATATTTTTTTCATCTTTCATACAATATATTACATATAGTATATTTTTTATAAATCGCACCGTTATGAATATGATAATTAGGCTAAAATTAGTTGTCAAATAATAATTATGGACACAAATGTTATGGAAGGCAAAAGTATCCCATTATTTATGTATATTGACTGAAGGAAGCGAGCACTTTAACCGGGTGGAAAGACATAATTCCGTCAGTCTACTGGCAAAAGTTTTTTTTAATAATGACAGAGAATTACAAAGAATAACGAAAGTTTCTTCTTGAGGAAAAAAACCAATGTTGGTACGTATATAAATAATATATGGTGCTAAATTTATAACCCTCCTCTTTATTACGCCTTAATCGGTATAAGTATAGTAGTAGATGAGTAAGTAAAAAAAAACTGAAAATAGCAAGCTAGTGATGCAAAGCTTTAAAATTCTGAAAATAATCTTATCGATAAATTTAAGGAATAAGTGAAACCCTTAACTTAATATGGGGTGGGCAAAAAGGGTGCTGTTGGTTATAATATAAAAAAAAATAAAGTAACATATATTTTTTAATGTATTTGAAAAAATAATGTATTATAATTATAAATTGTTATAAATAATACAAAAAATATATACACAGCCACTCACCGCTTTTTTTTTCACAACCAGGAAGGCTGGTGTGTAGAGAGTGCTATTTGGTATTCGGCCATTTTTATATATTTTATATTATAATAATTTTATTTACTACCTTTAATACTATATTGATAAAATGTAAAATTTTATCGTTGTTAAATTTATTTTATTATAGCTATTAGGTAATATATAATATATTAAATATTGACGTTAATTTATAACCTGCATTATTTATATCTCGAGATCTTTGATGATTAGATCCTCATGTAAGTAGAAAGGTACCTACTATTTTTTTCTGTAAGTTATAGATATACAAAATAACACAAATGGCTTAATGACGTAATTGTTCTTTCTTATTTAATGGTAAATAGTTAAAAAAAGAGCACGGGCTCTAGGTCAGTGGTGAGTAAATTTTCAGTTTTATTTAAAATATGTTTCTCATAGTATAATACTTTAAGAAAACTGTTATATTTTATTTTAGAAGCAGTATTATTTTCATTCCTATCGAAATTAAGAAAAAGTTATATTGCAAATTAAGTTTTGATAATAGGTATGCTCTGTTGCTTTAATTAAAGCTATAAATAACGTAATATAATTATACACATATTATTATATAATTTACATAGGTAATATTGCAGTTATTTTTACAATTTGCTTTTAGTACGGAAACGTAAATTATTATAAATCTATAATACCTTTATTCTACCTTCCTAAATATGTATTTTCATCTCTACATTTTTTATAAGATCACAACAGGTAATTAAAAAGGAAGGTGTTTCAGATTATTTGCTTTTTTTCTAAAATAATAATAATATAGTATAACTATTTTAGAAAAAAAGAAATAAAGAGATATTTAGAATAGCTCCTGAGCACCATTAATGTTAAGTTAATGTTAATAAAGTGCACGAACTAAATATAAAATTGCATACTTGGATACCCACTGTCTAATCGGTCATCAGTATCAATAGAAACGTGACTGTCATTAGGTCCACGCCTGATAACGAATACATGTCCAAGAATTCACAATCCTTTCAAATATAGAATAATATGGTATACCTAGTGGTTATACTACATGGAAAACAGAAGATGATCTACCGAAGGCCTCGCATAGAGGTCAGTTTAACATCAAACGATGACCACTGATCACCAGGCGCGGGCAGCGAGCAGTATCGTCGCTACACCTCAAAACACAAAATCTTAAACGGGAATACCGGATACCAAAGCGAACTCGACAAAACGAGCTCTATCCCTGTCGTTTGTTGGCTCAAGCCTTCATTATGCTCATTCTATCCCTCTCTAACAACGGTCGAGCCCTATCATGTTAGCATAGCGTAGTTATGCATGTACACTCAGCGTTGGTAAACTATTCACTTTTGTGTTGTGTAGTTTTGCCAAGTTTGTGTCGCTCCGAATTAGACTCGCTACATGTGTTTTGTTGTGCGGGAAATGTCAAAAGTGGCGTGAACGTCGGTGGATTCACAGCTCGGATTGTTTTGAACTGAATTTTATTTTCGTTTAATCAGAGAAAAATGGTGCGCGGTCCAGTGAAGCGGCAGTGGCGCGCGAGCACTGCATTTTTTAGATTCCGATAGACTTCGAAAGTTGTTAGTTACTCGCGTATTCTAACGATGCAATAGTGAAGTGACTGTTATTATTGGAAACAGTGATTTAATTATTAGAATATATTTAATAGTGATTAATGTGAAGATGAAAAAAACGAGATACAGTGTCATTGATGTGAGTATTTATCTGCTATACTAATTAAAAAAAGAATTAAAAAAAAAATGTATTTAATCATTAATATATATGAGTTGCGAGCCTATCAAGTTAAAAATGTAATAAATATATTATAAATTTATTATTTTCAACATATGTTTACATAAGTAAGTTAAGTACTTGAAAGAAATACTTGTGAGCTAAATATATGATTTGTAATATGAATGGTTAAGATTATTAAAAAAAAAACACTCACGCTCAGATACCAATTTATGGATACCAAAATAAAATGAAAATGTAAGAATCAGCAGTTTGTTTTTCCTGTACGTCACACGATTTCTTAGAAATGATTCATCATTTATACCTTCCTACATATTTCTTTGCAATTGAATATCTAACCCTTTAATTGTATTATTTATTTTATTAATATATATTCTGGAAATTGTCCCCACCGTTTTCTTTGTAACATCTCTGACAGTGGAAGAATGATTTGGCAAGAACCCAGATTCCCACTTAAATGTATCAATGATTATTAATACAAATATCGTCATTTGTAACGTATCGGATTAGTTTATAAAATTCTACTAATATTATAAATCCGAAAGTTTGTAAGTGTGTAAATGTGTAAGTATGTTTGTTCCCTCTTCACGCTTTAACGGCTGAACGGATTTGGATGAAATTTGGAATGTACATAGATTATACATAGAATTAACACATAGGCTACTTTTTAACTTGATAATAGCAGGCGAAGCCGCGGGGCACGGCTTGTACAAAATAAACACAAGGGGTTGGGCGAATCTTGAATTAATATTTATTAAAAGATAAAACGTGAACGTAATATAACTCCTTAGTTACCTACTTTACTACTAAGTTGTCGACTCCTTTTTATTTAAATCCTACTAATATTATAAAGTTTGTGTGTAAGTGTGTGTGTAAATGTGTAAGTATGTTTGGTAACTTTTTACGTTTTAACGGCTGAACGCATTTGGGTGAAATTTGGAATGTACATAGATCATACCTAGGATTAACACATCCTTTTTAACTTGATAATAGCGGGCGAAGCCGCGGGGCACGGCTAATAATAAATATTTAATGTTATAGAGCAGCTTACTAACGAGGATAAATCCAAAATTGTATTACGTGTCATTATTAATGAACATCGTAATACATGGTAATACTTTGACAATACGTTTCATTATTGATAGCATCACTTTTGTACTTAATTAACATTTGAAAGAAAACAAAACAGTAACTGTCTCGATATTTGTTGCTAGTTGTGAATATAGAATAAGATTATTTGTAACGTCCCTACAGGAACGAGACGGCTTCTTAACACACTACATCCTCTTTGTGACCTCGGACAATATCTTGAACTCTCGAAGAATAATGACTTATGCCCGAGTGACGTGACTTGATGAACACAAGACTAATTCTAGGGGATTTTTGGTTATACTGAGATTAAGATAAAATATAAAAGTAATATCTTATAGTTACCTATAAGCTCGACGTCTTGTAGGTAACTTAGGTCTTTGCTGTATAGGATGTAGATAGAGGAGAAAAAATATTCTTAATTATGATTCAGTTCTCGTGATCATGGCGCTTGTAACGGCGAAATATCAGACGCTTAATCAAAATCAAAATGTACATATATGACGCTTCAAACGTATCTAATGATTAAATAATATTTTATAATAATTAAAATACTCAGCTTTATTAATTTTAAATAACAAAAAAAATATGCCAGAAAAATGATCACAATCTTTTTTAAATATAGCTTAGCACGGTTAAACTGCATGTAAATGGCTAAATTATATAACACGTGCATTTATGACATTTATCTACATATCAACTTTTTAATGAATGCATTATAATACTGATACCAAATACGATAGAATATCTGTGTCATAATAATTTAATCAATAGAAGATTCTGGTTGGTATAAAGATGCATAAGGAAGCTTCATATCTATATAAACGCTTTTACAATCACAGCCCCATACTAAGTTCGATGACTTGTGTCGTGGGTGCCGGCAACATTCATACAATTACACCCAGAACCAGAACCACAAATTTTCCTTGGGGAGAAAACTTGTGTTCGAACTCGTTACCCCTGCTTAAAAGGCGAACTATCACCCAACTAAACCAACGGGCAACGGCTTGTGTTTAAACACCGCCTAAAAAAGTACCTATTTTACTAGATACCAAAAAATCTAAACGGTAACCAAAATGGATAAATGGTCACCAAATTACGTTTCCTAAAATATTATGATATGAATATTTTTTTTCGTATTATACATATTTTTGAACTAATTATAAAAAAAATAGTGATGTTTTACCTGCAATTAAAACATTTATTAAACATACTTACCTGATTCGAAACCCAATTATACATGAGAGTAGCGTACTTGACTTCCTCCGAAATTGCCGTGCTGCGATTGGTCCGCCCGATCCGTTCGTCCAATCACCGTCGACTCCGCCCTTTCCGTTTCCCGTCAACGTCACCCGTCACCCCAGGTGGTGCGCTGAGCGCGATATTGCTTCATTGGATTTCTCATGTTATGTCACCAGGCAGAATTAGAAACTATTGGGTTTCGAATCAGGTAAGTATGTTTAATAAATGTTTTAATTGCAGGTAAAACATCACTATTAAACTACTGTACCGTGATTCGAAACCCAATTATACATGAGAGACGTGTTTGTTTTCGCCTGGTGGTGACGGTGACGCCAATGTGATCTGTATATAATGATTGTCATACTAAGAGAAGTTATGACTTTGGTATCAAGAGCAAATGATACAATATGCCCAGAACACTGTATCGCTATTATTCATCATAATATCTCAACATTGTAATGGTTTTAGTAAATTCCACTGATTAAAATAGCTTTAATATATGTTTATTTTAGTTCGAGGTTCATTCTAGGCCTCATGTGAATTTGATAACAAATTAGAGGGTGCGATTTCTCACGTTGTGTTGTATAATATCCTAGTTTCCTTCAGCCAATATTTAGTCAAGAGGATGATTTATTTACGCACTTCACAGATGCCACTGAGACAACAGTCATTCTATGTATACAATACAATACAGTCTGCGGTCATGGTATGTGTTGTATAAACTATATGTATGGTTTTATTTGTAAACGTAGGTGGGCCAAATAACAAAATCGATTTGATTAGGCAGTTCAGTACTATACTGACACGACTATTTCACGGGTGTATGCTAGCCTAGCTTACTTTATTAAGATAATTTGGGTTGCCGATTGTTGGTATAGCATCAAACTTAAACATATCGCACACCAATCGCGACATAATCATGTTTGTTACACAATATCCCACTGAAGAAGTTATGCCAACGAGCCACGGCAATACTCCAGCCAACAAGGGAAGGTAAGATTACTCCATTACAAATTAAAATAAGAAGGTGATCAATTTGTGAAACAAAAAATACACATCTTGAATCTTCCAGTACATTTCTCTACAAAAACTTGAAGGTCTCTGATTGCGAGTGATCAGAGAATCCAGTGCTCTGGTTATCAGATCAATTTTGTTATTTATATAGACAAACATTCATAATGGTGCTATTACCGAAGTTAGCCTGCAGTTACAATTATGCGCCATGGACGACCTAAAAAGACACATTCGGCATGTGCTTTCTGACGTGACAAATGGTCTGCATCTGTATTGTAATAAATAGACCTAATGACGTTTTCGTCGTGAACTATCACGAGAATCACGGTCGGTTTTCATAATGCTGTGTTGAAGTTGCAAAGTATATTTCGCACGTATATTTGTCCATTTTAATAGGCTTTGTAATTATCTCGTTATCGTAGTATACTTCTGATTTGCCGAAACAGCTCGGGCTTAGGACTTCATTCAGTATTCGCTTGCACATGTAAGGCTTTATAATCCAGCGCCCATAATAATGCTCTTAGAAAACAGCGTTTGCCTAAGATTAAATAGCACACGAACCTTGTCCACCTTTTGATATCATATTCGATTGCCAGGGCTAAACAAAGAGTCCATATTGGGGTAGGTTTCCGTTTCCAACCGAGTTGTCGTCAAGGTTTTGCGTATAGTGACCGTTTGGTGTGAATTTTCAACTGAGTTAAGAAGGTCTGTCAAGTTATTCACCAAACTTGTATATCATAAAACGACAGTGGTAAAGTTAGTTGGATGACTTTAGGCGTCTACAAAACCTTGACAATAAAAACCAAGCGACAAGCAAGAAACTTGTGTCGATTTTGGTCCAACCTTGTCTGTAATTGCTTCTAAAGTTTTATCAAATTTCTTTGTTTCGCCTTATATTCCAATTTATACATTTTTGTTCGTTTACCTCTCGAAGAGTTTGAGAGTAGGCTCACGTCAAATGTTTTGTGACGTACCTTTACAGTGCTAGTGGGTTCTGTTAAACAATGTGTCGCAGTAATTGAACTCAAGGGAACCTTGATGGCTCAATGTGACTCGCAGATGCTTATCCTTGTTAATGCTATCGAAAACTTGAAGTCGTATAGTTCCGTCGCCTTTCGGTAATAATGACATTGATGGTGAGGACTGGCTAGGAATATGATGTAACATGATTTTGCATAATCATTTCCGTGTGCTTTTCCCAGCAAGTGGAGTCAAGCGTAGTTTTATCCAAAGAAACTTTCGGCTTTCCTGCCAAGTAATGTACTTATTTTGCAGTTGCTCAACGAGTGTAATCGTGTTTTTTAATTCACGTTTCAAAATATTCATTCACACGGGCCGATTAATATTATTGAGTTAGTGCTTTATGCGTCAGTTTCGTAAGCTTACAGCCATATCGATAGGAAGAGTAGTATGCAATAGCCAGTTGATATAATACATAGGGCAGACGGACCCAAAACATTCTCCAATGAGTAGTTAATTGCCAGATTCGCAAATTGACAGCCATCTCTATAGTAAGAATAGTACGAGAGACAATTATGAAAGTTTAGAATAGCGAAGCTCCTAGAATTTTGCAATCAGTATTTTAGTTCAACGTAAAATGTTCCATCAATAACCGTGAATAATTAATCTCGATAGTAAGAACTGTATACCGGAGACCAATTCATGTGTAAAATGTAGGGCGGGCCCCGAGCATTGTCTAATCAATATTGTGGTTCCGCGTGAAACGATCCGTCAATAAACGTAAATGATTAATCTCGATAGCAAGAGCTGAATATGAGAGTCATGTTTAGAATGTAGGGCAGTGCCCGAGCATTCTCCAATTAGTGTTTTCATACAGAATGCAACGTTCAGTCAATAAATATGAATAATTCTTCTCAATAGTAAGAACGTCTCATGTATACGAGACAGTTATACGGTTTTAGAATGTAGGGTGGAGCCCCAAGCATTCTCCGATCAGCTATTAGTTCAGCATAGCGTCTTTAGTCAGCAAATGTGGATAATATCTCTCGATGTAGTAAGAACTGCATGCGAGAGCCAGTTATGAATATTTAGAATGTAGGGCGTAGCTCCAAGCATTCTCATGATAGTATTTTGATCTGCGTCCATCCATTTTCAGTCCGTCTTCTCTTTGCTTCCATCCATCTCGGTCCGTCTTCTCTTTGCGTCCATCCATCTTCGATCCGACTTCTCTCTGCGTCGATATCCTAAGTGCCGAGGGTCGTGACCCCCTCACTGTCTCTGACAATGTAGTGCCACTTGTTCATATTCTCAGATGCGTGTATATCATTTTGTACTTTGTTGTCGAGTGTGGTGCGGATTTGATACGACCAGCCCATCGGGCATCGGCTTCAGTCCATAAATGTGAATAATTCCTTTTGATTGTAACAACTGTACACGAGAGACAGTTATGTATGTTTAGAATGTAGGGCGTAGCCCCGAGCATTCTTAAGTCAGAATATTTGTTCAGCATAAAATATTCATAAATGTGAATCAATTCTTTTGATAGTAACAACTGTACACGAGATACAGTTCTGAATGTTTAGAATGTAGGGCGTAGCCCCGAGCATTCTTTAGTCAGAATATTTGTTCAGCATGGAATCTTCAGACATTCAACGTGAATACTTCCTCTCCTATCCCGATGGGAGTAGGGGGAATTGCGCCTTTTGTAGGGCTTGTACATAGTTTTCTTTGTTGGTTACTTCCTCGTCCTTAATATAAGATACAGTCTACAAGTTGCAGGTTATAAGTTAGTCATTTTGTTGGTTGTGAACCGTAAAAGACTAGAAGCGTTTCGAGTTTCGAGAAATGCTTTCCATTCGGCCATAAAGAGGGTAGTAACACCCCTAGTTTTTTAAGCCAATGGTTACGCTTTCAATTATTTTCGAATATGGTCGTCGATATTAAATACTGGTTTTATATTAATATGTATCTTACCTTGCTAGTATTCGTATTAATTGACAAAAAAATTGTCGTTGTGCTCGATGTTCTCAGTGGAATGAATATTATAAACTGGGAGATAAATAAAAAGTTTCTGTGCAAAGTAGCGCGCTACTCAAACCAGGTTACTTTAAAGTAGAGAGCATGAGGCTGCATGCTGTAGTTTTTACAGAAAAAACTAAATTATTGCTCGTGAGGTTCGGTAATAATTAAGTGACGCTGCCCTGTGGAGTTCTTCTTCGGTGTATTACCATAATGTTTGGATCCCGAGGGGTAAGTAGGATGATTCACTTGTGGTAACGTTAATTGTTACCGTCCAACCGGGATTTGTTTTCCGTTATTTGTAAAATAATTAAAATTACTCACTTTTTATGTTCCTCTTTCCTATGTTTTGTATTGTATCCTTTTTTGTCACTGGTAATCTGCAAATTAGTTATTTGCTAATGCTTTATAAAGAATCAGTACTAGATTCAATGCGCAAACGTCTCGTTCCTGCAATCCAACGTTGGGGCTGGACCTGTATATCCATTTTAAATATCTAAAACGAACGGTAACACCGTTAAAGAGAAATTTATTAGATATTAATAATTCTTACTTATAATATAACAATGACCAATAAGTAGGTACAATTTGTATATACAATGTTATAGAATTCGTTATGAGCTTCAGCTTACCCGTTATTGAAATATTTACCCTTAAAATTATAATAAGTAAGTATTTCACAAGCACGATGCAGTTCGTAAAGTGTTGGTACGACCTTACGACCGCTCCGGATGAAAATCCAAACGCCAATGAAGCAATATCGCGCTCAGCGCACCACCTGGGGTGACGGGTGACGTTGACGGGAAACGGAAAGGGCGGAGTCGACGGTGATTGGACGAACGGATCGGGCGGACCAATCGCAGCACGGCAATTTCGGAGGAAGTCAAGTACGCTACTCTCATGTATAATTGGGTTTCGAATCACGGTACAGTAGTTTAATAACCTTAACCTGCCGTTATCCGATTCGGTTCTGTCACAGGATATTTTATTTTAGGAAACGTAATTCGGTGACCATTTATCCATTTCGGCAACCGTTTAGATTTTTTGGTGGCCGTCTAAATTATACCCGTTCTAATACATTTAATAATAAACATAATAGCTCACAATCGCTGCCCCTACGTAAGAAGACTAGTGTAGTGGGGTTCAACACTAACTCAACATGCACACAACACCCATAATCACACCCAGAACCAGAAACACAAATTTCCCCTGGGAAGAAAAATTGTGCTCCCTGCGGGAATCGAACCTGATACCCGCTGTTTAGGAGACATATGCCCAACCAACTAAGCTAAACTTTATAAATATTAATTAACATTGACGAATTAGCAACACTGAAAATGTTTTATGAATATTTATAACTTACAACGGTAGATAATCCACACAATTTCAAACACAATAGACCGCTAAAGATTTCAAAAAGTTGTATTAAAGATGTATACCTTAATTTATGCATAACTGTAAAAACGAGTGTAACTCACTACTGTTCTAGATTCTAATTATTGTTAAAAAAGCACAATTCTATATATCGAGATAATCTTGCAATAGATAAAGAGACGCATATGATGACTACTTTTTAAATTATATTACTATAGGTGAATTCTGAAAAATATGTCAAACATGTGTGTGTGTGTGTAAAATTATATTACACATATAGAAATAATTATTTATACACAAATTGTCCGGCATCTCACATCTTATAGGCAAATAATTATTGTTATTTGTTTATAAATAGGTTTCATACATAATATCTATACAACACTATAGTTTAAATACAAATCACATATTAAATAATAATATAATAAATAATTTCAAATAAGTACAATTGTTTTTGATGTTTTAGAAACTTTTTATAATAGAAATAATTAAGTTAAAAAGAATAACAACAAGTTTGAAGTAAATTAAATTAAATATATATACGTAAAATACTATAAATATTTTTAGTGTAATACATTTTAATACTTTTTATAATATATAAATATTAGTATATTTATAAATACTAAGTTAGTACATTTAGATTCTAAATAGTAAGAAGTAATTAACTCGTAAGAGTTAATTGAAACTTATGTTAAACTTAAGAGTTAATTGAAACTTAAGTTAAACTTAAGAGTTAATTGAAACTTACTTTCGTAAGAGTTAATTGAAACCAAAAAAATGTTTAGAGTTTGTTTACTTCTGATAAATATTTAACGTGAATACATAATGAAACGTAGGAATTTTTCCGTTTTATAATCGAGTCATCATTTTATATGATACATTCGTACAAATCGTTCAATTGACCTCCTTTTACAACTATTAGAGCATAAAGTATAAAGTGACAATTAAATCATATAATTGTACTGTTATATAGCTATAGATTTAAGCATGGCAGTGAGCAATTGGATAATTCAATAGTCCCAATTGGCCTGCTGTTGACCGACGAATCAAATCTGACATCTGTTATGCTACATACAACAATGACAGGAACCGTTTTAATTGCACTTAAATTGCGCCGACATCGCATTTTTATACACATTATTGGGGCAGTTAATGATGTTTGCCTTATAGGATTAATAACCCACGTTATATCATGTAATGTTATTTTTAGGTTTATAGCAGATTATGACTAAGACAGATTATGCGTTTAGCATAGAATAGTAGAAGTAGGTAAAATGATGTAATTAGTACAACATTACATAGTTACAACATTAGCTATTTTAAGCCACATAGCAACACGACTAAACCCTACAATAGTAATATGTATGTTTATTTTTGTTAATTAAGTCATATAAAGACTTAAAAAAAAAAACTATAAACCCGACTATTAGTACGTATTATAGGTAAAATAATAAAAAGTTTTGTATTATACTTTTTTTTATTGTTTTGCGGAGAACTTTCGTTTGGTATCCATGACTATGGATTTTATAATCTGTCACTACCTTATAGAGTACCACGAAGGTTCTCAATTCGTCTATTTTTTTATGCGTTACCTTATAACTTTTTTCTATGTGAATCGATTTTGATGTTTTGTTTTTATTTGAAAGTTGGTGCTTCCCATATGGCCCATTTTAATAAAGATCTAACCTAGTTTTGAGTTATTAAATACGCATTATTGATATATTATATCAATGCGTATTTAATTAATTTAATCGGGTTTCGAAGATAAAGCGGGGAAGTCGGTTATTTACAGATTTTTGTTGTGTTTAAATTATTTTTAAACCTAGCTTATATTTACCCTTAGGATTGAGGCGATTCAAGTAAACTCGATAGGTTACAATCGGTTTATTGGTTGGGTCGTTGTGAGGTAAAAAACGGACAGACACACATTCATACGGTGCTAAATCATAGCCGTAATTTTTTTTTCGCCGCCAAGTAAAAAGTGGACTAGCGTATCAGAGATAAATAATGCCTCAAAATTTTGATCTACGAGTCTAGAAACTTGATTCAAGCGGTGAAAGTAAATAAGTTATATCAACGTAATCAACGGTTGCATTTATGCATTTAACGATCATAAATAACTATGATCATTTTCAATGTATTGACCCTGCTTCTAAGAGCCCATAATCTGCAAGTCAGAACACGGGTCTAAGTAATGCTAAGTATTTAATTAGTCCAACAGCAAATCAAGTTTGTCTTAATAGTGAGATACTAACTAACATAATGATATATTTTTATTTACCTACGTTACGAAGATGAACATGCTACATTCCATTTGAATATCGTAAGAGTTATCATTAATTCTAAAATATTTTATGGCTCCGGTTATTTGCATCTTGCATCTTAGCACAGAATGTCGCATAAAATTAATGAATGACGGCTTATATAAATCAATGCTTTATTGAAACTGTTGATAACTTGGACAGGAAATCAGGCACGTGATATTTTTTTAATCCTTGCGGGAGCTGTAAAAGTCTAACGATAGACATATCGAATTTAGACGAATAAATAATATGCCTTATAAATTTATGCGAATCAAAATTAGAGCGATTAAATTTTCCCCACATAAAAATTATGCCTATCAAAATATGCTAAAAATATGTGTTACTATTATTATGCTATTCGAAAATATGCTAAAGTAAAATAGGAATTAAAAATATATCCAAATAAAAAGTATCCATTATAGTTAATACTTACGTGTAATATTGATGACCCAGTTGGCACAGTGGGCACATCTCTGCTCTCTGTGCCGTGGGTACTACGTTCGATTTCCGGCAGGAGCAAAATTTTCCTTTTCAAGGTAAAATTGCGCTTCTGGTTCTGCGTGTATTTGTGTGTGAGATGTAAATGTTTTCAGCACTAACGATACAAATCTTTAATCTTAGTGTGTGACTGTGAGTGTGAATGCGCTATTGTTTTGTTTGTTTTTTAATATCAGTTATATTTTGTACTTGAAAATCCCGTTACAATGAAATAAACAGTTATAAGCGATAAACGTCAAAAGTTTTTGCCAATAGACATAATGTAGGCGCGAGATCTAATTTAGCTACTAATCAAATTGTTATTATAAATATACCGTACACTTAGATCAGTTGGTTTGCGTGTGTATTTTCGTAATACGTAGTTTTCATAATCTTTTGCGTTCTTTATGTTCATAAAAAAATTATGCTAAAAAATAAAAATAAATGTTTGCTTTGATTATGTTCTTCAGTTAAGTGTAAAAAGTTTTAGAATAGAGGTTTTGTTTATTTGGGTCAATAAAAATAGTTGAAAACTAATTCATTTACAGTCTTACTTATAAAAATGTCGCTAAGCAATGCTTAGCCACCTCTTAGTTAAGCAGCTCTTAAGTCCATAATCAATGATTAACTTTTTTTCACTCATAAACATTAGTTAGGCTCTGCTTAGTTGGGAAACACACAGAGAATCGAAAATAATCGAAATGTACAAGATCGCCATAAATTATAACCAAAATAGTCGACTAAAAGTGAAATTATACGAATACAGCTGTCAAAAATGTGGTTTTATTAATCTATTGAAATGAAAATCTAAGACAGGTGACATTCAACGGTTGTCGAAGTAAACAATTTTGCGCCTTACGTAAAAAGGTTTGACACAATTATTATTGAAATATATCAGTCCCGCCATCTTGCCTCTTAGCAAGTTTAAACTAGGCAATGGCGGTGTTTAATTTTGACAACTATTTAAGCATTACTTAACGCTAAATCGCGTTTATGAGTGAATTTTTTGTTAAACTGTAGCTAAGCAATTGATTAAAAATTAAGAGGGGTTTATAAGTAAGACTGTTAGGTTCTGAAATATAATTTAGGTTTTTATAAAATTGAATAAATGTAAATAAGTTATTTTCGTAATAGGAAGTTTTGTTATCTGTGTTCACAGTCAAAAGTGAAATAAAGTGTAAATCAAAGAAACACTGCAAATAGATCATTACAATATTTATACGTATGCTATCTTATTTGTAAAATAATTAGCCTAAATAATTAAAAATGACTACCCAAAGACACTATTCCACGTGGACGAAGTCACGGGCACAGCTTGTTTTTAATAACTTTTAAAGAATGCATTAGGTACAAAAGAACGATGCAATCTTTGGATGATAGAAATAGATATATGGTAATTAAGATAATTAATTATTTATAGGTATTTATTTATAGTCAGAACTAGTTGGATTTCTGGTCATCTCAGCTTTATTATCTTTATTTTCTGTATTACTGTTATCTATAATTTATAGATGACGGTCACGGAAGAACGTTTTCATAGAGATGGGTATCTAGGTCTTAAAATAGGTAACGTGATAAAGTATATACATAATACCTAAATAAAGTATGTACGATATGCCTCGTAATATTTCACTGCTAGAAATTAAATATAGGTATTATATATATGTATATAGGTGTTATAAACGGGATCTTTACCATGTTTTTTGAACCGAAATACCGAATAACCGAATTTTTGAACTGCCCGTTGGCTTAGATAGGTGAGCGTTCGCCTTCTAAAGGTATCGGGTTCGATTCCCGGCAGGAACACAAGTTTTCTCTCCCAAGGAAAATTTGTGTTTCTAGTTCTGGTTGTGATTGTGCGTGTGATAATGTTTCCGGCGCCCCCGACCAAGTCATTGAACTTAGTGTGGGGCTGTGAGTGTGAAAGCGTCTTTGTTTATTGATTAACCGATTTGGAAAATTATTGTTTTGTTCGAAAAGGTATACGTTCTAGTTGGTCCCATTATAATATGATCAAGATCTGAAGAAGAGGTTATTAGTTTTTTAAACTCGTATTTTATTATTTTGATGTTTTTTTTAGTTTTTGGCTTGTTATTTAAACTGTTAAAAGTGCCATGTTTACGAGAACAGTTCTCGTAACAATAATTCTAATGTGAGTGACGATGTATGTAAAAAATCTAATAAAATTTCACTTTTATTAATGTCAACATTTTTATGTGTGCGTGTGTCGTATGCTTAAAATATTTATTAATTGACAAGGAATAAGAGCAATATTACGCAGTGAAGAGGTGGAACTCATTACCCACGTCTTCGTTCCCCGAAAAAGGTAAGTATGATCTGGCAGTCTTCAAGTTTAGAATGCGTACGATCTAGAGACGCATGTAACATCTTCATTTCAGTCGATACGTATTATGTATTAAGATAATGAAAATATAACTGTTTACAGAAGCAACACAATAGGTTAGTTTACTACCAGCTTTAACAATAGCCGATTGTTAGGTATGCAAGATTTACTACATAATCCGCAATACACGCGTTGTACTAATGAGGTCAGATACAAAGTAGGTAAATACACTTTAAAATCTGTATGAAATATTCTGTTGATTTTTTTTTTAAACGTGCCGATGCTTCAAGTATAAATGGTTTTTATAATACTTATATATGAATTTTGTATTTCATGAAACAGTATTTTATCAGCTGTTTATTTTTTAATCTGTTTATACTGAATGTAAAAAATTAGAAGGTTCTCAGTTATATTTTTTTGTTTGTTACTCCAGAAATGCGTCATTTATAAACCGATTTCGAAAACTTTTTTATTTGTAAGGTTTGATAGGTTCCATAAACATTTTCATCAAAGTCGATACAGTAGTTTGGTATTGAAAAAACAACTGGAAAAAATTATTAATCAAGTATAACTCTCACATTTTTTTTTAAATCTTGTGTGTTTTTTACTAGTGTGCGTTAGGTATATTTCAAGAAAATTTCGGCAAAGTGTACAATACAATTAAACTCAGACATCGCCTCGCCGTTTTGTCACAATTTCTACAAAATACCTAGAAATTCCATGGAATGGCAGATCATAATAAGAAATTACCGGTAATTACTTTAATTCCGAAGCTTGATATTATTACACCATGACACAGTCCAAGAGCTTAAAGTAACTTAGTAACAAAAAGAGCCTTGAGATCAATTAATAACAGTTATTTTTAAACGCCAAAAGTGAACAAAAAATTTTGTTTTGTGCTCACCTTCAATAGTATCAAAGCATGAGGGCATTGAACCTCTGCGGTAAGTAGCATTCTAAATTAACTACTTACTCGACTTGATTTAATTGTTCGGTAAAATATATATTACTGTTTGAGTGGCGCCACATAAGCTTACTTCAAGTAATCGATATAGATATATTTGCGTGATGCACTGGTGCAGCACTAGTTATAACTGTCATCTAGTGAAATGACAGTATATTCAACCTGTCATATACCAATGATCATCCAATGATAAAGAAACAAAGGAGTTTGTAATGGATATGCGACTTTTTTTTCTTTAAATTTTTGCCTCGCTATCTTGTGCATTTAGCCAGTGTCTAGTAATATTATATTTCAAGTGTATTTCATATTAAAAGTTCTAGTCACAGTCAAAGTCAGGTAAAAGATTCAAAGCCCAGTCATAGTCAAGTTATGCCCTAGAAAAGTGGTAGAAACTTTACTTGAAGACGACTGTATGTTTTTTTTTGTGTATGTTCACCAATTTCTCCCACATTGATAAATTTTGATTCTCAAAACTCTTTATTTTGTTTGGTAGTTTATACTTGAGAGGCGATCCCATATAAATTTTATCGCAATCGAACAAGCAATAACCAAAATAAGCGGTGAAGTCGGTAAGTTTTGCTTATGTTTAAATTATTATTTGCCGATTTTTCGGCGCTGTTGTAAGCAGATCAGGGACAAATACAGCTTAGCTAGTTTCCACTAGCAATAATTAGATGAGCGGTTTCAATAAAACTAAAATTACTTATTAGTTTAACTAGAATATAATCTAATATATACATACCATACAAACTTTTTGTGCTTGGTAGGCAAGCTGACCACTATGTCGACTGATGGAAAGTGACGATACGGAAGACGTAACATGCCTGCCCAGAAGGTACCTATTCACTCTAGAAGTATATTCTTCATAATAATGTTATTTGTAGTGGGTTAACAGCAATAGAGGTACATTTCTAATTATATAAGAACCTACGTTTGAACACAAAATAATTATATTTGTGGCGCAAAGCAGTGATTGCTCTAAGCAAACATACAGAACCTTGCGGTTAGTATTTGCTCTTGTTGATAACGAAGAGGTGACGACTTGCTTCCATTTAACTAGTACTTTTAAGTTACGTTATATGATTAAATGGTTTATTGATCGAGCAAAGCGAGATCTCTAAGTTGACTTGGATCCCCTGTCTGACCCGATCCGGCGCAGAAGGGCGGTGGGGAGGAGGAGGTATCGCCCACCTCCTCTCTCCTCCTCTGTAGTGGGGTGAGTCAATCACTCACTGGTGGAGAGTCAGGGAACCTCTCCACCGCACAGCTGCACAGCTCCACACGTCTGGGGGGTGGCCTTGGTGAGCAAGGTCACCCCTCCATGGGCGCACTGGCCCGGGTTGAATCCGGGCCTACCGCCGGGCAAGATAGTGACTGCTAGCGCGACCCTATCTTGCCCCGCCTCGGCGAGGGACTACTCACGGGGGGGTATTTAGTGGGCTCGAGCCCCACACACCCCCTTTCCTTCACCCTGGGAGGGAAGGGAAGTGGTAGGCATATTCACCACAACTAAAAAAAAGTCGTTCAGCACTTTGTCCGTCTGTCCGTATGTCAGAGGCATCTAGCGTCAAAACCACGTAGGCAAATGAATTTAAATTCTCATAGAATATGTAAAACTTTAAAATTAGATAAATGAAAATATTAACTTCCATACATTTAAGTGGGGAGCAAAATATTTTTTATTTTTTTATCTACCCTTGTGGGCTATCGTTGAAAAGGGCTTGACAAGTAGATACTAATATATAATAATAATTTATACTAACATAACAACAAACTATATTTACACACAACGGACGAGCCGCTATAATTCACTAAGGCAACAAGAATTGGCCACAATTCTCGCCCAGCATGACTCCTGTGCCAATATTAGCTGTGTTCCAATACGTACCCCTTGTTTGTAGGGGGTAAGACGTCATGCCGCGACTCACCCTAGTAGATAATAAATAATACCCCAAGTACTGAGCTTGGTAACTTGTACCTTTAACAAAATGTATCAACACATTTTGTCGTATTATGTGTGTATTTTCAACCGACTTTAAAAAAAGAGGTTCTCAATTCCACTGCTTTTTTTGTATGTATGCTACGAGATATCCCCACCAATTATGAATCGATTTTGATGTTTTTTTTTCGTTTGGTAGATTATACTTCAGAGGTGGTTCCATATAAATTTTACCATTAATCTAGCTCCGTCGTTTCGAAATGTACAGCTACCTGTAACTGACCATCTCGAGCTGCTTGGCGTCACTCTGACGTCTAACCTTAACTTCGGCCCATACGTCGAATCTAGAGCGAAGCTAGCTGCAAAGAAACTTGGCATCCTAGCAAAGGTTAGACAGTACTTCACACCTGGACAGCTTCTTAATTTATAGCAAAACGACTCATTGGTGATGACAAGCTAGTTGAGTCCAAGTTGCAGAGCCTCAGTCGTCGACGTAAGGTAGCTAGCCTATCGGCATTCTATCGCTTACATTTCGGAGAGTGTGCACTCGAATTACATCAGTTGATTCCCCCTTGCCATTTCTATAATCGAACCACAAGACGAACTGACCAACGTCATCCATATATGGTTGACATACCTCATGTCCGATCGAAGCGTTTTGCTTCTACATTTATCATCCGTACAGCGAAGGAGTGGAACTCGCTGCCCGCGTCTTTGTTCCCTAAACAGTATAATTTGGGAGTCTTCAAGTCTAGACTGAATAGGTATCTTCTAGGTAAGCATGCTTCATATTCGGCCGCATCATCACTTTCTATCAGGTAAGATAGCGGCCAAATGCTTACCTATCTGGCATAAAAATAAAAAAAACAAAATCGATGAAGCCAAAACCAAAGTATAAGCGGTAAAGTCGGTAAATAAGATACTGAAATACTAAAACGTTGTTGGTACCAACGTACTATGTGTATGTAGTACAAAAATGATGAAACGCAAGCAAAGCTTAAAAAAAACGGTCGGTTAAAAAACCGAATTAAAAAAAAGCGGAGGTTCTATGTTCGACTGTTTGTATTTTGTTTATGTTTGTTCACCCATTTTTGGACCGATTCTCAAAATTCTTTTTATGTTTGGTATATTTAACTCAGAGGTGGTCCCATTTAAATTTTATCGAAATCGATCAAGCCAAAACTAAAATATAAGCGGTGAAGTCGGTTTTTTTAAGCTTTGCTTACGTTTAAATTATCAAGCTTGCGTTTGATTATGTATAAACTGAGCTGTATATGAGCTGAGCTACACGATTATATTATCATGACGGGAATCTATTATTAATTTTATGGCTATTTATATGCTCTACGTGTCTCGTAATACTATACGGTAGAACAACAATATATATATATAGGAATTGTTTACCACGTTTGTACTGCTCGTTGGCTTAGTTAGGTGTGCACACGCCATCTTACCACCTATGAATCGAACTCGATGCCACGGGTTCGATTCCCAGAGGGAAAACAAGTTTTCTCCCCAAAGGAAATTTGTGTTTCTGGTTCTGGGTGTGATTGTTTGTGAGCTGTTAATGTTTCGGCACACACGACACAAGTCCTCGGACTTAGTGTGGGGTGAATGTGAAAGCGATTAGGTTTATGTTATACGTACGAGGTTTTTTTACTTACAGTGGTTGATAGGGAATATACAAAAGCTATATATCTAGGTTCATCATCCAGGTCAATCATTGGGTATATATATATTATATCAAAAATATAGTATTTGCTGCTATATGAATAAACTGTAATATTCTTATCATGCGATTCTATTAGATAGATATATATGTACATATACTCTTTATTGAACATCTTAAAATAACAAATAGGAATGACAGTAAAATATTATATAAGTGTAACAATAGGCGGTTTCGCTGAGAGAGATCTCTTCCAGACAACCTTTGGATGGAGAGGAATATATTAGTGACATATTTTCATCACCATCATCGTATCCTCGAACGGGAGCATCTGGGCATGCTTAGTATTTTATGCGTAAGTAACCAAACATACGTATAAAATACTAGGAAAATACCAATATTCATGAGCTAAGAGATACCGTCAGATACGTAATAACAATTCGGAGGCAGTTCTATTTATAGCCACAAAGGAATTCTATCAATAATAAATATATCACAGGTCTATTGTTCTCGGTGGAACTACGACTGCGTATATTAATAGCTCTGATAACAGTGTTACAACTATAATGCGGAGCTGTGGTTAAATACATATACGTAATATATTAGATTTTGACCTCATTACCTTTTTAAAAGGACGCAAAATCAAGCTAAACCTGACCAACATATTTTTTTGTTAACTTTAAAAAGGAGTAGGTAATCAATTCGACTGTATTTTTTATGTGTATTAATTACCTTAGAACTTTTTTTTAGGTGAACCGATTTTGATGATTATTTTTAATTTGACAGGTGCTGCTTATCACGCAGTCCGATTTAATTTTGATCAAGATCTGACCAGTAGGTTTTGAGTTATCCTGAATAATGCGTATTTAATTCATTTAATCTGATCAAGGGTTCGGAAGATAAAGCGGTGAAGTTTTAGCCAGTGTACAGTGTCAAGTAATAATAGGTGTCAAAAATAATATAACAGACAGACAAACAGATACACCCGTTAAACTTACATAACCCTACTTTGTGGGTCGGGGCTTGATGAAACATTTGAAGTATGTACATTACATTGTAGGTAACTTAGTTCTTTGCTGTACATAGTTTTAGTTTAGTTTTAGGAAATATAGACAATTGGCCCGTAGTTTTAGAAAAAAAAAGATTAATAGTACATTACACTAATATTGTAAATCCCAAAGTTTCTGAGTAAATGTGTATGTATGTTTGTTTTCTCTTCACTCAGTAATGACTAAATGGATTAGGATAAAATTTGGTAGGATGAATGTAAATAGATAGCTTATGACCATCCTAATGGTTTAACACAAAGGCTACTTCTTAACATGATTAACGCGGGCGAAGCTCGGCTAGGACATTTTCCTCACAAATTACATATTTATTTATACTTAAGTAGCTAGGAATAAGTTATTCAAACAAATTTACCTGATATTGCATAAACAGCAGTACATTCTATAAATAGCGGTCAGGCGCGGCATAGTCGCGATTTGAAACGCATACCTGCATTCACGTGTCGCATAGAATGTTTAATTGTTACTACTTACAAAGTAAAATGTGCCTAAAGCCACAGAATAAAAAATAGTACAAGCTAAATTTGCGCTAAAATGCTGTTATTCTGGCAGTAGAGTCATTAACTTTCATGAGTGCCTTATTGGGGCCCATGTGAATAAACGATCTCGAGAAGAACCTAGCAAGAGACTCGGCGGCGCATTTTTTCATGCATTTTTAATCACTCGTACAGGAATTATATAAACCTAGGTATATCTATTGTATGTAGTCGCCAGGAGGCGTTTGTGCAGTTTGCCTCCATGTGTAATCATTCGTTTTATTATAATCTTTCTTAATGAATGCCGTTTAGTACTTACTGTTTAAAGTTTCTCAGAGGCAATTCAGTTACAATTTTAAGAATTATATTGTTAAATCGAACCCCATTTGCCATACAATATTTAATTTTATTCGTTTTGCTTAAACTAAATGCGCGCATCGCTATTTTATGGTTAAATTAACATCTATTATTAAGATTGTATGCGTCGCTTCTTAATTTATCTTTATCAATATTTTTGCGAACATGCATAATATTTTCAAAGATGTAAAGCGAAGGTATGGTAAGTATGCTTGTTTCTTTAAAGAATTCCTTGAGAGATTCGCGCGGACCCATATCATAGATAGCAAGAACCGCTCTCTTTAGAAGAATAGGAGGTCTGGAATGACTGGCTTTAAATGGTTCTATATTTTGATCTCATAACATCTATACACACACATGTATTGTTTTTTTAACAAAAAATAATAGGTTGAAGGGGGCGCAGTTTCAGATTTGAAGGCATCTACTTAGTGAATATATAGATTTATCTAATGAAGAAGAATGATAAAATATGAAGCTAGATTATCTAGAATTTAAACGAATTAGCTTGTTATTATACAAAGTTATATAAAAGTTCCTTTACTACCATGGTCACTCACTATAAATGTTTGGTACTGTTGCAAGCGCCTTGATTACAAACGAAATATATGTATTTTTTTTTACAGCCCTTAGAATTGTGTCGTGGGTACCGGAAACATTTACGTCACACACACACAATCACACTAAAAACACAAATTTTCCTTGGGGCGAAAACTTATGTTCCCCCCGGAAATTTAACCCGAAACTCCTGCTTAGAAGGCGAAATATAAATAATGATAAATAAATATCCTGTTATTGACACAAACATTTGTAAAGGTTTATAAATAAAACCAATTTGGATCTTATGAATCTTCAATCGCAATAAGGAAAACATGAGCAATGTTGTTGTTTAGATACTATAGAAGCACTTTTTGGAATTTAAGTGATACATAAAATTCCCTTTATAAAAAGTTTACGGTGAATTGGAATGGAATATACAAGGAAAATTAGTGCCACTTCTTCAAAGCACGGATAATAAACGTAGAAGCGAAACGCTTTGAGCGAACCGGAGGTACGTCAACCATTAATTAGTGACGTTTGAAGGTTTCTCTTCTTGTTAGATGGTAAAGTAAAATATACGAGTTGAAAAACTAATAACCGACTTCAATTGAAAACATCTCCGAAACTCGCCATCAGATCTAGTACTTATATACTTTTTTAATCAAAAAAAGGATTCTCGAATCGGTGTAGGCATCTACGAATAACCGGGTAACATACATAAAAAGAAAAGATTCCGACGAATTGAGAACCTCCTCCTTTGGGAAGTCGGTTAAATTAAGGGAGTGGGGGGATTAACTCACGTAATTTAAGGTACACACTCCATATCATGTAAACGATAGATTACCGATGGACTTGCGACCTTAAACAAGTTATTCTTTTCCGTCCCTTGCGTCGCGCAGTCGAGTAAAATCATCTGCGAAAATTCACAGATGCTCTGGGTGTAAGTCGTACTTATTATTGAGTTTCTGTTTGACTACTCTTTGCCGCATAATGAAGCGTGCAATTTGTGCCTTACAGCCGCGTGGGCTAATAGTTAACTACTATTTTACTTAGGTACCTACTAGGTATCATTTAGTACCTATATTGTACATATCGTAGGATAATATATTTTTATATGGTGGAAATGCTAGCATTTGACCGCTATCTCACATGATTGAAAGTGACGATGCTATAGGTGGTTATTTACTTTAGACTTGAAGACGCACAGATTGTACCGTTCAGGGAACAAAGATGTAGGCAATTAATATCACTCCTTCGCTGTACGGATGATAAACGTAGAAGCGACACGCTTCGAGCGAACTGGAGGTATATCAGCCATAAATACATGATGTTTGACAGTTTGTCTCCTTGTTAGATGGTAAAAAGGATTTCAATATGACAAAGTAATATTCATTATTATATAATAATTATAATCCTTACTAAAATGATAAACGCGGAAGTAGCCTTGTCTGTCTGTTACGCTTTCACGCCTAAACCACTGATCCAATTTTGATGAAATTTGGTACAGAGATAGACTAGAACTTTGGAAAGGACGTAGGCCACTTTTTATCCTGGAATCCCCGCGAGTCCGGGGATTTCGCGGGTAAAACCGAGGCGCATTTAGTATCTCTATATAAAAAACTAAAGAGTATAATTAAAATTTAAAATCAAAATAAAAAATATTTTATTGTAAAAATTGTGTGAGAAATGATGTTACATAATTATTTTAAAGCAGCTACAGTTTGCCCATTGCGGACATACAACAATATTATGTTTATACGCTAAAACAAAATACAATTTATAGTGATAGAAATACAATTTACAGTGTACCTATTGTTATACAAATGAAAACTTTCAATAGAGTGACAGGTGTTTACACGTAATTTTACAATATTAAAATTCAGGAATACAGAAAATTTATTAATGAAGTATTTATTATATGTCCCTATCTTTGTACGAATATAAATATTAATACTTAAATTATGATATCCATCAGAGTCCATAAACGTTCTATAGCTACATGACATTTTTAGTATGACAATACATTTATTAAATACTATTGTATTAATAATCCTTTGTTTATGTCAGAAATAGAGGAAAATAAAATGATGAGGAGACCTAGAAGAGCAAATGTGGTTTTGTTTTTTTTTTTTGCCGCGAAAGTGAAAAAATGCCGTTGTTGATTTTGTAAAATTTTCCAAAACCTGTGATTCTTCGAGTGTTAATGTGTAATAATGGTGGATTATTAACCGTTAATACTTAGTGAACGTGCATAAGTGTAGGCAAATCATACAAAGTTGAAAAACGTGATTTTCACCTTCGCTCCAAAACTCCAACAGAAGTTCTAGTAAAGTTTCTTCCACTTTACTAGGGCATGACTTGACTACGACTGGACCTTGACTCTCTTACTTGACTTTGACTGTGACTTGTGACTAGGACCTATAATATGAAATACACTTGAAATATATTATCACTTGACACTGGCTAAATGCATAAGATTGCGAAGCCAAAACTAAGGAAAAAAAAAAAAAGAGCAAATGTGGTCTACGAACTATTGTTTTATATTTGTGAATACCGCACGCACATTTCTTCTTCGTACATGGCTGATAGGTCGAAACGAAGACGTTTATATTTTTACCCAACTGCGCAACACAAAGTAGTGTTTATCAGTCATGTATTGTCTGTGCATATGTTTGTTTCTTTGTGGCGTCTAGAGACCAAACGCGTGGGCCGATTTTAATGATTATTCGCCATATTGTGATAATTGAAAAGGAAGCATAGCTTAAAAAAACCGACTTCACCAATTATATTTAAAAAAAAAACATCAATATCAATTCACAATTGGCGGAATTAATAGTTGGAAAAATCCAACCCTTTCTCTAAGATAATTGTATTTATTAATTTTGGATAGGCAAGCATTTGACCACATTTCACCTGATGGAAACCGACGATGCAGCTAAAGATGAAACATGCCTAGAAGGTTTCACGCTTGACTTGAAGACACCCAGATTGTAACGTTCAGGGAACAAAGACACAGGCGATGAGTTCCACTCCTTCACTACGGCATCTAAATTGTCTCTAAGTAATCATTGGGGATAGGTGATTACATCCTTTTTATTTTTTTACTATTAATGTGTAGACTGTGTAAACATGCCAATATCATATAAATAATGTTTCCAGCATATAGATAAGCAAATGATAAAATGAGGACATATGAGACATGCCGAAGCTCCAGGCTGACATATGACACAACCTCGAGATAAGATACCAGCATATTAATAAATAAGGTACATACTGTGCTGTCCAACATAGGAGTTGCTGTAATATATACTAGTGGAAAAAACGATTATTAATCGAGCAAAACGAGATCTATAAATTGACTTGGATCCTCTGTCCGTTAGAGGCATCTAGCGTATAAACCACACTAGCGAAGAAGAACTCGCGAATACTAACACTACAGTTTTAGCCAATAAAGAATTATCTTATCTTATCTTATCTTTGCGAAAAGCTTCAAATTCTCAGAGAATATGTAGAGCTGTGGCCCAAAGCTAGAAATGGCAATTAAAATGTTTAAAATAATTTAAATGTTAAGGGAGCATACACGTAAAATATTATGAATAAACAATAGATGAATTCGATAATATAACAGTAGAAGAAGAAAAAGTAATGAAATTAAATACAGGACCAATGTCTAAACAAAAAAAAATAGAATTTATAAAGAAACATAGATGAGAATGTTATGTTATATTCGGCTTAAAACACGAAAATTTTGACTTACTTTGTAGTCAACTAGTTTCGGACAAATTAGTTGTCCTTCATCAGGATGAGTCAGACGCGCGATATGCAGAGGCGTGACTCATCCTGATGAAGGACAACTAATTTGTCCGAAACTAGTTGACTACAAAGTAAGTCAAAATTTTCGTGTTTTAAGCCGAATATAACATAACATAATGTGTAATACTCACGATAGTTTTAACATAAATTAGAATGTCAAAAAAAAGTAAAATATAAAAAAAAACAAATGTATTACTAATCCCAATTATTATGCTATGTCAATGTGTCCACGTAATTAGCTACCGACTCTATCAACAAAAATGAATGTGTGTAATTGCATAATCATGAATTCATTATATTTATTAAAAGGATTGGCGACCCAGTTGGCGCGATGTGCAAGTCTCTGCTTTCTGCGGCGTGGATCCTGGGTTCCATTCCCGGCAGGAGCACAATTTTCATTCTCAAAGGAGATCTGTGCTTCTGGTTCTGGTGTGATTGTGTGAGATATGTAAATGTTTCCTGAATCCACCATAGAATAGGTATCTTCTAGGCAAGCTTGCTCCATCGTCGACCATATCGTCGCTTACCATGAGGTGAGATGGGGGTCAAAAGTTTGCCTATCTTGAATAAAAAAAAAGATGCAAGTCTTTGAACTTTATTATTGTGTTCAAAGAAATATATATTTGATGGTCAATCAAAATCGAAATCGTTTATTCACATGGGCCCCTAATAGGCACTCATGAAAGTTAATGATTCTACTGCCAGATTCGCAAAATTACAGCCATTTCGAGAAGAACCTGGCAAGGAACTCAGCAGTGCATTTTTTTTCATTTATTTCTTTTCAATCATTCCTAACACTAATACATAATTATAATAACCTAGGTATATCTATATTATGTAGTCGGTAGAAAGCGGTCAATATACGTTATAGGAACTATTGCTATTTTGTTACCTATTAATCTAAAAGCTGGCAGCTTTATCAGCACTACTTACCATCTAGACCAGGGCTTACCGATTTGATTGATACATTGATCGTCAATCCGACGCTAAACATTTCAGCAGCAACTCAATCAATCAGTTCTCGTGAGTAGAAACCGTTTAGTATAGTCGTTTCGCATCGTGAATTGAATAAACAGCCGTTTATCGGTATAAAATAGTGTAAACTGTAAACAGAGCACTGTGGTCACTGAATCATACCATGTGGTGTGTGTGGTAGCCATCATTTGGGATATAACGCGCACAGTGACGCGGACCAACGAACGTCAGAGTTAAAGAACTGATATAAAGGTTTAAAGTAGTGTCACTAGTACCATTGATGGTACTGGCGGTGTGAAGCAATCGGAATCAAAATTAGAAAAAAAAAAACGTATAACTGTGTTAACAAAATGGTTTTAAAATGTAGTCATGTAAAAGCATCAACAGTAGGACGTACACTAATATTCAGTAGAACAATTTTGTTAATGGACACATTCTAAGTTTAACAATGTAGCAGTTTAAGTTAAAGTTATATTACTGATTAGCCATAGTTTGCTACATAGCTACATTGTAATTATAGTAGGGCACTTTGTAAGAGGTACTCTAGAAGTAAAAAAAAATAAAAAAAATTTGTTCTTATAGTAACACTAGCTGTACCCGCATTCGTTGCAATGCCATGTTTAGAAAAAAAAATTACCACTTTCACGCCTATTTCATACCATACTAAAAACTTTTTGGATATTTTTCATACAAAAATAGTAACATCACGATAAAAAATGGAGGATAAATGGTAATCCTATATTGGTTATATTATTAGATTATTTTTATCATCGTTATATTACATTTGTCAACGCTGTTGGGTTATGAAAATAAACGTATAATAAAATAAAATCCTTGATTAAGATTTTTACTCTAGAAATATCCCGTGAAAAAGATCCCAGCTGGTGACTTTATTCCATCGCCGCCTGTTTTACATCAGTCTAACTATTTATAGATCTGTGGTAGCTAATGTGTTGCTGCCGGGATGAACGTCCTTGAGGCTAAAATAACTTGTTTGATGTAATTATTGAGTCTTCCATACGTGTTTTAAGGCGAAAAAATGTTAAAGATATGCTTCACTATAACTTTCATGGATCCGAAAGTCTGTGTGTGGTATTTGGTACACTGTTGAAGCCAGAGGCCGCACCGCCGTACATATTAGTTGAATAGATTTAAAATGCTACTTTTAAACTGACCATGTGCGTAGTTTGTTGCGCGTCCATCTTCTAATCAGCGGGTATCGGGTTCGATTCTCGGTGTAAACTGTATCCGGTTTTGGCTGTATGTGTGATGTGAATATTTCCGTCACCCGCAATAAAAGTCTTCATACTCAGTACTTTGCCGTGGTAGTGAAAGCGTTTATTTCTGTTAAAATCTGAAAATTTGTGATAGTTCTGGAATCTTTCTGACGACTACATAATATAGACATACCTAAGTAGGTTAAAATAAATCATGTCATAAAGTATACAAAATGCGCCACCGAGTTTCTTGCCAGGTTCTTCTCAAGATACAATTTTGCGAATCTGGCAAATAGAGTCAATAACTTTCTTTGGGGCCCATATGAATAAACGATTTTTAATTTGAATATGAACATATCTTCCTACTTGAATTATTGAAACAGTATAATAAGTAAGTAACAAAGTTTGGTGATTATTTTACGACAAAGTATCTACTTACGGTACATATTGAGTTTGATCACAGATCATGTCATGATCAACAATTATGTAAATTTAATTAATTCTGTGCTAGGTAATTACTATAAATTGCTAAGTAATTGGGTGGAGTAGAACTATAAGCCATACTTACTGACCTAGCTGTTTTTGATTTGCCTGATTCACAGAGATAGAGATCTGTGGCGGGAGAGCACTGATATCCTACACACAGGGCAACCTAGTTAGGAGTTAGGGTTTATCCATGTACACAACAAATACCTGATCAGCTTTGTGTATTTATGTATGAGCCAAGTTATAATATAAGATGCACAATAGTGTTCCTACTATTACTATAGCTAGTTAAAAGTACATGGAGTGTTACATATTAGTTGCGTTTTTGTCCAAATAAAAAGATTTTTCATTTTTCATCATTTCATTGATGTATGATGTAGATGTATTATCGTATTTTTCCGTATGCTGTGACACCTTGTGAATAATTACAAGACATACCTCTCTTACATAGTAATATAATTACAATAAGCCGACGATTACAAAGGATTATATGAAACAAGTGGCCTAATCAAAATGTTGAAAATACCTGCGACGCTCTATCTGGAGAGATAGGTGGGTCATCACTAGGGTCACAACACTCGGTGGTAATGTTTATCTTTAAAAGACCCACCGGACCACCAAGGTATGGCTAGGGGTACCGTGAGTCTGAAGAGTCTGGAAAATGGCTGCACAAATTTTCACCAAAGGTCACCAAGCCACCTTTCAAACAAAAAAACAAAACAAAATCGGTTAGGCTGTCACCGACTGTGACCGAATCGAAGTTTAATAGTTATAAAAATGATATGGGAACATATCATTGTTATAACTTTACATTTATTATAACATTATATTATATAGACACTGCTTGTATATTTAGTAGAAGATAACACTTCTTATTCTCATTCTAACATCGTCATACAACGATCCGTACAAAAAGTTTATATAATATTAAGGCGGAAATACCTCTTTCAGTCCATTAGGCCTATTTGTAGCCTAAAGTCTTAATTCGCGTGCTGAGTACTCGTTGACCGTTCTCGCTTGGCCAATTATTCAATAGGCCACTTCCTCAGGCCAAGGTGGACTCGAAATAACCAGATATGTTCCTGCTGGTCTATATTAGTTTCGTTTTAACAGCTAGCCAAATACATTCATGTAATGGATGGACTATTTGTCTATGCTACAGTCAGTTTTTTGCTCCTTGGATTATCAGTTAAAAATATATAAAATTAAACGCATTCATACTCACAGCCCCACACCAAGTTTGATGGCTTGTGTCGTACGTACCGGAAACATTCATATCACACACATAATCACAACCAGAACACACATTTTCCTTGGGGATAAAACTTGTGTTACCTACCGCCGGTAATCGAACTTAACACAAATGCTGAGAAGGCGAATGCGTGCCCAACTTAACCAACGGGCAATTGGATGATTTGTAGCTGGATCCTGTAGAAAGATAAATTATTATGCTTTACTTTCCTATCATACGCAAATTCGTTTAAATGATTCGAGAGACCAATTATCACTCGTAAAGCATTCTGCGTGTCCAACCGTAACTGTTTGACAAGGTTAAATAATGTGCAGTATCTAAGGCCACTACTTGAACTGTCTAGTGGGATTACCTAGCCTGAGTGTAGTCGTATCTTTTAACTTTATCTTTTGCCATCATACCATCTATATGATATGGATTCTATATGATATGGATATGATTCTCTCGGGGACTTCTTTAAAGAAACAGGCATACTTACCATGCCTTCGCTTTAGATCTTTGAAAATGCTATCCATTTTTACAAAAATATTGATAAATATAGAGAAGCGACGCACAAAATCTTAATACTAGATGAGAATAAAATAGCGGTGCGGGCATTTAGAACGTATAAATCTTTTATGGAAAATTACGTAAGATTTTGTAATAAAAGCCCTAAAATTTTAATTTAATATTCTTCTTTAAATCGCTGCAAGTTTGCAAATTTATATTATCTTTAAATAAATTTTCGAATTTATCTATGAGAACTAATTTGTTACATCTCAATGTCTGTGTACTTACTTAATAAATGATTGAAATACGTCAAGCGGCTATGGATACACTTGTTTTTAGCAAATTGGAGGCAAATTCAGTGAAGCACCGAAAGTTTCGTGAAGTTATAATATTATTGTGATCTCTACCAAATTATTCTCTGTGGGTTGTTCCACAACGCGCCACGGCGTATAATTAAAAGTTAGGAACAAAATTGACAATGTTTTTTTTAATTAAAATTCTTTAATGAATTGTAAATACCTACTAGAAAATTGAAGATTGATTGAGTAGAAAGGAAGGAGATACTATCTTCACTACCCTTGTGACCTAATTGACAATAATCACATGACAAAACTGACCTGCACCATTGAAAGTTTTTTTTTTTTAATTATTCGATGTACGCAACCTTTTGACCACCATCTCACGATGTGGTCGACGATGGAGCAAGCTTGCCTGAGATACCTATTCCCTCGTGACTTGAAGACTCCCATATTGTACAGAAAAATGGGAGAGGTCAAGGTTACAGTACATTGGAACTTCGGCAGGTGATGATAACTCTACTATAAGTTAATAATAGTTTATAGATACTAGATACTTCCTAGTACTCATTATACAATTGACCATGGGTTTATGTTCGTTTCAGGTAATATTATGGGGTCTGGTGGTGCACCTGGCGCTGTACATCCCCCACATCGAGATGAGGGTTGAAGAGGGCTTCGAACAGCCTTCCACAGGGGAGGTAGGTACGCTGCATGATGTTGTTGGGTTTTAGTTAAGCAGACAGTGGTGCTAATTCTGTTGAGCACCGAACTAACCTAAACTAAACTAAAAATAAACTAATTTTAGTCAAAGAATACCTACACGCTATTCTGATTTTACGTTGAACTTAATTTAAAAGTTGAAATGACAGGACTAAAATTGATTTTGACAGCAACCAAATTGAATTGTATTCACAAGAGCCGCACTCACATATTCCTCCATTATAGACTTTGTAGGTCAGTATTTGCTTCATTAATTGCACGTGTTACTTTTTCATCAATAATTTGAGTTTAAAATTTCTATTTTTAGTCTTAATTTGACGTAAAACATGTACATCAGAATAAGAATTTGGTCATTTCCACTAAATAGAGTAACTAAGCTAACTTAGTCCTGTTAAACTTAATTTTAGTCTAATCTTGCATTTTCTGAATAGGTTTTGGACTAAAACAGGACTAAAACTAATTTTAGGCTAGTTTAGTCTAATTCTGGACAACAGAATCGGCACCACTAACTGTCTGCTTATTTATTTTATTTTATTTTATTATATTTGGGTGGCTTACAGCTATCATTACAAATAAACATAAGTTAAACTTAAGAAGAGCCATTAACAAGCCTCCACAGGTAGCAAAAAAGTACATTTAAACAGTTGAAATAAGTAAATTACGAGATGATTATGTAGGTATAACGCGTGCATAGCGTTTTCAATACGATACTCGTAATACGGTAGGTATACATTAAGGATTAACTAATTACTGTTAATAAATGCATGGTTAATCGAAGATGGTCGACTGATTATGATGATGAACTTGAAAAAAAAAACATCTTGATTGTAATAATGAAAATAAAAACGATGTGTAATTGCAGGTTTACTTTGAGTATATATTGTTATTATATATCTGATAGGTTCTTGATCACTATCTTCCTGATGGTAAACGATGATGTGGTCTAAAATGGTAAACACGGAATTACTGGCAAATTTTAATTCTTAATTTTTTTTTAGACAAATATACCTAGATTGCGCAACAGCTACATTATCCCATATACATATATGAAGATCACAACGCACCAATGGCATGCCAGTCTCAATTGGTACATATTTTTACGTATGGTTTTTCTTTTTAAACATTAAAATTAGGTCGCTGTTTTCAGCAACCCTCAACAACGCCGAAGCCCGAGCCAGTAGAGCAGTACCTGCAGATGGAGAAGTGCTTCCACGTGAACAACAAAACTAAATGTCCGACAGAACCGGGTTGTATCAGTGTCGGCTCGCTAGCGCTGTTCTGTTGCAACCTTAACACAACGCTGATGAAGGAGACATTGGCACCTTTACGTGAGTACATCAATTATATACCTTTATTTGAATATAGGTACTTTAGAACAAGTAATACTTTTTAAAGTTTTTAAGAATCAAGCTTTTACCATTAGTGAATAAAAAAGGATGAAAAAGTTATATAACCAGAGAACTTGTCAAGACGAGTCAAACGAGCCCAATCTGAATAGGTTTATCTTGTTTAGTTCAGAAGTTCCAATGGCCATCTTCCGTCTCCATCATCAGACCAGCTCCATGGTACCATATCATTGTATTTTTACCGAAGATATATAAGTACACCAATTTTGAGTCCAATCGGACATTGGGAACTTTCGCTGCAATATTTGATTACAGACTTACAAATAGATTACAGAATACAATTTTCAACTGCATGTTTTGCAAGCCAATCACGGACGGACCTTGGGCTCATCCTATCACATTTCTTATTACACGCTTTTATTTAGATTCACCAGTCCCGATGTTTGTCATCAAATCTTGCAAATTAAACTCGATCCATTTCCCGGTTACCTATTGAGCTGAAATAGCATACATGAGTAAATCGCGTGACAATGCACTATTATGATAACATGGTGTTGATCTGATGATGTTGCTGGAAGGTGGCCAAAGGAACTTCGCAATGAAACGACACAACCTCATCGAGTTTGGGCTCATTTGAAACGTCTTGACGAGTAGTTTGTCTTTCAATGGTGTGTGATGTGAATGTTTCCGGCACCCACGACATAAGTCATCGAATTTAAGGGCTGTGAGTGTGAAAGCGTTTATGTTTATGTTTAATATAGGTACTACTCTCCTATTCACTACATTTTATGATCTATGTACACAATTTTAAACAATAAAACATATTCTATCTGTATTTGTTATATATTTTACGAGCGGCGTGCTCATGAACTCTACAGGTGGGTTGAGAATAGTTGAGATTAGGTCACGCATTATTTGTGTTTCATCTCCAACCCACCTGTTGAACAAACTTGGAGCCCATCCCTCTAATTTTGTAAAACTACTACAATAGGGATCTACCTCGATGCAAATTTTTTCAGCCTTTATATAATGACAGTCGAAATCCTTGTTTATTGGACTAGAGTCAGGAATACCTTTCAGCACACATCGATACCTTTATATATATAATTCTTCCTAAAGGGCTGGACCCATATTGAGTTCAGGTGGATTCAAGAATGGCTAAGATTCTAATGAAAAAAAGTTAAAACAAAAATATATTCTGATGGTTAAGAATATGTCACTCGGATTTCATAAGTAATAGGTACTAGGCAAACATGAACACGAAGGAGGTAATCATTTAATTTGAAAAATTCTACAATTAATTATTTATTTGTAGTATAATAATGAAGGACGACCACATTGGCGCAGTGAGCAAGTCTTCGCTTTATTCGCTATCACACCCAGAACTAGAAGCACATGTATGTCTTGGGAAGAAAAAATGTGCCAGGGCCCACCCTGGGTTCAATTCTCGGCAAGAGCACAATTTTTTGCTCACAATGTTTTCGGATAAGTCTCTAGTTGTAATGATTTTGTTTAAAAAATATTAATTAACGTTCTACTAACGTTTGTTTATTTATTTTAACGCTGTCATACAAGTGGATCAAGATGAAAATGAACTAAGTAAGTATTCATATACCTATCGTACGGGTTAAGTTTTATTAAATATAAGCATTGGCTTTTTTAAATGCCATTTTTACTAAAAATTAATTGTGACTATAAAAAACACATACGGGTTCCGTAAATGCCCGTAAAATGTAACATGGCGTTGCGTTTATTTCAGGAGGTTAATGTTATTGTATAATTTTTTTTTGCCTAACTACGGGCCAATTGCCTATATTTCCTAAAACTAAACTAAAACTATGTACAGCAAAGAACTAAGTTACCTACAAGACATCGAACTTATAGGTAACTCAAGTGCTCAAGCCCACTACCAGTGGGTATAAATAGATATATATATCAATGTAAACATTTGTATATTACTAGGATATTTTTATGTACAAATATGTAAAGTGAGAGCGACAAATAGAGGGTGCGCCACTTAGGACGCATTTAGTTCGAACAGATCAGATTGCGGGGGCGCGGGGAGTTTAATACGGGAAGCAACCGTGCTCTCGTCGCTCGCCATCCGTTCGAGCCACGTGTCATGTGTGGCGAAACCTTGTAACTCAATATATATGAAGTTGGAGTCTCGGTCATCGACGTAAGGACTCAATCCTATCGGTATTAGAATACAACATAAACATATACAATATATACATAGCATATACATATATATACATAAACAATAAAGTGTGCGCAGGAATTAAAACGAGTTAATACTCCTATGCCCGTTTCACCATCAATCAACAAGACAAACTATCAATCGTCATCAATTCATGGTTGACATAGGTAATGGAGTTTCGCTTCTACGTTTATTATCTACTGCGAAGGAGTGGAACTCATTGCCTTCGTCTATGTTCCCCGAACGGTATAGTCTTTAAATCAAGAGTGAATAGGTATCTTCTAGCCAAGCATATTTCTTCGGCCGCATCATGGCTTTCCATCAGGTAAGATTGAGGTGAATGTGCTCAGGAACTACACAACCTTGTTCCCGCTTCACCTTTTTTCCACCTTATATCCAGAAGGACGGCGTCGCGTCACCCATTTATGGTTGAAATACCGTTCATTCGCACGAAACGTTTCGCGTCTTCGTTCATTCATAGAACAGCAAAAGAATGGAACGCTTTGCCGTCGTCTGTGTTTCCCGAAAGGTACAATTTGGGTGTGTTCAAAAGTAAAGTGAATAGGTATTTACTGAGCAAGCGTGCTCCACCTTAGACTACATCGTCACTTTGAATCAGGTGTGATTGTAGTCAAACGTTTGCTTAGTCTGTAACAAAAAAAGAAAAAAAAGGTGAGATTGAGGTCTAATTATTGCCTTTCGAGCATAAAAAATTTTTCATTAGTTAAGTACCTCCATTTTTTATTAAGCATTTCGTTGCCAGTCGTAAACTATTTATGAATTTATCGCGTGTGTTATGATAAAAATAGTATTTTAATATGTGTGCCTACATAAGTACCAGGGCATTAGGTTATCTCTCACTCGAGGCAACTGTGATATAAATAGCTACTTTGCTCGAATTATGCGTATTTATATACCATATCATGTATTTGCTTAAATATACGATATAGCTGTTTGTTTTAACATCTTAAGGAATTCTTATATCATGAGACGCGTGAATGATATGCATGTTTACAGTATAACTAGGTATCCCTGTAAACTTACCTATACACTTTATGATTCAATCTCAGCTCCGCACAAAGGTTATGTATATCTGGTGGTGTGAACAATCTCATCGCACACACTAATACCTACAGAAAAAAACCTATCAGGTGAAGCACGTTTCGCTGAACGGTTTAATCTGGGAGTCTTGAAGTCTAGAATAGTGAATCTAGGTATATTCTAGCCAAGCATGCATACATCTTCAACCGCATTATCACTCGCTTTTGATCAGGATAGTGGTCAAATGCTTACTTATCCAGAATTCAAAAAAGTAATGTGAGATAGTGGTCGAACGCTAGCCTATCAGAAAAAAAGACCCCTAAAGGGAAAAAATATTTGTTGACTTGCCAGGATTCGAAACTGGTAGCATCAGCGTAACAGGTAGAGATGAGTGCACCAAAAGTACCTACATCAGTTAGTATAACCATTATATATTATAATATATAATATAATCAATCAATCTTGACCGCTGGCGTAGTTAGGTGCGCGTCCACTTTCTAACTAAGGGTTGAATCACGGTTCGATTTCCGGTGGGAACACAAGTTTTCTCCTTGGGGATAACTTTTGTTCTGAATTTTCTCACTAGAAACAAATTATACTTGGACAAAATTCGTGTATCTGGTTTTGGGTGCGAATGTTTCCGGCACCAATGATACAAGTCAGTAAACTTAAAGTGGGCTGTGTATGCAAGCGTTTTTTTATTTACTAGCCGTTCCCCGCGTTGTTCTAGTTAAAAACTTGTGTTAATCCTAGGTATAAGTTTCAATTGGAATGTACATACATTCCAAACATCTTAATCCGTTACAGCGTGAAGAGAAAAAAAATATACTTACACACAAACTTTTAGATTTATAACATTAGTGTGATTTATATAACTTAGTGTTACGTTGAAATAACGTTTTAATCTGATGTAAACCAACCGACTCTTAATCACTAACTCTTTACTCTGTTCCAGTTGCCAACAAGACCACGAAGTATCTCCACGTGATGAACGCATCAATTAAAGAGCTGGACGTCTCTCAGGCCATGTACAAGCGGCTGACATCCATGGCCTTCACAGATGGCAACATTGGGCAGATCGTTCGTGAGTTACTGTTACTATACACTCTTAACTTGCTCTGGCTTTACAATTACATAAAAAGTCACAATTTATACTCCGCAGGTGTGCAATATACTGTAACAGTATGATTGTTAGTAACTATGTGTTACAGCAGGTACAAACTGTGAAGCTTCTGGGTTTATTTAGATTGCGGGTTGAAGTGGCACCTACACATCGACGCACTGTGCAGCCTGGCTTAAGCTTCCTTTGCCCTCAACCGTCTCGAATACTCGGCTCCTAGACACAGTCCTCACTTGCTTTTTTTGCTACTGTACATTCCTTATTGACCTACGGAATTGAACTGTGGGGAAATTCGGCAGAAAGGGAACTCACGCTCATATACATATACTTACTTTAGAAAGGAGCAGTCGAGAACACTCAAAAGTTCAAATTGGTGGGTGCCAATCATTGATATCAAACATGCACGGAGACTTAGGATACCTGCTCACAACTTCTGTCAAAAATCTAAAAGGTCGGTGTACTTGTGTGGTCCTACCTTGTACAACTATTTACCAAAGGACTCAAAGGATGCGACTTTCAGCAATATAATTAAAAGCCAAGACTGACATTCCTTCTCATTAGAAAGCATACCAACCACTCTGTAGCAAAATCTATGAAACACAAATATCAAAAACAATATGTATCTATAGAAATAATATTATTGCATTGATTGATTAATTAAAAGCATTCAAATAAATATGACATTGATTATCTCGCTTACATCGGAATTCTTTATTTTTAGGCCAATTCCCGAAGAACTCTGCGCTGGCTTGTCTCAACATCTCCAACAACAACCTGACCAGCGACAAATTGCCTTCCAAGCAGCGCCCGTTTGCCTATCTCTTCAACTTGACGGTGCTGGACGCCAGCGCAAACAATCTCACCGAGTTGCCTCTTAGCTTGGTGCATAGCAACAGGAATATTTCAGTAGACTTGTCAGGTAAGGGGATATTTTTTTTAATAATCTAGATAGGCAAGCATTTGGCCACTATGTCACCTGACTGAAAGTGACAATGCGGCTGAAGTTGGGACATGTTTGCCTAGAAGTACCTATTCACTCTAGACTTGAAGACAGATTGTACCGTTCGGGAACAAAGACGCAGGCAAAGAGTTCCACTCCTTCGCTATACGAATGATAAACGTAGAAGCGAAATGCTTCGAGCAAACTGAAGGTATGGCAACCATAAATGGATGACGTACAGTTTGTCTTGTTGTTTGATGGTAAAAAGGGCACGGAGGAATGATATCAGATATTAAGTATCTGATATAATTCCTCCGTGCCCTTTTTACCATCAAACAATAAATTATATCCATCGAGATAGGAAACAAACCTATGTTTAGCTACAACATCCTTGATTATATCAACTTCACAACTATATTTTAATCCATATATCGTTGACGTTATATTGCAGACTCGGTCACCGACGTAAGTCGGTATTCTACTGTTTACATTTTGGAGTTTGCGCAGGAATTGCACTAGTTAATTCCCCCATGCCCGTTTTGCCTTCTAACAAAACAAACTGACGAGCGTCATATATGGTTCACATACGTCCAGTTTCCTCTAAGAGTTTTACGTTCATCTTTTGTACAGCGTAGGAGTGGAACTCAGAGAAAAAGCAAAGTAATTTATGCCTTAAGACACAGAGAGAGGAGTAGGACGATGTTATTCTAAGATTTCTAAGCCTTAGGTGGCACTGCACTGCATGTCATTTAGTCAAGTCTTATGTCACCTGATGGTAAGTGACGCTTCACAATAGGCGAACGAATTGCTTATAGGTTTTCATTCACTTAAGCAGTCAGTCCCAACAGTCATTATGATATTAAAAATCATTTGTTCATACATGGGCCCCAAAGACATACTGCCAGATTCGCAAAATTGCAGCCATCTTGAGAACAACTTAGTAAATAAACGCGGCGACGATTTTTTCATTCTTTTTAATAGAGTACACACTACAGCTGGGCATGCCAGCCGCGCCAGTTTCGTCAGCTCAACTGTGAATCAAATAAGCAACAAATATCTTAAGAAGACTTCTTAAGATATTCCATTGCTAATTTTCCGTTTAAGTAACTGTTCGATGTATCAATTTTCTATTTCCAGGCAATAATTGCCTCCCCTGCAAGCACTTCCAGAAGGCGATGGAATCTGATAACATCTCGAAGGTTCAGTTCCTGAACTACAGCGGGACTTACTGCGCGCTAGACCTGCATGTCTCCAACTGGGTCAAGGATGTGCAGATCGTGCCCATTGATCACGTCAGGGAGCAGAAGGAGGTGGGTTTACTAGGTTCTAAAAGCTGGCTGAGTGAAGGTGCGTTTCTAAGCACTGCTAATGACATATTTTTAGAAACTTTTATTCATTAACTCAATATGCATGCTGCTACTGCGAATTCAGAAGTTTCTGTTAGACTTTATACATGTAGCTGTAATAGATACATAGCTTGAGTATTGCGTGACCTTTCTGTTACACATTGTATAATCATGACAATATATTTTATGTTGATATAATAGTTATGACTAGTCAGTGTATTCAACCTTTTTGATCTTCATTCCAGCTGAATGCCAGCTGCAGCAACATAAAGCCTGCAAACATGAACTGCACGTGCATTTCGGAGCGTCTGGAGAAGTTTGACAACGAAGTGACTCGCCTCGTTTCCGTCGACTGCTCGCTGAGACATCTGAAGGAGATGCCGACGAACCTCCCACCAAATACCGTCAAACTCAACGTATCTTATAACAACGTGAGTATGACCGTACACTGGTGTACAATACAATACAGTACAATAACTCTTTATTGACGCCAAAAGATAAACACAGCTGACAGAGAAACTGTTTGTGTTTTTTAATGTTTTTTTTTATTTATTACCATGAATAAGTGAAATATATACATTAAACGTTTTAAAATCGCAAATGAAAAAAAAATGTGAATCTTAACCATTCTTGAATCCACCTGAACACACACAAAAAAATCATCAAAATCGGTCGTGGGGAATTCAGTCACGTACACACGTACCTACAGACAAAAATATATCTATATATAAAGATGATATGGCAAATTTGATTGCCTTCCATAACACAGGCTCGTTAGAGAATTTGTTGTATTGACATTAAATGTAATGTATGGTAATATAAATAAAAACTTTTTTGACTATCGTGAATATTACAATTAATAAATAAATGTTTCACATGCAAAAATGTCGGCACATCGGCCCATGCAGTTGGCGCGGTAGTAATTTTTTTTATTACATAATTGATAGTCGAAACAAACAAGTCGCTCGCCTGGTCGTAAGCGTCGCGCTACCCCATTACAGTTGTGTCACCCAGAGTTTTGAACTTATATAGTCCAGGGCCGCAAAGCACTGCGCTCGTCGCTCGAGATATTACATGATTAATCTCGTTTATTTTTTTATTTTTTTTTATTTGTGACAGGCTAGTGTTTGACCACTATCTCACCTGATGGTAAGTGACGATGTGATCGAAGCTGGTAAACACACTAGACCTGGAATACGCAGGCTCTCAATCTCGTTTATTATAATTAAACGCAAGCAAAGCTTAAAAAAACCGCCTTCACCGCTTTATCATCGGAACCTTGATCCACCAGCTTTCAAATAAAAAAAGAATCATCAAAATCGGCTCACAACGAAAGAAGTTGTGAGGTAACTTTTGAAGTCGGGTAAACCAGAACATCGTCAAAGTACGCATTATTCATCACAAAATAGACATTATTGACGATATTTCAAGAACTACTGATCAGATCTTGATCAAATTTAAATGGGACCAATTAGAAAGCAACATCTTTCAAACTAAAAAAAAATTTTCGAAATCGGCTCACGTGGAGAGAAGTTATGAGAAAACACAAATAAAAAAAAAAAATACAGTCGACTTGAGTGCCACCTCCTTTTTTGGAAAGTCGGTAAAAAATCGGCTTCACCGCTTTATCTTCGGAACTTTGATCTGATTAGATGTAACTAAACACGCATTATTGAAGATATTTCGAGAACTACTGATCAGAACTTGATCAAATTTAAATGGGAACAATTAGAAAACAACATCTTTCAAACAAACAATAAATCTAAATCGGTTCACGTGGAACGAAGATATGAGGTAATACACAAAAAAAAAATACTTGTCACTACAGTCGACTTGAGTACCTCCTCCTTTTTTTGTGAAGTAGAAAATACCTAGCCTGTGACACCCGGAGACTTGTAACAAACCCCTTTGCAACGATGCTTTTTTTTTTGTTACAATGGGCTTATTAGTTAAGCCCTGTACTTTCTCTGGAAACATTGCCCTTCAATCCGAAACACAATAATGCTCTGTTTGCGCCGTGGGTCATGGGTTCGATTCCCGCTGAGCCAAGTATGAGCCATTAGACTCATCTTGTGAGTACCTCGCAACACTTTTCACACATATCAAGACGGTCCATGGAACATTCCAGATATCCTCCCTGAAGCCTGTAAGCAACGACGCGACGTACGACCACGTCCGTCAGTTGTACCTGGACTATAACGACATCACTAACATCCTCGAGCTGGAAGGCACCAAGTTTATCGACAACTTCATGTTCTTCTCTATAACTTATAATAAACTTACTAAGGTGAGTTCCACTGCCGGATAAGTATTGACAACACCTAAATTGAGCTGCTTGAAATTATTTTACAAGCTTTTATTTAGTTTCATCGGTCCCGTTGTCTATCTATTTGTCGGCCTGTAATCAAGTCTTGCAAGCTATACTTAATCTACCCACTTCTCGATGTCCGATTGGACTCAAATCTGGTGTTGATGTTTCTTCTGTGACAATACAATGATATGGTACCATAGAACTGGTGGGATGATGGACACGGAAGATGTCCATAGGAACTTTTGAACTAAACAAGATAAACACATCGAGTTTGGGCTCGTTTGATTCGTCTTGACAAGTTTTTTTTTAAACATAAATCTTTCACACAGTGGCACTCAAAGTTTTGATGACTTATGTCGTGGGTGCCGGAAACATTCACATCACACACACAATTATTTTTTTATGCCAGATAGACATGCATTGGTCACAATCTCACCTGATGGAAAGTGATGATGAGGCCGAAGATGCATGCTTGCCTAGAAGGTACCTATTCACTCTTGACTTGAAGAGTCCCAGATTCGGGGAACAAAGACGAGGGCAATGAGTTTCCCTCCTTCGCAGTACGGATGATAAAAGTAGAAGCGAAACGCTTCGAGCGAACTGGAGGTATGTCAACCATATATGGATCACATTTGACAGTTTGTCTTGTGGTTATATGGTAAAACGGGCATGGTGGAAATAACTCGAGTAATTCCTGCGCACACTCTCCAAAATGTAAACGGTAGAATACCGATAGGCTTGCGACCTTACGTCGGTGACCGAGACTGCAATTTGGACTCGACTAGCTTATCATCGCCAGCGAGACTTTGCTAGCCGGTCGATAGACTCAAAAGCTTTAAGCTGGTACTTAGCGGATCCATCCCACAGGTGGCCGCAGTACGCCATACACGATCGGACTTGAGCTTAATATAAATTAAGAAGCCGCCCCGGTGTGAATACTGCCTAACCTTTGCGAGGATACCCAGTTTCTTAGCAGCCAGCTGAGTTCTGGCTTCGACAACCGGCAATGTACAAATACAACCAGAACCAGAAACACAATTTACCTTGGAGATAATACTTATATACCTGATTAGAAGGCGTACGCGCATTCAACTAAGTCAGCGGGTGTTTTGTTTTGATTAATGTTATTTGTCAACAGATCCACACGTATGTGCTATCAAACCGCATCGACACGAAAGGCCCGGGGTTCTCCATAGCGGGGAACAGTATACATTGCGACTGCAATACGGAAAAGACACTAAAGGTAATGCTTTTTACCGACTTCCCAAAAAGGGAGGAGGTACTCAAGTCGACTGTATGTTTTTTTTATATTTGTTACCTCATAACTTCTCTCCACGTGAGCCGATTTCGAGTTTTTTTTTAGTTTTAAAGATGTTTTTAAAGGTGTTGCTTTCCAATTGGTCCCATTTAAATTTGATCAAGATCTGATCAGTAGTACTTGAAATATCGTCAATAATGCCTATTTTGTGACGAATAATGCGTACTTTGACGATGTTCTCGTTTACCCGACTTTAAAAGTTACCTCATAACTTCTTTCGTTGTGATTCGATTTTGATGATTCTTTTTTTATTTGAAAGCTGGTGCTTTTCATGTGATCCCATTGATCAAGATCTGATCTTTGATTTTTGAGTTATAGTCAATAATGCGTGTTTTATACATAAAATCTGATCAAGGTTCCGAAGATAAAGCGGTGAAGTCGGTGTTTTAAAGCTTTGATTGCGTTTAATTATTTATAAATAATCTTCTTTTAACTCGAATAGCAAGTTCAACTGAAACATGAGAGAATTTTACGTCATGTTTCTCAGTTTCACATTGCATACAAATCAGTTTAAAAGGAACAGCTTAAAAAAAACACTCGACTTGTGGCAACCTTTCAAAACATTATGTCATCGATTCAGAATTTCAATAACAATCCTCTTATTTTACGCACATGGGTAGTAGATAGTACTACACTACGCAACAATTACTGCTAAGCAACACCGCTATATAGTTGACATTCCACAAATACGCACGAAGCGTTTTGCTTCCACATTAATTGTACGAACTGCAAAGGAATGGAACTCCTTGCCTGAGTCGGTGTTTCCTGATAAGTACAATATGGGAGTCTTCAAGTCACTAGTGAATAGGTATCTTCTTGGCAAGCTTGCTCCATCGTCGACCACATCGTCGGTTACCATCAGGTGAGATTGTAGTCAAAAGTTTGCCTATCTCGAATAAATAAAAAAAGTATACATAGGATCTTAACATAACAAATATATACTTACATAAAACTTAAATACATTATATTATAAACTAAAAACTAAATTAACCAAAAATAACTATAACTAGATTATTGACTATTAGTTTTTATACATAGTTTAATGTAATATATAATGTTTTTAAGTTTTAAGTATTTTTTTATTCACACTCACAGCCCCGCACTAAGTTCAAAGACTTGTATCGTGGGTGCCGGAAACATTCTTATCACACACACATTACACCCAGAACCAGAAGCACAAATATCCCTTGGGAAGGAATTTGTGCTCCTGCCGGGAATCGAACCCAGGATCCACGGCGCAGAGGGCGGAAACCTGTCCACTGCGCCAACTGGGTCGTCAAGTATATATTTGTTATGTTAAGATCTTATGTACATTTAATAAATAAATTATTTCGAAACGGTGGAGTGAGGGGCGCCTCTATCAAGTTTCCGCCTCGGTTCGAGAAAATCGTAGATCCGGGGCTGAATAAATTCAAAGTCTCAACCCTATCTTATAGACAAACCATTCTAATACCTAACTGTTTTTATTTGATTGCTTCACAGCCGTGGCTCCTCGAAAATTTGAAATACATACCCGACTACAAGCTACTCATGTGTGAAAACAACATGGGCGCAGTCGTGGACCTCATCGAATCACACGTCTGCCATACCCCGCGGGACTGGACCGACTATATCTACTACATCATAGGACTTGAAGTACTGATATTAGTTCTCTTAATTAGTAAAGTGTCTTACGACTACTGGGTGTTCAAAACAGCAGGCTACTTGCCGTGGCCTGCAAATAAAATGCCACGGCTACCCTGTGATTGGCTGTGTGAGTAGTGACGGTGAATGAGTGAATGAGTGAAAGTGAACAGCATGGAAATCTTTTTGAATAGAAGAATGTTAAATTCTTAATTGGTCAACAAGACATCGTTTTTGATCCCAAACGTAACATTGTATATTTATTATGTACGTTTCTTTTAGAAAATACTTACAACGTTACTTTTCACGTGAATGCTATAAGAGCTTGATTTTATTTATATAGCCATGCTATATAAATAAAATCCCGCCTCAAACGATAATTTTTCCTTTCTAAATTTATCACTATAGTTCTGCCTAGCTTGGCTAATGCTATATAAATAAAATCAATTGATTTGGGTAGACGTTATCAACACAACGTTGAGCTAACTGCAATGTTAGACTCGTTGGCCGTAGTAGTTTCTATAAACTGTTTCGGTAGATGACGTCACACGTCCCCGTAAGACGTTAATAATAAGGAAAGGTTAATTTCGTCGCTTCAGGCGGGGCTTGAGTAGCTCAGCGGTTAGAGCAATGGGGCATGAGACCCTATGGCCGCGGGTTCAAATCCCGCCCCAAGCGATAATTTTTCCTTACTAAATTTATTGCTATAAGTGCTGTTTGAAGCTAAATTTGAAGGAACTCGATGCAGGTTCCCAGATAACGTGGGTGATCAAATTTCTTTTTGGCCTGTGCTAGTAACAAATATCACACAAGATATATAGATACAATATTCTTGAGACTACCAACTTTCATCTAATATTACCAAGAATTTCGATAATTCCAAACGCATTGAAATCGATCCATTTATCCAGATCCAGACAAGATGCACCTGAACCAACGCATTAAGTGTTTTTTTTTATGTTGGATAGGCAAGCATTTGACTGCTATCTCACCTGATGGAAAGTGACGATGCGGCCAAAGATACATGCTTGCCTAGAAGGTAGCTATTCACTCTAGACTTGAAGACACCCAGATTGTACCGTTCAGGGAATAAAGATGCAGGCAATGAGTTCCACTCCTTCGCTGTACGGATGATAAATGTAGAAGCAAAACGCTTCGAGCGAACTGGAGGTATGTCAAACATAAATGGATGACGTTTGACAGTTTCTCTTGTTGTTTGATGGTAAAAAGGGCATGGAGGAATTATCTCATGTAATTCCTGAGCACTCTCCAAAATGTAAGCAATAGGATACCGATAGGTTTGTACACGTGTATTGATTCCTATGTAAGTACCACTTTACTAGAAATAAATACTTTTAATTTTGTATTCTTTTAGTTTCTAAACTAAAAGTATTTATTCCTAAAAATAATATTTAAGATCCTAAATTTTAGGGGCCAAGATGCTAGAGACAGACGCAATTACACTGACAGATATCAGAGTTATAACACTCTTATTTAGCGTGAGGGTTTAAAAAAAAATTAAAAGGTTCACAGTCACCAAAGTGAAAGTAAACGATACACAGTGACTAAAAAGCGTTTCTATTTAATATACTAGTAAAGTCCATTTCAAATTGACTTGAAACTATCTTATTAAGATTTCTATGGTGAACACAGTATGTGAAGAATTGAAGATTGGGCGTAATCTATTGATAGCTGTGTGAGAGAAAATTAGAGTGAATAGTTATAAGTTCAAATAACAGATGTACATAATTCATACAATACATAGGAATAGCATACGTTCTGAAATGAGACAGGAGAAAATAATTTAGGTTTAATTCTAAAACCGCGTTTTCTGAACGGCCCAAACGGCGGTATTACTGTTTACCAACCGAGGTATCCTTCTTCTATGATCGTCTATCCTTTGGGGGTCATTGTTTCTTCGTTTCTGAATTTAGTTTCAGCCTAGTTTATCTGAATGATCTACAAATATCAATCTATAGGAATAAACATCGATCTAACAGTAAATGGATGTCGGGTCCGCGATCACGTGTCCACGGAACATAAGCGACAAAACGAAAAGCGACAGTCGTCTCGCAACAAACTTCGTAAGGTGAAAAAAGTGCGACCGTCGTCAGTCGACTCTGTGTACGCTAAAAATAGTTGCAAGCAAAAGTGAGCTGTGTAGTAATGGGGTTAGAGATAAATTAAATTGTTTTAGATTATGATCATATACATATACCCCAGACTTTAATAGGTAGTCTTTATCCTTGTTGCATGTGATAGTCCATTTGTTTGTAGGTCGATGGGAATAACATACAATTCAGGTCGATATAACCAACTCAGTTGTCGTGCATAATGTTGGTATACATATATTATTTTATAGTTTTCAAAATCATTTACGAATGAGACAGAATCTCTCATGAATTGTGTCTTGAATTTAAAATACTCTTAGGGAATTGTAGAGGCTTAAGTATTACTTTGAAACTTTCGAGGCTTTTGGAAAAAGTATTTAAATTAAAAGAAAACCAAAATTTTATAAGTATTTTATTTAGCTTGAGGGTTGAATATGGTATATGCATCAGGTTTTAATATACGTCAAGTATTCTTATTTCAAATCATTATAGGTATAGGATCACACATTCGAAATTATGTTCTTATATAAAAATGCTTTTAAATTAAGAATTTAAATGAATAAGTGATAAAAATTAATGGGAAATTCAAAATAGCAAAACGCACGCTATTGGCTAGACTAATTCGTGACGTCAGTGTCACGATTTTTGATGTCAATGATTGTTCAACTTTTCTTTACGGCAGCCATGTTTGTTCGTGGACGTCACATGACGTCAAAATTCTGAATCTGATTGCAGTTCCCAATTTATTTTTATATAAAACGTAATGTTTTTAAATGTAATTTTATTTGTGGAAATGTAAACGTTCACAGACTTAAAAGAACTTAATCTCATCCCAAATCCCAAACCCATGGTTGGGTAAAGCATGTAAATGTCCATGTGTGCGTGCATCTTGCTGAAAACTGTCATAGACAACTAATAGTTACTAAGTGTATTGGCGCTGACAGTCACACCTGTGTAATTGTGTATGGTATATCTTCATAGACATAGACATATCAAGTCCGTATTTTTATATGTCCGTGCTATCGAATAAAAACATTATAAAAATACAAGTATGTATATGCCCATTGAGAGTTTATAGCCGCTATAGATTTGTAGAAAATAATATTTTATAGGAAACGCAAGTCGTAGTCGTTTTTTTAGTGCCATATTTTAAAATTGGCGATCGTTAAGAAATTCAAAGATTAATAATAATAAATATAGTTTTGTAATTTTGGTTATGCAAAATCCAAGTTTTTGATACCTTAAATTTATTTTTAGATAAATGTATAATAATTAATGTAGAATAAAAATAGGTTTAAGTTATTTTTGTATATAATTATGAAGAAGACTGTATATTTTGTATGGGTTTATTTTTTAATTGAGTATCAAATACACATATTTTGTTTATTCAAACGCAAATTCGTTTTTTATTTGTAACCCTAAAAATTAAAGACTGTAAATATGATTAACAGTTATAAAAAAAGCATCACCTCTACATATAAAAAATAGTCCAATCTATGTTTTTTTACATACGGTAAATTATGGTAAGTGTTGATGTGGGCGATGTCGGGCTTAGGATGAGCGTGGATATAAATATTTCTGTGTCTCCCGCGCAAAACGATATAAATAAATTAACGTGTTCATACTCACAGCCCCACACTAACTTCGATGACTTGTGCCGTGGGTGACGGAGAAATTATTTAAAAACTCACACCTAGAGCCAGAAACACATATTTTCCTTGGAGAGAAAATTAAAGTTTCAATCGGGAATCGAACCCCTGCTTAGAGGGCAAACGCCACCCAACTAAGCCAACGAGCAGTTTTACTCATATCAAAATAGATTTTTAACGATTTAATGTAAAATAAAAATACACATTTTAGTTACGTGTCGATATTACATCCAATTTAAATAAAGAAATATAATACCCTTCTATTATAATAAAATATTTACTGAAATTTGTTTTTGCTCTCCAGATAAGAAGATTTTTAAGTTATATAATTTTGCACAGGAGGCACAGATTTGTTCTAAAGGATCGCTACCGGATCACCGGATAAATAAATCTTTTTGTAGCGAAGGACGCGTGGAGTCCAAGCTTATCTTCTGCTGCTGTCACCGTGGCACCTTTACCTGTTGTGACCCGCGGGTTGAGAATGTGTGAACCTAATATACAGCCAATACAAAGTTTAAAGGTATTTAATATTTCCTTTCGCTCGGTCCATACTATCCCATACTCGTGTTTGTTATACACGATCACAAAGTTAATACAAGCAAAACCAACCAACGCATTCACAGCCCCGCACTAAGTTTACAGGCTTGTATCATGGGTGCGGGAAACAGTACACACTCGGAAACAGTAGCACTATCCCTTGGGAAGGAAAATTGTGCACCTGCTGGGAATCGAACCCAGGATCCGCGGCTCACAAGTTCAACGACTTGTGTCGTGGGTGGCGGAAACATTTGAATCACACACACAATCAAACCCAGAACTAGAAACAAATTTAATTGGGAAGACCCACCGGGAATCGAACGAGATACCCGCTGCTTAAAAGGCGCGCACCCAAACTAACCTTTTTAGATTTTCTCACTGGGTTCTCACAAATAATCATAAACAGCTGCATAAATAATTTACAAATTGAAACAAAATATATAATAATACAGTTTTTTTAAACAAATTCTATTTCTTACCTAATTTTGTTTTAACTTTTTTATGCACTAAAGTTTTCTTCGTCTTGTTGTTCTTCTGTTTATTAAAGTCTTTTTTTTGTTTATCAATGTTATTTTTTTGTTTATCCGGTTTGTTTTTATGATTGAACTTGTTTGTTCTCTTACCGTTTACCATGTTATCTTTGTTTTTACCATTCCGAGTGACGTTATTTACATTGTTTTTCTGTACTTTTTTGTTTTTGTTATTTTTACCGGAGTTTACAGTTTCTGTATCTTTAGATTTCTTTCCGTCCTTTGAGTCTTCGGGGATTTCTATTTTTCGCCTGAAAAATAATATTTTTTTCAGTAATTTGTGTATAATATTATCTTGTATAGCCTCAAATCGTATATTCTACCACAGAAAAAAAATTGATAAATTGCCTCACTGTTTTAGACACAGTACATTCTAACTATATGGTATGCCGCTATATGGTAGATATTCCACAAATGCTTTTGCTTCCACATTTATTATGCGAATCGCAAAGAAATGGAACAGCTTGTCCGAGTGTCAACCCGACTTGTTGCAGGATAAGTACAATATAGAGTATTTAAGGCGCATGTGAATAGGCATCTTTTTCTCTATCTTACACACACACACACCACTAGTACACACACATTATAAATATATATATATATATATTATATCCTAACGAAATATATTTTTAAATAAGTTTAAGAATGTTTGTAAGAGAAATAGTCTCCCCGAGACAGGGAATCCTAGTGGGAATCTATTGCAAAATCTCATACCTTGTTAATAAGTTTCTGCGTAAATAAATAAATTATTATTATTATTATTTCTAGCAAACGTGCTCCATCGTCGATAGTATCGTCACTTGCCATCGATCGGTGAGATAGTGGTCAAACATTTATTATTATTAAACTATCGTGAGTCGTATTATTATTGATTTAATTCTGGTTGTACTCAAGTTATGTTTAAAACAATATCTTTATGTTATGTTTAGTTTAATTTCATCGAGAACATCGGAAGCCGACTCATACAGATCGGTACCTACGAGCAGATTTCCATCATCCTTCACATTTATTTTCTACAAGCAGTGCCCGCGACTTCGTCAGCGCGATTATTGGACTTTTAGTAAGGATCCCTAATTTTTTTGAAAATATAATATAGCCTATAGCCTTCCTCGATAAATGTACTATCCAACACTGAATTTTTCAAATCGGACCAGCGGTTCCTGAGATTAGCGCGTTCAAACAAACAAACAAACTCTTCAGCTTTATAATATTAGTATAGATACCAAGGGCGCTTATCAACCGGGCGCTATCCCTCTGTTACCCTCAGTATGTAAACACGGGCATGGAACATGTCAAGAGGGAAATAACGGATTTGGATGGCGTCAGTGTTTACGACTGGTGAAAGAAAGAGAACGCATGCGACCAGCTACTGTAGAAAGATCGCTCATATATATGCGTTTGTTAAAGGAATAACGAATAAAAACAAATACCTATACGGTAGTTCCTCGACTAAATTAAACGTAACGTGAGTTCATACATTTGATTATCATGAATTATAAAAATAAAACCGGCCAAGTGCGAGTCGGACTCGCGCACGAAGGGTTCCATACCATTATCTGTAAAAAATCTAATATGTTGTATGGGAGCCCCCCTTAAATATTTATTTTATTTTATTTTTAGTATTTGTTTATATAGCGGCAATAGAAATACATCATCTGTGAAAATTTCAACTGTCTAGCTATCACCGTTATTGAGATACAGCCTGGTGACAGACGGACGGACGGACAGCGTCTCAGTAATAGGGTCCCGTTTTTACCCTTTGGGTACGGAACCCTAAAAATTATCATATTTATGTCGTGCAGTAAAGATTGTTCTATCTACGATGTACTCACTTCCTCTGCAGTATGGTGGATATATTATCTCTCTGCGGGGCTCTTTTCATCAGCCTCTTACGTTTGTTGGGGTCCTGCTTCAATTTCAACATGTACTCGGGGACTTCGCAGCCGGACTGTTTCATCACCGACGCTATACTGTACAACAGGACGAGAGTTAAAACTGAAACCTCCCAATTCTAAACATAGGTAGTGGGTTCGATTCCCGGCGAGAACACAAAAAAATTAAAAAGTTTTACACTCACAGCCTCACACTAAGTTCGATGACTTGTGTCGTGGACGCCGGAAACATTCACATCATAGACACAATTACAACTTCTACACAAATTTTCCTTGGGGAGAAAACTTGTTTCCCGCCGGGAATCGAACCCGTATACCCTGCTAAGAAGGCGAACGCCACCTCACTAAGCCAACGAGCAGTTCACTTAGTACACAGTAGTGTTTCACTTTGAAAAATAATTCTACAGGGAAAATCCTCAATCATATTTCTGGCTTTCATTTACTATGTCTCCAAGTATATCATATACTTGAGAATTGTCCTTTTTTATTAATAGCTTTCACACTCAAAACCTCGCACTAAGATCAATGACTTGTGTCGTGGGTATAGCAAACAATCACATCATACATACAGAAACACAAATTTCCCTTTGAGAGAAATCTTGTCCGCCGGCAATCGAACACGAAACCCGCTGCTTAGAAGTCGAACGCACACTCATCTACGCCATAGGGCAGTTCATAGGTCTTAATGAGTTTTAATATACCTTCTTAGGTTGGCAACATCGTCTTGAGTGAAGAACGTAATGGCGCGGCCTTTTTGTCCCGCTCGTCCCGCTCGACCCACTCTGTAACCAGACTTATAATTATTATAGTATAGATAGATAGATAAACTCTTTATTGAACACCATATTTGTGACAAAACATAATAGAAAATAATGACTTACAAAATAAGTGTAAAAATAGGCGGTCTTATCGCTAAAAGCGATCTCTTCCAGACAACTTTTGGATGGAGACGAATTACGCAACGAAGTTGGACGTCGGTGTTTTAACATAACAAATTGAGAAAGGTGCAAGATTAAAAAAAAATTATATTGTAAATTATAAATAATAATGATAAATTACAATTAAAATACACTATTATATATACCTATGTACAATTATGACCTAATATGAATACATATTTATTATTACACATTATAATATAATACGTAAACTACATAATATAAGTAAATAAATATGAATACCAATGTCATGAATAAGGAATGGATATACTAACCTTCGATCATGTATATACTCTAGGAACACGATCGCCGCTATCAAAATGGCACCTTGCAAACAAGGCATAAATCACAGCCCCACACTAAGTTGGACGACTTGTGTCGTGGGAGTCGGAAATATTCACATCACACACACAATCACAACCAGAAACACAAATTTTCCTTAGGGAGATAGCTTGTGTTCCCGCCTAGTAGATTGTACCATTAGGGAGCAAAATAATATTGCTTCGCTCTGGATTAAAAAAAAAAAGGGCATCCGAAAGAAAACGAAAGTTTCTAGAGAAGAATCTGGGCGTCTTCATGTTTAGAATGAATAGGTATGTTCTAGGCAAGCTTGTTACATCGTCGGCCGCATCTTCCTTTTTCATCATGTGAGATAGGGGTCAAATTTTTGCTTACCTAGCTTAAAAAAGAAACACGAGTGCAGTGGTATTTTTATTTTTTTAAAACTGCTATAATATGATACTCGCGTATTCAATATAAAGACCCATTAGGCGCGTGGGCAGGTCTTTGCCCTCTGCCCCGTGGGTTCTGGATCCGATTCCCATCAGGAGCACAATGTTCCTTTGCAAGGAAATATATGCTTCTGGTTCTGAGTGTGACTGTGTATGTGATGTAAATGTTTCCAGCACCCACGGCACAATTCTATGAACTTAGCGTGGGGCTGTGAGTGTGTAAGCGTTTTTTACTATTTGTAAAGTGAGTGCGTACCTGTGTATATAAGCAATGGCGGAAGGCGGGAAGTCATAGTTGAGGACAAGGTTGACGCCGCGAAAGTCAATGCCTCTGCCGAGCAGCTCCGTGCAGATGAGCACCCATATGCGGCCCACGCGGAAACTGCGCACTACGTTGTCGCGCTGACAAACATACACACACAATTATTAAAATGTACATTAAAACATTACATCACTAAGGTAAACGAACGCTTTTTCATTTTGATTTCTTGAAGTTTAACAAGTCCTGTCGACCAGTAATTTTTTTTTTAATCAAAAGGTAGCCTTGAGCTTGAATCAAATTAAAAATAGTTCTAAGACTGTTTAAGTCTTTAGCACTAGTCATTGGATGAATTCAGAAGATACAAGTAGTATAATAAACATTTTGAAACAGTACGGATGATAAACGTAGAAGCGAAACGCTTCGAGCGAACTGGAGGTATCAACCATATATGGATGACGTTTGACAGTTTGTCTTGTTGTTAGATGGTAAAACGGGCATGGGGGAATTAACTCATGTAATTCCTGCGCACACTCTCCAAAATGTAAACGGTAGAATACCGATAGACTTGCGACCTACGTCGGTGACTGAGACTCTGCAATTTGGACTCGACCAGCTTATCATCGTCAATGAGATATTATTTATATTATTAATTATAATATTATTTATAATAATTGCACTGACCTGCGCCTGCGTCCTGTCGGCGTGTATAACATCTACGTTGATCCCGTCATATATAAGTTCTTTAAACAACTGCTTCGCGCGATCCTTGCTCTGTACGAATACTGCAAAACGAACAAATAATATTCTTTTTTATGCTAAATAGGTAAGCATTTGACCACTATCTCACCTGATGGAAAGTGATGATGCGGCCGAAGATGTCACATGCTTGCTTAGAAGATACCTTTTCACTCTTTATTTGAAGAATTACTAAGTCTCCTTTGTTTTAAATATATTTACGTGGAATTGCAACGCATGCATATATAATACTAGCCATCCCCTGCGACTTCCCTCGCGTTATCAAGTTAAAAAGTAGACTATAAGTTATGTACATTTCAGATTTCATCCAAATCCGTTTAAGCGTTACAGCGTGAAGAGAAACACACTCGCACACAAACTTTCAGATTTATAAAAACCAAAACAAAACAAACGCATTCACACTCACAGCCCCACACTAAGTTCAAAGACTTGTATCGTGGGTGCCGGAAACATTCACATCGCACACACATTACACCCAGAACCAGAAGCACAAATATCCCTTGGGAAGGAATGTGTGCTCCTGCCGGGAATCGAACCCAGAACCCACGGCGCAGAGGGCGGACACCTGTCCACTGCGCCAACTGGGTCGTCACTAAATTTATAATATAGGTTTACTTACCTAGGACAGGCGGTTTCAGCCCCTTTTGCACGAGTTGTCTGAAAGCAACCAGCTTTCCATTTTCGTTGCCGCAGTATAACAGCTCTTGGTCCACTAAATTTGTAGCAGCATTCCTGAAACAAATAACATGGCAATGAAATCGAAAAACCTTTTCTTTGATTTTTTTCTATTTTATTATATCTATGTTCAATCCATACAGAGAAGGAGTGGAACTCGTTGTCCGCGTCGTTGTTCCCCGAAGGGTATAATCTGGGAGTCAAATCAAGAGTGAATAGGTATCTTCTAGGCAAGCAAGACACATCTTCGGCCGCATCATCACATAGGTGAGATAGTGGTCAAATGATTACCAATTTCGCATTACAAAAAAATAATCCTAAAGCTATGTGTGGCGAGCAGATTGGTTCTTGGTTACGTCATGCACGTTTTGCTTGAATGCTATTGGCTGAAATGGAGACTCTAAGCTCGCGCTATTCGCTCGCTCGGTTAATAAGACTGACCTCTGTCCCACAGTGAGGTTGATGAGCCCCCGCAAGTGCCGGCGGCTCCACTTGGCGACAGGAGGCGTGTGCGTGGCACTAAACATGGCGACTCGTCGGTCCTTGTTACCGCAGGCGCTCATTATCTGTTCCAATTGCTGCCTGAAGTCTGATTGCTCGTCCATTGAGCCTTCAAACAGTTTGTCAGCTTCGTCTATGATTAGCCAGCGAACTCTGAAAAAAATTTGTTTTAGTTTTGTTTCGCATGCTTTGTGCATTTAGCCAGTGTCAAATAATTATACATATTTGAAGTTTATCATACTTTAGTCAAGTGAGTCATACCTACTTTAGTCAAGTTTGTCATACTTTAGTAAAGTAAATCATACTTTAGTCAAGTACATCATACTTTATTCAAGTGCATCATACTTTGGTTCAGTATATAATACTGTAGTCATAGTCAAAGGTTAGTAAATCATGGTCCAGATAAACTAGAATTTCTTTTAGGAGTTTTAGAGCAAAATCGTATATCACGTTTTTATACTGAATTATTTGCGTACACTTTTGTTCACTTATGAACCAATATCATGAACATTACCACTCGAAGAATCAGACATTTTGGAAAATAATACAAAATCAACAATGGCATTTTTCACTTTCCCGGCAAACTGAACTAAATAATTGTTATTTTTGTATGATTTGTCATCATTCATCAGACCACCAAGAGGTTATGTTTAGAACAACAATGTAGAATACAGAGGTACAGCTAGTTATGGTAAGGCAACTCACTTTTCCAATGAAATGCCGACATTGTCTCGGTTTAAAAGGTAGCAGATACGATTTGGAGTGCTTATTACAATATCTGAAACAAATTAAGTTCTCTTAATCTTTTAATTATGTCTTCAGCAAACAGAAGCGGATTCCCATGCCATTACTAGAGGTTCTATCATCTCATACACTCTATTACTAATGACAACTAAAGAAAAGTAAGACAAGCAGACATACATCGAGACGGACGGCGCGGCGTCGCGTCACCCATTTATGATTGAAATACAGTTTAACCGCACGGAACATTTCATGTCTCTGTTTTTTTTATAGAACAGCAAAACAATGGAACGCTTTGCCGCCATTTGTATTTCCCTAAAGCTACAATTTGGGCGTGTTCAAAAGAAAAGTGAATAGGTATTTATTAAGCAAGCGTGCTACACTTATACTACATCGTCGCTTTCCATCATCTGGCTTTAAAATGATACCACGCAAATGTTGCTCGCGTGATGGTAAGCATCACGCTTGCCCATTACATTTCAGTCCCACTCATAGTTTTAAACAATTTTTGAACATTTATTTTGATGTATTTTCCTACTTAAATTATATATTAGACAAACAAACAAACGCATTCACACTCACAGCCCCACGCTAAGTTCAAAGACTTTTATCGTGGGTGCCGGAAACATTCACATCACACACACACACACACACATTACACCCAGAACCAGAAGCACAAATATCCCTAGAGAAGGAATTTGTGCTCTTGCCGGGAATAGAACCCAGAACCCACGGCGCAGAGGGCGGACACTGCACCAACTAGGTCGTCAATTAATATAACTTATTTAGATATATTTAAGTTAATGGTGTGTAAATCTTATGGTTATCAATAAAAATGATGATGATGATGATGAACATTTTGTAGATCCTGCATAGCAAAGCACTGCACTCATCACCCCAACATATTTATATAATACAAAACATAAATAAACTTACCACTTTTTCTAATAGTAGCCTCTCTTTCCTTAATCTTACTTTCCTTCATATTCCTAAGCACACTGCACCTAAGCTGTGTTGCTGCGCTAAGTCTCAAAGCCTCCCTGTATATCTGGTGCGCGAGCTCTCTGGTGGGGCAGAGTACTAGGGCTCTCGGGCCGCCCTGAGGATCGCCCAGTGAGTGCAGGATGGGGATGAGAAACGCAGCAGTCTTACCCGATCCAGTAGGAGCACATGCAAGGATTTGTCTATCCTAAAACAGATAAGCTGATTGTATAACTTTGTCAGTGTCAGTGTCAAATTTTTCATGCCTCTTTTTCATGATCAAACCTCCTCAGGCAATCTGAAATTTTAAGCAAACATATTGAGCGAGAACTTACCTCTAGCATGCAAGGCATAGCTTGCCTTTGCACTGGTGTGGGTTCACTATAACCGCACTCTGTCACTGTGTCTATAAGCCCTTGTGGGACGTTGTATCTACTCGTTAAATCTCTAAAGTCCACGAGGGCTGCTGGGACATGTCTCCCAACTGTTTTGATGCCGTGCTCATTGCGGAAACGATTTTGCTGTAACATTTAGATCATACTTAAATGATATTATATTTTAATCAATTGATTTTATCGCATATATTTCAAATTTCAATATAATACAATACAAAATTCTCTATGTAAATAAAAAAAAGATACAAACTTACAACTATGAAATTAATATTTTAAGGCAGTACAATGGCCGGTCTTATAGCTTTCAGCGATTTCTACGAGACAACCTTTGGATGGATAGAGATTGTAGAAGCAACTGAGGTCGGCAGAGGTGTACAGTACAAATATAAATAAATATAATGTGTACAGTTAATATACTACATAAAATAATAAAAAGTACAAATACACTATACTACATAAATATAAGTTATATCCTATATTTTAATGGATAAGTAGTGTGTGTATACCATAGTTTTGAAAATAGAAAGAGTTTTTGCTTGCAAAGCATTCAATAGACGGTCAGCATGCTCATTGAATGATCTTCCAAATACAGTTAAACAAAAAATTATAGTTGTCAAAATTAAACACCAACATTGCCTAGTTTAAAACTTGGTATGAGGCAACATGGCAGGACATATATCTTTCAATAATAAATGTGTCAAAACTTTTTACTTAAGGCGCAAAATTGTTTACTTCGACAACCGTTGAATGTCACCTGTCCTTCATTTTCATTTCAACAGATTAATAAAACCACATTTTTGACAGCTGTATTAGTATAATTTCACTTTTAGTCGACTATTTTGGTTATAAACTGTGATGATTGTGTAAATTTCGATTATTTTCGATTCTCTGTGCGTTTCTCAACTAAGCAGCGCCTAACTAATGTTTATGAGTGAAAAAAAGTTAATCAATGACTAAGAGCTGCTTAACTAAGAGGTGGCTAAGCATTGCTTAGCGACATTTTTATGAGTAAGACTGTAAGTGGCCATATTAATTATATTACCTCTTCTAACTCAAGTTTCTTCTGCAAATCCTCAGTCTTTTCCTTCTTCTTCTTCTTTTTCTTTTCTCCAATGTTTACACCTTCCATTAGCTTGATATCTTCGTTACTATCAATAGCCTGTTCTTCAGAATCTGACAGTGATGCTTTAAGGTCATGGTCGGACACTTCAGAGTCGCTTTCAAGAACTTGGTTGTTTTCCTTGTCAATAAATTCTTCTTTTTCAAATTTGATGTCATTATTCACCCTAGGTTTGTTTTTTTGGTCCTGGAAGTATACATGTATGTATATTTTATTGGAATTTTCACTAACAAAACCGTTTGAATAAACTTCAGAGAACATTATTTTGCATATTTCAAAATTATGAGGTCTGACAAACTTTACATAATACTTTTCTCATAATATAACATTTTTCAACAGTTAGGTGTCATTTCAACAGTCTAACTTAGAAGAGATGAAGTCTTGGAGATTTGTTCAGTGTTACTAAGTTCAAAAACTTGTATTGTGGGTGCTGGAAACATTCACATCACACACACATTACACCCAGAACCAAAAGCACAAATATCCCTTGGGAAGGAATTTGTGCTGCTGCCAGGAATCAAACCCAGGACCCACGGCGCAGAGGGCGGAGACCTGTCCACTGCGCCAACTGGGTCGTCTTATAAATATAGGTGGTTTTATCGCTAAGAGTGATCTCCTCCAGACAAGTTATTAAATGTAGCTTGTGCCCACAATGCCCAATTTCTATCATAATCTGTTTAGCCTTTATTACAGATGGTAATTATAGACAGCACTACGTTGAAACATGTATGTATATCTTTCATCAGTGCTACTTTAAATTATGACATTTTGTCACAAAACATAATATTTGCTATTGTGAAGAGATTAAATGGCAGCATTTGATTGGGTTTTATTTTACGAGTTAAAAGACACGAACGTTTTCTGTATATTTTGCGTGTATGATATTAAAAGACACTACGGAATCTTAGGAATATTATTAGGGATAAGATATTCAAAATTTCAACCGTAATTTTCCAAAAAGATCACTTGGATGTTGTATCCATCTAGATGCTCGTACCTACGCGAATGAGCCTAATTATTAGGAATAAGAATTATAACTACCGAAAAGATACGATATAAGAAAGCGGTGTTTATTCAAGTTAGCTTATAAAATACGTAGAGGTTAGGATCCATACTTACATTCTTTTTCACGCCCAATACTTTGTGCTTAAACGTCAAACCTTTTGTTAATTTCTTGAAAATATCGTAAGCGTCCATTTTATTAGCATTTGAAACGAAATTTCGCAATTTTTTGTACTAACACACACGTGAGACTGGCTTTTTTGTTTATATTTTCGTCATTAGAACATGTCTAAGATCAGTCTCTTTTGACATTGACATTGATTTATCGTTGTGTATGTTCCTCTCATCGTATGCATCGCTCACGCGCATGCGCCCTTTGTCATTCGTCCACCATCTACCTACGCCTTGTCTGGAATATACGTACGGAATGGAAAATATTTGCTCCCTCCCATCCATACCCAGCGCCCTATGCTAGTCGTTCTAATCCGGTCGAGGCCGATCAAGGTTAGATTAAAGGAGATATTTAATTTTGGGCTAGCACTATGTACCATACATAGAAAAATAGGGAAAAAATATAGCATTTTCTTATAAATACAAATAAAATAATCTGCAGAAGATTACAGCTGTACCTTTAAATTATTAATTAGTGAGTTTTTAAATAATAATATGTTAACCGTATTTTTGGGGCAATCATGACAAGAAGATACTGAATGTCACTCTGTTCTGAGTTTCAATCGAGTAACATATTCTTTAGTTCATTATAATTATAATGAAATCCAAATATTTTAGAATTGGTATGTTGTTTACAATAAATGATCATTGACAATGAATGACACGTCAAAATGACAGTTCAATATTGTCGCAATCCGCCATTTGTAACTATGTTGTGTTGCTATCGACGTACCAAGATATTTTAAATGTACATTAAAACGAAATAAAAGCAAAGAAAATAAACATTAAAAAACAGTTACTATATTGTATAGCTATATGTATGTATATGGTACATGGTGCTGGTCCAGGCTCCTTCAATTTTGAAACATCTCCTTTTTAAATGGCGTGAGATGCCACCCTTAATACGTATAAATGCTGTCAGTGAAACAAGTGCACGCGCGATAGAGATAATATAGCACGCACAAATTCGGCAGAAAGTCTGCGTATCACCTTAATTATTGGTTGATAAATACGACCTAGGTGTCCAAAAGATTGCCCATTTGCAAGTATGTCGTTGAAGTGACAATTCTATATTTTTGTTCTGCTAGTAAAATACCTACTAAGTACTAACACTCACACCCACACGGTGCGTGGAATGGCGGCGGTGATGACGCCAAGCGAGATACACACTTTTTTTTTTTATTTGTGACAGGCTAGTGTTTGACCACTATCTCACCTGATGGTAAGTGACGATGTGATCGAAGCTGGTAAACACACTAGACCTGGAGTACGCAGGCTCATGTACCAACTCTCATGCATTCATCTAAAAATCAAGACTGTTTTGGCCTAGGCCATTACGACAAGCAGACCGGCCGCCGCGCCGCGCTGCGGACAGCTAACGCCATCCAGTAGGCCAGTTGTGGGAGTCAATAGTTACTATGTTCTCTTACTGGAACGTAGCCTTTGCGAGTGTCTGTTGACTGTAATTCATGAGTGGAATGTTTTTCTTTGTTTTGGCGGGAGAGCTTTGGCGGGAAACCGAAGATGCTGTGTTCTTAGTGTATGTTGTATTATTTCATACAACTAAGGCAGGGTATTTTCGCATTTTATTCTAAGGTCAAAGGGAGGCCGAGATAACTCGGCATTACTATATTTTAGTTCAATTTTCAATAAAAAAATCTTGTGGCTTCACATTCAAAATCGCTTATCACCTGGGCCGCATAGAGGCACTCTTGAAAGTAAATTAATCTACTGCTAGATTCGAAAATTTACAGCCATCTCGAGAAGAACCTGGTAAGAAACTTAGGCGGCGCATTTTTCCATAATTTACTTTATAAACATTCTTAAATGTTAATTTTTACCTACTTACCAAAACTTGTTCCAACCGAAGTTGGGGCTTGGAATATTTACTCTTAGACAGCGGCGTTAGTTTCACTCCTTCCGCACGCCAAGTTACTATGTATTTACCCGCGGCTTTGCCCGCGTGAGATAGTAAAAAAAGATTTACAAAGTTGTGGGTACATCCACATTTATTATTTCAGTATTTATACTTTCTATATACAACGGAAAAATTTGATAATTATACTCTCATAAAAAAGTGCGTTCAATACTTAGATGTGCGAAATATATTATGAAACAGTGCTGCTAGCGCAGCAGCATAGGAACGTCTAAACAGTACCTAACTACAATTTTATTTATGATGCGGTTGTTTAAATTCGTGTTCTAAGACAAATTGAGTAGATTTACACTGAGTCCCACACTAAGTTCGAAGACTTTTGCTATAATTGCGGGAAACATTAACATCACACACAATCATACACCTAGAACCAAAACACATATTTGCCTTAGGGAGAAAGCCTATGTTCCCCCATCGGAAATCGAACCCGATATCCGCTGCTTTGAAGATTTACTTGCAACCAACTACGAAAACCAGTTCAAAATTATTTATAGATGCAATTCCTGCGGTAGTAGGGCAGCCTCTCCGAAAAATGACTGCGCCGATTTCCACCAAAAATAGACTAAAAATACTTTCGATCACATTTAAATGAAATGTTTTGCTTGGGAGGAAACTTGTTTTCCCGCCGGAAATCGAACCCGATACTCCTGCTTAGAGGTTGGAAGTGTAAGTTGGTTGGAGTTGGAGTTGGTGCTGGAAGAAAGCGCGCCCAAATAAGCCAACGGGCAGTTCAAATAATTCCTTCATACCTTTTTACCATCTATAACGACACGACAAAATTAAACATAAACATAAACGCTTTCACACTCACAGCCCCACACTAAGTTCGATGACTTGTGTCGTGGGTGCCGGAAACATGCACATCACACATACACAATCACAACCAGAACCAGAAACACAAATTTTCCTTGGGGAGTAAACTTGTGTTCCCACCGGGAATCGAACCCGATACCCCTGCTCAAAAGGCGAACAAGCCAATGGCAGTCAAGCGTCATCCATTTATGGTCGACATACTACCAGTTCGCTCAAAGCGTTTCACTACTACGTTCATCACCCGTGCGATGGAGTAGGAGAACTTATTGCCCGCGTCTTTGTACCTGTTCCGAAAAGTATAATCTGGGTGACTTCAAGTCTAAAGTGAATAGGTATTTTCTAAAGTTCAAAATCGTTTATTCACTTGGGCCCCAAAGAGGCACTCATGAATGTTAATGACTCTACTGCCAGATTCGTAAAATTACAGCCTAGGCAAGCATGTTAGATCTTCGGCCGCGTTTTCGACTTTACATCAGGTGAGATCGTAGTCAAATGCTTACCTATCAAGAAATAAAAGGGTTTTAGAAAACATGAATCCGACATTAAAAGTAATTTGGAACCAAATAAAAAAAAACTACAAACTGTTTCATCTCGTAACTTCCCTCAGTGTTGATGTATAAAAAAAATATTGAGGAACATGAATCCTAAATCCAGTTACTCCAGGATTCATGTTCCTCAATACAGGTAATGAGATACAATTTTTTTTAACCTAAATGACCATATTTTTTTTACATTAATGATGATTACTATCTATTTTCTCCACCTAGGGGTTAATTTTCAAAAAACACTGAAACATGTACTTCGTAAAACATTTCGAAAAACATGAATCCAAACTTTCAAATAATAAGAAAAGAAATTAAAAAAATAACAGTACAAAGTAATTCACCGCCTAACTTCCTGGGGATTGATTTTTACAAAAAAGACGAAACACATGTCCCATCGATTGTGTTTAGATATGTAAATCTTAAATTTCAAGTGATATCGAAACTTTTTTTCCATCTAAGTTTACTACCCCTTTTCTCCACTTAGGGGTGGATTTTTGAAAACACATCTTTTCAAAATTTTATCCTAAATTTCAAGTTATTCGGAACCGAATTAAAAATTAACCTAATACCATGATTTTTTAAAACGCTGAAACAAGCGTCTAATTAATTGTGTTAAGAAACATGAATTCTAAATTTGAAGTTTCTTTATTCGAATTTTCTTTTTTAATATGAACGTTTACTACCCTTTTTCAACTTTTAGGGGTTGATATTTCAAAAACGCTCATATAATTATGTATTTCATTGTTTGTGAAAAGAAGTATCTGTACAAAATTTCAAGGATATCTAAACAATTTTTATTTAATTTAATCACACTTTGTTACCCCTTTTCTCCTCTTAGGAGATGATTTTTAAAAAACAACGAAATAAATATTTTTTTGATTTTAATAGAAAGCATAATTTTAAAGTTTAAAATTTATGCTTTCCATTTTATCCGTTTAGGGGATAAATTTCAAAAATCGCTTCTTATCTCGTGCCTCCGTATAAAAAACAACATCTCTTCCTCATACATTACAATAGTTCGAATGGAACAGGGAATAGTAAAAAATAAATACTTACAAATGCAATCAGAATCGGGTAAACGCGAAATTGACGTTTTTCTTGGACGTCAGAGTCCAAGAACCAATGGCTGCCGTGGAGGAAAATTGACAGATCATTTTCATCGAAACCGTGGACACTGACGTCACGAATAAGTTAAGCTAACAATTCAATTTGCGTTTTGCTATTTGAATTTCCCATATTTTTTATAGCTTTTTATTTATTCGATCCTATTTTTAAACCCCGACGCAAAAAGAGGGGTGTTAAAGTTTAACCGCTATGTGTGTGTGTGTCGGTTGAACCGATTTGGATTCGGTTTTTTCATTTGAAAGGTGACTTGATCGAGAATATTCTTATCTATGTTTGGAGAAAATCAGTTAAACCGTTTTCCAGAAGCGTCGGGGATATTATCAAATTTTGATTTTGCCACTTCAAAAGCATTGAAATAAGAAAAATATTTTCTAGGTATCATTTTATACAAAGACTAGCTTTGCTGGCATGCGTTGCAATAATAATAAAGGTCGCATCATCACTTTCCATCGGGTGAGATAGCGGCCAAATCCTTGCCTACCTGGCATAAGTAAAAAAAAACTTATTGACTAAATTATTATTACCTGCTTCTTGTTTGTTTGCCTAGTACTTTACTAAATGCGAGTGACGTATTCCTGCCGCATAAATTTTTTTTTCGTAAGTTTTTCGCTTGTATCGAAACCAATCTTGAATCCACCTGAACACACACACAAAATTTAATCATTCACAGAAGAATTGTAAAGATAAAATACTTTACCCATACTTAAATCTTATACATATTCCTTACGAGTTACTTGGGGAAACAACATAGGTACTTTAAAACCAAGTTAAGATATAGTTCAATAACTTTAATGCTAAGTATAACTTATATTATGGGACACGGGTAAATAAAATCACACGTAATCAATGGAATCACTGCGAGTTTATTTTATACTTTTATTACAATCAACTGTTTCTTGAGAATTCAACGCTGTTCGAAAATAATCAACCGATTTACGAAATAAGTCAGATTCAAAGATACTTACAGTACTAAGTTTTTTCCGACTATTGATATGTACCTACCGTTTTCCAACCCGAATTGATTCCTTATATACATTTATCAACAACATCGAAACAAATAAAGACACCGCTGTTTTAGCGATCACTGGAAATATTTTAATAATTAAAACTAACTAGAGACGTTGAAGAGAGAGAGGCGACCCCCCAGTATAAAGTTTGTAGCACAGAGTGCAAAATAAAACCCTGCTTCACCGTCAAGAGTAGCCTACCCAGAGAAAGCTCTCCTAGGTAGATGCCCCTTTAAATTCTGCAGGTGTCATGAGGGCCACCTCGAACATCAATCAGCCCAAAAAAGGAATCACGACCGAAGCTCTACACTAAGTTCGAAGACTTGTTCGAAGACACACACACAATCGCACCAAGAACAAGAAACACAGATTTTCCTTGGGGAGAAAACCTGTGTTTCCACGGGGAATCGAACCCGATATTCGCCTAGAAGGCAGACGCGCAAATAACTATGCCCACGGGCAGTTTTCATTTTTTTATTTATGATACCTATTATAACAGTAGGTACATATTAAAATAATATTCTAAGCTAAATCATGTCTCAAGTAAGAGAGTTTTTTAGCGTTTGACCACAATGTTACCTGTTGGTAAGAGACGATTGTGGTCAAGGGTGGTAAACACAGGCCTAGATTGTAGAACACCTAGTGCTTGGCGAAAGTCTCAAGTAAAATACTTGAGGGTATATGATAGCTGTATTTCCTATTATTTGTTATTATACGTGTACCGACAGATTGTTTAGACATTAGGCATATATTTATTTGCTCCGCTTGCGCACAATATTTCAATGACAAAAGTCATAGATATATATGTCATTTTCCTAAAAGTAAATTAATTTCAATTCTCATGAAAATTTCCGTTATTGTATTCTAATTGCATTAACTACAATATATTAGGCGTTAATTTCTTATACATTTTCAAGTGATTTTATTATGATATTATTAATTAAGGGGATGTACTGATTGATATCTTGCAATTATAAACGAGAAACTCTCGGTGATCAGGCGATATAGATATATATAGGCGATTTAACACGACACGATTTAACACGCACACCATCCATGGTGTGCGTAGGTAGGTAGTGGTCTTCGAGAGCCAGGCGCGTACTGTGATGTCACTCTCATTTTATATAAACGTTGGAATTTCTATGAGTAGTAGATATTTCATACTTCCAGTGATCGTGGAAACAAGCCACCTTATCCGATCTCGCACAATCTACAACAATAGTACTTTAAGTGCCTTCTCCGACTGCAAGGTTCTTACAACAATTTCAAGAGAAGCCTATGGGTCCGCTGACACGGCCCATCATCTAACCTTATTCGATCATATACAATACTATGAAACATCGTCTTTGTACATACCCCACGGACCCAACAGAACTTTTAAAAGTATAACAAAACTCTTCAACTAAATGTATTTTAACACATTTTTTTTACTTCTTTGATCAACGATGGCAAACTATAACTTTTACACAATAGTAACACAAGATTAGTTTAGACTTAATAAAATCGCACCAACGACACCCACTCTCGACTCAAAATGTCTAAAATTACACTTAATTTAATAAATTATTAATTTAGTTTCTGATTAAATTTTAACTACCCGACAGTAGGTGCCGCTCGCGCTAGCTTAAAATGAAAAAGGAAATAAAATCGATGCTAATAAAACGCAGATCGTGCATACATTAAATTACGAAAAAAGAAAAATCTAATTCTAAGTGTGTCAGCAAAAATATAAGTGCAGTAAAATTATAATTGTCACTTAATTAACTTTGACAATAATAAATGTATTTTTTAGTAAAAAAATATTTCTGTGTATAAAATGTGTCACACAAGCATAACAAGTTGCAGACGGTGCAATTCTGCTGAGAATGTAGGGGGATGGGAATTCTAATTGCAATTAGTGCTGAAAGATTGCTCATTATTTATTCTACACTCATAATAGGAACAACCCTTGCATTGGAAAATGAGCAGCGAGCTTCCTCAGCACTCGAACAAAGCTGAGCTCGTGCCAATAAACTTTCAGCAGAGCTCTCCAACATATTTTTCGATGATTGTTCCCAGCACAATTGCACCGTCACCTTATTTCTGTAGATAAAAGTTATTTCTAGAATATAACTGTCAGTATATTGTAAGTCATAGCTTGTATATTGTAAATAATTTTCATTTATGAACTGTAGACGGGTATCAACGACGATCGCTCGACCGGAGATCGGACGAATGAACTACTTAGTATAATATTATAATACTTATTATTTTTTATTATATTAAAATCGTAAGTGCACTTTGAGTTACGGAACTATGTATGTAACTAGTTACGGTAGGAATAGCAGATTTTAATTTTACCTTATCAGACGTTATACCTCGATATATTCCTGGACTAGATTTTCGGAGGTATAACAAAACTGCAAAATAATTAATATAAAATCGAAATTGAGATTATTTTGATGCGAACGAAAACTGCTTAAATCTGCTTTGAGATAGATACTTATTTTAAGAGTAAGAAGGTAATACATACTACTACTTAACATAGTAGTTATTGAGGTACTATGGCAGAATTGAAAACTATTGCTACAACTGTAGATATACTATTTATAAGATTACGTGGAAGATACTGATATATATTAAAGCTATACACTTAAGAATATATCGACGCATTACAGAATCACCATCGAAGATTCCTCATTTCTTCAAGATGCTTGGTAATGTCACAGCCTATTATTAAATAAAAATATGCCTTACTATAAACTTAGGATGAGCCCCTCGATGAGATTTAACAACAATAAATTTTAAATGCAGTCGATTTATTCTTAATAACGGTGTCGTCTCTACCGATCGAGCAATTTAAATCATTTCATATAAATAACTATTGTAGGTACTCAGTGATCTGTAATTTAAAAAAATGTGGGTACATTTTTTTACATTACAGACGATAACTATTGCATTTTCATGTGGATGGATTAACAAAAATAATGTATGTATTGCGATCAACTATTTAACAACTGTTATAATCTTGTTTGACATTTACAATATAATAATTAGATAAAAATATAAAATTATACTTATTGTATGTATTGACACATTCTGTTTTAGTTAGTATAAATACACTAGGCTAGGCGACTGGCGTCTGCCGACTAACATCCGCCAGTTATATCGATTAATACGTAAACATAAATCATTATTGGAGGTAATACTTAACATTATTGGAGGTAATACTTATATAATAAAAGCATAAATTCTTAAAAACAGATTTTTGTGAAAGAATTTGTGAACATGATTAATATTAAGTGAGGTTGTATATTACTTATTGTGTATTCTTATTTGTCAGTATGAAAGTTACATCTATCCGTTACAAAAATACTTTTTGAAACGACATCAATGTATAATCGATATATTAGCGATATGACGTTGTATAAATTGGCAGTATTTTCACAAAACTTGATGTTTGCAAATAAAAAAATATGGTAAAAATGTAATACTTTAAAATGACTTAAAGTGCTAAACAGCGCTCAAATACTGAAATAATAATAACTCCTATGTAAAGCTTCAGTATAAGAGAGCTAGCAATTATTATTAAATTTGTATTAGAAGTGAAGTATCTAATAATATAATACCACCGAGACTTAGATACTCCCTTCCGAAAGAATGTGGAAAATAAAGCATTTTGTGCACCGGCTTTGAGACGAATCGGCATAAATAAGTTACACCCGACACCTTAACGTCATTTTAAAGTACGGCTCCTTATTTATTTACCTACAATAGGCTATTTTGTAAGTTGTACTGTTTTGAAGGCATTCCGTTGCTGATTCATTTGTGCATTACGCTAAATATTAACACAGTCGGTTTTATAATTATTTCTTTATGAACTTAACGTAACTAATTACCTGGCGAAGAAGCGAAAAATCATATTGCAATTCAAAGGGGCATTTATAATTTATATAAAAAAGATTTTCTCACTTTAAACTTACTCTTTAAAAATGCAGTATTTTGGTATACATTGCAAAATATATATTTAACTTTATCGTTTCGCTGTAATGTTTTAAGTGGGTTTCCTTTCGTTTTTGAATTTCCAACGCTGCGATGTTTTGAAACTTTTTGCCGACACATACCCAAACTTAACATAATATTCCTAATAGACACGAGCTAACAACAATCACCAACGGCTGTCTCCGAAATCAATGATGTATTACGCAGCTATCAACTGAGATCATAAATTTAGAACTAGAAAAAATAATGCCAAACCATAAATATAAAACATGGTGGGTACAAATCCAAAAGTTAACGAAGCGATCAACAATAAGCTAAACAGCCAAACCAATATGAAATAATTGCACAGCGAAAACAATAAACACAAACATTAATATAAAGACTAAGTCTAAGTTTCACTATCAATAAATCCATTAGTAGAATATATAAAAATCCTTTCATTAATGATTTTATCTATTCGCTATTTAGTTAATATCACGAGGCTCTACTCCCGCGCGGGCGACGCCACGATAACTCAGTATGTATGTATGTATTCTAACTTATATATTTACAATTGAAACTACCCGCTTGCCTTCCTTCTCTAAGCTCCAGCTAACGACGCTACTGATTTTCTCGAAGATTCTATTGTAACACAAACCTAAACAGCCTGTAACATTTGAATAAAAATTAAAAACAAAATAATATTACTGAGGTACTAGTATAACGGAGGTATAGTAACCAGCGTTGTAATATTGAATACAAATAACGACTATTTCACATAACGCAACCCCTTGTTATAAAAATAATTCATATTGTATATGAGGACAAAGTGATTATAACCTATGTATCTATTACCAAATAAATTCCCATTATATTGTAAGTTGATATCACAAAGTATACATAATATATCCCGAAAAGAAAAAGATTGATCCTATAGTAAAATCCTTAACCAACTTAATAACTTTTAAAAAATAAATGCAAACGCGATCCTTATTCTGTTAATTGCATTGTTGTTGTGTCGATTGATATTAAAAGTTATTATTTAATTTGCATTGATTTTAATCGTAATTCAACTGTTAAATGTTTCAAAAACAATCACTTAAAGCGAATTAAGTATTTGACTGATATGTCCGAAATGTACCTATATTTTTTTTAATTTTGGATATGGCACAACACTAAATTTAGATGCATGTATATTAAATTCATTTTCTTCTGAGTGTCATAAATAACTGATAAATGCAATTATTATCTCCGTTTCCGTTCTTTGGCTTTGTGAAATATCACGGTGTTACAATACTTTATTCTTCATGTATTTATTATGAGATATTAGATTGCGATATGTTGGGTTAAGATCCTCGACTCCTCGACAAGTGGTTCTTATAGCTGAGCTGGTAAATAACCCTGAGAAGATATGTCCCCTTTCCCATGATGAAACCGGTTTCCAAGCAATTATCTACAAAATTAGTAAATAAAAATATTTTTTACAATCTGCAGCCATCTCATGGTTATTCCTAAGATTTTTTGAGAATAATTAATATAATAATAATCTAATAAATTTTCAATAACGAGACGTCCGCTACGTTGGTCGACATTAAATTAAGAACCACTATACACTCATAGAGAGAAATCCGAAAATGGATACAGGTTAAATATAATCTATCGATGAATACCTAAATCTACTTATTTTTATACAGAAGAAATGATTATATTTTTGTTTCATGATTTGAAATCATGCACACGTATACGATCGTCGAACCGCTTTTCGAAGACCCACGCTAAGGCTATCCAGCGTCTCTATTCCCTACTCTTTTTGCTCACTCTTAACCCTGTATTCTGGGAATTCTTCAAAGTCTGGCAACATTAGCATTATCCCTTTTCGAAACGTCATCGCCTACCGTTATTCGTTCGTCGCCGATCTGCACTACCCTCCCGCTCTCGAAGTCCCAACTTTCTTGACGCATTCTTTCATGGTATGAAGACGAACGAAGGCACGGCTACTTATACACTGATCATAATAATTATCATTAATTATTGAAGCCAAACGCACATAGAATAGATATTGTTCAATTAGACGTTAAATTTTGTACTTTCCAAATCAGATTCTAAGAAGTCTTTAATTTTTTACTCAACATCAACATTTTTCCATTAATCTAAAAATTTTGGTAAATTATTTCCTAAATAATCTGATTCCTTTCATTAATTTAGATTTGGCGTTCCGAAAAAGTTTCTTTAAAAAATATTTTCTTTTTTAAAATTACTGTTTTTAAAATTTGTACGTTTCTCATTTGTACAGTTACCGAATCTAATTTGACACTAGACAATTATCGAAAAGTGATTTTACAAAATGTATTACTTCCATTAGAATACAGTTGGCATAACATTTGGCAGTACTAGAAATATTATAATACTTTAGTATTGCTCTGAATTACATTGTCATATTGAACACTGTTTGACCATTTTCACTAGAAAACGTCTACTAGACAACACGCGTAATAAAGTCACGAAGCGAAGTCCGATCCGAAGCGTACGCTAGCGCCCCGTAGGCGCGCGACAATACTGTATGTAACTTTAACCTAACGTCAATATTTTCCTAAATATAATACGATTAACCATTAAATGCGGCGCATGGTGCATTGTTTTGGCATTGTCCGTTATTGCACATGTGGTTGTCGCGGTCAGTGAGTGGGCTGAGGTCATTGCAGGCCGGGCGGCAGCTGCGGCGCGTGCTCGGAGCCGAGGTCGAACAGGTGGTGCGGGGCGGGGGCCAGCGCACTGTGCAGCGCCGACGTCTTCAGCAGCCGCTTCAGCATGCCGCTGGAGCCGCGGTGCTGCAGGCTCTTGTGCGTCGTCAGCGAGTTCTTGGTGCGGTACCTCCGGTGGCAGAACTCGCACACGTACAACGTGTCCGACTGCTCGTGCTTGTCCTGGAAGTGGCGCTTCAGGGAGTAGTAGCAGGAGAATGTCCTGCGGCAGTAAGGACATTCCTGCGGCTCGTTGATGCCGCCGGCCGTCGGCGGAGGCATGCGCAGCGGCGGTACGGCTGAAACACGACAGCCCCGGCTTTACGATTTGGCTGACCTAAAGTAATCGCAACCGATCATGGTAAGCATTGTTAGTGGCAACACGTGACTGTTTAGAATGATTCAAAATTTTGAATGCGTTATTATTATATTAATTGAAAGTTAAGATTGTTGTTAGGCATACATGTGTATGAGGTTATAATTATAATAAATTATAATACTAATAATAATGCACTGTACACATCGACTAACTACACAGTAATCACGAGATTTTATTATCAAAATTTAAGGAAATCATTTCAACCACAATGACACAGAAACACGTGATAACAAAAATGATAGAAGCATGCTCCAAGCAACACAACAACGTCAAAACTGCGAAACCCGCGGGGGAGGGGCCTTGGCTCGGGATATAATAATAAACAAAACTCAACGGAAAACTTCTAAGAAACAAAAGGAAACAAAAGAAACATAAAGTGAAAAAAAGGACCCTTAACCTATCTTAACTCTAATCAGGATAAATTCATGTTAATGAGTGTTAGCTGCTTATCCCTAGTGTCGTTTGTTCTAGAAGCGGTTCTAACCTTTGTAAGTGGTGGTAAGGACTGCGGGCGAATGGTTGGTCTCGTGTTGGTTCTCTTTGCTAGACGAGCACTGCCGCACGCCGCGCCAACTCCGCCCAAGTAGTCACTAAAAAAACCGGATTTGATCCGTCTCCCCTGGCCTCGACTTGTGGTAGGTGTATATGTGCGTCATCAGCGAGTTCCTCGAACAGTATACCCTTTCGCATATCGTGCATCTGTACTCCTCTTGCCTCTCGGCGTGTTTGTCAGCGATATGCCGTTTCAACGAGGCCTTGGAGCACAGAACCTTCCCGCATAGTGAACACGAGAATAACTTTTTACCTGTAAACAGATTGAAAAAACAAAAAAACAAATGTGGGGTTCTGCCCCGTACGCGTCAAAACAAAATAATCATCTACCACCTAACTCGGGAAATTTATCCAGTGTGGCAACTCTTGGGGATTTCATATCTAATTTTGAAGTTTAAAAATTAATAAAATTAAGTGAAAAGTTAAAAATCATAAAACTAAAGTGTAAAATGAAAAAAAAAGAACAAAATTAGAGAATGATGGCAAAGCTACAGTGGCCGATGAAGTTGGTGTTACGGAACAAACTGCATGCAGAGGCGGGGAAATAAAATATATTAGGCAGAATAACTAAATGTGCGAAGCTTGGAAATCAGAAAAGAAAACAGTGCATGTAGTACTTCAAACAGGTTCCTATTCTCTTCGTAAAAAGCGTTTAAATAAGTAAAAACATAATGTAAATAATATATAGGTGTACGTAGATACTTAGTTTGGATATCCAATAAAACTGACAGTAGTTTTGTATATTTGTTTTATTAAAAACGCCATTATCATCAATATTAGGATTTATGAAGTTCGGTTTAACGATTACAAATTACATTTTATGAGTAGTACTTCAATTATTTTAATTTTAAAAGTAAAGAAGGAAAAAGAACTATTTTACGGATATAATAATAATATAAGTGATGTGATTTATTATAATAGATATAATAGAAGTGCAGCCCATTATACGTTTGATATAATAACAAATTTTACTGGCGCGTCAAAAACACTGTGTGTATTAAACAATAATTTTTAGTTTTAATGGAAGACAGGAAAATTAACTCTCTATAATATTTTGGCACAGACAGTGATCAGTAATTCATAATGGACTGCATTACACAATGCCAATCGTTAACAAAAACTAGATTCGTGGATAGAACAATAATTTAAAGAAAATAATAATATAAAATTTCAATACAACAACCAATAAATTAATTTAGATTCCTTATAAAATAAGTAAAAATGCCAACAAGAAGTATAAGAACACATTGGATAAAGTCGACGCACGACGGCGTGTGTGAAAAAAAATCACCTTAACACGTTAGAAAGATAAAAACATAAACAGGTCACAGAAACAGTCTTAATCTTGCTACGGTCCTAACTAATGTAGTTTTGACAGGGATGTGTCCTGCTCTCTAGGACACGGTGTAGTGCGCCCCCTAAACCCACGGGTCACTGACCCCATGAGATCCAAGTACCTAGCACCTAAACCAATCGAAGATCATCGAATCACATAAATTTTGAGTTCATAATACCAAAATTAATCACGCTTTTGACTTTTCGCCTTCTGTGCGATTGTTATTATTCTTCAAGTCATTAATAATTTAGTAAATAACGTACAATTTTTATCTATAAAATACGCCTAATAGTGTACACTCAAACGCGTCTTAGTCTAGTCAGTCTATAGCGCTTATTAATTTGGCAATTTTTTCCAACCGAAGTCAATTTTTTTCTCTAAATAAATTCATAATTTTCTAGTGCTAATCGCATAGCCAAACGTTTGACCGTACTGCCTCTGCAGCACATCCCTGTAATATTAAATTAAACGTGTAGATGCTATCAACTATATGAATTCAGATAAATCTTAACTCTAGTTAGTTAACTAACTTAATTCCCAAACCCAAATTAACAAGAAAAACTAACACTAAATTACTACATAAAAAACAACAATTCTACGTTTCACGTTGAAACATTGCTCTGTGCAAATAAAAACTTAACATTTCCTCTCAAACGGAATGTTGCGAAATTTTTAAATTTAGATTCCTTTCGAATTTTTTCATATCCTTATGTTTTCCTAACATCATTCCAAATTAGCACCAAATCACTAGTCTTCCAATTCGACAAAACTATCATAATAAAGCTTACTAATTATAGGAGGCAACATACGCCCGGAATCAGAACACGTCTTTTTTTAATGTATACGCCATTTCATGTAACTTAAACATCGAAAACAACCTTACATGTTGCCCAGCGATGTCCATCCGTATGGGAGTGGCTCATACTACTTCTAAGCACACATTCAAACAAATAAAAAAAAACTCCAAAACTATTATTTTATATGTTCTCACAAAATATGTAAATCTATACTCGATCCAAAAATGGCCGTAAAATAAAATAAATAAAAATAATATTTGTTTTTTTTTAAGTGAAAACTTTTTTAGCGACTTTGTGCACTTTTTGGGATGGGTAAAAAATCTAATAACGTCCACTGTATATAACAAAAGCTATTTAGCCTAATTTTAACTTTAACTTTCAAGCCAAAAAGTTGACTGATGTTGATCTATAAACCTAAATGCTGTTTTATAGGTATACATACCTATTATATACTTCATCAATAAACCGTTTTAAAAACAATTGAAATCGCTGTTTTCGAACTCTTCGCGTACTCTTTTAAGTCACAATAATCAATTTGACATTATTTTACATCAAATATGGAATATTTGTAATTTATTTATTGACTTTAATATATCGCTTCATAAGATGTTTGGTACGTGAATATGGTAACTATAGATACCAATTGCAACGGTATCACAAGAGAAATCGCCAAAATATTACCACCGAGAAGCAGTGTGTGAGAATGAATGTATTCTGATTCCAATAGTACGCCGTTTCCTTACTAAACGAATTGTAATAGCTAAGCGTTTATATAACTAGCAATAACAACAGAATCTTAACATAGGTATAGCATTATTTAGGAAGCCTCTCGAAGTTGTTAATTGTAAAGCATCGGGCCATTGCGCAGGAGTGTTTCTAACACTACCATTATATACTTCTTTATAGAAGTTACGCAATGTATGTCTTTTATAGAACACAATGATAAAATTGTATAAAGCAGGCACTAAGTATATAAAGTGTATATAGTTTTACAATAAATTATGTTAACATTTACACTCGATTACTTAAAGTTAGAAACGAAATTGTAACAATGTTGATATATCGATTTACTATCGATTATGTGATGTACGAATGAACTAGAACATTAGTAAATACGATGACACAATTCTAAGGTTTTAGGTATTCTGTTACTCCTGTGGGTTATGATAGCACAAATTATAAAAAAAACAATCTAAAAAGTTGCCTTCACGTAGATGCCACAATTTTCATTCGATACAAATTAGTTTTATTTGTAAAATAATAGTGCTATAATAACACACAATTTCATGCTATATCATGGAATACGTAATATATATTTCATATATTTCATCTCTACTGTTTATTAAAGAATTTATATTAAAATTACCGTCATCTTAGCATCAGATATACGTAAACTACTATAATATTATTTCATGGCAAGCAAAATATCGTCAAAACGACAGTTACGAAAATTTTAGTTTAAAAAATTCACATTGTTGAAATTTAGGAACATTTAACACTGAGAATTATTAAAATTTTATTCTATTACCTATTATGTATCTATGTGTATAATAATGTGTTGTTTAATTACAATTGTACAAAGAATAACCAACAAATAATTATGTCAGGTGTAAATGTACAAAATAATATAGGTACATATAAAAAGGTACACATAATAAGCAAATAATTATTGCCAAAAATTAAAGAAGGCTCAACGAAACAATTCTAAAAATATAAACGAACACAAAATTGAAATAAAACTAATGATAAAAAAACTAAATATCTGACTAACTAAATATTAATAAAATTAAAAATAGCCATATTCTTTTTTTTTGTTTTAATGGCACCTTGTGATTCACTTTGCAAAAACATGTGCATTGTCTTTTTGAAAATAAGAGTATTCAAAGAACAGGAAAGTTTTTAAGTTAAGAGTCAACAGAAAAAAGAAAATAAAACAGTTGACTAAATCAAGGTATAATATGTATTTGTGTGGTATGTAATATTTGAGGGTGTGTCTGTTTGTGTGTGTGTTGTCAACTCATGATTGTGGGTATATCCATGTAGTCCAGTTTGGTATTTATTGTAATAATCCGGTATTTTTTTACTATGAAGTGCTTCTGCGGGTATTATTGTTAACGAAATCCAACATTTTCTCTCTCTATCGGTGCTACGTCTCGAACGTGTCAGTCATAAATTCAAACAACAAAAACACCTAAAAATAATTGATTCGGTTTTAAAAGCCTCATAAGCCAATTATATATCTGTGTATATAATTTTTAAATATTCTTTTTAGTAATCTCGTATATATCTAAGATTGAGATCATGCAGATATAAATTACAGAAATAAATAAATTGCCGAAAAATGAACACAACATTTGAAAACAATATGCCTCTTTCGTTACTTACACGAACACCGTTCCTTTCATATAAATTTAAGCCTAATATATAAATTTACAGCACCAAGATTTTTCATCTTTTCTCAAAATATTATTTTTTCTCTTCGCCTTATTGTCGCACATTTAACATAGTTTAAAAATTCAGGAATAAACATTACCGCAGTATCGCACTCGAGGGCCGGCGGCCCCCAACGATCGGAACGTCAACACGTAGGTATCGCAATCGGGACGTTAGGCAGGCGGGAAACTCGCGAACAATCTATGATCGCACAAGTCCAAGGATCGACCGATTAAACAATCTAAAAATAAAACGTATCGACGAATCTCCCGGAGTCTCAAAAGGGAATAGAAAAGTCGCAACGGGGGCTCGGGGGCGTTAGACGTTGAACTGATCCTTGAACTTGTAAAAGTCGATGGCGTGGGGCGGCGCCGGCAGGGCGGGCAGCGCGGGCAGGGCGGGCAGCTTGGGCGGCGCGGGCGGCGCGTGCTGCGACAAGTTGTGCGGCTGCGGCTGGTGCGCGGGCGGCAGGGCGCGCTGGCGGCGGTGGTAGATGCTCTTGTGGTTGTTGAGCGAGTTGAGCGTGCGGAACACCTTGTGGCACAGCGTGCAGCGCGCCGAGTGCAGCGGCTGCAGGTGCTGCTGCTCCGTGTGCCGCTTGAGCGTGAGCCGCGTGGACAGCAGCTTGCCGCACACCTCGCAGCGGTGGCCCGCGCCCAGCGGCCCCACTGCGCCACACATAACAACCAACATTAGCGCATTAGTCAAGCGGCGCGGCGGCCACCCGCGAGTGCGCTCCCACACCATGCCATCCGACAGGTCCCGTTATGAAGGAACCAATTGGCACAAATTGTACCACTGATCGTCGCTAGGTGCGACCAACATGTTCGAATTTACGAATTTGACTAATGCGCTTGAACGGAAAACGTTGGTGGTTATGTGTGTACCGATCGTAGATGTCCCAATTGGTTCCAGATGCGTACAAGCGTAGCCCGCCGCGCCGGCCGAGCGGCCTACGCTTGCACGAGCGTTAATACGTTAGAGTATAGATACATATAGAAGATAGATTGCGATGCGCATGCACTATGCTATGTACAAATGTTAGGAACATATCGCGTATATCGTAACTTAACAGAGTCTAGGGGCAAGAGTATGGCGCGTTTGGGTTGCGGTTATGGCAGCTCGGTTTGTATGGCAACGTGGGGGTAGGTCTGGCGGGCCGGGCGGGCCGTCAGTTGACGGGGTAGAAGGGCCCGGCCGGCGCGGGCGGCGGCTGCTTGCGGTGGTAGATGGACTTGTGGTTGCGGAGGCTGTTGAGGCTGGAGTAAACCCGCCGGCATATGTTACAGACGGGCTCGCGCGAGGGGCGCATGTGAACGTTCTGAATGTGCCGTTTGAGCCGCGTGAGCGAGGACAGGCTCTTGTTACACGGATCGCATCTGTAATCTTCCTGGGGGGTGCGGGCGCCACCTGGTCACAACACAAGCAGTTAGCCCTCGAAGCTGCGATATAATGCACTCTCGTAGTCGTAGCCTCAAGCACCGCCACCCCCCTGTTCTCGTGGCAGCCGTCCGCTCGGCTGCTCGTATGCGAAGCGGTTAGTATGTTTGTAACGCCTAGGTTCGACTTAGTAAAGCTCAGCGATGAATGATGGACTGTTGTTTTCATAACACGCGGTGAGACGCTCGTTTCGGATTTCTCTCGAACAAAGCGTTACTGCTCAATGAATTAATTGAAACTCGATTAATATTTTGACGAAACCGACACCACTTTACCATTGCTAAAATTCCATTGTCCAGCGATCGTCCCGTTATTTTTACATGTTATGCTTCGTTTCTCAGCGGTATTATGATCGGATGTCATTCGATAGTGTATTTAGAAATATAATGAATCATGAGATCCACTACGCTCCGCAAATTCAAATATGTCTGACGGCGCTCTTTCCAAGTTTTTATTGAGTTATCATTGTTTTTCTCGGAAGTCGATTTGTAAACTCTTGACATAATTTTGATGTTGTTTGTTTTGGTTTAATTTTTCATATATTTACAGCCAATTGGGTACAATAGGTACAGTTTTAAACAGTTTGTAAACGTTCGGGTGTTGGAATAAATAAAATGAGAATTTAAGGAAATAAAAATGCAAATAGAAAATGAAGAACATAAACCTAATCGGAGACATGGGAGTGAGGGGTTCCTAGCACACACGTTTTCAATCACATCTAAAACAAGCTAGCATCTTCTTTGTATAGTATACATTAAACTATGTTACAATACAATAACATGCACGCCACATTGCGTTTTGGTTCAATGATCAACAGTTCTCATTTCATTACAGAACGTACAGAACAACTGATGAAGAAAAAAAAGGAAAAATATTTGCCTATTTCCGTCTCCATCGAACCAAAACACAAAAAGCTAACATTAATTTAGATACAGAACACAGAGCACAAAATGAACATATACAGAGGTTAAGAGGATATATATTTTATAATATATAAATATAATAGATATTATATATGTCACGTGATAATTGCCTCATACATTTTGTATAAAAATATAAAACCTAGTAATGATATATAAACCTAATAATGACAGAGCAGAGAGGAAGCGGTGATGGTGGCATACGACAGACAGTGCATTAAAAATATCGTTTGTTTCAATATATGTAGGTAATGCATAAAATAACTTGTTGCTAGACAAGCTGAGACTCACCTTGGGATGTGCTGGCAATGCCGTCGGGGTTCATGGGACTCTGCAGGCCTGGGAACAAACGCAGCTCTGTGAGCGGACGCTACGGACCCGGTCAATAGTCTCAAACATTGGAAACTTAGTAAACTAAATTAAGCTATAGTACACATATCAGCTGGGCATACTTCAAACTTTAGCATTTGTAATATTTTACACACATTACATATCATATTATAGTCATAGGTAAAGATCGAGGGTTTTAGTTTAGCTTTTAACGAAATTTATGTAAGCAGTTTGCATCAATTTCTGGAAAGTATTCTTATAACATTATTTTTTCTAATAACATTTAAGGTTTCTCTGTTATTATTTACCATTATGGGGACAAAACATTTTTTGTATACATTATTTAGCCAATTAAAAATATTATTTAAACCAAATTAAGGAGTTTTTTGTTTTAAGAGTGTTTAAAGAGAAATCAGATAAGTTATTTTCAAGATGAACAAATTGATTTAAATTACGTTTATATTAAAGCAAAACTTCTAAACAAACAAAAATCGAATTTCGCGTAAATTAAAAACAAATCTTCTACTACAGTCATGTTCAACAGCTATCAAAAACCAATCATCACCACACTTATTTGACAATACTCACCGGCCAGTGATGGGTGCTGAGACAGCTCCATTGGAAAGTTGTACGTATTCGTCGGCGTGAAGAGCTTTGTGTCCGGCGGCGGTATGAACGGCGAATGCGGCAAGTGCGGCGGTGGCGTGCGGTCTTCAGCGTCAGCCGAGCTGCCACGCGATGGCGGCCCGCCTCCCTAAGGCAATAACAGGAGTAGGGTTAGTTGTGACGCGCTTCTGGACTTGTTGATTATTTTGTTTGTTTATGCTAGGTTTCTTGATATTTGTATAGGTATCGCATTAGATAGATCGATGGCAGTTTGCTATGCGTCTAAATTTCATCATAATTACTATGTTATGTATAAAATTAATTAAATATGCATGGACTAATAGATGAACGATTCTTTATGATAATTTAAGTAAATAAAATAAAGAAATTGTACTTATTATAGGTACGAGCTCAGATACAATGAGTTGAGTAAAATAAAAAATAATGCCAAAAACAAAACGTAGTAGCTGTTTGTTTGTTACGTTCTTTCTTCGATCAAACAGATTTTGGTAAGTCTAGTAAGATACAGCTTTATTCGAATTTTATATAGGAGACAATTTAGTAACATTTTTATTAATTTAGGATTACTACAATATTAATATTAAAATATTTATAGGCATGTAAAACAACCGATGATATTTAATTACAATCAAGAATACCTAAAACACATACATATAGTCACGCCTCTTTCTCATTGGTGTAAGTAGAGACCACGTTATGTCTCTCCACCTACTACGATCTTGACACACATCTTTCGCTTTACCTACATTCATGAGTCTCTTCATACATGTTCGTTGGTTGCGGGTACTTTTGAACTGGACATTTTTTAAAACGTTTTCGATCAAGATACGTTCGCCTATATCGACCCTTACCAACTTGCCAATTCACACTCGCCTTACAATCTGCTTCGTCAATCTATTTTCGTCCATCCTCTCTACACGTTCAAACTATTCAATCTTACTGAAAATAACTTAGACATAGATGTTTCTTATCTTATAGATGTACCTACTTAATGAAATAGAAAATACTGGCTGCCTTTTATCGGACTAATTTACCAAGTTCAAACTTAAACATCAAATGAAAAAATACATCCACGAACTCATTCTAAGGAATCAAATTAAAAATGTCGTTATTAGTTATAGCCCGGTACTCGTCCACTATCGAAGTTTGTATTCCAATTTAACTTTGGAATAAACGAACTTTTGCAATAAAAATATTTTATTTTGCTACGGTTTAGATATTAGAACTGAGATTAGGTTTCGAACATTTTTTGTACGTATTTTAATAGAGTTTTTCTTAGCTTTGTTAATATATATTTATAAAACATTCCGCATATCCAAAGTTTTTGTATTCGATTACTTCGTAGCGTTAAAGTAGAGAAAAAAAACAGGAATAAACAAAATTGAAGTAAAAAGTGACATATTATACTTTAAATTAAAAATATATATATACTATAAAGGAAACTTAGATGTCATATTTTTTTCCAGTTATTTTGATACTATACATATTTAAAATCCATACTACTGAACCGATTCAAAAGAAATGACTATGGGACCAGTCTGAAGTCTGAGTCTGAGTCCAAGTATTTCCTTTCAAATAATATATGTATATATATATATATATATATATATATATATATTGTCCAAATCGTTTTATAAATGATAGAGATAACAATCATAAAAAAATTGAAGTCATTTTTAAACATCAATTTGTCAGTGCTCGAACTCTACTTGATGTATGTATTAAAATGTACATCTAAAATTTTACGAAATATTGTTTTATATTAAACAAAAATCTTTGAAATGTGTTACTTGACCTTCATTTATTCATTGAGAGCGCTAAAATGACGCTTATCGCTGATAGAGTCGTCACTCGAATGCATAACAATCGTTTGCAATTTGACACTCCGCAAGTTCCGCGTACAGATTCTAGCCAGCTAGACGTCGCAACACAGAGTACAAATAAAAGTAAGTCTAGAGCTGTCACTTTGCAATAAAAAATACAAACATTTTTTGAGAGATACATGGCTAGTAATTCAATTAGCACGAGTCTATGGCAATCTAATTACCTAGCAGTGGTTGAAAGTTGGTCATTTTATTATGTACGGTGCCCTGATAGAGCAAGGTTCGTCTCGCTTTTGGCCGGTCTTCTCTTGTTTTAGTTGGTAAGTAATTGATCCAGAACTAAAGAAAGGTATGCACGCTAAGCTTAGAAAAATATATTATTCGGTTAAACATAACATAGACGCTTTCACACTCACAGCCTCGCACTAAAAAGTGCCGGAAACATTCACATCACACAATCGCATCAAGAACTAGAAACACAAATTTCCCTTGAGGAGAAAACTTGTATTCCTACCGGAAATCGAACCTGACATTCGCTGCTCAGATGGTAGACGCCTAACCAACTACGCCAACGTACAGTTCGATCCTCAATTCCTACAATTCCTCAAGGATTACTCTAAATTGTATTAGTTACTTTACGGTATTACGTCTACAAGCATAAAAAAACGATTTCTATTACATAATTGAAAGTTTGTCAATGTTCAGTCGTCAGAGCAATTCTACAGTTTCCCTTATGTAGAGACCTCTCCCTGGTTATAATACATCTGTATACTCGGTAAGCGAATGACATCCGATCATTTCTATTCTGTGATCCGATGCAATCGACACATTCACTGAGTCTGAATTACACTGCCCGCTCAGTTATCGATTTATCAACGTTCGATTCTGATGCAGCAATGGTTTGGGATTTTATAGCTATGTTGTCTATCAGTCAAATTGAGGTCAAGTTCGCAATGTCAAGGTGAAACGGTGTTTAGACTGATTGTTATTTAGTCTAGCTCACCTAGACTGGATGATACGTAACGCGACACTTGCGGTTGTTTAGTGATGATATAATTTGGGGGTTAGCTTTATTAGAAATATTATTTTTTATTGTGGTTAGATTAGACTAATAGATATAAAATGCTATGTTAATTTTTTGAACCGCTCAGAACTGGTAGTATTCGGTAAAACAAGATAAAGTTTTCATATTTAGAATAAACTTGAGTATTTTTAATTAGGAATTTTAATAACTCAAAAGTTATAAAATGCATGGAGAATTCAAAATACTGAAACGCTAGACTGATTTGTGACGTCAGTTTCCATATGTTTGATGGCAATGATTTATCAACTTTCCTTTACTACGACGAGCGATTAAGTAAAGGTGTATTAGTTTACAAATAATTTTAATATTAATGTGATGTAAAGATTCGTCTTATATTCATTTAAATTATTATTGGTTACCGTGTAAACACTATCTCACCTTTAGTTAGTAAATGATGATGAGGTTGAAATGTGTAGACTTGCCGGGCCTAGAATATTACTGTCTCTAGCTATCTTTGATCCTGCCAGAATACAGTTTAGCGCTTGGCAGTTTATTTTTTATTTTAGTGAGGTAAATTGCGAGTGTATTTAGACACAGGGAATAGATAGATATTGCACTACTACCATGATGTTACTTTAACCGAAAACTCAAGCCCATCGTGGGGACCGGAACCGCAATCGGGAGATGTCTAATTTAAGATCGAACTGGCGATGACGATATCACATTAATTATACATAATAAACGATTTTTACCAACTCACAATAGGTCTGTGCGAATGCGGCGACGTATCATCCGTGCTCCTATCGATATCCGGATTGGGCGGGCAGATCATATCCAGCGGTTCATTCTTCACCTCGTCGATGAGCCTCGGAGACGGCGAAGAGCTGCTATTCGATATCCCGTTCCCATTGTTACCGGGCTCGTGGGCCCGCGTGTTGTTCACCAGCGAATGGTTCTTAGTAGAGAAGTCGTGTATCTGCGGTTGTTCCGTGTTGTTGTTGTCGTGTCGCGGACGCTTGATGACGTCAGGCGAGTTGTCGGCCGAGCGGGACATCCTGCGCGGCGGGAGGGGGAGGCAGCGAATCATCTGCTGTACGGAGGAGGAAGTCGGTTGGAGCAGAGCTTCCTCCAGCTTCTCTGAGTAGGGGGTGTGGGGGTGCGGCGTGTGTGCGGGGTGGGGCGGTGTGTGGGGGGAGGGGGCTGTTGTTGATGCCCGCATTGACTGCAGCAGGGGCTGTTGACAATACGACTAACATGAGGCACGACATTTGATTTCAGTTAATTAAATTAATTGGTATATAAATTTTTAAACCGAAATCCGACAATTCTTTACACTATAGGTAAGCATTTGACCACTATATCACCTGAAGGATATACTTCACCACTCGTATTTCGGAAACCCATCATATGATCTTGATTAAAATTATTATTAGACTGATTATAATATATAAAAACAATACATATCATACCAAGAAATGGAAAGAAAACGCAATAATTTACATATTTTCCAACTTTTTAATCGTCTTTACAAACGATGGAAGACGCAATTCCTGACCGTTCTCATCTCCGTGACAGATAAACTTGGGCACCTGTATTATAAAGATACTTACGCTAACCCCTTGTGCATCTTCATTGTGAGTGAGTCCGGAAACACGGAGCACCTCGGCCGTCTTCAGGAACGATGAGAGCCGCCGCTGGTGCACGTTGACCTCTCCGTGGTAGATAAACTCCACCAGGGCATGGAGGTCTGAGAACGCCACGTCTTGCAGCACGATCACTGGGTGCTTGCATGGTGTCGACTGGGGGCAAGTATAGCTAGTTAGACAAGCAAAATCAAATTGTCGATGACCTATTTGTAAAAGCTTTACCGATTTGCACAAAACATAGCTAAAACTCTATCAAGTCACCTAATATTAAATCAAAATCGGTTCAGCTGCTTAGGAGCTTGGTGCCACAGACTAATACTCCATTTGTGGCGGGAGTGACACATGAGTTAGAGTAGATTTTTTTCCTCTCAAGATATCGTTTGCCCAATCAGTCGTTAGTGATGATGCGGTCGAGGAGATATTATGATCGAAGGAACACATTGAAGTTCCACGCGCGACTTTTACATTGTAAGTACGGTCGGTGGCTCCAGTGGAAATGTAGCCAAAGTTTTTTTTATTTTTGGACTTGATCACATTTGTCGAACTTAGTAAAGTACTAGGCTACCATACACGTGAAAGAGGTAAAAAATTATGAATAAAAGTTGGATGATATACGCTGTTTTTGATCAGCGTTAAACAATTGATAGACACGGGCTATATGAATCGTCGGTGGTCCTACTAGTAGTACAACGCTATTTTTATACATTATTATTTTACATAAAACATAAACATAAACGCTTTCACACTCACAGCCCCACACTAAGTTCGATGACGTGAGTCGGGGGTGCCGGAAACATTCACATCACATACAAACTCACGACCAGAACTAGATACACAAATTTTCCTTGGGTAGAAAACTTGTGTTCCCGCAAGGAATCGAACCCGATACCCCTGCTTAGAAGGCGACCGCTTACCCAACTAAGCCAACAAGCAGTTTTTAATTTATTTGTATTTCTGGTTCTGTTCTGCGAGACTGCGCGTGTGAAAGCGTTTATGTTTTATGTTTATTCCAGTCAAAAAGTTAATAGAATGGTACTGGATGTTTTGTTTGATTTATATATTTAAATAGACACAACAAATTCAACATTGACTAACTAACTGCCACATTGAAATCATTTTGTATTTCAACAGAGCAGCCAGAATCAACACAAACTGTTTCCCAAACACTAAAACATTTATTTCAAAAAAAAAGTAATAAAACAGTGTTACTTTATATCGTGTTGAAATTTAATGATCAAATGTTGCCAAATATTATATCTATTCTGTAAACAAACAAAAACTTAATTACAATTGGAATGGAAATAAAGTATTCATGGGACATTCGGTAAAACTACGGCGGGATAGGCATTTTAATCACATCGGTATTTGTCGAGTGCGGACGGCCACTATCCATTTTAAATTTGGCAAAAATCGGGTAGTTCTAACTAGGAATTTGTAATGATTTATTCAAGTTTAAATCATCCAACGATTGCTTTAGAGAATTCTCTCTAAATCTCTGTTAAATTGCAGCAGCTTATATAATTTGCCTATAGAAACAAGATTTAATTTATTACCTAGAATAATATGTTCTTATATTTCACAACATTTAAAAAAAGTAAAAAAACATTTTTTTTTCGAGTATTATGATTTTTGTACGATCGAATTCAAATCCTACTATCCTACTAATATTATAACTTCAAAAGTTTGTGTGTGTGTAAGTGTGAATGTGTGCAAGTGTGTAAGTACATTTGTTCCCTCTTCACGCTTTAACGGCTGAACGGATTTGGATGAGATTTGGAAGGTACATAGCTTATACCTAGGATTAACACATAGGCTACTTTTTAGCTTGATAATAGCGGGTGAAGCTACGGGGCACGGCAAATTATATTTTTTGCATACATATTTTTTTTCGTGGATTATTATATGTATTCTCCTTAAATCTAAACCGTTCTTGAATCTTGAACACACAAAAAAATTAATCAATATCAGTCTAGCCGTTTAGGAGGAGTTCAGTTACGTACACACGTACAGAATAATTACATATACCTATAAAGATGTAGGTACATGAGGTACTCATATAAAATTATAAATACGTTATTCGTTTCCATTGTCACAAGACAATACTATTTAATTGACAGTTGATTCTAAACGAATTCAATTTAGGTACTCAAATTCAAATAGGTATTTCATCATCTATTTACAAAGTTGAAAAACGTGATTTTCGCCTTCGCTCCAAAACTCCAATAGAAGTTCTAGTAAAGTTTCAACCACTTTACTAGGGCATGACTTTACTATGACTGGACCTCGACTCTTTTACTTGACTTTGACTGTGACTTGTGACTAGGACTTATAATATGAAATACACTTGAAATATTATATTATCACTTGACACTGGCTAAATGCACAAGATTGCGAAGCCATAACTAAGAAGAAGAAGACTTCTAGGTGCGCAAGGTAAAGTAAGATAAATGATTCCTCATAATCTAAGAGTCTTTCGTCTCATACTGTGAAATTATTATATTATGTATTCGTTACAAATGCAGCAATTTACCGCTTACTTACACAGCTAAGTTAAAATATTGATACAACTGCTATATTTCGCGGCCTCAATGAAAGTCAGGTTGGCCGAGTGGTCTAAGGCGCCAGATTTAAGCTCTGGTTCCCGAGAGGGAGCGTGGGTTCGAACCCATACCTGACAGAATTTATTGCCACTTTTTGTAGTATATATTATGTGTTTTTTTTTTAGTTATAATAGTAATGTATTAAAAGAATAAACATAATCAACATGTGTAGTTCGAATAATGGCAACAGATGGCGGTGTAATAAATAAGTACCTATTTTCGCGTCACCTTCGAAATGTTCTGTGTGTGTATACTTTTATAAATAAAGTTTATAAAAGAATAACATTGTTACGAACATTTATTTACACACTTTTTCATGTAGGTCTTAACTTAAACAAAAACAAACGCATTCACACTCACAGCCCCACACTAAGTTCAAAGACTTGTATCGTGGGTGCCGGAAACATTCACATCACACAAACATTACACCCAGAACCAGAAGTACAAATATCCCTTGGGAAGGAATTTGTACTTCTGCCGGGAATCGAACCCAGGACCCATGGCACAGAGGGCGGACACCTGTCCACTGCGACAACTGGGTCGACACTTAACATTACATGTCATGGCATTACAGTATGGTATTGCCTATAGCCATCAATTTTCTATTTCGATAGAACATTTAGCCGACTCACCTTCAAAAGCTCCCTAAAATAGGGGCTGCATGCTGATAGGACCACTCTGTGGGCCTTCAGGCTTTTCCCGTCGCAGGCCAGGGTCACGTCCACGAAGTCTTCGTCATCCCGAAGGTTTTCAAATGCGCTTGTGATGGACGACTGATAGTTGTTCCACCTCAGGCAGTAGTGTTGTGTGTCAACCATTTTGAATTTTTGTTTTTTTTATTGTGCGCGCTGCCGATTCATGTGTGAGGCGATCTGTAAAGAGGTTTTAGTTTAAGTTTTTTGTTTCATTTTATATACACATTGAAAGGTATCTTCATCATCGGTAGATAAGTAGATTAACAAATCACATTTTACTTTATTTTTAATTTATCGAGGATGCATGGAGGCAAACTGCACAGGCTCTTTCTAGCGACTACCATAATAACACCTAGGTTAAGAAAATTATGTATTAGAAATTAAGAATGTTTTTAAAAAAAAAATGAATGAAAAAAAAATGCGCCGCCGAGTTTCTTGCCAGGTTCTTCTCGAGATGGCTGTAATTTTGCGAATCTGGCAATAGATTCATTAACTTTCATGAGTGCCTCTTTGGGGCCCATGTGAATAAACGATTTTGATTTGATTTTGATCATTATTGATTATTTATAATTTAGGGCTAAATGATATTTAACATGTAATATCTCAAGGTGACGAACGCAGTGCTTTGCCGAGGAGGATTTTGACCTAAGTTCAGACTCTGGTGGCACTGAACTATATCGGCAAGCGTGACGCTTACCGTCTGGCGAGCGACCAGCATAACTTATTATTCAATTACCAAAATTATCGTAATTTTATATCAGAACAGTTTGAAAGATTTTATATATCAAACGGATATCTATAACGTTATGTATCATCCGTACAACGAGGGAGTGGAACTCTCAGTCTTTGTTTCCCGAACGGTACAATCTGGGTGTCTTCTTGTCTAGTGAATATGTATCTTCTAGGCAAGCATGTTACATCTTCGGCCGCATCTTCACTTTCCATCAGGTGAGATAGTACACACTTACATAAATATATACGTGTCACTAACAATGACAATTGTCACGTTTGACCTTATGTAAACGCCATAGTGTTAGTAATACACAACAGTGCAAAAGTGTAAGAAGGAAAATTCACTGTGGTTAAAGAAGGCGCTCTCATTGACATATCTGCCCGTTAATACGAAGACACTCGATTTTCTTATACAAACATAGCTTTATGTCTCTAGGGTTCATTAAACTACTTATCTATCTATTAGTATGCACGTTACTCTACTCACTTTAAACGGGCGTGCAAAGATTGTGAAAAATCAGGTCAGAAGCGATAAACGGAAGAATCCTTTTTATTGCCTATCACATGTTCATTATTACAATTTATTGTTAATTTGCCCCATTTTGTAACTGCAATAGCACTATTGCGTCGGTGCAGTGAGTGATGTGTTCCATTTTAAGAGTGACTGTAAGTTGTTTTGACTACGTATCGTTTGACCTTTAGATGACCTATGAGCTAAGGTTTATACCTATTGTATTGTCCTTTGATTAAGGTACTAAAGTAAGTTTCCGAGCTTATTTAATTATGTTTCTGATAGGATATCAAGAGAGTAAAACCGTAATTAAAATCATTGTCCATACCTATAGATAACTGTTTATAGACTTGCTAGCTATGCCCTGTGATGAGTGATTTCCTAGCAAAAATTAGACCGTTATTTCACATAAGTTGTACTTATGTGGAAATAGTCATTAACTTTCATGTGTGCCTACTTGGCACCCATGTCCATAAACGATTTTGATTGAATCATTATATTTATGAACCTCTTGACTCGTAAGGACAAGCTTTACGCGCGGTTTTGTCCGCAGTCTTAGTACCTTGTCTCAAACATACACACATATATACAATTACAAAACATTCACAAAATTTTTCATTTATAATCTTAATTTGGTAGCTGCCTTTTTAATAGATAACGGAGGAGGATCGTAATATCGAATGTGATCGAACTTTTGTGATAATATCACGTTCTTAATAAACAAAAATTAAATAATGACCATTCAACAGACTAAAGAATATTTTTTTGATCGTTGTGAATTTGACCTTTCGAACCTTTTCTGGCTTCTCAAGACAATAGTAAGGAACTTTTACATACAAACAGCAGTTCCAAACTTTTAATTCGGTGAGTTATTTATTCGACTTCCTTTTACAAAAGTTTAGGCATTCAGGCGAACTACGGTACCCGTAAAAAATAACTTCTTTTGTAAGTGCTAGGTGCGTACTTGAGGAAAATTGTTATGGCTTCTTGTTTTTCTTTTTATTTTTCTTTGTTATTTTTTAAACTAAAACGTGAGCTATGAGCACCTGTTACGCAATCGCTTGTAAGCTATAATTTGGTATTATGATCGTTAGTGTTGACTGTCCCTTCTGAACAAACTCATAGTCTTTGACCACTTGTTGCACAGATTACGTCACAGCATAGATTGTCTAGACCTAGAGATAAACAATAACTAAGACTTAACAAAATAGAATACAATATAATACAATCCAATTTTTAAACTACCCGTTCGTTGGCTTAGTTAGATGCGCGTTTTCCTTCTCAGCAGGGGTATCGGGTTCGATACCCGGTCGGAACACAAGATTTCTCCCCAAGGAAAATTTGTGTTCCTGGTTCTGGTTGTGACTGTGTGTGTGATGTAAATGTTTCCGGCACTACGAGACAAGTCATCGAACTTAGTGTGGGCTGTGAGTGTGAAAGTGCTATGTTTTTTTGTGATATGCTATGTGTTTTTTCTAGAGTCATGAGGTTTCTAAGTACCTATGTAAAGTAACTCTAGCGTCATAATCTTCCGCTCGTAACCTGATACTCTATCATTGTTCTACATTGGATCTTCTTATTGTCTAACAGTGTTTTCAAACTTACACGCAATACCAACTCTGTAACACACCTAGCATAGACCATACACAAAAGAAATAAGGTCGGTTTTTCTGTGTATTATTATTGGGTTAAAAGTTGTTTTTGTGAATGTAAGAAATGCGCTAGTTAGAACTATGGCCTGTTGAAAAAATAGGTTCTTGAAACTAAGTTACGGGTAGCATACCTATACTTTTTCGTAGGCGTACCGCCGATTATATCTTACAATGTTATAAACAATAACGGCGATTTTGATTATTTATTAACGATATATTCATTATGTTAAAATGTATGACGAACGATTGATTAAAGTGATTGGACTTATCACGTATGACAAAGTGATGTTATTAGACCTACTAGATATCAATTGGGTGATGATTCGCAAACAAAAAAAACTATAAGAAGCTCACTAAAATGATATAAATAAATAAATGGCGAAATATATTGCATTGCAACGTACTGCCCAAGATATTATAGGGTGATTGAGCGCTGAACATTGCCACGCAGGATTCATCGAAATATTAATATATAGTTTAAGTATTGCAATTACAAGCGTGACTGTATTATTTAGCAAAACTATTACAAATACAAATAACTTTATTGACATGTAAGTACATCGTTAATGTTGAATCCATAGGCTCCTGAACTAGTTAAAAACTGTGTTTCTGGAGCCAGTGGCTTCTCCCATAATTATATTTTAAATTAGATTATGTCTAAAATATATATATTTACTATATTTTACATTTTTATTTAATAGTAAATATAATTATTAATCTTAAATGTATATTATATTTTTGTTTTTGTATTTTGTGTCATTTGCTCATCTTGTCTCTCAATAGCATAAAAAAATCTCTTAAATATGATCTGTCTGAAAAAGGAATATCCCTCATCCTTGGCACTCTCGAGAAACCGCAGCAATTGTCGCAAAATCCTTATAATTCTTTGATACCTGACCTCCACTTGGGTGCTCGTCAAACGTATATGGTGAAAAAGTATCGGTCAAAAAAATTCGCTTCAATATGGAGTAGTGATTCCACATACAATATGACTTGTATGTTTTCATACAAGCACAAATAAAAATTAAAATGGTCAGGGATGTAGCTTTAACGGCGAGAGAGACACAATTTTTAACTACATCAGGGGCCACTGGCTTCATAAACATGACTTGTAAGAATCTTGTGTCAATAAAAAATATTATATTATATTAACGGCGAGAGATAGGCTCTTCTATAATATATATTATTTTTATGGTAATATATCGATAGGCACCCAACACGTATGCGATATATAGAGTTAGAAAGTAGATATCAGAGTACCTAGTATCCTTGCGTATTATTTATTATCTCCTTCCTTAAAATAGGTCACGGCTCCTGTGAGTAGCTACATATAGGTACATATTCTATCGACGCAAAAACTTATATAACAATGCACTATCTCCAATCTTGTTGCATATCCAAAAAGCTACGTAATTCGCACATCAGCGATATAAACCGAAATTGAGTTTTATCTGATAACAGCTTAGAAACTATGATTAGTGGAGTTAGGTGCACAATATTGATATTATTCCATTATCATAATGCACGGGTAAGGTGCATGGTGATAACAATATTTTTCACAATAATCCCTGATTGAATCCAATTAGAACATTGGTGGACTTGATGTTTCGCCTCCGGGGGCCTACGAAGACTTTTAACATCCGAAACTTTGGGCCCGAACAAAGGACTAACGGAAAAGGTTTCTTTTTCATGCAAGTCGCTACCCTGATTGTAAGCGTCATGTTTTTTTTTATATCAGATAGGCAAGCGTTTGACCACAATCTCACCTAAAGGAAAGCGATGATGCGGCCGGAATGTAACATGCTTGCCTAGAAGGTACCTATTCACTCTTGACTTGAAGACTCCCAGGTTATACTGTTCGGGGAACAAAGATTAGGGCAATGAGTTCCACCCCTTCGCTGTACGGATGATAAACGTAGAAGCGAAACGCTTTGAGTGAACTGGAGGTATGTCAACCATATATGGATGACGTTTGACAATTTGTTTTGTTGTTAGATGGTAAAACGGGCATGGGGGAATTAGCTCGTGTAATTCCTGCGCACACTCTTTAAAGTGGAAACTGTAGAATACCGATAGACTTGCGACCTTATGTTAAATATCTTTAAGCTCCATAATTCGTCACGAAAAAAAAATTACAAGTTTTGTGAATTAGAGTAGGTTACACTGCACAACTTAACGTAGTTAATAACTTTAACGTAGTTTCGGTTTTCGTTACCAATTTCTGGGAACGTAACCCGAAATTGCGTATTTCGGCGAATTATAGCAGACCAACGAGGTTCTAATGAACTTTACGGTAGAAGTACACCCTCCATTGCTGGCAGTTCTTAAAAAATATCGAATTTTCTCTCTCACTGGTCTAAAATGTTTATAGGGTAAATATCCCGCGTCCATCAAGATAGGTGACAAACCTATTTAGCTGCAAAATCTTTGCTTGCGTTTAATATAATGTACAAAAACATCGAGATCTTTATTTTTCTTTTGGATTCTCAAACTATGCGCATTCAGCTAGTGTCATATAATAAATATGTTTCAAAATTAAATAGTCACTAAATGGGATTGCCACAGTTATAAACTTCGAATGTAGAGTGAGAGTATCTATTAGACTGAATTCTTTACTAGTGATCCCATGTTATAATTTAATGGGCACGAAATATGACCGGTCTTGTCATTTTAAACGAAGAGAACGTGTTATACATATTTATGCATATTTACACATATCGTCACAACTACATATACTTATATCTAAATACCAGCAAATCAATAGCAAGCCCCACCTTATGTTTTTTATCGCTCTATATTTGAATGTTAATGGATAAAGGTTTCGCACCTAAGGCGTCTGTGAATACACATATTTGGTATGGTGACAATGATAAATAGTTTTAAACTAAGGGAGCTAAACAGCCATATTTCAAAAGATCCAAATCTTTGGAGATAACAGTTTTTACAATATAATTCGAAGGGGTTCCATGAGCTGTTAGAGTAACGTATTTTTTACATTCAAAGATTTTGTAGGTTTGAGAAATAAGGTAATGGGTACACTTGATAGGATCGCAATGATGCCCCAAAACATAAGCTGAAGCGGTTTGAATCGACAAATTGATTAACTAGTTGTATGAAAGAGTTTGTGTTGCCCAAAGTGTATCGTAAGTTATTTTTTTAAATAATATGTAGGTAAGTGCTTAATTCAATTTCATCGGTATTTCTGTTAGGTAAACATCTTTCACACGATTTTTCAAACGATAATAGGTTTTTTCTTTTAAATCATTAGCGAAAACTATCTCACTATGCACTATTATTATAAATGCGAAAGTTTGTGTGTAAGTTAGTGTGATCGTGACTCTTTCACGCTGAAACGGCTGATTGATTTAAATTAGAATGAAAAATTTTATGGATCCTAAATTAATTCATATACCTAACTAACGCGGGTAACACAACGGGACGCAGCAAGTAATATAATAATACTAGCTGCGCCCCGCGGTTTCACCCGCGTTGATAATGATGAAAAGTGATGATGATGATGAAAAATAGATGTTGGCCGATTCTCATAGATACCGGATAAGCACAAAAAATTTCATCAAAATCGGTCAAGCCGTTTCGGAGGAGTATAGCAACGAAAACTTTGACACGAGAATTTTATATATTAGACTAGCTGCGCCCCGCGGTTTCACCCGCGTTGATAATGATGAAAAATTGATGTTGGCCGATTCTCATAGATACCGGATAAGCACAAAAAATTTCATCAAAATCGGTCAAGCCGTTTCGGAGGAGTATAGCAACGAAAACTGTGACACGAGAATTTTATATATTAGATAATTGGGCGGTTATAAATCCACATAGGTACTTTATTTTTATTGTTTTGATATTACAATAATAGAAGCTCAATTAATAATTTTCGTCCCACATTTTCAACGTTATCAATCCCAATTAGACTAATGACATTCGATACTGATTATTAAAATTTATCTAATCGAATAAATTAAGATGCTTTTAAACAGCTGACGCTTTTTCTTAATGCGCGATAATATGAGACGTCATTTGCTAACGCCTCTGAATTACGTTATAAACTAAACAAAAATAAAATAAAAAATATATTTATTTAGTCAAACAAATTTAAACAAAAAGGTGATATATTGTAACAGTTGTTGTGTTTTTTTATACTTATGTCACTGTTAATCTTTCTCGGTTCGCTTTGTTTTTTTAATCGAGTTATTAATTTATTTCTCTGGAAAAGTATGACAATGCAAGGAAAATTACAACTACCAAATAATAAAAGATTAATTTAAATATATAAAAATGGCGATGTGTGACATCACAATGACAACATTTGGATGGATTCATTACGGCTTCAATATAAATGTAATATCTAATACAAATACTTATACAAATGCAATTATGTTTTGATCATTCTGCAAATTTAACATAAAAGCTTTCAAACTCACAGCCCCACACAAAGATCGATAACTTGTGTCGTGAGTACCGGAAATATTCATATCACACACACAATCGCAACCAGAACCAGAAACACAAATTTTGCTCGGAGAGAAAAGTTGTGTTCCAGCCGGGAATCGAACCCGATACCTGCTTAGAAGGCGAACGCCCACCCAACTAAGCCAGCAGGCAGTGTAAATTAAACAAAATGTTAAATTTATAAACTGGAAATATCTTCGCTTAAGACTTAAAGCACACACTACAGCCTTTTGGCCTCCATGATTGGATGGCGGTCAGAGTTACAACGTGGTGTGACTGTATCCACTCAGTGTCACGCCACACTACTTACTGATTCTGTTTAGCTACTGTTCTGTACTGTTAACGCTCATATATATAAATATATAAACAAATAAAACGTATATATTAATAAGATATTATACCGAAATTCATAATAGTTGTTTATACACATTAGGTTAGTGTTATACACAAGTAATTGTTGATTCCAATTTTGAAATGCCCGTTGGCGTAGTAGAATGCGCATCGGCCATCTAAGCAGCGGTAACGGGTTCGATTTTCGGTGGAAACACAAGTTCTCACCAAGCGAATTCTTTCTGGTTTTGGAATGTTTTCGCCCACGATACATGTCTTTGAAATTAGTTTGGGACTTTGAGTGTGAGAGCGTTTAAAAATATATGTGGAATAAATTGTGGACGCCATCCATTGGTAGTTACCTATATTGTATGTATTTTCTAGCTGACCCAGCAAACGTTGTTTTGCCTTAAATTTAGGGTTGTATGTATTTTTCAATGCTGAATCATAAAAAAATAAAAACAAAATAATTTGAACAAAAAAATATATATATATTTTTTGTTGTACCACTCCTAACATTTAGGAGTATGAAAAAAAGATGTTGACCGATTCTCAGACCTACCCGATATGCATACAAAATCACATCAAAATCGGTCGAGCCGTTTCGAAAGAGTTTGATAACAAACACCGCGACACGAGAATTTTATATATTAGATTAGATTGGCTTGGGTGCCTGTAATACGCATGAGGGTAACTTAGGACTTTCGCTGTATATAATTTGAATTTAGTTTTAGGAAATATAGGCAACAGAGTGACCACAGACCAGACCAACAGAGGTATCAAGAGAAATAAAAAATATTGTGAATTTAACTAAAAGTTTCTAAGTTTAGTTACGAACAGCACTACACTTATATATATATACAAACAAACAAACAAACAACAAACGCATTCACACTCACGCTAAGTTCAAAGACATGTATAGTGGGTGCCGGAAACATTCACATCACACAAACATTACACCCAGAACCAGAAGCACAAATATCCCTTGGGAAGGAATTTGTGCTCCTGCCGGGAATCGAACCCAGGACCCACGGCGCAGAGGGCAGACACCTGTCCATTGCGCCAACTGGGTCGTCAATATAACAGTATTACGCTTACCATCGTATCAGCTCGCCTGCTCACTACAAATACTCGATTATTAAATAATCGCATTAGATGTGCTACACAGTGACATTGGCACGATAGCCCAGTGTTATCGCATTTTTTTTTAAATTTAGCGTTTTATCAAAGACCTAGGCTACTGATAGCTTATCAGCGTATAGTTTAGGTTTCGAGCTATAGCTTGATAACTATAGGTTGGAAACTAAAACGGGAAATGTATTATTTTTTTGGGTTATCTCTTACGTGATACTGTTTTATTTAATTGATACGAGGTTATATAAATTGTTCGTTAAAATATATAAAATATATAGCATGCGTTAGTGCAAAATTTACATTTGAAACAATGACCCGCGGACGCATGGAGGCAAACTGCATAAGCGCTTTCTAGCGACTACATAATATAGATACACCTAGGTTAATATAATTATGTATTAGTGATAAGGAATAATTAAAAAAAAATAATGAAAAAAATGCGTCGCCGAGGTTCTTGCCAGGTTCTTCTCGCGTTTTTTTTTAAATTTAATATAGACAAGCGTTTGACCACTATCTCACCTAATGGTAAGCGATGATGTGGTCGACCCAAAAAATGCTCAACGCGCCTAAAGAAGTATTCACTTCAAAAATGCTTGCATTGCGGTTTTAAGATTTATTCACTTCAGACACATAATGACACCTAGAACCAGACGTAAAAATAAATGGTAAGCCTATGGGAGCTTGCTCTTAACAGGCATCAAAATCAAAATCGTTTGTTCACATAGGCCCCAAAGAGGCACTTATGAAATCTTTTAGGCAAGCGTACTCCATCATCGACCACATAGTCGCTTATCATCAGGTGAGATTGTGGTCTAAAGTACGTCCATCTTGAATTAAAAAAAAACTTAATCACTGCTTTATTATAAGTACTCATTGAAAATATAAGTGATTGGTGACTAGTCAACTTAAAAATGTTATAGATCCATCCATAAAGATTGTAAAAAAACCTAAAAATGATGAAATATACCTATTCAATGATACCCCGAACCGAATCAATTCTTTTATTTTTCCCAAAATGGCGTCTGACGCACGCCATGTTAAATTTTTATTAATTTCATGTCTTTAGTGACACTCGCAAGATTGATACAAAAAAATTACGTAGGAATAAGATAATAATAATAATAGGCAGACGATATGCCGCGCTATACAGCGTGGTAATGCAGCAAACATTTTGGGAACTTTGCCGAACATTAAAGATCGTCTAAACCATCTTTAACCTTTTTATAACTTGAATATTTATATTGTTAAAACTGGGAATAAATAAATATATCACATTTTGTCCTATTAGTATATTTAAACTAAATGAATAAACCTACTTACATTATGTTTGTGAATCTCTATAGCTACGTAAGAATCATATAAATCTGGACAAGTTTTGTATCTAGGGCGCCACAAAGGAATAAACATACACACACATAGGCTGATAAACACATAAGACATTTGCGTCGCGCAATCGGGCAATAATGATTGGTTACAAGTATGCACATCTTTATAGCCCAGACATTATCTCAATACCTATCCAGTTAGGCTACCAGAGAGGAGATAATGCAAATAGTGTTTATCATTGTAAAAAGTCTAAAATTTTAGCTTAGTGACATTGCTATCGGAGTCTGGGTGACCTGTCTGTTATCGCATTGCCTTAATTAACATTTTTAAAATAAAATTGTAACAAACATACTACTATTTGCTAGATTTAGAGCGTTGCTTCGTTTGTGTATTAAATATATTATTAAATACTCAAACGAAGCAACGCTCTCCTGGCTGCGCCCGCTATTATCAAGTTAAAAAGTAGCCTATGTGTTAATCCTAGGTATAATCTATGTAGGTACATTCCAAATTTCTTCTAAATTCGTTCAGCCGTTAAAGCGTGAAGACAAACAACAAACTTTCAGATTTATAATATTAGTAGGACTAGAAAACATTTTAATTGCCCGATGGCGTAGTTGTTTGCGCTTTTGCCTTTTAAGCAGAGGGTCTTGGGTTCGATTCACGAGAAATTATACAAGTATTTTATCCAATGGAAATTTGTGTTTATAGTTCTGGTTTTCGATACAAACGGATTCACATTAAAAAATCAAATAAAAAAAAAACAAAATCGTTTGTTCACATGGGCCCCAAAGAGGCACTCATTAAAGTCAATGATTCTATTGCCAGATTCGCAAAATTACAGCCATCTCGAGAAGAACCTGGCAAGAAACTCGCAAAACATTCACAGCCCCATTTAGTTCATAGACTTGTATCGTGGGTGTTGGAAACATTTACATTTACAGACACGCTCCTGCCGAGAATCGAACCACAAAACACGGCGCAGGGGACAGAGAATTCCACTGCGCCAACTAGATCGTCGTTTTTTTATAAATAACTGAACATTCCTCCTTTTTGAAAGTCTTAAGCTATTCACTTTTTTCGTTAATCTGTAGGAAATAACAAAAAGAAAAATATTGTAGAGCAAAGTCTAATATTTGGAGTTTTGGTGCGAATGTGCATGAGTTTAGGCAAATCATACAAAGTTAGAAAAGTTATTTTTGCTTTCGCTCCAAAACGAATAGAAGTTCTAGTACATTTTTTACCACTTTATTAGGGCATGACTTGACTACGACTGGATCATGACTCTTTTACTCGGCTTTGACTGTGACTGGTAACTGCACTTATTTACGTTATACCTAATTTTAAACATATTTGTAACTTGACACTGGCTAAATGCACATAGATAGCAGAGCCAAAACTATAAATAAGGTTCATAACGTTACATTTTATAATGCCAAAAACATTATCAACACATATCATTATGTGTGAGGTATTCAAGCTCTAGATTACATAATTTTCAATCAAAACGTTGTCGATTGTTAGTTATTAGTAAAAAATATAGATAAACATTGTTTTAGTTATGATAGGTAGGTTATACGTACATGCATATTTGATTATACATTGATTGGTGCATGTGTGGACGAATGTGAGATAGGTGTTATTTGTGTAACCTTTGATATTAGGTAATTATTAACGAGATTTCAGAATACATATATCTTGAAGATAGAGGTTTTTTATAGGTCATATGTTGGGGTAGTACTGCAATGTGTTTAAGCTTTTATAACATTTTGATTAATACGATAGCTTGAAACTAATTTTTGTTCGTTTTTTGTGTTTCTGCACTTACTATGCTTTGTACTGCTTTTATATTTGGCTTCTCAATCTATGTGCATTTAGCTGGAGTCAAATATTAAAATATTTCAAGATTGTTTTTTTTTGTTATTTTGGCTCCACAACCTTGTGCGTTTAGCCCGTGTCAAGTAATAAAATATTTCAAGTACAACACTTCATAATAGTAGTCATAGTCATAAGACTTTGTCAAAGTAAAGTAAAAGAGTCAAAGTACTGCAATAGGCAAGTCGTACCCTATTAAAGTGGTAGAGCTTTACTAGAACTTCTGTTGAAGTTTGGGCCGAAAGCGAAAATCACGTTACACAACTTTGTATGATTTGCCTACACTCATGCACGTTCACGAACTATTAATGGCAAAAAGTCCGCAATTATTACTCGAACAATCACAAGTTTTGGAAAAATACAAAAAAATTGAAAGCGCCAGTTGTAAATTCTCGCAACTAAAAAATTCTCGTGCACCATGACCTGTCTATTCTTAAATCTTTTATGTGCGTAATTATTATGTTTACGAAAAATTCAAGTAAATTACTGAAGTAGATACATTAATAAAATCATTTATTTGTATACATATATCAACAACTCAGTTGACAGAGCAGGTAGATCTGCCCTGTGAGCCGTAGGCCCTGGGCTCAATTGCCGACAGGAGCGCAATTTTCCTTCGCAAAGGACATTTGTGCTTCTGGTTCTAAGTGTGATTGTACGTGTGAGGTAAATGTTTCTGGCACCCACGATACAAGCCTTTGGACTTAGTGTGGGATTGTGAGTGTGAATACGTTGGTTTTTTTGCTATTGGTCAAAAAATTCCTAACCAATGCTTCTAGCATTGAGAAACAGTCATATTTCACACAAAGTTATTAATTATAATTATTTAGGTATACTTTTTTAAAATTACTAGATTTGTTACTCAAACTGGAATTCCCGAGAAGTGTTTTTAAATGATTACAGGGAACCAAATTGCGATATGTTTTAATACCTAGTTTAGATGTTTCCTTATAGCTTAATTAGCTGGACTACTGGAAATGTAACAAATACCAGCTGCATCGGTGACGTCATTATATAGCATAACTAGCTGTACCCGGCATGCGTTGCAATGCTTTACCTGTGGTGTGAAAAAGTGTTTTACCTGTTACACTTTTATGGTTGCTTGGTACTTTAATACCATACTAAAAACTTTATGGATAAAATAGTACACTACAATAGCGGTCAGATAACATAAACAGATCTAGGTAAGGATGCCACATCTTCGGCTGCATTATCACTTTCCATGAGATGTATAACTACCATAAAAAAATAATTATATAATTTTCTTACCTTTTTATACGTGTTGCCCTTTTAATGACCCGTTTGATTGACCTGAAACAATTAAATATTATAAATACAAAATAAACTTATAATAAATTGTTGTAAATAATTAAAAGAATATTCCTATTGACTGTTATTTCTAGTTTATCAAAACACTGCCTTATTTGATACATTAATAGGCAGTGTTTTGACTTCCGAGTTGCGACTGCCTGCGTAGGTTAACTAAATCGACGACAGGGGGAGCCACCGTCGTCGTCAGAAAAGTATTGAACAGAGGAGCTCGCAGAGCTCGAAAGATTTGGAAAGGGAAAGGTATCCCTATTGTATTACAGGCAGAACGTGGCTTGGAAGTTGTTAAAGAAAGTATTGTAAAATGGTTTATGGTTTTGTTTATTTTACTATTGATATTATTGCAATTATAATAGTGATCACATGTGAGTATTACCCTGTTTTATTAATTCCATCTATTTCAAAACCTTCCTAGTTGACGCATTTGTATTTAAAGTAGAAAACGTTGGCATAAAGCTCGATATGCTAACATTTCAGAATAGGGATTCGAACAAAAGTTGAACTGGATTATTTTTTTACTCCCGCCTACCCTTTACTTTTTTTTTTGTTTCTGTTAAAAAGCATGTTGACGTTATTAAAGTAAAACGAATAGATTAACATTTTATTAAAATTTACATTCAACATGCTCAGTACTTGAATCATTCGATACTAGCCCCCTTATATGTAAACGTTACTTGATATTACTTTAAAAAAAAATACATAAAAAGAAAGCTGTAGAAATATTGAACAAACATATATTACTAAAAATACTATAAATATTACGGAACTATTCACGGCTTAAGCTTTTCCAAAGCAACGAATACTTGTCGAGATATCTTTTGCAGTTGATTCACATGGAAAATAAGTGCGACATTTAACAAAATGTGGCGCAACGTGTGACATCTCAGCCAAGCGCGCCCGCTCGCGTGTCCCTGGTCAGCGTGCCTGCCTGCGTACCCGCAGTGCAGCGCATTCGCTTGTGTGGCTAAAATCGGCGCACCTGCTCGCGTGCCCGCAGCGCAGCGCGTCCACATGCGTGGCTGAAAACAGTGCACCTGCTGGCGTTCACGCAGCGCATCTCATCTGCTTGCCTGGCTGATATCAGTTCGCCTGCTCGCGTGCCCGCAGCGCAGCACGTCCACATGCGTGGCTGAAATCAGTACACCTGCTGGCGTTCACGCAGCGCATCTCATCTGCTTGCCTGGCTGATATCAGTGCGCCTGCCAACGAGCCCGCAGCGACCCACTTCCCAGCGGACTACGTGCAATTTTGCGACGTCTGTGCAACAGCCATGGTATTTTTGTGAGTCTACTAATTATATTTGCAGAAACTAAAAGTTCCAAAAAGAGTTATGCAAGCAACTGTGGATATGGGCCACAATATTTGATATTTAATTACATGGGTAATGTAAGATTGCTCCAAGTTTTATCTACGGGGCCAATTGCCTATATTTTCTAAATAATTTTTATTTGATGTGATTTGTTGTATAGCTGGAATATTTTTCTTTAATGTATTTTAATACATAAATATCATGCGAGGTCAACATGGATTATAGGTTCTACATGTTGTTAATAAGTATATATATATAAAATATAAATTTAAAAGTACCTACATCTTAATTCACAAATTAGTCAAACAGACCGCCCCTAGCTGTTCCACGAGCAAACCTGAAACTATGTACATCTATATACAGCAAGGACCCAAGTTGGCCTATAAGGCACCGTGATTATAGGTAAATCAAGTGCTCAAGCCCACTACGATAGGGTAGCGTCCCCGTAATCCTAGGCAGCATTGCCTCTCTGAATTGCAATGCTAATTAAGTCAAATAAATATTTTGATCACGCGTTGCCTCAACCAGCCCGATATATTATTTTAAATTGGAGATCTTTTAGGAACCGATATTTGATAACAAAGAGTTTACGACTGATACAACTTATTAAAACATTAACATACATAAACGCTTCCACACTTACAGCCCCACACTAGGTACTACTTGTGTCGTGGGTGCCCGGAACATTTACATCACACACACAATTTCCACAAATTTCATCATTATTTTCGCAAAATTGTAAATGACAGTATGTCAACAAAATTACAATATTGATTGAGATAAAATAATAAATATAAATAAAGTTAATAGATTAAAATAGAGAAAAGTAACTGAAGTCCACGTAATTCAATTTCAATATTATTTGCAATTACCAAGACACGTAAACTGAAGAGGTACAAAGAGTAAGTGAGTAGGAGAACTAAAAAGTATTAAGTATGGAATTTTAATTAAACTTCTTGGTCTTATTGGTTTCATTTTAAAATTAAATTGGTTGTAAAGGTTCATTTTTGTGGTTAGTAAATTATATGTTTCATGTACTATTTTGTAAGCTCTCACTTAAATGAATTAAATGAGCATACAATTTATTTTAACGGTATATAATATACATATATACATACTTTCTAGTATTGAGATTACTTTGCATTTTAATGTTGTTCTGAAGATAATACTAATATTATAGATGTACAATCGTTTCATCTCTGCTAGTTTGTTTTCTTTGTAAATTTTGCAAAAAGGTGTTAAAAGTGATAATGAAATAATATTTTTTAATTTTAGTGTCTAATATCGACAAATTGGATATTTTAGCTTTTACAGCACCGCCACAGATTTTAATCAAAGAGATTTAGTGTGGCTTAACGAGTGAATTATGTATTAAAAGAGATGGATAAGTTTTGATGGGATTTGTGTGTTACTCAATCATACTAAAACCAATGAAACGAGTTCGGTGAAATTTTAAGATAAGATCGAAATAAGCCTGGATAATTGTAACATCACATAGTTTTATTATAATAACATTGATATTTTATCATCATCATAATCAGCATTCGTCATTGACTCGTAAAAGAACTAGTAAATACTATAGGAGATTTGACGTGACAGACGCGAACGAAACGTCGTGGAAGAGATCTAATGAGAGATGGGATTTAAGTTTTTGAATGGTAATTTGTGGTGTTGGAAATTTATATCTTATTCTTAGACTTACTAGATGTTTGGTGATTTTTCTCTAAAATGAATGAATATGTTTGACGAGTCCATGCACTGTTACTAGTACATATCTTTCTTATAAGATGTTATTTTTCTGTATGACAGTACATTAATTATATCCTATTCTTCTATTCTATTAAAGTTGAGTGACATTATGTGCATACATACGTAAAAGCTACCAAAGTAGTACACAAAAGTTACATATACAGAAAAACACAAGATACATTGTATCATAGCTTTAAGCTTACACTTTAAAAACGCAATCTTGCGATAAGTACTTTTAGTTAGTTTACTTTATTAATGCTGACGATAACATGCACTACTGATTTTGGATATTCTTTAGGAAGAATACTTGAATATAACAAATGTTTCTCGAAGACTCGTCTCTCGGAGTTACCTACTACATAATTTAGGTTTATACATTGCTGTATTCATACATACTTACAAAACATCATGATTTTCGCTAATGTAACAAGAATCTAAAAATATTAATTTCTCAGCGGGCACTGCGCAATAATATTTTCCATACACAAATAATTTACTTTTATTCCTAAATATTTACAAATACCGTACATTATTTATCGTTTTGAAGGCTTATTATAACGTTTACAATTTTATGCTCCTTCATAGTGATAAATGTGTTTCTTCCCATAGTTTGCCTTGGAGATGATATATTATTTGCATTTCTCAGTTTAATTTTCTTCTCCTTTCACCATCTAAACTCGAGATTCCAATTACGGTAGCAAAGCCTTTTATCCACTACACAGTGCGAATAACGCCCTACAAGAAGATATACTGTTGTTTCCTAATGAGGGCTTGGACATATACCTGTTTCTTTTTAGAATAGTGATTGAATCATGCCACTAACTACCAAACTTGTCAAATGCAATCCAAGACTATTCATTTTTTACAACACATTTTTTCGTATTCATATTCAATCGCTTATTACATTATAAATGTGTTAAATAGTTCTAAAAAAAAATTACTTTGTATTGTCTATATAATATTATGTACCCAGTAAGGGCAATGAAACACGGGAAGTAGCTGGATCGATATATTTTTAGTAAGTATTTAATGTCAATACTGAATTTTATTCTCATTTAAAACATTAAACATACATTATATATGATAAGTCTATATTATAAAATATACACAAAAAAAAAAAACTTATTTCTGATGGTGAGGCAGGACGAGTTGTGAGTTTTAAATTTTCATACTCATAAAAAAAATTGCGTGCAAAATATAATATCTTATAATAATACGTATATAACGTATATCTTTAATAGGATCTAAGTGAATTCAGGTTGGTCTTACTCATATGGAAGTAATGAATGTTTGCATATATATACCTAAGTTGTAGCCTGTTATGGTACTTTTACTGATACTTACCTGTAGTACCCAAATACTTTTTATAAGTGAGTCGGTATCGGTAAGTCAGTGAGTCGGTAATTAAACATCATCATCTATATATTACTTGTCGATTTCACCAGGTGTGTGGTGTACATGTTTTAACAATATTTGGGAACACTAGAAATATGTGAGACAAAAACACACACGTTGGTAAAATACCTTTGATGGTACCATGAATAAAAAAAAAAAAACATAAATCCTCCCAACATAATAATATGACTTTGCTCTATTCACATTAATCGGCCTTGTATGCTGACTCCGCCTCGTATGTAGATACGTATTCGTAAGCTGACACAGCCGTGTATGCTGATCTGGTCTTGATTGCAGATGCGGCCTTGCATGCCGATCACGCCTCGTATGTAGATACGTCTTTTTTTTGTAACCTGACTAAGCCTTGTATGCTAATCTGGTTAAAATCGGATGCGGCCTTGTATGCCGATCCTCTGATCTGGTCTTGTATGCAGATGCGGCCTTGCATGCCGATCACGCCTTGTATGTAGATACGTCTTTTTTTTTTGTGACCTGACTAAGCCTTGTATGCTATCCTGGTTGAAATCGGATGCGGTCTTGTATGCCGATCCTAACGTGAATGTAGAACATACATACTTACATATAGTCACGCCTCTTTCCCATTGGGGTAGGCAGAGACTACTTTTCTCCACCTGCTATGATCCTGACACACATCTTTTGCTTAGCCTACATTTATGAGTCTTTTAATACATGCTCGTTGGTTTCTCAATATTGGTCACTACATCTTCTATCACGTTGCAATCTTCCCTAATCACAATATTCCTCGCCTAGTCTATCAGAGTCACTTCAGCTATATTTCTTAGCCCTCTCATTTCCACAGCATTTATCTTACTTTCATTCTTTTTCTGCCAAACCCAACACTCGCTACCATACATAATTGTTGGCACCAGCACCCTCTATGGAGATCTTGCCTTGCTTGCTTTAGACACTTTCTGACTGTTAATAAAGGTATGTAGGGCCCCATTCATTCGGTTCCCTGCCAACACTTTTCGCTCAATATCACTGTCATATGTGCCGTCTCTTGTAAACTTTGACGCCATGTACACAAACTCTTTCACTTGTTTCACCCTTTCACCTTCAATCATAATGGCGCTAACTGTCATACTTTCAAAAATCATTATTTTCGTCTTGCTCACATTTATTTTCATTCCTTTACTTTTAAGGCACTATGCATAATATCGACCATCAACAGCAACTCCCCCTCTAATGAAACCAAAATAACCTCATCATCGGCGTAAAGTAAGCATTTGATGGTCAAGTCATTCATTTTTAACCCAAAAGAGTGCTCTTTCAAATTTTTCATGCAATTGTCCATGAATAGGTTGAACAGCCCTGGAGAAGCTACACATCCCTGTCTAACACCTTTATCGAAGTTAAACCACTCTGTGTAAGCCCCGTTGATCCTAACACAAGCCCTGGAACCTATGTATGTAGAAACGGCTTAGTAACCCAATGCAGCCTTGTATGCTGATCTAGCCTTAAATGCTTATCCGGCCTTGTATGCCGATCCCGATTTGTAATTTTTTTTTTCAACCTTACATAGCCTTGTATGCTGATCTAGCCTTAAATGCTTATCCGGCCTTGTATGCCGATCCCGATTTGTAAATTTTTTTTTCAACCTGACATAGCCTTGTATGCTGATGTAGCCTTAAATGCTTATCCGGCCTTGTATGCCGATTCCGATTTGTATCTTTTTTTTTTTCAACCTGAAATAGCCGTGTTGCTGATCTGGTTGAATGCGGATGCGGCCTTGTATGCCGATCCTTACATGTATGTAGAAATGGCTTTGTAAGCCGAAACAGCCGTATATGCTGATCTGGCCTTGTATGCCAATGCGGCCTTGTTAGCCCAAACACCCTTTTATACCGAACCGAATGAGCCGGACTTGGTGCCGAAGCGGACTTGGTGCTGAACCGGACTTGATGCTGAAGCGGACTTGATGCTGAACCGGACTTGATGCCGAACCGGACTTGGTGCTGAACCGGACTTGGTGCTGAACCGGACTTGATGCCGAAGCGGACTTGATGCCGAAGCGGACTTGACGCCGAAGCGGACTTGATGGCGAAGCGGACTTGATGCCGAAGCGGACTTGATGCCGAAGCGGACTTGATGCCGAAGCGGACTTGAGGCCGAAGCGGACTTGATGGCGAAGCGGACTTGATGCCGAAGCGGACTTGATGCCGAAGCGGACTTAATGCCGAAGCGGACTTGATGCCGAAGCGGACATGATGCCGAAGCGGATTTGATACCGAAACGGACTTGATGGCTATATGCCCTGCGTTCATACATAGTGCTTCCGGCGTTGGTGTATTCTGATATTATGGTATATTGATGCTCAAACTCTGGTATTGGCAAACAAAATAGTTTTCATACTTTCTAAATGTTTAAAGCATCTTTATTTTTTTTCTCTTATTTGCTTTTATACATAGATTACTAATTATAGTTTAATTATAGTCTAACGTAGATTATACATTCCTAACGATATAGCTTAAGTAACTTGTAATCCACCTTTTATTGTAATTATGAAATTTTGCTATTTTGCTTACTTTCTTTTAAGCACGAGGTCGTACTTTATTGTTTCGGATGGCCGACTGTTGTAAATAATTAAAAGAATATTCCTATTGACTGTTATTTCTAGTTTATCAAAACACTGCCTTATTTGATACATTAATAGGCAGTGTTTTGACTTCCGAGTTGCGACTGCCTGCGTAGGTTAACTAAATCGACGACAGGGGGAGCCACCGTCGTCGTCAGAAAAGTATTGAACAGAGGAGCTCGCAGAGCTCGAAAGATTTGGAAAGGGAAAGGTATCCCTATTGTATTACAGGCAGAACGTGGCTTGGAAGTTGTTAAAGAAAGTATTGTAAAATGGTTTATGGTTTTGTTTATTTTACTATTGATATTATTGCAATTATAATAGTGATCACATGTGAGTATTACCCTGTTTTATTAATTCCATCTATTTCAAAACCTTCCTAGTTGACGCATTTGTATTTAAAGTAGAAAACGTTGGCATAAAGCTCGATATGCTAACAAAATATATTTCATTATAATTTTTAATAATTAGGATTAGCAAGCTGAAGTGGCAGTGGGCTGGTCATATTTGCCGTAGAACTGATAACCGATGGGGTAGACGTGTTCTAGAGTGGAGACCGCGTCTCGGCAAACGTTTGCGAGGACGCCCTCTGGCTAGGTGGAGCGACGACATACGTAAAGTGGCTGGCAGCGGTTGGAAGAGAAGAGCTGAAGATCGAGCTCAGTGGCGTGCATTGGGAGAGGCTTATGTCCAGCAGTGGACGAATACAGGCTGATGATGATGATGATGATTATTTTTAAAGATTTTCTTAAACGTTTAATTGTTGTAATGGTAGGACTCTAATGCAGAGTCCGCCTGGGAGAGTACCTACCACACCATTTATAGATATTCAACCGCCAAGCAGTACATTACCGTATTCTGTATTGAAAAGCAATGTTTCCAGAGATAATACAGGGCAAATCTAAGGGTGATCAGCGTAAAGCTTTGCCCCGTAGGATTTTGACCAATAGATAGATAGATATACTCTTAATTGAACATCTTAAATAACAAAGTGCACAAATAGTACAATGAATAACTAAATTTTTATTAAAGTGGAACAATAGGGGTCTTATCAATGAAAGCGATTTCTTCCAGACAACCTTTGGATGGAGAGGAATAACGCAAAGTTATAGGACGTCGTACAATATAAGTCGACTCTATAAGTTCAAAACTTTAAATGCCAATAAACTGTGATGGGCAAGCGTGGTGCTTACTATCAGACGTCGTCACTCAATTACATAAAAAAAATTGAATTATTGTTACATAATACTACATAACAGGATAATACCATGAATATTGTTTGATGTCATGATGACACGTGTTTTTTTTTACCAACTTCCCAAAAAAGGCGGAGGTACTCAAGTCGAATGTTTTTATTTTTTTTATTTTATTTTTTTATATGTTTTATCTCATTACTTCTCTCCACGTGAGCCGATTTCGAAATTTTTTTTAGTTTGAAAGATGTTGCTTTCTAATTGGTCCCATTTCAATTTGATCAAGATCTGATCAGTAGTTCTTGAAATATCGCCAATAATATATATTTTGTGACGAATAATGCGTACTTTGACGATGTTCTGGTTTACCTGACTTCAAAAGTTACCTCACAACTTCTTTCGTTGTGATCCGTTTTTTATGATTCTTTTTTAATTTGAAAGCTGGTGGATCAAGGTTCCGATGATAAAGCGGTGAAGTCGGTTTTTTAAGCTTTGCTTGCGTTTAATTATTGTAATCATGGCAAAACAAACCTTAATACATAGTAAATATCTCCTTTCTATCAATAATTTTTATTAGAGTGTCCATATCACTTTAAAATCTGATTATCTAGACTGTAGGACTTCTAGACTTAGGACAAACTATCCCGATTCCATGAAGCTAAGCTAAGAGATACAGCCAGTAAATCAAATATACGCAGTGTCAATGCTACGAGACCCTTACATCCCAACTAATATCCATATAACACGCCTCCTAAACAATATAAAATCTAAGCCTTCTACCTAAACAAACTTTGCTCCATATAATCCCAAATACATTATTTCCGTATGTGGGTACATAGGAGAACTCGACCAATCGCGTCAAAGGTCAAAGTTGAAGCGGCCAATCGCACGACTTTGCATGGAATCCGAAATATGTAGGTTTCGTGCGAAAGTGAAAGGTGACCAATGACGTGTCGCAGGCGTTAGTAGTGGTGACGTGTGTGCATGTGTAACTATAGTGTGGGTGGAGGCTTTGAGTTATTCCACCGTGCTACCTTAACTTAGGCGTATTTACTGGTTCGTTGGAACTTGTGTTGTTTGTTGTTACGTTATTTAATTAGAGGGTATTTAACGAGACCTACGGTTTAATGAGGATTATGCACAAGCGCTTTCTGGCGGCTACATAATATAGATAATTAGATATACCTAGGTTAATACAATTCCTGTATTAGTCATTTAAGAATGTTTAAAAAAATATGAAAAAATGCGCGGCCGAGTTTCTTGCCAGGTTCTCCTAGAGATGTTTGCGAATCTGGCAGTAGAGTCATTAACTTTCATGAGTGCCTCTTTGGGGCCCATGTAAATAAACGATTTTAATTGGAAGTTTTAAATGAGTAGATGACCGTGATTTTGCTAACGTGATAGGAATGTGCTGGATTTATGAAGATTACCATCGATTTGGCGTAGTGGGGTTGATTACCGGCAGGAGCAATTTTTTTTTCTCAAAAGACAATTGTGCTGATTGTTCTGGGAGTGAATGTGTGTGAGTGTGACGTAAATGCTTCCGGCACCCAAGATACAAGTCTTTGAACTTAGTGTGAAGCTGTGAGTGTGAATGTCTTTGTTTGTCTGTTTATGATGAAAGGCGATTCCCGGCGGTAGCACAGGTTTTTTGCCCAAGGAAAATTTGTGTTTCTGGTTTTGGTTGTGATTGTGCGTGTGATGTGAATGTATCCGGCACCCACGACACAAGTCATCGAACATAGTACATCCCCAAAAGAAAGCGTTAATAAACAAAGAAGTGAAAAATAATCTAATAATATGTGTAGGTACGTCTTTATAAATATATGTAGGTATATGTATACATTTGCAATTAGTATCATCTCATATAATATCTATTTAATAACTTTATAGCAATAACCTCGGATACAACGCTTCTTTTATTATTCTTATATAAAAGTTATTTAGATAAAGGTTCAGTCTTCCTTGTTCGCAAGGTTTTTGACCCCGAGGGCATTTACTCGCGTATCTAGGATGTCAGCAAATGCTTTCCTTTGACAGCCCTGTTGGCGCAGTAGGCAAGTCTTAGTGTTTGTACGCCGCCGGTTCTGGGTTCGATTCACGGTATCTTTCTACACAAACTAGCCGTGACCGCGGCTTCGACCATGTTTATCAGTTGCGTATTATAAGTTGTAGTAGTCTATGTGTTATTCTTCAAATCCGTTCACAGCGTTAATATAAAACTAACATCATTAAAACGATTCACACTCACAGCATCACACTAAGTTCAAAGACTTATATCGTGGGTGCCGGAAACATTTACATCACACACACATTACACCCAGAACTAGAAGCACAAATATCCCTTGGGAGAGAATTTGTGCTCCTGCCGGGAATCGAACCCAGGACCTATGGCGTAGAAGGCACCTGTCCACTGTGCCAAGTGGGATGTCTTACTTACACACACAAACTTTCGAATTTATTAGAAAATTTTGTGTAACGCCATCTATAGAAAGTATATAAAGTATCGCCATCAGGTGAGATAGTGGTCAAAAGTTTGCCTATCATGAATAAAAAAAAAAAAAAAAGAAACCCGAAGTGGCAAATAAAAAAATCTAAGTAACAATTGAATCCCTTGGGAAGGAATTTGTGCTCCTGCCGGGAATCGGCGCGTATAGTCATTCAAAAGCGTAGAAATAAACTGCAAACCTCTACCATATCACATATAAACATTGCAACATTGCAAATAAAAAATCCACAAGAAAACACACCGCATATTTGTCTATCTATGCTAATAAACAAATATTTATGCGAAGTATTAAAAACGTTAGGCGCTTGATAAGGAGTGCAGTGAGCTTAGGGATGGGATAGTGATGAAATATAAGTGTTATCGATAACATAAGCACTATACGTTACTGTGTGGAGACAATGTTGCCGCACTACCCACTTCACTGCGCTGCGTTTATGTGTTTAAATAATGTTGCCTGTTACACTTTACTTTTAAACAGTGTTGTTTTTTCGTGTGCGACGTCACCTGCCGTTCTCAACGGAAGACCAACGCTGGTTTTTTAAACCAGCATTATGCTGAGTTGTGGCGACCTCCGCCACATGTACAGCGCCATCTGCCTCACTGTGGCAGAACCACTTAGTGATCGGAGAAACAGACCACCGACCAACTCGACCAATCACAGCCCGAGGCCTGCATCGCGCAAGCGATATTTACACAGACTTAACGCTTGTGTACAACTTCCAAGTTGGGAACATCGGACAGTTGTCCCCGAGCCAAGATCACCCGGCTCGGTCGGAAGTACTTCCCGGATTGATGGAGGCGCTTCCGCAGTGGAACATCCACCTTATCCACTCCTTACCCTCGCCTCCTCTCCGACGTGTGAACGTCATCGTGGGCACAACATCCGCTCACGATGACACACTTCCACACTGGTGACCCCGACATGAGTTGATGACGATTTAACATAAACATAAACGCTTTCACACTCACAGCCCCACACTAAGTTCAATGACTTGTGTCGTGGGTGCCGGAAACACACACAATCACAACCAGAACCAGATACACAAATTTTCCTTGGGGAGAAAACTTGTGTTCCCGCCGGGAATCGAACCCAGTACCCCTGCTTAGAAGGCGAAAGCTCACCCAACTTAGCCAGCGGGAAGTTCATTTGTGGTAAAAATGTAAAAAAATAACTATTTGTACCCTTTTGTCAATTTAAATGTTTGCCACAAATAAATCTATGTCTATGTCTTATAGTTGTTGTTTTTTTTTTATCTTTATTTTGTTTGCTGATCATACTCCATTTGACAGGTTTGTGATGTCTCAGAATGAGTAAGACTTGAAAAAATATACATTTTTATATTATTTTTATATCTATTGTGTGCTCAGTACAACCGATGAGGTAAATATAGTTATTAGATTTACTTTAGATCTTATGACACTTGTTAATAAACTAAAATCAAAACAAAACAATTACCTTATTTCTTTGTGAAAAATGTGTGAATTTCCCGCAAAGAAAATGTTTTTGAATCATCTTGAGTTTAGTAAGTATTTCAGGTTTCGTCATTTGGAAAATCTGTGTACCGATTGATCTTGTCTGCATATAACTTATGGACCTACAGATACTTTATTATTTAATATAATTCTAACTATTAAAAAAATACAATTATATTTAAACTGAATAAGAAAACCGTGCTTTTTTATGTAAGTAAAAATGGTATCGATAAAATTATCGTTAGAAACGCATCACTAGCCTAGGGCAGGGCCACTATCGCCTGCTAGAGATTGCGTTGATATCTGTTATCGTGTTCCGAATTAGACTAGATTACATAAAATGGGATATGCTAGTTTTGGCGAAAGGTTGCTGCGCGATAAAATGCAAAAATGTAGATATAGAAAAGTCCTCGAAATAGACCTAAAACTAGATGTGACATGTGGATATTAAGCCGCGTTTATTAAAAAAAATAGTCTTAGTATCTATGCTATCCACATACGACAGTTTCAGAAACCGTTTAACATATACAGAGATATCGTATCACACATAAACACTGATTATCAAATTTATATACATTTTTATTTATATATTCTTATTATTCTTCGTCAAGTTTGGTTGTAATTTCCCTCCACCAAAAGGCAGTGACTACAGATTAAATAGAAAATAGGTATGTATAATAAACATTTACAATAATGAGAAGTTTTAGTCTAATTCTTAGTACTCATGATTTCGATAAAACCTAATACAAACGAACTGCCCGCTGGCGTAGTAGGTGGCGCGTATGCCATCTAAGTAGCTGGTTTCGAGTTTGATTACTGGAACATAACCTTTTCTCCACGAGGGAAATTTGTGTTTCGGATGTGATTGTGCTTGTGATATGAATGTTTTTGGCACTCACGACACAAATCTTCAAGCTCAGTGTGGGGCTGAGAATGTGAAAGTGTTTGTATTGTTTATTATATCACTATAAAAATGCGTTTAAAGACTTGTATCTTGGCCCTCGGCGATTTTTACCGACTTCCCAAAAAAGGAGAGGATTCAAGTCAACTGTATTTTTTTTTATATATTGCGATTGTCTGACATATTATGAACACACTAGTTTTTTTTTGCTAATATGATATTAGGTTTCTTTCCTAGTCTCATAATGATGATGATAAATCTGGACAAAAGCTTGTGCTAATCTGGGCTATGAGCAATTTCGATAATCCTTTCTACAAACGTGAAGAGAGTAACACACTAAAAAACCTTCAGATTACTATCTAAAGATAACATATATATCTAGAGATATGTGGTGATAACATAAACGTAACCGCTTTCACACACACAGCCCTTCACTTAGTTCAATGACTTGTGTCGTGGGTGCATTTCACATCACACACAATCACACTCGGAACCAGAAACACAATTTTTTTTGGGGCAAAAACTTGTGTTCCCACTGAGAATCGAACCCAAAAATCGATACCTCTAAATATCTATATAAAAGGCGCACGCGCATCTAATTAAGCCAAAGGGCTCATGTGGTTATTAATATTAGTATAATATGATTTAATTACATCCAGAACCAGAAACAAATTGTCTCCAAAAAAAATCTTCTTTCACACTAATTTTTTTAAGCAGAAAATCTCCTCTTTTAAATAAGTTTTTTAGGTAAGAACTAGCCCTCTTCACGTTAATATGTCTGTCCAAACAACATGACCAACTTCCTCCGGAGCCTAATGTTTTTGTTAAAAACATGTTTGTTGTAATCGATGCCTAGAATATGTATTGTTTTGTTTGTACCGTCCGGAGCGACGCGAGTATTAAATAAAACTGTATTTTTTTTAGGCCAAACGGAAACTGGTTAGACTAAGCATAGATAAGTAATTAGGTATATATATATTATATGTTCCGTCTGGAGTTCTGTGTGAGTAAATTAATCGTTGAAATAAAAATTGATAGTAATAAACAACATTATTATCAATTTTCTAACGACTTCAAAAAAGGAGGTTCTTTTTTTTTATACTAGATAGGCAAGCATTTGACCACTATCTCACCTGATGGAAAGTGACGATGCGGCCAAAGATGGAACATGCTTGCCTAGAAGGTACCTATTCACTCTAGACTTGAAGACACCCAGATTATACCGTTCAGGGAACAAAGACGCAGGCAATGAGGTTCTCAACTCGTCTGTATGTTTCTTTTTGTATGTATGTTACGCGATATCTCCGCAAATTGTGAATCGATTTTGATGTTTTTTGTTTTGTAGATTATACTTCAGAGGTGGTCCCATATACATTTTTTCGAAATCGATTCAGCCAAAACCAAAATATAAGCGTTGAAGTCGGTTTATTAAGCTTTGCTTGCGTTAAATGATTATTCCAACAATAAATGTAACTTGGGTTTTTGGCTTAAGATCTATTTTAACGGCAGAAAAGAGGGTTATGTTTTATGTTAGTTTATTCCCACATAGCGTTCAAATTAAATAAATAACCGGATTGTAAATCATGGAGTTTTGTCAAATCTGCCTGAACTCTACGGGTGTCATAGGTTTTTTTATATAAAAAAAAAATGGCGTCCATGGTCAGTAAAAAGTAGAAAATAAGTGACTATAAATACAAACAACATATTAATAGGTACTAAATGAAAAAACTCTTATTTTTAACTTATCTATATAAATATATAAATCACGTCGTAAAAAATATAACTTAAAGCATTTTTTTGGTTTTGAATTATAGGAAGCCTTTTATCAGTCGCGGTATAGTTGTAAACATTCGTGTTGTTAATTAATAGTATTTTTTTACCCACGACGGATCGTAACAGGTATAAGCGTTAAAGGTGAGAGTTTAGGTGTTCCCATTCATTTTATTATGTGTGTGTTTATTTGTTTGGTTGTTTTTATTAAAAAAGTTCTTAATCGAAAACTTACCTATGTTTGGTAAAATTCGGTGCAGCCGTTTTCAGATAGGTCGTCGTGAGTAATTTCAACGTTTTGATTTTGGCCACTTGTCTTTTATTTATTTATTTTACTAAATCCACAGCTCTTCATTAACATAGTTTATAATTTACGATATCTTCTACAGCCAAAAACTGATTTACATTATATATTTAAAATATTATAGATACCTACAGTCATCGCTTCTTAAAGTATCTGAGTATATGTATATCTGTGTATGTTTTGTGTGTGGTTGTGTGTGTGTATGTGTGTGGGTGTGTGCGTGTATATGTGTGTGAGGTATGAATGGTGAGTGCTAAGTATTTACAAAATATTAAAAACTTCTTGTTTAAAATTTCCCTTATTTAAATGAAATATATCCTATGAATAAATTTTTTTATTACTTTTTGTTTATTTACTTACGTTCGTGAAACCTAGTCACCAAGGGCCAATTGTCTATATTTCCTAAAACTCGCTCAGAAACTCACCCAAAGACAACAAACTCACTAAAAGGCGCTCTGATATTTTTTTGAAAATGGAATGAGTTTCCGGTCCTCACGGGCCCAGTACCTCAAAGTAATGTGTATCCTAGTAACCTCATTCATTTCTCAGCAGGGGTACCACACAAAATATTCCAAGGGGATATTTTTTTGTTTGATAGGCAAGCATTTTGACCACTATCTCACTTGATGGAGAGCGACGATGCGGCCGAAGATGTTGCATGCCTGCCTAGAAGATACCTATACACTCATATATAATAAACTTTTCTATATCAGCTTATACTTTTACATACTTGTTGCGGCTAAATCAGCAGAGAATCTCAAAAGGCGCAAATAAAAGTAGTAATCTTGATAGTGGTTATATATTTGTGCCTTTTGGGGTTGAGACGTTGGGACCGGGAGCACATACAATCTTCAAAGAATTATCAGGGCGTTTGGTAGAAGCAACACGTGACCAAAATACGGGCAGATATTTGGAACAGAGATTGAGCATTGCAATTCAACATGGGGCGATGCTGTCAGCATTTTGGGTACTTTGCCAACTGGCAGCGGTCTATTAGATTAATTTTTGTACATTATATCTATTTTGTAATTATTTTTGGTTAGTTTTAATTTAGTTTTTAGTTTAATTTAGTATAATAGTACTTATGTATGTTTATTTTTGGATTCATGTTAGTAAGCAAATTTCTCCTTCATGACCATGTTGGCACAAGTTTTTATAGTCAATTGACAAGGAAACAAAATCAAACTTTCTGCATCCTAAAAGTAGCTGATTCTACCTATTGTTTAGTTCGCGCAACTGTCGCAAGACAATACAGTACCGTCAAAGGATTGCGCCGACGCAGGTTTCCATTAAATTTAACCAATGGTTAAACTGACCTGGTTAACTGGTGATGGTAGATGAATTGTTTTGATGTTGAGCAAACTAGTAACATTTTGCTGAATAAGATTGAAGAGAGCATGTGACTCATTTGTAATCACGAATATATAAGTACAAGGTATTTCGGTTGCTTTGTTTCATACTTGTTGCCCTTCAAACCATTGCTGGGCCGATCTTGATGAAATTTGAGACGAATATTAAATCATAGAGAACATGCATGTTAAAATTTTTTACGCTTAATAGACATTAATACTCATAGCCCCACACTAAGTTCAAAGACTTGCATCGTGGGAGCCGGAAACATTCACATAACACACATTACACCCAGAACCAGAAGCACAGATATCCCTTGGGAAGGAATTTGTGCTCCTGCCGGGAATCGAACCCAGGACCCACGGCGCAGAGGGCGGACACCTGTCCACTGCGCCAACTAGGTCGTCATAATATAACTAAAACTGAACTGCCTGTCGGCTTAGTTGGGTGCATGACCGCCTTCTAAGCATTCAGGGAATCGAACCCGATACCCCGGGTTCGATTCCCGGTGGAAGCACAAGTTTTCTCTCCAAGGCAAATTTGTGTTTCTGATTCTGGGTGTGATTGCGTGTATGATGTAAATGTTTCTGACATCCACGATACAAGTCATTGAACTTAGTGTAGGGCTGCGAGTGTGAAATTAAGCATTGACTAATCAAAACTATCGCCTTTCAACTTCCAAAAGATAACTTAACGTAGGCAATGTCTAGGAATATAACTTATCTATGTCCACGTCAGCGAAAGATTCCTTCGATGTAGGTAAAGAATGAAACATTCTATGAACGTCGAATTTGAGACTTTGATGAATGGCTAGGTTGGTGGTCAATCTCCGCTTACCGTTTCTAAGAGTTTGGGTACTTACTGCGTTTTATAAGGAAGTTAAACGTTGGTGGCCTTTTAATACTTGTTTTTTGATTTATTTATTTATCCATATGCATTGCATGCACAGTAGGTCATAAGACTAAACTTAGAAACTAAAGACATTCACCCTGTAATGTAGGGTATAAGCAAGTATCTTCTATTTAGTATAATATTGGAGTTGAGATCTTTTAGAGTTAGTATCTTCTAATTTCATATAGCACTAGCTTTTGCCCGCGGCTTCGCTCGCGTTAAGAAGTATTATTTTAAAATTGACAAAGTTTCATCCCCTATTTTATCCCCTTGGGGGTAGAATTAATCAAAATCCTTTCTTAGCGGATGCCTACGTCATAACATCTACCTGTATGCCAAATTTCAGCCCGATCCGTCCAGTAGTTTGGGCTGTGCGTTGATAGATCACTATGTCAGTCAGTCAGTCACCTTTGAGTTATATATATTTAGAAGATAGATAGATATACAAGTTATTTATTTAAGGTTTTATTTAGCTATGAGATTGTAACGTTTTATCTCCAAAATATTCATTGATAACAGTTATAGGTTGAAATATAGGTAAATCACACTTATATATAAATCCGAAAGTTGGTGTATGTGTGTACTTTTGTTGGTTTTTCTTCACGCTGTAACGGCTTAACCGGTCCGAATGAAATTTGGAATATACATAGTTTATACCTATGATTAACATATAGGTTACTTTTAAACTCGATGAACTCGAGCGAAGCTGTAGGCAACACTAGTAGCTAATATAGGCTTCCATTGAAGACTAAACAGTCACAATAATTAACTTCTTTTTAAATAATATATATTTACGGTTATAATACGGGAAATTTTACGCATTCACACTGACAACCCCACACTTAGTTTAAAGACTTGTATCGTGGGTGGCGGAACTATTTACATCTCTCATAAACAACCAAAACCAGAAACGTCCCTTATCGGGAAGGCAAAATGTGCTCGTGCCGAGAATCGAACCCAGGATCGATAGATAAATTACTATAAGGTATTTAATTATGATGGTTGACGCTGGCACGTTCTATATTCTTTATACATTTTGAGCAATATTAATATTTAGTCATTTTTATTAAATTTGACAAAAAAATGTCCATAAATATTTTTCTTATTATCTTTATTATAGTATATATGTATAGGAAACTATTTTTTTCCTGTGTTTTTTATGAATAATACTTGCATGGCGACGCCAATCGTAAGTAATTAACTATTATTACGTATTGATGCAACAGGTACCAATGACAATTTAAGACGTTTTTTTTATAGATTAAGAAGTATTGACTAATTATTTTTAAATAAAAGGATCATGTCACGTTTCCTTTATTATGTATTAAAATTTATATTAATTGATACTAGAAAACAAGATCTTAAACATATAATTAATTAGGTAGTAACATAATCAAAATTTAAATATATAATTTATTGGCTATTTCAAGGAATTTGCATATCATTTAAACAGGAAATATACCACCAAATGAGTTATCCTTATTTGTAACCTATGTACCTAGTTAATTCAAAACCTAAACTATATACGCTGAAAATCCTACTATAATATTATAAATACGAAAGTTTGTGTGTGTGTGTGAATGTTTGTTACCACGTATCTCCGTAACTACTAAGCCGATTTCAATGAAATTTGGAGTGTAGGTGGCTTATACTCTAGATTAAACTATAGGCTACTTTAATCATCATCATCATCATCAGCAGGCGAAGCAGCGGGGCTCAACTAGTACATTAATAAACTAAAAATGTATATCTTAAACCTTAAACGAATATATCTTTACCTTTATATCTTTAAAAACGAAAAACCTCACTCTACTCATATGGCGTAATTCTAACCTGTCATAGGTTAGAATGTAAGATACTACATGATATATTACGCAAGTTACTGATATAGACAAAAAAAGTTTTGTTTATCACCTTTTTTTTTCGGGATAGTCAAACTTTTGACCACTATCGATCAAAGTGCCAAGTATACAAGTACGCGTGTGGTCCTACCTTGTACAACCATCTACCAAAGCAGTTGAATGATAAAACCAATAGATTTAAAAGCAGACTGAAATCCCTTCTTGTAATGGGCAAACTACTCTGTAGCAGAATTTATGAAATACAAATTTCAAAAAATATTTACATATTGTAATAATATATGGATAGATAAACACATAAACACTTTCACACTCACAGCCCCACACTAAATTCGATGACTTGTGTCGTGGGTGCCGGAAACATTCACATCACACACACAATCACAACCAGAACCAGAAACACAAATTTTCCTTGGGGAGAAAACTTGTGTTCCCGCCGGGAATCGAACCCGATAGCTTGCTTAGAAGGCGAACGCCACCCAGCTAAGCCAACGGGCAGTTCTAATTAATTTAATAGAATTAATAATTCTATAATTTTATTATTATTATCTAATATATAAAATTCTCGTGTCACAGTTTTCGTTGCCATACTCCTCCGAAACGGCTTGACCGATTTTGATGAAATTTTTTGTGCTTATCCGGTATCTATGAGAATCGGCCAACATCTATTTTTCATCATCATCATCACTTTTCATCATTATCAACGCGGGTGAAACCGCGGGGCGCAGCTAGTAATAAATCTAATACTGTTATATTTTTGTCGTGTGAATCAATATTTACCAATAAATGTCTATTATAATCAAGTATGCATTCATAAAACTTGTCCCAATCACCAGTCAAGTAATTTTTTTTATGTACGATAGGCAAGCGTTTGACCACAATCTCACGTGATTGAAAGCGATGATGCGGCCGAAGATGTAGCATGCTTGCCTAGAAGGTACCTATTCACTTTTGACTTGAAGACTAACTTAACTTCTCTAACTCAAGTGGTAGAAAATATACTAAAGCGAAAATGATAATCATACTAATACTACGAATCCTACTAATATTATAAGTCCGAAAGTTTGTGTATATGTATGTTTGTTCCCTCTTCACGCTTTAACGGCTGAACGGATTTGGATGAAATTTGGAATGTACATAGATTATACCTAGGATTAATACATAGGCTACTTTTTAACTTGATAATAGCGGGCGAAGCCGCGGGGCACGGCTAGTATAATATTATAAATCCGAAAGTTTGTGTCAAAGTGTGTTAGTGTGCAAGTATGTTTGTTCCCTCTTCACGCTGTAATGTCTGAACGGATTTGGATGAAATTTGGAATGAACATAGCTTATGCCTAGGATTAACGCATAGGCTACTTTTTATTTTGATAAACGCGGGAACGTCACGGGGCACGGCTAGTTTTTATATAATCCATAGTATTAAATTTTTTTATGTTTTGCCTACACTCATGCGCGTTTACGAACTACGACGGTTCATAAACCACTATTATTATTTAATAATTTATAAGTTTCATTTTTTTGTTACCGCTAAGTTTATGTATTGACTTGCAATTTATTTATGTGTTTCCTGGTGCTGAATAAATTGTTTTTCTCTCTTTTTTTTTCTTTATCATTACACATACTCAAATAACCGCCAATGTTTCACAATCGCGGGAATACCCGAATTTTAACTGAATAACGGTTGCTTTGAAAGCAACCGTTATTAATTCGTAAAAAATACATAAAAGTCCCTTATACGTTAAATATGATTTTTTATCAAATTTGCGAAAAAATAATTACATTTCGGCTTTACCGGATAAACAAATAGTAAAAATTTTTTTTGAGAATACTCCCGACCTGGAATACGTTGGCACCGATTTTCATAAAACATAGCCAAGAACACACTAAAAAAGTCTCCTTTCAAACAAAAAAACGAAATCACGGGAAATATTACCAATAAATACCAAACAACAAATCCGTCGAGACGTTTGTTATAGCTTTTAGCGATATTGAAGAAATACCCCAATTGCATCTCTATAAATGTTTTTTTTTAGTTTTTAATTTCTATTTTTCATGTTCGCGGTTGTTTTAAACATACAAACACCCAGACAACAAACTTAAGTATTACTTATAATAAAAGTTAGTAGTTTCTGTTGTAGTTATAATAACACTTTTAATTGATTTTTTCTTTTTTTTCTTGAATATTACATATTTATTATTATTTATTTTATTTTATTAGTGTTATTTAGCACTTAAGTTACCTATAAGCTCGATGTCTTGAAGGTAACTTAGGTCATTGCTGTATATAGTTTTAGGAAATATAAGCAATTGACCCGTAGCGGTAGTTTATTTGAATTTTAAATAAAAAAAAAGTTATTGTATATTGTTTTTTTTATTATTATCAATTCTGGTAGGTACGTAATAGAATTCTGCAAATTATAGATTAATAAAATAATTTTAGAATCATACATTGAGTCAACCAATCAGCAATCCTATTCCTGTCTACATTGTGGTCATTAATACCTACATATAGATGCGATTGCAGTATGTATTTACTAACTAATTAATATATTTCAACGACCTATAATCAACCTTGAGTTATTTTTAAGCAACGTCCTGTTAAAATGACGTGATCAAGTCTAGCATTGTATGTTATTATGGTATAGTTAGTCGCAAAAGTGTCTAGACCTAACTTATTATATATAATGACTAGCTTTTGCCCGCGGCTTCACTCGCGTTAAGAAGTATTATTATTAATTAGGTATAGATCCCCTATTTTATCCCCTTTGGTGTAGAATTAATCAAAATCTTTTCTTAACGGATGCCTACGTCATAACATCTACCTGCATGCCAAATTTCAGCCCGATCCGTCCAGTGGTTTGGGCTGTGCGTTGATAGATCACTATGTCAGTCAGTCAGTCACCTTTGAGCTATATATATTTAGATAGATTATTATAATATAATGATTCAAGAGTGAATGTACAGTTTTGTTGCATATAATAATTTTAAATAATCGCAATAAATGGTGCTTTTATGTCAATTGAAAATTCTAGTTATTTTCAACTGACTTCAAAAAAGGAGGTTCTCATCTCGGCTGTATGTTTTTTTTTTGTATGTATGTTACGCGATAATTCCGCCAATTATTATTCGATTTTGATGTTTTTTTGGTTGGGTAGATTATACTTTAGAGGTGGTCACATATTTTTTTAAGCTTTGCTTGCGTTGAAATTGTTTAATTTTGTGTTGACATTTAGATCGATGCTACAGTATCAAACAATTATTGAATCTATCAAATGTATGTTACTTTTTAATCATATGGTCTATACGCTATTTATCACTTAATTCTTTTTTATAATTCGTCTTTTGAGAGGTTTTTTTACTTAAGGTCTTACGTCGCGTCGCGTGCATTTAGGTACAGAGCCAGGTGATCATGAACATCCTTTACCACCATAGATTTATTCACGATGTTTCTTTCATAAGCCCAAACCCGTCGTAGGATCTGAAACCAAGTCGCTTGATCGAGCCGCCGATATAATGAGACTGTCAATATCATGACCACTTAACACAATATCACATTGTAAATTAATTAGAAAAATAGGCTAGAAAATATAAAAATAACTTCAGCTGTAAACTCAATGGACTACATTAACGCGTTTAAGTAAAGGCCAGTTCACTTCAACAACTTATAAAAAATATCAGACGAGTAGTTGACCTGAATATCATAATTGTGTAATACGGGATATTATTATAGGTAGTGAGAGACTGGCAAGGTTGGTAAATAGAGTACACTATAGTAGTAGAATATACTGGTATAAGCATATGTTCGATTTTAATTGATCGAGCGAAGAGAGATCTCTAAGTTGAGTCATTCAGCACTTTCTCCGTCCGTCCGTCTGTCAGAGGCGTCTAGCGTCTAAACCATATAAGCGAATGACTTCAAATTTTCATAGAATATGTGAAACTACGACCCAAAGCCAGAAATGACATTTAAAATTATATAAATTAAAATATTAAGGGGGCACCCATACATGTAAGTGGTAAGCAACATATTTTTTATTTGTTTATCTACCCTAGTGGGGTATCGTTATAAAGAACTTGACAAGTAGAGTACGAAACCGATTTAAAAAAAAATCTATGTTGGAAAATAACGACTTGGTAGGCCAGCAAAGTCACTGTTTTTAGACCTAATTTGTCCCGGGGTCTATCTCAAAAACGGCTTCACACTGAAGGCTGAAACTTACGTATAATATCCGTTATATCGTGTACTTAAACAACAAATACAGAAATCAAATAATTATTATATAGCAAAAAAGCTAAAGCAAGTAACCTCAAAAGATTTTCTCTATGAGGCAAAATGTAGGCGCGAGATCTCAGTTCGGCGCGAACAACTACTTTATTATAGTTAGTAATTGTTTCAGCTATACTTGTTACCAAACAGTGTTTTGTACTTGGCGAAAGATATATAAAATTCAAGATAGTTAGTTAAATAGTAGAGCATGTCCAATCAAAGCAATACAAGACCTTAGTAACACTACAAGTCTTTACTACTAATTACCTACCACTTCTTTAAAACTGTTGAATGTGTATTTCTGCTAAATAAAATGTAAAATATAAAAAAATTACCTGAAATGTATACTTCTAAATAATTTATTTAGTAGTTATCCATTTGTCGCTCATATTACAAGACTTTGTTTTGACTAGTACTTATTATAATTTAGAAGGAAAATAGTTAAATAATTTGCAATAATTAAAAAAATACTATGTGACATTTACTGTATTAAGTTGACATTTGTATCATTATAGACTTACGTGATTCAGATATAGGTTAAATTAGTTTGTAGTCACCAATTATAATGTTATATTTATTTGAGATAGATAGAATAACATCCTTTAAAGTCGGGATAACAAATTGTAGGAAAAATTAGTACACCTCAGTTATCGTAGTTACTACCTTTTTTTTTATTCAATATAGACAAGTGTTTGACCACTATCTCACCTGATGGTAAGCGATGATGTGGTCGACGATGCAAACTTGCGTAGAAGATACCAATTCACTCGTGACTTGAAGACTCCCACACTGTACTCATCAGGAAACACCGACTCAGGCAAGGTGTTCCATTCCTTTGCGGTTCGCACTATAAATGTAGAAGCAAAACGCTTTGTTCGCATCCGTGGAATATCATTAAGATTACGCGAAACGAATAAATATTTTATGGCAAATGGGGTTAGATTTAACAATAAAACTGGCAAATTTCAAATCAGTAATAAAACGGGCATTAATAAAGAAAGCTTTATTATAAAACGATTGACTACTAACTTTTTGTATATATATATAAATTAAATTTACTGGCAAAACAAATCTAAATATATATAACTCAAAGGTGACTGACTGACATAGTGATCTATCAACGCACAGCCCAAACCACTGAACGAATCGGGCTGACATTTAGCATGCAGGTAGATGTTATGAGGTAGACATCCGCTAAGAAAGGATTTTGATTAATTCTGCCCCCAAGGGGATAAAATAGGGGATGAAAGTTTGTATGAAACTTTGTCAATTTGAAAATAATACTTCTTAACGCGAGCGAAGCCGCGGGCAAAAGCTAGTTATAAATAAAGCTTACATCTGGTTATATTTAACATAACTATGATTATAAGTGAACATTTTTAAATGGCTTTCATGACTTATCAGTGTATCTATATTTTGTAACTAGCAGTAAGTTTCCCTACAATTAATAAATAAAATAAAATAAAATATGCAAGATTTGTATCGCATTACAAGTAATATTATGTGTTTCTAAATAACAATTAATGCTTTTCTTTCCTATTGCCTATATTTCCTAAAACTTTACAGTTTTCTCCTTAAGGAAAAAAAATTCAGAACCAGAAAAATATTTTTTTCCTTGCAACATTCACATCCCACACACAATCACAATCAGTTGTGATTGTGTGTGGGATGTGAATGTTGCCACGACATAAGCAATTGAACTAAGTGTGAGGCTGTGAGTGTGAAAACGTTCATACACCTGTACAGCAAAGTCCTAAGTTACCTACAAGGCACCGAGCTTATAGGTGACTCAAGTGCTCAAGCCCACTACCAATAGGTAGCGTTTCAAAATAACTAATCGTGTCGGTAAATAAAAAGACCTTCATGCCGTCTTGCTTCAACAATTACAACACTGTTCTTGAATTGTTTTTAAAATATTTCCAAAATTCTTCAGCCTCGCCTCACTATGGTTTCCTATTTGTTCAAATTTTAACAAAATAGCATAATTAAAGAAGAATCCTTGGAATTATTGTCGGAGTAAACACAGATGGTCGCGAGCGTACCTATTCCTAGCCTACATATTCGAGAACGCTTCCTAGGTGTTTTGTATTTACTTTATATGTATTCTAACAACCATAATGTTAAATAACGTGTTCAAATAATGATGAATCATATTTTTTTAAATAAATTTTCATTTTTACTTTTATATATACCTTCATTCACGCGGTTTAGTTGACCTTCTACATGCTGCTGTCTGTGTGTAGCCTCTGCAGAGTCACCGGTTGGGGGGTTTGGTTTAGTAGCGAAATTACCACTTTTGCAAAATACCAATAACTTTAATATTACTCTGCACAATTTAATTCTATTAATATTATTACTTTAATTTTTTATTTTTTTTATCCTAGATAGGCAAGCATTAGACGACCGCTATCTCACCTGATGGAAAGTGACGATGCGGTCGAAGATGGAACATGGTTGCCTAGAAGGTACCTATTCACTCTAGACATGAAGACATTCAGATTGTACCGTTCAAGGAACAAAGACGCAGGCAATGAGTTCCACAAATTAAATAAAAAATAAGAATAAAATATAAGAAAGTTTTCCTCTACGGTATTTTACGATCAAATTGCCATAAATGTTGGCGTTTTTATATAAATATAACTACACTAAAATCACATATCTCTTTTGCTATGAGCAAAAGAGTTCAAGATGAAACGAATATGCTCAAGCTCGAGATGTCACAAGGCACCAAACTCAAACTCAAACATTTATTGCCAAGAATGTAAGATGCTAAAAGTGTAGTAACAACGTAACGACCCTTATAGTATACCCTGTTTAAGGGTGTACAAATGTGTGACTTAAATTACTACTACATTCCATGAATATTTGTCCTTATTGATTGAGTTAATGTCAATAATAAAATAATTCTTAAATTAGTAAATTAAATAATTGACAAATTTAGTTAAATAATAATTAGTAACCAAACTTATATACGTTTTATATATATTATAAGGTATTTAATATTATATAAGGTAACTCAAGTGCTGAAACCCTCTGCCAGAGAGCAGCGTGCCCACTATGCCGGCAGCATTAATTTTCTGAATTACACTGTTACCGACGACCCAGTTGGCGCAGTGGACAGGTGTCTGCCCTTTGCGCCGTGGGTCCTGGGTTCGATTCCCAGCAGGAGCACAAATTCCTTCCTAAGGGATATTTGTGCTTCTGGTTCTGAGTGTATGTGTGATGTGAATGTTTCCGGCCCCCACGATACAAGTCTTTGAACTTAGTGTGGGGCTGTGAGTGTGAATGTGTTTGTTTTTTTTTTTTTTTGTATTTTGTTCCGATATCAAAATATCTACTAGCATTTAAATAGGCGCTCTGATTAATTAAAATATTGTTTTTCGTGATTGCTGTACAAATTTGTATTAAATGAAATAAATACACGCTCTCACAGCCCCACACCAAGTTGGATGATTTGTGGCATGAGAGGCGGAACTTTCACATCATATACAATTACAGAACAGGAAACACAAATATGCAATCTTGTATTCCCGCCAGGATTCGAACCCGAAACCCTTACTTAGAAAGCAATTGTGGTTGTTTTGAGCATAATGTGGGTTTAAATAAACGTTTGAATAAAATCGCGACCAGTTGCTAAGTTCTAGGATGACTACATTGAGTCATTATCCTTATCTAGGGTTCAACGTCTGTAAACGATAAAAAACGCGCCAGTTCCTTTATGTAATATAGACATAGGCTATCTACACCTACCACTTGTGGGCTAGATTTACTAAGCAATGTCTGAACTGTGAAATATTTGTTTTATTCGTTGTATTGTATCTATTTGTATCTGTGGAAACCTAACGGCACGTCTAGATTAGATAAGACTCGTTTTACAATGTTTCTTTTTAGGTAATCTAAGTTTTACCAGTGCTTGTTCTAAAATTTCGTTTCAAATGACATAATTCTATAATGACATAAATGAAACGCAAGCAAAGCGAAAAATAAAACCGAATTCATCGCTTATATTTCAGTTTTGGCATGACCGATTTCGATAAAATTTATATGGGACCACCTCTAAAGCATACACTAAACAAAAAATAATCATCAAAATCAAATCATAATTGGCGGAGATATCGCGTAATATACATAGAAAAAAAATACATACAGTCGAATTGAGAACCTCCTTTTTTGAAGTCGGTTGAAAAGTACCTAATGTTTCAATGTTATATACGGCTACATATTATCATACATATTTGTCGACTAGTTTTGGACAAATTAGTTGTATTTCATCATCTGACTTATCCTGATGGAGGACAACTAATTAGACCGAAACTAGTCGACAAAATGTAAGTCGAATTTTTTTACGTGTTTCAAGCCGTTTATAAATTAAATTGTAAAGTATAACAACAAATAATTACAACGGCTAAGTACGTGTCAGTTTTGAGCTATTGCGTATTGGACGGAATACTTCGATGTGCAAATTTGACTCGTAGTTAGCTGGCTTCACTATGACTAATTTTATTGTTGTTGTAATATTTCTGTTTAAAATTGTTTACCTCATGATGTAACGTATAAAATACAAGACTGAAATTTTTGAATTATGAATCTACAACATGAATTTTTTTTATGCCAGATACATAAGCATTTGGCCGCTATTTCACCTGATGGAAAGTGATGATGCGGCGGAAGATGTAGCATGCCTAGAAAATACCTATTCACTCTAGACTTGAATACTCCCAGATTATACTATTCAGGGAACAAAGACGCTGGCAGCGAAGTACTCCTATTTGTTTTTTAGTAGAACTATTTACTATATTTCATAAAACCATATAGCAAAGACCTAAGTTACCTACAAGCTGCTGAGCTTATAAGCAACTCAAATACTTAAGCCCACTACCAGTGGGTAGCGTTCCCACCACGCTGGCGGTATTGCCTCTCCGAATTGCAATGTTGATGCTGGTCATTTTGATCACGCGTCGCCACAACTAATATTAGATACATTTTTGAAAATATAAATACTCATATAAATATTTATGTATTTTTTTTGAGATTAATATAAAGTTAGTTATAATTGTGTATTTTTAACATTTATATATTTGTGAAATTCAAATTTAATAAATAACAGGAGATAAATTCTCATAAAATGAAACTAAAAATATACATAAAATTAGTAGAAAAATATATGGCCTGAAAGGATAAAATAATTGTCCAAAACTATACATATATACATAGCATGATATAGTCAGTTTCCCTTTTTTAATGAACTGGTAATCATCAATATGCATACTTAAAAAAATATTCTTCAAACATAAAACGTAAAACATAAACGCTTTCACCAGACTCTAACCACTCTAACCACTCTAACCAGAACCAGAAACACAAATTTCCTTTGGGGAGAAAACTTGTGGTCCCGTCGGGAATCGAACCCGATACCCCTGCTTAGAAGGCGAAAGCCACCAACTAAGCTAACGAGCAGTTAACAATAACATAAAATCCAATAGAATTCCTAGAGAATACATTTAATACTCTTGCCTGTATTTGTAATATATAAGCTAATAAAAGTAGGTTTTTCCTTCTGTGCTAGGTCAAATGGAGATTGTAGGTAAATGACCTTGACGCGGTCAATGTCTCGTGGACAAACCCTCTGAGCAAATACTTAGATATACATTGTGAATAATTACTATTCTTATATACACTGCCTGTTGGCTTAGTTGGGTGTGCGTGCGTTTTCTAAGCAGGGGTTCGATGCCCGGAAGGATTAAAAGTTTTCTATAAAAAAAAATGTGTTTCTAGTTCCGGTTGTGATTGTATGTGTGATGTGTGTTTTTGGCAGCCATGACACCAGTTTCCGAACTTAGCGTGGGGCTGTGAGTGTGAAAGCGTTTAATGGGTTTAATACATAAAGTAAGGCTCGAGTTCATCAAAGAAGTTAATGGTTACTTAAGTATCTGGTCAAGTATAAAATGCTAGTCTTCAAGTCACGAGTGAATAGGTATCTTCTAGGCAAGCTTGTTCCATCGTCGACCACATCGTCGCTTACCATCAGGTGAGATTGTGGTAAAAAATTTGCCTATCTTGAATTTAAAAAAAAGTCTTAATTGTCATTCACCGTTGCATGATGGCGTTTGATATTGACAGCTATTTAACGTTTAGACTGTCCGCTAGCGTAGTTGGGTGCGCGCTAAACAGCAGGTATCAGGTTCAAATCCCAATAGGAATACAAGTCTTCTTGCGTAAGATTTTTTTTTGTTTGTTGTTCTAGGTGTGATTGCTGTATGTGATGTGAATGTTTCCGGCACCCACGATACAAGTTAAATTCGAAATTTAGCTGCTATTTTTCGGTTAAGCGACCGTTATGTCCAAACTCGGACCTTAGCCACGCGTACTAAATACTACACCGAGATCTGTATTTTAATATAGATTGCGTTTTACTTTTATATATTAAGTGGTTTAGGTTACAGTCTTTCTACAATACATACATACAAAAAGTAATCAAAGTCAGAACAGCCGTTACTAAGACACCTTGTTTCAAGAATTTCCTAATTTATTTTTAGTTCCAGTTGTAGTGTAATTGCATATTTTTATATGTTTGTCATTTAGTTTTGTACTTAAAAAATACGTTTTTAACAATATATAAAATATATTAATTAGCCAGATTGTAATTTAATTAGTAAGTCTTTTTTATACCTTTTATTATAAACATAATCTTATTTGATTGTAATGTCAAATGTTGATCAGTGGCGTTATATCAAATATGTAAACATACATTTGCAATTCCTAACAACTGTTGTCTGACGACACTTACCAAGAGCTCAGGTGATCTTACCTGATGGTAACTGATATGATCAATCTTGCTATAAAATACCTAACGATATATTATGTCACAAAAAAAGCTGCAAAGCCGAGCTGCATTCTCCTCGACTCCGTAGTTCTCCGTCGTCCGGGAGTCGCGTTGCCACGGATCCAACGACGATAACAAGAAATCGGGATATTATTACAGCGGCAACGGAAAGAGATTCTTTTACACCTTAAGAACATTAACTCCATAAGTTATATATTGAAGTAACACGCACCTTTACATTATCTATAAAAAACATGCAAAAATGAAGTTGATAGATAAACTGTGAATGAACCATAAGATTTATTAAAAATATAATGTATACTAAGATTTTGCATACAAACAAACAATACTATGTTATCATCTAAGTCAATGCATCTAATTCGCTACACAATACTAACGACGTTAGAATAGCTACGAGATAATCATAGATGCATGCTACGGCTACGGAAGTGCAAGCTACGATCATAGACGCTACGGTGCAATGCAACTAGGCGTAGATCGTAGCACTAGCTACGACCTACAATAGTGCACAGTAAATTTATAATAAAACGTATTTAATAATGTATATTATTTATTTCAATTGTTTTATATAATGAAAACAAAAGTCTACAATGAATACTAAGTTGTTTTACTTGATTGATTTTATTTGTTTAATATTGATAAAGCAAATAATAAAAAATATTACGTCTTTGGAATTACCAATAATAAAACACGATTTTTTATGTAAAATTTTGCAATAAAAAATGCATTATAAAAGATGCAGCTCTAAATTGTTACTTTTAACTTTTTGGAGTTAATTTTATTAGCTGATACGTTGATGTGTGTTTTGACCGTTCAACAAGAGATAAAAGTTACCCTTAAAAATTGTTCAGGCGATACATGAGAGTTCAATTTTAGTAAGACATTTTTCGTTTTTAAACAGTTAGTTAACACAATCTAGTTATTTTTGACTCTTATCCCTAATATGTAAGTGTGGGTGATTAAGACAAAAGATCCAAAGTTTAAGGCGACGTATCTCTAAAATTAACAGATTTACATGGAATTCAGTATGTAGATAGCTTTGTTCATGGAATACAAATGTTTAATAATATATGTTTAACACGGGGTTATTTTGTTGGTTGTGGTATGATTAGGATATCTTAGCATTCGGATGTCAGAACGAGCATATAAACAAAGCGAAGTAACTTCCAAACTTAAACTTTTACTTTTTAAATTAAAATTAATCCACTAGTTTCTATGCAGGTATAACATAATGATATGTTAAATAATAGACATAGAATTAATGTTTTGTTTAGCCACCTTAAATTAAAGATTTAATTAAGTTATTCCATTTTTTTTTAATTTATGGACGCAGCTATAGGACTATTATATATATACATATTAGATATTTTGTAATGTTGATTTAATTTAATTGAATAACTCTTTGTTTCAATAGAGCTAGGTAAATCCAGGCGCATGATTTTCCCTTAAGTATCGCGTCATATTGAGATTAATTAGCAATGAAGTCACATTTTCACAATTATGGTCAATGCAGGTCATTAAATAAATTGAAATAATTGCTAATAACGATTTGTTTCCGTTGAAATATGTTCGGTAAATTTGTTAGACGATTCCATTCAATCATACACATAGTTTTCCTTTTAAAAATGTATTCACATTTCATATGTCCGGGAAAATGTTATTTTTTTTATTTAATTGACACTTTTCAACAATGTAACTTCAGTGAAATAAACAAAACAAATGTGCAGTACTAGAAAATAATATTTAGGATTTCATAGTTTTTTTTCAACGGTTATTACTTAATACGTACTTGTATGTTGAGATTAGGAAATATGTTACATATTTGTATTTACTCTTAACATATATAATATAGTACTTAAAATAGTTAAGGTTTGGTCAAAAGAATTTATATCAACATCATAGGGAATAATAGAAGCATTGGGTATCAAAAAGGCTTAAAGTTTTCTGATAATATGAGACTCACAGGTGATTTTTGTAATTAGTTTCCTATTCATCTTTCCAAGCTACCGTTATCGTTATAAAATATCATCTTCATAAACTTCTTATCGAAATTTATAATAGAAGTTTCCCGAGACGAGTTTGGATCAAATTTCGGCGGAATGTTAAACTAACTCGGTTCTACTGTAAATATTATTCTAATGAGCATAGTTTATAGTTGAAATAGAGTAAAGTTGTCTATGGTTACATGCGGTGGCGTTTAGTTATATTCAGCTAAATTTTAAACTAATGTTCTAAGCGGAAAAATATTAGACGTTAGGTGTTAATTGAAAGAAGGTATACTTAAAAATGTATACCATGGCATTTAAACTAACAATTTAAACATATATTGGCAATTAAATATAATCAAAAGTACTTGTTTATTATTGAAAAATACTTGAATATTTAGAAATCAAAATCATATCACAACGTTGAATGAAGTAAAAACGCTTATGATTTTTTCTTTGGCGTTGAATTAAGTGAATTTTGTAATAAACTAAATTAAAAAATATATTAATATTTTGCTTTTTTATATCGACTGGCTATACTCGCTTTGAGCGCGTGGCTTTGTCTGCTGTATATCTATAGTAATAATAGCTACTAAGTTGAAAAATTTAAGTCATAGTTCAAATAATTATTTTTGTAAGATAACAACTTACAAAGTAGACTAATACTAGATATATACATTGTGACACGTCATAAAAACATGTATTTTTATACATTACACATAGATCGGTTAGTACTTACCTATTTCAATGAGTTTGTAGGTTATGTTAACAATTGTATATGCAATGTAATTGTAACGCTGAAGAGCTTTTATAAATTAAACATAATTTTGAATATGTGGTCATAAAATGTTTGTAGGTAATAATGTAGATAAATTAATATGAATTAATCTAATGCAATATTAGATCATTCATAAAACAAATTAATTATTTGATCGATGGCAGATTTTGATACATATTTTCAATAGCATCAAGCAAAACAATTTAAATCTGTTTAACAGAATCGAGTAAATAGCGTTTTTGTATTTTAAATAATAAAATATTTATGGATTTTGTACAGTACTTATCATTTCAATCACGACATTATCAAGCAAAATAGATATAAAATTTGGTTTGGCAAAGCTGTAACACTATGCTTTAAACTCACAAACACTTCTAGAAGAAGTTTTAACAAGTTAAGAAGAAGCGCAAATGTTTCCTGCCAGCTCGGCCGGCGCAGGAAGGCAACTTAGAAAACTTTTATCGACAAAGCCTACTCCAAGACTTTTAAAAAGAAGCTGTGTTCTAGATATCTCATTAATTTTAGCACAATAAATACTCACAGAAATATATAATCTGTAGTACAATAGCGCCTTGTGCCGAATTGAGGTTATCCGAATCTAACACATTTTTTTGTGCAAATAATTTTTATCACCATGCCACGACCTTGCTCCCAGCTATCGCCAAATTTTGCTAGTCCTAACGTCACTATTGATAACTAGGCAGTCTAGAAATATCACTTACCGATAAAATAAAACAATTGAATAACAATCCTCACACGGCACAGCACTAGATCACATGTGAATTAATAAATAAAGATTCAATTTTTGGACGCGCCGTGAGTGACCGCGTGAGTGCAATGTTTTTTTTTGTGCGGGTCGATAATGCACATCGCGCGAACGCCGGCGGCAGCCGACTGACGGCGCTCACGCAGCTAGGACGCTCCACGCGCGCCCCACCAAAAAAAATGCCGCGAAAATATGGCGGGAGGGAAGGAAACACGCAAAAACTGAAGGGGTGCGCTCGATGTTTCTCGCGCTGTGAGGCTGTATGCTAATCCATCGTGTGCTCGGCCCTTTTTTCCGGGGTGGGGGGTGGGATGCAATTAAAAAGCCGCGCGTGCGTGTGGGGGCGCGATTAGAAAGGAGACGGGCGGACGGAATGAGTCTGTCACCGTTTTTTACTTTTTTTCTAGTCTGGCGTTCTGTAGGAACGGCTAGATGTAGGGAGGAATCGATGTTCGTCTGGTTCCGATGCGAATTATAGTGTGAAGTCGGGACTCGTGCGACGCGGCTTAGATAATGACTGCAATTGACATTATTATATTTGAAAATGGAAGACGACTTAAAACTAGTTACGTAGTTACCTGTGAAATATTAGAAATTATCGAAGATCAGAGCTACGACAATCACTTCTCATATTTTTATGTGTTACATTGGTTAATTTTACCTTGCATTTAGATTTACTTTGCGTTTGTAATATGGATATTAGCTTCTAATAATATGCTTATGTATTGAACTAACTAAAAAGTATGTAGACAGGTATTATCAATGTTTTTGAATAATTTAGAAATAGAAAGCATTCAATGCTTATTTATATACTTAGCATGAATCAGAATTCAAGAAGTAGGTTCGAATCCCACCTCTAGCAATATTTTTGCTTTCATCTAACAGTTAAACTTACATTGCAATAATTATTTAAACATATTAGTCGGTATTGTTTTTCTTGAACTTAATAACATAAATATACATAAAAAAACAATACCTCGTTAGTGTGAAATAATTAATTCTGCTAATCATATAAATGGACACATATTATGTAGGACATTTAATTATATCGAGATAACGGAATAATAATTAAATCGTCATACATTCTCACGTGTACAAATCTAAAACCAGAACCCGTATCTATGCTTAAATTATTAAATGCACACAATAGACAATATTGACAATAGAACTGGCCAGTAGTAGAACACCCCTTTAACTTTTGCAACGAGGTGTTTGCAGCCAGCTTCATTCTGCAAAGCGTCGGATCTCGCCTCCTTGGTCCTTTGCGCGTTTCCCGCCGAATGTGCAAAAAGCGCGCGCAATACGGCGAACGTTGTCTATGGCTCGCGGATTTTTTCGTCTTGCATTTTTAGGCCAAAGATTAACAAATGGTTGATAATATTGTGATAAGATAATTTAGTATTTTATTGCTTCTGAATGAAGTAGGCAAAGCGTGCAAATAGGTATAACTATTGTGTCCTACTTTTTAGTGCGAAATAGATACTTTGCTGTTTGCTATGAATAGTATTTTTTATCTATTTAGGTCATTTTTTGCACAGCTACAGCCCAATGTTTGTGACATTGACTATGATTATTTTGATAAGCATATATTCGTATTTGCGCAGTTTTGTCGATAATGGCAATGGAAATTTAATATTAATGTTATTTAATTGATCAATCAGTTTTAAGAATATTTTGATAGCTTTAACAAAAAAAAAATTACATGCTCATTACTTATTGAACTCCAGTAAGACTACCGCGATATGATAGACTTAACTAAATTTTACGACAAAACTAAATAAAAATAACGACTTATTAAATCTAACGACTTCACGACTAAACTTAATCTTACGATTAAACTAAATGAGAATGACTTAACTAAAATAAATATTTAAAAAACAATAAAATGCGTTGGATGCGAATTAAAAAAACTTCTTCCAAGAATTCCATGTTCAAATTTAATAAAGCTATAATTTTAAAGCGATGCAAATAGTTTGAATTCGATTTAATTCCAAGTTGAAATCTCCATGTCAACGGTTAGAGTGCAACTAGCTAGCTTTTTAATTTTATGCAAGAAGGTGTAATGGTCAGCTCTTGCAAGATAGCTCGATGCAAGTGGCCGGTACATACGAGTATATTTACATCATAAAAGCTCACTCCGCGAGGGTAACGCGGGGCTAAGTTAATTGTTCAACCAAATTAATATTCAAACGTGTGATCATGAAGAATTTTTAATGTTGTACATATGTTTTAAATAATAAAGCCCAATGCATGCAGAAAATAAATTTACTTCCGGTTCTTTTTTGTTTATTCAAAAATATAAAACTTTTTTGTAATGTTAATATTTCAATAAGATACTTTTATAGCATGCTTCTAGCAAGTTTTCATTCACAGGACCATAAAAAATTCAAATTAGCTCAAAACACTCACCTTATCTACGTTCTTGGCAGCGGGCACCAGCTCGAAAATCGACAATAACAGTCAACAAAACTTCAACAAAGTCACTATACGAGTCAATGTTCGGTAACGGATCGGCGGTAAAATAAAAAAAAAAGCTTCGCACCAGAAAAATTCACAAGTGGAACTATTGCAAAAAAAGAAATACGAAAATGGAATATACGGAGTTTGAACGTTCAGTCGGCGGGGGACGGTCCGAGCGATCCGTCACGCGCGCGCTGCCCACACACGCACCAAACTTTACGAAACTTTGCAAACTTTATGCGACGCGATAGTTCTGTAACGCGGACGCTTAAACTGAAACTTTTTTTATTCCGGACCCGAAATTCAAATTTAATTTCTTCTAATAATTTATAATATCTTTTTGAAAAAGTTTTTTTTATCTGAGGCGACCACCCGTCCGGTCGGGTCCGGCCGGTCTGCAATATTAACACCGGCCGCGTCCACCTTTTGTAATGAAACGTTCACACATGCTTCCGCATTACCGTCCGATGCCATCAATAATGAAGCCGGGCGGGAAAAAACAAAACGGGCCACCTCTCCCGGCGAGGTGCCCGCCGACACTACAGCCTCCTCGTCAAAGATCAGAATTGCATATCTGGGTTGCGTTAATGAGCGGGGGTGGGGTCGTGGGGGGGTCGAAAAAGTGGCACCGCTCGCGCGCGAATATAAATTCATCGCCAAAAAATCATTACGCGGGGGGTGGTATTACGGGCGCTTGCTGCGCGGGTTCGTTCGTATAGTTTTTAAATCGGGCGCTCATTCGGCGTGGCGCCGCGGCGGGCGGAGGCCGCGCCACTACTGCACCGATACAGCCTTCCCTCCCCCCTTGCACCGTGCACTATGCCCTACACGCATGCACCTCTTTTCAGATCTAAGAAAAACGTAAGATTCCAATCTCAAACTGTCAAAAGTGACAGCGCGGCATCTTATCCCGCCTGAAAACACCCGCGTAACAAGTCCATCTCTACATCCGAATTTGAAATTGTCGAATCAGCGCGAAGCAGAATTAAGAAAAATAAATCGGCGGGAAATTAATGCGATCTAGCGCGGGAGATGGATTGATTTTTTTAGAGAGAAAGGAAAAAGGTTCCACGTGTATGCAAATTCCTCTTTTCGGCGACGATCGTAATCAATTTGTGCGTAGGAAGCGGGTACTTCCGCGCGCACACTGATGTAAAATACGCACACATAGCGAGCGTGTGCGACTCAAATTAAATCTAATACAAAATTGCGTTTTATGTTCTCGCTAGTGCGTGTAGGTGTGTGTAGGGGCGCACAATGCGAGCTCGCGCCCTGTACACTCGCGGTCTAATGGTGGAATTAGATAATTACGTCTAATTATAAGTTTTGTAAATATGTCCTATAATATATTTATATATTATTTCTATTAACAATAGTTTATTACGTATCCTTTACACTAACAATATAATAAAATATTCCTTGAAGATACCGTTCCTAATCAGATGATATAATATTAGAACTCAACTAAACGTTTCATAAAAGGGAAACGTTTACACTACAAAGTTTAGAATTACTGCATCCCAACATACGTACCTGCACTATAATTATTATACTTTATACGCTCATGCATGACAAACAGCACACTTCAACTATCTATTTGTTATAATCTTATATGCAGCAGGTAAATTACATTATCCTACCCGACCTTATTGTAACAGAACCACCAAAATAGGCAAGCATGCTATATCTTTGACCTCATCTTCACTTTCCATCAGGTGAAATAGTGGCCAATTGCTTTCCTACCATGCATAACAAAATACCGTAAGATTAGTAGGTATACCACATAACAATAAAATAAGCTAAATAAAAAGAAAACTACAAAATATTAAATGTAAATACAAAATATAAACATATTAATGAACGCGTGAAAAGCCTACTATTTTTAAAATTTAGCCTTTTTAATGTTATATGGTATACTAGACGTGCCCCGCGGCTTCGCCCGCTATTATCAAGTAAAAAAGTAGCCTATGTGTTAATCCTAGGTATAAGCTATGTACATTCCAAATTTCATCCAAATCCGTTCAGCCGTTAAAGCGTGAAGAGGGAACAAACATACTTATACACACACTTACACACAAACTTTCGGATTTATAATATTAGTAGGATTAAGTAAGCATAAGTTAGATAATACACTGGTCATCCAGTATTTTTTATGCATGGCAGGAAAGCATTTGACCACTATCACACCTGATGGAAAGTGAAGATGTGGTCAAAGATGTAGCATGCTTGCCTATGTTGGTGGTTCTGTTATATGGACTGCACAGTAAAATAATCTACACGACAAGCAAGCGCTTATCGTATGAATTATTGTGCAGTCAACGGCGATGATGATAAATATTGATGAGGTTAAGACGAAGCCTACGTGTTAATCCTGTGTATATGCTGTTTATTACACATCAAAATCTTACCATCAGTGAGACAGTGGTCAAACGCTAGCTTATGTATTATTATTTTTTATTTTTTTGTAACCAGATGATGCCACGTACTATACTCGTAATTTATGTAAATAACATTTTTGTTTTTCAAATTGTAATTAAAAACAAATAACCTCATTTATTTTTTCGTTTTAAAATCCTATACACGAATAGTTTAAATCAAGATCAAAATCAAAATCGTTTATTCACATGGGCCCCAAAGAAGCACTCATGAAAGTTAATGATTCTACTGCCAGTTTCGCAAAATTACAGCTATCTCGAGAAGAACCTGGTTCTTCTCGAGATGGCTAGATTGAGATTGATAGAGCTGAGAAACTCGGCAGCGCATTTTTTTCATTAATTTAAAAAAACATTATTAATCTTTAATACTGGTTGACTGGTAGAAAATGCTTTTAGCGTTAAGTCCACCCTTTGTACCTTTCTGGGCAATAAAGAGTTAAATAATAAATAGTAATAATACATAAGTTTATTAACGTAAGTGTTATTATGGTAGTCGCTAGAAAGCGCTTGTGCAGTTTGCCTCCATGCATCCTTGTCATTTATATAGTCGATCGTTTTATAGTAAGCTTTCTTAATTAATGCCTGTTTTATTACAGATTTGAACTTTCCCAGTGGTAATCCAGTTACAATTTTAGGAATTCTATTGTAAAATCTAACTCCATTTTCAGACATACTCAAGGCACAAAACGTGTATCAAAACGTTAAGAAGCAAGTAAATATAGTTAAGCAGCCGTTAAATATGAATGTCAAATCAATTCCAAACGTTTTAACCTAGATCGTACAATATAACAATTAATAATAGTATAATGCCGAATTAGCGTTCACTTCCGGCCTCGATTGTACTTTAAAAACCCACACAAGCTTAATGTTAAAAATGAATTACCAACACAGCGCTGCTGCCTCCCTGCTACACTCATTTTCATTTCGATGTTTTTGGGTTTTTGCGCAGATAGGGGGTGAAACCACCCTGCCCGCTCCATTCCACCCCCGCCCTATGAAAATAGGATATATTTTTATGTTTTATTTGCCCGGAAGCCTGTAGCTTAGTTGCATGTTTATTAGAAGTTTTTATTAGTAGAAACAATACGATTTTTTCCCGAATTGTTGAACGATGATTTGCGATGACAATGATACGGTAACCAGTCACGGCATGTTTGTTTCCCGATTACCTACTACTAGTTTGTCGTACGGTTGAGTAGTTTATTGATACTAAGGTATTATTGTTTTGTCATGAAAATAAGGTTTCCGGGGGAAGGGACTTCCGGTTCACATTGAAGGGCGATATTTCAAAGTTTTTACTGTGTCACTGGAGTAGGGAATATAGGTAAATATTCTTATTGCGTGATCGGAGACAATCGAGATGTCTAAAAAAATTTAGGAGTATTTTCCGCTATCTACGATCGGAAAACGGAGTCGTAATTTAGTAGTGCCTAATATTAGCGGCACAGACTATAAACTATACCACTTCTGTCAAAAATGTAGGTTGACAGTTTGTGTCATTTTTTATAACCATATTTTATTTCGTAAAAAAAACACTTTTTAGTTATTTTGGTGCGTAGTACTCTAATTTCCATGGAGCGATGTTGACTAAAAATTTAATTTTAATTTTTGTTCTGTGGAGCCCAGTGGACACAAAGTATGGACATTAATTCGTTTGAGAACAATAGCCGAGGAGCGCAGTGGCATAACCCGTTTGTTCACCATGTATGAAATTAAAAAAGTCGTTTAAAATTATTAGTGTTAAAATAAAAAATATATTCAAATTTTATTCTATTTCTAACAACATTAATCAATTATGTTAGTATTATTACTGAAAATGATGTATATACTTATTTTAATTACAATCCAATCAAATTAAATTTAAAACTCTACAGATTATGTCCTAAATAAATATTTTTAATTTTATTTTATTTAATAATATTATTAATCCGTAAGTTTGTGTGTAAGTATATTTGCTTTATCATCAAGCAGTAACGGCTGAACAGATTTGGATGAAATTTGGAATTTACATAGCTTACTAGCTAGGCTACTTTTTATCTTGATAAACGCGGACAAAGCCGCGGGTTACGGCTAGTAAAATATATACGAGGTTGTAGTAATAATTTAAATGACATCATGAGAGCGCACGCCAGTATTTAGTTGCGCATACGCATGATCTACATGCAAATGCTGCTTAACCACAGCAGTAGCATTTGCGACTTAAAAATCTACGCGCCTCTGGTTTGAATCCGACGCCTGCATCAAAGACTTTCTCAAGTTATGCACGCAATTTGCAGCTGTATTAACGGTACAGTGGTTAAGAAAAAACATTAAATGTACAAGGGGTACAGAAAAGATTAAAAAAAAAAGATTAAATTATTAAATTATATTATATTTAAAATATTTACAGGTCTCACACAATTAAAGGACGTGTGTCATCGCCCTGAGTCCAAGTAATGGGTAAGAAAAGACTCATTGGCGATAGTAAGCTAATCGAGTCCAGGTTGCAAAGTCTCGGTCACCGACGTAAGGTGGCGAGCTTATCGGTATTCTATCGCTTACATTTTGGAGAGAGGGCACAGGAATTACATGAGCTAATTCCCCCATGCCTTTTTTACCATCTAACAACAAGACAAACTATCAAACGTCATCTATTTATGGTCGACATACCTCCAGTTCGCTCATAGCATTTTGCTTCTACGTTTATCATCCGTACAGCAAAGGAGTGGAACTCATTGCCTGCGTCTTTGTTCCCCGAACGGTATAATGGGAGTCTTCAAGTCTCGAGTGAATAGGTATCTTCTAGGCAAGTGTCACATCTTCGGCCGCATCATCACTTTCCATCAGGTGGTCAAATGCTTGCCAATTCAAAAAAAAAATAAAGAAACTTGTTGCTGATGATTCTAGGAATGCAATCGTATTAAGATATAAAGTTTACTAATAAATGACGACCCAGTTGGCGCAGTGGACAGGTGCCCGGCCCTTTGCGCCGTGGGTCCTGGGTTCGATTCCCGGCAGAAGCACAAATTCCTTCCCAAGGGATATTTGTGCTTCTGGTTCTGGGTGTAATGTGTGTGATGTGAATGTTTCCGGCACCCACGATACAAGTCTTCGTACTTAGTGTGGGGCTGTGAGTGTGAAAGCAAAAAAAAAAATAGTTTTTACTTTGTGAGTTTGAGTTCAGTGCCACCCAGATCTTTGACAGTTAAAAAACTTGTGTGGCAATATACTGCACTCATCACCCTGAGACATTAGAAGTTATATATCCTTATTCTCTGTGAATTTACTGAAAACTTTGCCCTAAAGTTTGTACCTACTAACTGAACTGCCCGGTGGTGTAGTTGGTGGCACATTTAAGTAGTGGGTATCGAGTTCGATTTCTGGTGGAAACACACGTTTTCACCACTAGAAAAATTTGCGTTCCTGGTTCAGGATGTGACGGCATTACTTACGATACAAGTCTTCAAACTTAGTGTGGGGCTGTGAGTGAAAACGTTTGTTTTATTTTCGCACACAAAGCTTGGCGGTTGTATTTTATACTAGTTTTGAACATTGTCTCACCTGATGGAAAGTGAAGATGCGGCCGAAGATGTAGCATGCTTGCCTAGAAGATACCTGTTAATAAGTAAATCGACCCGCCTGATTGGCCTCTTTCCTTTCATAAAGCGTGTATTCAACCCCGATTTTAGACATTTATTTTATTTCAAGACCGGCTTCTTACTTTAAAACTGCATCTAACAAAGACGCGGCTTCTAATAAAATTGCTAGCACAAGGCTACAACCTAGATTCTAGTGCTTATACTCAATCCAGTCTAGCCTAGACGTCGTCGTGTCGCATTAAGTCTTTGTATGCTACCAATGTTAATTATTTGAGGACTCGCGATTGTTTTTTACTTAAATAAACATATTTTAATCTATTTATGTTAATATAAATATCTCGTATCAAATATAAAATCTGTCAAAAGACATTTTGATTTTGAACAAGAGCTCAAACCAAAACGTTCATGGTTAATATATAATATCACACTGATATTATAAATCCGAAAGTTTGTGTTAAGCGTGTACGTATGTTTGTTTCCTTTACACGCTGTAACGGCTGAACGGATTTGGATGAAATTTGATTGTATTGTTTGAAATGTACGTAGCTTATATCTAGAATTAACACATAGGCTACTTTTTCACTTGATCAACGCGAGCGAAGCCGTGGGTCACAGCTAGCAATATTGTAAAGCTGACAGTTTGTGTGTAAGTATGTTTGTACTCTCTTTACGCTGTATCGGGTGAACGGGTTTGAATAAAATTTGGAATGTACATAGCTTTAATTACACATAGGGTACTTTTTATCTTGATAAAAGCGGGTGAAGCCACGGGGCATGGCTAGGCAAATTAATCATTAAATACGACCACGACGCTAGTTTAAAATTGTAATTATTATGTTTTTTAAACCGAATTTTTATATGAATCCTGGTGCATCCCATGTGGTCCCATTTAAATTAGATTAAGACCTGTAGTTTTTGAGTTATCCTTAATAATGCGCATTACATTTATTTAATCTGATAAGGGTTCCGAAGATAAAGCGCTGAAGTCGGGTTTTTTAAGCTTTTTTCTAGCGTTTCAATTATTTATTTGTCCCTTCAAAATACCATTTTGGATCTATAACGTAATAAAATCCTTATATGATAAAAAGGTCTTATATTTTTGTTAAAAAAGTGTAAAATAAAAAGTAAGTTCACTTTTTATACAGTCCGATTTTTATTTTTTATATTTACTTGTTTATTATTTATTTAGTCTTCTTGCTTGCCAATGGTACATTTATTTACTTATCACAACTTATGAAAAAGTTTTGATTGAAGTAAATGTTTTTGCCTTAAAGAGCGTAAAGATAGGGTATACATACATATTCTCACACGTATACTTTTGGTTTTATAATATTAGTCCATAAATCATTTATTTAAATGATTAAAAGGCTGTTAAAGAATGTTAAAACCACTGGTTTCACTGGAACAAATAGAGATTAATAATAATGCCATACTGGTTTCCACACAACACCCCTCGGCGTCAGTAATGCAATTGGCCCTAGACACGATTAGCTTGCTTTTTATTTTGCCGACGACGGAGACAGATTATAAACGGATATTTACATTTTATAGGTTTGACTGAGTTTATCAAAAGAGAACTGTTGTTTACGTAGCTCTGACTAGACGTTCTGTTCTTCGACGCTGGTTCTTCTCTGTGAGTCCCCGAGATCTCGAAGCCTGGCCCGATTAAATACCAATTAGTACCACAATAGCAATCGTGATAGTGTTTAACCGACTTCAAAAAGGAGGTTCTTAATTGGACTGTATGTTGTTTTTTGTTTGTATGTTACGCAATAAGTCTGCCAATTATTAATCGATTTTGATGATTTTGTAGATCTGTAGCTTATCAGAGGTGGTCCCATATGAATTTTATCGAAATCGATAAAGCCAACACCACAATATAAGCGGTGAAGATGGTTTTATCAAGCTTTGCTTGCATTTCAATTATTATAATAAATTTGAGTTTGAAAACTATCGCGAGTGTTATTCATTATAAATGTTTACTAACCAGCTGGTACTCGCGGCGGTTTTTGTCGGACTTTATAATAAAATTATAAAATTGTATAGAATATTATAATATAATTGGAGTGCAAGTTTTCACTTTAACAATAGTAGCACTTATTTGAATAGGGTCATACTTTTTTTAATGTTTCACTATACCACTGTTTTACCTGATGGAAAGTGATAATGCGGCCGAAATTGTAGCATGCTTGTTTAGAAGAAAATTTTGACTTGAATACTCCCAGATTATACAGGTTGTTAAAATGTTGACCCCAGATTATAGAAGTTGTTCTCAAGATAGGAAATTAGAGTTATTAAGGTCATTAGCCCTATTTGTGTAGTAAATAATGATATATTTTTATATGGAATTAAACTTTTTTTATTGGTAAGCAAGCTAGTGTTTACCACCCGATGAGAAGCGACGATGGGGTAAAGATCAAGAACGCTTGCTCAGTATGAAACGCTTGCTCATAATGAAAGTGGTATCGAAACGCTTCGTCCGAATTAACTTTTAACCATTAGATCATGTGTAATTGCCGTTTTCCTAGATATTTTGTAGAAAATGGTGATTCGGGTCTGTTTATACGTCATCCTTTACCGGTTGACATACCTCTAGTTCGCTCGAAGCGATTCGACTCTACTTTTATCATCCGAACAGTGAAGGAGTGGAAGTCATAGCTTTCGTCTTTATTCCCCGAACGGTACGATCTGTGTATATTCAAGTCTATAGTAAATAGGTATCAACTAGGTAAGTATGTCACATCCTTGACAGATTCTTTGCTTTGCATCAAGTGGGAGTGATCAAACGATAGCTTAATGTTATACAAAAAAAAGTAAGGTATTGGTCAAATGCTTGCTTATCTAGCAAAAAAAAGAAATTTAAAAGACCTTTAACCCCGCATACGGCCGTCTTAATGAAGTAATCTCACTTAGGGGTGACTCTCGACTCTCGACTCCGAGATGCAACGAGGGGTGAGAGTGAGCTGTGTGCCGACAAGTGCAGCAACCCTAGGACTAATTCTACACTTAGCAGGAAATGGGATATGTGATTTATGCTCCAGAAAGGTTAACTCTTATAATATTTTGAGCCAGAATTACGATTAATAATTGAAACGGTATTAAGAGCAGGTTGCACTTCAGTTTGAGCACGATTGTCATTACAGGCGATTGTAAACTGTATACGTTATATATAGGGATGTATTTAGCGCGGAATAAAATATGACTTTTAAGATTTTGAAGGTTTTACTTATATAATTCTAGAAAACTAATTAGTATATCAAAATGTTGGCTAAAATTAATAATAAATTATTTTTTAACAGTTACAATTTACTACAAAAAGCTAAGGTGAATTTAACGAAAAATCACAATAATCACGTTATAGATCCGAAAGTTTGTGTGTAAGTGTGAGAATGTGTAAGTATGTTTGTTTTCTCTTCACGCTGTAACTGCTGAAGGGATTTAGATGAAATTTTAAATGTATGTAGCGTATATCTAGGATTAACACATATACTTATTTTTGACTTAATAAACGCGGAGGAAGTTGCAGGGCACGGCTAGTCCAAGATAAGCACGAAACATTTTAGACGATAAAATCTATTGTGTTAAATTCAATTAATCGTGAAACTGGTTCAATAGAGGATATAAAAAGTCTAAATATATATATATATATATATATATATTAAAGCCGTTTGGTAACATGTTACTGTATTTCACAGATAGATACACAGATACACTACAAACTTATAATCAGGACTTGAACTGCACGTTGGTTTAGTTAGGTGTGCGTTCACCTTTTAAGCAAGGGGTATCGAGTTCAATTCTCAGCGGGAAAACCAGTTTTTTTTATGCTAGATAGGCAAGCAGTTGACCACTATCTCACGTGATGGAAAGTGAACATGCAACCGAAGATGTAACATGCTTGCCTAGAAGATACCTATTCACTCTAGACTTGAAGACACCTAGATTGTACCGTTTTGGGAAGCAAATAAGCAGGCAATAAAAAAAAAAAAAGAAAATGTGTTCCACTCCCTCGCTGTACGGATGATAAACGTAGAAGCAAAACGCTTTGAGGTAACTTTATGTCAAACGTCATCACGTTTGACAGTTTGTCTTGTTAACAAGTTTATAAGTTTTCTCCGAAGGAAAGTTTGTGTTTCTGGTTCTGTTTGTGATTGTGTGTGATTTCAAATTAATTTATATTTTATTAAATAATTTCGTGAAAGCGTGAAAAAATTCAAAGCGTTTAATTCAGAAAGTCATCCATATTATGATTAATTTAAAACATTACAAATAAAATTATATTACACTCTGATAAATTATTACATCCCTCTTTTGCGTTGGAGGTTGATAAAGTATCTAAAGAAGAAAAATAGTCGGTCTTACCGCTTCATGAAATAAATACAGTCGATATGAATAGCACTCGTGACAGTTTTCAGATTCATAATTTATTTTGTTGAAAACTCCGTCTCAAAGAGAGGAAGCTTGCAATTCGCTCTGAATCTTCTTTTTACAAGATCTTATTTAACTTGATTCGTTTTTATATCATTCCAGTTCAAAATTTGCATCAAATATATATGTATTTTCAACCGACTTCAAAAAGCAGCTTTTCTATTAGACTGTATATTTTCTTTTCTACCGACTTCACAATAAAGGAGGAGGTACTCAAGTCGACTGTATTTTTTTTAATGTGTTTTACCAACTTCGTTCTACGTGAACCGATTTTGTTTTTTTTTTTTGTTTGATAGATGTTGCTTTCCAATTACTCCCATTTAAATTTGATCAAGATCTGATCAGTAGTTCTTGAAATACCTTCAATAATGCATGTTTAGTACATATAATCTGATCAAAGTTCCGAATATAAAGCGGTGAAGTAGGTTTTTTTTAAGCTTTGCTTGCGTTAAATTATGTATGTATGATACACGATAATTCAGCCAATCATGAATTGATTTTGTTGATTTTTATTGTTTGGTAGATCATACTTCAGAGGTAGTCCCATATAAATATTATCGAAATTGATTAAGCACTTTTTGAAAAAATTTACAAAAAACAAAATATAAGCGGTGAAGTCGGTTTTTTAAGCTTTGCTTGCGTTTACATTATTATTACTATCTCTACATAGTATAAAACCATAGTATAAATATATGTCGTCTTCCTCTACTCTAAATTGTTGTGCCCAATAGGGTCCCTAATGTATTGTCATTTATTTCTACCACCTATCTTCTTTTTGAGAATGCAATAAAGATTTGAATTTGAAACAAAGTCGCTCTCCGCGTCTGTCTGTCTGTTTATCCGCAAACTCCTAAACCAAGCGACGAATTTTGGTGCGGTTTTTACCATCAGATAGATATTTTCTTTCGAAAGGTTTATATATACAATAAAACCTAATTAAGTTCTTATATAAAAAGAAAAAAATGTTTAGCATCATAGTAGCTAAAAATGTATTTCGTCTATTTTTTTTATTTCGCCCATGTGAAACCGAACCCGATACAATATAGAAAAGTCTTTGAGTCTCGATCTTCTTGAAAAACGTGCTTCATCATCGACCGCATCGTCGCTAACGGTCAAATTAAAAGATCAATAATTTGCCTATATTCATTTATTTATTGCAATCTATAATATTATACAGGTGTTTTTTAAGAGTACAGTTCTATATAGACCCTGTGGGGCACGACAAAAATCTTAAAAGAGAGGAGGACTGCTAGGTTTTATTCTGATACATAAACACGTAAACAAAACGTATGGCAAAATAGTTAAACTCATAAACTTCTCTAGAGGTCTTTGTGTATAGGGCTATATAATAGGGCTGACATTCAAAAAAGAGAAAATAAAAAGCTGTTTAGTAACAGAGAAAAGAGCCGGACTGGCTTATCAAAAAACGAAAACCTTCTAGCTAGACTGAAAGCAACAAAAACCAATAGCAGTAGTCAACAGATATCAAAAACTAAAAAATCTCCTCTTCACGTATTCAACAAAGCATGTTTAAAAATCAAAATATAATTTCCACTCGATGCATTAAAAATTAAAACCCAAATCATCGTTGACTGTACTGTACAGACAGTCCTACACTCACACAACTACACAATCCGTAGCGACACAAAAATGACCGCCCAATGATTAAAAAAAAACTGCACTCGACAAAAAACTAATGACAGAAAGAGACAGGGCATATTCCACATGGGCCTATCCAAAATGAAAAGTAGTCATTTTTCCACCAATAGGGGTATTACTGAAAAACTATAGCAAATGAATTTATTATGCCCCGCCGGGGGTGGCAACCCCACACCACTGGACAACAATATTATTTTATTTTTAATACGGTATTATAATACGGGTGTGTATTTGATTGATTGGAATTTCGGTGCACTTTGTGAGGTTGCGAATCAGATCAGGTTTGTGCTTACATATCGAAAAATAGGCCTAATTAAATTCTAGGAAAAGATCGCGTATCTGCTTATTCTTACACCGAAGATATTATAAAACTAACTTCAGAAGTCGACATAGAAAAAATGCTCAATAGACACAGATATATTAATAAGTATTTGACCATAAACATAAACGCTATCACACTCGCAGGCCCACACTAAGTTCGATGACTTGTATCGTGGGTGCTGGGAACATTCACATCACACACACAATGACAACCAGAACCAGAACCACAAATTTTCCATGGGGAGAAAACTTGTGTTCCCGCCGGGAATCGAACCCGATACCCCTGCTTAGAAGGCGAACGCCACCCAACTAAGACAACGAGCAGTTCATTCACGTATAGTGAGGATGAGGCTGAAGATTTAGCATGCTTGGATAGAATATACCTATTGGATCTAGATTTGAAGACTCCCAGATCTTTTAGTTCCTTTTCGGGGAACAAAGACTCGGGTAATGAGTTCCTCTCCTTCGCAGTGGAATAAATCCATATGTTTTCGAGTTGAATATCTGTAGTGAATTAGTGGCCTTCCACTAAAAAGTTATCATAAAAAATCTATGGATAACATTTAACAAAATTCAGCTATATTTTGTAGATTTTTATTTACAAATTCAAGCTAATCTGAAGTCGAAAAAACTTTCGCATTTATACATATATGCGAAAGTTTGTGAGTTATTATGGTCCCTTCACGCCTGGTTTAACAGATTTGCATGAAATTTGGAGTTGTCATAGCCAATATAAGTCAATATAAATATACTACAATATAAATATAATCGCGAATGATAAAATTCACTATTATCCTGAACGCGGGGGAATCGCGAGACACAAGAATTATCCTTTTGTGATAACTATTCAAAGACTTTCTATTGAGCTTTGTGTCATATTTTGATATTGTTAATTAAAAACCAATACTAAACATTTTTTAAACTTTTTTTTAACCTGACGCTACCTAATAAACATTTACTTTTGTATTATATTTTAACTAGTTCTTTCCAGCGGCTTCAACGGCGTTAATTAAAACAATATGATCTATCGAATTTAATTGTAAATCTAAACCATTTATGAACACAACAAAAAAATTCACCAAAATCGATCGAGCTGTTTAGAAGTTCAGTCATATACACACATACAGAAGAATTACAGTTATATATTGACTTATACAGAATATAGTTTTGTCAATCCATAGTAAATGGTAATGTTATATACTTATAAACTTACCTTGTATGGCAGGGCGTCCGTGATAATTGTCTCCTGAAAGAAAATAAATTTACAATTAGAAGAACTTTATCAAAAATTACAATTAAATAAAATCTTTCAACATCTATTTTTTTTATGATTGAAACCTGGTTTAATACAATCACAACAATAAAACATTTTCAATATTTCATTCCAAATAACAATTAAACGAACACCACCTACTTATTTAAAAATCGACACCAAAATCAAAAAGATACGAAATTGGAATGATCTGAATTGCAAACGCACGAAAATTTGCAACTGTCCAAATAGAATATAGATATATTATAATGTGTTATGTACCGAGGTATAGTTTGTTCCTATTAGATCGCCAGCCATCTGTTTCAACTTAGACTATGTTTGATGTCTGTGCTGTACAAACATGTTTTAATGAGTTGAGATCGACTCGTGTGTTAGTAAAGTATTTTTAGGTTCCGTCTACTTGATATTTTAAAATATTGCAGCTAATTAGGCTTATTTCCTATGCAGTAGTAGGAGATAACGAGTTAGTAGTGTTTACTTTTACAGTAAATTATACAGTGGATAATGTCTACTACATTATCCATTGTAGCACAGCAAGTTTTATGCTTTGTCAGCACGCAAATATTTTAACAATAGGTAAATTAAGTAAATTAATTCAATTGAGAAGAGAAATAATTTACAAACGCTTCAAACTGCATTCCAGAATAATAACGGTTGTATAAGATAATAATATAAACTACCCATTAGCTTAGGTAAGGTTCGCGTCCGCCTTCTAAGCAGGAGTATATCGGGTTCGATTTCCAGTGGGAACACAAGTTTTTTCACCAAGTAAAATTTGTGTTTCTGCTCTTTGTGTGATTGTGTTGTGTATGTAATGAGAATGTTAACCGCACCCACGGCACAAGTCGTTAAACTTAGTTTGGAGCTGTGAGTGTGAAAGCGTTTGTTTATGTTGATTATAATAACTTTTCGAAGATCACTAATTAAAGATTTTTATTTAGTCAACTAAGTTACCAGTTTATTTTTGCTACACCCTTGCAGGGTACATGTACCTAGTTTTAATGTAACTATATATGTTTGCAATAAATAATATGAATATGAATATAAAAAAGAAGAACAATCTATTGCTAAGCACCAAACAGCGGTCTAGAAAGTGACCGGTTTCCATTCTAGGTTTGGAGGGCTTACGATACAAAGTTAACTAATTATACAAGTAAGTATAGACATGCTAGCAAGAGTTGACTATGAGGCAACAGCTTCTGAGAATGCCTTGTGTATTGGCGGAACAGCTGGCGAACAAGGGTCTGCGAGAGCAGAGGCTTCAACGGGGTATCTAACGTATATAATATCAAGTTCCTCGCAGCTTATGATTATCTTTTCTAACGGGAAGACGGGGAATATTTTTAAATTTCAAGGATTCAAGGTGACAAGCGATGAGATCTAAAGCATTAGGTATTGCAATAATGTTTTAATTTAGTTCCTCCTCAACTACTCCGTCGCTTGAGCAACTTTCACTCCTTCTCTTATGACTCCGTTCTTGATTTAGTGCATTATTATCACTCCACACATGTTTCTAAACAGTTGCATCTCTGCTTTATGTACTCTTCTCTCATCTGTCCTTTTGGAAGCCCAACTCTCAGATGCATTTTTATTTAAATCCATGACTTATATTTATGTAATTACACACATACATCACAGCCTGTCACTAAGCTCGAAGACTAGTGTCACGGTTTCCGGAAACACACACGCAATCACACCCAGAAACTAACACAAATTGCCTTTGGGGAGAAAATTTCTGTTTTCACCGGGAATCGAACCCGATACTTGCAGCTTCAAAGGCAGATGCGGAACCAACTACGCCAACAATAAATTCAATTCAACAGGCATTTGCTTCAATTAGAAGTAAAATATGTAGCTTACTGCTATCTATTTGCACTTAAACTAACGCTAAAACCACCTCTATTGCACGACTCCAAACTGAAATGACTCCTTATATTAAAAAGTTAAGTATGCCTCCAAAATGGAATAAGAGAAAAATCATATGGAGACAATATGAAGACTCCAACGTTCGAAGTGGAATTTAAATATGTAAGGAATTAGGAGAGGGGTTGAGCCCCCCAGGGCTGGGAAGAGGTAAGGGGGTTGGTGGGGGAGGTTTTTCAAAACTAGAAAGAGATGAACACGCGTTAGTATCGCGATCTGAGCGCTGCCGTTTTTCAGTGCACAGGAGATTAGATTAGAAGGATCTGTCTTGAGATAACTGACGTCATTATAGATATATATATAGATCAGAGACACGTAGCATTGTCTGGAGTGAGCGCTTATTGCACAAAAAAAGATAGTAAGTAAAACAATAAATTAAGTAATGCGTGAGAATTGAAAAAAAAACTTTATTTTTTTTCTTGAGTCGATGAATGTACGATAATAGAGTTTAGAAAAGACCCAGTTTCGAAAAAGAAAATGTAGAAAATTTACCAGTCAAGTTTCTAGCTTTTATTTATTCAGATTAATTGCTCATATATGAAAACATTACATGTCTGACTAATACGACTAGTACTAAGAAGTGAGTTGTCTCCTATTCTAACAGCATGTAAAAAGTTATTATTATTAGACTGAGGGTTAAAAATACTTTCTGTTACATAATAATATGTCACAATCTAATATAAGTAGATAATTAATGTATTGTTTACTGTTAATGGTGACTGTTTTTATTTCATCATAAAAAAGCTGACCATAAATATATAGTTATCATTCAGCGTAGCAACCCATAGTAGGTGACCATAGACACTAGCAGATAGAAAAAAAACACAATACAAATATATGGACAATGTTAATACCTATTTTGAGTGGAGCAATAGTAATAAATATTAGGAACGTCCCACAGTATTATAATAGCTCCAGAAGATCATCGTACACTCCGTTTTAAAGAATTTTCTATTCTAGATCTACCGTGATTACCACCCTAAACCACACTATCACTTCACATCGGGTTTACCTATCTTTGTATAAATAATTATTCTGTAAAATTATTCTGTGTATGTGACTGAAATCCTCTAAGCGGCCGGACCTATTTTGATGTTTTGTTTGTGAGTTCAGGTGGATTAACGAATGGTTTAGATTCATAATTGTGGTCAAATGCTTGCATATGAGGCATAAAAAAAATATCCATCCAATACATTTTTTTTAACGTGTCCGCTTGTTCTATATAATAAGCTGATTTTAAATTATTTACATATTTTAAATAGGGTTGAGTTTAAAAAAAGGTTAGAACTAGTAAAAAATGTTTTTTTTTGCTATGAAGAAAAGAACAATGTCTCAAGGTTTATCTTGAGATTTATTTTCTCATGTGTCGCCCACGCACGCGCCGTAATGAGCGAACGCGGGGAGGCGGGTAGTTAGACAATTTTACAACTGCGCCGCTCCGTTTTTTGGGAGAAGCTAGGTGTGTGGTCAAAGATTAGACGACAGATGAGACGGGAAGTAAAGGGTGAAAATGTACCTAAATGTTTTCAATCAAGTTAATCAAGTAAATTACAAGTCAACAAACGTTGCTTAATTGTCTAGTCTTAATAGTCGAGTTGCATTTGATGTGACCTAAGAGTTTCAAACAGTTGTTTTCGAATGTTAGTAAGGCTAACCAGTTTAAATTAATTTTTTTTTTCAAATCTTTTTTCTTCATTACATTCAATGATAATACTAAGAATATATTTTACGTATCTATCGCTATATCTGTCTTCTTTTATAACAAAAAATAGTTTTAGCGCTTGGCCGGCCGTTGTTTTAGAGGTCACAGTTCTAACGTAACCTAACCTAACCTACTAGTCTGATATAGGCATTATGATTTTCAATAATATGGATAAAAACACTTATGATTAAGAAATTTATAAAAACAAATATTAGAACAAAGCACATTTATGTATATTATAGTTATTTATTCGAATGATTATGAATTTCGATCATTAGTATAAACAAATATTATGAGTAATAATCATTATGATTCTAAATGGTATGAAAAATATTTTCGGACCTTCGATAATAGGAGTTGAAAAGTTATTTAAGACAATGCGCATCCCTGGCAATGTGATATGATTTTGTCAATAGCCAAATCTTCTTTGTTTATTGAGCTAAAGGAACTTGTCAAATAATAATTGAAATGCAAGCAAAGCTCAAATAATTAAACGCACTTAAAAAAAACGACTTCACCGCTTTATATTCGGAACTTTGATCAGATTAGATGTACTAAACACGCATTATTGACGATATTTCAAGAACTACTGATCAGATCTTGATCAAATAAATGGGACCAATTAGAAAGCAACATCTTTCAAACAAAAAAATAAAAATTTCAAAATTCGTTCAAAATAAAGTAAAAAAAAAATACATACGACTTGAGTACCTTCTCCTTTTATGTGAAGTCGGCAGAAAAAAACCGTTAATCGCTTATATTTCGGTTTTGGCTTGACCGATTTCGATAAAATTTATAAGAGACCACCTCTAAAGTATACTCACAATTGGCGGAGATATCGCGTAACATAAATACAAAAAAAAAACAGTCGAATTGAGCTCCTTTTTTGAAGTCGGTCGAAAATGTTATTAGAAATAGTATGCTAGCGGTATTAATATACGCTAACAAATATCATTCACTATAAATTCTATTGAAGAACTCTTTTTTTAAGTTGCCTAAAAATTGTATGCTCATCCCGCCCATTATTACTCTAGCAGTCTTTCTTATCTAGACAAATGTAATCTTTGTCGACATCTGTAGGTGCGCACAAATTTGCATATGTCGAAATAATTTAGGGGGTGACTCCACACATCCATACGCTAATGTACGCACTCGGTATTGGCGGGAGAATAAAAACCTAGCGAGGAAACAGATGGGACAAATTGTTGCTTACTCCTAGAAAATGTAGAAAAGTCTGTACAGAATCAAAGAAACAGGCATACTTACCATGCCCTCGCTTTACATCTTTGAAAATATTATACATGTTCGCAAAAATATTAGTAAATATAAATTAAGAAGCGACGCACACAATCTTAATACTAGATTAAAGCATAAAATTACAGTGCGCGCATTTAAATTAAGCAAAACGAATAAATCTTTTATGGCAAATGGGGTTAGATTTTACAATAGAATTCCTAAAATCGTAACTGAATTACCACTGGGAAAGTTCAAATCTGTAATAAAACGGGCATTAATTAAGAAAGCTTACTATAAGACCACAGACTATATTAATGACAAGGATGCATGGAGGCAAACTGCACAGGCTCTTTCTAGCGACTACCATAATAACACCTAGGTTAAGAAAATTATGTATTAGAAATTAAAAATGTTTTTTAAAAAAATGAATGAAAAAAAAAATGCGCCGCCGAGTTTCTTGCCAGGTTCTTCTCGAGATGGCTGTAATTTTGCGAATCTGGCAATAGATTCATTAACTTTCATGAGTGCCTCTTTGGGGCCCATGTGAATAAACGATTTTGATATTGATTTGAAAACAAGCAAGGTCGCATACACAGTAGGCTGCATTTTAATGCATATATGTAAACATCTTAACTGTCGAAATCGACTGAGACACAGTTCTTTCTCCGCAAGAAAAATTTGTGTTTCTGGTTCTGGTTGTGATTGTGTGTGATGTGACTGTACCCGTCACCCACGACACATGTCATCGAACTTAGTGTGGAGCTATGAGTGTAAAAGCTTTTATGTTTATTTTTTGTTCATATCTAACTATTGCTAAACAGAATTTGAGCATTACGTTGAATACACTATTACTTTCCATTGTTTTCATGTTTTGGCATCAGCTGAACTGCACAAATCCCATTACAGTCCCATTAGATTTGTAGTAATTTGAAAATTTGCTATTTTTTTATGCTAGATAGGCAAGCATTTAACCATTATCTCAAATGATGAAAAGTGATGATGCGACGATACGACCGATGAATAGAACATGCTTCTAGAAGATACCTATTCAGTCTAGATTTGAAGACATCCAGATTGTTTATAAGTTATTATGTTGAAACACGCAAATAAATTAAAACCTACCATAGGGGTACTAACCGTTAATCTAGAATCATGAATTTTAACAATAAAGCTAGGTGAGCAACACGCTAACTATAAAAAAAAAAACGGAAATCGTTAATTAGTAGATAGATAATAACTTAACGATTCACTTCATAAGAAGAAGAAAAAGGTAACAAATAAAAGGTTGTTTATTACCTTTTTTACGTAAAGTGTCATATCGGGCGGCCTTATCAGTAACAGCGATCTCTACCAGCCAACCTTGTAGTTAAATATGGAAAGCAAAAATCTTAGAAACTCAATTCTTGATGCACGAACTATCTACGTGTAAGTTATACGGAAACTTCTGTGCGCGATTCAAGACACTAAGGTAGAAGAGCTGTTTTTGTTCAAAAGGGCCTGCTGTCTAGTTGGTACTATAAAAAATCAAACAAAAAAAAACAAACAAACAAACGCATTCACACTCAGACCCACTAAATTCAAAGACTTGTATCGTAGGTGCCGGAAACATTCACATCACATACATATTACACCCAACTCATCACCCAAATCATCAACATCTTCATCGCAGGAGGAGGTATGCATAGTATTAAAGCATTAGTTTTACCTTAAAACATACGCCAACGATTCTTGTTGGTCTAATTGGTCGTAATTTGAATAACTTAGATCCCACTTAAGTAACCCACGAAGTAACTACTCCTCACTAATTCACTCCACGACATATCTGTTTCATTTATTTATTATTCTAAGTCAAGATTGGAGGAAAATTTTCACTCATATTCTGAAAATATCGCGTAAGGGGCGTGCTTAGTAATTTGCCGATACTTTACCCTATTTCTTATACGTGTGTTTCGAGCCTCACTTCTTATACTTGTATTTAGCGAAAAGCGAAACGTTCTAAGAAATTCGATATTTCGTTACTCAGTTCCTCAATTTAGCGTTATTTAACTTTACTTCGAGCTTTGACGTCATTGGGCTTAACATATATCCAGCATTATAGCCTTATACAAGCTAAGGAGTATTTAATCTTAAGAACAATATCATATGTAGAGTTTGGAAGATGTTTAACGTTTGAGCCGAGTCTAGAGATTGGGTTACAGTAAACTACGTATTGTATTTTGTTAGGATGAGTTTGATACGTAGTCTATTACGTAGGTATCTCTCTTCCATGGACATTTTATTATATCGACTCGAAATTATGGCCAATCCTACTTGGCCGAAACGTTGAGGATAATAAAATAGTTACTTAGGTTTTAGGAAATATAGGCATTTGGCCCGTAGATAGTGATCACATTATCTTAAGGCTATTCTGTATGTATTCCCGTATATGTATAATGTCCTAACATTCGTAGGGTCTATGATTCGGTGTATGAATGTGTAATTGTACATTTATCCACAATAAACTTAAATTTAAATGTTCATATCAATAGATTACGATATCAGTGATATCGGATAATTCTTAACCACTAGTCAATAGTAACAATATTTAAGAGTCCGATACAGAAAAGTAGTACTAGGTGAGCACAAATGGATGGACGAACGAGAATAGAAAGGATATAATTAGATAGTGAGCTTGCAAATTTTAATATTTGTCGTTGGGATAGAGGTCAATAACTCGCTTAATCATTAAATATTATGTTTTAATTGCGTATGCAAAGTCTAATGCTATTAATAAATTGTTTAAACTTTATTATAATCGTCATCATCATCTCAGCCGCAAAATGCTAGCAAAGCTCAAATTCTTGAATTATAAGAAATCTAACCATTTCTGTTTTTAAAGTCAAAAAGATCCGCTAAATGATTATTCCCACTTACTGTACTACATTGGTAGAGAGTGAAAAGCTTTTTAGATTTTTGACGAATATCCAATGAGAATATCGAAGCATTTGCACAAAATAGTTAGATCCTAAAAAAGAGCGTTCGACGAACTGAATGGGTTTTTATTTGGTTTATTTTTTATTGAAAGCGAAAGCTAAAGGTCGCCGCGTGCGCTAAAAAAGGCAAAAAAATTGGGAAAAACGTGAGTTGTTTACGATGTGTGGGTTTCGTCAAATGTTGGATTTTTTCGGCGAAAATCGTTTTATGAATGAACGTTTTCAAGTGGCTATTTGTTCGTTTTACAATTTCGTGATATTAAACATAAACTATGAAAATTGGTTCAATTAAAATTTATATTTTATGCTAGATATGCAAGCATTTGACCGCTATCTCCTACCTGATGGAAAGTAATGATGCGGCCGAAGATGGAACATGCTTGCCTAGACGGTATCTATTTACTTTAGACTTGAAGACATCCAGATTGTACCGTTCAGGGAACAAAGACACATGCAATAAGTTCTATTCCTTCACTGTACGGATGATAAACGTAGAAACGAAAGCGTAGCGCTTCGAGCGGTATATATGCAACAGATTATCAATATAATCTTTGTAATAAGAAAAAAACGTTTTTCTTTTTACAACTAAGTACCTCCATCAGGACCTCTCTATAGAGTTCGTTAACAAAGTTATAAAAAAAATACGCCGAAGCTCACCAACATAGATTTCACTACCATGTGAATGTCGAAGCCATACTGCTGCTTGACCACACATATAGTGAGAAGACTAAAAAGAACAAAACCGTTTGAACTTGTGTGGTGTTAATGTGATAATGTAAAGTACTTCCTACTACTTTAAAAAACACATGAACAAAGTGTCTTGCCCTTAATAAAAACAGTTAGAAAACACAATTGACACATTCTTAGTTATTGATAACTCTAGCAATCTAAGTTAAATTAAAACTATTCATTAGACAAATACAGGCTAGATTGTAATGACAGGAAACATGCTTATGTATGTCTCCTAGGAAAGGATAAAAAACCACGTAGTACAAACGTGTGAGAACAAATAAGATAACTTCTTGAATTATATGACCTATATTTTACATGATGTTTTAATAAAATGAGAATAATTTAAGTGGCTTCTAATTCACTTAGGCTTGCTTGTTATGGACTAGTATTCCTGGGATATTCCACTAATATTAGTAATATTATCCCATTTTACAACATACTCCACAAGCCTAGTTTACTTCTGCGTAAATTGTTATTTATTGCATAGTTAAATAAATACATAATGGATTGCATAATACAATTCTTATATCAACAAAAACATATTTTTTTTTCTACGCCAGTTAACTGATTTCTATTGTTCTATTATTTATGACACTTATGGAATACCTAAAAAACTATTTCACATTATGTCTCAAGTACACCGAATACAAATAATTAAAATTTCGAAGTTACTTAGTTTGACACATATGAGATGAAAATAATGGAATGAGTGTATATTGTTTGTTTGTGTGTTTGATAATAATAGGCAACGATAAAGATAAAGACACAAACAATTTGAATAAAATGTAGGTAGAAGAAGGTAAGAGTATATAGTAATGTAAAAATAAGTTATATAAAATAAGTAATACTTAATTAAATACTTCAAGATTTTTACTTAGATACGGAAGACGTAGCATTCGTTACACAGGGCAACCTAGCACGAATGCTAATGAGTCTTGTGCTATTGAATTTGTTATTGTTTTTTTTTAATAATCCTACTAATATTATAAATCCGAAAGTTTGTGTGTAAGTGTGTAAGTATGTTTGTTCCCTCTTCACGCTTTAATGGCTGAACGGATTTGGATGAAATTTGGAATGTACATAGATTATACCTAGGATTAACACATAGGCTACTTTTTAACTTGATAATAGCGGGCGAAGCCGCGGGGCACGGCTAGTCTTAAATAAGTTCTAAATAATCTTCTTCCATCCTACAAAATTACATATCTAAGATTATACCTAGGTAAGAATATAGCATAAGAAAATGTTTATATTTTCATACCTTTTGGCAATAAATTTATTTGAATTTTACTACACATTTATTCACGATACATCGAGTTAGTAATATAAGTACAGATAATCAGGTAATTGGTGAATCCGTGTATGTGACTGTCATTGACATTTGAAATGTATTGTTTTTTACCTATTTTAGCAATATGTTATATGCGTCACTTTGGAAAAGTCTGAATAGCTCATTCGTGAATATATTAACAGATTCAAACAATAAACTATTTTTTTTTACCTTTTTTTTATTATAAATGTATTAAAAACCTGCCGCGTCGTCGCTCAGGCTAACATATTATAAACGGCATAACAAAATCATTTTTTAGTACAATGAACATTTACGTAGAACTAAATATGAATTTTTAATTAAGATAATGAATTTCAAGAACGTTCTTATCTTATCTTATATATAAATATATATAACTCAAAGGTGACTGACTGACTGACTGACATAGTGATCTATCAACGCACAGCCCAAACCACTGGACGGATCGGGCTGAAATTTGGCATGCAGGTAGATGTTATGACGTAGGCATCCGCTAAGAAAAAGGATTTTGATTAATTTTACCCCAAGGGGATAAAATAGGGGATGAAAGTTTGTATGAAACTTTGTCAATTTTAAAATAATACTTCTTAACGCGAGCGAAGCCGCGGGCAAAAGCTAGTTTATTATATAAATGTGTATTCATTTATTATTCTTCATGAACATCTACTACACCTGCAATATCATAGATTAAGTAATTTTTGAGATTTTTTGATTGTGTGAGTTTTGTATTTATTTCCTAATAATAATATAGAGTATTTAAATACATTATTTCTCATAATCTACATCATATCTACATTATGAAGAAATATTTGTTTTTCTGACTCAATTTAGATTCCACCAGCGTAATTGAGAGTCCACAATCAGAGGCTTCATCCTAAACTGATCATACATTTCCGCGTAGCGCAGAGCACACACGACACCGTTGTAATAAAAATTATATGCTCCAATTTACGATGGCGTGGGGAGAGGGGGGCCAAAAAATGCCCCCTTGCCCCCCTGATTGCGGGATCGGATCTCACTAAACGACGGGGCGAAAAATTTCGCGGGGTGGGGACCACCCCCCGGCAGGAACGCGATACATTTTTACCATTATCCCTTTCTAACTATGAGAGAATTCGCGAGTAATTATTAATTTTTAGCAAATGCGGTACGTGATTTACGATTTTCGTGGTTTTTGTCGAGAGGGTTTATTTTGTACGTTCTGTAGAGAGCTATGTTAGCTTACAATGTTTATTTTTGTATTACATTTTTGGTACTTGGAACATACACACATAAAAAAAATATTTGCTATCATGAACTGAGATGAATGAAATGAGATTGAACTGCCCGTTGGCTTAGTTGGGTGGCGTTCGCCTTCTAAGCAGAGGTATCGGGTTCGATTCCCGGCGGGAACACAAGTTTTCTCCCCATGGAAAATTTGTGTTTCTGGTTCTGGTTGTGATTGTGTGTGTGATGTGAATGTTTCCAGCACCCACGACACAAGTCATCGAACTTAGTGTGGGGCTGTGAGTGTGAAAGCGTGTGAGTGTGAATCATGAAACTTCTATGTTAGGAAAAAGCTTGTAATAGTTGAAAACAGTTCGGTAATCATAGATGACATTTGAAAATAAAAAACACACGAGTAAAGTAATACACTAAATACTTGTTGTAATCAAAGTACTAGTAAATATTTTAATTTGTTTAAAGCTGTCCAACTTAATAAAATTGCAGTTTGACAGCTTTAAAAAAACAAACCAACGCATTCACACTTACAACCTCACACTAATTTCAAAGACTTGTATCGTGGTTGCCGGAAACATTCACATCACACACACATTACACCTAGAACCAGAAGCACAAATATCCCTTGGGAAGGAATTTGTGCTTCTGCCAGGAATTGACCCCAGGACCCACGGCGCAGAGGGCGGACTTGTACACTGAGCCAACTGTTCGTCACAGCTTTGACAGTTATTGTTATAAATAGCAGAATCATATTGCATGTTTTATAAACAAGCTCTTCAAATCTGGAGGGTATAGATATTCTAAGCATGCTTTAGCAAGATTGAACCATCAATTGTCATTGTCAACAAGTCAACGCTTGCCTATGTCATATAATAATAATAAAAATGTTATTTTTCGGTAGAAAGCACTATACACATAAGTTATACTCTCGTTACCGTTATAAAACCATCCATCGACTCGAAAATCACCTTTTTACATCCTAATTAGCATAATAACATCGAAAGGTAACAATAGACGTGACCCTTAAAAATCGATATAACGCCCTAAATATTACGGTAACTTTCTTTTTGTTGAGAAAATGGCTAAAGAAACGCCTACGAGTACGAACCGTAGCGGCGTAGTACTACGCCGTAGCGTACCTACATAAGATCAACGTTTGTATTTTGTTTGTTATTTGAGTAATGAATGGATTTGAAGTGCTTATGAAACTCAGCAATAATTGGCTGTGACAATTTTTAACTCAATCATTGTGGTATTTGGACTTTATTTAAAACAATTACGGTGTACTGTTTATAAACAAACAAACTGTATTCCACAAAATTAAATCTATTTCAACTATATTTACAAAGTCTGTAAGTAAAATAGTGTGATATAAGCAAAAAAAATGGACCAAGTAAAATTAGTATAATTTTAAATCCAAGCAGAAACGTGGGGATGAGTCACCGCCGTTAAATGTGCTCCATAAGATGTCAATAATTTAAAAGAATTGACGAGAACAACCGGGTGTTTAGCAAAGCTTCACAGATACTTTTAAAATTATTTCAAGTTATTGCAAATGATTGAAGTGAAAGAATAAATAGAGGCGTGCATCTTACAGCTTCCTTGACCGAATTTCCTGACCTAATTCCTTTAAAACAGTTATTTAGCTACTTCCTTATTAATAATAGACACTTGTAAAGTCATGGGGAATATTTAATGATCATGAATACTTATTTTCTCGTAAATTATGTTTTGTTTAATGAAATTCACTTTTCAATGTCTTTTCGATCGACTTCAAAAAAGGAGGTTCTCAATTCGACTGTATGTTTTTTTATATATGTTACACGATATCTCCGCCAATTATGAACCGATTTTGATGTTTTTTTTTGTTTGGTAGAGTATACTTCAGTCCCATATACATTTTATCGAAATCGGTTTAGCCAAAACCGAAATAAAAGCAATGAAGTCGTTTTTTTAAGCTTTGCTTGCGTTTTAATTATATCGTAAGATCTTTGCTAATTATTTTAATCAGTTTATTTTGATGTTCTGATGTATTTGGTTTCAAAGAGTTATTATTAAATAAACCATAGAAAATTCAGATTTTTAGGTCATAGAAAAAGTATGGTTTCTTGATTTTCCAAGTATTTTTTGTTCAAGATGGGCAATCGTTTTACCACTATCTCATCTGATGGTAAGCGACGATGCGGTCAACAATGGAACACGTTTGCCCAGAAGATGCCTATCCACTCGCGATTTAGAGACTCTCATATTGTATTTATCAGGAAACACAGACTCAGGTAAGGGGTTCTATTACCAAGCGGTTCGCATAGTGAATATAAACATAAAACACTTTCACACTCACAGCCCCACAATAAGTTAGAAGACATGTGTCGTGGGTGTCGGAAACATTCATATTATGTGATACACAATCACAACCAGAACCAGAAACACAAATGTTCCTTAAAAAATATGGAAGCAAAACGCTTGATATACCTGATGAGCTCTTAAGTTATTTGCTAATTGTAATATTAAAATTTAATTAATATTTTTCCAAATAGAACGTATCTCATAAAGCAACAACAAGCATATCTACTAAGTCCGGATTACGGGTTTAGAACGCCAACATATTTCATTTTATTCCACATAAATCCGAATAAGATACAGTAATTTCGCGTTAATCCCACCAGCCTCCATAAATCCAAAGGCTTCAACCCTACAGCCTATAATATAAGTATGTAGTTACCAAAAAAACCCAATCAACTCACACATAGAAGCAATTGTAATCGTATTTTATTTAAACATGTATATTACGCGGCTGTGTGCACGAAAATGTAGGCGTCACAATGGTTCCTGATTAAAAATCATGACATGCGCAGAGTAATTTTAAAAACTACCCGGAGGCTGGGTTAATTTTTAAGTATTGATCAAAAATTGCGTATAGCACATATATGTGCGCGTATGTGGGGCGGGCGGGGTGGTGGGCGGGCGGCTCTCGTGCGTGAATTAGAATTTTTTTAGGGAAATTGTCATTAGAGAGCGTGCCCTGTTTCGGGATGGGATCCGATGTTTTAGAATTTTGAATAGGGTATGGAGAAGTGCTAGTTGGTTAGGGGGCGTTTTGATGGTTTGTTTTGTGAGTTTTTAATGAAAAATTGGATAGGCTCTACGAGTAGAACGGGAGAGTTTTTGATATTGGTCTATGTTTATTTTTTGTGATGAGCAGAGCTAGGGTTTGCTTTAAGTTTTAAAATCTCAAGTTACGGTTTAAGAATTTATTTCTCTTAAGAATTACAAATTCACATACAGAGAAACACAATTTTAAAACAAAAAAAAATGCCGGTAAGCAAAGTACAACTAAGATAAATTTTCACATCTATAACTGCCGTAAAAGCAACAGTAAACATGAAAACTTGTAATGGAATGGTAATGTTAGTTGAGGTAAATACGGTAATTGAGTTTTTTCCATTTATGCAAACCTTTAATATAACATAACCTAAACGCTTCCACACTCACAGACCCACACTTCAGTTCGAAGACTTGTGTCGTGAGTGCCGGAAACATTTGACCACTATCTCACCTGAAGGTAACGATGCAGCCGAAGATGTAACATTCTTGCATATAAGATACCAGCTAACTTGAGGACTCCTAAAGGCACTTGAATACTCCCAGGTATTACTGTTAGGGTAATAAAGACCTGTACTAGAACCTTATTCAGGTTAAAGTTAATTGGTTACTAACAACGTTATGAGTTATTAAATATTTGAGCGCCCTTTGATCAGGTACTTTGTTTAATTTCTTAAAGCTAGCAAAAATATAGGTTCTGCAATTGATTTATTCAGACTCTTAAACTTTAAACGTACCAGCTCGATTTAGGCGGTAATTTTTACCTCATACTTAAACTTCGGAATGAGCTCCTTCCAACAGTTTTCCCGGATCTATAACATGGAGTCGTTCAAAAAGGGTGTAAAACGAGTGTTAAAAAGGTCGGCAATTGATACGCCGAGTGTTACAGATGTCTAAAAGCGACGGTTACTGTTTCCATCAGGCGGGCTGCCTACTTTCTGGCAAAAAAATCATGTCATTTACGATATGGGTTTACGAATAAGTATTAATGCATTATTATCACTTATTCGAGAACCCATGTTGTAAATGACATGATTTTTTTGCCAGAAAAGTGCTGGCCATATTTCTGCCACGTCAGCCTCAACGATATCATCCGCCGGGCTTTTACCAGTGTCAACGTTGCAGCCATTCTAGAACCGAATGGTCTGATGCGTGACGATGACAAAAGACCCGACGGCATGACTTGAATTCCATGGAAGATGGGACGGCCTTTAGTGTGGGATGCAACTTGTGTCGATACTTTAGCTCCGTCACATCTTCTTGAAACACATAATGGTAAAAGTAGATGAATACACCCATGCCCGTATTACCATCTAACAACAAGATTAACTGGCAAAAACCAACCATTTACGGTTGACATACCTCCAGTTCGTTCGAAGCGTTTCGCTTCTACGTTTGTCATCCATACTGCAAAGGAGTGGAACTTATTGCCCAAGTCTTTGTTCCCCGAACGGCATAATCTATGAGTCTTCAAGTCAAGAATGAATAGGTATCTTCTAGGCAAGCATGCTACATCTTCGGCCGCATCGTCGGTTTTTATTAGGTGAGATAGTGGTCAAATGCATGCCTATCGAGCATAAAAATCATATAATATCAAATAAAAAAGCTAAAAACACTATTTGGCAAACATACAATATATGTGGTTATAAAGCAAAACATGAAATATTTATTTGGTTTTAGATGATAAGAAGCCATTCAGGTATAGTCTTTATTTAGGGGTGGGTAGTAGTCGAAAAGCTAAGTTTTTAACTTTATTATTGTTTAAACGAGCTGGAGGGACTTTCATGAGTGCCTCTTTGGGGCCCATGTGAATAAACGATTTTGATTTTGAGTGAGAGTCACCGTTGGTTTCCCTTATCATGAAAATTTTTGGAAATGAAATTATATTTGAGGTATTAAAATTTGAGGTACCTATATAATATGGTTAGCTAATAAAAACAAAGATAACAAACAATAACTTTATTCTCAGACTAAATTACCGATAGTCATAAATAACCAAAAATATCGGTCGTTTAGTTCTTATTTTGATTTATTATTTGATTTACCGTTTAACCATCGCCTTGATATGAGTTATAGCAAATTCTGTTACATGAGACCTAGCTATTGGCTAGGGGGAATATTGTTCGTAAACTTTTACTTACTAAGGGTTTACGCCCACTGAAACGAAGAAATGCTTTGCTTTGCAATGTTATGACAAATACAATGAACTATTTGTTTTTGTAAATCAACCTATAGTATTCAAATTGATTATATTTAAATAGCTATGTTAGGCAAATCTAAAGAAGTAAATCTTAATAAAAAAGCGTAGTTTTTTAACCCACATAAGATGACATGTTCCCTTGCTCTAACTACTGAGCTATCCAAGCCCTGCCGCTAATAACGGGATTGCTACACAAATCCTTTCCTTATTACCAACAGAAATTTAATAGAAACGTTTGACCACTATCTCAGCTGATGCTAAGCGATGATGCGGTGGACGATGGAGCACCTTTGCCTATAAGATACCTTTTCACTCTCGACTTGAAGACTCCGAAATTATACTGTTCGGGGAACAAAGTCACGGTTTCAAACATAGCATTTTCTTTTTTAAATTAACTACTTTAGTATTGTCTTGCGTGGCTGTCGCCAATAGAAACGTGTATTTAGTTAAAAAATTAACGTGTATTTAGTTATCGAGCTCTATGTTTAAAGGATGAGGACTGACAGATAGCATAGACTTAGTAAAAGGATCTTAAAAATAATCTGAATTGAGAGATTTTCACATCATAAAAAAATCAGATTTGATGGCAAACTTGCTAGTGAGAAAACTTAAGAAGGCTATAAGAAAAAACAAGATATTATAAAATTTCCTAAAAGATCTCAGTTGCCTTCGATATACTTATTTATTTATTTATGAACACCAACATAACAAACACTATTATAATCAACATATTTAAAAGCATTTTTACAAGTTAAGTGTCATTATAATTATAGGTGAAGACTACATTCAATAAATTTTGCGAGATTACATATAAAATAAATAGACGATAACAACACATTAATTAATTTAAATTACAAAAAGGATATATACTTGAACCGAAACTGTATTAACTGGGTTAATTTATTAGTACCCGGATGACCGTGCTTCGCTGGGTTTTTTTATATGGTAAATAATGTTTTTAAGAAGATCGATTTATCGCCCCCGAAACTCCCTGCTTACTATATTTCATGAAAATCGTTGGAGCCGTTTCCGAGATCCTGATTTTATATATATATATATATATATATATATATATATATATATATATACACAAGAATTGCTCGCTTAAAGGTATTAGATAGATAGATAGATAATAGTAATCAGGGGCTAGTTTTCCTTTTGTTTTGTCAAAATATAAAAAGCGAATGAAAAAAAAAAAAACAAAAAAAATATGTACATAACTTTTGATAATGAATAAAATAATAATCAATATTTAAACCATTGATTGCTTGGCAAAATCAAATACTGGAAGTAATATCATATAAATCCTTAAGTTTTGTGAGTGTGTGAGCGATGTTTGAAACTAGGTACCTTTGTATCGACTTAACCGATTTCGGATAAATTTGGTATACATATTGTTTAGGACTGGGAGGTTACTTTATCTACAACAGACACTACCAAAACTTAAAAACAGATAAAAAGTTTGTAGTTCAGTGCTGTTTCGTCTTTAATATCCACTTTAGTGAACCTGATTTTGCATTGTATATATACTTAGTTTAATGACAATTATTGTTAATAACAATGACAGATATATAAAAAGTGAGTTAGCAACATTGGTATTTACTGCATTACCTTGGTATTCTAGTTGTAGTTGTAGATAACTATGCTGAAATGGAAAGTGAGTTTCACTGTTTGATCAAATTCCTTTATCTGTTTTCCCAAGACCTTACAGACATAACTTTTTAAGCGGAAAGCTATTAAATAGCATTGATTATATACACAAAGCTGTATATATAGTCAACCAATAAGTTAGCTGATAGAAACTTGCACAATATAAAACAATCGCAGCAAACGACTACAAATCTATAGCCCGTTAATTTATTCTCTTCCTGCCCCAAAAAAATCGATACTAACACCATAAGTACTCATCTAAGCACACTCACACAGCGGCACGTCTAAACACTACCCTACCCTCGAAAAAACGAAATAAAAAGCAGAAGTATTTTCATTATCCTAACCCGCTGCGACGCAGCCTCCCAAAAACCGTACCTACTCGTATATTCATTTCCGTTCTGTTAATACCGCATACTTTTAACTGTCTAACTAGGTGGCCCCCCTAGGGGGCGAAGGGGGGCCTCACACCAACACTACTTACACGCGGTAGGCGCAACTTTTATAATAGTACGTACTCTGGAGCTTTTTAACGAACCCCCTTTCGGGGTGGCGCGCCACCTGCCACGCATACCGAAAAATACGCAAAACGAGAGGGAGCACACCCCCTCCCCCTGGTTAGAAGTGAAGTGGCCGTATTTTGCGTATTTTTAAATTATTCTCCACATGCGGGTGCGGGCTCTGTTTAGTTCGTTTTAGACGGTTTTTACGGATGCTGCGTGCCGCGCGAATGTTTCGGAACTTGGCGTTTTTAGATTTTTTTTATGAATATTTATTGGATTTGCTTTGCGGGGTTTGTAAGTAGTATTGCAAAGTTTCACATCTGAATGGAAATTATAGCATGTGAACCGAATGTCACATATTATATTGTATAAAATACCCTGTTACGTCTTCGACGAGTAATATTGAAATAATTTCAAAAAGAATCGTGTTTTAAAAATACAATACAAAACAAAACACTTTATTGTATACCAACAAATATAAACAATGACAAATAAAATATAACAGTCATCGTGGCAGTACAATGGGCGTTACTAAAAGTCTTATATTTGGAAAATATTATTTTTCATATGACCAATTGCATTGAAATAGCCACAAACCAATAGCCAATATATCAATTACAAATAGCCTTTTTTTATCAAAAAATATTGCCACTAAGATTGATGACTTGTGTTGTTGGTGCCGGAAACATTAACAATCACACTCAGAACTAGAAACACAAATTTCCCTTGGGGAGATAACTTGTGTTGTCGCCGAGAATCGATCCGATACCCGTTGCTTAGAAGGCGAATGCGCATCGTGCTACGCCAACAGGCAATTCACTAAGCCTACGGGCAGTTCAAATAAAATCGTCTCATTAACTCTGTTTAATAAGTAACACAATAGGCTTAACCGCGATTAATTACAAAAATGTTTTTGTTTTGTTTTTATTATTCTTAAAAAATTGAAATTGAAGTGTGAATGCTTTAAAAAAATATATAACGCATTATTATTCACTATATCTAAATTTGTATTTGTATCGTTATAAATCACACTAATGTTATAATTTTGAAGATTGTGTGTCCGTATGTTTGTTTTCTCTTCACGCTGTGACGGTTGAACGGATTAGAAAGACATTTGGAATATACATAACTTATACGTAGGATTAACAGATAATTGATAAAACGCGGATGAAGCCGGGCACGGCTAGTAGATTATATAAATGTGTAAAAATCATATATGTTTTGGCAAATTGAGAGTCAGTCATTCTAGGACTAGTCATCTTGACACTTTTGACTACAATATAATTCAATTACGATAGTGAGATCGGTCGAGCGGTCGAACGATAGCTGGAATATGACAGTAAAAAGAAAAGTAAAATCTCTAAAGTATTATCTTGTGTCTTTCGGACATCATTTTTAACCGACCTTAAAAAAAGGAGGAGGTTCTAAATTCGAAAATTTTTTTTTGTTAATACTCTACATTTTTCTCGGAGAGCCGTTTTTGATGATTATTTTTTTATTTGATATCTGGATCCGGTGTGGTCCCATTTAAATTTGATCAATAACTAACAAATATAGTTTTTGAGTTATCCTCAATAATGCGTATTTTATTTATTTAATTAGATCAAGGGTTCCGAAGATAAGGCGGCGAAGTCGGTTTTTAGGGTTCCGTACCCAAAGGGGTTAAAATCAAAATCAATCATTTCATCATTGACATTTTCACAGATGATGTATTACTATTGCCGCTATAACAACAAATACTAAAAAACAGAATAAAATTAATTTTTAGGGGGGCTCCCATATACCAAACGTGATTTTATTGCACGGTTTTGCTCGATATTGATAACGGAAACATGTAGACGCTTCAAATATTCACAGAACATTTAGTTATATATTAAATTTAAAAATAAATAATTAAATTAAAATAAATTTTTAAGGGGGCTCCCATACAACAAACTTGATTTTTTATAAATAATGGTACGGAACATTTCGTGCGCGAGTCCGACTCGCACTTGGCCGGTTTTTTTACTTATTTGCGCGTCTTTAATTTGTGTCACTACACATTATTATCTTTATTTACATGTAATCTGGCAAACAATTACTTTTTGTATTATGTAAGTAGATAAGTTATGTTATTTAAAAATAAATCTAAATATATATAACTCAAAGGTGACTGACTGACTGACTGACTGACATAGTGATCTATCAACGCACAGCCCAAACCACTGGACGGATCGGGCTGAAATTTGGCATGCAGGTAGATGTTATGACGTAGGCATCCACTAAGAAAGGATTTTGATTAATTCTACCCCCAAGGGGATAAAATAGGGGATGAAAGTTTATTGTACTTCTTAACGCGAGCGAAGCCGCGGGCAAAAGCTAGTCAACCTATAAAAAACAAATGTAAAATACAATGATACAAGTTATAATATCTGGCAAATAAACGATACGATTTGGTTTGAAGCCACAGGACACAGGTTTTTTTTTTAGGTAAAAGAGTAGCTTCTTACCGTTTCATTTTCTGCTTAGAAATCCTCAATAGCATAAAAGTGAAATGTAGATTCTTCTAGAAAAGTAGAACCATTTTTTTTATTTCATCCGGTTTTGAATTTTTGTCAGGCTATTTCCCCAATTTTTTAGTGAATAATTATTTTTCTTTACTTGTGTAAAACATTTTATGTTTATGTAAACGTCATTTTAATTCTATTTATAGTTCACGTTTACATGTGTAAATAAATAAACGAACAATGTTTCAAAATTATTAAGTTATGAAGAGTTTGATTGTATTATGACCACTTTAGGCCGAAAAAAGGAAAATTGCCTCTCAAGTATAGCTTGCAGTGCAACATGAACTGATGCATAGAGAACATACTCTACTTAGAGGTTTGTTAAAGTTGATAATGTAACTAAACGCAAGCGAAGCTTAAAAAAACCGACTTCACCAATTATATTTTGGTTTTGGCTGGATCGGTTTTAATAAAATTTATATGGGACCACCTCTGAAGTATAATCTCCCAAACAATAATTAAATGCAAGAAAAGGTTAAAAAAAACCGACTCCACCGCTTTATCTTCGGAACTTTTAACAGATTAGTTGTACTAAACACGCATTATTGAAGATATTTCAAAAACTACTGATCAGATCTTGATCAAATGGGACCAATTGGAAACCAACAAGTTTTAAACAAAAAAATATTTCAAAATCGTTTCACGTGGAACGAAGTTACGAGGTAACAAACATAAAAAAAAACACAGTCCAATTGAGAACCTCCTTTTATGAAGTCGGTTGAAAATACGGCTGTTGACTTTTAATAAATGTTAATAATAAAAAACTACTATACGATATTACTTAATGGCAATAAATACCTACGAAAAATAACTACAGTATTCCTTTCTTCGTTTGGTATCACTGTTTATTGAGTTGTTTCTTTGCTACTCGTATTTTCGTACTGAATTCGATACAGAGTCGTGAGAGCTTTTGAAAAGTTAAAATGAAATCGACCGCAAATCAGAGCCACGCAGCCTTGCTTTTCCACCCTTTTCAGTAAACACCTCCATCGTTACCAGCTCAGGTCACAAAAGGCACGTGTCAAGAAAACAGGGTTCCGTTGCGGAAGGAAAACTTGTTGCTTTCAGAACTGTCATGTCATAGTGTTCCGTCAAACGGGCTGGCGGATGAGAAGCGGGTATGTTACGACGCTATAAAAAATATTTTTGCATACGTCTGAAAAACTCACCAATGAATTTGGAACTTTAAGATCTGTACCGAAGATATGTTTTAGTGGTATTTCGGTAAGGGGAAGGAAACTATTTTTATTTATCCTGTATATTTGCCCACTCATGACTGTAATAATATTGTGAGCTTCGGTCGGATGGATGCTTTAGAATATTTACGGTTTATAAGTAGTTTGTGTAGGCTGGTTACTTGGTAAGTCGGTTTTTAGTGGGTATAACCCGTATACATGTTATTTATTCGGGGGTGTAAGTGAGTGATCGATAGAAAGGGTTGTTTTATTACAGATGAGCTTTAGTTTGACCGTAGTTAGGGTTGCAATCAAATTGTAGGCCAAGAAACTAGCCGCTACGGATCCGTATGTTTGATTCAGATATTCGTTTTAAAGACAAACTAGTAATATGGTGATTTCTTTTAATAAAAATGTATCTATCTCTCCGTTACTAATACAATCAATTGTATACATTTTAGTAGAGTATGTCTTTTCTGCGATAATGGAAGAACACTGCTATTTTACATTCAGGGTAACCTTGATTGATGGATCAACTTCATAATCATCAAATTATATTTAACTAGCTTTTGCTCGCGGCTTCGCTCGCGTTAAGAAGTACAACAAACTTCCATCCCCCATTTTATCCACTTGGGGGTAGAATTAATCAAAATCCTTTCTTAGCGGATGCCTACGTCATAACATCTACCTGCATGCCAAATTTCAGTCCGATCCGTCCTGTGATTTGGGCTGTGCGTTGATAGATCACTATGTCAGTCAGTCACCTTTGAGTTATATATATTTAGATTGATTGATATATGATACACAAAAGTATTTTTAAATTTCTTATGGAAAATCTTCTTATTTATCCTATCGAAGTTAGAAATTATAAAGGGAAACTCAAAACAACAAAATATACGCGTTAATAATACATTAGTACATTTATAAAAATAGTAAAGGATTAAGAAACCCGTGTTATTTATTTTGAACGTTGTAGTAAATAACATCAACAACACTTCTTCCGGGAACATTTTAAATCTAATAAGCTTATTAAAATGATAGGCTTCATATAATACTCATACAAATATATGGGTAAAATGGTTTGTGGTATAGAATTTTTTATATAATGTAGAAAAGTTTGAATGTGTGAGTACGTTTTATATGATTTTTTTTTGGTGCACTTGAAAATTAAAAAGATCTGGCTGGGAGACTGAAAGAGTCGACACGTGACCAAAATGCTGGATTTTATTTTGCTCAGCAATTAATTCTCGCTGTACAACGAGGTAACGCAGCCAGCATTTCGGGCATACTGCCGACTAATGACTTTTGTATTAGGCAAGAAGATTAGTTATGTTATTAAAACAAATGTAATTATGCTTTAGATTAAACCTCTCTTATTTTTATAATGGATAGACGGATTACAATATTTGGTATGAAAATAGTCAAGTTCTTTCACAAGCGTGTAAAAACTAATAATTGGCATTAAAAGTAAGAAACAGATGAACGATTACAACATTTTTAATAAATAATAAAATATTTACATAGAACATTGGAGTTTAGAGAAAAATAATTTATTTTTCACGAAAGGACTTCAACTCGAAACTTTTAATTTCAGTAACTTTTAATTTCAGCCCTACCGATAGACCATCTGAACACACTGAATAAAAATTATCCAGTTCTTTTTATTTTATAATTTAAATAACACAATTTAACCATTAATAGAATATATTAACGAAATAACCATACCATTAAAAAAAATTGGCATATTTTAGTATAATACCTATATGTATAATAAGAGTATTAAATCAATAGGAAATAATAAAAACACATAAACAATGTTCAGTTGAATTAAAGGCCTCTTCTTATTTTTACGGCTCCCGACAGAAAACGGACATGTAACCAACTAAGCTAGCTGTTCATAGATATACATACAAACTTTCGCATTGAAAACATTAATGACACAAATGACTTTTAAATTAAACGTTTTGTACGAAAACAACTCACAATCCAAACATTACATCAAAAACCAGCCGCTAACACTAAGAACAAAGTAATCCTCATAACAGGTGTAGGCTCACACGTAGTGAATAGTTTAACGCCTGCAGTTGCATCGTAGCAAGACGTGCTATTGCATTTTTGCAAGGCGCTAAAGTCGAGGTGTCGGCTCTGAATCGAGGCAGTTTTATTTCCATGCTCTCGTTTGAGATTTAACTCGTGCTTTTCGAGATAATTTTGGTTCGTTCAGCAAGTTTGTTTTAAGGTTTGGATTTATTGGTTGTTATTTCACATTAGGGTAAGAAATATTTTTTTCACAATAAATAAAAAGGAATACATATATGCTTACCATCAGGTTTTTTATAATGATATACCTGTTTCGTTTGGTACACCATTGGAATTACGATGTAGCCCTAGCACTAATGAGTAATTTAATTTTGAGCTAAACTGCTAAGTACAGTAGTTTACTAAGAGTGTGTCCAATAACACTTTTCTTTCTGTCTGTTAAAGGGAGACACTTTTTTACCATCCACCTGATGGTAAAACTTACCTTAAAATGGTAAAACGCTAGCCTATCGGTATAATAAAAAAGATTAAATCAAGTGTTTATCAGTTTCTGTAGACCACGAGCCTACAACTACGTACCTACTCATATATATTTGTTCTCAAAGATGACAAAGTATCAGGCAAATTAAAGCGATGAATGTATTTTTTACAATATTTTAAATTCAAGTCTAGAGTGAATCTTTTAGGCAAGCATGTTACATCATTAGCCGCATCTTCACTTTGCGTCAGTTGAGATAGAATAATGATGTTTTTGATACAATCTTGGTCCTGGATTTTATTGTGAACATATTTTATCGCCTATTCATTGAATGTTGTTAACGTCAATAAAGAAAAGGCAAACGTCAATAACATGATCAGTGGGCTTGAAATATTCGGCAAAGTATCTAGGAAGTCGCTTAGAATAATTATCATAACAATTTCTCTCACAAAAAGATGAAACGACACGTGTACACGTGTACTTGGTTAAGGTTGGTGGACTTCTCACAACGGATTTTACTGGTTATGTTCGTTAGCTTATTATGAGTTCACCTTTAACGTTGAACTTATACGTTACGGCCTGTAAAGCAAAACATCTAAAAAAGATTAACAGGCATTGCAGCGGCTCACGTCTCGGCAGTAATCTTAAACCTAAATAATAAACGAGAACAGCCGCGTCACACAAACATTGGACTAAAGCAATTTATTACAAAATGTAAACAGGAACAACCGTATTTTCATTTAGAATACGATTTCTCGATGTCGACCCCCTCCCGGCTCCTCGCCTCGGCGAATAGACGAAAATACTCGGTTATGATTAATTCCGAATGCGCCCCGCATTGATCAAGAAACCAGCTTTTTACTTCAAACTACCCATCTCTTACCCCTCGCCCTGCCACCCTGAGCGAGCGAGACTAATGCACCATCCCCCATCTCACTCTAAAACAAAGATGCTAAAACTTCTTTCGCTAGTATGAAGATTTTAATTTCATATTTTTGACGAAACGGTTCTAATTTTACATAAAATCATACCCCAAAATGGACCTTCTGCTTACCATCATAAGATGCAAAAACACATTGTCTTGACATAGCACTTGTTTCCATTTTCTAATTCGGAATTAGTTTTCGAAGTGAAGAGATACAGTCCCAAGACTGTGTGCGTTATAAAACACGCTATAAACTTTACTAGCTCATGTTTAGAGTATAAATTCGTTTGTAGATAAGTTGGCAAGGAATAATTCTTCAGTTGTACCCCGAAATTAGTCGAATGGGGAGAAAGGGGTTCATACGACGGGTGGTTTAAAAGAAGCGGGCAAAAAGGTGGGGATAGAAAGATGCGCAAAGACTTAGTTCGCGCGGGTGGCAGGGTGGCAGGCGTTATAAAATATATAATTCTATACTTACAATACTTGTAAATACGGCACGCGGAAGTACTGCGCTCGACGCGATTTGATACTTGACTTTTGCGACTTCCGCTTTGAGCATACATTTTGTACCAGACAAATTCCTTTAGCAATTTCCTAATATATGGACAAACTCGGTATAGAGTTTTCATTACTGAGCCATCAAAATCAAGTTATGTTTATATCAAACACCGAATGTTTATTTATATTTATGCTGTGTATATCCTTAAATATCATAAAGTTCTTGTCAAATAATGGTTTCATGCAATTGATGACGAAAAAACACTAAAATAAATAACTTTAAGACTGATTATAGATTCTACGTGAATGTTTGTAAAATGTAGTTGCTGTGGCATCATATTTATTACCTTTACTTTTGGCAGCTTTTGTAGAAAAATAATTTATTTAGTGTTTATGATACATTTTGCTGGTAAATTGGACTACCTTGCTTTGACGTAGATCGTTTGATAGCAAATTGATTTTTATCTATGAAAAATCCCCTGTTTATGGAAAGAGAGAGTATTTGCTCCATCTTCATTATTTTGTTTTAGAAAGCTTAAGCTAATTTGAATATTTTAAACCTGTCAAATATACTGTCTTCAATGTGTTTTGACACGATACCAAAAATAAAAAAATATTTACTTAAAAAATCTTTTATTCAAACAAAAAGGAAATAAGAATAAATTACCCTTATATCCCAGCAGTGTAACACAGAACATTTGAGAAAACCATTTAGAGTTTTTTTAATTGCGTTTGAGTATTTTTAATAACATCCAAATAGTATTTTATTTACCCATAATCTTAAGCATTTAATTATTTACGGATTTTTTTATGAGTCATGCTCAAAAGTAAAAAAAAAGTTCATACAAAAGCTCCTTACAAGTATCAAATTCGTGTAGTCACCGTTCGCAGCTACATTCGCTGATATTTAGTCGCGAAACTGGATGTATTATAAAGGCGGTAGTTGTTTAAAATAAGAGCGCGCGGGTTTAGCGGCTGTGTGGTTAAGCGGGTCAGGAGAGTGGGTTCGATTCCGGAAAGAATTTTTTATGGTTTTGGTTAAATGATTTGGTTTCTTTGCTTGGTGTAGCTTTGTTTGCATAGGTAGAAAGTGCTGGTAATGTTTCTGGATTTAGTAATGTGGTATTAAGGCATATAATTATTTAATTAATTAACATGCGTTTATATCTTCGTTTTTACATATGTTTTTATATTGTTCAATCTAAACAATATAAGAAAAATACAATATCAGAAAAATTTGACGACTCAGTTGGCGCAGCGGACAGGTGTCCGCCCTTTGCACCGCGGGTCCTGGGTTCGATTCCCGGCAGGAGCACAAATTCCTTCCAAAGGGACATTTGTGCTTCTGGTCTGGGTGTAATGTGTGTGTGATGTGAATGTTTCCGGCACCCACGATACAAGTCTTTGAACTTAAGTGTGGGGCTGTGAGTGTGAATGCGTTTGTTTGTTTATTTGTCTAAAGTCTAAACGTTTTAAATTAATATAGAAACGAAAGATACCTAATAAATTGTGACAATGTTGTGTATTTCATTAGTTGACTATACCTATATTTTGTTAATTATTATTTGACATGAATAATAATTTTGCCAAAATGTTTGCATGTCTAGTCAGTAAGAATATATATGGAACACTCCTCACATAACAAATTAAATTTAGCTACACTCTGACAAGTGAAATAATTAAAATTTGAATTTGATCTCTAAAGCGCAATAGGTAAATTTGTGCTTCTGGTTCTAAGTGTAATTGTGTGTAGTTGTTTCCGGCACTCATGATTCAAGTTCTTTAAATTTAGTGTATGGCGGAGAGTGTGAATGTGTTTATTATTGTCTGATTGTATTTGTTTGTATATCCTAAGTTTGCGCTTATTGCATTTGCCACCTATGAGACAGCTATAAGTAAAATATGATTATTTTCCCGCAATATTTAAACTCGTTACTTGGTTTAAGGTGAACAGATTTATATGAACAAATTATATTGTTTGAACTGCCCGTTGGTTTAATTAGGTGTGCGTGTGCCTTCTTAACAGGGGAATTGCATTCGGTGGGATTACAAATTTTATACACAACGGAACATTGTGTTTCTTGTTCTGGGTGTGATTTGTGTGTGATGTAAATCAATCCTACTGTGTGTATGGAAGCGTTTAAAAATAAATTAAAATATCGTTAATTTGTAAAGTTTTATCGAATTAGAAGAATGAATGAATTCATAATTAAATATTCGGATTTGCCTGCGTATGTCAGAATAAATGTAGCTCATATATGATCATCATAATCATCATTTATTCACCTTATAACAAAGTACGTTATAACAGGTATGTCAATTACAATTAATATATTATTATTATTTAACCATAAATTACAAAAATTATAAAAACAATAAATTATATAAATAAATGCATTTAAAATTAACAGAAACACAAATTGTAATAAAATTAAAGATAGCATTTATGTCGTGTGTTCATTGCAATAAAATAATAATAATCAGCAATCATTTATGATATAAATCAAATGTAGCTTATATATGATCCTTTATGATATAAACCATCTTTAAACAGTCTTATTTCTAGATTTTAACAAGAACATTATGGTTACCTGGTAGATAACGCTTTGAAAAACCGCCCGTTGCGGCGTAAGTAAGTGTTTATTTGTAATGTTTTATTGAAAAATAGAAAGAATTATCTATTTACCTTATGTATCTGTCCGGCCGTAAAAACAAACTAACAAAAGCTTAACAAAAAATATAAACTTAAAAATAAACGGCCCACACTAAGTTCGATGACTCGTTTCGTGGGTGCTGAAAACATTAAATTCACAGACAATCACACCAAGAACCAGAAACATAAAATTACCTTGGGAAGGAAACTTGTGTTCTACCGGGAATCGAACACCCCTGGATAGAAGGTGGACGCGTACCTAACTAATCCAACAGGCGGTTCTGTATATCTCTGTATAATTTGTGCTATATTTCTCATAAAATTGTGTTTACACACTGAATATTTTATTTCTTTTTCTTAAATACTCCTATAATACCGTACATTTGGACATTGGCATCGTCCTACTAAAATAACCTTTTATATAGTTTATGTAATACAAAGTGAAGCTACATATGTTTTATCCACTCATTTCGCGTGGTTCTTAGTAAAAAGTTGTATAAGAGGGGGACGCGCCACTAGCGCCTACGCCGTAGCCGCCGCTACGAAGCGTAGGCCTCGCTACGCTGTAGCAGGGCTGCTATACAAATCGACTTAATTACAATTTCTTTTTATTCAAATTCCACTTTTGTTACCAACTTGAAGAATACTTTAGTTATTTAAGTTAGTTTTCATTTAAGGTTATTCAAACGCTTGCTTAAGTTCTTAATGAATGCGAATTATTTTAGACGTAGCTCAAGTACTCGCTGTTATTACAACTTTGCTAATACGGATAAACTATGGATGAAAGCGTTTAAATTGAATGAGCAGAATTAAATCCGCGAAGTCAGTAAGCTCCCTCTTCTATCGCAAAATCTTTATCGTACAAGTAACGCTCTTGGTCGCCCGCCAGGATCAAACAAAGAACATCTTACATGCATACTAAATCAAGGGGTTCTAAGAAACACCCTAAAAACTTAAAAGTTCATTAGCCTTGGCAACCCTACTGCTTACTATCTTGCACGTTCCTAAGACACCCCTAGGGGGGTGGGTGATGGGGGGACGCGGAAATATGAAGGGAGTACTCATTTATCAATACAGAGAGACTGTTTCTTTCGCTAAGAATTGATTATATTCTAAGAATATTGATGGGGGTGGGTGGTGCTTGAAAGTTTTCCAGCTTAATGGGGTGGTGGGCCGTTATGTTTTGATTAGAGTTTTTGATGTGCCGCCTCGCGTGTTCCCTCTTAACATACTCTATGTACGTTTTGTATATGTTTTTATGTGAAGTTGTAAAATGGTTATGTTTTTCGTTCCAGTTCTCCGAGGCATCCGTACTAAAGTATTATTGCAGTGCGTGTGTTTTTGGGTTTAGTTTTTATATGTACTCGTATATTTTAGAGGCTACAAGTCAGATATAAAATGCTTGGTTTAGTTCGGGCTGCTGAAGATTTTGTTATGGCAGCCGTGCAGGGCATGCGGAGCAGGTATTGTTTTTACTATGTTATGATATTAGATGATGGAAGAACCAAGCCGATTGTAAAGCAAGAATCTTTTAACATCCTTATGGAATTTTAACCAATTCAATAAAATATTGAACTGATAAAATTTTAAAAAAACACTTAACATTTGCGTGTAATAGCGATAAAGTAAATACACAAAAAAAACAACATTTAATATGAGAATAGAATAATTTAATTTTTATAATCAATGAAAGGTATTTTTATCGTTTATAAATATTATATAAAGATGACAATTCAATTGTGAACGAAATGTTGAGGCATTTAGCTTATATATATCTGATAGTGTCGTATATGTGGGGGATTTTTTTTATCTGTCCATGTGTATAGAAAAATTGTGTAATTTGAAAACGAAACCGTTTTTAAGAAAATTACAGGTATATAAAAATATCGCGGAACAGCAAACTCGAAGTATTGAGATCTATTTTGTTCCGGAGTCTCTTAAAAACGGCTTTATTTACATATAAAATTGATTCTTTATTTATTATATTTATCCAGTCCTTAATCAATAAATACTAACAATAAACATTAAATTATAATAAAAAAAATATCAAGCAATTAAGGGCAAAAGTTGGCTTCATAGCAAAAAAAAAATATATAAACGCGAGGTCTAAGTTGGGGGCGAGGTACTAGTTACTAAGTTTATTTTATTTGACTGAGATAAATAAAAACTTATTCATATTAACAAATGAAGTCAGTTTATAGTTCTAATAATATAACTATTATAGTTGTTAAGATAATTATTGCTATTTTCTCGACTAAAAAATGCGTTCATTATTCGAAACATAAACATAAACGCTTTCACATTCACAGCCTCACACTAAGTTCGACGTGTTGTGCCGTGGGTGCCGGTAACATTCACATCACACACACAATCACAACCAGAACCTGAAAAACAAATTTTCCTTCGAGAGAAAACTTGTGTTTCAGCCGGGAATCGAACCCGATACCCCTGCTTAGAAGACAAATGCCAACCAAGCTAACGAGCAGTTCAACAGTTAAAGCAATTAAAAGATCGAGCAAAGCGAGGTCTCTAAGTTGACTCGGGTGATCAGCACTGATTTTATCTTCAATGGAAATTTGTGTTACTAATTCTGATGTGATTGTGTTTGATTTGAATGTGTCTGGTACACACGATACAATTCTTAGAATTTGGTGCTTGATTCTAAGTGTTTTTTTTATGGTCCAAAGCCGAAAATTTTGATTTAATTGATATAATTAAAATATGAAGGGGCATTCGCGGGGAATATTTCGTGGGGAAGCAAAATTGCCGGTTTTATGCTCTTTTTGTCTTGGAGTGTAAAAACGGCTTTATATTTGGTGATACTTATGCGTAATATTACTAATATTCTGTACTTAAAATACAAAAGCCAAACAGTTTATTTAAATATAAAAAAACAAAAGAAATAATTGTTAGAATTTATTTTCTACTAGAAAAAACGTAGTCATGAGGTTTCAGTCTATGGCTAACAACTAATTGTATACTACTACTGACTAATTTCCTCAGTATTCGTACTACGAATCTCAATAGACTTGCATAAGTATTTAAATAACTTTACAATAACCGCAAGCATACGTGAGTAAATTCTACCGGAAGCGCAGAACACAGCACATCCGGAACCTACTGAGTTATTAAGGGTGGGTTCACACATACTCGGGTTGTATCAAATTTAGATAGTGAGGTAACGTAAACACGCCATGAGCGGAAGTGTGTTCACGCCTCACGGATGTTGAAGAAACGATAGGCTGTACGCAATAGGCTCACCTACTCTATTTGATCCATTCAAATGACATAGAGTAGATAGCATGTAATGTAACATATTGCTACTGAAGATATTTCTTAACACACTGATAACATAACTCAATTATTCGGTAACAAAATAATTCGGTTTGTGTGTACGTTACGAGACGGATTTCTAAGAAATTCGAAATGTAAGTAACAAAGTAAAGACATAGGTTTGTTTAGTATGCTTAATTCCTGTTTGTGTAATTTGGTGGTAGATTCTTCATCGTCCATCCAAGTTCTTATAACGGTATTGGCGTTAAAGAAATATTGCCTCACGCAAAAAAAAAAACAGTTTGAGAATAGACAAACAATAAAAATGGTATTGGTATTCACCATTACATGGCCAATCACATGATTAAAGCTATAATTTTAAACTATAGTGCTCTTCCTGTTCATTAAGTCTTCTTTTTTGTCGTTTCGATGGTCCAAAATATCGTTAAACTGTCTTTTGTTTTTTATTTTGTTGATGTCCTAAACTATTCTAAATTTTTTTAGCCAAGTACTCTGCAACAGACTCCAAGATGAGAAGCCTAGTTTAAATCATTTGTCGTAAAGATGTTAGGTCATTGAGGGCAAAGAGAATAATTAAGTCAAACCTGACATAAACTGCCACATTAGTAAATTACATTATAATCATAGTTATTAAAAGGCATGAAATCGTTCTTAAAAACAACGGGAACACCGGAAGAACATCTGACATTCCCTCGCAGAAAAACTACGCAAAAAACGTTGTAATTCAAAGAGCGGCGTGGAATCTGTAGCGCCAACATTTAGGTTAAAATATAAGGATCTTGCATAAGAAAACGAGGGGTGAACCACCCCCTGTATCTCCGTTTTTAGTATTTTAGTAAGTTCGGGGGAAATTACCCCTCGGGGGGTCGGGCGGCGGGCGCGAGGGGGCAAGATGTTGATGTTTCTTAGTTTTATATTACTGCCGTACTTTATTACTTATTTGTGTTAGTGTGCCTTCGTTCGTTCTGTGTGAGTGTTAGGGGGAAGACGTGACGTGCTTAGTAGTAGAGTCTATGCAGATGCTTTTATGTTATCTTTTTTCTCGCATTTTATAGATCTAAGTTAAGGCCGGTAGTTAAGATTTAAGGGCACATTTTAGTGTTCGGTTTTGACGGCGTGGCGGTCTGTAGGCGTTTGTAGTTAATCGTAAAATTGATGACTTCTATAAAGATAGGAAATAGATTTTTTACGCGGCACCTTTGAAGTGCGCGTAAAATGTTAGGAAGCTTATAAAGATGTTAGCAATCGACGTATCGGGATTTCAATCAAATTTGTATAGCTTGGTGTAGAGATGACAACAAAGCTATTGTTACAATTGATTTTCTTATATAGATACAGTTTAAAAGTAAAACATTTATTAAAAACGGAAAATATCATTAGTGTAATTTATGCCTTATTGCTCTTACCGCTGAGTTACCCATGCTCTTGCCTCAAGTGATAAATATATTCTTTCCTAATTTAAAAAGTCTTATGAGGTAGTTTATAAGCTTGCTAGTCGTGTAACACCATCCAGTGCGCAGTTCTCTTGATGGCATCCGACAGGCAATGTATCCGCAATGATTTCGCCTTCTAAAAAAATATAACTATCTCTAGTATCTCAGTAACAACTGGGCGGATTTGGATAACATTTTGTAAACAGGTAGTCTCGAATAGAAACACATGTCACGTTTATTCAGATCAAAAGGCGTACGACACTGCTTGTAATGTATTATTAAAAAAATGTGTTTCTGGTTTTGGTTGTGATTGTGTGTGATGTGAATGTTTCCAGTACCCACGAGTCAAGTCTTTGAACTTAGTGTGGGTCTGTGAGTGTGAAAGTGTTTATGTATATTTTTATGTTTTATTTTTTTTTTCTAATTTCTGACTAGGTAACATGAACTTGTCCTTGCATTGATTACATTCTTAATAATAGAATACCAAAAAAATTCACAAATTAAATTGTTATGAAAAAATAACGAATAGTAAAAGTAAATAATATGAAATAAAAATCTATCAGCCATCGTTCACGCCGACCACGCGTCGCCTAAATTAGAATAGGCTGAATGGGAAAATGGGAAAAAAAGAAAAATCCTGAAAAGCTGCCGCAAAAATACCAAACGAGTTTTTACCGATCTTTATTTGCTTTTTACGAGCACTACTGAAAGTGAAACTGGCTGAAAAAAAATACGTCACTATTTCTATCGAGCGGGCGTGAAAAAGAAGAAAAAAAGTACTGGCCGTCGAGAGTGAGAGTTCTATTTTGGGATTGGCCGAGCTGACTTTTTTATTTTTTCAAAGGATTTTCGTACATGCACGAAGCGGGTCAGCGAAAAATTGCTGTGATACGAACACGCGGGTATTTTACAGGTCGACAGTTCCTTTCATCGTTGAGAGTTGCTCTTTTACTTGATTAGTGGTTTTATTTAATTGATTATCAATATGCATGTTTTTTACACTGTCATTGTTTTGAACTGCCCGATGGTTAAGTTATATCATGAAATATTAACGTTTCTTTTGACATCCTAGATCTTATAACGTATCTGAACGTAAATCTTATAATTACTAAATTTTTTATAATATTTTAGGCATTAAATTGATTGTTAATCCCGATAATGTTGATTAATTCGGGATTAACACTAAATATAATAAATTAACTTTGTCGTTATGGATTTCCGAAAAGTAACGCCTAATTCAATTAATTTTATTAAATTGATTAAAGATTAAGAAATAATATGTTCATAAAGACATTCCACAAAAGCGGATAAAGTATTTTGTTTTCACATTCATTGCGCAAAATTAAAAAAAAATCTTCTTGCCTGAGTAGTTGTTTCTGATATGTATCATATGGGAGTCTTCAAGTCACGAGTGAATAAGTATCTTCTAGGCCAGCTTGCTCCATCGTTGACTACATCGTCACTTACCATCTGGAGATAGTGATCAAAAACTTGCCTATTTCGAATAAAAAAAACAACCGTTTACTTATAAATAATGAATGCAATAATTCCTTAGATTTTGTTTATTAGTTTGAAAAAAATATTACTAACAACAATTGCAAAAGCTAGAAGAGAAAAATGGCAGTATAAATATAAATTACAAAATTATTATGAATCTAGTTAGGAACTGAATGAATAAATAACTCATACGGCTAGAGTGTTTACCACCATTGACTTTATTATTTGACTTAATTATACCTACCACCAGGCATAATTTTAATTTACTAATGGATAGTGCTTAAACTGTAGCCTTACAAAGATTTGGTATCTTCTAGACAAGCATGCTACATCTTCGGTCGCATCGCACAATTTCCATCAGGTGAGATAGTGGTCAAAGCTTACCGAGTATACAATAGAGAAAATCCAAACCATGAACGGTAATAGTATCCCTTAACAAATGCCTTACACCCCACATTACACCTTACTTTATATTTATATACACATATTTTTTTCCTAAACTTGTATTTATTATTTATAATCTTCTCTATCTAAAGGTTGTCTGGAAGAGATCGCTTTTAGCAATAAGACCACCGATTGTACACTATAATTTAAGTTTTGTTACTTTGAGTGATTTATGTAAGGTGTGACAATAAAGCGTTATCTATCTATCTATCTAATACATGCCATCAAAACTGTATTTATTTATTGTATATTTACTATTGACGTCGGAATTTTTATATTCTATTTCTATTTCACCATGCATAATATCTACTTATGTCATATTTGAGATCTTTATATGAAAGAAGCAGATACCGCAAAGAGTTACCATATACGCTATCAGTAACCGCCATCATCATCGCACTTTAAAATAAAACACAAAAATCCTATTTAAATTTTCGGCTTCAGCCATAAATTACTGGACGCGCCGAACAAATAATTATATACATATAAATATATGCACGTCCACCTGAAACAAAATGCGGCCGCAAAAACGAATATAATAAATATATAATGAATGAGTGCATTTAGTTAAAATCGCCGACAAAAAACGGCGCGATTGTCGCACTAGTGGACGGCTGGGTTTGCTTGGACAAAGTTTTAATATTTTATCACCGATTCTTGTCAGTCGTTTAGGCTCTTGACAGAGCAGTCCTGGTCGTCAAGTAGTACAATTTTCAGGTGTTGAAGTAACTCGCTTTATTATGTCCATTTGTTCGTTGTCATTTTGTAACATTCGTGGCCAGATAAAATTCACCATAGGGTGCGCTTTGCGCACCCTATGGTGAATTTTATCTGGCCGGTCAATTACATGGGTTACCTTCCACGTGGTCTGATTTTTTCGATTTTTCCCATAATCATCTCTATGTATTTGTTATCCCGACTTGAGACGTGTCCAAAGAACTGAACTGGATATCACCAATTAAACCAACAATTTTTTTATCAAACTGTTTTAGATTTATTAATTATAACTATATTATCTTAATGATACAGAATTATTTTTCACAAATAAGGTTTTTACAGATTGCCTTACCTATAAATTAACGCCTCTTCACCAAATTTATCAAACGATTAAGTCCAAAATCTATGAAAAAATGAACTATTACATGTGATGTTTTTCGCGACATTTGAATAATAAATATAATATACAATATCTAGGTTTTTACATTGATGCACCTGATAACATATATTGTTAAAGCATAACTTCACTTAATATTGAATGTATATTTTTTGGAAACGAACGTTATACACAATAAACTTAACGTCGTGAACTTTATGGTTAAGTACAATAATCATCAAATTTACTGTTTAAATTTAGAATTTCTACCATAGACGAGGCGGTCCTTGCTGCATAAGCATCAAATATGATGCTTTTACATTAACCCTTGACAAACTCATCAAATGTTAAACTACTAACCGATGATCGTTACAGACCAACAAAGGGACCCAAAATTACGCATTATCTCAATGCATGCAAATGAGAGGCTGCTATGTACAGTTCGCACATACGGATTAAAGTTGTACATAAAAAAAGTAAATAGTGATAAAAATACCACATTTTATTATGAACCGATCAGATGAGAGAGGAAATTTTGTGCATGTTTGTGTTCCGAACGCGATGTACAGGGTGTCGGGGAAATTATAGAATTGTTTGTGTCTGATATGTTTAACCACTGTCAAAGGAAAATAATAAGCGTACAACCTGAGTCTGTATTTCCTGATAAATACAATATGGGAGTCAGTAACGAGTGAATAGGCATCTTCTAGGCAAACGTGCTCCATCGTCGACCGCATCGTCACTTACCATCAGGTGAGATGGCGGTCAAACTTTTGCATATCTAGTATAAAAAAAAAACCTGTTGGTAAGAAATGATTTAGCTGAGGATGGTAAACACACTAGCATTTTCTTTCTAAGAAAACGGTGTAGTTTAGACAAACTTTTTTAAGTTTGCACGACTTATATGATGGTTGTTAAGTCAATCAGTAAAGTATTGTCTAGCTTTTTAAACTAGCCGGGTCCCGCGGATACACCCGCATTTATAAAGTTAATAAAGTAGCCAAAGTGTTAATCATAGGTATGAGCTATGTCCATTCCAAATTTCATCTAATCCGTTCAGCCGTTACGGTGTGAAGAGCAAACAAACTTATTTACACGCAAACTTTCGAATTTATAATATGTTTTTTTTTTATTTACGTCCTATATAGGCAAAATTTTAGTAAGCGATGTGGTCGACGATAGCACAAGCTTGCCTAGAAGATATCTATTAATTTGCGACTAGAACACTCACATACTGCACTAAAAAAAGGAATTGATGTTGTGTACGGCTTGAAACACGTCTAAATTTCGACTTACTTTGTAGTCGACTAGTTGCGGACAAATTTGTTGTCCTTCATCAGGATGAGTCAGACGCGCGAGTCACGCGCCGAGGCTCGAGCCGCTCGCCTCTACGTATCGCGCGTCTGACTCATCCTGATGAAGGACAACAAATTTGTCCGAAACTAGTCGACTACAAAGTAAGTCGAAATTTAGACGTGTTTCAAGCCGTACATAACATCAATTATGTGTAATACTCACGATAGTTTTAATTTTCATAAAAAAAGTAACTTACGATTTGTCGATGTCTGTGTTGACAACGCGTAAACAATTCTAGTAGTAATTTTTAATTTTATAATTTTGTCGCTTCTGTAAAGTATCATAGAAAGCTTGGGGTCAAGAATATAACCATCAAATCCAAAAACTAAGAGATTTAATAAGAGATTTCGATAAAAAAAAACTAACATCTACACACTCTCTCTCTCTCTATGTAAACAAAAAAAACATACTATCAGATTTATAATATAAGTGTCGATGGGATAGAATTTCGCTTTGCATCTCACTAAAGTTAGGTTTACAACATTAACCAATCATAAATGACAACAAAAAATAACTGGCATCAAAGAACGGATAAAATTAAACAAAAATATTTATATAATCACCAAATTAAATAAACCGATAAATAAATCACATTGTTTTAATTACTTATGACATTTAGTACCGACATCGAACTCTTGCACCGAAAACAACAATTAAACTTATCCTTAAATCAACTTGCACATAATCACACCGGATGTAAACACGTGAGTTACGATCACTTTTTTATTTTGATTTAATACAGACGTTAAAAAATAACAATCAATAAAAAAGTTAGCGATGAAATTGCGAACATACTGTAGCTGATATTGTGCGAGTGTGCATTTACGCACACTGATGCGTTTATGTATGCGTGCGTTTTTTTGCTCGTGTGTGTATTGAGGTCACTCTTTACCTACAGAAGCGAATGTGATGCAACAAAAAAAATATCTGCCTACTGGGAATTTGGAAAGTTGGTTGTGTGATTCTCTGAAGGTGTTTTATTAGTTATAAAGTGAGAAGGTGAAAGTAACTTACAAGACGAAGGTTGGCGGTCGTCTTTGATGTTGCAGCTTTTTAGTTTTTATTTCGTAGTAGATTAAGGAACATAAAGTTTGTTGAAATAAAGACATTGTTACATCACATTCCAATTTTAAAGGTATAAATTCAGCAATTTATAAGACATTTCGCGCAAGGAAGGTAATTTTATAGACGATAAAATTAATATAATATTAACACTTTTATCATCTTGTTATTATGTGTGAAAGCGTTCGCAATTACATCGGAAGTAAAAATACGTTTATTAAATATCTTATTGAATCCTTTAATTTATTTTTATAAATATTACAAAGAGTCCGTCAATACATATTTTGGTACTGTATTTAATTATACAGATAAGTAGGGACCTTTTTTGTATAGCAGTAAGAGCAGGTTAAGGACGAGAGATAATCCTACCAATATTATAAATCCGAAAGTTCGTGTGTAAGTTCCCAGTTATAAGTTATGTTTGTTCCCTCTTCACGCTTTCACGGCTAAATGGATTTGGATGAAATTTGGAATATACATGGCTTATACATAGGATTAACAAATACGTTACTTTTTAACTTGATAATAGCGGGCGAAGCCGCGAGGCAACGCAAGTAAGTGACATAAATGTCTAATTGACATAACTATCTCTATATCAAATTTTAATTGAATGATTTTCAGCCGTTTTCGCGTCATTGAGAAGCAAACAAACATCCAGCGTATTTGGGTTCGCATTCGCCTTAAACGGCGAGTATGGGTTCAAATCCCGGTGGAAACACAAATTTTCTCCACATGGGAAATTTGCGTATCTGGTTTTGCTTCCGACACCTGCGACACAATTCATATAACTTAAAGTAGGGCTGTGAGTCTGAGCTTTAATTATATAATTAGAAGTACCTGGATGACTGGGCTTTGGACGTTTTCTAAAAATAAACCTAGCTAGATCGATTTATCGCCCTCGAAACCCCCTGCACACTAAATTTCATGACAATCGTTGGAGCCGTTTCTAGATTCAGGGTATATATAATATATATATATATACAAGAATTGCTCGTGAAGAGGTATTAGATAGATATGATTTCACTAATAAAATATTTTTTTTTGTCTTAATAATGATTAAATTCAGTGTATATTTTATTCCTTTTCTAAGATCTTATGTATCTGAAAGCAAAAATGTCTACCATATTATACATATTGAACTGCCCGCTGATTTTGTGGGGTGTGTGTACAAAACAAAAAAAACAAACAAACGCATTCACACTCACAGCCCCACACTAAGTTCAAAGACTTGTATCGTGGGTGCCGGAAACATTCACATCACACACACATTACACCCAGAACCAGAAGCACAAATATCCCTTGGGAAGGAATTTGTGTTCCTGCCGGGAAACGAACCCAGAACCCACGGCGCAGAGGGCGGGACAACTGTCCACTGCGCCAACTGGGTCTTTAAAAGGTTCGATTCCTGGTGGAAACACAAGTTTTCTCCCCGAGGAAAATTTGCGTTTCTAGTATTGGGTGTGATTGTGTATGTGATGTGATTGTTGGATGTCTGGTTTTTGTTAAAGAATGAGGACATGGCATATCAAATTGAGACACAAAATATTAAGACACGTTAAAACGTATCTCATTAAATATCCAGACAGTAGTTATCCGTCGACGGCGCTTTAAGCTCAGAAGCTTTGCATAAGTCAACTAATTTCTCATAACTCTTCGCTCAATGGTATCTGTACAGTACTTAGCTCAATCAACTAAATATTAAATATAAACGCTTTCACACTCACAGCCCCACACTAATTTCATCGACTTGTGTAGTGGATGCCGGAAACATTCACATCACACACAATCAGAATCACAAATTTCCCTTGGGGAGAAAGCTTGTACTTTCATCGGGAATCGAATCCGATACCAGCTGCTTACAAGGCAAACGTGCACCCAACTAAGCAAACGGGCAGTTCAACTAAGCCGACGTGCAGTTCAACTAAGCCGACGGGCAGTTTAACTAAGCCGACGGGCAGTTCAACTAAGCCGACGGGCAGTTTAACTAAGCCGACGGGCAGTTCAACAAAGCCGACGGGCAGTTCAACTAAGCCGACGGGCAGGCTATTAAAAAAAATCTATACACGGGTGTTTTAAATTGTATTGCAAGTATCTTATAGAGAAGCATATATCATCTACGCAGCGTAGCTATCTTCCAAAGAAAGTAAAAAAAAAACTGAAGTATGTCAAATTAGCTGCACCCCACAGTTTTACCCGCGTAAGTCCCGGACCCGCGAGTCTTCCGGGATAAAAGCCTTTGTGTTAATCCAGGGTGTCAGCTTTTTCATCAAAATTGGTCCAGCTATTGTATTCTAAGCAAGCGTGTTACATCTTCGGCATCTTCTCTTTCCATCAAGTGAGATAGCGGCAAATGCTTTCTTACCGAGCATAAATAATTAAACGCAAGCAAAGCTTAAAAAAACCGACTTCATCGCTTTATCATCGGAACCTTGATCCAGCTTTCAAAAAAAAAGAATCATCAAAATTGGCTCACAACAAAAGAAGTTTTGAGGTAACTTTTGAAGTCGGGTAAACAAGAACATCGTCAAAGTACGCATTATTCGTCACAAAATATGACGATATTTCAAGAACTACTGATCAGATCTTGATCAAATTTAAATGGGACCAATAAGAAAGCAACATCTTCCAAACAAAAAAAAATTTTTGAAATCGGCTCACGTGGAGAGTAGTCATTAGGGAACACACATAAAAAAAATGAAGTAAAAACATACAAGCTCAAACTTTCACCTTTCTAATATAAGTGTGATTAATTTCAGAACAGTGACATCATTTTGACACACAAATTACGCTGGTGACTCGACACGGTCATTCATCTTATATATACACCACACATTCATGTTTGCCTGTGCCACTTTCTGTAGGAACAGATGCATTGAAAAATTTGGGTCAAAGACTTTAAAGTGTTTATTGTTGTTTGAGTACAGATGTACTTAACGAATTTAGGACATATGCAACTGTTGGCAGAAGCTTTGAATGCCCATAAATTTGCCAACGTAAAGAAAAAAATAGATTTTTCACATGTGAAATATTATCAAATAAAAACGTAATTTGAAAAGCGCTCGTGTCTGATAATTTGGTATTAAATTTGAAAAATGTCTAATAACGTAAATATGTATTAGTGTTGATTTAGTTCCGGTTGCACTCACGTTATTTTTGATTTAATCGAGAAACTCGACTGAAAAAAATCAAAAGTAACGTGAGTACAACCGGAACTAAACCAACATGAATACAAATCACGATAGGTTTAATAATAATATGTATTAGGTAACTTTTCATGCTTAACTTAATATTTGATTTAGTACCTAGTTTTAGATAAGCAGAGAAATAAAAGTGCCAGATTTGTACAAAAGAATTTAGTTCTTACATCACTTTATATTTTCGTCAGTGTATAAATATATATTATTATATGACACAAATCAATAACGCTGGTTACTATTGCGTGTAACGCGTAGCAATCGTTTCGTAGAAAAGAAATGCTACGTCTAATTAATGTCTATTGCTACGCGTAGATATGCTACGTTTGCTCGTAGAGCGCCTACGCCGTTATTTCATATTACTATTTGTAAAATATACGATGCTTACAAAATAATGTATAGCAGATTTTGGATAAATCTGAATACTAAGTCAGAACTATTATAAACGCTTTCACACACAAAGCCCCACACTAGGTTCGATGACTTGTGTTGTGGATGCCGGAAACATTCTTATCACACACACTATCACAACCAGAACCAGAAACACAATTTTTTCTTAAGTAGAAACTATTAGTAAACTCATTGGAGATAATAAGCTAAGAGTCCAGATTGCAGAGCCTTGGTCAGAGATGTATGCTTACAAGTCTATCGGTATTCTATCGTTTGCATTTTGGAGAGTGAGCAGGAATTACATGAGTTAATGCCAGCATGCCCCTTTTACCATCTAACAACCAGACAAACTGTCAAACGTCATCCATTTTTGGTTGATATACCTCCAGTTCACTCAAAGCGTTTTGCTTCTACGTTCATCATTCGTACAGCGAAGGAGAGGAACTGATTACCTGCGTCATCGTTCCATTGTTGTTAGGGGTATAATCTGGAAGTCTTAAAATCAACAATGAATAGGTATCTTCTAGACAAGCATGTCACATCTTTGGCCGCATCATTACATGCCATTAGGTAAGATAGTAGTCAAATGCTTACCTATTTAGCAAACAAAAAAACTTGTGTTCCCGCCGGGAGTCGAACCCGATACCCCCCGATATGGCGAACGCTCGCCCAGCTAACCCAAAGGGCAGTTCAATTAGTTAGGCAATTTAATAGTAATTTATAACACACAATGATTCACCACTTATAGCAGTTTTTGGATAAATTTCTACGCAAGCTCAAAACTAAGTAAGTATGTACTTACGTTTATTGGAAAAGAATCTTGTAACCGACATTTTTAAACATTATTTGCCACAGCAGTGCCAAAACTTTCAAGTTTCTAAGAGATATCGTCACAATTTTGGTGCTTAGTGAAAGTCGATCTACTCTGTCTGTATACAGCTATGTTTTGTTACGGTTGCAAGAGTTTGCGATATAGATAAACACTGAGAGCTAATCAAAGCTTAGCCAATATTTTTAAGACACGGTATTCTTTGTGGTGATTAAATAATACATTTCATTTTTAACTCCTTAATGAAATAATTTTATTACGTATTATCTTATATTTACGTCTATTTGTATAGACCACAAGAGCAAGGTAGTTTTTTAAAATATTGTAATCACGTCCCATCGTGCCGCCACAGGATGATGGGAACGCTACCCACTGGCAGTGGTCTTGCACTTGAGTTTCCTATAAGCTCGGTGCCTTGGGTCTTTGCTGTATAGATGTAAGTATATAGTTTAAGTTTAGTTTTAGGAAATATAGGCAAGTGGGCCGTTGTTACTTATAAATTGATAATACTTTTGTATGTTCCTAATTATATCAGTTTGTGCAAAAAATAAAATGTTAATTCGAAATTACGGCACAATTCCATATGAATGCAATTACGTTTTTCATATGACAGACCCTATAAAAAAAATTATATTAGTTTAAAAAAACTAAAAAACACGCTTTATATAGAAAACCAAAAATAGAAAATAAATATTAATAAATTTGAATTAAGAATAGTGTAAAAAATTTCATTAATCCTTCTTCTCATATATGTCAATGAAATATTTATTTTTCATTGACACCATGCACCCCACGCTTTTTTTAAAATAAAATATTTTTTCTTATTTACAAAAGCAGAGTCCTTTGTTATTGTGAGTAAATCTGTATATGTAAGAACTTTTCAATTTCAAATGCGAATGCCTTGTAATATAATCGAAAGCACAGTGGGAAAATATCGAAATCTCAACAATGAGAAATAACAAAATAATATAGCATACTTGATGTTCACCGTGGCTTCGCCCGCAAATACAATATTTATCGGATCGGATTATAAATCTAAAGCATTCTTGCAGCCACATTAATACACACAAAAAATTCATCAAAATCTGTCCAGCCGTTTAGGAGAAGTTCAGTCACACGCACGTACAGAATAATTGTATCCTACTAATATAATAAATGCGAAAGTTTCTGTGCGTGTGAATGTTTATTACCACGTATCTCCGTAACTACAAAACCAACTTTAAACAAATTTGAAAAGTAGGTAGCTTATACTTTAAATTAGAACATAGGCTACTTTAATCATCATCATCATCAGCGGGCGAAGCCGCGGGGCTCAACTAGTATATAAATATTTGTTTGTCAAAGCAACAAATTTAGTAAAAATAAAATTGAAAAGTACCAAAGCTTAATACAGGAAGCATATACTTACTGCAGTTAATGTTTCCAAGTAATTTGCGTAACTTACGTAATTTTGAGGTTAAGTTAGAAACTGTTTGCCATTCTAAAGCAAGATGGCGGCAGTGAATGTAGTTATGTAAGGTCGCACGCATTAGTAAGTTACATTGGAAATAATAACAATATTTATGCATTTTGTCATTGTTTTATTTATATAGATTGCATTACTTGCTTACTTGGAAACAATAATTAACAAGGTACTATTATAAATACTATAAACTACTATCATTAAAATGTAATATATTTATTTTATTGATGTATGTAGAAAGCCATTCAATTTTTTAAAAGTTAACATTGGGATTTCTATTTATATATTTTTTCTGTACGTGTGTATGTGACTGATTTCTTCCTAACGTTGGACCGATTTTGATGAAAATTTTCTATTGCGTTCAGTTGGATTTAAGCAGAATAAATATAAAATCTCAAAAAATAAATAAAAAAAAAAACATTTTCTAACGTACAGGCATACGTCACTCGGATTTGGTAAGGAACTAGCCAAACATAAACATGAAGGAGGAACTAATTTAGTCAATAAGTTTTAAGTATAGTATTTAAGTACTAGGCAACCATAGACGTGGAAAAGTTAATATGCTTTTTGACGCGATAACGTCTTATAAATCGATGAACACCGGCTGCACGCACGAAAAAGTGTCACGTTCCGCCTGAACCTGAGCGTGCAAGCGAGAGCGCGGAACAAGCGATAGAGAGGAAAGATCGGCCTAAGCGTTAAGACGTTTTCGCGTAAAATTATCGTCCGTAAACCGACTACAGACAACCATTTTTTTTCTTTCCCATTATAACGCATACCCGGTTTAACTATACTAGTAATAAAATCACTACGATATACCTAGGTATTAAGGTTCCAATACACACAACATGTTTAATAGCATTAACGTGAATATAGGGAAATCAGCAGACAGTCTAAAACATTACAACAAATTAATTAAAATCCCAGTGATATCATCGTTAATTAGCCTACACTTCTACTTTACAACAATTAACTACTAACCAGTAACTTAATAAGCTTTAATCTTACGAAAAATCTCAATTAAACATCCGATACAAGCAATTAACCGTACATTATTGCAAATATAACTGTACCAGGGTTCAATAATAACATATTTTACCGAAAAAACATAAATACGAAAGTAATGTACCAATATTGCGTAAAACCTATTGAATCGACTCCGGACCTGTTCGTTCTGACCTTTGTCTTTTTAGGGTTCCCCAGTTGAATAAAAAATATATTCAAGTTCGCGCAGTAGGTACATTATATCTTGACAGTGAGATGTTTCCAATTACACAAGGAACCGGTGAAATAAACTTTACTATGTTCAATTGAGCTATAACATGTCGTATACTAATAGTGCCCCGCGGCTTCGCCCGTGTTAATTAAGTTACAAAGTAGCTTATGTGTTATTCTGGCACCCGAACGTGATACCCGCCTTTTAAAAGGCAGATGAACAACCAACTACGCCAGCGGACAGGTCAAACAACAATACAAGTTTTGACATTGTTAAAAATTGTGTGAGTGATATATGATGAAATGATGATTGAAAGTTTTGTATTCCACATATTTTAGATTCAAACGATCTCACTCACATTTAAACTAGTCTTCCAACTAAGCGAGATACAAACTATGTGTAGAATAACTTATATTTCAAATAAGTAACAATAATAATAAACGCTCTTACGCCTAAGCTCACTCACAAAAAAACTTGTGTTTCCACCGTGAATCGGACCCGATATCCGCTGTATAAAACAAAGGCAAACGCGCTCGCAACGGACACTTAAAAACTTGCTATATTTTTTCACAATAATAATACAGAACCCTTACAGATCGCGTCTTACCCGCTTATCCTTCAACATGCCAGTATGCCTTGTAAAGAAATTAAGAACATTTTGTCAGTATACAAGAGGTCGATTGCGATACGCCGAATAGATGGCCGTATTAAGGATCCGACATGTATTGGACTTTCAGATGGTAAAAGTCAAGGGGACGACCGGATTTCCTACATAATTTGCGAATTAAAGGTTTTGTAATGCTTTCTTGGGTCATTTGACGATGTATGCTTTTATACCTTTGCAGTGGTGAAATGTTTTGCTTATCTTATTATTGTTGAAATTGTAGGTATACATTTTATTTGATGTTTGTAACAGGCTTACACAGTGTTGAACAATCTCTGTTATAAGGCGAATAAATAATTAGTACCCTGATGACCGAGCTTTACGGATAAAACTACGTTTTCTAAAATTGAAACCTAGCTAGATCGATTTATCGCCCCCTAAACCCTCCTGCACTCAAAATTTCTTGAAAATCGTTGAAGCCGTTTTCGAGATCCTGATTACACACATATTCTTGTATATATATTATACATACAAGAATTGCTCGTTTAAAGGTATTAGATAATCTATTCTGTTATTCTTGCAGTTTGATTGTAGAGGATGCATGTAAATGAGAACTATGTATTTTATCTATTACAGTGTATTAGAAACGTCTTGATAGAAAGTTAATAGAGTAATTACATTTATTTAGACTACAGTCGTAGTTATATCACTGCATTTAATTGGACTCACTCTTTTTGGACTATCAATTTTCATAAGGTTTTTGAACACCAATGATACTAATTGTAACTAGAGAAAAATTTGGATACAATGGCTTTTTTTTTTATTTTATGAAAGGCAATATAAGGTTGTAAATATGAAACATCGTACGTAAGGTTGTAAAGATGAACAACGTAAATTTTAGCGATACCTTTAGTAATAAATTATCTCTAACAAATAAACCTAATCTAACATTTACATGCGTTTACACACACACACAAAAACACTCTTTTATTTCAGAAATAATATAAGTACTTTAAGAATTTGAATTCAATTATGTTTCGACAAGTTATATAAACTAAAAGGAAATTATTTTAAGTTTTTACTCGTATCAATGGCCGACTACAGCTGCGTAAAACAGCGTCTTACATATTATGGTATATATCTGACTTTGAAAAATAATAAATATTATCAATGTTACCTCATTTTAAAAACATGCTACATTTGCAAGCTTTATCGTTTTAAAAAGTAGCCTATGTGTTAATCCTAGGTATAAGCTATGTACATTCCAAATTTCATCCAAAACCGTTCAGCCGTTAAAGCGTGAAGAGGGAACAAACATACTTACACACTTACACACTTGCACACAAACTTTTGGATTTATAATATCAGTAGGATTATTATCTTACATTATTCTTATATTAGTAGGATTTGTGACTTTGAAAAATAATAAATATTATCAATGCTACCTCATTTTAAAAACATGCTATATTTGCAAGCTTTCAAGGTAAAATACATAATTCTAGTTCACCTTAAATCGAAAACTAAAGTAACCTAACAAGTTAGTACATAAAATGATTATTTACGCACTTGTCCACATTCGAAATCATTTAATCGAAACCAGTTTGAGTGACCTTTCAGAGTGTTTATGTAAGATTCAATAGATATTTTACTGACGCAATGCCACTTTAAGTTTCAATTATTTCATAACGAAACTTGTTGTTTTGCGGATAATGTTTAGTAACGTTATATTACTCTTAATTTATCGAGCGACGCGAGATCTTTAAGTTGACTTGGGTCGTTCAGGACTTTGTCCGTCCGTCCGTCCGTCTGTCAGAGGCATCTAGCGTCTAAACCATCCATTGAAATATACACACATCATTTCATCCAAATCGGTCAAGCCGTTTAGGAGGATTAAATTAAAATTAAAACGAGAATTAACATAGAATTAGCGTGAGGGAATTAGCGTCTCACGCTAATTCTTTTTTTTATTTTAATTCAATAGTTCAAAATGTGCGTGAGTTTTTATCAAATGTTTAAGAGGAGTTAGGTTACAAACACATGTACAGAAGAATAATATATATTAAGATAATTCAGTAAATTTTGAAAATTTGAAATTAAAAATTAGATACCTACTGTAATTTTTAGCCTGTATTTTATAAGTTTAGAGGAGTAAGTTGAAAACCAGCGCTTCGAGGTCATAATTCTGAGGTCCTCGAAGCATATTATTTCCAACTGTTTTCTTTGTTTCTTTTTAATTATAAATTTGTTTTGAATTCATAATAGCATTGAAAATTATCGACACCGATATAAGGTTCTTCTTCTTCTCTCGTTGAATTTTTTCGTTTTTTTTTCTTTACTAAGCTAGTAATGCGACAAAAACCACGTCTTTTTACTCGACTCCCAAAGAACAAAGAAGGAATGTATTTCGCGCGCATCTTAAATTGTGTATATTTGTTAATTTCAATATTAACTCGTATCTTTCAACAGCTGGATGGACTTCAACATTTAAGGTATCGTATATGTGTCTTAAAAACCGAACTTTAAAAAAAAAAGGCGGATTTTTGGCGTGAAAAAAAAATCGCGTTGGTAAAAAAAATAAAAAAAACTATGGAGTAGGGTATGAAAATTAAGGAAATAAAAACAGGATTACACAAAATTACATAATACATAAAAAGTTGGTTTATATTTTTCGCAGTAACTTTTTATTGAATTTTTAGTGCATTGACTTGTTTGCAGTTTTCATTAGTGCTCCGTTGAAATTTCGCGTTAGAAAACATCTGCGTTAATAACTGAAGGTAGGTAAGATATTTTTTTTTAAGTTTTTAGAAAACTTAGTCGGAAAGCGGACCCTGGCACAAGCCGGGACGAACGCTAAGCAGCAAAAGAAGGTAAGATAATTTTTAAGAATTCAAAATTCATCTACATTTGTTGACGTTAAAAATACTAAAAATCTATATAAATCAACAACTTTAAGGGTTTCCATACAAAATAAATATTAAGTAGCGGATAATGAAGAAGGTAAAAACGGTATACTTGCTAAAATAACAAGATATCGGCAGTAAGTAGAGTCACACAGACTATAAAAATAAAAAAAAAACAAATGCCATACAAGCGGCGCCTAAACTCAAAATAAAACGCAAAGAACACGCTACTCTCTCTTAGCTTTGAACATAAAAAATAAAAAAGCAGCTGGACAGACGATGCGTTTATATCAGCAATTGACCTAAATTCGTTTACTGCACATGGCTACACTGTCTTCGCACAACGCGATTGATGTAGTATTAAACTTCACAAATGTGTGTGAGTGCACACAGATGCAACCGTGTGCATACAAGTTTTTTGTATGGTTGGCAAATGTGATGGTAATTATGTTTAAATGGCTTTGAGACGATTAATTAGTGAGGAAACGTTGGTAATCGCGATCTGGTTATGGGTCGATTATGTCGATGAAGTATTACGAGATGTTAATGTATTTAAAAAAAATCTGTGATATTTTCCTTACCAAAATGATTCAATAAAAATATTGAAACGCATCAAGTTAAATATATTATTGAAAAGCGCACCCATAATAATGAGTATTTGCAATGACGTCAAGTATGCACTGATCTAATTTAAAAATATTTCATGCTACGGTGTTTGTGGTCGTACTCCTTCGAAATGGCTTGTTTTAATCGTGATTTTTGTATTTTTGTATGAACAATTATTAAATAATTTAACCGTTTTTAATAATTTAACGTTAAGTCATTTAAATGAAGTGTCGCGTCACTTTGACATTTCATTCTGCTTTGATGTAAATATTAACATGAAGGAGGTGATAATAGTCAGTCAGTTTTTAGTATTGCATAAAAGTACTAGGCAACCATAAACGTGTTTTTTATAAAACTCAACATACTTACAAAACGTAGATTAATCATAAGCTAATTAATCATTAATTTGCATCAGGAAACAATTACGTTATTATTATGCGGACGCTACCACCAATGACAAGCAATATCGGATTGTGGTGCCGCGCGAGTGTGTGCGTGACTCCTTCACACATTTTTGATCGGAACATTTTTATTTGCATTTTTTACGTGTGTGTGTTTAGTTGCGTGTACGCTCACATACACGTATGCGTACGTTTGTGCGCACTAATTGCGATAGCTGCTTCATTTAAATTTCGAATATCAGCCTTTCGGTTACAACGGGTATAAGGAGGGATTTTCGAGTTTTCAAGTTTTTCAACGATTTTTATATGTTTAATTAATACGTATTATTTGAAAGGTATTCAAAATAGCCCAGAAAAAGATAAAAAAGATGTCATTTGGATTATAATAAACATATAGGTACTTCAGTACACGTAAGCTGAAGTATATAAAATGTGACGCTACATTCCTCATATTAAAGCTGTCTGTAATTTATATCATTATTTTCGTTATTTTAGTATCCATAAAAGCTCATATCTCGAACAAAGATAATCATAACTTTATTAATATTTTTATTCTTTGTCCTCACATTTTAATCTTGCAAACAAGCAGCTATACACTCAAGGAAATAACCTACAGCCTTTAAAGGGCCGACAATAATTTAAAAAAACATCAATAAGTACAATATTAGTCATTGCTAGACACCTGCATGCAGATCTTGACGACCTTCGGCTTACAGCCGGAATACCTTTTAGTACTTTGTGGTAATAAGCAAGTGGAAACTTCTTTAAACACTTTAGGGCAGGTAGGGTATTGATTATTGTGATACAGTACGAAAATGTTAGAGGATTCATGGTCTCTTATTTGGTATAGGGACAGCTCAAGCATGCAGTAATATTTGAACTGTTTGGACTGGAAACTCTGTCGCAATAAATTTATAATATTTTTCAACAATATACCTACATATTGTACACTAAAAAATTCGACGGAGTGCCGAGTTGTTGTAACAAATAAAACGAACAATTTTAAAACCTTGTTACTATAAATGTTTTAACATTGCACTTCGTCTGTTACAATGAAATAATGCTTGATATTTGGCGTCTTATTTTGACAAGGTATTATTTAAAAGTACTTATCGACTGCGTGTTCGGTAAATGTATTATTTTTATTGACTACTTGTTTGCATTGGCCATGCAAATGGTGCATTCTTGAGTAGAACATTAAGTTAGTTTATGTTATGTGTTTTTGGAATACAAATTTTTCCGTGTTACGGAGGAAACAGAATTGGTGTGCTATTTTTCTTTTTATGTTGACGCTGACGTAATTGTATAATTGTAAATCTGATGATACTTAACGAGATGTTAAATACACAATATTATATTCTCAAGTTCAACTAATGTACTATCAAAAACTTTCACACTCACAGCCCCACACTAACTTTAATGACTTGTTTCGTGGATGCCAGAAATATTTAAATCGCACACAAAAACACACTGAGAACTAGAAATACAGATTTCCCCTGGGGTGAAAACTTGTGTTCCATCGGGAATCAATCCCGATGCCTCTGCTTAGAAGGTTGACACGCACCTAAGCCAACGGGCAGTTCACTACTAAACTAATGTAAATGACTCTATAGCCAGATTCGTAAAATTACAGCCGATATATAAAGATATACCTCATTTGAAACATACTTATTTACACACACACCTCTATATGGTTCCAACAGAATACCAGCATCGGAGATAGGTGGGTGACTACCTTCTTCGATATTATGCTGAGTTGGGACCATTTTGTGTGAGTGCACATTAATTATTATGGCAGTTTTAAGTTTTTTAATTTCATAGTATTTATACCTCAAACTAGTAATTGATGTGACTCATACAAAAAAATGTTCTATTCTATATACCTTTTAATATAATTCAACACACAGCATATCATCGGTAATATGATTTGAAACATAATTATTTTACCAGTCTGTCATCAACACTTCAAGATTTATCTGCATTGAACAACAACGAAGCATACAATAATGTATTTAATGTGTTTAAAATCAAGAATCATTAAGATTCGTATCTCTATATATATATATATATATATATCTTCGGTTTTTGCTAAAATTCGAAACTCCTTACCTTGTTGTAACCATAGTGCTGTTGATAATTAAGTACTTGTTATTTGAGAAAGGTTCGTTTAACATAATCAGGGTCTGCAAATATAATCAGCCAGGTTTGTAAATGCAGACATATAACTTCAAAAATAGCATTTAAATGAGATTTGATACAAAACATTAAATTTTTAGAAAATATATCACGATAGCGCTTAAAAATTCGTTTTTATACTCACGATTTTTTTATGACGTACTAATTACGGATGATAAATTACCATAGGAATCACGATCTAACCTTTAAACTAATAAGTAATTTTAATTTGACCTAAACTGCTATGTAGTATAGTATACTTACTAAGAATGTGTCCAACAACACTTTTTTACTGTTTCTGTTCAATAGAAGTCAATGTTCATATTGCATTCTTTGTTAAAAGCACTCACTATATTACACTGTCACATCACTACACTAACTCAAAATATTTAGTTTTATTGAGTCTCCTAAGTTTGTAGAATTTTCGAATTTGACGGCATTTTTTATGTATATAATAAATAAGATGGGTCTCAAACTGCATCCTTGAGGAATCCGTATGCAAAGAGCTTTCTTTTCTGTGTTAATTACGCTATTCTATATGTAGTCACTGGCTCAGAAATGCTTAATTTACTATATTTTAAATTACTAGATCAATTTTATTATCTTATGATGACGGAAACGACAAACATCTGCTGCATAAAGAGATAATCACGTTTAAAGTTTAAATAAAACTAATAATCAACAATAAAAAAATAAAAATAGGACTTGTATCACTTCCCGCCGCCCAGCCACACACGATAAACGATGCTGCCGGACATTACGGCCTCATTTTTATTTGGCACATAGACAAAAACACCCTTTTTTTTACCCACACACCCGCGTTCCCGCCAAAAGCTCATTTATTTCCTCTTAAATATACATAAAGCTTATATGGTACTTATATAACACTGGCTGACAATACATAGGTCTTATGGGCGACGCGCTCAATAATTAGCGAATGTTTTTTAAAACGAATTCGATATTTGAAATGAAGTTTTTATTCTGTCTGATTGCGTTTTTTCAATTTGAAATCGGAATGAGTTCTTTTTAATGTAAATTCGAAGCTTTGTTTTCGATATCGTTGTTTCGATGGTTTGATTTCGACTGTAGTTTATTTGTAATTTGCGAGTTTCTGCTTTGAACATGCATTTTTAATAAAAATGCGTGATGAGCGTTTGGCGGAAGTTATTTTAATATTATTATTAGTTTTTTTATGTCGGATCAAATGTTATATTTCGTAACAAAAATATAAACAATATCAATATAATCTAAAAGTTTTATGCGGCTGATAATTAAACCTTCTGCGAGACGGGCATGGGGGTATTTAGAGCGTAAAATAAAAACCAATTTTACCAGAAATCAAATATTAATCAACAATTTTTTTTTCTTTTACAATTACAATTTACCTATAACATGATCTCAGCTCTACATAAAACAATATATGAGATTAATTTATATATATAACAATACTAAAACAGTTTATTGCAAAGTTATTCATTTGATACGCTATAAAAAGAGGCCTTCAACTAGATAAAACTCTCCAGAACCGCAATACCTTCTTTAATCTTTTAGAAAGCAATAAACAAACGAAACAATATGAAACTTAGAAACGGAACCTCTTTAGGTCGGCAAAGGGCGAATCGTTTCGTCCTACAAGTATACACTTACCTTTACCAAGTCACTTCACCAGCGTAACTTGACCTGCCTCCCCTCCCTTATCCGTACACTTATAGATACAATTTTTGGATCTCAAAAAGATCTTAGGGATCTAGTAATATTGGACGGTAGTTTTATAAAAAGGACCAAGGGCTCTTAAGGACTTGTTGAGCTAGAACCGAAGGACAGAGGGTCGAAAAACTGGATTGCAGTTGTTATTGGTTTTTTTGTGTCTATGTCGTGTTTTGGAGGTTAGATTGGTTGCTTGGCAACAGAGATGTCTTTTAACTTCTTTTAGAACATGATTATGCTTGTGATTTTGTAATGTCTGTATAAATATTACTTACGTTTTACTAAAAAGTAAAGCATGAAGATAGCTAGAGGAGGATAAAAAAATAGAATCAGTCTACATTCTAAATCAGGCTTTCTTCGTAATTTGAAAATTAAAAAAATATACAGGTTAGTACTGGATACATAGATAAAATATACTAAATACTACATAGTAATATTTTTGATGGTAATATAAGTTATTTTATTTTCATCCACTTTTTTGCAGTCTGCTATTCCATACCATCATATAATATTATGATGGTATGGAATAGCAGATCCGTATCCGAGAAATCCGTAATTTAGCAACTATGGAAAAATACAAGGTTAATAATAGTATATTATACTATTATTAACCTTGTATTTTTCCATAGTTGCTAAATTACGGATTTTTTGCTAGAAAAAGAGATTGAAAAGAATAGGAAAGAGGGAAGCATATTTAATTATTGAAAATTAGCAGTAATTCACGATTCCCCCGTATTTTATATAGGGATAGCGCCGATCGCGTCAGTAGCAAACCGCTTTCTAATTGGGGGTAGCAATTTTAAATCCTATGGTGGGATTGAACTCCCGGTGAAAGTAATATAGTGATGAAATCCATGGCAGGGCATTTTCTCAACTCGCTTGGCTTGCTATTTTATACTTTTTTTTTGTTTGATAGGCAAGCATTTGACCACTATCTCATCTGATGGAAAGCAATGATGCGGCCGAAGATGTAGATGATACTGAAATACAGGCGGAGCTTACCAACGTCAAGTATGAAAAATTGACGCTAAAATCACTAAAACTGATCTAGGCTCAGAGTGTTTCAATTTTCACTTACCTTCAGGTAAGATAGTAGTCAAACGTACCCAATCAGAAATAAAATAAAAGTTATAATTATGTAATCTATCTTCTCGGTAAATTAGGTACAAGGTAACATAGAAAAAGACATAAAACACAGAGCTATTTTTATATTTACATCATAGTGTCAATTCCATGTCTAATAATCACCGCAAATGATTCCCTCCAAAATCACCTGCTCAATTGACCGACAACATTCCGAACTACCATTAAACCGAAAGCGAAACCAAAACACAATCGAACCGAGAATTCCGCTGAAATCCACGCAAATTCCTCTAAACACACACACGTGCAATCAATACAAGCTAGTGTTATGTTACACACATGTAAGATTCCACACATGTGTGCGTCTATCCTTCCTTGACCTAGAGACGATAGTCGGCGTCGCTAGGTCAGGAATACTCCAAACTACTTATTATACAATCCGTCTAATATATCAAGACCTACTTCACCCCTCTTCTTGATACTGAATAGTTCCTACTGAGATGCATTTGAATAGCTTCGCGTGGCTCAATGTTTCTTGGACGTGTGTCGGCTAGACGAGGTGTAGACGGGTGCGGTTGGCGGGAGAGAATGTGAATTTTGGCGGGATTAGTTTGGAGTTAGGTGTCTATCTATGGTTTGGGTTTACATTGTCTGTGGGTATGCGGATTTAGTTTTAATTGAGTGGTTAGAATATAACCTCTATTAATTGAACCGTAATTTGTTGATGTTGATTTAAGGTAAAATAACGGGACGCCTTAGTTATTCAATACTTGGGTAAACGTAGTTGTAATGGTGATATTTAGAAGACAGGTCATGTGAAATTTCTGTTATGTTTTACTTAGATGTAGATCACCAAATTTATCAATTATCAATTAGTCAATTTATCAACACCTCCGATTGTTATTGTGTGTGTGATGTGAATGAAATGAAATTATATTTATTTGATATAACAAGTGGGCACTTACAATAACGTAGACAACTTAATTATTATGACTTATTTGTATAGGTATATAAATATACTGTTAAACTAACAAGCTCTCTATTTCCCACAATAGGATATCCTGTATTGTGGGTAGCGTTGCCAGACGTTTTTAGTCACCGATTTAAGGTAGCAAGCCTATCGGTATTCTATCGCTTACATTTTGGAGAGTGTGCTCAGGAATTACATGATATAAATCTTCCATGCCCTTTTTACCATCAACAACAAGACAAACTGTCAAATGTCATCCATTTATGGTTGACATACCTCCAGTTCGCTCGAAGCGTTTTGCGTCTACGTTCATCATCCGTACAGCGAAGGAGTGGAATTCATTGCCTGCGTCATTGTTCCCTGAAATGTACAATCTCGGTGTATTCAAGTCTAGAGTGAATAGGTACCTTCTAGCCAAGCATGTTCCATCTTTGGTCACATCGTCACTTTCCATCAGGTGAGATAGCGGGCAAATGCTTGCTTATAAATATATATAAATAAAATATATATATAAATATATATATATTATATTGTCCCTGAAACAAAGTTTTTAACTACATCAGGGGCCACTAGCTTCATAAACATGACTTGTAAGAATCTTGTGAATCTTGTGTCAATATAGCATTACGTAAAATAAAAAAGTGGGCGTCCCGTTTTCAGAGGTCTGGGGAAACGTGCCGATTAACCCTTGACCGGGATATATCTTGGCTTGATTGAACCTTATACTTACAAAGCTAATATTAATAAAAAATACGTTTTACGGAGCCACCAATTAAAATGGTACTTTTGTGATTGTAGTTTGTCTGGACAGAGCTGTAGACACAAAAACAATAAAAGTGTATGTACAAAAACCAGTTTTTTTAGTTGTACTGATCCCGATTTTATTTACCTACCGCCCCGAATTTAGATAAACTGGACCTGGCAACACTAGTTGTGGACCTGGCAACGTTCTCTGCCATGTTAAGGAACTTACAATTAAACGTATAAATGTTGCAAAACTGGATCCTAACACAGTAAATGTGTTAGCCCTTTATTCACGCTGCGCAACGGCCAAACGAATCTGAATGAAATTTAGGATGTACAGTTACATAGCTTATACCCAGGACCAATGAGAATGAAAGGAATGCCTACAAAACTAAACAATATTCCTTCCACATAATGTGCTCTTCGCCCTTTTCACCATCTAACAACAAGACAAACTGGCAAACGTCATCCATTAACGGTCGACATACCTCCAGTTCGCTCAAAGCTTATCGCTTCTACGTTCATCATCATCCAAGGAGTGGAACTCATTGCCCGCGTCTTTGTTCCCCGAACGGTATAATCAGGGAGTATTCAAATCTAGAGTAAATAGGTTTCTTCTTGGCAAGGGTGTTAAATTTTTCCATGTGAGGTAGTGAAGTGAGATAGTGGTCAAATACTTGCCTATAATGCATTAAAAACAATTAAGACTATATAGGCACATAATTCATCTAAAGAAAATTCAAAATTATTTTCCTAAATGCCTAATTTAGAAGTAACAGACAAATCTCAAGGCAATCTCAAAGCATTGTTAAGGTAGGTGATATTTTTTAGTCTTAACATTGAATTTTTAAATTACCTAAAAGAATATTAATACCACATCACCTACAAGGCAATTTACCGTCTTTGTTTTCAAAATTCCCTACAAATCTGAACAAGCACAATGACGTCATCAGCTACTAAATAATTTATAGTTTAGCGTGAGAAAAACAACACAATGAACAGGCAGGCAACACGAAGAAAATTAATTCTCAAACAATACGACATGCTAGCTATTTATATACGTACATAGATAAGTACATAATATGTTTGCCAAAGTCAAGGGTTGGACAGAAATGCATCGGGGTGAATGACCGCCGAAACGCGGCGAACGGCAAGGTCACACACACTAGCGCAGGCCGCACACATAGATATCGACCGTGAAATTAGAAATAATAGTAGTGAGCGGATGCATGGATAGCGGGTATCGATACTTTAAATCAACTCTTCCGAAAGGATTGACATAAATGTAGAGTTTCTTGTCATAATGTTAATTTAAATGATCATGACTCCCAAAAGCATACATACATTCGAAATATTATTAATAAATTATATATATTTGTTTTAAATCACGATGTTAATATGTCAGAACTGTCTAAGTATTTTAAAGTTAATCTTTTTGTAGGAGGGCTTTGAAATGCTGCTCCGCAACCTTTTTGCGTGACGAAAACAAACGGGGATAAAATATTTCACTGTTATACAAAATTTTCATTTCCTTCGTGTGTCTTTACGACACAATTTTTTTTTACAATAGGCAACAATTGTCTTATCTATCGACTAATAAATTACTTAGACATGTATAAATAATTATGCTATAAATAATAATTATAGAATTTTAATTTTAAATGTAATTTGAAACGTAATTATAACAACAGATATTTAAATTTAAAAAAAAATGAATATTCAATTTTAAATACATTGTAGTATGCAGGAAATATGACCTTTTATTTGACGATTGTAGTATTATATACAAATAGGCAGGTAATTAACAAAACAGGTGACCGACCTACGTTTGACTAAACATTTTTTTATTTGGAATTCATGCCGGTCATTGTACAATTAAATAATACTTTGAATAAATATATTAATATGGAAATATAAAGAAACAATTATACTTGAACAGAACTGTAATTATGAGCTTGTAAATTTTAATTTGAAACACAATATTATTATTATTTTATGATAAAGAAACATTTGAATTGTCCGTTGGCTTAGTTGTGTGTGGGAATTGGGTTCGATTCCAGGCAGGAACACCAGTTTTCTCCATAAAAAAAGTGTGTTTCTGGTTGTGATTGTGTGCTTAACGTGAATTTTTACGGCACCAACGACACAAGTAATTGAATTTAGTGTAGAGATTTGAGTGTGGAAGCGTAATTTAGACCACTATCTCACCTGATGTTAAGTGACGAAGCTGTCGACAATGGAGCATGCTTGCCTTGAAAATACCGATGCTCTTTGACTTGAAGACACCGAGACTATACTTATCTGGGAACATTGAGTCTGGCAAGGAGTTTCAATCCTTTGCATTGCTCATAATTACAACTTAAAATAGTAATCGTCGAAAGCCAAACCAAGAGGGTCAAAATCGCTTTTTTTCATTTAGTGTGCCATGCCGATGCATTGTGTCGGTCAGATAGTATGAAAACAAAATCGTTTCCTGGCTGCAAACACTACGTTACATGCTAATTTTGGTGTTATTGCCTTAGCCTGGCGTTACAATGTGTTTATGATTATTCAGGACACGTTTTATTTGATTTCTGATCAAAATTTCAAGTGGAGTTAGTATTTTGTTTTGGATGTCTTCGTTGTGGGTCTATAACAAAGGCTGTTTTCTAATTTGTATTTTATGTTTCATAAAATACTTTTGATGAAAAGTGTGAAATTTGTACACCCATATTCACATTTAGTTCTGCATGGACTGCCCATTGGCATTGTTTGCATACTCATCCCCTTTAAAAAGCGGGTATCGGGTTCGACTTAGTATGGGGTGTACTGTAAGTATGAAAGCGTTTGTGTTTATGTTTGTTTATGTAAATAAGTAGTTAAAGTAGCAAAGATCTTTGGTAGCCATGCTCGGACCTGTGTTTTATAGAGTAGTTCAACACTATGTTATGTTGCACTTAATTAAACTGTATCTTATTTTTTGATAAATTATAGATAACGATATTACAGTGTCGTATCGTTCTTGTAAAGTCGTTGCAGTATGCGTCTGAAATGCAGTGCACGGTCTCTTACTTTACTTTCTTTGCTTGTTATCACTCCGTTCACATATGTGTAACAAAGTTTGTGGATAATTAGCATACAATCGATTCGTCGAATCTATCGACTCCAATAGTGTCGTCCAAGCACTACAAAGTTATTGCAATAACTGTGTAACTTTAAGTAATTTCTAACAAGGGTTTAGCCGCGAAAGTTAGAAAAATGGCGTTGTTAATTTTTCAAAACTTGTTATTCTTCGAATGTTAATGTGTAATAATCGTGGATTTTTTGCCATTAATACTTAGTAAACGTGCATACATAGACAAATCATGCAAAGTTGAAAAACTTGATTTTCGCCTTCGCTTCAAAACTCATACAGAAGATCTAGTATAGTTTTTACCACTTTACTAGGGCATGACTAAACTATGACTGGACCTTGACTCTTTTACTTGTCTTTGACGGTGACTTGTAGCTATGACTTTTAATATGAAATACACTAGAAATATATTATTAGTTGTTACTGGCTAAGTGCACAAGATTACGAAGCCTAAATTAAAAGAAAAAAACAATCTAATCGCTTGTCTTGTAGTTCACTACAAATTAAGTATGATGTCTGTATATTATAATAATATTAATTGTAATCTATCGATAACAATAGTGTTATCCCAACTCTACGAAGTCGTTGCACTACGCGTTGTATAGCGCCGATAGCGGTGACTAATTTCGGTTTCACTGGCATGTTAGTTACTCCACACTCTGAAGTTAGCAGTTTAATGAGGAAGTATGTATAAAGATCTTAGTAAAGATTAAAACATGGCGTTAATGATGAAATTTAAGAGAAATAGTATTCTAGAATATTTTGTCGTATCTTTTGATCAATACGTTTCAACACTGATTATGTTCCTATTGCAATGATTTTCGTGCTAGGTATGTGTCTCATTAGAATCTAATTTTAAAGGCACAAAAAGAGAATATTGTGTAATATTTTTTTATAGAGTAACTGACATAAAATGCATTACATAAAACAAAATCAGGTACAGAATCATTTGACAAACTCAGTTTGTACTTTCTTAAAACTCGTATTCTCTCTCAGCTCTTTTACTATAATTATTCCGCTGACTAATCATCTCAATTCCGGTTAAAGCATTCCTAATGCTCAAGCACATAGTTGAAGCTATTTCTATCTCTTTCTATCATTCGGGGACTTGGCAACTGTGGATATTCACAATGAGGTTATTTTATTTAGTTGTTTATGAAATTATTTTTTGTCAGATTATATAGTAGGTGTTTTTCAGGAGAAACACGAATTTGTATTGTTTCTCAAATAGAGAAATGCGTAGCTAGCCTACGCGCTCTACGACGTAGCTAGACACATCTACGAAGCACTACAACAATTTGCTACGTTCCTATGAAAATAAATCTATCTAATTATAAGTATGTGTCAGAAACCAAAGATTTGGTTGTTTTTAATGATGTATACATAATTTTAAAACGTCCTAATATTTTATGTCGATAAAACTTCTTCTTTATTGCAGCACAATAAAAATTCAGGTCTCTAAATTGGGCAGATGTTATCCAAAATTCAAATACAAACCGTCCATGCCTAGCATCACCTTTAAATTACGACTTCATCCTTCAATGCACGAAACAAACAAAAAATAGCTCTATCGTGAAAACTTAAGGTCTAAAATGTTTTGAATAACTAAAAGAGATAAAAATTAAAACTGCAATACAATTGCCAGTCTTAACTCGAACGTTGAGAGCCGAAAATCATTTGAATAAGACAAAACAACCGGTCTCAATGTTGCTCTATGCCAAAGGAAGCCAAAACCGACTTTAGAATTATAGTGTAAGGCCTAAATTTAACTGCTAGCGCTCTACAGTCGTTAATGCATTTCGATTTGTGTGAGAAACCGCCAAAATGCATCGGAAGGTCAACGAACTTGGCTCGCCAAGGACAGTGCATTCCATTTTTAAATTTAAAGCTAGCGCGCCAATAGAAGGCAGGATCTAAATAGGCCCGCCATCTTGTGGCGTCAGTTTGCGCGGGAAGCTTGTTAGGATTCCGTGGTCAAAAAGTTCAAAAGAGCCACATCACTTTAAAATATTAAGTTATCTGATTTCTACTCATAATTATTTTATCATCGAGATTATCATAGAAAATGCCATTGCATGCTTAGTCTATAAGACTAACGATACTTTTATTTTGAGCTTGTGAAGCCATTTTTCTTTTTGATAGAAAATAAGTATAATTCTATAGCTTTTTTTATATGATGAAAAGATTGATCAAAGTTGTCAATCTACTGTCAATGGTTGTAAATGACGCACCACCATTGACAACCATGATACATTCCGTGTATTTTTTTAGCGTTTTTATCATAAATCTACCTGAATCTATAAGCTTTCTTACGAAAAATTTGACACTATCTTATCTCCTACTACTATGACACGACTAGGATCTATTAAATAGTACAAAACTCTTCAAGTCTTCCATAGGTAAGCTCTTGACTGTCTGATGGAAACGGATGACGTAAGCGATGATAAATTGTACTTTTTGGGGAACAAAGTTAACTTGACTTATTGAAAATGTAACTTACCAAATAATAAGACAGAAGGACATATGCACAATAGGAAGAGTTATTATGAAACAGGCAATAAGTTATTCCAATCGTATTGGCTTTAAAGGTACTTCAGATCACACCACGAACAATTGGGAATTTCCCGTGGAAAAAATACTTGTGTTCCCTTTGAGAAACGAACCCGATACCCGCTGTTTAGAAGGCATTCACACACTTTACTACGCCAGCGGGCAATTTGAACAAATTTAACTCGTATTAAGTACTATGTGTTCTATTTCCATGTATATATATTGTACAGAACCCAGCATGTATCTACTGTTAATTTGTTCTTAGCCAACATTTTTCCTTTCACCATTTTGAATTTTTGACTTTTGTAAAGGTTTTTTTGGCAAACAATAGGGCTCCACGTACTATTTACGTAATTAGGGAGCGGTAACGAGCAAGTTCGTTAGTTTTGGCAAAAATAATGAATGTTTGACAGGTACTGGTTTATTTTATTCATTGGCAGGAGATAAGGATTAAAAAAGCAATTAAAAAACAACAAAAGGCATAGTTTTATTAAATCTGTGCTATCTTTGTGAACTACGGATCTTCCCTATTGCTAAGTGATAATGTGGTCAAGGGTGGTAGACACGCTAGGACTAGATTGTGAAGTAAAATTAAGAAATCTTCGCACAGTTGGTCTTTGCTTTCTACGCCAATGTTATCGGATTCTATTTCCTGCAGGAGCTGAATTTTCAACTTGTAATGTTGTGGTTTTGGTTATATATGTCATTGTGTTAGTGATGCAAAGTTTGAGATAAAGGTGTAAACCTATATCTTAGAATATGAGTTTCTTAAAAAAAATAATAGAAACTATTTTAATATAATTGTATTAAAAACCTGAAAAATTAACTTCTGACCACTACCTCACTTCTTGGTAGGAGATTTTTTAAAACCATCGCATTTACACTCACAACACCAAGCTAAGTTCTTTTAAGTGTTTTTTTAAAACACTTAATCTTCCGGTTCGCTTGAAGCGTTTTGCTTATACGTTTATCATCCCTACGGCGAGGGAGTAGAACTCATTGCCTGCGGCTTTGATTCCCGAACAGTACAATCTCGGCGTCTTCAAGTCTAGAGTGAATAGGTATCTTCTAGGCAAGCATGTCATATCTTCGGCCGCATCTTCACTTTCCATCAGGTGAGATAGTGGTCAAATGCCTGCCTAACTAACATGAAAAAAAAAAACTTAAATTACACACACAATCACGTCAAAAACCATATATTGTGTTCACTGTAGACCTGGGTCTGGAATAAACTAATTTTAAAGATAATTGTAATGTGAAAGAAATACATTTTACATGGTTAATATATGATGTTAAAAGAAACATCAATAGCGCCCATTAAACTATTTAAGAAGTACCAGAACGTACACAATGTTGTAACTAAAGCATCAATAATTGAAGAAGCATCTCAAGAGTTACAAAGTATTCCGATGCGAGTCCTGATGCATAGTGATACGTTTGCCTAATTTATTGCGTAAACAAGACTATCTACATAAAAACTCGTAACAGGTGCAAATATGTACATAGTTGTTTGTTTATTTAAACTCGCCTTCTAATCAGGTATTATGGTTTTAAATCATACGAAGGGTTTAAGTTTTTGGTGAAAATAACCATATAAAGACAAAACAACTTAGCTTAAAAGCTACATCACGTAGGACGCGTTTGGTTCGATCAGACCAGACGTGCGGGGACGCAAGCGCGGACCACGCTGCACAAGAGGCACCCGCGTCCTCGCACGCCATCCGTTTTAGCCAGGTGGACAAAGGTGTCTAGCAGCCATAATAAGTAAAGTGACCAAATGCAACTTATGCAGAAGCGATGGCAATCAAATAACTTATTAAGTTACTTATGGTGGCTATGTTGCCGCAATAGGCAAGTCTTTGTTTTCTGTGCAGGGGTCAAGGTTCGATTTCCGGCAATTTTTTTCACTCATTCCTCCATACTGGCACAATTACACTGGACATTTGAGCTTCCGTTCTGTAAGTGTGTGTGCGATGCAAATGTGTTCAACAAATACGACACAAGTCTTTGAACTTAATGCGATGCTACTAAAGTACATATTAGTGAAACTACAGCGAGAAGTCTTTTTATGCCATTTTGATTGCATCAGCTTATTCATAGTATCCATTTGTAAAATTTATTTCTACTAAAACGATTCCTTTCATCCTTTTACAAAAACATCCACGCCTTAAATATAAGTTATAAGCACGCTTATCAACAATGCCTAAGTGTACAATAACCGGCACAGTTGTCCACAGCAGAACGGATTGTAATGCTAATCGGGAGGCAACGCCCGTGACGTCTACCTTCCTTCGCTACTCTGTGGTTACCATATTTTAAGATACGGTAAGACCTTGAGGGTATGCAGTTTTCTACCGTAGTAATAGTAAGGCTTATTGCCAATCGGGCGGTCATAAGTTCGACCTACCACGGGCTTGAGTTTTCAGTGAAAATCCTGGTGGTAGGATATATATTATCACATCATCGCTTTCTCAAACTAGTAATTCATACAATTGACTACCAGAGATCTAATCCTGTCAAGATATCACTGTCTATTGAAAAGACAACCAATCGCTAACAACGAAACAATGTTCTGGCAGATGTCTTTCAAACACCAATATTACACATAGCGTCCTTACGATTTTCAAATTCATCATAACTTATTATACGAGTTTTATGTATTATCATCTCCTCACCTTCAATAGAGTATGGTCTGTACAACATGAATTCAATATGAAAATTAAAACTATCGTGAGTATTACACTATAATTGTAAAGAAAGTCGAAATTTAGACGTGTTTCAAGCCGTACACAACATCAATTAACATGAATTCACTTGTAAATTCATGTTGTTAAAAGTATATCATGATAGAGAGTAGGTGAATGAGTTTTATGACATGTCGCTTAGTGTCAGTCCTCCTTTAAAATTATTTTATGATTCATAGGAAACGCGATTGTTGTTCCAGCAGTGGCGCCACGTGCAGGTGAGGTCCGATTATTTCCTTAGTTTTATGTATCTATAATCGTAAAAAAAATATACATCCATAACGTATCTACGTCAAATTTTATAATCAAGAACTCGACATTTCACCTATCATAAGCAGTAACATTTATTTATTCTAAATTCTTAAACCAGTTTATTTTTAATCTCATTGACGTCAACACGTTCCGAATGAATTCTATTTAAATTCAACGTAATGAAAAATAAAAGTGTAAAAATACAAATACGGACGCGTGGGCGTATGAATGGGCTCGTAGATGTAACCTATGCTACGTAAACTGTAGACCTCTACGGAATTCGTAGCATAGACGAATCGTAGATAAGAGTTATTTTGTAGTATAATTTTCTTTTTCTTATAATTGTGGCTTCGCAATCTTGTGCATTTAGCCAGCGTCAATTAATAATATATTTTAAGAGTATTTCATATTAAAAGTCCTAGTCGCAAGTCACAGTCAAAGTCAAATAAGGTCCAGTCATAGTCAAGTCAAGGTCCAGTCATAGTCAAGTCATGCCCTAGCAAAGTGGTAAATACTTTACTAGAACTTCTATTGGAGTTTTTGAGCGAAGGCGAAAATCACGTTTTTCAAATTGGTATCATTTGCCTACACTTATGCGCGTTTACTAAGTATGAACGGTTAATAATCCACCATTATTACACATTAACACTCGAAGAATCACAGGTTTTGGAAAATTATACAAAATCAACAACGCCATTTTTTCACTTTCGTGGCAAAACTCCTAGAATAATATTAGATGAATATGTAACTATTCCAGAATAATACAGTTATGTCGTTTCTTAAAATGAAATAAACTTTACTATCTATATTATCTTTGGATGTAATTTTAGCGTGCTGTAATAACATTCTACTTGAATTAGGTTTAAAATAAAATACTATCAGTAATATTTTAATAGTGTGCTCACGAACTATTCTGCTTGTTTCCTTTATTTTCTTTTATCTCTGATATGCTAGCGTGTGATCACTATCTCATATATGGCCTTGAATGGTAAAGACGTTAGGCCTAGAATGACTTTTCCGGCAGCTATCCTTGAGAGATCTCAAACATCATTATTAGTGATGATGGCGAAATATTTTTCTACTTGTGGGTGAATAACGACTGTACTTTGGTACAGGGTAGATGACCAGGTGAACACAAGAGAATACTCTCCACAATGGATTTAATCACGATGTCACCTACACCAGAAGCAATACCATCGCAGAATTTGAATGATGGCATTGTAAATAAAAAATACATTAGTGATTTACTTATAATTTTTTTACAGGACGCTAAGTACTGGCCAATTGCCTAAATTTCCTAAAACTAAACTAAAATTATATACTTCTACAGCAAAGACCCAAGTTACTTACAAGTCATCGAGCTTATAGGCAACTCAAGTGTTTTTTACATATATATAATCGGCACTATACGCTACTAAAATTAAACGGATCAAACACGTCCAAACGAAATAGTGTTGAAATACTTCCTTAATTCAAACAAAATTAATTTGGTGTTTTGCAAAAAGCACAAATTATACGCTACTAAACGAAATAAAATGTCCCATGTCCACATACAGCTTATGACATTGTATGACGTCAATACAACGCAACACCATCCGTGGTAGCCACACACGTACGCGTGTACACATGCATGAGTAGGAGGCAGAAAGTATAAATTTAAATTTAGGTTTTGATAACGTATTTTACCACACGCTGGTAACAACGTGATACACTTATTGAGTACATTGTAAACGGATTTTATAAGCATCATGTTCGAATTCTAGAGATACTAAATAGCGTGAATAGGTATCTTCAAGTCGCGAGTGAATAGGTATCTTCTAGGCAAGCTTGTTACATCGACGACCACATTGTCGCTTACCATCAGGTGAGATGGTGGTCAAGAGATTTCCTATCATGAATAAAAAAAGCTTCTTAATATTATATATAATAATGATAATTTATCTGAGGTACTAGCCGAGATGGTAGTAACAAGGTAAATAATTTCCAGTTCTATTACTGATAGAAAGAATTGGTGTATAGAAAAAACACGAAAAATTATTCGTTGGAACTTTTTCTTCGAGATTGTGTTATTTATTTTGAAAGATTTTGTTGATTAGGCATCAATTTTTCTTCTTTAATATACTACTACTGCATTTCAGTACAAAGTAGATAGCTAGGCAAGCACGACGATATCTCCAAACACCATTGAAAACCAACAAATTTATACAAAAATCAAGGTATCAATTCCATTTCTAAATATTATTCAAGCGTTTGCTATTCGCTAACTACACCATTATTATGAACACACATAAATAATTCTCACATTACATCCCTCACCACCCTAATCAAAATAACCCCCTCACGACGTAATATTTAATTTTCCCCGTTCACGGAATAGTTTTTCTCAGCTGCTTCCACCCTTTGATCGCTGGTTCCCAAAGTTTCACGAGGTTCAATAAGGTCCCACTTAGAAAACTATCACTAGCTAACCATGGAGTGGTCTCGCGGTCTACCATTGTTAATCTTCCTAAAACTTTTCTAACTTTAGGTGTTTTCAAGTAAAAAGTTACTGGCTGGGCTCGTGACCTTTTTCACTAGAACGTAAATTTAAAATACGTCTAAAACTGCTATTATAATCCATGTAGAAGATAGATTTATTTCGTCGCTCATGGCAGAACGAGTTTCGCTAATTACTAAAACTAAAAAAGTATATTTGGTTGCTTATTTATCAATATCAACACTTGATATTGATTGAACTGCCCGTAGGCTAAGTTGGTGTCCGTTTGCAAAAGATAAAATATTAAGCGCTATAGTAGTATAGAATAGATCTAAATCTAAGTTTATTGAAATATCTGCTTGCTCGCCATAAATATGAGTATTGTCTATAATTTGTACTTAAAACTATTAGTTATATTGTACAAAACAAAAACGATTAAACAGATTTGAATAAGTAAATGGAGCGTACAACCCTAATAAAGTTTGAGAACCTATGTTTCAAATGTAAAGGGTTGGTTTGTAAAATTGCCATCATTAGTAGTAATTCTAATAATGAAAGTAGTTTGGGATACAGGCACAGGAGCTGTTTTGGTTATTTTTATTAATATCTCATATAGATTATTTAATTTATTTATTGTTTTTATCATATTATACTTGCCATACTACTATTTGCTCGAAACTATTTAACTAACTATTTTGTTTACCCATACTGCAAAAAATCGTAATTAATTACCCGCGTCTTTTGCTTCACGATTCCAAACAGTATGACTTGGGAGACTAGAAATTACTAGTTATTTGCCTGTGTGGAGCCTATATCCTGTTCCAGGGCCTGACTAGAATATCTACATATCAAATTATATATAGATACTAGCTGCGCCCCGCGGTTTCACCCGCGTAGATAATGATGAAAAGTGATGATGATGATGATGATGAAAAATAGATGTTGGCCGATTCTCATAGATACCGGATAAGCACAAAAAAATTCATCAAAATCGGTCAAGCCGTTTCGGAGGAGTATGGCAACGAAAACTGTGACACGAGCATTTTATATATTAGATGTACTTCGTTCCAAACATATCAACATAGATACATTCTTCAAATATTAATTGTCACTATTATTCATTTGTTTTTCTTTATCACAGCAATAGAAAGTTGATAAAATATTATAAGTTTATATCCATATAAATTTGATCAAGATCTGATCAGTAGTTCTTGAATATCGTCAATAATGTGGTTTAGTACATCTAATCTGGTCAAAGTTCCGAAAATAAGAGTTCAGTTTTTTTATTTATGTAATATACAAATTGAATTAAACTACTTACCTAATACAAAAAGTCATTGGTCGGCAGTGTGCCCAAAATGCTGACTGCGTTACCTCGTTGCACAGCGAGACTTAATTGCTGTAGGTATAATTTATATTACTTTAGAACAACAAATCCTCTTACCATTTACAATTTACGAATTAATTAAATGCTTTACGCACTAATACATTCACTTACTTAGCTCATCACTCATACAATTAATATACTGCCCATATTATACCGCAATTAACCCTATCTTACGATATCTTACGATATCTTACATCGCTAGACACCACGCCCTAAGTAACCGAACATCAGCAATTTTAAATAAAAAACAGCACTTATGAATAAAACGGCAAAACACTGAAAAGAAAGTAAGGGCGGACTCGTTAATCCTTTTGCAGGTCACAACGTTGACGTACATGTTAATTTTTGGTGTGTTAGATATGCATTCAAACATTTGAATACAATTGAACTGTCCGTTGGCCTAGTTGGATAGATTTTGCCTTCTTATCCGAACAGGTGTTTGATTCTTGGCGGGGACACAAGTTATCTTCCAAGAAAAATTTTGATTCTGGTTCTAGTTGTGATTGTTTGTATGATTTGATTGTTTCCGGCACCCGGAACAACACAAGTCATCGAACTGAGTGTGGGGTTGTGAGTGTGAAAGCGTTTATGTATTAAGTTTAAAAAAACATATCGAAAAGAGAATAATATATACAGTAGCTGTAGCCCGCGACCGCGTCAATCTTGTTTAAAAGGAAGTTTTATGTTTATAATAGGATAGAGAAGACCTTTAAACACTCGTGTTAATGTATTTCCGTGAGTTACCTCTTAATTTGAGTGTCGTTATGCCCTATCACTTGTACGCGATAGAGTATGAAGGTGCTTCTACATCACCTTTGTATAAGCAAGTAAAAAATTTTGTTATAGGATAAGTCAGTTGATCCAGAACCTCTGTGCAGAATACTCTTCTTTTCGAAATCTTTATGTATTCAATTGGTAATTATATCGTCATAAAATCGCCGTGAGTCCCAGTCAGTCAGTAAACAATAGTAATTAATAGCACTCGCAATAGTTTTCAAACTCAAATTATATAGTATTACAAATTTAATTCATAAAAAAAAAAACAATATACAGAACCACAGATAGTAGGTTGTTTGTCTTTTATATGATATCGTTTAGCCACATTTGTATGGAGTATCTGAGTTTGTGCTGCTAGCAATAAGTGACACACCCTTTCAGTTACATGACTTCAAAAATGTTAATCAAGTTACAAAATGTTTAACAAATTAAGAAATAAATCATCTCTGTGATCTCAGTTATAATTCGACTTGGGCTACTGCATTAATGACTGCGTAATAATAGTGCGTGCGCAGACGCAGCCTGTATCGAGGTCAAGGTTTGTGCGACTTTCGAAACCTCCCCGCCCCCTTGGATGTCTCGGTGAGTAGGGAGGGGAAACACAAATGCGATAACTTTTTAACTTAGAAAATGCTTAATGTATACCGCTGCGTCTTTATCAAGGCTGAACAATTTTTACAAGCAAAAGCAACACTTATTTTTTAGATTAAGTTGTTTTCTTAGGCAAGCATATTTGACTGCAATCTCAACTGATGGTAAGATAGTATACTTACTTACATAAACCCTTTCACACTCACATCCCCACACTAAATTCGATGGTTTGTGTCGTGTGTGCCGGAAACATTCAGATCACACACAAGTACAGTCAGAACCAGAAATACAAATTCTCCTTGGGGAGATAACTTGTGTGCTCGCCGGGAATTGAACCCGACCCCTTAGAAGGTGAACGCGCACCAACTATACCCAAGCCAACTGGTATATTTGTTCCCTCCTGACTTTAAGACACCATGACATGGCGGACTAGATTTGGATTTTAGTTATAACAAAATTATAACAAATAATTTTTAGTTATCTATAAGTAAAAAGTATGTTTTTTTTTAATTATGTGTATTTCAGATGTAATATTTAGTTTCACACTTACAGCCTCACATTAAGTCCGATGACTTTTGTTGTGGGTACTGAAAACTTTCACAATCACACCTAAAACTAGAGGCTAAAATGTTCCTTGGGGAGAAAACTTGTATTCCCACCGGAAATCGAATGCGTTACCAGCTGCATAGAAGACAGACGCGCACCCAGCTACGCCAGCGGGCAGTTCACATTTAACTGTATAATTTTATTACCCACAGTAAACTTATTTGATAAGCAAGAAATACTTTAAAAAGTTTGTTAAAATCAAGTTTTCACCAGTTGTAAGTAAAAAGTAAAAAAGTTATATAACCAGGGAACTTGTCAAGTCGAATCAAACGAGCACAAACTCGATGGGTTTATCTTTTTTAGTTCAGAAGTTCCTATGGCCATCTTCCATTTTAATCATCAGACCAGCTCCATGGTGCTATATCATTGTATTATCACCAAGATACATAAGTACACCAAATTTAAGTCCAATCGGACTTCGGAAAGTGGGTCTAATTTAGCTTGTAAAATTTGATAACAGACCGACAAATAGATAGACAACGGGACAGGAGAAACTAAATAAGAGCTCGTAAAAATATAACATACCAAATAATTTTTTTTTGTAACTTTATTGCACTTAACAGAAACATCGACAAGCAATGTCCCATCTCTAGCATTATCCTTGCAAAGAGCTTATTTATAGTTCCAACGATTCGCTTGTAGTAGTTGGTTTGCGATTGCGGAAGGCGTGTGCATGTGTGCGTGCATAGTTAGACTCCAAGGGCACTAGGGCATGCATTTATAGGATAAAGGGATGTTGTTCAAGGATTTTGTTACTGTTGTTTTGCGCTGTGGCGTATGAAAGAGATGGATATACGCGTACATCGGATTTACTCATTGAATGATAGGTTTATGGGAACGTTTTGTTTGAGTCAAATATATTTTATAAAAATAGATGGATAATTTAGATGGTACCCCGACGTGGGAAAAAATGCAAAATAAATAAGTACCGTAAATATATTATTACATAAAAAAAAAAATATAGGATTGGTTACTCATATATATCATTAGCACAATACCATGTGAAGAAAAATTAATTGATTATTTATTTATATGTTTTATTTATTAATAATCAATGTGTTTTTTTAATTAGCCTTACTTAAGATTTATAATGAGAAAGTTCACATTATAACAATATTATATTTGAATTTGAACAATAGATTTTTTTATCATGTTAAAATAATTAAAACACTGAATAAGGAAATGTTTAATGAGCTTTGTCATGCACAAACATAATTATTTACACACAATTGCTGAGGATTGTATGAAGAACATAGATACCTGAAAGTATGTAAAAAACTGACTTCAACAACATAAGACATTCTTAATTTGATTCAGTGATTTAAATTTTATTCGTTTATATGGGTACCACAAAGCATACAGATTATGTATAGGTTTAATTTTTTATTGGTCACATACGATAGGTATGATACACTTATTCCCGCATAATAATAATGTGGGTAGCAGCAGCAGGGGATACCTGATAATATATTTAATAGCATAACAAACAAAAAAACTCCTTCACACTCACAGCCCAACACTAAGTGCATGACTTGTACCGTGGGTGCCGGAAACTATTACATATCATTCACATAGTCATACCTAAAACCAAAAGCACTAAATGTACCTTGAGAAGAAAAATTGTGCTCCTGCAGGGAATCGAACTCAAGACCCACAATGGAGATAGCAGAGACTAACTCACCGCGCCAACTGAATGGCTAACTTAAATGCAAAAATTTAAGTATACATTGCACAAGCACAAAAGCAATCATCAAAATTGATTCAAAATTGGCGGAGATATCGCGTAACATACAAAAAAAACACTGTTGAATTGAGAACCTCCTTTTTTTAAGTCGGTTGAAAAAGGGTCTAAATTACAAACACAATTCAAGAAATTCCTATAACAAAGATCTTCAAGTTCACAACAAAAGGACGTAGGTACATCAACATAAGGAAAAGTCCACACTAGTGTAGCTTACTCATCGAGACAGCCTTGAACACTCGCCTTTTTGTAGCTTAGTGCCATGCAAACTACGTACTGTTCTGAAATTATTTAAGATGGTTCATTTTAACGAATGCTCTTGCTTCTTGTGTTGTGTTGGTATTCAATTTGATAAGCAAATATATATAATAAAGTATTAAGATATGGGGTTTGTAGTGTCATCGGCGATTGTCGAAATTTAAATTAGATTTTTAGCTGTGAAAAGCTAGCATTTGACCACTATCTCATCTGAGATAAGATGATAAACGAAGGTGGTAAACATGCTAGGTCTAAGAAAGAAAGAAAATACATTTATTTGAAAACAAAGTAACTTAATAATATAAACAAAAATATATACAATAATTTGATTTTTGACGACCCAGTTGGCGCATTGGACAGGTGTCCGTCCTCTGCGCCGTGGGTCCTGGGTTCGATTCCCGGCAGGAGCACAAATTCCTTCCCAAGGGATATTTGTGCTTCTGGTTCTGGGTGTAATGTGTGTGTGATGTGAATGTTTCCGGCACCCACGATACAAGTATTTGAACTTGGTGTGGGGCTGTGAGTGTGAATGCGTTTGTTTGTTTGTTAATTATTGGTCTAGAAGTAATTAAATCTAGTTCTACGGGATAATTAACTTACACTTTATTAATGAATTAATGTATTGTGTATGTATGATAAGTCTTAGTTACTTGAAATGAAATTAATTATTATTAGTGACCAGAATGCTGGCTCTTATTTAGCACAATAAATGTTTATATATGCTATTTGTTTTAATCCCTTTTGTAATCTTATCTGACATTATTATTATTCAACGAATATCATATAATTAGTGAACACTTTTTTTAACCTACCCTCATTTGATCAGATTGTATAAATAATGTTATAATGCACCTACAAGACGCCAAAATACTGTCTAAATACCTACATTTTCTCATTTAAGTGAATGTTATTCTTTTTGAGAAAATAAAACATCTTAAACCAAAAATTAATAGAACCACAAAAGCTTGCTTGCGAACAAGTTTATAGATAACTCAAGTGCACAAGCACACTACTTATTTTGTAATGTGATGAAACCTTGATTATATAGAAATCTAAATATATACAAATATCAATCAGTTCTTGAGGGAAATATTTAATACTATATACTGGATACGTATTTAATTTGGCAAATTAATTATTTATATAAATGTTGACGTTTTACTTCTCTGCTATAGTATTATTTATTAATAATAAACGCAGTTAAAACAACTTATTCAGTATTTAACAATTTGCACCTATATAACAATTTTACGATCATTTTGACATTGACAGCAGCCTATACAAAAAATTCCGTTGCGCACATAAACTTCGAGCCCTTAGCTATGCAATTAAAAAAAAACTCGCACCGGGTGTCCTTGCGCTTCGTGTTTCGTTACGGAAGCGCATGCTAGCGCGCATGCCTTGCACGCCTTTGCATGCAAACTCTTAGATATGAACTAGCTCTCATTATCGGCTTTAAACACTATTACAACAATTGTTCAACTGTTTACAACGGATATGTCATGGGAAAAGTTGCGTTAAACATGTTGTATAGTTAAATGCACAGAGAGAGAGAGAAGGGGAAAGAGAGACAAAGGCTGGTAGATGAAGCTTTATAGTTATTACTTATTAGAGCTATAACTAGGTCAGTTATTATTGGCTGTATTATTTTATTAGGCATTAATTGGCTGTATTATACATGTAATGTTTTGTATTTTATTTATCATAATGCTGTTGGTATTCATACTGGGTCTTTAAAATAAATAAAATAGACCTTAGTCTTGATTTTGCGTAACTCCATAGACATTTTTTTTCGATGCGGGCTTATGGTACATCTGTACATGGAGTTTTGGCGCGAAAGTGAAAAAAAATCGTTGTCGATTTTGTATTATTTACCAAAACTTGTGTTTCTTCGAGTGTTAATGTGTAATAATTGTGAATTGTTAACTAATAATATGATGAAGATGGCAAGCTCTAATAAAAGTTCTAGTAAAGTTTCTACCACTTTACTAGAGTATAACTTGACTATGTATATATATTTTTATGCTCGTTAGGCAAGCATTTGACTACAATCTCACCTGACGGAAAGCGATGATGTAGCCGAAGACGTAGCATGACTATAACTAAGCTACGAATCTTTTACTTGACTTCGACTGTGATTGGATACTAAGATAGGTATTTATGAAGTACCTGACAAATATAAAAAATATTTATTACTTAACATTGGCTAAATGCACAAAAGTTGCGCAGCCAAAATTAAAAAAAGTACATAACAAAAGTTGCATTTTAAACCGGCTGTAAGTTTTAAAAAAACCGTGACAGACAGACGTTCTTATGTATAAACTTGAAGACTAGGTGAGCCCGTCTAGTGGACCGGTCGGACGGGTGCGGACCCGTCTTCCTGTTGGATAGTTTCGTTGTACTTGTTGCGTGTGGAGGCCACGTGGAGGTATGTTGAAAATAAACATGTAAAGACAGGCGAGCCGGTACAATTTTTTACTAATATTTATAGTTTGTTTTTATGGGTTTCATTGAAATTCAAATTCATTTTACTGCGTAATTACATTATTAACTTACAGATACAACAAATTTTGTGACCAACGTATTATGTTCCTACAAATATTGGGTAACTTATTTGTAGGAACATAACACCCCTCTTCTCGTCTACCATGTGTGGTTGACTGGTAGAGAATGCCCCTAGCATTAAGTCCACCTTTTGTACTTTTTGTGCAATAAAGAATTAAATAAATAAATAAATAAATAGGTATTTTCTAGGTGATTAACGAATAAAATGTTTAAAAAAAAGCTTGGCAAATTAGCATGACGCTAATTCACAGATTTTAATGTCAATAATTAGTCAACCTTCCTTTACGTCAGCCGTGATTGGATTGTTGATGTCACAGAAAGAACGTCAAAATTGTCGCGTTTAATATTGCTTAAACTTGAACCTATTTTCAAAAAAATATTTTGATATGTAATTTACTGTTTTTATGAATAAAATGTTATTATCAGCTATAATAACTTGTACAATCGTTTAAAATAATAAAATATATGTATATTTTTTCTTGGATAGTAAAGTACAACTGTAATTTAGTAAAGAAAAGCTAGAAAAAATATTTAAGCGGAATGTTATCTTCACCGGAGAAACAAACTCGTCGTAGGATTCGAAGCCTCGATAATCCAAATAGGAGGCGCGGTCACTACGACTGAGCTGAAGTTGTCATCTTACGTAGTTATACGTAGGTAGTGTTAATGTTCAAAATATCTTCATAATGTTTATTGAGTTCATCACTATTTAAACCCACACACACAAAGCTAAACGTATTCTATCGGTGCATCTCAAGTCATGATCTATTTATTGTCAAAGGACTTCGAACCTGCTTTATCTGATTGCAAATTGCATAGCAAATTGTGGGATACATGTTTATAACTAAAGTTTTTTCCTATAGTAATTAATTCCTTTATCCAATTAAAGAGTGTTCTAAAAATTAATTAAAAATGTGCCGCTGAGATTCTTGCCAGGTTCTTCTCGAAATGGTGGGTAACTTAAGGGTTACACAAGTATCGCCTCGGCAACAGATCAACGTCGCTTCAACTTGAAAATACTAACGCTTTCACATTTAAAGCCCTTACTAGGTTCAAAGACGAGTCTTTGACTCTTGAGACTTCAACTAAAATGGAAAAGTAATAACCTATTTAATTCCACGGTTATACTTTTGTAGATTTGTAGAAAATATAGACATGATGATAGCGTATAAGTCACTTAAAGCATAAATAGCTTAAGCCATTATGCAAGTCTTTATAGTTTCAAGCAGTTTATTTATACGGCTATGTGATGATTTGCAGTTGTAGATTTGCAAGGCGTTTGCAAATACTAGCATACTCTTTTAATTTATCAGGTGGTCACGGTTTCTAATCTTACGAGAGCGTAAGGCTTCCTGCGTTTCTGTGAACGTAACACTGTCCAGATAGGGTTGTTCAAATTATTCATATGTCGTGTAACGAGTCATTTTATATTGTACGCCCGATAGGGTAGACTATTGTAACGCTAATGATAAATTATACTTGAAGATCTTTTTATACACAGTTATACAATAATTTTTTTTTAATTCTATATTAAAAACGATGCATTATCTTGCAACCAAAGCTTATTTCTTGCAAGATACAAGAAGGAATCGTGTGCGATACGGAACGACTGAACAGGCACAAACCGCTGCGTGCCCCCACAAAAAACGCATTCATACTCACAGCCCCCGAAAGGACTTTTTATTAATTAATTAATTTCTTACTAACTATTTAAATTAAAATCAAATAAATAATTCTATACCCGTACAAAAATTTATGAAACAAATTCTTATTTGATTTTTTAGGAATCGAGATCTAAGTGGGTCTTTGAGTATAAAAAATATAATATTTAATAATAAAAATGGTTGTCCAAGTGATGCAACGATCAGTAACTTGATCGATGTATAATACAATTACCAACCAATATGAATATATTAACTGCCAAATAACAGGCCGATATGAAGGCCAGTCTATATTAAAGATATATTGCATGTCATTCATTGTTATGTGCTAAGTTTGATTACTAAACGATGAATAGGTGAAGTACCTAAGTGACAATTCATACTATACAATCATTGCGATTGTAGAATTAAGCCATCGAAATATAAACAGGTTTACGATCACACTTTTATTATAAAGGCGAAAGTTTGTGAGTTTGTTTGTAGGTTTGTTACTTTTTCACACTCAAACGGCTGGTCCAATATTGATGGAATTTGGCGTGGAGGTAGCTGACACCCTGGATTGACGCATAGACTTTTTATCCCGGAATTCCAGCGGGTCCGGGACCAACGCGGGTTAGATCGTAGGGCACAGCTAGTCCAATATAAATATATAATAATTATATTGATGATCTTAACGCGTAAGTGGTAACCCTATGGATTTCTTCAAGATAAGCGTACTCTCAGTTGTTCTTTATTGGCTCCTCAAACTAGATTTAAATGGGGTGAAAATGTTTGTGTGAAAGTTCTTTGTTTTTGAACTCATTGCGATGAATATCGGTATATGAGTAGTTGATTTAATATAAAAAAAATATGTTTACAATAATTTTGCTAGGAGTGCCTTAAGGTGGTGCAATGGGGGATGAAATTTCTTGTCGAAAGTTCTTTATTTATGAAGTTATACTGATGAAAATTAGTTTATGAGTAGGTCCATTAAAATTTTGAAAAAAATGACATTAATATTTTGGCCAGGGTTACATTAAGGTGGTGCAATAAGGAATGAAAGTTTATATGGAAAGTTTCAGTGTTACAGTTAAAGTGATGTAAATCGTATCAGAGTAGTAAAATTAAAGGTAATTATTAATAAGTAATTACAATAAATTTGCCATAGCTTACTAATTAACGCTGGCGAAGCCGCGGGGCACGGCTAGTTAATATATAAGATAAGTTAGAAATGATGCAGCCGAAGATGCAGCAGCCTTGAAGATACATAGAGGTACATTCAGCTGAAATAACATCTCCTGTAATTTTTAAATGCATCTAAATATTGATCGAACAGAATTTGTGAATGTAATTAAATTCAAAATGTCGATTTTTACGTATTACTGCTGTCGATTGTACTCGTATATTATATTGTTCTTGGTCAAGGAACCAAACTATGGTATTACATGATTTGTACCAGTATGTCAACTAAATAAACCAGTTAGCGTAGTGGGAAAGTCACTGCTCTCTGCGACGTAGGTTCTGGGTTCGATACCCGGCAGGAGCACAATTATCAGGAGTAAAATATTTTCGATTTTCACGATACAAGTCTCTGAACTTAGCGTGGGGCTGTGAGTGTGCGTTATTTTTTTTACCTCCCACCATCTTAATTCCTACTTCATACTCTATAAATATATTCTTGGCCTCAATGATATTACATATCACGTGATCATCACATGCAGTTGAAAAACAACAATACAAATTAAACAAATGCTACTGAAAGTGGCGCCACTGTAGCACCAAACTAAAGAAATCGCTCTACCGAAACTTAGTTCTTCATTTTGCCGCTTGAACTATAACTTTGCAGACTTGCAAGATTAAAGATAAAATGGAATACGTCTTACGTATAAAGTATTAAAGTTGTTTTTTCTACGTTGATTTCAAGAGGTTCCTTTAAGGGACAGCTTTTTGAAGCGTCTTTGTTTCCTCCATGCGCTTGTTGGCTTATTTTTTGTCTAAAGACATGCAAATAGCCGTGCTTGAAAGAGTCGAGCCGCGTTTAGACTGACACAGCTTATAGCATGCTATTAATAGGGATGTACCTATTTACTATTTTTGTACGTTGATATTACTTGCCAAACGTACTGTGTTTAAAATTAAGTCATCCAGGTTCTTCTCGAGATGGCTGTTAATTTTCGAATCTGGCAATAAAGTCATTAACATCAATATTCCAAAATTAATACTATTATTTGTAATGTTACTTATTTGATATCTTCATTTAAATATTTGTACACCGGAAACGGTAGAGTATGTGAATCTAATACTATGTCCTACTATTAATTACTTACCATACTCTGACAAATAAATACATTTTGATTTTGATTTTGATGAGTGCCTCTATAGGCCTATGTGAATACAAGTTTGAAATAAAAGCATAAAAATATTTTAAGTATCGGACGTCTTCTTACTGCTAATGTCCTGGAACTTTCTTGAATATCAATTAAACAATAGTTTTATTTTGTTAATGCTAAATTTTAACCAAAAAAACAGCATATATTATTATATCAATTAGTAAGACATCATAGATTACAATGATGATATATATGTAGAATATTGTGACAGGAAATCAAAAAAACCAAGCATCCGTGACAAGCAGAGCACCTACATTATCAGATTTTATTATATATTTTAGTAAATTTTCTTATTCTAAAGAATGTCAAGATAATTAATGTAACATTAGTTATTGGCGCCATCTATGAACATTTTGAAATCACTACATTGATTAACGTGCGATATTAATTAGTTTTAATGTTAAGACACCAGAAGTCTATTTATCGTCTTAATCTAGCGTAATTGTATTGTAAACGCTTTCACATTCACAACTCTACATAAAATTTGAAGACTTGATACGCGGCCGCCGGTTCATAACATACTATTATAGATAGAAATACTCCTAGAAGAACAAAATGTGCTTCGCGCAAAGATTGAACCATGTACCTAAGGCGTAGAAAGCTAAGGTAAGAAATTACGTTAAAGAAGCATGTTGATGAAATAAGGAACAAGCAGTAGAGATATCTCAACTTGCAAGTAAAAGTTAGATCTCTGTTAATTATTTAAACCACGTCGGGAATCGAACTCAATACCTTTTGCTCAGAAGGCGCAAACGCAACTAACTAGCTTAACTGATTTTAATTCCCAAGGAACCTTTGAGCTTCTAGATCTATGCTTTTTTTTAAATTCAAGATAGGCAAACTTTTGACCACCATCTCACCTGATGGCAAGCGACGATGTGGTCGTCGAAGAAACAAGCTTGCCAAGAAGATACCTACTCACTCGCGACTTGATGACATTAACGCTTTCACATTCACAGCCCCTCACTACGTTCAATGACTTGTGTCGTGGGTGCCGGCAACATTCACATCACACACACAATCACAAACAGAACCAGAAGCACAATTTTACCTTGGGGAAAAAACTTGTGTGCCGGGAATAGAACCCCTGTTTAGAAGTCGGACGCTCAACAACTTAATATCATAAAAAATATGATAGGCGTGGGCGCTTTATAAGTCCCTGTTAAATCACCATCTAAAACAGTACACTAGATCCTTTCATATAAGTATAGCAATGAGTACCGAAGCTCGATAGTAATGCCCTAACAATCATTCACGATGCGGTTTTGTAAACAAAAATAAACCGAAGTCATTTGAAAATCAAAGTTAAATGACACCGAGCGGTATTAGATGCACTATAGATCCTATTATAACTCTGTAACTACCATAGACTTTAAAGAGTTTTTGTACTTTTTGGCTTCACGTGATTTAATCATTATGCATCTCAGAAATATATAAATATGTAACAGTTTTGTTAAAAGTTATTAGACATAATTGGTACAAAACAATAAAATAATTGTGTAAGAAAATTTTTTAATATTTGTAATTACTAGAAAATGTGTACCAAGCACATTTTGTTCTTCTAGGAATATTTCTTTCTATAATACTGCGTACGAATTATCATTTAATTATTATTTTTTGTACATATATAAAAAATATGGCGCTCAAGCCGTTATCGACGAAGAATAAAATAATAACGAATGTTATTGTTAAAAGCATTATTTAAGTTGAATTATTATATTACTACAATTAATATAAAGATTTATAAAAGAAACATTAGAAGGCATAAATTGTCAAAAACTATTCTAAAATAATTTTTAATTAGATAAAAAAAATAGTACTATAAAACAATTAAATAAATAATACAAATAATTGTTTATCTTTGTATCAATACTATATTACTTATATAGCATTTTACCAGCTTTCACATTTCACAATATCATATTTCAGTTGTTTTCCAAAATTCCAAATTCAAATGCGGGCCAATATGGCGGGCGCCCGCGCACTTTGTAGGCTTCAAAAAAAGAACACACGACCAAGATGGCTGACTTTCTCAGTGCCTAGTCCCTGACGTCATAGGACGACGTGCTGGCTACTTTTGTCTATGGAATAATCCCGATTCTAATAATTAATAAAAATAAGAAAATAAAATGTGACTTGGAAGAAATTTGTGTTTTGTTGAACTTTTCGTGGACGTGGATGTTAGAAGCCAATTAATATACTATATTTTTTTAATAAAACGTAAACGTCGCTATACAAATCATATTTTTTTTTTTTAATGACAGCATAAAAATAATAATTAGTAAACAACGCATAAATAAAAAGCACAAATAAAAATAAATAGACTTACCAAATAAAACAGAATTGTAAACACAAAGTCCAATAAAATTCGAAAATAAATTGTAAAAATAACACAACACGACACTATGCACTAAAGTTCTTTAATGTCAGAAAAAGTGAAAAATCTTGGTATTTCTCGTAAAATTACTAAGCCATAATCGGTAATGTCTGAAAATAAATAATTGAAAAAATAAATACTGCGCCCGCGCATTCGTTCAAAACGTTCGTTCGACAAATAAAAAATAGATTTAAAAATGTAATGTTCATATTAGAATCGAACTGGAATACTGCAACGCGCTCGGGTACTTTATTCAAAAAATCGCGACGTACTGGCGCGAAAGAGAACTGGCAGGAAGGACGTTTTCCTAGTGATGTAGACACAAAAATTCTTTTCAAAAAATCACCAACGAACGTTTTGAGCCAAAAAATCTAACCTAACCTAACCCTGTCGGGCGGGCGACTGGCGGGCGCGTAGGGGCCGCATTGCCAAATATTTTTTTTTGCATCTCGGCCGAATTATGCACTTGTATGCGACTTACGTCGTCCCTTCATTGTAGTGGTGCGACATGTACCGATTGGGCATTTTTATGTCGTCTCGATGTGTGCATCACTCACACAGACACAACAGACGAAATTTTTGTCTGTGCGCGTTCTGAGCCCTTTGGCGTGAAGTAGGTATATTTTTAAAAGTATTATGTAAACAGTAGATTTTTTCGAGAGGCTAAAATACTTAGGTTCGGCCAGAGGGGTCGTTGGCCGTGTTTTTCGGGAACTGACTAATTTCGCTAAATGGCTGGATTTGGTGCATACGGTAGCGAGCTGTTGATTCTCGGGCGTCTCTTGTTTGATCGTTTGCGAACACATTTTTAAATTCGAAGTTTGTTTTTGAATATGGAATTATTTATTTTCATTTATCCCTTTATGTTATGGCTTGGCCGAAAACGTTTTGGAGGGTTGATACATCCGTTGTTGATCCCGGGAGAAATCTGGTACAGCTGTGCGAAAGAGTTGACACGGAGAAAACGCAAAGCAGTTTTGATAAGACTCGATTTTTTTATTTTTTACATTAAATAAGCTCAACCTTTAAAGGTTGAGCTTATTTAATGTACTTCCCATTTGTAGAGGCTTCTATTTCATCGATATTCTTTTTCTAGGATATTTTAACATTTTTGTAATTTGAAATACGTAATCGTTTGGCTACTATCACACCGGGTGGAGGTAAGCATCGACACGGTCAATGAGGTAGCACGTCACAAAAATATCAATTGAATCGCGTCGTAATGACTCCTATATTGTATTTATTAACGAAAGCGCTTTGTTTTTAAAAAATAACTAATTATTTAAAATCTTAGCTTCAATTTAGAAGAGTTCCACTTTGCCTACTGCAAATATATAAAATGTAGCAATATTTTCCAATCCACGTTTTATTACGATTTTTTTATTTTTTTTTTTTATTTGTGACAGGCTAGTGTTTGACCACTATCTCACCTGATGGTAAGTGACGATGTGATCGAAGCTGGTAAACACACTAGACCTGGAATACGCAGGCTCTCAAGGATAACTGCCGGAACACCGTATTTGGCTTGGCGGCAGACTTTCAACTTGATGGTGGTAAGCTACTTTGGTAGCAAGCCAGGCGAGCAACTCACAATGCTCTACCACCTCTCAAACGAAGTTTAAACATACCTGTAACTCTCTTGTGAAGTCCATTCAACAACCAATACAAGATTCCTTATAAATACTCCATTTCTATACTACACTAGTACATGGCTCTCCACGATATAATTATAGTTAAATAAAAGGTTTTCAAAAATTGTCTTAACTAGATGCTACTACATATTCCATAAGCAGGCTTGATGCTTACTATCAGGCTAGCCTTGCTCTCTCCTCTCTCCTTTCTTGATAAAAAAAGTTTTAATAAAACAGTCGTTTTTTTTCTATTAATTTTGTCTTCGTAAAATTGTGCATTTAGCCAATGTCAATAGTAAGTAATCATATCAAAAGTTCTAGTCACAAGTCACAGTCGAATTCGAGTGAAGGAGTCAAGGTCCAGTCATAGTCATGATAAGTCATGCCCTAGTAAAGTGGCAGAAACTTTACTAGAACTTCTAATGGAGTTTTGGAGCGAAGGCAAAAATTACGTTTTTCAACTTTGTATGATTCGCCTACACTTATGCACGTTTACTAAGTATTAAGGGCTAATAATCCACCTCAATTACTCATTAACACTCGAAGAATCACAGGTTTTAGAAAATTGTACAAAATCAACAACGCCATTTTTTCACTTCAAAAAACAAAACTCATCTAAAACTGTTGCTTATCTATATATAATACCATAGACTATGACTAGCTGGTATATTACCATAGACTATACTCAACCATTCAAGTCCAGGTCACCTTGATATTGTCGTTAACTGTGCCCGCATCTAAATTCTCCTCTACGTGCCACCATTATCTGTCAATCAATGCGCATTAAACCAAACCTTAATAAAAGAGTATCAGAATAATTAATAATTATATAAGATCGTTCTTGTTTAAACGGTTCTTGGGTTTTTGACTGTGTAGATGAATTTAAGGGTCGCTTCACACTTACCGACGTGTGAGTGTGAAGTTATAACCATAAATATAATAGCTGTTCAGTTGTTTGTTGTTACATTTAATTTTTTTTTTATACCCGATAGTCAAGCACTTTCCCACAAACTCATCTGATGAAGAATAAGCATGAGGAAGATGTAGCATTTCTTGCCTAGAAGGTACCTATTCACTCTTGACTTGAAAATGGTTAAGTTTTAATTCTATCTATGATAGGCTAACTATCTCACCTGATGGTATAACAATGAGGACGGTAATATAGACTTATAGAATGTATTTTTTTTTATTTCGAACCCAATATCCGATACCGTTTCAAATTGGAAAGCAATCGGAACAAAGATACGTAAGAGGGGCAGAGCCGCAAAATATTTTTGATAGAACTGTTCAACTGACAATTAGAATGACGCTCCCAATATCAAACAAATCAGCAATAAATTTTGTTTGCTTTTTTGTCGCAAGGTGTAGAGAGGCCCTTAAGCGCAGGTCACCTTAATACCTCATAAATAATGCCCGTTCTAAAGATGGTCACGTACCAATAAAAAAACCTAGACCAAGTTCTAGGAACGCCATTCTTTTATTATTCATGATAACTTTTAGTAGGCGACTATTTGGGTTTTGAAATACCTACGTGTATGACGTCATCAATATTTATTTTAGCAATGCAAGCGTGAAGACATGCAGTCAGTAAATATACAGCTGCTTTTAGAATTTTGCATCCCAAAAGAAAATAACCCTTGTTCCTACTTCTTCATCCGTCTGTCGGTCTGTCTGTCAAGATAGGGCTACGGACTCTTGGAGTTGTAACAAAATCAATTGTCTAAGTCAAAGTAATCAACAAACACACATTTGTGCCGCATATATAGAGATTTTTAGCCCTTGCAGTTGAACCAAAACTTTCTGTATACCTATAATCATAAAAGTTGGAAAGAAGCAAGGTTTCAAAGCACAGAGAATATCTCATTTCAAACTTGCTCACATTTTATATAAGTATTTTTCATATTTTTTTTGTGTTGAATTATAACTACGTTATGATAAGCTAAGCTAAGCTGACAAACATCTGTACATTCAATTTACACCCTAATAACACATACTAAAAAAAAATATTACCCTAGACTCAACCTGGCGCTCTGAAATAATAACGTTTTATAATTATTTGGTGTTCTTAAAATTATAAAAAATAAGTTTTATTATTAACAATGATGAATCTTGTATTTTTAATATCATAACTTTTTTGTTTTAGATGAACTGTAATAAAGAATCATCAGAGGGACTAAACGTTTAATGATCTATTTTGTATTTAATGACTTATGTTTATTAAATCACGTTTTCTATCATCATCAAGTATCTATCCATATGTAGAGCCTATAAAGGTCAAAAACCAATCGACCAAAAAGTAAGCTAAGGTCGCCGGCGGGTGCCTTAAAAATAGTAAAAATAACTCTTTGAAACTATCCAATGGGTTATGGGTTAATGTAGCTATGATAGGAGCCCGTGAAAACAGGCGAACCGAGAGATCAATTATTTGGGGTCAGTAGTGTAGAAAGTAATAGGTTATTTGTCCTTGAAAACAAATACTTCCTCGGTGTTGAACTGCCTGTTGGCTTAGGGTGAGCGTTCGCCTTCGCAGGGTTCGATTCCCGCCGGGAGCACAAGCTTTCTCCCCAAGGAAAATTTTTTGATGTGTGTGTTTCTTGATGTGGTTGTGTGTGTGATGTGACTGTTTCCGGTACCCATGACACAAGTCATCTTAGTGTTGGGCTGTAAGTGTGAAAGCGTACATCCTTTATGTCAGTTACCCACGTTCATCCAGACGTTATTATTTTAGAAAAGTTAGAAAATAATTGGTTAGACTTTGATTTGTTGGAATGTCATGAATTGCATGCAGTCGTGAATGAAGCTTGCTTACCTAGATCAGACTTTCACACTTGAAGATACTTGATTCCATGATTGAATCAGCTTGATGGTACCGAATTATTTTACCTAATTATTTTTTATTATTAATTTATTGCAATCTATAATAATAAACTCAAAAGATATTCAAGAACCTTGTACATATCCATTTTAGTTTGTGAGTTGCAAATTGTAGGTGAAAATCTAAATTGAAATGTTGTTGTATAAATTAATTTATTTTTAATTTGTACAACAACGAATTAGCATTGCAATTTAGAGAGGCAATGCCGCCAGCATGATGGGAACGCTACCCACTAGTAGTAAGCACTTGAGTTACTTATAAGCTCGATGTCTTGTAAGTAACTAAGTTCTTTGCTGTATATAGTTTTAGGATATATAGGCAATTCGCCCGTAGATAGTCCATTAGAATAAACTAAAAAACAAAAAATTGTACATAGTATGAAGAAAATATCTCTTTATATCTTGTTTTTGAGCCCTAAGCTTCTAAACAACGAAAATGTATCATTAGAAATAGAAATAGAAAAATATTTATTGTATAATCTGTGTACAGGGTCCATACTTGAACTGCCGATTGATTGATTGAACTGCCCGTTGGCTAAGTTGGGTGAGCTTTCGCCTTACAAGCAGGGGTTCGATTCCCGGCGGGAACACAAGTTTTCTCCCCAAGGAAAATTTGTGTTTCTGGTTCTGGTTGTGATTGTGTGTGTGATGTATATGTTTCCGGCACCCACGACACAAGTCATTGAACTTAGTGTGGGGCTGTGAGTGTGAAAGCGTTTAAAAAAAAAAAAAAAAAAACTAATAATGCAAATGAATATACGAATCAACAGTTTTCTCATTTCGAATGTACAATATAGTTACAAAATACATCTGACGGCTGCTCCCTAAGAATAGGGAAGCGCATGTTTCTAAATCCTTCCCTATTCAAACCGCAAGTCCTAGCCACAATACAACTCCACATACGTACAGATATCTGTTGCGCAGGGTTGTCGCCCGCACGCCCTTGCCATAGTTAGACCAAGGACACACTGACTGACACGAGATGCAGTTCAAGGCTACAAATAGTACGTTAGAATATGCACGTGTAGAGGAACATGCTAATAATTTGCCCCCACTTGGCCTCCGTCTGTATGCCTTTGATGGTTAACATCATGAATTGATTGAAGTTGCAATGCTACCATGTTCAAAACGTTTACCGATTTACCATCTATTAACAAGACATACTGGCAAACGTCATCTATTTATACTTGACATATCTCCAGTTCGCCCGAAGCGTTTCGCTTCTTCTAACGAAGAATCATCCGTACTACAATAGAGTGGATTTTTTTCCCTGTGTCTTTGTTCCCCGAACGGTAGATGGGAGTCTTCAAGTCAAGAGTGAATAGGTATCTTCTAGGTAAGCCTGCTACATCTTATGCCGCATCATCGCTTTCCCTCAGGTGATATAGTGGTTAAATGATTGACAATTGAGCATAATTTTTAATTATAAACCTTTAAATAGTACTATCAATATACTCAAAGTTGGTCGGGAAGTGAGCTGTTAGTGATAAGAACAAGGATAAAAACACCGAATATTTTTTTCTGAATTCTGTCTGAGTATGTACAAATTCAAATTGTCCCCGCCTCCTACGCCGTGGGTCCTGGGTTCGATTCCCGGCATGAACACAAATTCCTTCCCAAGTGATATTTGTGCTTCTAGTTCTGGGTGTAATATGTGTGTGATATTAATGTTTCCAGCACACACGATACAAGTCTTTGAACTTAGTGTGGAGCTGTGAGTGTGAATTCTTTTGTTGATTATAATTTTCATTATATACTTTTCATTTGTTTTTTGACGTGAAAACGTCTTCTAAATCGATGAACACCGGCTTCACGCACGAAATAGTGTCACGTTCCGCCTGAGCCTGAGCTTGCAAGCGATAGAGAGGCACGATCGGCCCAAGCGTCGGCTTGTACACATTTATTTCTCTACTCACATGACGTCAGAGCTAGCGACTAAATAATAATAATTTAATAATAATTCCGTCTTTGTATTATACAATATATTTATCATAAAAGTATGCAATTTTGATCAATGTTTCTTTATGGACTTATCACGTAAAACTATCGTCCGTAAACCGACTTTACAGACAAGCAATATTTCTTTATATTTCTAATTGGTTGGAGCCCGGGGAATTTAACGATACTACGGATATTATATGCCTAGAATTTACAGAGATAAAACGCTACCCTATCATAGATTAAAAAAGGAATAGTGTCTTATCTTAATTACGTGGAAAACGTGACGTCGTATGTTAAAGGTGCGCTATGTTAAAGGTCGGATGACTCGTCTGGCGGAAAATTTAAAATATTTAAAGCTATTTTTAACAGTAAGTTTCGTGGTGATAAATGATTACCTGTTAAATTCGTATATTCTGTATTTTCCAAAAATATTTAACATGAATGCAGCCAATAGCATATATCAAACATATTACCGTCTAAAATATTCTGCCAAAGCATGTGTAGGTAGTCAGGTGCATAAACGTTGAACACCGGTGCTGGACACTGTAGAATGTATTCTTAGGGTTTTACCAATCGTATCATCGACTACAATAGATAAGCCTAGATACAACGTATATCAAGTATTACCTACAAACATTTTTCTACCGACTTCACAAAAAAGGAGGAGGTACTCTATTCGACTGTATTTTTTTATGTGTGTTACTTCATATCTTCCTCCTACGTGAACCGATTTTGAATTTTTTTTTGTTTGAAAGTTGATGCTTTCGTCCCATTTAAATTTGGTCATCATCTGATCAATAGTTTTTGAGTTATCGTCAATAATGTGTGTTTAATACATTTAATTTCAAGGTTTCGATTGGTTTCATCGGTTTGTTTATGCTTTGCTTGCGTTTAATTATTTAAACAAACTTTTATTTATTTTTAACAAAAACGAATCAAAATGTTATAGAATCAAATGACTTGTAGAGACGAATCAAACGAGCCTAAACTCGATACGGTTAGTTCGTTTTAATACAGAGTTTCTATGAACACCTTCCGACTCCATCATCAGATCAGCTCCATGTCATACGAACATTACATTGTCATCCGATTAACATATGCATGCAGAATTTTAGCTTAATTGAAAACCGGGATGTGGGAAATATTTAACACCGGAACTAATAAAAGTTTATAAAAATAATAAAAAATCGTATTTTGCACCGAAAACTGCAAAAAAATACCTAATTTGTAATTATGGACCACCACAACAGATTTAGTATAACCTAACCTAGCTAAATACGCTTAGTCATCCAAACTAACATCTCTATCGGTTTAGGATAACAACTTCAAAGTTCAGTTGCAGGATTTGACCCGAACTTACAAACATTGCATTAACCTGCAATGTTTGTAAGTTTGTAAAAAGCGCTTTAAAACGCTCACTAACTTAGTATAGCCAATGAGTGTAACGCTCACTAACTTACTATAGCCAATGAGTGTAACCCACATTCTGTAAATGCGCGTTAGTTGGGGGTTGTCGGCCGAATGCCCTTGTTTAGACGAAGGACGAATCGGCTAACGCTCGGCCCTAGAGTGTGTAGCGTAGATGGGACAGCGTTCAAGGTTGTCAATATTAATAAATAAAACCGCCAAGTGCAAGTTGCCTCGCAAACCGAGGGTTCCGTACTACCATAGTGCAGGCGTGGCTCGCTCTTGGCCGGATATATTATTTATTGTTTTGATTGACAGCTTATTTTATTACTACTTCACGTTTAAGCTTGTTTATACTACGGTTAAAAAAAAAGTTAAAAACTTAACCCATATTTTTTTCTTATTACAAAATAATAAAACTTTGTTAATTGCTTGGTTGAAACTTTCGTAATTAGTATATGTTGAGGATTTTATGATTTTAGTCTCAGTCGAGAAAGCTCAAGATGACGGAACACCAACTGCTCTGAAACTATTCTCGCAAGCAAGTGAGAATAACTCAAGGTTAAAAAGAAACAAAATTTTGTAAAAGTTGTCTGGCCATGTGTGTACAAATTTATAATAGAAAACCTGACGAAATAAAAATACAAAATGATCATTTATTACATAAAAGAAGTTATTTGTATACTTAAATGAAAACAATATTTATGACATCAAGGAATTTTTGACAAGAAGTTTTGACATTCATAATTGAAATCTTTTTAGTAACAAGATATTATGACATGATTGCACTTAGATTTATTAAAATAATTAAATATATAATGAAAATTTAATTAAAATTCAAATAATTAATATTGGTTTGCATACTAGATATTAATAACCTTATCATGTGGCTCATCTCAAAATCCTTATACCATGTTAAAAGTAAATAAAATGAATATGATTATGAATAATGGTTGCCAATGTGTGCAACCAACCTTGAGTAAAAACGTTAAATCCTATAAAAAAGTTAAGTTTCAGAAAAACAGCCAAAAATAGAAGCATAATATCGAATTCCTACTCTATCAAAATATTCTCTTTCGGAAAGGAATATAAGAAAACACGTTGACGTAGGGAAAAATTTTAAAATCTGTCTGCAAGACCTTTCGGCTAAACATTATTAAGCTAAGCTTCAAAATGCTCCACTTAACAAAATTACTGTAATTAAAGTAATTAAACGATCATGTCACCTCTACATCCTACTTTGGCTTGGGACACACCCACATGCACAATATGCGCCTGCACAGGCTTGCCTATAGACCTACAGCTTTTTGTTTTAGGACCGGATAAGAAGTTCCTCGATAAAATGCAAATTTTGATGATATAGGTTGTTTGTTTTTCGAGGTGTTTATATATAAAGTGTTTTGGAATTTCTGAACAAACAAGTTATACTAAGCATGGATTAACTGAATGAGTACATATATGCAATTATGCATATATTCATATACCTGTGGATGAGAATGTTTATAAAAACAATCATTTTTTTTTAATTTATAAATATCGCGCGTAAGGGACTTATTATACAAAGCGCCGAGGCCCGCTCCCTGTACTGCCGTCATATGGAAAAATGACGTAACTGACAATTTTGACAAAATTTAATAATATACATCAGAAATGTCTTTACTATTTAGTTTACGTTATTAGTAGCACATGTTATAGTACTTAGGTTCGTTTGAATATTTCAAAATACAAAATACTATTAGTTTCGTCTAATTTTCCTGATTCCGAAGATACATAACTCAATTTTGATAAAAATGCAGATACGTCTTCTTTCCTTATGCGCCCACCGCTCGGCCACGCGTTTGGGGCGCTTTGTATATCCAGGTACGTTACGCGGCATATAGTTTACCTTTACAGAGCCCGGGGCGCGCGCCTCGGCCGCTTTGTATATCATGTTCTTAAGAGTCTCTTCGATTTTAAAAAGTTATTTGTAATTAAAAATCGAATTAACTGTAACTAAGGTTTTAGAATTAACTAACTCAAAAACTCTAAGAAGAGATTAAATTGATGATGTGGTCGCATCATAGTGAATGCACCTTCCAATCGAATCGTGTCTCTTTTTAATACTGCGATCGACTTGAGCTTCCGGTGAAGGCGTCATCTTTATTTAATCCATGGTTCTAAGACATCTGACCCCCTATTACGTATCTTTGTTGCACGCGGTTTCTATTTGAATTAAGCAAAAATGAACCTTATTTCTTAGGAGTTTTGTCAATTTAGTATTGAAACCGTTTGCAACAAAGATAGGTAATCGGGGGGCTGCTCATGCTTGCTTGGTTAGTTAACGTGTACTGATAATCAGTTTATCACACTAAAGTAGGAAACTCTGAAGCAAGCACTTAACAAAAAAAACAAACAAAAAAACAAAAAAAAAAACAAACACATTACAAGGCTTGCAGCATATTTACTACCTTCCATCTCATCATACGTAGGTATGATGAGATGGAAGGTGTTATAGTGGTGATACTGCCTTTCAAAAATTATATGATGACAATGAGTACGTATCCGACGCAGTATGGAAGTAACTATCGGCAAACATTTTCACATCTTATTACAAATCTATATACAAAACAATATTTCCCAACATTACCCAACATCAGCCATCTTGAAAATAAATCTTAAAAACACTAAAAACAATAAACATCGGGTGCATTATACACACAGATCTAACATTACGTGTGTGCATGTGTGCAAGTTCAATCACATCCAAAATGGTGGTCGGTTCAAGAACCTACGGATTTTTATAGATGGTACCTACTCGAGTGTTGAGAGTATTTTGGGTGAAGTCAGGCCTATACCATGTACATACATAGGTGTTTGTATGATGTTGAAAACGGCGTGGGGTACAACGTGAGCGCATGAAAAACTATCATGATTTTGTTTGAGTATATTATCCAAGCTGCGAACCTAGGTCATTGTTCAATCAAATTTAGATAAAAAAGTTGTTTTTTTAATCATCAGGTTTCTGTGAATGATCGTTTGGAGGTTATAATACCACGTGGTGCGTGCGCGGCTTGGTAGTCGACATAAGTTTTAAATATTGTAGTTTTTGGACATGCCAGTTTCCAGATGTTTTTCTTCAGCATTTATTTGTGTGCGAGATATACGATCCTGTGTATTGTACTGTGTGTGCTTTTTTGTTTGAACTATGCCTGTAACTTCTCCCTTAAGCTACTATGGTCGCACTTAGTAAACTCAATCATGTGGACTACAATTTATTACTCTGAAATGGACTAAAATGTTTTGTAAGCGTAACATAAAACATTCAATATAGTGTGTGTATATATAATAAGTGATACAAAAAGCCTTAATTTTTAATCTACGAAATACAGCTTTTTCTAAACTGACTTATATGGCAAGGTTTGGTTATTTTGGATTTTGAGAGGTTCTCGTAAAAAACCACTCGCGACAGAGGATCAGTCAGGACATACACATTAATAGTAAATTTGTATTTTATAGTAGCTAGAATTTCGAAAATGAATCTGCAGTGGTTTTGTGTGGAAATAAAATTGGCACAGACTATATTAGTAATTAGCGCTACCATTGACACATGATTGACTATAATATCGCGTATAGTTGTTCAAAAATTTAGCGGTCTGGTCTGCTTCGCCAGGTTTCTTAAAATCGCCTTTTTTAATGTAGTCTTTTTCCAAATAATTGCTAACTATAATATATTTTTTTATATTATCATTAGGCACGCATTTTTTTTAGATTTTTTGGCTAGTGTTTGACCACTATCTCACCTGATGGTAAGTGACGATGTGATCGAAGCTGGTAAGCACTAGTGTGCCTGACCTGGAATACGCAGGTTCTCAAGGATAACTGCCGGAACACCGTATTTGGCTTGGCGGCAGACTTTCAACTTGATGGTTGTAAGCTACTTGATGGAAAGTGATGATGTAACCGAAGATGTAGCATGCTCGCCTAGAAGATACCTAGTCACTCTTGACTTGAAGACTCCTAGATTATACCGTTCAGGAAACTAAAGCGAGGGCAATGAGTACCTCTCCTTTACAGTACGGCTGATAAACGTAGAGGCAAAACGCTTTTAGCGAACTGTATTGTGAATGTATTTTAAGCCTAACTATAGAAAACGTTGCATTTTCAAATAGATAACTACGATGGTTAAATGCATTAATATTCATATATAATTTGCATTCCGCAATGTCACTTAGATAGTAAACTTAAAATTAGTACCAATTATGGACCCTGTTGAGCACAGCAAAATATAGGAGAGAGGAGATTCATATATAATATGTTCTCAATTCGAGACGATACGGCAGAATGTAATAATTATTCTTAGACTTTTTATCAGCAACTGCAATGTATTAAGTTCTACATTTCAAATGACATGCCTATGCATTGTTTGCGGTAGCGCCGTTAAAATCGCAGTTAACGACGACGTTTCAGACGTAACGACGAGTCAACGGACCAGCACTTGACATATGGGTTCATCTGATTTCTTCGGAAATATGTTAGATGCTATGTAAATTATGTCATGTATAATTGTTATAACAACCTTATGTATCTAGGATGGAAACTCTTTCAGAATCAGAATCAGAATATGCTTTATTGTCAGATTTACAAGATCTTAAATATAATAAATACAGTTTCAACAGCTTGCCCATTTCGAGCGTACAATATTTTATCATCCTAAATATAACAAAATATATTAGTACTTAAAGCAATAAAAACAATTTAGTAAATTTAGTAGCTTTAACAACTAAGTGTGTAAAAACTTTAAACTTTAAAACAAGAAGTATAATAAATAATATAAAAGATTATTAAGAATCAAAAAACTCCTTAAGGCTATAGTGAACTTTAGGAATAAGCCGTGACTTCAATTTCCATTTAAATTGTATTCCATTTAACGTTTTCAGTTCTAGTGGTAATCTATTATAAATTTTTCATCACAAATGCAGAATTATAAAACATACCATTATTTATTTGCAGTATATATATATTATGTTTATATTTGGGTCTGAGAGACACTACACGATTTTATCAAACTTCAAAAATAAACTTTTATATAGTTACTAAATTAACAAAAAACAATAACACTATATCACTCTTTAAATCATAAAGTTGGTATGTTTGTATTCGCCCCGTTGATAAATAAGAAACTGTAGGTAATCTAAACCCTATTGCCCAACAAAGATTAGGTTGCGTACGCAATCTCACGTGCATCTGCCGATGTTCCCAGCGGCGCGCACCTCCGCTTATTAGTTTCACAAGTGCTCGGCGACGTCCAGGGTGTTTATATATCTATCAACACAGTTATATCATTCAATCTCAGGATCTAGAATATTAAAAAGAACTAGCTGTTACCCGCGACTTCGTGCGCGATGGAATCCCTTTCTTAGTGCTTACCTATACTACCAAAGAAAGCTTCTCTGAAAATGTAATGTCTGTGTCTCCTCTAGTTTAGACTGTGCGTTGATTGTCAGTCAGTCAGAGACACGACGGATATTTTGATAATAAGATATAAGTTCAAAAACTTAAACCCGACTAGTACGAACCGGACACGCTTAACATCAGGCGAGTGACTTATTCGTCTCGTCTGTAAATGATATAAAACATTTTATTTTGAAATGGTTATTAAGTGCTCTGTTATTTGATTTCCATTGATGATTGTATTTGTCTATTTCAATAATTTGTGTCTCTATATAATGGAGAACCACGGCCGTCATTTTTTTACTTATAAAAAAATCTATTCTTATATAACACCAATTGAATTGAGTCAAAATCAAAAATACGTTACTATCAGTTTGGGCGCTGTGTGGGAACAAACGAACAGACATAGATACATGCGAACGATGCTAAAATCATAACTCACCTGTCCGCATCGCCGTAGGCTTAAAATATAATCTCTATAATACCAACAGGTGAGATACTGGTCAACATTTTAACTTATCTTTCCTTCCAACGAGAAAGGACTACATATTTCTAATGCGAATCTATAACCCACTAAAATAAAATTTCCATCGCACACATACGTACCACATACTTACATTACTTGGGGCATTTTTTATAACACTATTTAAAATTCTGTGTCATTGGTTAACCTACAAGAATGTGTTCTATTTGAACTTAAATAAAAACCTTAAGTAATCTAGGCAAAGTGATGGACTAATGATTGTTATACCTAAGTGATAAAAACTTACTGTGGTATCTTATACATTTATTTATGAAATGTACTATTTGATTGTTTGTATTTATGTTTAATTTCTTTTTAATTTATGTACTAAATAATTGGCGTTGCCCAGCGATTTTGCCTGTCTCATCTGGTGGTCCTGTGTCTTTAGAAAATCCTATGTCCGTCCGTAATCCATCCAGTCATTAATGATATAGCTACCTCGTTTCAAACATAATATTTAGTACATACTCGAACACTCAAACAAACTTTCAAGTTTTTAATATTAGTGATATAGTTGCGATGATTAGTGGCATGCATTGGAAGAGACCCATATCCCGCAGTGGTCAGACACAGTCTGATGATGTCAGGCTGTCAGCAAATTTCACCTAGTCAGAGGACAACGTCACAAACGATTGCCGAGACGCGGTTTCCATATCAAATTTCATCAGACCTCTATTTAAACATACTCACTAACACATCCAAACTCTCTTATTAATTATTTTAAACTGTAAGAAACTTCCCGCCTAAAATTCCAATGAAACCTATTAATAAATAAGAAACATCTAGTCACCGCAACACTAGATATAGTCATGAACATGACCTACGATAACCTTAGAGCTATTAGACTATACTAACCTTGAGTCAGTGTTCAGCTCGTTTGAGGATCATTGGCCGTTCTAATTTGGTCTCGCGTGATGTCATCGGTTGCTTCTAACATTCATCTATTAGATACAATACACTATCACTTTTTTTATGCTAAATAGGCAAGCTTTTGACCACTATCTCACCTAATGAAAAGTGATGATGCGGTCGAAGATGTGACATGCTTGCCTAGAAGATACCTATTCACTCTTGATTTGAAGACTCCCAGATTATACCCCTCGGGGAACAATGACGCAGGCAATGAGTTCCACTCCTTCGCTGTACGGATGATGAACGTAGAAGCAAACCACTTCGAGTGAACGGGACGTTTGACAGTTTGTCTGGTTGTTAGATGGTAAAATGGGCATGGTGGAATTAACTTATGTAATTCCTGCGCACACTCTCCAAAATGCAAACGATAGAATACCGATAGACTTGCAACCATACGTCTGTGACCGAGGCTCTGCAGTCTGGACTCAATCAGCTTACTATCGTCAATAAGTCTTTTTGCTCACATGGAGGTAGAGATCGGCTGAACTAAAATTGTCAAACGATTAAGTGTCAAATTAATGAAAAACTTGGTGAATGATGCACCCATCATCACACCCATCACGTTAGTAGATGAACGAGTGAAACAGGGTCTCTTAGTTAACTCAAGTGTTCAACAGTCTGTGCGTCTATCACTGTTACAGTATTTGAAAAAAATCACGTTTATTCGTTTTTTTAAGCTCGATAGGCAATCATATGACTACTATCTCTCCTGATGGAAGGTGAAGATGCGGCCGAAGATGTAACATGCTTGCGTAAAAGATATCTATTCACTTTATTGTACCTGTTCCACTACAAGAAACGTTGCAAACCCTGAAAATGAACATTTAAAACATGAACTAGAACAACAACATTTACGAGTAAGAGATAAGCTTAGTCATGATCATGACCTAGGACAACCTACAGTCTATTCGTCTAGTTTAACCTTGCGCCGCGGCGCGGTCGACGACTCGCGCTCAACGATGGGCAATTCAGTCAATGTCAATCTTTAGAAGGAAACTCAAGATGATGATGCTTAAGAACTCAATAATAATTATGATATCAGGTATATAGAAGAACTGCTCGTTAGTTTAGTTGAGTGCGTGTTAGCCTTCTTAGCAGGGTTCGATTCCCAACACAAGTTTGCTCCACAAGGAAAATTTGTGTTGTTTTCTGGTTCTGGTTGTGGTGTGTGATGTGAATGTTTTCGGCACCCACGATACAAGTCATCGGGCTTATTGTGGGGCTGTGAGTGTGAAAATAACCCCACGAAAGGGGAGGGTATAAGACCTGATCAATAACATAATTAACATTATCTCTAGACCTAAGATAATGGTAATTCGCTGAACTAGTACACATATAAGATTAATATAGATATTTGATGTTATATATGTAAAAACATTTGTATCTACCTCTTTTTATATGTTTAGGATATACCTGTCTCTTTCTTTAAATAAAATCAGTCTCGAATACAAGGTGGTGTCATTCGCGTATATCGCGGCTTTAATTCCCATATAAAACAGAAACGTCACACATGCTATGTCACATGGACATAGTCACAAAATGCTAGCCTATCAGAGATAAGAAAAATATCTTGCCAATGGCCTCGATTCTGATGTACACTCACTAAATTAAATTTAAACTATCCCTGTCTCTTACAAAATAGAAACACAAGACAGAGATAGCATACATTTTAGAGCTGTCAAGCTTATCATTTAAAATATTAACAGCAGAAAGGCGCGTGTTTTTAGTCAACACCAATAACATACTCGACTAAGCTTGCATGGACATCTAAGTTCTGACTAACTTGACAGCACAGCAGTATGCTATCTCTGTCTTGTGTTCCTATTTTGTAAAAGACAGGAATAGTTTAAATTTAATTTAGTGTGTGACATCAGAATCGAGGCCAATATCTTACAAACTATCATGCAGATAAAAAAGCTTCCTAACTTATAACTCCTCTTTGTGTAAATAAGAAGGAGGCGTGTTCAAAATAACATAACTTTTACAAAAAATATATGTCCTTTAAGTTGGCGGGTGTCGTTCAGCACTTTGTCCGTCCTTCCGTCCGTCCGTCCGCCTGTCAGAGGCATCTAGCATCTGAACCACAAAAGCGAATGACTTCAAATTCTCATAGAATAGGTAAAACTACGGCCCAAAGCTAGAAATGCCATTTAAAATGATATTAATTAAAATATTATATTAAGGGGGCTATACATCTAAGTGAGTAACAAAATATTTTTTATTTTTTATCTAGCCTAGTGTGGTATTATTGAAATGGGCTTAAAAAATAGAGTACGCTACCGGTTTTAAAAAAAAACTATGTTGGAAAATAACGATATGGTAGGCCACCGAAGTCACTGTTTTTAGACCTATTTTGTCCCGTCTATCTCTTAAACGGCTTCACACTGAACGCTGAAACTTACTTATAATATCCGTTATATCCTGTACTTAAACACCAAATACAGAAATCAAACAATTATTATACAGAAAAAAAGTAATAAACAAGTAGGTAACATCAAAAGTTTTTCTCTATGCGGCAAAATGTAGGCGCGAGATATAAGTTCGGCGCGAACGACTATTTAGGCTAGTACAATGAGCGGTCGTATTGCTTAAAGCGATCTCTTTTCTTAACTTTTGGATAGATAGAAGATAGCAAAATAATTTGGGATCGAGATAGTAAATAGTTACGCAATCTTCATAATAGTGTATTAAAACAATAAACAGAATACAAATATATTGAAATAAATAGGTACATATATGCGCTATGTTGGTATATATTATTAACTATCTACAATAAGGGAATGCCTTAGAATGTAACCAGCTCTTCCGATTGTAATACCATGAAAATATACTTTATCCACAACTGACCACAACATACTCGTTTAGTATTAAATTACGTTGGATAGGGGGCAATGTGCTGAACGTTCGCTTATCTAATACAATAGATGACCGGATAGACGTAGGTGGCGTGCTGATGACCTGATGAGGACAAGCACAAGGTCAAGGTCAAATGATCATTGATCATTTCCACTGTTTCTGTTGGTTGCATGAATTTGTGGTCAGCCTTGCTGCTAGCGCCATTGATAATATCAAATACAAATACAAATAATTTATTCATAACTCCATTGATAGAAATCAAATTATTTCCAATACAGTTTGTCTCACACGTATTGATATATTTTTTTAAATAGGTTTATAGACATAAACATAGACATTTTATTATATTTATTGATAATTATTAATTACACGTCATACCTTTGATTCATAAATAAAAAATATATATATTTGACTATTAATATGGTTCATAATTATTAATTGTAAATTTATAGTTTAAGTACAGTTCAAATCGCAAACCTTCACATTAATATATTTTTTATAAGATTAAGAATTATATATTCTGTTATTACTCTCTTATTACAATTGTGATGACTGAGAGTCATCAAAAACAGGTATCTAGGCAAACATGCTTCATCTTCGATTGCATCGTCACTTACCATCAATGGTCGAATACTTGCCTATTTACGATATAAAAAAAAAGACGGTGCGAATCCAACAAATCCCGGTTATGAACATAACGGTCGTTTAAGATTAGAAGACGATCAAAAATTATTGTCTAATAGCTGTCAAAATTAAATGTCATCGCATGCAACGGTGAATAACAATAACTGTGTATAAATAATGGATTCGCCACATACTTAACCCCTGGCTAGAACGGATGGCGTGCGGGGACACCGCTGTACGGGACACCGCTGTACGGGAGGCCACGCCCGCGTCCCTGCACGCCGATCTGTTTGAACCAAATGTGTTAAAACCAAAAAAACCGTCTTGTTTAGCGTAGCCTAACAATAAAGTATATATATAGAATATGTTTACTTTCTATGTATCTATTTCACTGTTTTTTAGATCCGCTACCTCTGAGTTATGACTGAAAATCCGCGGCTAGTGTTACACTTGGCAAACACGCTGAGTTACAACACTTTCTTTTTGTTTTATTTATTATGGTTCTTTGCAAGCTGTTTTATTGTATCTATTTATTTCAAGTTTTGTTTTTTTTTAGTGCCAGGTAAACATATAGAATATGCATTCAATTATTCATTTCATTCAGAGTCAAGAAACAAGCGTTTACTTGGCTTGGTGAATTCCACCCTGATTGTTTTTGTTTTCACGTATGCCTACGTGTGTACGTCGCGTCGTCGTCGTATCTAACTTCTAGATGGGTGTATGACTGTGTGCATTTGCCTTAGTGCTTTGACCAAGGTCAGGTTTCTGACCGCTTATATGATGTTACTTATTTACAATTCTAAGCACTGTATCCTACACTCTACTGGTATATATTATACTAGCCCTGCACCGCGGCTTCGCTCGCGTTTATCAAGGTAAAAAGTAGCCTATGTGGTTATCCTAGGTAAAAGCTTTGTATATTCCAAATTTCATCCAAACTCGTTCAGCCGTTAAAGCGTAAAGAGGGAACAAACATACTTACACACTTATACACAAACTTTCGGATTTATAATATTAGTAGGACTGATAAATAAAGAAAGGAAAAAAATATCGCTTGTGGCGGTGTTTGAACCCGAGCCATAGGGTGTCATGCCCACAGTCATGGGTTCAAACCCCGCCTCAAGCGATGATTTTTCTTTTCTTAATGTATCAATTCAGTTCTGCCTAGCAATAATGCTATATAAACAAAATCGTTTGGTTTATATTACGTATGTCAATTGAGTGGAATCTTATGACTCCTAAACTATCAACTGTTATTTTGCTATTATTTATTACCCGACTACGCGACGTAAACAGTTTAGTCTCTACAACGCTACAACGTTACAGCGTTGTACAGACTAAACGCGTGGATCAGTTTTAATAGTTCTTAATCATTGTGAAAAAATAAAATAAATAAAGTATGTGGGGTGGGTAATTAAGTATGCATCTGAAAATATTCTTTATGTATCTTTTACCATTTTTTACTTAAAATGAGCATTTTGGTTCTATAACAATTTAAAGTTGGCAAGAAACCTTTCTCACAAACATTTTCAGTACTTATTATATAGCTGTGATAATGTTCTTATTTGATCGCATAAGAAAAGTATATTCACTTTTTACGTAGTCGGTTAATTGTATTTTTTTTTATCGACTTGTATACTTACAATTATTTATTACATTATTTAATTATTTACATTTACAACATTAATATCAATTACATAAGTAATTGATATAAATATATTTATAACTATAATTATTTAGATTATTCTAAATAATTATATATTTATAAAACAGGGAACAAACTATCAACATAAATAGCAGTTTAAAACATTGTTAATCAAATATATGTATATTTGATTAATAATAGTATGTTGATCTCGGGCCATAGAGTAATTACGCCTTAGAATAAGCTCTCAAAGATACAGCTGCTGGCACAATATAAAGACGCCAGATTGAATACAACTAGATAACAGAGGCTATTTGGCAATGCATGATCAAAATATGTCAGTTATTTGGCTCACTGTATTTTAGAATGCAATTTAGAGAAGCAATGCCGCCAGTATGATGGGAACGCTACCCACTGATGAGCTTGAGCATGAGTTACCTATTACATCGGTGGCATAAAATGCGCTTGTAGGTAATTTAGGTCTTGTGCTGTAAAGATGTATATGTAGAGTATGTAGTTCTATTTTAGTTTGAAGAAATATAGGCAATTGCCCGTAGATTACGAGAAAAAAACAATTACTAGATAGGATAATAAATCTAAACTCAATTTGAAACTAAACATAATTCGTAATATAAGTTAAAGTTAAAGCTTATATTATATTTGTTGATGTTATTATCTATAAGTTATAATCGTAACCAGTTTTAATAAATTGCTTGTTTGCGAACCAGTTGATCAACATGTGACGTGATACCTGCATAGAAGACAACAACATAAAAATATCGGCAAATACGTTACAGCTTACGTTGACCAAATAAACAAAGTTATTAACGCCAAAAATAGTTCTAAACTGAATGGAGCCAGTGACTGATCTTTGCAAAATATGCCACAGACTGTCTAAATTGGTACTTATAGAATAGAATGGAAATAATTTATTTGTGACAAAACATAAAAGACACACAAAAGGAAGAAACAAAAACAGTGTGTCACAAATCGGCTCCAACTCAGCATAATACTGGCTGTACACCAGCGCTGGTCTTCCGCTGGAGCCGTTTGGCCAGTCACGGCACAGCCATACAATACACACACAGCTATGAATCAACAAAACAATGAGGAAAAAAACATTGACAATACAAATTGAAGGGTTACTTAACGTCTTTACGAAACTAATTACATTATTGTTGAACGTGTGTAGTTGCAACTGTTGGCAAGAGATGGCGCTTAAAATCAAACAACAGTTTTCTAGATTGCGATTTAAGGGTTTTTTGGAACTATAGTTTTGGAAATACTTCTCACACAATTAGATTATCGAGGTGTCGTCTTCTTCGTTGAAGTTAATTAATTTTCATTAATATTTCAACGATCTAAATATAAAGTACTAAATAACATTTTCACTATAGGAAGGGGCTAATTACCAAGATACGGGTTCTATTAATTCCCAGTTTGATAACTTTCTTTTTATTATGCTAGATAGGCAAGCATTTGACCACTATCTTACCTGATGGAAAGTGACGATAAGCCGAAGATGTAACATGCTTGCCTAGAAGGTACCTATTCACTCTAGACTTGAAAACACCCAGATTGTACCGTTCAGGGAACAAACACGCAGGCAATGAGTTCCATTCCGTCGCTGTATGGATGATAAACGTAGAAGTGAAATGCTTCGAACGAACGGGAATTATGTCAACAATAAATAGATGACGTTTGACAGTTTGTCTTGTTGTTTGAACTAGCCTCAATTTGTAAAATGTACAATAATTAATGAAATTTTTATTTTTTAATTTTACTTGATTTTTACTTCGCCGTAAATATACGTCAAAATAAATACGTTTAATAAATGAATCAAGAATGTTCTATTTTTTATAGCAACTAGCTGTATTTTGCTAGATTTTTCCGTCTCCATTATTTACTCTTTAGACCTTATATAAAAAAATGGTATTTACCCATAAACTACACACATTATCGCATATAAGCATGACAACGTCTATAAATTAAAACGCATTCACACTTACAGCCCCAAACAAAGTTCAAAGACTTTGATCTAGACTGCTGGAAATTTACATCACGCCATCGAATCTCTGGAATCCATTGACCGCCGAGCCAAAAGACTTATTGGTGATGATAAGCTGGTTGCGACTAAACTGTTGAGTCTCAGTCATCGGCGTAAGGTAGCGAGCCTATCGGTTTTCTATCGTTTGCATTTCGGAGAGTGTGCGCAGGAATTATACGAGTTACTTCCCCCAAGCCCATTTTACCATCTAACAACAAGACAAACAGTCAAACGTCATCCATTCATGGTTGACATACCTCCAGCTCGCTCGAAGCGTTACGCTACTACGTTTATCATCCGTACTGCGAGGGAGTGGAACTCATTGCCCGCGTCTTTGTTTCCTGAGCGGTATAATCTGGCAGTCTTCAAGTCAAGAGTGAATAGGTATCTTCTAGGCAGGCATGCTACATCTTCGGCCACATCATCGCTTTCCATCAGGTGAAATAGTGGTCAAATGCTAGCCTATCAAACATAAAAAAACAAAAAAAAAATCGACAAGAAGCACAACAACTTTGAAAGGAAAGCTGTGCCTTTTCTGGACATTAAACCTAGAACTCGCAGTATGGAGAGCAAAGACATTCCTGCTGCGGGATAGGGTCGTTTCCGTATAGTTTAAACTACGAGAGCTTATGTACTGCGTAGACAAGTGCAGATGGCTTGAGATATGTTTTCCATTCACTAAATACGTGTAACGACCGCCTTCAAGGCTAGCTGCTCGCCTAATTGTTTGCGCATAGGTAATTAGTTGTTCGTATACATATATATGCAGATTTATTGTGTAGGTTAAAGTCTTTGTCCGTGTTTTAGGGCCTTTACATATATAGGGTTCCGATTAGTGGAAAACTTGTTGAATCATGTCAGTTTTACTTTATTAAAAATGAGTTTCCTTATAAAATGATTTTGTTTTTTTTTATAACAGATAGGTAAGCATTTGGCCGCTATCTCACCTGATGGAAAGTGACGATGCGGCCGAAGATCAAAATCAAATCAAAATATATTTATTTGTCAGATGAAGCATGCTTACCTAGAAGATACTTATTCACTCTAGACTTGAAGACTCCCAGATTATACGATTATGTATTAGATTGCGCATTTTCTTTCCGTAAGAACCTTCTACAAAGTATTAGAAAACTTAAAAAAAAGATTTATGGAATCGGTAGTCGTTCTCAAGTTATGGCGTGCCCTAGGTTAATATGGATTATTCAATATATATTTACGAGTATATAGATAGTTAAGCCTATACCTCGGCGGTACGAAATGTAGACATTAATCAAATCAATATTGTGTCAGTGTGAGTCAGGACCTGCCTTAACGTCCGGCCTAGTCTGGCAGTGACCTAACGACCTTCAGTCTAGCGGTCGTCGCCCGCGATTCTATGTAAAATCATTCGTCATGCCACAGAATACATAATAACTACTAGACCTATAAGTGGCCGAGACATAGAAGATCAGTTGGTACAGAACGTTCACTTCCCAACCGAAACGCTAAGCTTCAGAAAAGCTAATGAAATTTGGTTGCGTTTTTAACTAAAATAATTTAATTCGATTTGTACTAGTCTCAATTAATTCTATTTATATATAGAACCGCAATAAATGATTATTGATATGTATAGTTGCCTCAATAAACAAAGCACACAACAATAAAAACAACATACTCAGGGCGCACAGTAGTTCTGTTAATTTTACTCAAGCTAACCTTGTTCCCGCTTCACCTTTTTTCCACCTTACATCTAGAAGAACGGCGTCGCGTCATTTATGGTTGAGATAACGTTCATTCGGACGAAACGTTTCGCGTCTTCGTTCATTTATAGAACAGCAAAAAAATGGAGCGCTTTGCCGTCGTCTGTGTTTCCCGAAAGGTACAATTTGGGTGTGTTCAAAAGTAAAGTGAATAGGTATTTACTAAGCAGGCGTGCTCCACCTTAGACTACATCGTCACTTTCATCAGGTGTGATTGTGGTCAAACAATTGCTTAGTCTGCAAAAAAAAAATGCCAAAATATAACAACCTCACCATCCCACGCGGCTTCTCACGCATTATTAGCATAGTATATATTTCTACTATGTTATTAGTTATTAGGGATAAAATGGATAGAATAGTAGTGATTATATAATTCGAAGGGTCTGAGTTATGTACATACCAAATATTAATCTGGCCTAGAGATGATTTTAACCTTATGAGAGTTTTAAAACATACTCACAATACAATACAATATACACTATAATGTTTGTAATATTACATTGTATGTGTGTTATGAAATATCTGCAAGCTTTTCGGAGAAATGTATATGTATAGGTACCAAGTTTTATCAAAATCGGCTCAGTGGTTACGCAGCCAAAATTGTAGCTAACAAACAGACATAACTATTGACACATTCATTCATATTATATATGTATATTACATATTGATATCTTCAAACGTTCTTATAGACGTCACTTCATGTTACTTGCTGGATGTAATAAACTACGTCGACGTAGCAATTATTAACCAATACATTAATTGAAAGTGAACTAATCCTGATCTAGATTATTTCAAACACTAGACTCGCACACTACTATACATAGATACCTACTTGTTTACGCTTTCTATGTGTGAGTTTGTTTACATGTTGTTAGACGCAATGGTTAATTTATCCAATCAAGGAATGTTCGTGGTTATAATTGTTTCATAAATTGATATTAAAATGGACACAAATGTTCTACTTCTCTATAATCTTTATAGGTAAGAAAAACGTAGAAAATTAAATATCGAATCACGTCAGTTCAACTTCACTACATTAGTAATTTTCTACCTAAGGGCCAATCGCCTATATTTCCTTAAAATAAACTAAAATTTTATACAGCAAAGAACCTACAAGACAACGAGCCTATAGGTAACTCAAGTGCTCAAGCCCACTACTAGTGGGTAGCGTTCCCATCATGCTGGCGGCATTGCCTCTCTGAATTGCAATGTTAATACGTTGAGCCAAATAAGTGCCAGCATTTTGATCACGCGTCGCTTCAACCAGGCGCTCTGATAGATTTTTGAAAATAGAATGTGCTCCCGGTCCCCACACATTAGTTATGTGAAATAAATATTATAAATAATATTATACTACATTATTTATTACATTATTTATTCCCAAAAAAGGAGGAGGTACTCGAGTCGACTGTTTTTTTTTTTATGTGTGTCTCATATCTTCTTTCCACGTGAGCCGATTTCAAATATTTTTAGTTTGAAAGATGTAGTTTTCTAATTGGTCTTAATTAAATTTTATCAAGATGTGATTAGTAGTTTTTGAAATATCGTCAATAATGCCAATTTTGTACGCCTACTTTGACGATGTTCTCGTATAACCGACTTCAAAGGTTACCTCATATCTTCTTTCGTTGTGAGCCGATTTTGATGATTGTTTTTTGATTTGAAAGCTGGTGCTTTTTATGTAGTCCCATTGAAATTTGATCAAGGTCTGATCTCCAGTTTTTGAGTTATAGTCAATAATGCGTGTTTATATATTAAATCTGATCAAGGTTCCGATGATAAAGCGGTGAAGTCGGTTTTTTTAATTTTTCGATATTCCAGTCTAGACTAGTCCGGTGGCAAATCGTCGCTCTATCGTGACTCATATCCTGTTTACGTATCGTACCTTTATACACAGTATTATTGCAAAGTTTTTTCCGCATTCTATTAAAGTATTTGATATTATAAATATCCCATTGGAACTGCTGTTTTAAGTTTTAAGGCGCGAGCTGAGTGAGGTTTCCAATGTAGGGGATTAAAATTGTTTATTGTTTATCAATATTTATTGTCTTACGTAGAATGAATGAATGAAATTAATTAACGAACTAAGTTTATTTAGCAGTATAAACAAAACATAACATAAATAGATACAACAAAGTAACTTAAAATAAACCTAAGGAAGAAAATCAAACAAAACAAAAAGTGCCAAAAGATTTTTAGACACAACTTAGAGGTAGCGGATTTAAAAAAACAGTGAAATAGATACAAAGAAACGATAAATATTTTGCTAGTTATTTTAATAAATACATAAAATAATTTTAAATATTTTTTTTTATAATATGTACATTTATATATATTTACATATGTTTAAAATGAATAAAATAACAATAAAGTTAATGAAACCATGAAATACTTTTGGCTAAATCGATTTCGATATAATTTATATGGGACCACTTCTGTATAAGTATAATCTACCAGACAAAATAAAAATCATCAACATCGATTCATAATTGGCGGAGATATCGCGTAACATACATACAAAAAAAGCTTCAGTTCAATTGAGAACCTCCTTTTTTGAAGTCGATTGAAAATAAGTGATTTCGCTTTAAATGCTGCCACCTGCCACAAATCCTACTAATATTATAAATCCGAAAGTTTGTGTGTAAGTATGTTTGTTCCCTCTTCACGTTTAAACGGCTGCACGGATTTGAATGAAATTTGGAATGTACATAGATACAGGAATGTATATACCTAGGATCAACACATAGGCTACTTTTTAACTTGATAATAGCGGGCGAAGCCGCGGGGCATGGCTGGTATGTTCATATATTAATCTTCTAACATATATGTTTAGATGATTATTAAATGTAACTGTATTTCATCCATGTCCGTTTAGCCGTTACAGCGTGAAGAGAAAACAAACATACAGACACATCTATACACAAACTTTTAGATTTATAACATTGGTGTAAATTATGATCTTTAGCTACAAATCGATATAAATAGGTCACCAATTTCAGTAGACTTATTTGGGATGGACTTTGTGAACTTCCTTTTTAACCGTCTAGTGTGGAGTTAGTAGGTAGTTTTGCAAATAAACCTTTTGAAATACTATTTTAAAGTTATTAAAGTTCTTCCTAGTTGTTCATTCCACCAAAGCTGCGGGGTGCAGCTTGTAAAATGCCTATTAGTGCAAAACAACAGCAATTGCTCCCAAGGCCGGGCCAGGTTCAGGGCTGGTCGGCCGTTATCTGTCTAGATAAATTGGTTTATTGCTACAAGTAGGTACCTACCGTTTTGATCAAGTGGTGTTCTCTCTTTACTCTTCTCTATTATATTTACATAAGTGTATCATGTTGCATGTAAGCTACCTAATTGCTTATGCAATAAAACCGTTTATTGTACAATTATTTTCCTACTAATAGTGCCCCGCGGCTTCGCCCACGTTAATCAAGTTAAAAAGTACTTAGTTTATGTTATTCCTATGTTATTGTTATTCCGGAACATAAAATATCTACATTGTAAATTTCACCAAAATATTCGGTACAAAAAACCGTGGTAGCAAACATTCACACACACACAAACTTTCGCATTTATAATATTAGTAGGATGTTATTGATGTATTAACCAATGCTCAAAGCCATTTACTGGTCCTCAAGGCTAGAAAGAAAATGGTGCTAATTCTGTTGAGCACCGAACTAACCTAAACTAAACTAAAAATAAACTAATTTTAGTCAAAGAATACCTAAACGCTATTCTGATTTTACGTTGAACTTAATTTAAAAGTTGAAATGACAGGACTCTTTCAAGTATAAGCTCACATTAAAAATAATCCAGACCTTTTTCATACAGACTAATTTGAGTTTAAAATTTCTATTTTTAGTCTTAATTTGAACGAAAACATGTACATCAGAATAAGAATTTGGTCATTTTCACTAAATAGAGTAACTAAACTAACTTAGTCCTGTCAAACTTAATTTTAGTCTAATCTTACATTTTCTGAATATGTTTTGGACTAAAGCAGGACTAAAACTAATTTTAGGCTAGTTTAATCTAATTCTGGACAACAGAATCGGCACCAATGTTTGCTTCATATACGCAAGCATAACTTTAAATGCATTGTAACACAAAAAAATCAAACATAAAATCCAAATTGTGAGTACAATGGGAAAACTAAAAATCCATATTTAGTCCTATTACTTATTTGGTAAACATTTCTGTAGCTGTGTGTGTATTTGACTTAATTGTATCCATATTTCCGACTAAAAGTGAACTTAGTTTTACAATATTTTTTTTTTTTTTTTTATTTGTGACGTGCTAGTGTTTGAACACTATCTCACCTGATGGTAAGTGACGATGTGATCGAAGCTGGTAAACACCCTAGACCTGGAATACGCAGGCTCTCAAGGATAACTGCCGGAACACCGTATTCGGCTTGGCGGCAGACTTTCAACTTGATGGTGGTAAGTTACTTTGGTAGCAAGACAGACGAGCAACTCACAAAATGCTCTACCACCTCTCAAAATAATAAATATTCCAGTTATAAAAAACGTTCGGCAAAGTTTCCAAAATGCTTGCAAAACTAAAGTGAAGTATATCAAGCAAACGCTCCGTTGCTTAATCACCGGTTAAGTCCTAATTATCATTAACCGTGACATGCGATGACATTTAACTTTGAGATGGGCTAACACGTTATGAGATATCTCACTCTCGTGATAGAAAACCTTCTCGATGTCGATTCGTTTTACATTTTTACACAACACAACAGAGAAATATCTCATCGAAGACTATAGTCTTCGTCCTTTTATTACAAGCTTTTATTTAGTTACACCTGTCCAGGGGTCTATTCATCAATTATATATATATCGACGTCAAATTCGAAAGATTTTCTTTTCATATGAACCATCGAATGGACTTAACTTTCAACCGATCGACTGTCGTATCGACGTCGCATCAATTCAAACAATTGCAGTTGGACGACCAGAATAGACCTACTGTTGCGTGTTTATTTGTCGGTCTGTATTTAAATCTTTTAAGCTAATTATATACCGTCAATTAGACCCACTTTCCGATGTTTGATTGGACTCAAATTTGGTGTATTTATTATGTACTTTGGTGACATAAAATGCTATGGTACCTTGGAGATCTGATGATGGAGACGGAAGATGGCCATAGGAACTTCTGAACTAGACAAGATAAACTCAACGAGGTTCGTCTTGACAAGTCATATAACTTTCAAGTCCTTTTTATACACAACTGGTAAAAGCTTGTTTTTAAATAACCTTTTTAAAAGAATTACTTATTACTTTTTAACTTTATGTCTACTTTTGACGACCAGTGAAGATGTAATCTTTGATAGAGATATAGAGATAACCATGTGTCGTACGAACGAGTTTAGAAAATTATCTCGTTGTGTTTTAGATTAATTACCAGTTCTCGGTAATACGACTATTATTTCCAGAGTTTGGTGAACAACGCCATGGACAAACAAAAAGCTATTTCGTTTACATATATTTATTAGACGAATGATTTCTTCCGATTTTTTTTTAAAGCGCGTATATAACTTTACTTATTTACGTATGCACCTTAATGTGCAAAAATATAAGGGGATAGCTTATGGTTAAAAAAGGTGTTCGCATTGACGTATTGCCTCTTAATTTTAATGTAATAGTTCGAAATGTGAGTGAGTTTTCATCAAAACATTGTCAGTATTGCACACACTTTTACACTATCAACATATCATTGGAGGCCGGGAGTTAGGTACAGTCATCCCGGCGAGGTCGCGCTAACGCTCGCTTCCCGGCAGGATCAAGGCAAACGGTTCGACGCACTGCCAAGGCTGCCGGATGACGTCAGCATAGTGCATGGGAACGGGTAAAACTAAACTCAATTTTTCAGGAAGATAAAGAGAAAAATGAGAGAAAGGTCATCCTTTCTCTCATTTTTCTCCGAATTATCTGTAATGTAAAGACATTGATTAAGACAAGTTTGTAGTTAGAGTGTTATTATATGTTTTGCCTTAATATTACAAGGAAATTTTAGATATATTATTAATTTTTACCGAATTTACAAAAAAGGAGGAAGTCGACCGTTTATTTTTATGTGATACCTCATAATTTCTTTCCACGTGAACCGATTTCGGTTTTTTTTTTAGTTTGAAAGATGTGGCTTTCCTATTGATCCCATTTAAATTTGATCAAGATCTGATCAGTAGTTCTTGAAATATCGTCTCTGTTCTTGTTTTTAACCGACTTCAAAAGTTACCTCATAACTTCTTTCGTTGTAAGCCGATTTCGATGATTATTTTTTTACTTGAGAGCTGGTGCTTTTCATGTAGTCCCATTGAATTTTGATCAAGATCTAATCTCTAGTTTTTGAGTTATCGTCAATAATGAGTGTTTAATACATTAAATCTGATCAAGGTTCCGAAGATAAAGCAGTGAAGTCGGTTTTTTAAGCTTTGCTTGCGCTTAATTATTCATTATGTTAAGCGCTGTGCCGTGTGTTATTGTTTTAGTTCATGACGTCACCTGCCGTTCGCAACGGAAGACCAGCGCTGCACGCTGGTTGTTTTCAGCCGGCAATATGGTGAGTTGGTGTCGGCTTGTGGTAGAAAGACATTCTCTAATTTTAGTCTTTCTTTATGTTATAACTAGCCGTCTCCCACAGCTTTGCCCGCGTTATTTAATTTAATTAGTTAGCTATTTCAAATTTATTCAAATCACTTATTAATAAAATTGCCTCTTATTTTACTACTGAGATACAATTTACATCAATTTCATTGCAACACTAAAACTTCCCATATGGACTTTCATTTCCCATTTCAACACCTTAATGCACCCCTGGCAAAAAATATTGTAAACATTTTATTTTTATATTAGATCAACTACTCAAATGCTAATTTCCATCGCTTTAAGTTCAAAAACAAAGAATTTTCATACAAACGTTTTAACCCCATTAAACCCTCTTAGGGGTAGAATTTCCAAAAATACATTACACCCCTACTTACTAAGACAAGTACCCTCCAAATTTCAAGCCTCGGCGACCAGCGGTTTAGGATGTGCGTTGTCTCTGATTCAGTCCTTCAATCAATCAGTATGTCAGGACAAAGATTCTAATAGTATTAGAGGCCTGTTTTGTTTTTTTTCTCAAATAAAGATATGTCTATGTATTTCCTTCATCCATCATTTAACTGACCTTTATTAGTTAGCTTTGATAGGCTAGCACACTTCACTTGCTGGTCTAGCTTAGCTCGCTAAGTCTAAAATAAACATAAACGCTTTCACACTCACAGCCCCACACTAAGTTCGATAACTAGTGTTGTGGGTGCCGGAAACGTTTAGATCCACACACTATCACATCTAGAATGCACAAATTAGATAAATTTTGGAAATAAAAATTGTGCTCCTGCCGGGAATCAAAACCCACGCCCCAAACAGTAGAAAGCATAGACCTACCCAGTGCTTTAAGGGGGTCGTCATACATACATAAATTAGACATGAAGATCCCGTGTCCTAGCAGTCTTTTTTTATCGCTTTCACACTCACAACCCCAAACTAAGTTCTTGTGTCGTGGGTGCCGGAAACATTCACATTACAACCAGAACTAAAAATACCAACATTCCTAAAGGAGAAAACTTGTGTTCCCACCGGGAATCGAACCCTGTACCCTGCTTAGAAGGCGAACACCGGCCAACTAAGCCAATGGGCAGTTAACTTAACTTCTAACAGTATTTATAGGTAAGTGGTATTGTTATAGTACTCCATAATACGTTGGTGTTTACTTTCAGCCAGAGTAGCTTCATCTTATCTGTAGATCCATCATGGCGGAGCCACAGAACAAAACACTCCCGCGCCAGGATCAAGGCAACAACAGTTCGACGCACCGCCAAGGCTGTCTGCAGTCATTAGACTGGATTTAATATTAATTAATATAACTAATACAATACGTATAAATAAAACTAAAAACTAAATTAAAACTAACCAAAAATAACTATAACTAGATATAAATATGTACAAAACTTAATAAAAATGCTGGCAGCATTGCCACGTTGAATGGTGCTCAATCTCTGAAAATATTATCTCAAAATATTTGCCAGCATTTTGGTCACGAGTGGAAATAGTATATTATGTATAACATAAATGTTATATTATATATATTTTTTTTACAAGAGGCTTTATTCGCAAGATGACGAATCTTTTGACTTGTTCCACTAAGTTCAACTATAAATTAAACCAGTTGAACTTATTGGACAAAAAAGTCCAATTATTTCAACTTTGTGCTAATTAAAAATAATTATGTGATAGTATAAATAAATTGACATTTTATGTCCACTAAGTTCAACGATCAGAATGGGAAATAAAAATTAGTGCATTAGTAATATGTATAAGCATATAATAAAATAATATACAGAAAGTTTTTCTGGCGCCCCCCTTGGTCCCCTTTACGACACCCTAACCCAAAATTTTTGAGAATAAATGATTTATGATTTAAATAGAAAGTTGAACTAAAAGGATCAATACTGTCCAGTAAGTTCTACTGTTACAAAAACTATCAAAGTTGAAATAATTTGACGTTTTTTGTCCAATACGTTCAACCAGAAAAACCGAGTTGAATATAAGTTCAACTAGGTTTTATTTCTATGTGATTTTTTGTATATTATGGTTTTATGGATTATGTCTTATCTTATTTATTCATTTTCATTTGTTTTAATATAATAACCATTGACTGGATGACCCAGTTGGCGCAGAGGACAAGTCGTTTCTTTCAGCGCCGTGAGTCTTGGGTTTGATTCCCAACAGGAGCACAATTTTCCTTTCAGGGACATTTCATGTACTGGTTCTGGGTGTGATTTAAATGTTATCGGCACCCACGACAAATTCATTGAACTTAGTGTGGGGCTGTGAGTGAGAAAACGTTTATGTTTATTTCCGTGTAGCCTAAATAATCTGTAGCCAAAGCTCTAGACGCAGTAGCTCGGTTAATCTGTGACTGTACCTGGCAAAACAAATATAGAGATGAGGTATTCTCAAGAAAAGGATCCCAAATAATATATATTGCCATTTCACATAGCACGCCAATGTACGCCTAGTGCACACATATGCACGGGTGCTGATGGCCTCATCTCTATACAAGCTCAGTTCATACAGTGCCGGCCAAGAAAATGGCACGATTATTACGTGCTGTTTTATTATATACTACGATGCCCGCATCTTCGCACGCGTTTAGCAACGGCGGCGCATTTTTTTCATTTATTTTTTTAATCATTCTTAATCTCTATACATAATTATTGTATCTATATTATGTAGTCGCTAGAAAGCGCTTGTGCAGTTTGCCTCCATGCATCCTTGTCATTGATGTAGATAATATATAGAAAGGGATTGAATGTTTGACACAAGGTACAAGATAGTAAGCTGAATGATGTACAAGATCAGAGTTATCCGATATATCGCTGTGCCCTGCGGTTTTCCCCTCCTGGGATAAGACGTAACCTTTTGTCCTAATTTACTGCCTAGAAAATGCTGATATCATAAATCACAAACGCTCTTGCATACACAAATAATGTCATGCTTCAGAATTTCGTTAGAACATCGGAGCCAACGAAAATGCCTAACTACGGGCCAACTACCTATATTTCCTAAAACTAAACTAAAACTATGTACAGCAAAGAACTAAGTTACCTACAAGACATCGAGATCATAGGTAACTCAAGTGCTCAAGCCCACTGGGTAGCGTTCCCATCATGCTGGCGGCATTGCCTCTCTGAATTGCAATGCTAATACGTTGCAATGTTAAACGAAAATTATTTTTATAGAAATTGAACTGAGCCGCGGTGTGCTGGTAATGTGCACCGCAGTGTATTGCATCGTACTGAGCATTTGCCAAATATTTTTTTCTAAATATGTAACCGCTCGGTCACCGACCCCGACGCCATTATCGCCTCGCCGGACGAGTGTTTTAGATGCGCCTGCGCAGCTCACACAGATTTGGACGTACGCCTACGTCAATCTGCTAGTGTTATTTATAATTTAAATGGGGAGACTGTGATGCTATTTATTGTGAGTGTCATTCAACGTATAATCCTCATCAATATATTGATTTTGTATGAATAGAGGATGAACTGGACGGGCCAATACAATATTTATCTATTCGAACTTGATAAATTTTGGTATATTATAATATAGATCTCGGATAGATTATTGTTTTATACTATGATCTAGACCCTGGAATAGAAAATAGGTTTTTTTTTCAGATTATTCTGTATTTTTCTTCCATTAATATCTTTTTTACTGCACTGCAATTACTTTTTTCTACCTCCTTGGATGACAGGCACAAAATATTGTGTTAGCAATAAGTCCTCCTTGTACAGCTTAATTGTGCAAAATAATAAATAAATTCAAGGCGCGGGAAGCAGCCAGTAAATATTAAATAATATTTTTGTCATGTGTGTATTACATTTAGGGCAATTAAAACTATCGTCGCAATGTGATATGTTGCCCGTTGCTGTCAGTGCTGTGGACCTGCTCGGCTACCACAGTATCTCGCGCCGACTTACCACCCATCGAACGGAAATGATTTGATGCTTGACGATGGTAATAGACCTGATGGAATTACTCTGATACCATGGAAGATGAGACTGCCTTTAGTATGCGATCCAATTTGTGATGACACTTTACATTAATCAAATCTTCCTGAATAACAGAATGAGGCTGACGCCCCGGCAACTGTTGCAGAGTGAAATGTTAAAATAGGAGAGGGTAGCGTGAGCTCATTTTATTTTTCAAAAATTTGACTGGTTTTGGCGACGCGACATAACAAGGTTTTATTAAGCTTAATAGCTGTAAGGAGGGATAAAATTTCAGCTTAAGCTATTGGCATTGCAGTTTAGAGAGGCAATGCCACCAGCATCATGGACACGCTACCCGCTAGTAATGCTTTAGCACTTGAGTTACTGATAAGGTCGACGGCTTATGGTAAGCTCTTTGTTGTTTAGATTGGACGTATAGTACAACATTAGTTTTAGATAAAATAATACAAGCAATTGGCCTGTAGACCACCACCGATGACTAGCACTTTATTAAAATTTATAACTAATTCATAATTGACGGTTTTATATCGGGTACTTTGAACATCCTGTTCGCCATTTAAACATCGAGTATTGAGTTCAATTCCCGGTGGAAACACAAGTTTACTCCCCAAGGGACATTTGTGTTTTTGATGCCGGGTGTGATGTGAATGTTTCTGGAACCTCCGATACAAGGCATTGAACTTAGGCAAGAAAAACTGTTTGCATGTCTAGTCAAATTTCAAAAACATCCTTGTATAACCTTTCTGATTAAGTGATCAGTCTTACTGACAAACCCCTCTTAATTTTTAATCAATTGCTTAGCTACACTTTTTTTAGCGCGATTTAGCGTTAAGTTATACTTAAAATACCGCCATTGCATAGTTTAAAACTTGCTAAGAGGCAAGATGGTGGGACTGATATCCTTTAATAATAAATGTGTATAAATTTCGATTATTTTCGATTCTCTGTGCTTTTCTCAGGCGCCTAACTAATGTTGTAATCATTGATTATGGGCTTAAGAGCTGCTTCACTAAGAGGTGGCTATGTGGGAGCGACATTTTTATAAGTAAGACTGTTAAATCTAATAAATAGCACCCAGAACAGCATACACGGTAGACACAAGGTCATTTTATTTCAACGCAACAATACGCACTCTACAAACTGTAAAAAGCTATCGAAGGCAACAGGTAATAAGTTCACCGTGGACTTTTTTCAAAACCCGCTGGTTTCAATATAACCGTGTAAAGCCCTACATAGTCGTAGTATTCATGTAGTGCGGCCGATTCACGCAGTTTACCCTTTAGATCAACAGGTGGTATGTTAACTTGGGGAGGAAATAGAAAAGCGGGTTTTCTTTTCTTCGGAGCTGATTTTTTCTAGAGAAATGCCGGCGTTCTGTGCTTTTTAATCGAGTTGTTCGCTTTTTGTTTTGTTTGGGATAGTGTAGATAACGTGGCGGAAAGATCTCTGGAAAACGTCAAAATATACTGGAAAGTTTAGCTGTACTTTTCTTATTATTACTTTTTATTCCGTTTACTTGCTTTTATTAAGTAAAGGATAATTGTTATTGTTATCTTGTGATCGTTTATAATTATCATTGATTTATATAATTAGAAAATGCTTACTTATGCATCCGATGTCAATCTAATCTAAAACCTTTAAAGGAGCAATTATTTTATATACACACACACATATATATACATATATATATATGCTTATTATATATATATCTATATATTACATCTGAATCTCTGAAACGGCTCTAACGATTTTTATGAAATTTAGTATGAGGGGGCGATAAATCGATTTAGCTAGGTTTCATTGTTAGAAAACGTCGTTTTAACGAGTGAAGCTTGGTCATCCAGGTACTTATATTTAAATACAGATAAATTTTGCTCAAAGAAGCGTGCAGCTTTTAGAAGCTTTAGTGATCACTTATAAATATATATTTTTTATATCTGTGATAGTCTAGCGTTTGTCCAGTATCTAACCTGATGATCTCTATTTTTACTGACAATCCTTAAACTTTTAAAGAGTCTGGCCTTTGGCCTTTGCCTCTGTCCTGGGTTCGATCCGGCAGGAGTACAATTTTCCTACCCAAGGGACATATTTGTGCTTCTGTTTCTGGGTGTGATAAATGTTTCCGGCAGCGAAGACACTTTGTCTTTGAAATTAGTGTAGGGCTGTGAGTGTGAATCTGTTTTTAAACGTATAAGCAACGGAGCGTTATCTTGTCTTGGTGGACTCGATCCGTAGGTAATTTTAGGTAACATCCTATAATGTTGGATAAAACAGACAAAATGCACATGTTTATACGGTACGAATAGCAATAGAGTTTTGCTAATTTAGATGTTTGTTTTATTGAAAACCACTTTATTACAAACAAAACATCTTAGCTTATGTGTTTTATAACATCCTCCCACAGATTATACCGTTCAGGGAACAAAGACGCGGGCAATGAATTCCACTCTTTCGCAGTACGGATGACAAATGTAGAAGCAAAACGCTTTGAGTGAACCGGAGGTATTTCAACCATAAACGGATGACGTTTGCCAGTTTGTCTTGTTGTTAGATGGTAAAACGGGTATGGGGGAATTAATTCGTGTAATTCTTGCCAGGCATTGAACCCAGGAGCCAACAGCATGAAGACTTATTCACTTTGCCAACTGGATCGTAAATGCGTGTAGGTAATAAATAGGCAACCAAAACGTATGAATTATTTTTATTTCCAAAAAATATTAGAATTAAACGTTTACTGTCGTCTGCTGCTTCAAAATAGTTTCACAGCAGCTGAAGCTATTATTCTATTTGTGTTACAAATCACAATAGTGGTCTGGCTGTCGACTAGACAACTAAACAAGTTGTCTTCCTGCCCAGTCTGACCCCTATGACCCCAAGGGTGAGAGGGTAAAGGGGTGATAAGGGTGGTTGACCGCCACTATGAACTAATAAGGGACACCGTAACAATATCAAAGGTATTGTGTAGACCCTTGTTAGGAAATGGTCTATTCAAAATAGATTCACAGCGATATTTGTGGTTTTTGGAGTTGTTAAATGTTTAACAGATTTACTACCCAAAATATATTAAGAGGGTTTAGATCTTAGAGAATAAATAACTATAGTACTTATATATACTCTAAGGTTTAGATACTGTCAGAGATGAGAGATCACACTAATCCTACTAATATTATAAATCCGAAAGTTTGTGTGTAAGTGTGTAAGTATGTTTGTTCCCTCTTCACGCTTTAATGGCTGAACGGATTTGGATGAAATTTGAAATGTACATATATTATACCTAGGATTAACACATAGGCTACTTTTTAACTTGATAATAGCGGGCGAAGCCGCGGGGCACGGCTAGTATTATATATCCGAAAGTTTGTGTGTAAGAGTGTATGTATGTTTGTTTTCTAATCACGCTGTAATGGCTGTAAGGACTTAGATAATATTTGGAAATTATATAGCTTATAATATTTTCCAAATATTATCAAAGAAATATATTAGTAAAGATTAACAAATAGGCTTTTTTACTCAATAAACACACGACTTGTATTTCAATGTTATATTCGGCTTAAAACACGTAAATTTCGACTTACTTTGTAGACGAAATATTCGTATTTTAAGCCGAATATAACATTGAAACATGTGTAATACTCACGATAGTTTTAACTGTAAAAAACGACTTGCATTAAATGTTGGAAACTCGGCTGACATTATGTTTTTTTCTTGACAAACTTTATACCATCTGTATTCTAAGGCTCTAGCCTAACTTAACTCTAGATAAAACTACAGGGGAAAAATAAAGATGAACATCATCTGACAGAAATCCTGCTGTTTAATCGCTTAATACTACTTTTTACTTTTGGAGCGATGATAGCGCAGTGATATCAGACACGACACCCGATTGGGCAGTCTCAGTTTCGAATCTTGCCAGAGCTTTCGGTGAAAAATAATTAAACGCAAGCAAAGCTCGGTTCGGTTCGGCAGCTCGCTGAAGTCGGTTTCTTTAAAAACCGACTTCACCGCTTTATCTTTGGAACCTTGATCAGATTTAATGTATTAAACACGCATTATTGACCATAACTCAAAAACAAGAGATCAGATCTTGATCAAATTCAAATCAATGGGACTACATGAAAAGCACCAGCTTTCAAATAAAAAAAATAATCATTAAAATCGGCTCACAACGAAAGACGCGTGTTTAACATTTTTACCCATGCCAAAAGTGCACAACGCTGCTAAAGAAGTTTTCACTTTAAAAATAAATTTCGGTAGGATAAAATCCATTGTGATAAGGTATTTTCTCGTGCTCACCGAACTTGCAACCCTATACCGAAACACCGTAGTTTCAAGTAGATAGTTCTGTCGCCAAGTTTTAAAATAGCAAGCTGCAGTGGCAATGGTCTGGTCACATATTATTATGCCGCAGATCTAACAATAGTAGGAAAATTTTTAATAATATCAGTGTTTTAATTAGTAATGTTTAAGCCAGGTTAATTAGTTCTATTTTATTTAATTACTAGCCGTGCTCCGCGGCTACGCCCGCGTTAATTACGTAAAAAAGTAGCCATTGTGTTATTCCGTAACCTAAACTATTTCCATTCCAAATGTCATCAAAATAAGTTTATTCGTCACGAAGATACGTGGTAAGTTTGAAAAGGTATCTTCTAGGCAGGCATGCTACATCTTCGGCCGCATCATCGCTTTCCATCAGGTCAGATAGTGGTCAAATGCTTGCCTATCAAACATAAAAAAAAAACATTTACACACACACACACACAAACTTTCGCATTCTAATATTATAGTAGGAAGTAGGATATCAATATTATTCTTTTACATAAAATGCAAATCATTCTGTAACATTGACTTACCTTGTGTAACAGTCTCAGTTATAATGGCCAATAAATGCATTTTATTTCTTTTCAGCAGAGGAGGCCTTGTGATTGGGTGGGGCGGTGATAAACTTAGGTATGATAAAGAAGAACCGAAAATAGGGCTCAGGCACGCTTTAGGAGACGCCTATGTCCAACAGTGGACTGAGGTGGGCTGAGTATGTTGAAGGTCTAAAATAGTGTGGTTTATAAGGTCTATATTAGCGTATATACTAATTTGATAAAAACTTGTCGATGTATAAATCGACAATTGTTTCGGCTTCATTTTGAAGCCTTCTTCAGGATGAGTGCAGAGCTCTCGCCGTCGCATCCCACCTCGCACATCGCAAAGCCGAAACAATTGTCGATTTATACATCGACAACGCGTAAGTCACGCTAATTCCCGTTTTAATTTTAATTTAATAGCGTATTTACCTTCCTCAACCACATCATACTCAATGATAATCAATGAGACCGTCAAACGCTAACCTATCAAATGTAAAGAAAACACTCCTAAATTCTACTTACGCAATATTTATTAGACATCAGTTCACCGGCTCGATCGGATTTGTTTTTAGATTTGCTTACGTTTATAATAACTCGCACAGTACAAAGTTTTTATGCTCTTTGCGAACTTTTCTTACCTGATTTAAAAAGTAAGAAATAAAGGAACGGGTTGCAAGAGGGATAGCTCCGTTAATTTAGGTTGCCGCGGGAATCTACTACTGAAGTATTAGTACCTACTATTACTACAATTAGTGCCAAATGTCAGTCAGTAGGTACTAATAATGATATTTATATACTTAGGAACCTCCTAGAAGTTGCCTAATAAATTAACTATTCCCCTAATTATGCTCTAGTCTTTTAGCAAAGTAGCCATGCAACAAAAATTTCAGCAAAAATCACAAATATTTCTCCTTTCTCAATAAACCTTCCAAACCACTTTTCCACACATAGTTTCCATTACCCAAAGTAACCTCTCAACGCTTCGTCCATGACAATACCGATAAAGCTTATAGCCCCTTATCCCTCACCCTTGACCGACTCCCATGGGCAGCCTTGGGTCGTCTTACTATCCATAGACACGCATGAGGGAGATGGTGATAGTCTACACGAAGGCGGGACAGAGACGGAGGAATAACATAAGAAACGCAAGGTCGGCCACAGTAGGTCAGTCTGTCTAGGCAGCCGTCTAGCACACACACTGGGAAGGGTACCGTTGGCAGATAAAGCTGGAATAGTTTGGAATAGTTTTTAGTATTATTTTTTAATTTGTCATCATCATACAAAAAAAGTTCAACAAAGGAAAATTTTATTTCATATATTATGTGTTTTAGAATTCCTACATGTAGAGCGTCAGAGATCCAATATGAAAATACTTTCAAAAATGGCAGGGTTTATACCTGTTTAGTGGTAGGTACTGTAGAAGCTGGCGTACATCTATAGTTACGAAAACCCAGGTTTAGTTCGACTGCTAACTTTTAAAACAAGCCAGTGGATATAACATATAAGTACAATTTTATACTTAATTCATTATTTGCGTACAAGAAAGTCCAGCCGCCAATCGCTGCGTCACTTGACACACTTGACATAACTGTGTCGTGCTAATGCAAGAGGTCCTGCCAGTGGCTAACCGAACGGTGGCTTCTCAGAAAGGCAATTAGCATCACAAATCCACGGTCACACTGTCAATGCTGCATCCGTGTCAAATCGGCCAAAGTATACTTACATTTGAGGTAAAGAAACTGGTATAGGGTTGATGACCATGATTTCAAAGATGAGCAGATCTTTGGTTTTGTAAGTAGCGTGATGAAATCCATGTGACTTTAAAACAGTGAATCTATACAAGAAGTTATTATTGGCATTAAAAACAGAATTCAAAAATCTAGTAAAATTTAAAAGCACAGTTTTTCTCCCCATAAGTTGTTTATGGTTCTAGATCTTGGTGTAATTTTCGACACCCACAATTACAAATCTTTGAATTTAGTGTTGAGGTTGTGAGTCTGAATACGTTTGCTTTGTTATAAGTTCCGTGGTTCCATATAAAAAAATCAAAATCCAACGCGTCTCGGTCGTAATTCTTGGGTCATTCGACTAAAATAGTACTGTTAATGTTAAAAAAAACTGACTACTATAACTACTATTATACATCAGTACTCAATAAATTATCTCTATTACCATTTTACTTACACAGCTGTGAGAATTTACAATGAAAAATGTTCTAAAATCAAGTATTTTCTTTTTGGACAGTTGTCGACAAGTAACAATACAAACTATCTGAATCAGATTTCTCTGCTATCACTCCCTACTAGCCGGAGCGCACACACGTCAATAGTGTACAACATATATTGACGACACAGTACAATGTCCGGAGCAGAACATAACCTTGGGTCATGGTAAAATGTATAGAAAATATGTTAAGGTATGGTATACATACAAATTGTCCTTCGTCAATGTAGTAAAATTTGCATGGAAACTTTTATCCTGAGAATAATGAAATATTAATCCTGGGATAGTTTTCTCCCCAAGGAAAACTATCCCGTCGGGAATCGGACCCTGCTAAGTAGGCGAACGCTCAACCAACTAAGCCAACGGGCAGTTCATTAAGTTAATTCTTTTTACCAAAGCAATAACTACCAATTTATTGGTGTGTTTGTGTGACATCACCCTCGATACAAGTCTTCGAACTTAGCGTAGGACTGTGAGAGTGAAATCGTTTATGTGTATGTTATTTAACTATAAAGTGGAAAAATAGAATGTTGACAAATTAATCGTTAATATCTGTCAAATTTGTCGGTTGTAGAAATAGATTTAGTTGAGTTTTACTTTTGTATACATTTTTACAACAAGCAAACGTTTGACCACAATCACAATCGATGGAAGGTGACGATACACTTCTAAGTGTGGCCCGCTTGCTTAGTCAAGAAAAAAAAAAGCATTTTACCTCTTTCACGTTCATGGTTGCCTAGTACTTTAATACCATACTAAAAACTTATTGACTAAATGATTACCTCCTTCATGTTTATGTTTGCCTAAAATTATGATTTTTTGCATATTTTTTTGTTTCGTGATTTAATATTTATTCTGCTTGAATTTCCAAACCATTATTGAATCCATCTGAATACATTTGAATATGTGTATTGTACCTTTTATTTTATATTATACTAGCGATCCGCCCCGGCTTCGCCCGGGTGGGATAAATGAAGAACCGCTCGACCGATTTTGTGCAAACTTCTGGTTTGGATAGGGAGCCCGTTTATGAGTTATAAAATTACAACGAAAAGTGGCATTGATTTTTATATATATAGATAGATTTATGTATGATAATATTGAATATATTAATATTTGTTGTATGTATTGCTATGTATATATGTAGGTATTTTAAATCATAAATAATAATAGTTAATAGCCCTTATACTGCTCTACCACAAATTTTTCTGCAACTTCTCGGTTGGCTGGCAGAAAATGCTGTATTAACATTAATTCCTCTGAGTACATATGTATTATGCAAAATAATAAAAATATAAATAAATACATACAAAAATATCATTAAAATCGGTCTAGCCGTTTAAGAGGAGTTGAGTCACATACAGAATACAGAAGAATTATATTATTATATATAAAGATAAGAATACTTAAATACTTGTATATAAATTCAGCGCAGGGAACATTTCTCGAACCATATCAAACTACATCGCAGTGTGTGTGTGGTAACGACTCTGTAATCGTTAGTGATACTTTTCACTGTATTCTACAGTGGCATGCGTGTGTGCGTGGCCCGAAGGAAAATAGTTTGCTCTCCACCGGGATATGTGACGAGGGGGTGAGAGGGTTGTTTACCCGACACTCGGGGCAAGTGTGACCTTTTCTCGGTTCACAGACGATTGTGCATTGAATTCAAACTATTATAGAATAAGATAAGTTAAAATATATTTGATTTCTGTTTGCTCATTTTGAATTTTTTACAATCAGTTAAAAATTTCTAGCTGTCATTGGTAAGCCTACTTTGTGTAAATGTCATCGTTATCTTACTTTTAGTTAGAGAGTGTGTTCAATAACTACATGATATAATTCCTGCCCTTGCCCTTTTTATCAGCTAACAACAAGTCAAACTGTCATCCATTTATGGTTGACATACCTCCAGTTCGCTCGAAGCGTTTCACTTCTACGTTCATCGTCCCTACAGCGAAGGAGTGGAACTCATTGCCTCCGACTTTGTTTCCCGAACTGTACAGTCTGGGTGTCTTTAAGTCTAGAGTGAACAAATATCATGTTAGGATATCATGATAAGCATGTTCCATATTAAGTCACATGTTCACTTACCAAGTGAGATAGCATCCAAATCTGTAAATTCAAATATGGAAATAGAGGTTGATTGACGGAAGAGTAAATAACGAAGAAGTAATATAAACGCTTTCACACTCACAGCCCCACACTAAGTTCGATGACTTGTGCCGTGGGTGCTGGAAACACATCACACACACAATCACAACCAGAAAAAGAAACACAAATTTTCCTTGGGGAGAAAACTTGTGTTTCCGCCGGGAATCGAACCCGATACCCCAGCTTAGAAGGCGAACGTTCACCCAACTTAGCCAACGGGCAGTTCTATAGGTAGCTTGAACGAGAAAAGGAGTTTAAAAAATCTGTATAATCTGGGAGTCTTCAAGTCAAGAGTGAATAGGTATCTTCTAGGCAAGCGTGCTACATCTTCGGCCGCATCATCACTTTCCATCAGGTGAGATAGTGGTCAAACGCTTGCCTATCGAGTATAAAAAAAAAAAATCTATAAAATAGATAAAGAAAGATGATTGGTGGTGACCAATACGGTGGTATACTGCTCTCTCAAAGACGTATATATACTCAGGACTAACACATAATTATTATTTTTATAGCGGACGAAGCTGCTGAGCCTCTGCTACACCAAAAATTTATATAAGCTAGATCCAGAAAGTATTAATTATGTAGAAGAGAAGGCAAAAGGAAACGTAGGTATAGACCAGCGTGAGCTACGACAACAAAAGCAATACCAATTACAATGAATTTAAATAAGAAATTCAAATACCCACAAACAAACTAGAGACGTGTTTTGAAGCCATGTATCAGTTATTTTGATCATAACAACACATCTCTCGCATTGAATAGCAGATCGTGATTGCATTCAGAGGAGATCATCGAACTGCACAAGGTCTACGTCGCGTATTCTACGTGCAAGATGGGTTTGGCTCTACTGCGTCATCTGAACATTATAAGGTAAAAGGAATAGAACAGCTATGAGCTGCAATTTATTTGCATATTTAACCGAGTTTTTTTTTATTCAAGATAGGCAAACTTTTGACCACTATCTCACCTGATGGTAAGCGACGATGTGGTCGACGATGGAGCAAGCTTGCTTAGAAGATACCCATTCACTCGCGACTTGGAGACTCCCATATTGTACACAACAGGAAACACCGACTCAGGTTAGGAGTTCATTGGTAAATTTACAGCTTTCAAACATTTTTTTAATTCCATCCACCGCTATTCATATTGCAATGGAATCCGTTGGGTGGTCCTATGATGGAATGGGATGAATTCGTCGTGTTCTGCTTGTAATTTCAACTAACTGTTACAATGTGAACTGTTACAGTGTGAAATAATCTAAATATGGTATGTTTTATAACATAACATGAACGCACACACTCACAGCCCCCTACTAATTTCGATGACGTAAATGTGTAATGGAAACATTCACATCATACACAAATACACACTCAGAACCATTAACACAAATTATCCATTGGGAGAAAACTTTTGGTTTCACCGGGAAGCGAACCCAATACCTGCTGCTTGGCGCGCATCCAACTAAGCCAAAAATAAAGTCTACCATTTTATTAATAAAACATTTACAATCACACTTATATTATGAATCCGAAAGTTTGTGTATAAATGCGTAAACATGTTTGTTTCCTCTTTAGGCTGTCAAGGCTGAATTGATTTGGATGAAATTTGGAATCTACAAAGCTTATACCTAGGATTAACACATATACTACTTGATAATCGCGTCAATAATTATGTCCATTTTACATTATTATAAACCGACTTCGAAAAAGGAGGAAATTCTCAATTCGACTGTAAGTTTTATTTGTATTTATGTTACGCGATCATTCTGCCAATTACGAATTGATTTTGATGATTCTTTTTCGCTTGGAAGTTTATACTTCAGAGGTGGTCGCATACAAATTTTATCGAAATTGTTTTTTTTTTTTTTTATTTGTGACAGGCTAGTGTTTGACCTCTATCTCACCTGATGGTAAGTGACGATGTGATCGAAGCTGGTAAACACACTAGACCTGGAATACGCAGGCTCTCAAGGATAACTGCCGGAACACCGTATTTGGCTTCGCGGCAGACTTTCAACTTGATGGTGGTAAGCTACTTTGGTAGCAAGCCAGGCGAGCAACTCACAAAATGCTCTACCACCTCTCAAATGTCACCTGATTAGCACCACCCGGGGACCACGTGTAGGGAGTCAGACTTAAGGGGTATCCTCCTACGGACGTGGGTGACTCAGCCCCCAAAATTGATTTAGCGTTTTTTGAGTAAATCAATAAAAACCAAAATATAAGCGGTGAAGTCGGTTTTTTAAGCTTTGCAAGCGTTTAAATTATTTCGTATAATATTGAACAATAAGATGCTCAAATTGGTTACATTGAAGTAGGAGCAACGAACTATGCAAGGACAGACGCCGACGTAGCATGCGTTTAGAATACGTTACAGAGCTGCAGACTTGTAAACAAACTTTTTGTTGTGTTTGTTAGCGTGCTGTAACTTTGGCCGCATCGTCTTTTCGAGCGTTAGATAGTAGTCAAAATGCATTCCTGATTTGCAAGCACAAAAATATGTAAATAGAGCAGAGACTCATTCGAAGGGTCGTCGTTAATTAATTTGGTGGAGAGGAGTGCATTTTTAGGGTCTGTGTATTATGCCTCCAGTTAACTACAACAAATTCTGTTTAATGATTTTTTTTTTTTCAAATAAATTATCACAATTATATTATAAACCCGAAAATTTATGTATATGTATGTTTGTTTTCTCTTCACGCTGTAACGACTGAACGGAACGGAACCCTGATGACTAAACGCAAGCAAAGCTTAAAAAACCGGCTTCACCACTTTATCTTCGGAACCTTGGTCGGATTTAACGTATTAAACACGCATTAATGACGGTAACTCAAAAACCAGGGTAGAGAGAGATGATCAATGGGACCATATGAAAAGCACCAGCTTTCAAATAAAAAAATAATCATCAAAATCGGCTCACAACGAAAGAAGTTATGAGGTAACTTTTGAAGTCAGTTAAAAACGAGAACATCGTCAATGTAGTCCAAAGAATACGCATTATTGACGATATTTTAAGAACTGCTGATCAGATCTTGATCACATTTAAATGGGACCAATTGGAAAGGAACATCTTTCAAACTAAAAAAATGACGAAATCAGTTCCTCGTGGAAAGAAGTTATGACACACACAGATAAAAAAAAACAGTCGACTTGAGTACCTCCTCCTTTTTTGTGAGTTCGGTAAAAAATGAAAGGATCTCTTAAAATGTTTCATCGCTGTCATGCGAAAAAGAGTTGCCTCAATGTTGCACCGTCTACGTGCTAGTTCCAGCAGTGTTCTAAAAATGTTTTCATCTCGTTTCGATTGTCCTATTCAAAATTATTGCATAGAATTTGTTACAGGCAAGACTAAATAAATTTTCACCATACTCTACTTACAATTATTTTCTTTCTAATATAAAAATCTCGTGTCAGGGTCACGAGATTTTTATATTAGAAAGAAAAGAAGAATAAGAAAATGATGAACGGATGAATCCATAAAGTTGTTAGTTACATTATAAACTAAATAATTGTAAGTAGAGTATGGTGAAAATTTATTTAGTCTTGCCTGTAACAAATTCTATGCAATAATTTTGAATAGGACAATCGAAACGAGATGAAAACATTGGTTGTGGTCGAACTCCACCGAAACAGATCGACCGATTTTAATGTTTTTTGTTTGTATTTTTTTATATTCAAGATAGGCAAACGTTTGACCGCCATCTCAACTGATAAGAAACGACGATGCGGTCGACGGTGGGACATGCTTGGGAGAAGATACAGATAAGATGAAGAAGATATAAGATGTATGTATATTTGTACATTTCTTTATTAACTCGTATCTACCAAACGGCTGTAAGGATTTAGACACAAAAAGTATCGTTATATTCGTCTTCAAAACCCAAGAGTCTTTAGATAGATGTTTGAAAAAAAAACAAAATGGCGGCTTTTTGGCGATAAATAGTAATACTTGAATAAAAACAATTAACCAAATCTAACGAGTAAGTTATGAAAAGTTATCACATTTTTTTCATCGTCGGGTTTTTTGTATTACATACACATACACGCTTTCACACTCACTCACTTTCACACACACACTAAGTTCGAAGACTTGTGTCGTGGGTTTCGAAAAAAATTCACATCCAGAACCAGAAACACAAATATTCCTTGGGGAGAGAACTTGTTTTTCCGCCGGGAATCGAACCCGGTAACCTCTGCTTAGAAGGTGAACGCGCACTCAAACAAGCAAACGAGCAGAAGGGCAATTCTCGTAATTTTGTTACAAATCTTATGATACTGGAATGCATCAAAACTGAATTTTAAATTGATCAAAAATCGGTATTCTGCTCCCATAAAATCTTAATAATATTTGAATCTAGAATCGATTTCGTCTAGTGTCGGTCAATTAACAATCTACTCTTTGCCACAGAAAAAATGTGACAGAAGATAAAAAAAGGGGTTATGCCACTGCGCTCCACGGCTATTGTTCTCAAACGATTGAATTTCCATACTTTGTAAACACTAGGCTCCACAGAAAAAAAATATTATAAGATCAATACTTTTTTATTGACAGCAGAATACCTTTTTTGCTTAAATCTAATTTTATCAAAATACCGTTTGTGACATAATGAGATCGATATTAGATCCCAATTTGAATTTAACTATTTTAAAATCACGAGAATTGCCCTTCTGTTCAAATAAGGAGGCAAACTGCACAAGCGCTTTTTAGCAACTACCATAATAACACCTAGGTTAATAAAATTATGTATAAGAGATTAAGAATGTTTAAAAAACAATGAAAAAAATGCGCCGCCGAGTTTCTTGCCAGGTTCTTCTCGAGATGGCTGTAATTTTGCGAATCTGGCAATAGAATCATTAACTTTCATGAGTGCCTCTTTGGGGCCCATGTGAATAAACGATTTATATTTCTTAGTACATTGACTTGTTCCTGCTTGATATTCGAAGCCCTATATATATCTAGTGACCTATAACGGAGACATTGTGCCAGATGCAACGATGACATGCAGTTTCCGGTATCTACGGGAAACCGCATCTTGTCGTACCGGACTTTTTAACCGACTTCAATAAAGGAAGAGGTTCTCAATTCAACTGTTATTGAGTTTATTATGTGAGTTACCTTTTGTGCGTGTTTTACCGTTAAACCGATTTTGATAATTGTTTTTTTATTTGACAGCTTTCCATGTGGTCCTGTTTAAATTTCATTAAGATCTGATCAGTAGTTTTTGAGTTATCTTCAATAATGCGTATTTAATTCATTTATTCTGATCAAGGGTTTCGAAGATAAAGCGGTGAAGTCGGTTTTATTTAGTTTTACTTGAGTATAAATTATAATATGAGTATAGATGGACCAATATATCAATTTTATATATAAGTGTTATCTTTGCCTTTATGATATTGATGAGATTTGAAGTTAATCAGAGCGTTAAAATCTTACTAAGTCTACAATCCAATGAACTTAACCTTACTCTTCCATCCATACATATTAGCTCTAAGTTCCGCTAAATCCATCCAAATTCCCGCTAAAACAATTTGAAAGAACAAAATACCTTTTATATAAGTTATTTTTATTTTTTTTATTTTTGACTGACTTTCGTTTGACTACTATCCCACCTGTCGGCAAGTGACTATGTAAATGTTACATATCCTACTAAAAGTTTGTGTGTAAGTGTGTAAGTATATATGTATATTCACACTTTAACGGCTGAACGGATTTGGATGAAATTTGGAATGTGAATAGCTTATACCTAGAATAAACACATAGGCTACTTTTTAGCGGGCGAAGCCGCGGGGCACGGCTAGTTATATTATATGTAAGTATACTAAGCCAGCCAAATTGGCTTTTATCAATAGCTCAGGATGCTATGTCAAAGTGCTCAACTTCCGGAAATGTAGGTAATTGTTTATTTAACATTTGGTTATATTTTCAATTGACACAAAGAAAACAAAAGCGATTCTTAAACAAATATCGATAGGTAGAACATGTAAATAAGCACGGTAACGAGGATGGCGCACATACTGCAATCCGTTCAGAAATTAAGCAAACAATGCAAATTAAAAACCGAATAAATAAAAAAAGAAAAACAACCGCCATTCGTAATTTAAAACGTAATGACGTTCCATTTCGCGCAGGACAGAGAGCACGAGAATTAAACACGCTTTGCAGTGTGCCAGTTAAAATTATTTTTTCACTGCTTACCCAGCCCACTGTGTGCTGGCAGTGTAAAAAGGAGAAAAAAACAAAAAAGACACTAATACAAACATGCGAATCCATCATGTGAACAGCAATATTACACACACATTAAACTATAAACATAACACATTAGTAGCATCAATGTCACACTAGCGCAAAAAGAATGCATTCGCGTACGCACACAATCACAAATCGCACGCACACATTGAGAAAATTCGGTGTTCCTACAGTCGAAATTATTGCTTGTGTGTAGGTAGCGTCATTCCCACGCATGTATAATGTTAACATGCTAGTCTACAAACAAGATGCAGCTTTTTAATTTTGAACCTTAACAGATGATTATAAAATGTAAAATGAGAAGGCAATAGCTAATGATTGGGTTGCATTATGTACATATGTGTGCGTGAGCGATTCGTTCGTTTTGTTTCTTTTTTTAAATTTCACCGTTTAGTTCAATCTATTTATTGGTTGTTTGCGTGTGTTCGTTGCGGTTGAATCAGTACACGCGGTTTTATGCGTGTGTGAACTGGAAAGTGCGTAGAAAAATGGTGGAACATAATTACGTACAATTTTCGACTAGAGTCCGTCTGCTGTCTCGATAAATTAATTTGAAGTGAATACGTAACATTTCTGTTATAAAAGTAATAGTACTACTACTAATAATACTTATCTTTGAAGGCCTATAGACGATTCGAAAAGAGCCACCGTGGACGCCACAATAAGGTTTGTGCCAGATTATTAAATTGGGTGCGATCTTATCGCCGAGTGTCCCTCCAGACAACATTTTAAAATACTTTAATTACAATACAATACAAAACATTTTATTACTCCAAATAAAATAAAATAAAAATCAATAATATGATTTATATCCGATAATTATACACCTGCGATATTCCAGTTTGGAGAAAAGCATTATAGCAACTTTTGCGGATGATACAGCTATCATGGCAACAGGAGTCACACAAGTGGATACAGTGAAGATAATCGATCCTTTAGATAACTAGGTGTACATTAATTATTGTACAGTACATTATATAAAAGGGACAAAATATGGGTATACTTTAATAACAAAAACATAAACGCTTTCACACTCACAGCCCCACACTAAGTTCTATGACTTGTGTCGTGGGTGCCGGAAACATTCACATCACACACACAATCACAACCAGAACCAGAAACTCAAATTTTCCTTGAAGAGAAAACTTGTGTTTCAGTCGGAAATTGAACCCTATACCCTTGCTTAGAAGGGAACGCTGCCCAACTAATCCAATGAGCAGTTCTAACTATTAACAGAACAGATGTTTTAGAAAAAAAAAATTTTGCTCTTTATCTTTAGCAGACATAGCGTTTGACGACTTTCCCATCTGATGGCAAGATGGGAAAGTCGTGATATGGCTAGGTGGCAAAAACGATTTGAGAATGACGGGCTCTTACCACCAAAACACTGCGATTCCCTTTTAAACAGGGGTATCAGGTTCGATTCCCGGCGGGAACACAAGTTTTCTCCCCTAGGAAAATGTATGTTTCTGGTTCTGGTTGTGATTGTTTGTGTGATGTGAATGTTTTCGGCACGACACAAGTCATCAATCTAAGTTAAAAACTTACTTAAAGCGTTAAGCATTTTATTTTGGGAATGTTCCAATTGGGAATTGAAACCGATACACGCTATATAGAAGGCAGACGCCTCAACCGACTGTGCAAAAGAGCAGTTCAATTGATTGTTACAAATTTACAAATAAACAACAATATAAAAAATGGAAATCAAGAAAGAAAAAGAACAAATACCTAATACAAAAGAGTACAAAACTTACATTAATAATTCTCTCTCACACATATACACAAACACACACACACACAAGCGCACTCTCATAAACACAAAATATTTACTTCGTTTAAAAATAATAATTACTGCATATTATACAATACAAATACTCTTTATTGCACACCAAGAAAAATAACAATTTACAATAGAAAAAAAATAACAATATAGCAGTACAATCGGCGGCCTTATCGCTAAGCAGCGATCTCTTCCAGGCTATTATAGAAGTTATAAATGCAATGTATAAGTTATGTGACGTAATTTATTAAGTCCTTGATGGGATAGGCCACTGGCACCTGAAGTGCAGTGGTTAACACTAGTTCCGAAGCCTATTGATTCACGTGATCTGAGTGTTATTTTAATTATATCAATAAACTGATTTGATTAGATTTGATAACGTTCTGAGAGTCAGATTTTCGGCGTACTTACCATATACCAAAAGCCAGAGTTGATGGCCATGGCACACCGTTTGAAGTTGATGGCTACGCTGACGAATACCACTAATAACGAAAAACGAAGGATCGATCCAAAAATCTGCCCTCACAAAAACAATCATCACTCTAATCTCAAACATTCATTTTCATCTCCCTTCCGTAAAACAACCCTCCAAAAACTAGCAGGGGTTGCTCCCTAATTTGCGAACTAGTGCAATCCGCCGGCAACCGGTGCGATCCACCTCTAACCGGATCTCGAGACACTAGGCCCAAAATTGCTGGCTCCAGTACACAGGTGCATATTAGTGCATAAGCAGAGATATTCGACGTATGCGTGTGTGCGCGTTTGTATGTGTGCGGAGAAATGCAACTTGTTCTAAGGAGTAGATTCGGGGCAGGGGTGTGTAACTGTTGGATCTCGTTTTCTTGTCTAGTAAATCAATAATACAAGAAATAATTTATTCTTCTAAGAATAAATGGTATACATATTTCGAAACTTACAAGCTTTTGTGGATGAAAATGTAAAATGGAAATCTACGCATCAAACCGCTCATCATCCGGAAAAAACTTTTTTGCAACAATATTAATAAAGTAATCAATATTATAAATTCGAAAGTTTGTTAGGTATGTTTGTTTTCTCTTCACGATGCAAATTCTTTATGTCTTTATTTATTTAATACTTTATTGCACAGTAAAAAGTGTACAAAAGGAGGACTTAATGCTAAAAGCATTCTCTACCAGTCATCCAGCGGTGGAAAATGAAATGACATGAGGCGTGCATCAATTAGGGATAAAGAAAATATGTGTAAATGAAATTTATATCTAATTGTAATGTACATAAATATAAAATACTTAAGATATGTCAATCACTTATAAATACAAAGAAGGCTTAACTGATGACGTTTATATAATCAATTTTGTAACAGAGAGAAAACCACGTTTGTTACATTTCAACTGTGAAACCAACACATTACCCAAACACGTCGTTCTAAATAATAAACACATCAGCTTATTCACGAAACAAAGTTTCACAACAACGATTTCACAGAAAAAACACGAAAAATCTCTCACGAATAATTTTATTTAGGCATCCTAATTTTCTAACTTTTTTTGGCAGCGGGCGGCTTCCAAATTCTGTCATCGAGAGCAAGGTTTGCTACACCTGGCATAGAGTAATGTTACATGGTAACAGGTCCCGAAGCGGCCATTTTGAAAAAGTTTTTTAGTGCGTCCGAAATTCGGCTGCCTAGGACAATGACCTCGCGAAGGCAGGGCTGCAAGTCCTTAGGAAAGCAGACTTTTCTTTATTGTTAGACGTAAAGTTGGCAAAGTGCAGACCTACAAGTTCGTCATGTTTTCTTATTACACAATGAACATACGAGACGTATCGAGTTTGTTGAAGTTTTCAGAAGTGTTATGAAAATTTCTAAAATTAGAATAAAGTTATCGAGGAATGTGTGATTGAATCGGTTTATTTATATTTCTACCGGGTTTACTTATTAGAATAGGGTTTAGCGCTCTTTATTTTGGAACGTTACATATAAGTGCAAACTCACTAGAACAGATTATGCCTGGTTTTAACCTGAACTAACCAGTTGACATAGATGGAACCTATACTAACTATATCTCTATCTACTATATAATTACAATACTACTCTTTAAAACTACACTAGTGAAAACAAGTGATTTGACAATAAAATTCCTAAGAGGGCAATAATTAGGAAAGCTCATTTGAGACCAGGAATGCTTACCACCCTCGACCACATTATCACTTGATAACAGAAGAAAGCTTATTATAATACGATTGACTACATTTATGACAAGGATGCATGGAGGCAAACTGCACAAGCGCTTTCTAGCGACTACATAGTATAGATATAATTCATTGCATTGCAATTCAGAGAGGCAATGCCGCCAGCGTGATGGAAACGCTACCCACTAGTAGTTGGCTTGAGAACTTGAATTACCTATAAGCTCGATGAGTTGTAGGTAACTTTGGTATTTGCTGTATAGATTTATATAATTTTAGTTTAGTTTTAGGAAATATAGGCAATTGGCTCGTACATAGCTTATTAAATCAAAAAAAATATTCATGTATTAGTGTTTAAGAATGTAGAAAAAAATAATCTGAGCCGCCGAGTTTTTTCCCAGGTTCTTCTCGAGATGGCTGTAATTTTACGAATCTGGTAGTAGTCATAATATTGTTATGGACTTTGTCAGTAATAATAATTGTATAAAAACTATCATGAGTGCCTCTTTGGGGCCCATGTTAATATACGATTTTGATTGAAATAATTTATAGCTGGCGTGCTACCTCCCCTTATTGTATACTAGCTAACCGCCCCTGCTTTGCACGGGTGTAATTTATAAGCTTAAAAAAACAACTTCACTGCTTAATCTTCGGAACCCTTGATCAGATTAAATGAATTAAGTACGCAATATTGAAGATAACTCAAAAATCCTGGTCATATATCAAATTTAAATGAAACCACATGGGAAGCACATGCTTTCAAATAAAAAAGAATCATCAAAATCGGTTCACCTAGAAAAAAGTTCTGAGGTAACTCAGAACCTCCTCCTTTTTTGAAGTCGGTTAAAAACAACGTGCTTTTAAAATTTGATATCCGATGTTTCCTAGAATTTTAAAATTAGTTTTAGTACGTAAGATACATTGCCGAGCCAATATACACTTTTTTTGCTTTCACACTCACAGCTCCACACTAAGCTCAAAGACATGTGTGTTGGGTGCCGGAGACATTCTCATCACAAACACAATCACACCCAGACCCAAAAACATGAATTTTCCTTGGGGGCATAACTTGTGATTCCACCGGGAATCAATCCCGATAGCCGCGGCTTAGAAGGCGAACGCGCACCCAACTAATTCAACGGGCAGTTCAACTTTATTTCCTATGTTTTTTATTCTATAGGTAAGCATTTGACCACTATCCCACTTGATGGTAAGTGATGATGCGACCGAAGATGTAAGATGTTCCCAAGTCATACAACTAGTACGGCGGGAAAACTATTTACACATGTTGCCATTATCTGCGTTTTGTTAATGCTTGATAGGCAAGCATTTGACCACTATCTTACCTGGTAAAAAGTGACGATGCGGCCGAAGATGTAGCTAGTAACTGCATAAACAAATATTTATAATTAAGTGTCCGCTTATTATAAATAAATGAAAGTCGGAAAATAATGAAATGATGAATTCCATCCGAGATTTTTTTTTATTCAAGATAGGCAAACTTTTTTCCACTATCTCACCTGATGGTAAGCGGCGATGTGGCCGACGATGGAGCAAGCTTGCCGAGAAGGTTCACTCGCGACTTGAATACTCCCATATTGTACTCATAAGGAAACACCGACTCAGGTAAAGAGTTCCAGATGGTGGAATAATGCTTGTCTATTTAGATTAAAAATACTTAACCAAGTGAACGACCAACCTACCGTCTCCTACCAAAATGTTGTTTTATTTCTAACTAGCCGTGCTCCCCGACTTCGCCCGAATTTATCAAGTCGAAAAGTAGAGCTACGTAGATTCCAAATGTCATCTAAATTCCTTCAGCCGTAACAGCGTGAAGACAAAACAAGCATATTTACACATTTACACTTACATTTACATTTCCTATTTGTGTTCTTTGTTATTTTAAGGTGTTCAATAAAGAATATATCGAAATGAAATGAAATGAAATGCATTTATTTGCTTCAAGTGTAAGTATAAACAGATGTAAGGTTAAGTGTATCAATATAGTTCACACACTTGGTCATAATAGTGACATGCAAATATTGATTTGAGGGCTAGGTAGTTAGATATCTTTATAGCGTCATAATAATATTTTTGAATATTGTTAATATATTCTATATGTGGCCCAATGTGGACTTATAATTTATTAGTGTTTATAGAGTGAATTTCTGATAAAAGCAGCAAGCAGATCAGCCGTTATAGCGTTTAATCTTAAGAAACACCAACCAACCTGAGTATAACAACGAACCCACCACCATAGAAAGTTTTCTTCACCGAAAGCTCAGAATCAGAATCAGAATCAGAATATCGTTTATTGTCAGACTGTGGTTACAAAAGATCTTATATAAAATATATACAGTTTCAACAGCTTGCCCATTTCGAGCGTACAATATTTTAATAAAAATATTAAAAGTATTATCTTAATGTATTAGAATTTGAAACATATAATATATAAAGATAATACAAAAACAAGTTTAAAGCTAAGTTTAAATAAGATTTTAAAAAGTTTAAGATTCGGTATCAAAATACTCTTTAAGGCTATAGTGGACTTTGGAAATTAGCGAAGTTTTTAATTTACGTTTAATTATAATTCTAGGTAGCATTTTCAATTCTAATGGTAATCTGTTATATATTTTTATGGCCATCACAAATGCAGAATTATAAAACATGCTATTATTAATCTGTGGTATACATATATTATATTTCAGGCCCGTGGTAAGATCCGAAACAGTGACCGCTCGATTGACAGCGCCGTCTCTACAACTGAGCTATCATTGCTTCTATCTAAAACTATTAATCAACATAACTTTGACGCAAATAATTGAAATAATTGAATCCAACTGAACCCCTAAAAAGATAAATCTCGACAAAACGGACAAACAACCTAATCCCATAGTTATTTACATACACATACGTACGTATAGCAATCGAATTAGCGGCCTCTGGGGTCTTCGCGTATTTATTCAGGCGGCCGCGACCCCCTCCCCCTAGCCCCAAGGGGAGGGGTCATCGAAAAAACCCTTTAAAGTGAAAAGTTAGAAAACCGCGACGACTACCTACTCTACCTTCTCACACCATTTGCGAGGGATAGGGAATCCTGGCTCGTTATGTGCAAATGGTGCCTACTACGTTTGTAGGAAGGTCGGTATAGGTAGGTAAATATGTGTGTATGGTACATTAGGCAATAGATCCCATTTTACTATTTATATAGATAGAAAACAGAAAGTAAAAAAGTTACCTGCCCGCTGGTGTCGCTGCTACCGGGTCATTCTAAGCAGCGGTTATCAAGTTAATTTCCCGGTGGAAACCCTCAGTTTATATATAACACTAGCCGTGCCCCGCGGCTTCGCCCGCTATTATCAAGTTAAAAAGTAGCCTATGTGTTAATCCCAGATATTATCTATGTACATTCTAAATTTCATCTAAATCCGTTCAGCCGTTAAAGCGGGAAGAGAGAACAAACATATTTACACACTTACACACAAACTTTCGGATTTACAATATACATAGTAGGAGTAGGATCATTGTGAAACACAACTTTTCGCTCCAAGGAAAATTTTTGTTTCTGCTTCTGGATGTGATTGTGTGAGAGAATGTTTCCGGCTTCACAATATAAGTCTTCGAACCAGAATCAAAAATTTCCCCTAATGGAAAAATCTTGTGTCCGTCAAGATTCGATCCCGATACCCGCTACTTAAACAAACAACAAACAAACAAACGCATTCACACTCACAGCCCCATACTAAGCTCAAAGACTTGTATCGTGGGTGCCGGAAACATTCACATCACACACACATTACACCTAGAACCAGAAGCACAAATAACCCTTGGGAAGGAATTTGTGCTCCTGCCGGGAATCGAACCCAGGACCCACGGCGCAGAGGGCGGACACCTGTGCACTGCGCCAACTGGGTCGTCAAACTCAACTTCGTCAACTTAGAAGGCGAACTCGACTCAGCCAATGGGCAGTTCAAATTGTTAGAAATCTAATACTATAAGAATCTTGGTCCTGACATACTGATTCACTGACTCACTGACTTAGAGACAACGCACAGCCTAAACCGCTGGTCGTAGAGACTTGAAATCTTGAGGGTACATTTGTTTTAGTACGTAGGGGTTATTAAGATGGATTTTTGGAAATTCTACCCCTAAAAGGGTTAAATGGGATTAAATCGTTTGTATGAAAATTCTTAGTTTTTGAACTTACAGGGATGAAAATTGGTATTTGAGTAGTTATTATATTATAGTTATATTTCCTTTATTTATTATTTTTTATTAGCTAAGTTATATAGTTATATTATTATTATACAAAAAAAAATGTTTTCAATATTTTTTTGCGGGGGTGCAATAAGGTGGTGCAATGGGGGATGAAAGTTCATGTCGAAAGTTCTTTATTTATGAAGTAACAGTGATGGAAATTGGTATTTGAGTAGTTCATTTCACTTCCGAAGTTTGTGTGTAAATGTGCTAGTGTGTAAGTATGTTTGTTTCTTACATATTTACTCTGTAACGGATTTGGCAATAGAATTATCAATGTACATAGTATATACTCAGGATTAACGCATACGCTACTTTTCATCTTAATTAACGCCGGCGAAGCCGCGGATCATTACTCTATTATATTAATATTCAGCAATTATTACCAACAGATTAATTACTAACACTATATTGAAATTACTATTATTTATACGTAGATAAAAAAAAAACAACAACAACAATTACTGTAAAGGATACCTAACAATAAGCTATATTATGTGTTACCGGAGAGGGTTGCTGTAACCCAGCTATACAGGCTCTTAGGAGACCTAGTGCTGGGGACAGAGAATCACAAAGGTACATAATATCGCAATTATTACTCACATAAATATTTTATCCTTAATCAATATGTACCAAACACTGTTCTTCCTGAATAAATAACTTTTTATCTTTTATTATCTTACATGTATAATTATTAAAAAGAATATGTGTATGACCTGCAATCGCTGACGTACTATAACAAGTAGATTCAGTCGACTCTGCTTGCAGAGTCTACTAAATAATCCTTTTTTAATTTGCTATAACAAGTAATATTAAATGGATCAAGGCTGTCTAGATATCTGTCTATCGGTATCCCTAGTTGTGGCTGGACAGATTTTAATGTTTCGTATGTAGATAAAGCCTATATTTTTTTCTATAATTATTATCCCCAACAAATCAATCAAAATCACTACTCATATACTCATATAATAAATGCGAAAATCTGTGAGTGTTTATTTGACAGACAATACAAATGAAGAGCCTCCTCTACCGTAGGAAGGCATAGAAAAGCTTTTTCACATAACTTTTTACCTGTCCCACTTTCCTTCGACCTTCCCACTTACGATACACCCATGTTCAAGTTATCCCAACTTAATAAATTCACTTACAGACTGGTAAGGAATCTTCTGAACGAACATTATTGGCGTTTGAACGAGGCCTCAGGGCGACATCGATCCTCTACGCGTTCGTACACGGACTCACATTAGATTTTAAGTTATAGGAGAGAGCGAGAAAAGTGCCGATAATCAATGTAACTTGACGGTTCGTTGCTGAGAGCAAGCTCCCTCAAAATGATGACATCTCACAATGGACTGCCCGTTGACTTAGGTTGCACCCACGACACGAAAAATTCACTTAGTTTGGGGCTGTGAGTGTGAAAACATTAAAAAAGCCTGAGACAATCATAACATACCAAAACATAAACGCTTTCACACTCACACAACACTAATATCGATGAATTGTGTCGTAAGTGCCGGAAACATTCACATCACACACACAATCACAATCAGAACCTGCAACACAAATTTTCCCTGGAAAGTAAACTTGTGTCCCCGCCGAGAATCGAACCGAATACTGTTGCTTAGAAGGTGAACGCCCACCAAACTAAGCCAACGGGTAGTTCAACTCAAAAAATATATTAATGTGTAACTTTAATATAAAAAAATTCAGACAATTTCTATCTACTATTTACTCAGTTTTGCGATTGAGTTTTACTCGATAGCATTGTTCTTTTATAGTTCATTTTGGAAATTATTTTATTGTATTATTTTATTGTATTTGGGTGGCTTACAGCTACCATTACAAAATAAACATAACTTAAACTTAAGAAGAGCCATTAGCAAGCCTCCACAGGTAGCAAAAAAGTACATTAAAAAAATTGAAATAAGTAAATTATGAGATCATTAGGTAGGTATAACGCGTGCATAGCGTTAATGTTGAATTGGCTAATGTTGAATTGGCTTTAGTCTTACCGTAAATAAACACTAAAAGTTAGAAAACATAGTCTGCTCAGACTAATTTTGATATCATTAGTACGTCTTGTAACCATTCTTATGGTTAAAATAATTCCGCATTTTCTACTGCCTAGATATTCGATGTTTATGTGACATTAAAATGTGGTATTAGGATATTCCAGCAAATCTACGCTGGGACGTACTCGTACTCCACTTAAATCTCCTCACTTACCCCACACAACAATTCATCCCTATCTAAAATCGTTTCTAAATAAAACACACTGGCAGTGCCCCGGCAGGAGCACGGCTACCATCGGCCTCTAATAAATTGCAAAATAATAAAGGCCCCCAAGCCTTTTTTCGACCCTCGACGTAGATAACGCTGTATTAATGTTATAACTGTACCGTTACAAATGTGTTGTTTTATAATTGTTGGTTCTTTTGTGTTTTTAGTGGATAAATGAGATTACTAGGTATTCCTTTACGAGGAGATTTAAATCACTTGGTTTCAAGGATACAAACCGGGCACTTGCATGGCACGCATTAACATACAAAACAGACGGTGATAAGAAGATGTAGGAATATAAGTTTCATGTAGACACGCTTTTTATAAGCTTCACAGTCCCACACTTCGATGACTTGTGTCGTGGGTGCCGGAAACATTCACATCGCACACATAATCACACCCAGAGCCAGAAACACAACTTTTCCTTGGGAAGATAACTTGTGTTCCCGCCGGGAATTGAACCTCAGCTTAGAAAGCGTACGGGTACCTAACTGAGTGAACGGGTATTCCAAAATTATACAGCTTGTAATGTTTTTGAATGTTATTTTGTTTCGGTCAAATCTTGCAAGTTGAATAGAAACCGCTTCCTCTTATCCGGAGAATTGAAGTTGAATTTTTACATGTTGTTTCAATTCTGATAACAATGCTTTTTACCGACTACAAAAAAAAGGAGGTACTCAATTCGACTCTTTTTTTATGTGTGTTGCCTCAAAAAACTTGCCTTAAATATGATTTGAACACTAATTTATTTTATCTACTGTTTAATCACTATCTCACCTGCTCACAAGCGATGATGTCAAAGGCGGTAAACACTCTAAACCTAGAATGACTGGCTCTCATGGAGCTGTCGCAACACATGGAGCTTGGCGACACATTTTTCTACTTAAGGGTGATAAACATAGAAAAGAATATACTCTGTGGTAAACTATGATTGTATATCGGTACAGAGTATCTCGCCAGGTAAGCAAGATAAAATTCGTTTAAGCCGCGAAAGTGAAAAAATGTCGTATGATTCTTCTAGTGTTAATGTGTGATAATGGTGGATTAACCGTTAATACTTAAACGTGCATAAGTGTAGGCAAATCATACAAAGTTGAAAAACGTGATTTTCGCCTTCGCTCCAAAACTCTAATAGAAGTTCTAGTAAACGTTCTACCACTTTACTAGGACATGATTTGACTATGACTGGACCTTAACTTTTATACTTGCCTTTGACTGCGACTTGTAACTAGGAGTTTTAATATGAAATACGCTTGAAATATATTATTACTTGACACTGGCTATATGTAAAAGATTGCGAAGCCAAAACTAAAATAAAATAGATAAAATTCTCTACCTCCATGGAATTCATCAGGATGTGTGTCACCAGAAGCAGTTACATTCGAAGCCGAGACCACCGCAAGTCTTGAGATGAATGAAATTAGGTAAAAATAACAAAAACCTAGATAGAGCAGCAAGGAGATTACAGCTTACAAATCGTAGGTGTGTATCCTGTCTCAATTTTTTATTGCTAACTATCTTTGTTTTAAACTAGAGTGGGAATTGCTATCTATGCATCGAGATAGGAAACAAACCTTCGGTTTCTTCTATACTTTACATGTCAAAATTTTAATTGCCAAGAAGTTGAGTTGATTATTCGGAATAATTATTACTACGATGAGTAATCTAAAACTGTTCAATGTATATAAATATATAAATAAAGGTAAATCGAAGTAAGGAAATCTCATTCGCTCCAGCTTGAACCTTAATTAGCAGATATTTCCACATCAGCCGAGCTAATATTGGGTATTGTAACAATAGCCCAAGTATGTCAAATGACCTCCGGCTCCAGGGATACGCACCGGCCGGGCCGGATCCGCAGCGCCGCGGCAAAGGGTATCCCACTAACGATTCGTATTCCGTAAACCGTTTTAATGCGTGCCTTCGGACATATTTAAAATACAAACTTTTCCGTACCCTCGACCCTCCCCTTACCCCCCAAAGTGCCCGCATTTCAGTAGTTAGCGAGCTCGAAAAAACGGGAAAAAACAACCCGAGTGGGGTAAAAAATACGTAGTTTTAGCTAATCTGCACGGGCGGGAAGCTGCTTTAAACTGGGCCGGGTGAAGGGGGTGGTTTTAGGCATTTTAACACTGTACAAAAATGTGGGTGGCGCGGGGCGCGTGTGTGCCATCGGACGTATTATGTGCGAATCTATTTATGTGTTATCCCCCCGCGTTAATATTGGTAGTCATGGCGACGGCCGATTACTGCATCGCATCTACTCGATTTTTCGCCGCTTTTTCCGTTGTAATCAAATGAGGTGCTCCGTGTGTGAGTGAGGGGGGCTCATGAGGCCCCGAGGGGTGACACGCGTGTACTCAATTATCCGCAGTGAATCAATAGCGGCGAGATGAGGGTAGTTGTGATGTTTGTGACGCGAGTAATGCCTTTTTATCTGTTTAATTTTTCCCGGTGTTTGGCGTTGTTAACGCGCGGGCATGACGCGCGGGCTAAACGTGCAGGCTTGAATCGGCTTGATGCCTGAACTGTTTTTGTTTTAACCTATTTCCTGTTCCGTGCTTCCGGTAGAGTGTTGCCATACTTTATATTATACCCTCCAAAAGTATGATGACTATCTAAGCACATAACGAAAACAACAACACATAACAAGACAAACTGTCAAAATCTACGGGCCAATTGCCTATATTTCCTAAAATTAAACTAAAACTATGTACAGCAAAGCACCAAATTAATTACAAGACATCGAGCTCAAGTGCTCAAGCTCACTACCAGTGGGTAGCGTTCCCATCATGCTGGCGCCATTGCCTCTCTGAATTGCAATGCTAATACGTTGAGCCAAATAAGTGCCAGTATTTTGATCACGCGTCGCTTCAACCAGGCGCTCTGATAGAATTTTGAAAATAGAATGAGCTCCCGGTCCCCATGGTCCCAGTGTCTCAACACCAAACGGTTTAAATATGTAACCACTGCCAAGGTTTCCATATTTGCGCCGTTTGCGCCGCTCTACCGAATTTGCCGCGACGCCAACCCCATTCTGTGTTTCAGGAAGATGTGAGACTGTCAAACGTCATCCATATATGGTTGACATACCTCCAGTTCACTCGCAGCGTTTCGCTTCTACGTTCATCATCCGTACTGCGAAGAAGTGGAACTCATTGCCCTCGTCTTTGTTCCCCGAACGGTATAACCTGGGAGTCTTCAAGTCAAGAGTGCATAGGTACCTTCTAGGCAAGCATGCTACATCTTCGGCCGCATCTTCACTTTCCATCAGGTGAGATTGTGGCCAAATGCCTGCCGTGGATGCAGGAAACATTCACATCTCACACACACGTTACACAGGAATTTGTGCTTCTGCCGGGAATCGAACCCAGAACCCACGGCGCAGAGGGCGGACACCTGTCCACTGCGCCAACTGGGTCGTCAAATGTATGCTTTTGATTGGACAATACGTGCATTTAGACCTTGTGATTGGCCGATGTAACAGTTGTCAGCGTCAGTTGTCTAATGACTAATCATAACTACTGAATTGGTGCTTCAAAAAGCATGATGTCTTCGTACGGGAAAAGAGGAGTCAACTGGTTGATTCGTGCTTTTGAGTTAACATTATAAGTTAGATTGAATAAGAAAAGGGTACTTCATTTGTATTATCATATGTGTTGTAAATACTCACAGCCCCAGACTAAGTTAGTTCGCGAGTGCTGGTTAGAGGAAACATTCACAACAAACATTTGTGTGGCTTCTGTTTCTGGTGTGAACTCAAAACCATATGCAAGATGCATTAAAAAAAAACTCTTGGTAAAAAATTATGAAACGCAAGCAAAGCTGAAAAATCCGACTTTACCGCTTTATCTTTGGGACTTTGATCAGATTTAATGTATTAAACACGCATTATTGACGATAACTCAAAAACCAGAAGATCTTGATCAAATTTCAATGGAACCACATGATAAGCACCAGCTTTCAAATAAAAAAATAATCATCAAAATCGGCTCAACGAAAGAAGTTATGAGGTACATTTTGAAGTCAGTTAAAAACGAGAACATCGGCAATGTTGTGCACAGAATACGCATTATTGACGATATTTCAAGTACTACTGAACAGATTTTGATAAAATTGAAATAGGACCAATTGAAAAGCAACACCTTTCAAACTAAAAAAAATTTTTGAAATCGGTTCACGTGGAAAGAATTTATGAGGTAACACACATAAAAAAAATTACAGTCGACCTGAGTAACTCCTCCTTTTTTGGGAAATCAGTAAAAGTATTACCTGACTGCGCAATGCAAAGGGTAATGTGCTTATCAACGTATGTATGTTTGTTCCATTGTGGCGTTCTAGACACCAACTGCGTTTTGTCGCAATTGTGATTGTTTATTCCTTACTAAAATTAGTACATGCAAGTGTGACGTGTCATTAATAGCAGTCCGCGCTTCGGTAAGAGCACGATTGTCATCACAGGAAATTATAAAACGTATGCTGTAGCATTTACGGGCATGTTTAGAGAAGTAAAAAAATGTTTGGCGGTTAGGCGTGTCATACTTGATAATATTTTTTTGTAAAATCTCGAATAGTAGAATAACATGTCAAATGTGTTGGTTTAATAACAAATATTAACATGTTTTTATTTTCAATTATTATTATAATAATTGAATTGATATTATAATTATTTTTACTCAAATGACATTATAAACTTTGTTATACTTAAAATTAAATAGCAGAAACATCTTATGACGTTGCACACCCATGTATAAAGGGTAGTTTGTATGGGAATAATTATTATGTTAAAGTCATTGACAGAATAAATGATCGACTTAAGATATCATGGCAAAATATGATAATTTTGAGAGCTTGCTCTTAACCGCATCATTTCTTACCCGGAGTGATAAATATCAAGCGAGGGCGTGATTAAAACTAAAATCTGTTTAACGTTGAAAACTGCCACCTAACTAAACACACTGGAACCTTGAGGGTAATTCATTTCCCTCTACATTCCTCATGGAATTTTCCGGAATGAAAATAAGAGCATGAAAGTTACCCGTTTGAAGCACCACCCACGAGATGGCGTTGATTGTTAAAATTTGCAAACAAGGTTTATATAGTAATTGATGGTAAACAAATAATAAGATGATATTTGTTTTTTATGCAAAATAGACAAGCATTTCACCACTATCTCACCTGATGGAAAGTGATGATGCGGTCGAAAATGTGACATGCATGCCTAGAAGATACCTAATCATTCTTGATTTGAATACTCCCAGATTATACCCCTCGTGGAACAATAATGCAGACAATGAGTTCCACTCCTTCGTTGTACGGGTGATGAACTTAGAAGCAAACCGCTTCGAGCAAACTGGAGGTAAGGGCGGTACAACAACTTCGATAGGCAGGCAGGCAGTAGGTTAACCATAAAACGTTATTTAATATATTATAAGTAACTTCATCATTACTTTTTCGTAAAGGTTGCATTTCAGTATTAGCCCATGCTCAAATTAAAATCGTTTATTCACATGAGCTCAAAAGAGGTACTCATGAAAATTTATGACTCACAAAATTACAGCTATCTCGGGAAATACCTGGCAGAAAACTTAAGTTATTATACATTTTTACTACTTTAGGGAACAATTGTCCATTTTCTGCCAAGTGAAGATAGGTTCTTGATCTCCACTCATAACTGAGTGGATGTCGGCTCCCGATCGGGCGGTCGCAGTTTCAAATCTTACCGCAAGTTAAGGTAACCTATTGATGCCGTGGTTGAGTCCTTGCTTTCTACGCATTAGAACCTGAATTTGATTCCCGGCAGGAGCACAATTTTTATAACCAAGATAAAATTGTGCTTCTGGTTCTTGGATGTGATTGAACGATATGAATGTTGCCGGCTCCAGCAAAATAAGTCTTTGAACTTAGTGTGGGGCAGTGACTGCGAATACGTTTATGTTTTAACATTTAATTTTGTTGCTTGCTACTACTCCGCAAAGTCATGGTTTACCACTTTGAATTAAAAAATCTGTCTAAAATGTTCAAACGTTATGCGCATTTTTATAGTCCGTTGAGAGTATTGGCATACGGAAAGCATACGGCATAAGCATCACGTCTTAAAACTAGTCGTTCGCGCCGAACTGAGATCTCGCGCCTACATTTTGCCTCATAGAGAAAAACTTTGAGGTACTTGCTTATAACTTGTTTTCCATATAATAATTGTTTGATTTCTGTATTTTTTGTTCAAGTACACGATATAACGTATATTATACGTAAGTTTCAGCGTCCAGTGTGAAGCCGTTTTTGAGATAGACCCCGGGATAAAATATGTCTAAGAACAGTGACTTTGGTGGCCTACCAAATCGTTATTTAACAACAAAGATTTTTTATTTAAACCGGTTTCGTACTCTACTTGTCAAGCCCTTTTCAACGATACTCCACAAAGGTAGATAAAAATTAAAAAATGTTTTGCTCCCCACTTACATATACGAACTGCCCATTAGCTCAGTTGGGTGAGCGTTCGCCTTCTAAGCAGGGGTATCGGGTTCGATTCCCGGCGGGAGTACAAGTTTTCTCCCCAAGGAAAATTTGTGTTTAATAATCATTTAATAAAATCATTTATTCAGAAAACATGTACAATCCACATAAATTAAAACATCTCGTTTCTGGTTCTGGTTGTGATTGTGTGTGATGTGAATATTTCCGGCACCCACGACACAAGTTATCGAACTTAGTGAGGGGCTGTGAGTGTGAAAGCGTTTATATATGGGATCCCCTTAATATTTTCGTTTATATAATTTTGAATGTCATTTCTGGCTTTGGGCCGTAGTTTTACATATTCTGTGAGAATTTGAAGTCATTTGCTTATATGATTTAGACGCTAGATGCCTCTGACAGACGGACGGACAGACAAAGTGCTGAACGATCCCAGTAAACTTAGAGATCTCGCTTTGCTCGATCAATTATTACAATAATAAAATAAAACGCGACACTCGCAAATTACATTAAATTTTATTTTATAAAAGTAACTGTAAATAAATCATTATAATTATAAGAAAACTCAATTTTAATTACATCATTAGATACTTTTATTAGTAACTAACCTTATATCTAAGAATCACGATATTTTTTTATTGACTAAGAAAAGAGGAATATCAAGAATTTTATCATGATTAATTACTAGTAAAAATAATACACTGTTTAATTAATATAAGTCATAATAAACCAATAAAAACATAATATAACAAATATATATGATTCCGGTAAAAAAAACTCATTGATAACGGGAGCAAAACGTATTCTTCTACAAGGATTAGCCTAGAAACAAAAGTGTTTATATTCTCTTTGCTTGCTATGTTTATTAGCAGTTTGACCAACAATAAAATGGATATTTACTTTTACTGTTTATAGCTTAAATAATCGTAGTAAATTAGTAGTCCTATGTGTAAACTTAAATTAAATTATTTTATCTACAATAATAACATTTTTTTTCCTAATCTAGTGTAAGAATCTATTTTTTTTGTTAAAACAATATTTCCCACATATAAGGATCATAATTGCTTGGCACATAAAACGTATTCGATTTCTTCACGGACGGCACTAAATCTATAAATTAACGTGGTTAGAAAATCTACATCTAACCTAAATAAACAGCACTTTTTTTTTCTTAATTTTGGCTTTGCAATCTTGTGCATTTAGCCTGTGCCAAGTGATAATATAATATTTCAAGTGGATTTCATTAATTAATAGTCCCAGTCACTGTCTAAGTCGAGAAAAAGAGTCAAGGTCTAGTCACAGTCAAGTCATGCCCTAGTAAATTGGTAGAAACTTTACTAGAACTTCTATTGTAGTTTTGGAGCGAAGGTGAAAATCACGTTTTCTATTTTGTATGATTTGCCTACACTTATGCACGTTCTCTAAGTATTAATGGTTAATAATACACCATTATTACTCATTAACACTCGAAGAATCACAGGTTTCAGAAAATTATACAAAATCTACAACGCCATTTTTTCACTTTCGCGGCAAAACTCTAAACTGCACTTGTATAAATAACATTTATTAAAGCCGCAATCATATAATTATGTCATCGATTTGTGCAAATTTTGGTTGTTTGTTTGGGCAAAATTGGTTATATGAAAAAAGAATTCAACAAAGGGAGGAGGTTAGCTCATTGTCTATAGTAATCCATGACTATTTACAATCAAGAATTTTATAGGAAGTATTTGATTTGGAGTTTGGCCGCGAAAGCGAAAAAATGGCGTTCTTGATGTAGCATAATTTTCCAATTCTTCTAGTGGATTATTAACCGTTAATAATTAGTAAACGTGCATAAGTGAAGGCAAATCATACAAAGTCGAAAAACGTGATTTTTACCTTCTCTCTAAAACTCCAATAGAAGTTCTAGTAAAGTTTCTACCACTTTACTAGGGCATGACTTGACTATCACTAGACCTTGACTCTTTTACTTGACTGACTGCGACTTATTACTAGGACTTTTAATATGAAACACACTTGAAATATATTGTGACTTGATACTGGCTAAATGCACAAGATTGCGAAGCAAATTAAAAGAAAAATATAGGAAAAAAAAAAGGTATTTGATTTAAAACGGAAAATAGTGTGATATAGTGCTCAGTGGTTAATAAGGCAAGTGCAGCCGCGAGTTCAAGTCCCACTCTTAGCAATATTTTTTCTAAATTCAATACTTTTAATTAAATTTTAAATTTTAGTTCTGCATAGCATGGCTAATGCTATATAAACGAAATGGGAAGTTTAGTACTACATAGCTTTCTATTTGAAACATTTTTATTCTGAAGCTCAACCACGAGCAGAACGGACTCTATCCGGAGTCCACTTCACTCATAACACAAAATGCCTTACCAACGTCTCGTTTGGGATAAGGCGAGTGGATACACAGAAAAAGTCTGTAATAGACTCATTTGTAGTGTCATTGAAAACTAGTCTGGAGTGGACTCCGCTCGGGAGTGAGCGCACTTATATTTTACAATAACTTATTTTAAAATGTTCGTTTTTAAACAGAATATGTCAAAACATACACAAATAACTATAATTTAAAATGGTGTACGATTTTATAAAAATATAAACCATGCAAAATTACTACGCAATACAAAATTTATAACATACTGGGTAGATTTACAAAACACATTTTTTAAAAATAAATATTAAGAATAGATTAGAAAAAATAAACAGTTTCAAGTTTAATTATTTTACTAATTACATCAAATCCCATATTAATATTATCTTAAAACTTATTTCTATTAGTGAAATTGGTGTTAGTGAACAACTGACGAGTTGACAATTAAAAATAATAACGCAGGTCTACATTATAAGTCAAACTCAAATAAAACCAGTGCATTGGTTTTCAATGTCAAATTGTTTCATTCGTAAAAGGTGTGCAAGTACAGTCAGCAACAACTGTAGCAGAACATTTTCAGATATTCAATAAAGCTAAACGCCTACAGTGTTTTTTTATTTTTTTGTCATCTCATCAGATTTCCTAAGTTTTAACGTAGAGAGAGCATTATCATCTATTTGGCAAATCTATCAACAAATCAAACCATCATTTAGAATATCAATACTTATCTAGCAATAACTTTATCCGCTAATAATATAAGAATAATATTCAAATTATCTTACCGAAATATCATCGATTCCATTCCATGAAAATAATTATTATATTAGTAACTAACCCATGGTCTACCTAACGAATGTTTTGAAAAAAAATGTGCTACATATAAATATATTACCATTACAACTAATATTAACAGAAACAAGTAGTGCTGTACAAATTCACAAGAGCAGTAATATCATAGGTACTTGTAATTTATGTTCACTTACAAACAAACAAACTTTATAATCCATAACTATAACAAAAACAATACAAGTGCTACAAGCACTACAACTACCAGTAAAATATTAACCCCATAAAATTTTAACTTTGCCAAAAATAATTTCTCTCAATCCGGTGCCGCACATAGAATCCATAAAAAAATGTCAACCTTCCACAATCACAATATTTTCTCTTATTTACACAACAAGCCAGAATTAACTAGTGCTCTCAGATTTACTGGATTCACTCTCTTCCGTGATGGTGATCATCGGTGGAGAGTCGAAGGTACTGTCCCCTGGAGAAGTGTCGTTGAATAACTTCTCGAATTTAGGAGAACCTGAAGGAAGAATAGCATCTTTAACAGATTCATACATCTCCGTTCTTATAATAGGTAACGACGCCCTTTTACCTTTAAGACTGTCTTTTGATGGCAGTTCATCTTCTTTAATTGCTTCCATTGTTAATTTAATCTCAACAGGCTCTGGATTTTTCTCCTCTTCTAACCGAACTGGCAAGCTATCAGCTCTATTTAAGCTTTTCTTTGGACTCTCAATTTTGTCAGCGATCGGAACGGCTACACCATTTTCTATCTTCTTCTGCTCCTGCAGGTGATGTAGACTGTATTCACGTGCCTGCACATCTGATAGTAATGGACCATCCGTAGAACCTTCGATGCAATAGCCTGGTCCCTGCAATGCATCACTGCCAATGATAGAATCTTGCTTAAATATTGCCGCAGTCACCACTGGCTTATCAGGATCTGATGGCGTTTTGCATATTAGAGGTTCTTGAGAGTTATCGTTGATGATTCCTTCGGGGATATCTTCCTTAGTAACCTCATAGCCTGCGTAGACTGGATATCCAAATGGCCCTTGTTCGTACCCCATTTGGCTTCCATAGGAGTAGCTCACATTATGTGATCCAATCGAGGACATGCTTAGGTCTGATATTGAAAGTCCTGTACTGGACAGGGCTAGAGCTTTATCCCTTGCAAAATTGACGCTACTTTTCTCGCTGTCTTCTTCTAATTTCTTATCCATGTCTTCAGGAACTCGATGAATCAGGGCTAGGTTGGTAGAAATCTGTGGGTCGTGCGGAGGGGAGTTCAAGGTAGCCTTGTTATTGGGTCTGTAGGCGGTTGACTGTTGGACTTCTACCACAAAGATGCCATCGTTGTCTGGAGAGTACTTCATTTTCGTTTCTCGTCCATTCTTGGTTATATCCTGGAAAATATAAAGTGTATGTGAAATAGTGAAGATAATGTACGTCTATAATAAAATCATTGGATAATTACGGTCAACGTGCGATTAGTGATGTTCATACAAGGCTCGATATGGGATTTCAGGTATTCAGTATCATTATCATGTCCTTACAATTTCTTCTACAAAACCCGAGTGCAACGCAGAAAATTTAAAAACAATTCAAAAATAGTTAATGCTTAGCAATAAATGGCAGTATTCAACACAAATGTGTTTGAACCCCACATTATGTTCTAAGTGTACCTCATAATTTTAATTAGATTGGTTCGGGCTCTATGTTAGATTTTTTGATTCCCCCTCCGGCCGGCGGGCGATCAACAAGGCGCAGTCATTGCTTCCGTAAATAAAATAAATAAACCGGTTAAAAGTGAACTGTGTGTGATAATTATGTGTAAGTGACTACAAAAAAGTAATAATGTGATTAAATTGTGAGTGTTACTACCATTTAAACAATAACATTGATATTATAAACACAAAATCTAGCGTGATAAACGGGTGATTTCAAAAACGGTTGCCGTTGATATTTGAACTTGTGTTTGGAATGAACGCGTAAGTGACGCGGATTCCATGGCGCTTACGACCTTCTCTGCACGCAGAAACCCAAGGCACTCTATAGCCAAGGTATTCAACTAAGCGCTTACATCGCTGCATTCATAATAAAATATAATGAAGTACATTGCATAAAAGCGCTTACATACCATTTTATAAATGACAAAAATTGAAGTTTGCTTTTGGGCTTGTGGGTTTATATTATATTTTCATTTATACGAGGGAATCTACACAGAATATAAAGATGGAAAGTACGTCAACAAAACGGATAAATCCTAATATGGATTGCGGAGGCTGCCCCAATAAGATAACAAATCGAGAATACTTAAAGTGTTCAGGTTGTGCTATTACCTATGATTTAATTTGTGGAAATGTTTCGGCGCCTCGTTTTCGTTTAATGACCCAGGAGCATAAGCTTTCATGGAAATGTACACCATGCATCACAAACAGGCCCAAAAGGGATCATGAAAATACTCCTGTAGGTGTACACTATCAAAACACGAACGAAAATATCACCATTAGAAAAGCCAGAAGAAAAAACCTATCGATACAAAATATATCATTGTCTAGTGACTCTAAGGAAATTAGCTGTGTTAGCGAAACACATGATTGTAGAAACTCTACTCCAACACAAAATAGTCAAATTCAAAGCTGCAGAACCACAGATATTGAAAGGGAACTTAAAGAAATGACGGACCAACTCATAAAAGCGAAAGCTGAAATAAACAAACTTCTAGCTGAAAACATGGAACTCAAGCAGGATATTTCTATACTCAAAGAACAGAAAAATAACTTCTTTGATGATATTAACGACAACCCGACAAAGATAACATCGACACCCTTGCCAAATAAGGGGAAAGCATATGAGAGTGTGAGTGTTGTTAAGAAAATGAAAAAGTCAAGTAAAGTGAGCACTCCTAAATTAAAAGATATTAAAGTCAATAATATAAATGCTGAAAAAAATGAAGTGCGTGAAAAACTTGAAACAAAAGTAAACTCTCCGGCCAATAAAAATTATGATTCAAAAGAAAAACACTTAAAAAGCAAAATGCTAAAAATAGATGAGTGTCCTAAAAACAAGACCAAAATAACAAAAGAAACTAACTCAACAATAGCAAAACAATGTTATAAGATATACAAAGCGAATAATATACCTAAAATACTTATAATGGGTGATCAAAATTGTAAAGGTTTATCCTCCTTGCTCATAAACTTAAGGACAAAACATAAAAATGCAAAGAATTATAAAATTATGAATTATACATATCCAGGAGCTCCAGCAGAGTATATTCTTCAATCACTTAAATCACAAATAGAAAATCTGAGTGAAGATGATTGGATAATTTTATCTTTAGGCTCAAATGATAACAATCCCACAAAGTTTTTGATCGAAATATCTGCTACTCTTAAAAAACTCCATAGGCCAAATGTAATTGTCACTAACATATCACATAATCCATGCCTAAATGAGGATAAACTTAATCTGAACCTAAAAACTATAGCAAGCAACCTCAAAAACTGTAGATATCTGCATGTGCCAGTCACTCACACAGAAAACTCACTTCAAAATGGAAAACGGCTATGTAAACCAATCAATGACATAATTAATTCGAATGACTACGAATCGTGCTTTTTGGGAAAAAATATAACGAGATTGAGCAAAAAAGCAACACAACTTAGACCAGGTACAATTCCATATCTATTCAGTAAAATGAGAAACACATTAGGTGCTAAAGCTCCCTTAAACACTGAAAGCATTTCCTGCCATGCTGCCACTCCTAAGCCTGGAACAATTCCATTTTATTTTCAAAAAACAGTCACATGCAACAATCAAAAAGATAGTTCAAAAAATTGTCAGCAGTTTTTTCGAGGTTAAAAACGATAAAAACTTTAAAATTATGCACCTGAATATTCAGGGCATAAAAACAAAAATAGATCAGATAGAAATTTTATCCAATGAACACAATTTTGATGTATTTTGTTACAGTGAAACCTTTTTAAAGAAAAATGAAGTTGATATATTACAAATTGATGGCTATAAAAATGCTGCTTACTATTGTAGAAAAAATAAAACACGAGGTGGTGTGAGTATATACACCAAAAATATAATAAACTTTAAACGAATAGACTGGTTAACAGATTTATCGATTGATTGTCATTTTGAATGTTGTGGAATAGTCATTCCTGAATTAAATTGCTATATTATATGTTTGTATAGAACACCAGACAGCAGCTTCAACCTTTTTATACAAACTCTAGAAACAATGTTACATAAATTTTCGATTAGGTCTAGAAACATCAAAAAGAAAGTGATTATACTTGGTGACTTTAACATAAATCTCTTAGAAACCAATAAAAGAAGTGAAATCTTCAAAAACACAATAAAAACATTCAATTTACAAGCCACAATATCTGGACCTACTAGAATTACTTGCCATTCGCAAACCTGTATAGACAATATCTTGACTAATATGAAACAATATAAAACGGAAATACTAGATATAGGCTTATCTGATCATACCGCACAGTCAATAGAAATATTGACAAGTTTAAGGTAAAGCTTTAAGGTTAAGCTTTAATGAAAAATTTTGGTACGTGGAACAAAGAAACATTGACAAATACATGAGCATATTCTTAAAATACATTTCACAAATAAATTTTTATGATGTATATTCTCAAGACGAACCCAACAATGCTTATACAAATTTTATAGATAAAATTGTATTATTATTCAACTTGTGCGTACCGATTCAATACATCAAAATCACACATTTAAAAAAACAAAACTGGAAGACTAAAGGTATAATAAAAGCAACTAAATACAAAAGAGCTATGCATCGAAATATTCGAAACAACAGATCAGAAAATCTCCTTGAAAAATACAAAAATTACACTAAAGTTCTGAAGAAAGTAATTAAGCACTCAAAAAAAATCGCAAATATACGATTCATAAACAAAAGTTCAAATAAGGCAAAGGCAACTTGGGCAGTCATAAAACAATACACATCTTGCACAAACAACATAAACAGGACTATTAGTAAAATAAAAGTAAATGAAGAGGATATTGAAAACCCATCAATTATTTCTAATATATTCAATGACAATTTTTCGCACAATACCCTAATACCACAATCAAACATAAATCCAATAATACAACACCTCACGCCCGCAAACTGTAAATCAATTTTCTTAACTCCAGTAGATAAATTTGAAATAATTAACGTAGTTAAAAGTCTCAAAAACAAAAAATCTGTTGGCTATGATGGTATACCAATGAGAGTCATTAAAGAAAGCATTACATATATAGTTGATCCTTTGGTATTCATCATAAATTTAACTTTATCTACAGGAAATTTTCCAAATGACTTAAAAAGGGCTATAATAAAGCCGCTCCATAAAAAAGGCTTGAAGGACAGCATTGACAACTACAGACCGATAGCTCTACTTTCAAACTTTTCTAAAATCTTTGAAAAAGTTATATTTACCCGACTAACATCTTTCTTTAATTCAAACAATATACTTTCCAAAAATCAATTCGGCTTCCAAAAAGATAAAAATACTACAGTAGCTATATTTAATATTCTAAAACAAGTATGGGAACATATTAATATAAAGAAAGCAGGAGTTGCCCTTTTCATAGATATGTCGAAAGCTTTTGACTGCGTGCTTCATTCTATACTGTTAACTAAATTAGAACATGTTGGAATAAGAGGTCAGGCTCTGCTATTATTAACGTCATACTTACAAAACAGATGTCAATCTACCATGATTGAAACATATAATAGAAAAACAAAATCCATCGAGAAGGTGTATTCAAAAGTAACCAATCTTTCCATAGGTGTCCTCCAAGGAAGCATCCTGGGGCCACTTCTTTTCTTAATATATATAAATGAGCTACCTCTGGTTACCAAACATTTGTGCGTGATGTTTGCAGATGATGCAACAATTTACATTCGTAAAGATGGCCATGATTCAAATAATTTTGAACTAGAAGTTAACAATACGCTTAACACAATAGTAGCATGGCTTAACAAAATAAACCTTAAAGTTAATACCGAAAAAACCAAATTATTAGAATTCAAAAATCATAAGCAAACTAAATTACTACTAAACATTCAAAACAAAGGTGTCAGCGTAAATATGATCAATGATACAAATTTTCTAGGAGTAACCATTGATTCCAATTTAAATTGGAGAGCTCACATCTGCAAAATAAACACAAAACTTGCCCAATATATTTATGCTATATCTATTATCAAAAACGTATCGACTAAAAAAATAGCATTAAGTACTTACTACGGAAACGTTTATCCTCTTTTGAGCTATGGTGTGATTTTTTGGGGTAACTCAGTTATGGTAGAATCTACTTTTATGTTGCAGAAACGATGTCTCCGATGTATATATGGTTTAGAAACTACTGATACTCTTCGCAATATTTTCAAAGAAAAAAAAATCTTGACATTAGCTTGTCTATACATTTATCAAATTTGTACATTTGTCAAAGAAAACCCAAGCTATTTTTTCGAAACAACATCAAATCGTCTAGATTCCTTACGGCCTAAATATAGACACAATATCTACATGCCCCAGGCTAATAATACCTTGTATCACAAAAGTGCATTCTTTAGCGCTATTAAAATTTTCAATAAATTACCACTAGACATAAAATCTCTTCAAGGCTCGCAGTTTAGAATAACTTTAAAACAGTGGTTAACAGGCAAAGGGTTTTACAATGTTCATGAATACTTTAACGACTGATTAGATGATTAAATATTTTTGAATGTATGTAATATTGTATCTTATGTATATTAGTTTAGTATTAAGTACTTTAACAGTAACAAAATTGTTTTAGGTTTGTGTATATAAATATTTGTGATTGAAAAAAGAAGTAAATTAGCTTTCTGTATGTCAACAGAACTTACTTGAAATAAGTTTATAAAAACTTTTATTGTACGCTCGTAATGGGCAAACTGTCTTGTACTGAACATTTTTATTTACATCTTGTTTACACAGTTTACACAATAAATATTTTCTGATTTCTGATTTCTGATTTCTGATTTTGATGTAAAAATAATAGTGTTCTAACTTTCACAATAAATTTATCATGTAATATCTAATATATAAAAATTAAAGTTATTTTTTTTTAATCCATTTGAAACTTTGGTGAGTTGCACATGTAGGCAAAGGTTTTCTTTCGGCCCATATAAAATATTTAAGTGTTTTTTTTTATTTTGGAAACAACCCGCTGCGTGCTCATCGCTTGGCCGCGCGCCCTGGGCTCTTTGTATATCAAGGTCCCTTAGGCGCCATACATTTTATCTTCACAGCGCCCGGAGCGCTTTGTATAAACTACTTACTAATATAACAAGTCCCTTACTGACGGACTTGGTAAAGTACCAGGCAAACAAAAACAGGTAAAACAATATATTTCTTTACGTTTCATCGTCACGTCATTCATTTCAATGAATGCCGGGTACAGCTAGTACACTATAATACTTACATTTCTCTCCTCAGTCTCAACAATGAGGTGGTTGTTCTTCAGCGTCATCGTGAAGATGGAGCCGTTGGCTGGAGGAGCTTCCCCATCGCCCGCTTCGCTGCCGACGGTGCCTTCCTCCGTTGGAGACTTCAACTGAAATATGGAAATATGTATTTGAGACAGCAAATATAAAACTGTATACGTTATTGAATGTCTATTAGATGCCCAAATTGAACGTCTGTCCCGTCTTATTTATTATGCTAGTACAAAAACGAATTAACTAATAACTGTTGAATAACGTAGGGCTGCATTGCGCTCTTCTCGTTGAAACTTAAAGCACGTCTCGCACTATTTACACTGGCAACTCGCTCTTTCAATCTCAAAAATTTTTTCTAACATTTGTTCATTAACATGGTGTTATTCAGCTGATTGCTAAACAGCTTCGACAAAGGTGCGGTACCGCCTAAAGAGACGTTTTTTGACAAACTAATTTTGTCGGCTTTCTGATCCTGGAAGTACTTTTATTCTCTCTTTACCTGAGTAATTTTACTTCCTAAATGCGAGAAATTCTGTTAAAAGATACCTTTTTAGTATATTTTTAAAGAATTTCTCGAATTAGGCTGATTCCATAAAGGCCGCATTTAGGAAGTAAAACTCCTCAGGTAAAGAGAGAATAAACATACCTCAAAAAGAAATATTATAACTTATTACAAAATCTGTACATGCTCAAAAATCTGTACGTTTGACAAAATAACATAATATTTATTTATTTATTTTTGAGCACAAACGGTTTACAATGAAACGAACAGTACAGTACTTGTATTCAGATGATAATTTACAGTATCTTATAGTGACTTATGATATAAAGCATTACAATAGAGATAATTACTTTTTAAAAGTTCCTATTAAGTGCTGAAATACAACACACTTCGAGAAGTATTTGTTGTCTGAATAATATGCTACAAATTTATAGTTTTACCAACTGGACATACATGTATCCGTAAGTGAGATAGTTGGCCAATAAGATGTAAAAAAATTAGACACAAATATTTTTAGTGTGATGTGAAGCATAACTAACTGTAAAACATCAATAAATAAAGCTCATATTACTAAATCATGTAAGTAACAAGAAAAATATGTCACACATTCACTTCGGTCAGTGCTTAGCTTTAATAACCGTGTTGATAATTAAAAATGTGTGTGTGTGCTTCAACCAAATAACTGTATCTGCACCTAAATAATAAGGTACCGGTGGCTAATCGGCCTTTTGATTACACAGCGCTCAGATAATATAAAAATAAGAGGGTACCATTTAATTTTAGACCTTACTCTACCCTGATGATAAGCTAGTCGAGTCCAAATTGCAGTCTCGGTCACCGACGTAAGGTCGCAAGTCTATCGGTATTCTACCGTCTACACTTTGGAGAGTGTGCGCAGGAATTACACGAGCTAATACCCCCATGCCCGATTTACCATCTAACAACAAGACAAACTGTCAAACGTCATCCATATATGGTTGACATACCTCCAGTTCGCTCGAAGCGTTTCGCTTCTACGTTTATTATCCGTACAGCGAAGGAGTGGAACTTATTGCTCTCGTCTTTGTTCCCCGAACAGTATAATCTGGGAGTCTTCAAGTCAAGAGTGAAGTACCTTCTAGGCAAGCATGCTACATCTTCGACCGCATCATCGCTTTTCATCAGGTGAGATTGTGTTCAAACGCTTGCCTATCGTACATAAAAAAAACCCTGCGTTGCAATAACGTGTAAAAAATAAATTACCTCTTCCACGTTTATAGGATACTAATATTAAAACCAATAAGAAAAAAAAAGACGTGTGGCACTCGGGGACTGCCGCGGTAAAGCTATTGCATAGCATTTTTTATCAACTTATGCAATTATAATTATTTATTTATTTTATTTGAGTATGTATTTTTTTCCTGCCACCTAGAGGCAAGTTAATGAAAGAAAGAGACAAGCGTGATTTTTCAAAAAAGTAATTAAAAGTTCTGCTATTCATCGATAGATGGCAAAACTAAAAAGTATCACCGCTGTGCCGGTCGGAGTGGGGGGTGTTAGGTTATTTTCGTTACGGAATTTCTGGATTCGGTCTCCACGCTCAAGGCTTGCGATAGAAGCTATGCAATAGCTTAAAAAATTAACACGGATTTTAAACCAATATTTTCAGTGTAATTACAGGTTTCAAAGAGATTTGTCATCTATTATCTCAGTGCGACGACCTAAATAAGTTCTACACTTTGGAAAGCACTGAACTCTAATGAGCAAGCGTGACGCTTTCCATGAGGCGAGCGATTTGCTTGTCTCGTCTCTTAATTTCATAAAAATGGATTTTCACTTAAATTGTATAACATAATATCGTTAACAAAATCATTAAAAAATACGCAGAAGCTCATGAATATAGACTTCACCATCATGTGAACGTCGAGGCCATCCAGCTCCTCGATCACACGTATATAGTGAGACGACTTAAAAGAACAAAACCGTTTGAACTTGTTTAGTATTAGTGTAATGTAGTGTTTTATAAGTGCTGCTCAAAAAGAACACATGAACCAAGCCTTAATAGAGACAATAAGAAAAGTGTTAATGGACACATTCTTGGATATTTTAAATCTAGCAGAATAAGTTAAATTTAAGTTACTTATTAGCCTAATCTTGGCTAGATTGTAACAAAAATAGGGAACACTCTATCGTGACCTATAATAGTGAAAAAAAAAAAAAAGACTTAAATTGTATACCACATCGCCTCGGGAAGCTTAATTCCCGAGAGGCTTCGTCTCCAGAATAGGGTAACGGCCGTTGGAAGGCAAAACTCTCCATAGCAGGAAAAATTTTGATACCTCCCGCGGATAGCAGTGGAATAGGACTTGTAGCGAGTCTGCTTATGGCGGCTCCACCCCTTTGCTGAAAAGTCAAATAGCAGCGCTGAAAAGGCTGGACTGATCCTGGTTGGACGGGTATGTTGCCGGTGCTATTACTAGATATATAAGACAGGTTTTTTTACTCAACATCCAAGGGAAGTGGCAGATGGCTTAGACTCATCTGGTGGACGTGTCGTATACTATCAGATGAACAATTTTCTTGTCTCCTCTCTTAATGGCATAAAAATCTACGAACGTATGAATAACAAAGAAAACAAACAGAGTTAACACTAAGTTCAAAGACTTGTATCGTGGGTGCCGGAAACATTCACATCACACACACATTACACCCTTAACCAGAAGCACAAATATCCCTTGGAAAGGAATTTGTGCTCCTGCCGGGAATCGAACCCAGGACCCACGGCGCAGAGGGCGGATACTGCGCCAACTGGGTCGTCATATACCTATATGTTTATGTAATTATTTTGCCGAATTCAAAATAAAAAACCTTTTGGTATTTGCGGCGAAAGAAGCGATCAGGTGCTGAAACTGGTTTAAGTAATAAGATATTTTAAAGGTTCCATATATTATTACTTTCCCAATCAAACGCGGTAAAGTTACTAACATCAAAAAAAAAATTGTCCTACCATACTTTTGCTATCAAAGTTCTGATAAAGATACAAACATGTTACTGCGTCAGAAAGGGATTCCTTAATTTAATGGATTCCTAGCTTCCCGCTGTTGGGACACTGGTCTCATCCCATGTTGTGATATTGTGATCTTCACAGATAGAGACTGGGGCCTAGAGCTTGATTATCTGCCAACATTATATTATCATTCACGTGAATTCGAATTTTGTAGCTCTTGGACATACAGAAACCGACATTTATCAAGATCTACGATGTACTTGTATGTCGAATAATTATTAAATTGTGTGTATAATTGTACCATTCGACTAATCCATGCCGTGTTCCGGCTACGCGCTTGAGATCGTGCTCGTGCCCTTTGGATCGAAAAGCGAGCATTTAACTACTAGACTTTAGTAGAATTCCCTCACTTTACAAATTGCGCCCTAAAAATGTTTATACACTATAAAGGCCAAATGGTAATTTTTTTGGAAGTAAGATTATAAAAATGTATTAAAAATTGTATTGATATGCATGAGGCACCTTCATCTTATAGCAAAGTTACATATGTCGTTCGAAAGTTAAAATGTTATGTACTTGACAGCCGAAACAGTAGGTATAAAAAAAAGGTTTCTAATTATTTATATAAAAACAGGATGCGTGATCTTCAAAGAAATTATGTTTAAGTTTCATGATGAATGTTTTGTCTCGGAACCAAGTCTACTGTAACTTATAATAACACAACAAAAATATTTTCCCCCAAACTGCAAACGTTAAATCAACAATCAAATAACTTCTTCTCCAAAAGTGGTAAGTAAGCTTCATTCATTCATCTTCATTCTCACTTCAATTCATTCATTCATTCTCACTTCAATTCATACTTCATTTCTTCATTCATCATCTAACAAAAAACCTGAAAACGAAATAAAAAGAATGCCAGTTATCTACGTCAGCAAATACTGAAACATCTACACGATATGTGAAATAAGTGTAATCACGGGATCATTGGCTCGAACTTAGGTCACCTAAGAGTGTGAACGCGTGTGAACCTAGGCCCAGCTTCCTTAGACCTAACGGGGTCGTCGACCGGTCGACGCCCGCGCAGATTTCGGCCGCGTTTTATTTTTTCCTCTCGGCCCCGCTGCCTCCTCCTCTCCCCCTCCAGTCTGCAATCGAGTTGCAGTTTTTAGATGCACCTACTCTCGTTGTATGACTATCTAACGACGGCACAGGAACAGATGTGGAGTAGCCGAATGGTACTTATTTAATTCGATCTGTAGGACCATTAGGAAAAGGAAACTACTACCAACCCTTTTAAGAAAGTTAAGTAGGTACAATATAGGTTGAATTGCTGTGAGAAAAGTGAGTGAAGGGTGGTCATATTTCAATAAATTGTGGTAAATAGGTAGTCTAACTAGATTTTGTCTTGTTTTAAACATTATAGAGCAACTTGTAATGGTTTTGAACAAGGCGTGCAAAGCCGCGGATCATAGCCAGTTTAAAAAAAAACACAATTTTTCTTTTACTTAAAAAATAATTTCAATAGCACAATTGAAAATTGAATCATATATAAAAATTATTAAATTCATACTCTCCGTCACAATAGCGTAAAGCTAGACATCGTGAGGCGCGTCTACCACGCGCCCCACGATGTCACGCGCCCTCGTAACATAACGCTACGGAAAATTGTCTGTTACTCGCACTACATTTCATGAAAAAATCGCTTCCACATGATAATATGTTGTGATCAAAAGATTTTGATGTGATTATTTAATAATTTTACATATCAATATCTATAATTCGTTAGCTGTCTTGTAGCAGCAGCTATAAAAACTTTACACATTGCCTTATATTGAAATTATTCTAAACCAAATAACAAGAAACATGGCCAGAGTAAATAAGATCAAATTTCTTTATAAAGTCATAGATATAAAGTATAGTCTAGCATTGATTCACGTAAGATTATTAAATCATTGATTGACGTAATTTTATAACTTTTGTACAAAATGATACTGAACAGCTACTCTATACCACTTCTGTTCTGCACGCATTCATCGAGAAGTGCGTTGCACTATAGCGAGCCAGTTTGACTAGATTTTTGGCAACGAGCGCATGCGCCGGATTGGGCCCGCGCCCTGCGCCCGCGCCACCCCGCTGTCGTAGGGTTGCCACCAGTTATAGCTAAATAACTATCATATGAGTAATTAAGACATGAATATCACACATTTTATCTAAACGTAGTATAAGTGGTATTACTACACTTTGGTTGTTTATAGAACGGGGGTGCAGTAAGGACAATAAGCTAGTTTATATTTAGAACTGTAAATTAATTTATACCAAATGGTTTTCGCGAAGTTTAAGTCGAGATAAGTCTCGATCTAGTACTGAAGTATTATGAAGGAAATACGTTTTATTAGTAAAAAAAATCTTATGCAGCTTTTTTTGACAAATAATATTGGTAGCATAATTCTACTTATTATTGACTACTTGACAAGAACATAAATGTTTTATCAACAGATTGACAACCGTTGTAGTGCATTGGATAAGCTTTTGATTGCTACACCGTAGTACTAGGTTGATTCCCGGCAGGAGCATAATTTTCGTGCACAAGGGAAATTTCTGCTTCTTCCTCTAAGTGTGATGTGCTTGTGTGTATAATGTGAATAAAATAAAATATATTTAATTGTAGACACTGTGTTATAAAATGTCGTTATTGTATTATTTTTTTATTCAGTTTTTCCCACAATGTCTGGCACCCACGATACAAGTCCTTGAACTGTAATGTGAGTGAGAAAGCTCTATTATTCATGACAAAAATAAAAAGAAGGCAACGCTTAATTAAAAACATTTCACTTAATATAAAAGTTTATAAAAGTGTAATACTTTCTCTAATCCTTGTTCTGTTTTCTGCCAGCCCTAAACTAATTCGCGCCAGTCGGCTGCGCCCGCGCATACAGTTGTTCTACATACATAGCACATAAGAATGTAATTTGATGAGCTACATCAAGTTCCAGACTACATTCCGAGAGATTCTAGATTAGAAGGGTTTTAGGACACCGACAGAAGATTTGAATGGAAATATCTGGAGCAAGATTATCAGTACAAATACTTTTTGTCAGCAAAAATGCTTTTTGGAAATATCATGCTTTTCATTTAAACACTTATTGATCGAGTGAGATATCTAAGTTGACTTGGTTGGTTCATCACTTTGTCCGCCTGTCCGTCTATCGAGAGTCACCAGCGTTTAACTTAATTTCAGAGAATATGTACGAATAAGTATAGCTGCTACCCAAACCTCAAAATGAATTAATTATATATATAGGCAATAAAAAATTATAATATTCACGTGATTGAGGGGTATTTTTTTATCTGTCCGTGAGTGATTTTCATCTGATAAATTTTGAAAATTTTGTGTGTCCAAAAAACTTAAGTTCGAACTTAGCTGATTTAATCGTCTCGTTTCTTAGATTCATTAAAAACAACACATAGCCAAAAAAAAAGACGGAGCAAAGATTAATGGAGAAATAACGGTGCTTTTCAAAATTTCGAATGAACGTAAGGTCAGCAAATATGTGGTAATAAATACATTTTAAACATAAATTGGAATCAGGATATGAAAAAAAAATGTAAAATTAGAGCAAATGGAAAAATCCCTTTTATATGAAATTGTTAAGCATTTTAAGGTGCATTGCCGAATTTAAAGTTTTTAATGCTAGTTTAGCATTCCTCCAACATATAGACAGTTTAGCATTCCTCCAACAGTAAGCCCGACGTGGGCAACCGACTAAAAATCCGGCTGAATTCCGAATGCTCCAAGTTAAAAGTAGGTAACCCTATTGTTTTTGATGAATTATATATTGTATGTATGTATTATACATTCGATAGCATTTTTTACTTGGTATTCGATGAGGTAATTTTCACCAAAAGCTAGTAACTTTGTTCTCGACTGCACAAAATGCTTTAGACTAGGATCAGACAGCTCTGCATATTTTTTAGATACCCAAAATGGTTTCATCTTGGTACTCAATAAGGTAGGGTTGCCGACAACAGGCTCACGATCTATAAGATTCAATTTAATTACATATTGGTGATTCATAACAGTAATTTTATCGTGTTATTTGTTCTTTTCCGCAACTTTGGTGTCTCTAAGACCTCATTACAGTGCCCCCTTATGATTATTACCGTTATGTTTAATTAAAAATCAAAATCAAAATGAAGCGACGCGTGATCAAAATGCTGGCACTTATTTGGCTCAACGTATTAGCATTGCAATTCAGAGAGGCAATGCCGCCAGCATGATGGGAACGCTACCCACTGGTAGTGGGCTTGAGCACATGAGTTACCCATAGTAAGTTGTAGTAACTTGGTTCTTTGCTGTTTATAATTTTAGTTTAGTTTAAGGAAATATAGGCAATTGGCCCGTAGGTAGAAAAGCAAAATTGTTTATTCACATGTGCCCTAAAGAGGCACTCATGAAAGTTAATGTCTCTACTGGCGCATATTATTTTTCATTCATCAATACATGTATATTAATCTAGGTATTATATTATCTATATTATGTAAGCGCTTGTGCAGTTTGCCTCCAGAATCCGGTACAGATTTTACTCAAAATTCACCAGAATTTTAATAACTGTGATTCTAGCAGCTATACTTTTCCGATATCAACGTCGAATCCAACGAAGGGAAAGAATAGGCCAAAGTTCAATAAAAAAAATACCTAAAATGGTTACGAGAGTAGCCTAAATACCTTTACCCGCCAAATGTTTTTACGCACCTCGCAAAATGTATTCAGTTGTAACAAACATCGGCCTTTGGTCTCTGTAGACCCATTTCATACACTCGTACCTAACCACATAGTAGAACGTCTCACGCAGGTTCCACAATACCCCTGTATACCTAACTAGCCGTGGACTCCAAACAAGAACAGTTTGCGACATAAAAGGATTCTCAGGAGCCTTATCCAATAACGGTATTTTCCGTCTTTTCAGACTTCTTTGCCGACCGTACAGTTGATCGCAGTCGTACAGAATGCACCCAGTATGAGATATTTTAAAAATAATATAAAACTCGCCAAGACAATTAAATGAGGATTAATATTAAAACTGACTATAAATATAAAATACGCATTACCAAGATTTTGAAAAAGGTAGATACTTAAATATTAAATAATTAAACACCAATGTTAGGTATGATTAATTATTAAAAAATCTGAACACTTTAATTTGTATCTTATTTAATAAAAATTTTACTCTGATAGACTCGCATTTAACCACCAGTCAATATTAAATAATTTCTGTTTTTTTTTATGACATTTAGGTAAGCTTTTGGTACAAGAATTTGCCTGTTTATTCAAGATGCAAACAAACATATAATATCTTCTTTATTGATAACCTGCAGCTCCTTTTTTCTCATATAAATGTGAACTTATTTATGGTTACAATATTAAATGCTTTTCAAATAAAATATAGGAAGAACTAAAATAAAATCGATTGTTTATATTACAATATTTACATATAAAAATAAAAAAGGAGTGATAACATTTTTACCTTTTTATGAAACTAGCTGCGCCCGCGGTTTTGCCCGTGTAAGTTCCGGACCCGCAGGAATTTCGGGATAAAATGACCCCTAAGTTCTTTTACAAGCTCTAGACTATCTGTGTACCAAATTTCATTTAAATTGGTTCAGTAGTTTTGGTGTGAAAGCGCGACAGACAGACAGACAGACAGAGCTTCTTTCCCATTTATAAGATTAGTAAGGATATTAGTAAGGATAAAGCTTAAAAAAAGTGTCTCTAATGTGTCAATTTTGTGTGAGTGTGAAGACTTTTATTTTCATTATATTTTTTCTTCATACTAGTTATTAATGTGGCTTATATAAATAAATTTATATTCTATTCTATTATATTCTATTGCTGGTTGAAGTTACATATGTTTGTGCCAGTTACGAGCTAGGCATTATGGTATAGTAATATCAGACTATTATTGACACATGAAATAACTATATCAACGAGTAAAAAAGTACCTGTGTAGGTACATACATTTTATCCAGTATTTTGGATGAACTGATGACTTCGAATATCATTGTTGACAATTTCCTTACTGTGAACTAGTCAGTACGACGCGTCCCAAGGATTATCGCGCCCCGGACGACCCCGGGCCCGGAAAGCTCGGCAGCTGGAGTTACGGATATAAATAGAAGTATCGACGGCTAACGACACTTAAAGTTGGGACGATACTATATAGGAATGGTATATGGGAAGTATGGATTTTGTAGTACGTGTATGTTTGTTATGTATTGAAAATCTTTTGTAAAGGTACCTATTAAACGTTTAGGGTTCCACAAACTTATTACTAAGCCTATGCCGCTCGCTATTCCCAACGAGCTACAATCTACGATCAGGTGGATATAGAGCTCGATGGTCTATCCTAACCTCTAATGGGTTCTATCGTTTGATTCTTAACAGATAATCCGTTAAAATGGTCATATTCCATTATTTATTTATTACATTGGTATATATATTAATGTACTTATATTATGTAGTATATGTGTACGTTTGTATTATATGTGTAACGATCATATTAATATGTATTTATATTAGATCGTTATTGAGGTATCTTTAATTTTATTTTGTCAATTATCATTACTTATAATTAAGTATATTATAATTTAGTATATTTAGTTACATGCACTCTTTAAAATGTTGTTTTCTTAAACACAGACGTCCAACTCTATTGCATAATTCCTCTCCATCCAAAGGTAGTCTGGAAGAGTGTGTTGCTTTTAGCGAAAAGACCGCCTATTGTTACACTTTTTTTTGTGAATAATTATTTTCTGTTTTGTTATTTGTCTTAATAAAGGTGATCAAAATATATATATATATTAAAGCGGATTTGGTAGGTGCCAATGTGTCATGCCATCTATCAGTTATCTTCTAGGTAAGTATGTTTAATACCTGACTGTATCGTCACTTTCCATCAGGTTTGAAATACTTGCCTATTTCAAATAAAAAAAGTTCTTCGTTGGTAAACGAAAATTTTATTCAGAATCATCAAATAGTCTACGAATTCCCCGATACGCTTCAGGGGAGTGAAGCTATAAGTGATTCACAAAGTTGATGCCCTCGCGCCCCCCAGGGGAACCTTGAGTGCGAGCCTCGGTCGCGGCCTATTTCTATGTGGTTCAATTGAATTGAAAGTTGGAAAAACTTTCAGCAAAACTTTTGCAATTCTGTTATAGTTAGGCAGTTCAAAATAATGCGGTTTATAGAAATGGCAATGAAATTAATAGGAAATACACTTTTTTTAATGTTTTGAAATTTAATTTGTAATAAATAGCATTTGACCAATATCTCACGATGGTAAGTGATGATGTGGTTGAGTGTGGTAAACGAGTTAAGCCTAGAATAACTATCTTTTTAGGATAGCTACCAGAACATAATTTTTGGTCAAAATGTGATAGAAAAAATGGAGTAAATAATCCTTTTGCTAATTTTAACTAACCTAAAATCGGTCTGAATTCCGACGCTCCAGAATAGAGAGAGGCAACCCTATTTCTATAGGTCGTCTCATCTTGATAGGATTGCATACCGGCTCTCGGTCTACAATTAATTGTATTAGGATTATATCAGATATACTAAGTTTGAAATTGATATAACAATTAGAAGTTTATTGATTACCTGTAATTATCTACGGGCCAATTGCTTATATTTCCTTAAACTATATACTTCTATACAGCAAAGACCTAAGTTATTAGAAGTTGGTTTTATTTGACATTCAAGATTTATTTTAATAGCTCTAGTTACATACAAAAGTGAAGCTATGAAGTGTTTATTAATTTCCAAACAGAATCTTAAAATAAAAGAAGTATGTACCAGTTATATCCCATTAATGCGAAATCGCAACACAACTAGTCCATTGTTAGAGTTCCAAAATGCTTCTGCGAACCGATAAGACGTTCAAGAAATGATTTACAAAGTTAATGCGCTGTACCCCGGCATATTAACGCTCTGTACCCCTGGGGGAACTCCAAGTGTTGACATTCCGTATCCACGTATGACTAATTTTAGCGAAGTCATGTTAGCGTCGCAGTTAATTGACTTGAAAGTGTTAAAAACTCGCGGTAAAACATTAATATATATTTATGTAATAGTTAATGGTACAATAAATGCTTTCACACTCACTGACCGTTAAGATGAAACAATATTCCATGATTATGAATCTCGGTAATTAGAATATCGTCGAGGTATTCCTGCTAATCCTATAAAATATTGTGGGAAGTCTTGTGTTCCCGGCGAGAACAAAAGTTTTCTCTCCCCAAGGAAAATTTGTGTTTCTGGTTCTAGTTGTGATTGTGTGTGTGATGTGAATGTTTCCGGCGCCCACAACACAAGTCATCGAACTTAGCAGGGGTGCTTAGAAGGCGAGTCCACCCAACGAAGCCAACGGGCAGTTGGATAATATACTCGTAGTTATAAGTTATTATTATTCAAATTTATAAATAAACTCAAAGAATGGCTGCTAGAAAAAACCTACTACACTGTAAATGACTTTCTTAACAATTGTAAACATCATTAAAATTATACTTATATTCAATCGTGGGACTGTAATAACTTATGACATAATTATATTTTAGTAACATTTTTATCTTTGACAATAATATTCTGAAATTTTGACCTCTCTTGACATTATGACTTTAATGATGATTTATCCATTTCTACTTATTGTAATTGGGCCACATATAGAATATATTAACAATAACCAAAATTATTATTATGACGCTATAAAGATATCTAACTACCTAGCCCTCAAATCAATATTTGCATGTCACTATTATCACCAAGTGTGTGAACTATATTGATACACTTAACCTTACATCTGTTTATACCTACACTTGAAGCAAATAAATGCATTTAATTTCATTTAATTTCATTTAATTTCATTGAAAGTACACAGAAAAGCATTCCTCAGAAGAATCAATGTCTTGTCGTTCAAGTTTTTAATCTTTGTACTACCTTTTGGCAAAATCTAAAAGATTTTGATTTATAGGTTCATAATTATTTTTAACGGAAAGTTCTGGATTTTAATAAATACTGTGATGAAATGCAACAAAATATAATATACCATACAATAATATATTTCAGAAGCAGTATATTCCACCATTTTCAGTAGTTCCAATAAATAATTCAGCGGCTCGAGTGCCGGAGGGACACTTATGGAGGGCATTGATTTGGGCCTTTGTACGGTCTCTGACCCGAACTGTCGCCGAGGAGATAAAATAATAATATAGCGGAGATGTAAAACTATAAAAGCGAAACGAGAAATAGCTGAAAACATTTATGGTAGTTTTTTTTTTTTACTTTGAGCGTTCAGACAATGTTGGGCGTACATACAGGGGAATTAATTAGTAATTAACAGAAACCTCTTGGGACATCATTTCAACCATAGAGACCAACGTCTTTCGAGGCACAGCTATTGCAAATTTTGTTTTTTTTGCGTTAGCGTGCATATTACGAGGCGCGACGCAACGATGCCTTTCATTACTACACACATACACTCACACACTCAAAGACCCATTACACTTTTTTTTTCACTTATTATACACTAGCCGTGTCCCGCGGCTTCGCCCTCTATTATCAAGTTAAAAAGTAGTCTATGTGTTAATCCTAGGTATAATCTATGTACATTCCAAATCCGTTCAGCCGTTAAAGCGTGAAGAGGGAACAAACATACTTACACACTTAAACACTTACAAATAAACTTTCGGATTTATGATATTAGTAGGATTATGTTACCTACCTTTTTTATATGAACTAACAAAATAATAATATAAATTCTACTTCTGTACAGTTAATATAGGCAATTAACTACGATATTGCTAAAGGACTACCATGACTTTATTTTCGAGTAACACCTGATATCGATGGGATATGCTGAAAACCAGCCCTGCACAAACCCTTAGTTTGTGCAGTCTTAGCGCTGAACATATTCCAATTGCCAAATATTTCTTGCATGTATTTTTTTTCTTTTGTGTACAATAATGTGATTGTTTAAATATTTTGCAATAAATGATTTCTATTCTATTCTACTACGGGACAGTGTAGTTTAAACAGTTAATAATTACCTATAGATTGTACAATACATCATCTTAATCATTAATAAAAATATAATATTTTAATAAATAATATTTTATTTTTCATTTAAAATAAGAGTAAAAGAATATTATTTATCACAGCTTACATGAAATCATTACCATGTTTCATCACTAATATTCATTTATTTTTAGGTTATACCAAGTTTATGTATTATAATATTTATTGTATATTATTTATATGTTTTGTATGTATTGTATGTATTGTATGTATCTTTTATTTATTTATGTATGTAACTATATGTATATGATTTGTTTAATTACATTAATAATTATATCTAATACCTTTTAAAGCAATTCTTATTATATTTCTTATATTCAAAATCTTTGGAGCCGTTTCCGAGATCCTGATTACACACACACATATATATAATGTAATCAGGACCTCGGAAACGGCTCCAACAATTTTCATGAAATTTAGTATGCAGGGGGTTTCGGGGGCGATAAATCGATTTAGCTAGGTTTCAATTTTAGAAAACGTCGTTTTATCCGTGTTTTTAGTCCAGCAAAGCTCGTTTAAAAGAATATATGTATTGTTCATTGCCGCACCACCACCGATCACTTTTTATTAAATTTTTTTATCCTCTCCATCCTAAGTTTGCCTGGAAGAGATCGATAAGGCCGCCGATTGTACTGCTACATTGTATTTTTTTTCTATTGTTAATAATAATTTTTCTTGGTGTGCAATAAAGAGTATTTGTGTTGTATTGTATTGTAATATTCAGAAGAAAATCGTAGAACTAAATAAGTTAAGGGTTAGAACAAGAATTAGGGTCTGAGAACTTACTGGTGATGATGATGTTTCCTAGTTGATTTCGGCCTCAGCAACTGTTTTTTTTAATAGATAGATAGATAACGCTTTATTGTCACACCTTACATAAATCACTCAAAATAACAAAACTTAAATTATAGTGTACAATCGGCGGTCTTGTCGCTAAAAGCGATCTCTTCCAGACAACCTTTAGATAGAGAAGATTATAAATAATTCGGTGAAACGGGGGCGTTTAGGAAAAATATAAGTTTTTATTTTTTTATATGACTGAGCTTTGTTGTTCAGCTCGTCGACGCGGTGCTGTTTCGTGACTTATACGGGGTTATTTTACTAATAACCTCGTGTAAGTAGTACTTAAGTATAAAAATACTTACTGAACTTAAACTTTATACATTTTCAAAATACGCATTGGAATTTCAAGGTACTTGATAATTACTGCCACCTTTGTACATCAAGTTCCTTTATACATTAGGTATAAGTCTGTACATGTATATAATTCTAGCATCAAGTTAGAACATAATCCTGATTTCAAATGTTCTGTGAGATTCCCCAAGGGAGCTTCAAAGATGAGTTCGTTTATGAATAACTTATGACATGGCGCGACTGTTGGCTTTAACTTAAGTTTTGCCCAGTTGTATTAGGCACTGCCTTTGAAACTTAAATTTAATTAATTGTTTTTTCATTATGGGGGGATGGGAGATAAGGAATTTTAATGTTTAAGGAAACAAGACGGAAGTTAAAACATTTAAAGTTGACAAGTACTCACAAAAGATTATCTATAAGTAATTTAAAATAAAATAAATTGTCCTGCGTTATATTTTATCACTTTGAAATAGCATTTTGGATCTCTTTCATTTGATGCATTCGATTATAATTGTTCATTTTAATTTTAAGGTTACTCCTTCGTGGCGTACTACGGAGATCATTTTGTTTTTTCTTCAGGTAAAGTAATATTAATCATATTATTAGATTCAGATTGATTCAGATTCAGATTTATTTTATTGCCTCCATAGGTATATATACAGTACAAGATGTTACATTCCAAAAGGTAGGTACAATGTTTCATATGGACCCTGTCAGGCGCAGCAACTTAAGAGAGAAGAGGACGCAATCTAAATTATAAAATTTAAACATTATCTTTTAAATAGTCATATATTGAGTAGTATGCTTTCATTATTAATAATTGTTTTTTTTTTTCAGGAATTTATTTCATTTGTAAGGTATTATCCCATAAGATGACCCAGTTGGTGTAGGCAAATCCTTTGTCTTTCTTTCGATTCCTGGCAGAACAACAATTTTCCTATTCAAGGGACATTTGTGTTTTTGGTTCTGAGTGATTGTGTCTGTGATATGCAAATGTTTCCGGCACCCATGATGCAAGTCATTAAACTTACAATTTATTTATTTGTAAGGAATCCATTCTTAACTCTTACTATTCTTGTATGAAAAGTTTATAAAAAAACTCTGTTAAGTGACAAATTGTCGTAATTGGAAATAAAATGTCTATAAACCTAGTCTCTGGAGTTTTGCCGCAAAACTGAAAAAATTGCTTTGAGTGTTAATGAGTAATAATGGTAGATTATGGACCGTTAATACTTAGTAAGCGGGAAAGAGACAAATCATATAAAGTTGAAAAACGTGATTTTCGCCTTCGCTCCAAATTTCCAATAGAAGTTCTAGTATAGGTACTACGACTTTAATTAACTTGATTATGACTGAACTTTGACTCTATAACTTGACTTTGACTGTGACTAGGACTTCTAACATGTAACGCACAGGGAATATTTTATTATTTTTTAATGGTTAAATTCACAATAATGCGGATTTTGAGAGCCTGCGTATTCCAGGTCTAGTGTGTTTACCAGCTTCGATCACATCGTCACTTACCATCAGGTGAGATAGTGGTCAAACACTAGCGTGTCACAAATAAAAAAAAAAGCTATAATTAGAAGAAATAATAAGAAAAAATCTAGCTTCCTCTCTTTTCACTTTTTCTTCGCAAAATAATAATTTATCAAATAACAAAAGGACTTCTTAAAATATTTAAAGTACGTGTTACCAACAAAACAAATACCTAAGTGAAGGAGCTATTGAGATGTTCATCAAATGCTCTTAGGATGAGGGCATTGAATTGTCAATTTGACAGGACATTGACTCTTTTTGTCATAAGGAAGGACAACGGCAGTGAATAGGGTGATTAGGTGACTAATAACTACGAGTGTATAATATTATATTGTACTAGTTGTTCGTCGCGGCTTTGCCTGCGTAAATTAGAAATAAACATCATACGGATCGAATTCTGAATATAAACCAATCTTGAATCTATCTGAACACACTAAAAAAATCATCAAAATCCGTACAGCTGTTTAAGGAGGAGTTCAGTTACATACACACGTACAGAAGAATTATGTATAGAATATTGTATTAGAGTGAATAGGTATTGACAGACAAACCTTAGTGGTTTTTTTAAATGCTATACTATCAAATTTTTGTATACTTTTTAAATGGTAAATAAATGAAAAAAAAAAAAAAAAAAAACTTAACAACTTTGCGATTCTGACAGTAAATAAACGACTTTAAATTTTGAACTAGCGTGATTCATCTTTAACTGGATCGTCGCTTTCCGTCAAGAGAGTGTGGTTAAACCCTTTCTTTGTCACTCATAAAAACTAAAGTTTATAATAAAAATATAGCTTATAACGGGATTTGAACACAAGGCTCCAGTTGTCTGCCAAGTGTCTTACTCTACCGTTTAAACCATCTGAGCTATCCAAGCCTTGGATACTTTTGGTTTTTTAATGGAATGAGTGACAGCCACTTGATTGTAAGTGGTTACCGCCAACTATGAACGTATTACCCTTATTGTATACTACATATACTACGCCCCGGCTTCGGATATAATAACGAAACGGAGGTAACATATCCAGAAAAAAAACCAACATTTAGTGGAATCAGAACTTCTCACGTTACAGACAATATAATCAGCTCTCCCGTTTGGAAGGTTTAAAATAATTGTATGCTCAGATATAAATTTCACTTAAGAGGCCGGGGAGTCTTTGAACGAGTCTATAGGCTGTCTCTGTTTAACTAGCTAACTGTGCCTATGCTTGATGCGATAGCACTACCGACCAAACAATTATGATAGGTGCCGTAATACCATAAATTATGAATGAAAATGTAATGTTGAGCCATTGTTTTTTAAATTATTAGTACCTTGAAATGATAATCTATGTTTCTGTTGTAATGACAAAAGAAATGTGTTAGTTTTTGATACAAAACGAATAAGTTAAAGATGCGACATTTACGTCGTAATAATGTGTGAAAATCAATTGGTTTATATTTCGTTTTAGGTAATTATTTTGGAATAAAAACTATCCAGGAACCTAGATTTATATGTTTTTGGTCTAAATAACAGCACAGTATGGTGGTAATATGCTTGAATTATAAATAATTACGGTATTACGATTGTATGGGCAAATCAACCTCTGCAGGCCCCTTAAGCAATTTCCAGAAAACTGGCAACACTACCCGAGTCGCCATTCTCATAAAATATTACCTAGAAGTAGGTAAAAACCGCATAAATGAGCTTTCGGCACTAAAAATGTTCATTTTACTGCCTAAACGAGTTTCGCGAATTAGAATTACGAGCCCGTACCGAGGTAACGATGGCGGAGATAATATCGAACATAAAAAGCACATTATGTGCATTTATGTTACTATTCGGGTGTATTAGATATGCAGAACTTTGCATATTGTTAGATGGCGGGGAAACATCCGGTATACACTGAGGGAAGGGAGGGTGGCACTTAAAACCGAATAAGGAATATGTATAAGATTAAAATATAGGTCAAGTATTATTTTTTTAATCCTTGTAGGTATAGTACTTAAATGCAAAACCTCATAGACTCAGGATTCCTCGATACAGGCCTATTGAGTTTTTTGATACAGGCCTATTGGCCTATTTGCCTAGTGAGGAAACTTTTGAATATGTAACTTTAGGAAAGTAAGTTTGCCTGCAATGTATTATAATGTACTTTATTGCTAATACAATTATAATAATATCGTGTTTTATGCAATGTAATAATACCTCTGAAAATAAAAACCATTTCATTTCCATTTCATAGAATTACAACAATTTACTTTTTTAATACTTTTTAGGTATAAATTCGATAAAATGTAAATATTATTTTAAATTTTTGAAAGATATAATTTTCAGAAAAAAAATTGTGACTCGCTTTAAAGCTCGCTTCTACTGTTATCATCCGTACTGCAAAGGAGTGGAACTAATTGGCCGTTTCTTTGTTCCCCGAACGGTGCTACATCTTTGGCCGCATCATCGCTTTTCATCAGGTGAGATAGTAGTCAAATGCTTGCAAGCATAAAAAACAATATAAACTCTTGCATTTTTCGTCACAACCCTTAATAATATTATTATCAGATCAAATTTGTAATATATAAATTTATAGCTCTGTCTGTTTTTCTCTCTCTCTCTCTCTCTCTATATTCGTCTATTTATTACAATATACTGAACCTATTATTTTATACTAGTGGTTCTGTAAACTAAAAACCTCGTATTTTTTGATATGGTGAAAACCCCATATCGCCGCCATTTTGAAAAACTTCCAAAAACTGAATGGATATAAAAAATCTATTTAATTATCGAACCTGCTCACAAAATTTCACGAGAATCGGTTAAGAAATGCGGCCTGTAGCGGAGAACAACTGGAAATCCGGGCAGACAAATGCTATTTTACCCAAGCTGAAAGTTTGTGTGCGTGTGAATGTTTGTTACCACGTATCTCCGTAACTACTTAACCAATTTTTATAAAATGTTGAATGTAGGTAGCTTATACTCTGGATTAGGACATAGGCTACTTTAATCATCAGTGGGCGAAGCCGCGAGGCTCGACTAATATGTAATATAAAGAACACCTCGAATCAATTCATATAATAATATGTTACAAACAAACGAATTCACACTCACAGTCCCACACTAAGTTCAAAGACTTGTATCGTGGGTGCCGGAAACATTCGCATCACACACACACATTACACCCAGAACCAGAAACACAAATATCCCTTGGAAAGGAATTTGTGCTCCTGCCGGCAATCGAACCCAGGACCCACGGCGCAGAGGGCGAACACCTGTCCACTGCGCTAACTGGGTGGTCAAAAGAAAATAAAAGACATAAGATATATTGGCATTGTGTTGACTCATTATGGTACACCAAGCGTGGGCGGGGGAGGTCCTCTGAGAATGCAAATGAGACAATATCCACCTCCGCACATCACCAGGCTCCAAAATCCGGTTCCACTAATCTAACAGCGAGGAAAACTGCAAAGTGTTTCTATAGAAGCAAAATACTTTTTATTACAAAACAAGTTGTAAATCAAAATTTTGAAAGCACCCGTTACACATCTGGATTACGGCTAAACCGATTTTCAACCCACTTCAAAAAAGGAGGTTCTCATGTTAAAACTATCGTGAGTATTATGTTTCAATGTCATATTCGGCTTAAAACACGAAAATTTCAACTTACTATGTAGTCGACTAGTTTCGGACAAATTAGTTGTCCTTCATCAGGATGAGTCAGACGCGCGATACGCGGAGGCGTGCGTAAATATTTTTGTTTTTTCTTGATGCTGTAACAGCTGAACGGATTTGGATGAAATTTTGAATTCACGTAGCTTATACCTAGGATTAACACATATGCTTCTATTAACGAAAAATATACGCGATACAAAAAATTAAGAGTTTTTAATAATTGAAACGCAAGCAAATCTTAAAAAACCGACTTCATCGCTTACATTTCGGTTTTGGATTGACCGATTTCGATAAATTTTATATAGGACCACCTCAAAAGTATACTCTAACAAAACAAAAAAAAACATCAAAATCGATTTATAATTGGCGGAGATATAGCGTAACATACATAACAAAAAAAATATACAGTCGAATTGAGAACCTCCTTTTTTGAAGTCGGTTGTAAATAAATATGTGACTTTTGCGAAAACCTAAGAAATCGTTAAACTAGATATAATGAAAAAGCTCGTGATTCTTTTAATGAAACTGCTGCTTTTCTAAGGCTTTTTCCTAAAAGGTTTTTTAGCCGGTTTGACCCGGTAAATTGGAAGGATGACGAAGGAGCGTTTTTCACCAGAAAATAGTTTTTCACTCGTAACTCGAATAACTCTTCATTTTCTTGCTTAATTTTACTTATAGTTACTTAAATAGTAACTATTTTACGGCCTAAACGTCTAAAAGTAAACTAAATTAACATAAATATATAAAATCGGTGTGCACATACTTTTAAAAATTAGTCTTAAAGCTTTTTGTTGGACAAATGCTACTACTCTATTTCCGAATATTTAAATGGTATAGACAATTGTAACTTTTTGACATGATATTTTATTTGTAAGGACATATTATACATACAAAATTGATATTTTTAAATGTAATTGTCATTATTGATTTTAATTTCATTATTAAAATATTAATTTTGTACTCGTAATTAGTTATAATGTCATTTTTGTGTAGTTTAATTGGATTTATTTTGTAAAATGTTTATTTTCTTAAAAATAATAATTTCCCATACAATTATGTTCTGGAAAAAATGAAATAAGTACTTATTAGCTACTAAGCTTAATTATTATAAGTTACTCAGGTGCTCATGTTTTACCAGTAAGTAGCGTGTCTACCATGGAGACTTGGCTCATTTGAGTTGCAATGCTTACTATGCTGAAACCAAGTGCCATCAAATCGATCACGCGTCGCTTGAACCAAGTTGTCTGATATATATCCGGCCCGTTACCGGGGTAGGGCTACTGGAACTAAACTATTGTTAAAAAATTTTTTTTTTTTTACCACATTTGACCACTAGGTATCTCACCTGAAGGAAAGTGATGATGCGGCCTAAGATGTGACATGCTTGCCTAGAAGATACCCATTCACTCTTAACTTGAAGATTCCCAGATTATACCCTTCGGAGAACAATGACGTAGGCAATTAATTCCACTCCTTCGCTGTAAGGATGATGAACGTAGAAGCAAAACGATTCGAGCGAACTGGAGGTATGTCAACCATAAATGGATGACGTTTGACAGTTTTTCTGGTTGTTAGGTGGTAAAATGGGCATGGTGGAATTAACTCATGTAATTACTGCGCACACTCTCCAAAATGCAAACGATAGCAAATAAGCTCCCGAGGTGAAGAGTTTGAACACCACAAGGATCAAATATTTAAACACTGCCGAAGTTTTTATATCTTCATCTAAATAATTCTTCTGTACGTGTGTAGGTATGTGGCTGAACTCCTCCTAAACGGCTGGACCGATTTTGATGATTTTTTTGTGTTCTGGTGGATTCAAGAATGATTTAGATTCACAATTCGTTCAAATAAAAAATGATTTTTAATTATTTAATTTTATTAAAGACTGATCTAGTTTTCTTATATAGTACCTACTCTTTATATTTACTACAATGTTATCTTCATGAGGAAAATATAAAACTTGTTATCCCTATACTCATATATACCTACCTCAAAGATTAACAACTAGAAATTCTTTGAGATATGGGATGGATGCTAGGCGAGCATGCTGCATTTTCGGCCGCATCATCGCTTGCCATCAGGTGACATAGTGATCAAATGCTTGCCTATCGAGCACCTGCTCCTGCTGCGGTCATTGCCGCGCCTATAACTACATGACTCTTCCCTGATTATTTGTATCATGTGTATTTTCACGACACAAGTCATTGGACCTAGTGTGGGGCTGTGCATGTGAAAGCGTTTATGTTATACATACATATAGTCACGCCTCTTGCCCATTGGGGTAGGGCCCATCTCTCCACCTGCTACGATCCTGACACACATCTATCGCTTCTTCTACATTCAGATTAGGTATTTAGTAGTGTATATAAGTATATAAAATTATGCTTTTACATTTTTTAAATATTTTATTGCAGTTTATGTAATAAAACGTTTGACATTTGGGTGAAAACTTTACGTACTTTTGTAATGATAAAACTTTTAGTGGTTTTATACTACAGGTCCATGAAGCCGTTAAAAGTCTTTTGAGATCTTAAAGATATCAAATGCAAGATAATGTGTCTTTAAGGTTAAAATAAATTATTGTGAGATTATAAATGAATTTTACTTGTAACTTTTACCAAATTCTTTATAAGCTTAGCGACAGTCCACCCAATAAATACTTTGAGGCGACGGATGGGCTTAAGCACTTGAGTTACCTATAGGCTCGATGTCTTGTAGGTAACTTGGTTCTTTGCTGTATATAGTTTTAGTTAAATTTTAGGAAATATAGGCAATTGGCCCGTAGATAGAATTAGAAAACTCTGTCATCAATGAACACAAACGCTTTCACACTCACAGCCCCCCACTAAATTCAATGACTTGTGTCATGGGTGCCGGAAACATTCACATCATACACACAATCACAACCAGAACCAGAAACACAAATTTTCCTTGGGGAGAAAACTTGTGTTTCCGCCGGTAATCGAACCCGATACCCGCTTAGAAGGCGAACGCTCACCCAACTTAGCCAACGGGCAGTTCAAATGATAATGATAACTGTATAAAATAAGGTACGTATTCTTATGTTTTATTTCTAATAACAAATTTTCTAAGACTAATATTTTGTATCTCTCTATTTATAAATAAACATCTTTAAAGCAGTATCGTCTCGTTCTGACATCATTTAACAAAAGTGGAAAAACGATAGTAAATTAGATCAAATGTTCTACAGGTTTTGAAACATTTTAGACCCTTTGAACATAATTACAATTGAACTGCCCGTTTGCTTACTTTGGTGAGCTTTCGCCTTTTAATTAGGAGTATCGGGATCGATTCACGGCGAGAACACAAGGAAAACCAAGGACATTTCTCTCCAAGGAAAATATGTGTTTCTGGTTCTGGTTGTATGTGTAATGTAAATATTGCCGGCACCCACAACACAAGTCATCGAATTTAGTGCGGGGCTGTGAGTGTGAAAGCGTTTATGTTTAACTAGCTTTTTCCCGCGGCTTCGCTCGCGTTAAGAAGTACAACAAACTTTCATCCCCTATTTTATCCCCTTGGGGGTAGAATTAATCAAAATCCTTTCTTAGCGGATGCCTACGTCATAACATCTACCTGCATGCCAAATTTCAGCCCGATCCGTCCAGTGGTTTGGGCTGTGCGTTGATAGATCACTATGTCAGTCAGTCAGTCAGTCAGTCACCTTTGAGTTATATATATTTAGATTATTCGGTGAAAAGTATTCAAGGACATTGCACGTAGATATCTCTTGTGTATTGGTAATGTTTACTGCAAGTAACTTATCGAAACTTTCTATCAGCACCAAATTCGTACAAAATCAGGGTAGCCCTCAATCAAAATCCGACCAGTCATCCATTATGACCGAGTCCGCATAATGATAGATAATAACTACCTTCTCCGAACGCAAGGGTTCAACTGAATATATTAGTCGAAAATAATATGGATAGTCAGTGATGGACCATGTCGTAATAAATAAGTCAAGGACTTACCGAGTTACTGTATTCATAATTATGATACCATAGTGCAAAGGTTGAAAGCACAGTTATAAAATTAAAGTTATAAAATAAATATTTATTATAAAATTAAAGTTATAAAATTAAAGTTATAAAATAATAAGTTATAAAATTAAAGCACAGTTAAGTTCTCTTTTTGCAAACGACTTCAAAAAAGGAGGTTCTCAATTTGCCTTTATGTTTATTTTGTATGTTATGCGATATCTCCGCCTAATATGAATCGATTTTGATGTTTTTTGTTTGGTAGATTTAGGATTATTTATTGCCATATAAATTTTATCGAAATCGATCAAGCAAAAACCAGAATAGAAGCGTTGAAGTCGGTCTTTTTAGGCTTTGCTTGCGTTTAATTATTCGACTTTATTTTCATGCAAAAAGATCCAACCTCGACGAATTGTGTACATTTTTACAACAATTTGTGGTAATTGAGGCGATAAAGATATTTTATACAAAACAGTTGCACGAGCTCTTTATAATGCTTGTTAGAAACATATCCTCGCTCGCATGACTGATTTTTTTTTGCTAAAATAAAATGGGCTTTATGTAAACACAGTATCGACTCCTATTTAATTACCTTTGAAATTTATATAAAACCAAAAAAACAGAATATTTCGATTTAAAGCATTTTCTTATCCTTGAAAGTAATCAGGAAATCTACAAAACCCTTTGTGTTATTGATATGTAGCAATTTTTTTGAGTATATAAAGAATTTCGTTGCTATCTCTTATTACGACATGGTACTAAATAAGTTACACCATCGAAATGCTGTGGTAGAGAAAGTTCTTGTTGTGGACCTATCGATCAATGCGCAGCTTTCTCCGACTTTAGGGTATTTAAGAAGCTCGTGGTAGATACGTAGAAATCACTTAATAGCATTTTGTGTTCCCTTGTATTATTTTTAATTAGTGGTACTTCCCAAGGGATCATAGTATCGGATTTTCACATTAACCGATCATAACAGTCGTTCCCATCTGATCATAAGATCAGTTGCAACTAAAATAAAGTATATATTATTCTTTCCAACTGTTATTTTAACTTCTAAAGAGGTATTCAGTCCAATTCAGTTTTTTATTCAGTATTCAGTTCGCTCGAAGCGTCTCGCTTCTACGTTTATCATCCGTACTGCGAAGGAGTGGTACTCATTGCCTTCGTCTTTGTTCCCCGAACGGTACAATCTGGGAGTCTTCAAGTCAAGAGTGAATATGTACCTTCTAGGCAAGCATGCTACATCTTCGGCCGCATCATCACTTTCCATCAGGTGAGATTGTGGTCAAATGCTTGCCTATCAGGCACAAAAAAATTAAAAATTAAAAATCGCTATTCTCTGAAATTAATGGTGGCATTAGGTGCTTAAAGACTTCCAATTCAAATTGTTCATTCATATACGAAATTAACAAAGAAAGAGTCACTTATGAAAGTTACTGACTCTTACTGCCAGGTTCGTAAAATAAAGCCTTGAGTTACTCATAAGCTCAATTGCATGTAGTGATGCATGTTGCTCCTTGTTGTAGATTTTTACCGACTTCACAAAAAAGAAGGAGATAATCAAGTCGTCTGTATTTTTTTTTGTTTTACCTCATAACTTCTTTCCACGTGAACCGGTATCGAAATTTTTTTTAGTTTGAAAGATGTTGCTTTCCACTTGGTCCCATTATTTTTTTATTGGCAATCTGGTGCTTTTCATGTGGTCCCATTGAAATTTGATCAAGATCTGATCTCTAGTTTTTGAGATATAGTAATAATGCGTGTTTAATACATTAAATCTGATCAAGGTTCCGAAAATAAAGCGGTGAAGTCGGTTTTTACACGCTTTATATTTTAAGCTTTGCTTGCGTTTAATATTATTATCCTTTGTAGATTTACAGATTAATTTTAGAATACATAAGCAACTAGCCGTGCCCCGCACCTTTGCCTGCGTTTATCAAGTTAAAAAGTAAGTTAATCCTAGGTATAAGAGATATACATTCAAAATTTCATCCAAATCTGTTGAGCCATTACTGCGTGAAGAGGAAATAAACTCCTTTCGTCGTCCAAATTCTTATTAATCCTATTATATTTTGGAGTATTACCTACAAGTATAAAAGGGCCGGAAATCCACAAATATTCAATTTTAGCCCAAAACATCCCTCCAATCATCGTCGTTATTTCCTCGGCACATGTCAAACCCCATCTGCCTGTAATTAACGTTAGCAGGTGCGTGACAAGTTTAGACCTTCATTAGTTGACCAGTTTTAATTAAATATAAATATTATACATGTATGTATGGATACGATATGTATGAAGTACTCGTTGGCTTAGTTGGGTGGCGTTCGTTTTTTAAGTAGGGGTATCGGGTTCGATTCTCGACTGAAACACACAAGTTTTCTTCCTACGGACAATTTGTGATTATTCTGGTTGTGATCTACGTTTTGAACCACCTTACATAAGGAGAATATAAAATCGACTATTTTTTGTTTTGTCGGTTATAACTTATCATTGAACTTTGAACTGCCCGCTGGCGTAGTTAGGTGGGCGTTTTCTTTTAAAGCACCGGGTTTTGATTCCCGGTGAGAACACAAGTTTTTCTCCACGGGAAATTTGTGTTTCTGGTTTTGAAGTATGTTGTTAATGTTTCACACAACATTGTGGATCTTAGATGTTTACCGCCCCACGATACAAGTCATTGAAATTAGTGTAGGGATGTTAATGTAGAAGTATTTTTGTGTACCTATATTTTTTTACCGGGCTACCGACGCCAGACGGGTCATTTTTCAAAATTGAACTACCCGCTGGCGGAGAAGAGTGCGCGTTCGTCTTCAAAGCAGCGGGTTCGAATCTCGGTGGGAACACAAGCTTCCTCCCCACGAGAAGTTTGTGTTTCTGGTTTTGGGTATGACGTGAATGTTGTGTGTGTGGTGTTAATGTTTACGGCTCCATGACACAAGACATAGTACTTTTAGTGTGGGATTGTGAGCGTAAAGCGTTTGTGTATGCTTTTATTTACCCGGGCGACGCCGGGCGGGTCAGCTAGTATTATATTGTTATATTTAAGATACGCCGGACAGTGTGAATGCTTTTACCATGACGGCAAACCAAGCGCTCAAAGTCTTTGTTCATTTCCTCAGAATCAGAATCAGAAACAATTTTATTGCAAATAACTGTGTTAACAAAAAGGTCTTATAAATTTAGTCATATAAAAGTATCAACAGTAAATCGTGAATCAACGTCCTGCCTCCCTTAGAAAGCCCATCATTAAAAGCTTCTTAAAATATCAACGTATTATCTTTTACAAAGGGATCCTCTGCATAAACAGCATGTACCCTACCCCGAGTGATACTTCCTCATTCCAACCAAACTGAAGGAAACTCTCTCAATAAACACAATTTCGGTTATCTCAGCAGTAACTCTTGGTTAGCGTGAGCGGGTTCGATTCCCCCAACGAGAGAAAGCTGCTTTCCGAGAAAAAGTTAACGATAAGTTAAGGGTCATGTTTAAAACTGTGGGGACTTGGATTGTGGTGGATAAAGTTCTTTATGTACTTAAGAGCTACTTCACAGAATGTCCGCTTTTCACTTTTACGTCTATGGGTCGAATGCTCTTTATGACGACTTATTTTTTAAATTTGGCTTCGCTATCTATGTGCACTTAGCCAGTGTATAAAATATTTCAAGATTTTTAGTTTAAGTTTTCTAATCTAGTCCTAGTCACAGTCAAAGTCAATTAGGAGTCAAGTCATGCTCTAGTAAAGTGGACCTTTACTAGAGCTCAATCTATTGAAGTTATAGAGGCAATGCGAAAATCACATTTTATAAATTGTATTAATGTACCTACACTCATGCACGAACAAAATTTACCATTATTACACATTTCCACTCGGAGGATCAAGTAGAAAAACAATTACGCATTTTTTTTTATTTACGCGGATTAAGTATTAGCTCAAATTAAAATTCAAATACACAGTTGGTTTGAAATTTTTAAGGTAATGCTGTTGTGAATGTTTTGATGTACACTATGTTAGTGATCTTATAGATAAATAAATAAATAAATAAAGCTTTAAGACGTTCTTTTAAGCGGCTCAAACAAGGGATGTAGCAAAAATTAAAAAAAAAAAGGTTATTAAAAAGTAAAACTTTCAATCTTCACCTTCACCCACAGCTCCACACTAAGCTTCAAGATATGATTCGCGGGTGCCGGAAATATATACATATATACACGCAATCAGTTTATTCTCAGTAATTCTTTTAAATGACCTTAAGAAATCTTCTCTGTGACTATCAATTTACATTAACAACCAAACCGAACTGGAACAAACAACAAATGTCCTTTGAGAAAAGTTGCGTTCCTGCACAGAATCGGGTCATCAACCCGTAAAGTTTATGGAAACATAAAATAAATAGAAATTTTATCCTAATAATGACGCAACAAACATTCCACATTTATTACCTTCAAAATTCTTTGTTCCATACAACAAAACCATTGTCTTGCACCATATAAATCGCAACCCGAATAAATGCAGCCCATAATATCCTTGCATATTCTCAAATAGAGTTTCAACCCAATTGCTAACGCTTAAGGATGAAAATTCAGTTGCCAAAGCGTGGAAAAATATTGTTTCCGCGTGGAAAAATTTTCAGCGTTTTACTAAATCTATTATCAACCTTATTTTATGCGTGTTACAGTCGAATATTTCGTTTGTATGTGTATGTATGGATTTTATGTTCAAACCGCAGCATCTTTGCTGAGAAGTTTCGGGAACTAACGGTATATCAGGTTCGGTACTATGGTTTGTAGATTGATAGTCTTGTACTTTGGTACTTTGGGAACGGATGCTGGAAATGTGGAGCAGTTTTTAGTTATTCTCTTCGTCTGACATGAGTAAACCAAAAACGATGTACTCGTACATTCTTTCTAATATATAAATATTTCAGGGCTTGAGTAGCTCAGCGGTTAGAGCAATAGGGCATGACACCCTATGGCCGCGGGTTCAAACCTCGCCTCAAGCGATAATTTTTCCTTTTCAAATTTATCACTACATATATATCTCGATTCACGGCGCTTGTGGTCGAACCTCTCCAAAACGGCTCGACCGATTACAATATTTTTTTTTTTGGTAGATTTGAGAATAGGTCGTAAAGTTTTCACCCTAAAACCTCTCCCACCCTTACCTCCCCTCTCCACCCCATATTTTTTTATCGCGATTTTAGTTTTTTTTTTAACAATCCTATCCTATTAATATTATAAATCCGAAAGTTTGTGTGTAAGTGTGTGTGTAAATGTGTAAGTATGTTTGTTCCCTCTTCACGCTTTAACGGCTGAACGGATTTGGATTACATTTTGAATGTACATAGATTATACCTAGGATTAACACAGGCTACTTTTTTACTTGATAATAGCGGGCGAAACCGCAGGGCACGGCTAGTATCAAATAAGTTTTTAGTATGTTATTAAAGTACTAGGCGACAATAAACGTGAAAGAGTTAATACACTTTTTCTAAACGTGGCATCGCAACGCCGATCTACAAGTAGTCTACTTATATTTTGACGCAATTTAATAATGTAGTAATATAGTCTTTTATAATAATTTTTCATCCGGTTACAGCGAGGTAAAACGAAGTGTTATGATTTGTTTTATCACCGAAGATACATAGGTACACTAAATTTGAGTCTAATCGGACATCGAGAAGTCAGGTCTAATTTAGCTTGCAAGATTTGATTACTGACCGACAGACAGACAACGGGACAGATGAATAAAAGCTTGATGATGAAACTTAATAAACTTAACAAAAATGCTCAAACTGTGACAGAGTACTTCTCCGTTTCAAAACATAATGTTTAATTATCCTTAACTTTTTAAACTCGCCGCCTACAAAGACTATAAACCATGGTAACAAATTACACAGGCGAGCTACTTCTCAACTAATCACTTTAGTTTTGTTTACATCCCATTTAACTAGCAAAGTAGGTTCACTCATTCATTCTAGAGAAGTTTTGCGGGTTCACTCACTCCTTCGTTCTAGAAAATATCAGACTTTTGTCGGAAAACACTGGCGACTGGCCAATTTTTTGAAATAAGTATAATTGGAGTTAAATGATAGGTAAATTAATAGCCATTTTTGTTTGTCAACAATAATAAACGAACAAGCAATTTTATATTCAAACTCAAATTTAAATCTTCATTGCTTTCTCTAAATTAATTAATCAACAATTTTACACACACACAGACAAATTAATAACAGACAATATAATAATATATATGCGTGATTGGTAGCGTATTTTTTACACAAAAAAAAACTATTATAATTTTTTTTTTTTTTTTTTATAGAAGTACAAAAATAATTTATTTGCTAGAATGTAGGTATACATCGATGATGGATATTAATTTAATTTGTTCCTTATACATTCTACCGTACAAGTAGGTGCGCAAATATGTGACATTATTATGTTGATGTGTGATATTATTATGTATCAAATTTAAATAAAATTATATAACATGTTTTCAATGCCGTTTTGACAGTAAAAACTTTGTTGCTATAAAAACGCTTTTTAAAAAAAAACACTTTATAGTGGAAGTCGTGGTATTGTAAATACGATAAAAGTTAAACTCTACCAAACTCTTCAAGCGTTAGAAACGTATCACGCGACACCCGAAGCGTAAAACCGAACCAAAATGTCGAATTCCTAAAACCCTCCCTTGTAATAATACCAAGCTTCAAATTCTTGGGTGCGTGTAGTTATTACTATTTAAAGCAGTATAGGTACCCTAAAAATGCACTTTGGGCAAACCGGCTTACGCACACATGCGAAGGAAGCACACAGAGATGTCTATGTGTGTGCGCTTGCACTCACACATGCATCGGAAGGGCAAAGGGAAATTTTGGCAATATTTTTTGTGGAGTGCAGTTCATACGCTAAAGTGATGTGCTCGTTCACTGAAAAGTGATTTGTTTGAGAAACTAAGGCATTTAGTTTTTCTATCGTTTTCTTTTACTTTTCTGACTTAGGTATTGCAAATATTGGTCTATATTCACAATTTTATATCATCCTGTGGGGATGAGAGAGATCGAACTCCAAAAACCACATTCACTAAGAATTGGGAAGCTCTTTTCATTTAACCCGACTACAGCGAAGCATAAAGGAGAATAAATTTTTTTGCACCATACATATATCTATGTACAGCGAAGGAGTGAAATTCACTGCCCGAGTCATTGTTCCTGAACAGTCTCACAGTCTCACAGTCTCACAGTGAACAGCCTCTGGGAGTCTTCAAGTCAAGAGTGCAAAGGTAGGCTACGTGAAAAAAAAGTGAAAAGGTGTAAAGTAGGCTTCTAGGTAACCGTGCTGCATCTTCTGCCGCATCATCACTTTCCAGCAGGTGAGATAGCAGCCAAATGCTTGCCTATCCTGCGTGAAAAATTACATTATTATCTCTTACAATTTATACCATGTTTTTTAAATTTACGTTATACATTAAAATATAAATGTTGCGCATCAATATAGCGATCAAACTTTAAAAGGGATGTCTGTGTGTGCGTCTGTTTGTATGTGAGAAGGTGATCATTTCAAGTACTAGAGTATAGGAAGCCTGTATTTTACCATGGAGCCGTCTTGATAAAAAAAACTGCTGGGTCAATGCCTGTCGCCAGTTTCTTTCTGCAATTGTATTTTGTGTTTCTTTAGTATTATATTCTTTCAGATCAAAATTATATATTTAAATGGGTCCCATAGATTAGGCTTGTTACTGACTCTAATTGCTAGATTCGTGTAGCTGTCTAGAAACTGCAAGAAGAAAGAGCATGTTTTTTCTTCTGCAATTAAAAGGGCATAAGCACGCAGGCAGACCACTACTACAAAGTGTCTGCTTTACTAAACATATTGCTTTAAAACATAACAGTCTGCTCCAGTAGTACTTAGTAGCCCTACGGCAATACGTTGGACGTTTCTTTATTACTGTGAAAATAGCCGTGTCAAATCTGTGCTAACAAATGTCCCTAAAGCCCGACCCCTTCAATAGAACATTACTCAGGCTCCTAGGCTGACAAGTGGCAAATCACCACTATTTCCACTAGGCCTAGGATAATGCCTACAGAATGTTCTCTCAGTTAGTCCCGTGACCTAATGACTTAGGGGTAGTAAGAGGGTGTCTTTACACGTGTCTATTAAGCAGTCCTAGGTAGTAATTGCTTTGTTTAATCTTAAGTTCTCACTTATTACTAGAATGCGACCAAAAATTTCGTAATTGAAAAAGATTCGTCTCGAGAACGAATCGAATGAATCAAAAATAGAATAATTTATTGTAATACAGAAAAAAAACATGTTTTAAGAAAGTTATGTAACTTTTACAGCGGCCATTTTAATTAACCGATTGTACCGTATAGGATATCGTTGATTTCGTCTCAATAGGCTATATGCCTGAAAAAATTATTTAATCAATCTATATAATTATCAAAATATATTGGACACGTAGTTTCTTTTTGTCAATTAAAAAAAAAACGAAGACTTTAACTTTCTTTTTCTTAGTGAATTTATATTAATTTGTTGAATAAAAAAATACATGACCAATATTTTTTGATAGTCTAACTAAGGCATTATCCAAATTGTACTGGTATTATAGGCAAAGCACTTTTTTTCTATAGAAAAAAATGGTGGTTCCATAAAGTAGTGACAAAATCATTTTAACGCAAACAAAGCTTAAAAAACCCCTTATATTTTAGTTTTTGTTGATTTCCGTAAAAAATCATCATTCATTTTGAAGGGGTATTTTGAAGCGCTTTCTTTTGACTTGAAAATGGTATTTGTCTATTGAGTTTTCAGCCGACTTCAAAAAAGGAGGTTCTCAATTCGGCTGTATTTTTTCTACCAACTTCACAAAAAAGGAGGAGCTTCTCAAGTTAACTGTATTTTTTTTTTGTTACCTCATAACTTCTTTCCACGTGAACCGATTTTGAAACATTTTTTTGTTTGAAAGATGTTGCTTTCCAATTGGTCCCATTTAAATTTGATTAAAATCTGATTATTAGTTCTTAAAATATCGTCAATAATGCGTGTTTAGTACATCTAATCCGATTTAAAGTTCCGAAGATTATGCGGTAAAGTCGGTTTTTTTAGCTTTGCTTGCGTTTAATTATTTGTATGTAGGTATGTTACGCGATAATTCCGCCAATTATGAATCGATTTTTTTATTTGGTAGATCATACTTCAGAGGTGGTCCTAATCTTATTTATCGAAATTGATTTAGCGTTTTTTTTAATTTATGGTTCTTGTTTTTTAATTTCGTCTTATTAATATTTTTCCTTCTATCTATTCACCATCTCTTATCTGTCGCGTTTTCAAAATAAGAATTTAATTTGATGATATCTTTGGATATTATACAATCAATAGGAGAGCTGCTCATATAATTAACTGTGAGCGCTTTTGTTTTTTATTTCTTTTTTATACTAGATAGGCAAGCATTTGACTACTATCTTACCTGATGGGTGCCTAGAAGATACCTATTCACTCTATACTTCAAGACCAGATTGTACCGTTCGGGGACACAAAGACGCAGGCAATGAGTTTCACTCCTTCGCTGTACAAATGACAAACGTAGAAGCGATACGCTTCGCGCAAACCGGAGGTATGTCAACTATAAATGGATGACGTTTGACAGTTTGTCTTGTTATTAGATCGGGGGAACTAACTCATGCATTTCCTGCGCACACTATCGATAGAATACCGATAGGCTTGCTACCTTACATCGCTGACGTACTTTGCATTTTGAGCTCAACTACTCAACTCAGTAATTATGAAGAAGTAACAAAAAATTGAAGCCTTGCATTGAATTAACGTCATATTTTTTGTATCTTTTTCCTTAAAACCTGAGCCAATCATCGCATTTCGCAACTTTAATTCTTACTTCGAAGGTTTCTACAATATTTAGTCGTCGTTAATGGTGAACTGCCAAAATCGGTCGTTGGAACCGCATAGGTCAAGCGCATTGCTGTCATCTCCCTCTAACGGTAGAGCTAGAGAGAGACGGATATATAGGTCTCTAGACCTCAGGGAATGCTGTTTGGACCAGGTTTTAATGTGTGGGTAATGATTTTCGGGTGTTCATACATAGAAAGTATTGCAGGCAGGTTGATTTATATATGTACCTACATATATGTATATAGGTATATTGGAAACGAAAGCCTTGCGACATAGAGCATCGTGTTCTTAAAAGGTTGCAATAAAATGTGGTAAAGTATTGTGCCTAATAATGATTTTCGGGTGTTCATATTATTATATAGAAAGTATTTGGGACATGTTGATTTTTTTTGTCGAAAGTTTGTGTGTAAGTGTGTATGTTTGATAGGGAAATCCATTCAGCTGTTAAAGCGTGAAGCCCTCTTCAAGCTTTAACAGCTGATTGTGATGATTTGGATGAAATTTAGAATGTACATAGCTTATACCTAGGATTAACACATAAGCTACTTTTTACTTGATAATAGCGGGCCAAGCCACGGGGCACGGCTATTAGTTTTATATAGGTACACCAAAAAAAAAACTTGTTGCTGTTGCTAACACTCTAGTGCTTTATTTTTATCTTATGCTCTTTAAGCAAGCATTTGACCACTATCTCATGATGGAAAGCGATGATGCGGCCGAAGATGTAGTTCGCTTGTCTAGAAGATTTACTCTTGATTTAAAATCTCCCAAATTATACAGTTCGGGGAACAAAGACGCGGGCAAAGAGTTCCACTCTTATAAGTGACAGCTATAATTATTTAGTAACAATCACCAAAATACAAACGCTTCCCACTGGTAGTGGGCTTGAGCATTTCAGTTACCAATAAGCATCGAGCTTATAGGTAACTTGGTCTTTGTTGTATATAGTTTTAGGTAATATAGGCAATTGGCGCGTAATTTGATAAAAAATAACACATTTATCACATAATTGAAACGCAAGCAAAGCTTAAAAAACCGAATATGTCAACGCCTATATTTTGGTTTTGGCTGGATCGGTTTTGATAAAATGTATATGGACCACCACTAATGTATAATCTACCAAACAAAAAAAAACCATCAAAATCTCCTTGCCTTGCGACGTGGAGCGTTGTGTTTTTAAAAGGTTGCATTAAAATATGGTAAAGTATAGTTTTAATAATGATATTCGGGTGCTAATACAGGAGAAGTATTACATACATAAACGCTTTCACACTAATAACCCCACACTAAGTTCGATGACTTGTGCCGTGGTGCCGAAAACATTTAAATCACACCCACAATCACTACCAGAACCAGAAATAAATTTTTTTCTTGGGGAGAAATCTTGTGTTCCCGCCGGGAATCGAACCCGTAACACGCACCCATGTAAGCCAAGGGTAGTTCTTATATAGGTATACTGGAAACGATATAGAGCATCGACTTTTAAAAGGTGGATATAAAGTATTGTGCCTAATAATATTTTTTAGGTGTCCGTACATAGAAAGTAACGGACAGGGCAAGAACGGGCAGGTTGATTTATACAGTTTTATACAGGAAGTAATAGATACACTAGCTGCACCCTGCGGTTTCACCCGCGTAAGTCCCGGAGCCGCGGGAGTTCCGGGATAAAAAATAACCTACGTGTTAATCCAGGGTGTCAGCTACGTCCATACGAAATTTCATAAAAATTGGTCCAGCCGTTTGAGCGTGAAGAAGTAACAAACATACGAACATACTCACAAACTTTGAGTATAAGAATAAGTGTGATGTGTGATATTATCTATTATGATTTTTTTTTTTTTTTAATTTTTGACAGACTAGTGTTTGATCACTATCTCACCTGATGGTTAGTGACGATGTGATCGAAGCTGGTAAACACACTAGACCTGGAATACGCAGGCTCTCAAGGATAACTGCCGCAACACCGTATTTGGCTTGGCGGCAGACTTTCAACTTGATGGTGGTAATCTACTTTGGTAGCAAGCCAGGCGAGCAACTCACAAAATGCTCTACCACCTCAAAATATATAAATTATATTATAGAAACGAAAGCCTTGCGACATAGAGCATCATGTTTTTAAAAAGTTTCAATAAAATGTGGTAAAGTACAGTGCCTAATAATCTGCGCAATGTTATGGAAAGTTATACGCGAAGTTTTTATTACGATCGTACTTTGTTTTTACTTCATAAACAAGATACGAGAGCCGTTTGGCGCTGGATGGAGAAAGTTTTATCTTGAACCAATACTATGATTTTTTTGATACACTAAGCACACACCTTTTTTTTGCCAGATAGCTAAGCATTTAGGCGCTATATCACCTGATGGAAAGTGATGATGCGGCCGACGGAGGACCACGTCCGTAGGAGGATACTCCTTAAGTCTGACTCCCTACACGTGGTCCCCGGGTGGTGCTAATCAGGTGACATATGAGAGGTGGTAGAGCATTTTGTGAGTTGCTCGCCTGGCTTGCTACCAAAGTAGCTTACCACCATCAAGTTGAAAGTCTGCCGCCAAGCCAAATACGGTGTTCCGGCAGTTATCCTTGACAGCCTGCGTATTCCAGGTCTAGTGTGTTTACCAGCTTCGATCACATCGTCACTTACCATCAGGTGAGATAGTGGTCAAACACTAGCCTGTCACAAATAAAAAAAAAAAAAAAAAGATACGTATTCTCTCTAGACTCCTAAATTATACTGGGATTAGGAAGCAAAGACGCGGGCAGAGAGACCATATGCCTACACTAAATTCAAATATATCGTAGGTGCCGATTGTGTGTGTTTTTTACTGGCACCCACGACACAAGTCTTCGAACTTAGTGCGGGTCTGTGAGAGTGAAAGCGTTTATATTTATGTTTAATCTACCGCAGTCACGGATATCACACGGAGTTCTGTGTCACATTTGGATAAATAAGCTTTGGAAACATACGAGAACAGACTTTAGTCGTTAACGTTGCGTACAATAAAAACAGAAAGAAGAGGTTAATTAATATCTAAGGTTGATTCTAAAACATATACTAGGTGTTTTATATCATACCTTTGTATTGTACACCTCCACCGACCTCAGTTGCTACAACAATCTCTGTTCATCCAAAGTTTGGCAGAAATTGCTGAAAGCTATTAGACCGCCCATTGTACTGCCTTTTAAAAATATTTCTGTTGTTATATGTACCGCACGCGGCAACTTCGGCAGAGCACCGCAAACGACGAAAATATGGAAACCTCGGCAGTGGTACCGTATTTGAGCCGTTTGGTATTGAAACACTGGGTCCGTGAGGACCAGGAACTTATTCCATTTTCAAAAATCTATCAGGGCGCCTGGTTGAAAGGGCGTGATAAAAATGCTGGCACTTATTTGGCTCAACGTATTAGCATTAAAATTCAGAGAGGCAATGCCGCCAGCATGATGGGAACGCTACCCTCTGGTCTTTGCTGTATATAGTTTTAGGAAATATAGGTGAATGGCCCGTAGCTTGAATATGGATAAAAAAAATATATATGATTCTATAAACTTTGGGTCCGTGGGGCCCGTGGGGGAAAGATTCGCGTACAACCACGAATTTTTCAAATATTTATCCATACGTTTGGTCAAGGCGACAAGTGACATTAATGTTGGCTCTTATTTAGCACAAAAAAAATGTATCGCTATTTAGGACACCTAGGCAGTAATCTAAGCACTTTTCCTTTTTTTATGCTGGCTTCATTTGACCGCTATCTCGCCTGATGGAAAGTGACGATGCGGCCGAAGATGGAACATGCTTTTCTTCGGCAAGCGGTCTACAAAATGTTTGAATGTTATTTATTTATTTTCCCTTTTTTAAGTTTTTGATTTAAATATAATAATAATAACGTTACAAATAAATAAATACTTTAATGAAAATAGTCTTAATTACTTATTAGCAAGCAAAACATCTGAACCCAGTGATTAAATCCATTTATTGCAGCTTTTGTCGCGTAAATTTTAGTTATTAAAAACGTTATATTGCTCTTGCAAATGGAATGCACCTCAATTATGATTAAATCATGCACCTGTGTACTTATTTGTTAATGTATTATTTTGTACAATTTAGCTGTACTCGGAAGACTTAATGATAATACAGCATTTTCTGCCAGTCATCCAAGAAGGTGCAGGAAAATCGTACTAAAAGGACTATAACTAAACAAATTATATTTATATAGCATAACATAAAACAAATATACCAAATATGAATATGTATTATCATACATAAATATAATACAAGACATAATGTATAACACACATTCATAAATATGAAATTGTACATTATGAAAATTGTAGCGTTTACTTTTGTAACGTTAGCCCGTATATTTCCATGTTCTATTATTCATAGCCACGCGCGCTGCCTGATACGCCGCATTTAAGTTTAACATTTAAACACCATGTATGTGGTATAGACAATGATACAGCCTGTATATCTGGGCTTTAATTAATGGTCCATTGAAAGCTTGAATCGCTAATAAAACATATTTAATGCGAAGTCACTGTAAAATTGTAAAATTAGCTTTATAATCAAATCTTTATACTATACTAGCCGTTTAACTTAATTAACGCAAGCGAAGCCGTGGGGGGCTTCGCTTGCGTTAATTAAGTTAAAAAGTTGGCAATGTGTTAATCCTGAGTTTATGTACATTGGAAATTTCAGCCAAATCATAAGCCAAACATATTTACACACTAACACATTTACACACAAACTTTCGAATTTATAACATTAGTGTGATTATAATAGAATTAACTACACGTCAGAGTAGTTGTTTCTAATTTTATTTTACTATTGAGATAGAATTTACGTAATTTTGTCTTCATAAATAAAAAACTTTTCATATTAACTTTAATTCCCCATTGCACCACCTTAATGCACCCCTGGCAAAATATATTCATAACATAATTTTTCATTTTAAATGAGCAACGTACAGAAGAATTAAATCTTCTAATACTACATGAATTTTTATCCTGACATACTTAAAGACTGAATTAGAGACAACGCACAATCTCTACGACCAACGTTTTACGCTGCTCGTAGAGACTTGAAATTTGGAGGGTACATTTGTCTTAGTACGAAGGGGTGTACTAAGAATATTTTTTTGAAAATTCCACCCCTTATAAGGTTAAATGGAGTAAAAACGTTTGTATAAAAGTTCTTTGTCTTTGAACTAGTAGTGACAAAAATTGGTATTTGAGTAGTACATATAAAAAATTTAGTCGTCAATATTTTTTGCCAGGCTTGCATGGGAGATGTAAGTAGGTATGGCATAGAACAATACAGCTGGACTCATTGTGAAACATATTTACCACCAGATATATTTAATACTAGCCGTGCCCCGCGGCTTCGCCCGCTATTATCAAGTTAAAAAGTAGCCTATGTGTTAATCCTAGGTATAATCTATGTACATTCCAAATTTCATCCAAATCCGTTTAGCCGTTAAAGCGTGAAGAGGGAACAAACATACTTACACACTTACACACAAACTTTCGGATTTATAATATTATAGTAGGATATATGTGTGGTGAGCGACTACCCACCGTAACACAATTAATTATTTCTCTCATAATGAGTAATCTGTCATTACAACCCTCGGGGGTGGCGTGAGGGGTGTTATCAATGAAATAGCCATCACAATATCTGACGGGGATTATGTCAAGGCTGATAGCTAATTCATCATCCTTGTAGGTAGCCTGTAGGATATATGGATGGTTAACTATGTTGAATGGAGGAATGTTAAGAGAATTGTGGTAATTTTATCGTCACTTACACGTGGGTATGTAATAGATGAAGGTATAGCTTTTCATGCCGAGTCATGTGACGTCTAGTTTGTTCGCGTTTCGTCACACAGCCCCACACTTAGTTAGTGAACTTGTATCGTGGGTGCCGGAAAATTTAAAACCTAGAACTAAAAACACAAATATCCCTTGAAGAGAAATCTTGTGTTCCAACCGAGAATCGAGCCTGATACCTGCTGCTTAGAAAGCGGACGCAAATAAGCCAATGAGTAGTTTAGGTAACTTCCTAACCCAACCACTAGTACCCACAAATGGCTTCCTTTGATTTACAAATGTCCTAAACCAAAATTTTGATAACTACCTTCTCTCTCTACATAAACACCTTCTCCGTTCCGTCGTGAGTAAAAATATAGTAGTTATTCGTCCTTAATGTTTTGATTTCATTCATGTTTTGTTAGTATTTTAACGCTGTATTCTAAAATACTTGAAGGCTGCATTAATAAGCCTTGGGCGCGCCTGACAAAGTTATGATTACTTAAACGAATTTGCTCCGAGGTTTTTAAAAGGCGATCAATTTAAAAATCAATTTGAACCAAAATCAGTCGTAAACTGCGCGAATAAACATTATAACTTAATTATTTATTTTATTTATTCTATCAATTCAAAGGTTTATTTTAAAACAATAATCTTTAGTATCCATGTGATTTTATAATGATGTAGAGCATTTGAGGAGTTGTCACTCCATTTCCTACCTAACTTCAGCATTAGTTAGATGTTATCACCTCCAAATCAAAGAAATGAGCGTAACTAATAATATAAGACAATTAACATTAAACAAAAAGCAAACTTTATACAGTGGACTTGAGTACCTCCTTCCTTTTTTGCGAAGTCGGTAAAAATACCGAGATCTCTCTATCATACGACGATGTCTCAGGCTCTGAAGCCTAGCATCAGTTAACTTCAGCCAGTTAATTGTTAATGAGTCTCCTGACTCTTTGATCAATTGTTTAATAGGCAAACTCTACATAGCTAGGTTTTGTTTAAACTAACCTGTTGATGGTTGACATCCTGCTTCTCACTGCTCTCCGTCGTTGATGATGCTGTTGGCTTCTTGCAGAACCCAGGGCAGTACCTTCGGCACAGGCATCTGAAATTTATACACCAAATGTGAGTATTTGGGGGATGAGGGATTTGGGGATGAGGGATACCGCTCAAGTTGACCACACCCGCACTGGGTGTCGATCAACAAATGAGAATCCGTGGCGAACGACAAAAGCTTTAGCCCAATGTCTTCAACATTAATTAACAAGTGAAATAAATAAAAAAATCATAAAGATTGTCGAAGTAAGATCACTAGCCAATCATTTCGCATAAATAACACGGGTTATTTCTCCATGACCACCATTATATCATCATATAACAAGGCACAGGTGTGTTTTGGCGAGAAAGTGAAATATTTTTGTTAATTCTATGAGTGTAATAATGGTGGATTATCGACCAATAATACTTAGTAAACCTGCATGAGTGTAGGCAAATCATACAAAGTTGAAAAACGTGCAGATTTTTGCTTTTCCTCCAAACAAAACTCCAATAAAAGTTACGATAAAGTTTCCACTTTATTAGGATATGACATGACTATGACTGGACCTTGACTCTTTTCTTGACTTTGACTGTGATTTGTTACTAGGACTTCTATTATGAAATATGTTCAACTTGAAATACTGTATTACTTGACACTGGCTAAATACGCTAGATTGCAGAGCCAATAAAAAACATTTTTGTTGTTTTAAATTATTGGTTGATCACCTTCAGTAAGCCCGAAGCATTTTGCTTCGAAGTTTATTATCCTTATAGCGAAGGATTGGAACTCACAGCCAGCGTCCCCCCAAATGGTATAACCAGAGGTTCTAATATAGAGTGAATGTTCTAGGCAACCATATTACATCTTCTGCCGCATCATCGCTTTCCATTACGTAAGGTAGTGATCAAATCCCTACCTAATTGCATTAAATATTCGATTGTTCTATTTTGTATATTTATTTTTGCAATTATTAGTGAATAAATATACCAAAGCCAACGTCACTTTGTCATTTATCTTTGTACAAGTCAAAAGTAGTAGTTATTAGAGGTTGCCGCAATCCAATTCTAATTTCAATAAAAGCTCAGATTGTCTTCAATGCCTGACAGCCACTTAGAAACCAATTACAACTAGGAAGAAGCCATCCTGACTTCGAAATCAAACTAAGCCCGTCTTAAAGCCTATATAATTGGATATTCTGAAGGTCATTTTAGCTTTCGAAATATTTCATACTAACGGACCTGACTCGGCTTCAGCCGACATATAATCTCAAGAATATAACAAAGATTTTTTGATTTATATTATAGCCGTGACCCGTGGCTTTATCAAATTAAAAAAGTATGTGTTAATCCTAGGTATAAGCTATATACATTCCAAATTATATCTTAATCCATTTAGCATGAAAACAAACACACTTACACACTTACTCACACGCTTTTGGATTTAGTTTTTAGTTCTAAGAATCACACTTATTAATATAAATGACCAATCGTATTGAGATAATATTCTATATACTTTACCTAAAATAATGTATTAATAAGTATATAAAATATATTCTATTCCTAAAACTATTTTCAGAATCGAATCAATCATTTCATATATTACTTCCTACGTACACGTTAACTCTAAGGGACTTGATATACAAAGCGCCCGAGGCGCGCGTACAGGGCGCGCCCTGTTCTGCCGTCATAAGAAAAAAGGATATAACTGTCATTTTTGTCAAAATTCAGTCATATACATCAGAAATGTCTTTACTATTTAGTATATGTAATGACTTGTAGCAGATGCGTCTAAATTAAAAGAAAGACTTAGTAGGTTGCATCTGAATAAAAAAATAATAAAAAAATAATATTTAAAAAAATCATAGTAGATGCGTTTATTTTTCCAGATTCCGATGATGTATATAACTCAATTTTGTCATAATGCAGATACGTCTTTTTTCCCCCGCCACTCGGCCTCTTGCCTCGGGCATTTTGTATGTCCTGTCCCTAACAACTGTGTTACAAATATACAACCTTGCATTACCTAACAGTTATAAACTACATGATAAGATTATGTATTACGCTTGCTTACGATAAATTGTGATAACTACAAATAAAAAAATATAGACATTATAGCATTGCAGCGGCTTTTCTCATAATATTTTTTTTAAAAAGTAATGAAATTATTTCTTTTTCTTTTTATTTTAGCTTTCTTTTAATCTTGTCCATTTAACCAGTGTTTCATGATATAAGTCCTAGCCACAAGTCAAGTAAAGGAGCCAAGGTCCATTCAGATCTGGGTGTATTTTTTGTTTATACTCGATAGGCAAGCATTTGACCACTATTTCACCAGATGGAAAGTGATGATGCGGCCGAAGATGTAGCATGCTTGCCTAGAAGATATCTATTCACTCTTGACTTGAAGACTCCCAGATTATACCGTTCGGGGAACAAAGAAATAAGAATATCTCATGTTCAACATACATAAAAAAATTACATAGTATATTAGATAACCTACTTCGAAATAGCATATGTGTATACTCTACGTCTTCTATAACTCTGCTAATCTCGTTTAACTTGATTAATTGCTATTAAGTCTGACACAATAGACCTCCAAGACATCGTCAGTTAGAATTCCACTTTACGTAAAGATGATAAACGGTAGAAGCGTCGTAATATATTGAATTTCCATACAATTTCCATATTCCCCGTGTAACACTGATGCTCGTCTTTGAGTGCCACTCAGTCCAACATTAGCGATTGTAACTTGATTATGAGGCAATTGATCTGTGAGTGGGAATCACTAAATATGCCTACTTGAGAGTGACCTCAGGTTGTATTTTGCCGCAGAGTATCAAGCCTGGCGAGCACAAGAAGGTAACCTAAGCCAATTGCATATACCTAAGTCACCTATGTTAGTTTATTTGACTCTTAAACTTGACTTTGTCTGTGACTTGTGGCTAGGACTTTTAATTTGAAATATATTTATATACTAGCAGTGCCCGCGACTTCGTCCGCGTGATTATTGGACTTTTAGTAAGGATCCCTAATTTTATTGAAAATATAATATAGCCTATAGCCTTCCTCGATAAATGTACTATCCAACAGAAGAACAGAATTAAAAGAATTTTTCAAATCAGACCAGCGGTTCCTGAGATTAGCGCGTTCAAACTAACAAACAAACTCTTCAGCTTAATAATATTATATATAGTATAGATACTTTTTTTTTCTTTGGATATTGGCTTCGCAATCTTGTGCATATGGCCAGTGTCAATTATAAATATATTTCAAGCGTATTTCATATTTAAAGTTCTAGTCACAAGTCATAGTCAAAGTCAAGTAAAACAGTCAAGGTCCAGTCATAGTCAAGTCATGCCCTAGTAAAGTGGTAGAAACTATACTAGATCTTCTATTGGAGTTCTGAGCAAAGGTGAAAATCACGTTTTTCAACTTTGTATGATTTGCCTATACTTATTTACGTTCGCTAAGTATTAAAAGTTAATAATCCACCAATATTACACATTAACACTCGAAGTATCACAGGTTTTGGAAAATTATAAAAAATCAACAACGCCAATTTTCACTTTCGCGGCAAATCCTCCCCTATATATACTTGACTATATACTTGACACTGGCTAAATGCATAAGATTGCGAAGCCAAATTAAAAAAAAACTTATATACTCATATCGTCGAAATTAGCAGTACTGATAAAGCAACATATTATTATAGCCACCATTGAATTGTATTTTCGAATCCATTCTAACGTATTTAAAGATCATCCAAGCAGATATAACAGTTTTCCACAACGTGGATATTTTTAATGCTTTATCCGAGCTGCTCCAAATTCGTTCATATCAAATTGAGTCTGCACTGAACAAATTCAGTCAAAACGGAAGTGAGTGAATTTCCGGTTATACTGGAAGCGAGCCAAGCGAACTAGAACTATTATTTTTGTGCTAAATTTAGTTTAGTTAAAGCTGTTGGGATTGTTTCAATATGTTATCGACTGGTTTTCTCGTGCATCGTATATAGCGCTAGATTGAGATGAAATTTGATTAATCTCTGGTGTTTTCTCTTTAAACTCTGGTGTTTTTTAAAGGCTTCTTTACGGTTTATTTATTTATTTATTTTGTATGAAGACTAGCAACTATTGTAATACAATATGGCAATTTTAGTATATAACAGAGAGTTAATTAAAAGTCTCCACTCGTAGATATTAAATAACTTAAAAAACATGTAGGATATAACAATTATATAAGTGTTTTTCCCTTTATTTAAATATTAAATTAAATAACGTAACGTTTTTTTTCAATAACCAGTGATGAATAATCACTGGGAACAAACAAAAATTAAAATGTTCTAGTTTTGGTTCTGTTCTAGTTTTCACAATTTCGAATCCTACTACAGGCTGAGTTTTCGGGGAAGTAACATAAACATAAACGCTATCACGCTCACAGCTCTACACTAGCTTCGGTGACTCGTGCCTTGGGTGCCGCAAACCTTCATATCACACCCAGAACCACAAATGTCCCTAAGGAAGGAAAATCGAACCCTGGACCCACGGCGCAGAGGGCAGACCTGCCCACTGAGCGAACTCTGTCGTCAAAATGTTATGTTTTTAAGGCAGATTTTTAAGTTAGCCTTTAGCAATGTGACCACCTGTAATGTTGGTTTGTGAAGATATTGTCGAGGCTGGTAAGCTCGCTACATCTACAATTGGAATAGGTTATTAATGATAGCTGCAGGAGATTTTTTATTATTTCTAGATCCCTAGACACACTGTTGATTTGTTTTCTTTCATGTTTAAAAGTATAACAATAAGAGCGGAAAAAAAACTGGTAAACCTAAAAATTTGTATGATATTTCTTTTATAATATACCAAGCGAGCGCGTATCGTCTCCGTTTCAGCTTGGACAAAAATGATGTCGTATATCCGGATGTTCTCCTCTACAGATCGAATTTCTAAACCGATTCTCGTGAAACTTGTGAGCAAATTTATATAGAATTCTTTTCGATTCCTTTTTTGGTAAATTTTCAAAATGGCGGAGATACGGGATTTGAAAACGTCAAAATATCATATTTCAACCGTATCGAAAAAATACGCGAGTTCTTCAACTCATAAAACAAGTGTACAAACTAATGATATTTCATATTACTATCCGGTATCAAGAAATCGTCGAGTCGTATTGAATGAAGCTTACACGCCCACGAGTGTTGGGTATATTGAATTTCCTAAATATCCTGTATACGCGAGGAACATTTTGCTGAGAATAATAATTATAGATATGAATAAACATGTTAGACTTAATCTTCATAGACCTCACCTATGTTGGCATTCCATTTTCATAAACAAAACTTAGCAGTAAATCACTTTTAGCTAGCAAAACACTTTCAAACGTCTTCCATATATGGTTCAAAATGAAAAAATCTAAATCAATTAAAATTGTATATTTACATGGGCCCCAAAGAGATACTCATGAAAGTTAATTATTCTACTGCCAGATTCGCAAAATTACAGCCATCTCGAGAAGAAACTGGCAAGAAACTTGACGGCGCATTTTTTTCAATCATTAAAAAAAAAACATTCTAAATCTCTATTACATAGTTTTATTAACCTAGGTGTTAGGTAGTCGCTAAAAAGCGCTTGTGCAGTTTACCTCCATGCATCCTTGTCATTAACATGCCTCCAGTTCGCCGAAGCGTTTCGCTTCTAAGTTCATCATCCGTATTGCGAAGGATTGGAACTCGTTGCCCGCGTCTTTGTTCCCGAACAGTTATAACTTAAGAGTCTTCAAGTTAAGAGTAAATAGGTATCTTCTAGGCAAGCATCACTTTTCATCTGCTGAGATAGTTGTGAAATACTTGCCTATCGAGCAAAAATAAAAGAGATAATGCAGGTGGCAAATAGTTAACCATCCACGATACAAGTGTTTAAACTGAATGTAGGGCTGTAAGTGTGATTGCGAGTTTGTTGTTTTAATTGCAATAATTGTATGATGCAGTACTACTAGGTAGTAGTAGTGCTTCATACAAGGGCGAGGATAAGAATGCGATGTTAGTAAAATTTATGCATGTCCCGCGCTCGCTCCAGTCACCCACAAGTTAGTTAGCCAAAAACCAAAACGCTTTATCTCTATTCAATCAAAAGAAACGCTTTCTAAATGTAACAGACCTTTAAACTTGTATACTTAAGAACCCGTATACATTTTTATGTCTTTCTCGCTCGCACGATTCACTGATTTTGAGATATAAAACTGACGGTGTGAGTTATTGTAAATGTTGTCAATATAATCCCTAAAGAATAATATCACGGATCTTATAAACTGATATTCGTTTTCTTAGCTTTTGGATTGGCGGAGAAAATCGATGTCAAATTGATTTTATATTTTTTTCACTCTTTCTTCGTCTAATTAATAGGTATTTAAACGAAAATCCGTTACATAATTATTTAGTAAAGTTATTGACAACATTTTCCATAACTCACTCCATAATTTTTATTTCTCAAAATGAATGAATTGTGCGAGCGAGACAGACATAAAAATGTATACGGGTTCTTAACTTGTTATTTAGCGCTCACTGAGATCGTAAAATTACAGACAAGCAATTTGAAACCTCTCTACACAAGTTTTAAAGTCTGTTACATTTCGAAAGCGTTTCTTTTAAAATAATAGAGACGACGTATTTTCTATTTGGGAGGAAAGCCTCGCAAGTCATCTCCATACCTCCGATCCGTATTCATCATGTATTAATTAAATCAGTACCCACTTTTTGTAACCTTTTGTGACGTTATTCTATGTAAATCTATTTGTGGACTGGAAGAATAGACATTTACTTATGCATCATCTTTTTAGACTTCAAAAAAGAAGAGGTTCTCAAAACGTCGGTATCTTTTTTTGTATATTCAACGATTACTCGAAGACGCCTGAACCGAGGAAAACTCGTTTTTTATTTAAAGGCTGGTGCTTTTAATGTGGTCCCATTTAAATTTGATCAATATCTGATTTGTCGTTTTTGAGTTATTCTCAATTATGCTTATTTAATCTGATCAAAGGAGAGTGTATACAGGAATTACATGATATAATTCCTCCATGCCCTTTTTACCATCAAACAACAAGACAAACCGTCAAACGTCATCCAAATATGGTTGACATACCTTCAGTTCGCTCGAAGTGTTTTGCTTCTACGTTCATCATCCGTACAGCTAAGGAGTGGCCTCATTGCCTGCGTCTTTGTTCCCTAAACAGTATAATCGGGGTGTCGTCAAGTCTATAGTGAATAGGTACCTTTTAGGCAAGCATGTTCCATCTTCGGCCGCATCGTCACTTTCCATCAGGTAAGATAGCTGTCAAATGCTTGCCTGTATAGTATAAAAAAAAGGTTCTGATGATAAAGCGGTGAAGTCGATTTTTAAGCTTTGTTTGCGTTTAAATTATATTTAGCCAATCCTGCATGGCACCTAAACTAGGGAAATATACAAAGCAGTTGGTTTCTGTCTCAAAATAAACAACAGCTCAAGTTACAAGTGTTTCCTTTGTACACTTTGTACAGCAAACACGTACAAAATTAAAAATCACTGTTGTGGAAACTTGAACGAAACCTAACTGAAGCCAGTTGTACTCATATTGTAAAGGATATTTACTTCATGACTGGGTTCTGTTGATTTCGCTAAGAGATTAATTTTCAATGAAGGGTCAGATGTTTAGTTGGCAACTTTTCGCAAACATTCAAGTTGTGGTAATTTAGTTGTTCTGGCATAGTTTTGCTATCAGATACATAGCTTTTTAGTAAATAGATAAAAGACATTTTCCATATCAGCCATTGGATATGGCCTATAATTATGCTCTACGTGCAGGTCGCAAGCATTGATCAAATGGACTAAAATACCAAATTTTTTTTTATATGACAAATAGGCTAGCATTTGACCGCTATCTCACCTGATGGAAAGCGACGATGCGGTCGACGGTGGGACATGCTTGCCTAGAAGGTACCTCTTGTCTTGAAGAGGCCTAAGTTATACTTATCGGAAACAAGAACGAAGGCAGAGTATTCCACTCCTTTGCAGTTCGCATTATAAAAGTAGAGGCAAAACGCTTGGTTCTAATCTGAGGAATATCCACCATAAAAGGATGTCTTGTTTTAGTACGCCTTGTTGTCCCATGATGGAAGGGAGCTGGAGGAATTAAATCATGCAGTTCTGTCGCACATTCACAAAATTACAATATTAGCTTATTAATTGTGATCTTCATCTCTCTTTCCTTTGCCCAATAACTTATTTTTGGTTAAGTTACGCTTACCACACATAAGTAGAAAAATCTGTCGCCAAACTCGAAGTAGTTTTCCGGCAGCACCCTCGTCCACATCACCACTTATCAACAAGTGAAATAATAAATGTCAAAAATGCTAGCCTATCTAGATGTGAAGAAGGAGCAAAATGTATTGCCAGCAGAAAATTGCAACACGCATAACGTCATCTGATGATAAGGTCAAGAAGAGAACTAGTAGATTATCTTCTCTTTTAGTTGAATAGAGGAATCATTCTTGAAATGATTTGAACTGCCCGTGGGCTTAGTAATGTGCGCGTTCACTTTCTAAGCAGCGGGTATCGAGTACAATTCCCGATAGAAACAAGTTTTCACCCGAAGGGAAATTTGTGCTTCTGGTTCTTGTGTGTTTGAGAGTGTGATTTGAATGTTGCGGCACCCACGCCACAAGGCATCAAATTGTGTGGGGCTGTGAAAGCGTTTATGTTATTGATATGGCTTTGTAAGAAGGTAAAAATTAACAAATCAAAGATTTTCTCACCTGATGAAAAGCGTAGCAAACAGCACGAAAAGCAGCGGCAGCAGCGTCCCAAAACAGGCCAGGAACAACGTCTGCACGTCCGTGAACCCTGAGAACACAGACAAGACTGCGACAGGTCACATGCCGACGCGCCCCAGTGAACACTCTGTGGACACTGGAGGGCGTGGCCAAACATAGGCAATACTAGTATCAGGAATAGAGATGTGTGAAAAAACAAAATTACCGTCGAAAATTATAGGACATGCAATTTTTTAACAAATCAATAGAAATTGACAACGAGCGTCGAAGTTCGGGAGTGAGGACTCGTGATGTAACGCCTCAGTATAAAGTGTACTGTTTTTTTGTTTAGTGGACAAAGATCTTCGTAATTTTTTGTTTAGTGGGAAAAAAAATGTAGGAGGAAATAGCATCTTTTTCAGGCAACTTGTCATTGCTATGCAAATATCCTCACTAGAAACAGAAAAATATATATGTATCCGTTAATGAAGTGAGTGAATAGGCAAGCGCGCATTATTCTCGATCGAGTTCTATAAACATAAACATTAATCGCTTTCACACTCACAACTCCTCAATATATATAATGACTTATGTCGTGGGTGCTAGAAACATTCCCATCAAATACACAATCACACTCAGAACTAGAACTTCCCGTTAGTTTAGTTAGGTCCGCCTTCTAAACATACTAGGAATATCGGGTTCGATATCCGGTGGGAACACAAGTTTTCTCCCCAAGGTAAGTTTGTGTTTCTATGTCGTCGTAAACCTTTACTCTACCTACGTTCATTTAAAAACAAACTGATAATTGACATCTATTTATTAATGACACATCTCCTACTTAACTCATTACCCTCGTCTTTCTTACCAGAACAGTATAATTTGGGAGTCTTCAAGTCAAAATGAACAGCTATCTTCTAAGGCAAGCATGATTACTTTCCATCAGGTGAGACAGTAGTAAAATGTTAAACCTACGTACTGAACTTTGTTTCAGGTCTGTTATGGTATTTTTAAGACGCTTCAGTGGATACTATGTGGCCATTGGAGCTTGAGGAAAATTATCGTCGGAAAATTCTTCTGTCACTTGCCGACCCACCTAACATTATTATGAAGACATTTAGGGAGATGGACAAACGTAGACTATAAACTTGAAGAGCGTTCATTTACAATGATTTTCTACAGCGTGCAATCCGATTTTGCTTAAAATGATTCAAAAACGTATAAAATTCATTTGCCCGTAAAGCAGAATTTATCGCCACGCCATGTTTCACCATCGTTGCCCGATTTAATCGCGAGGAATTTCCCGTATTGTTCCTGTGTAGAGTTATTGCGGGATTTTTACATTTTAAATCGATAAATTACATTAAATATCACATTGTTGGTTGGGAACGACTGTTTTGTAATCTTAAAACTGATATAACAATTCCCATTTCAAGCATGGTGTGCTTGCCACCCTTATCACACCGCCACATACTAAGGTGTTGAATCGCTAGCTTATCTGTATTAAGGATTTATACGATTTTACTCACGGTTGTTTTTCGCATTTTAATGAGACTAGTTTCGGAACAATCGGTGCTCCTTCATCAGACGAGTACGCGCGTAGACCCGGCGTCTCAGCGTTAATGTTAGGTTAATCAGCACGATTATTTATCACTGATCGGCTGCGGCGGATATATCGGGTACAGTATGTCGATGGTGGCAAAAACCTCAAGCCTAGAATGTGATCTCTCAAGGATAGGCGCCGAAATACCATTTAAAGCTATGCAACGGATTTTTCTGCTCGAGTGATAATCTAAGAGCCCCACCAATAATTTTCATAAGTCTAATTTGTCACTAAACATATAATTTTCTCGAAATACAAACTCCATTTTCTCAGTTCAATGAATCGTTTCCACAAGAATGCTTGTAGTCAAAGTTTGAACCCTAACTCAAAGCAACTATTAAGTTTGCCTTTAAAACTGCACGCCATAAAAGGGTTGAGAAACGAGGTAGTTTGTATTACCGTTTTATGGCTACACGCTATTAAAGAGAGAGAAACAAGGTTACACTCTGACGCCCCGTCTGCAAATACTTTTGTGGTTCACGGGAGCCTCGTTTGTTGAACGGCCCATGCAAGTGGGGTTTAATGAGGTATATATTAGATACACACATCCCTTATACTTCACGTACTAGACATTTTTTAAATTAATGCTTATTTTAATATTATAAAACCGAAAACAAGTGTGTCTGTGGAAGTTATATTGCGCCTGCGTGTGCGTGGAGGTGAGCAAAAGAGATTGTGTGTTTGAAACAAGGTATCTCAATAATGGTAAAACCAATTCGGCCGAAATGCAACGTAGATCATTTAGTCCCTAAATGAAGAAAAACATTTATCTCTATTAATACAGCGACGAGTGATGCAGCTTACAAAATACACGATATAAAAATTAAAGAGTCAACTAAGTTGGACCCTAAAAATGCACATAACGTCGGTCGCCGCAGAATTTGAATTAAAATCTCCAGCATCCTCTTTCACTAATAAAATTACTAAAACTCCCAGTACGCTTTTGAATTTAAATAAAGTTATCTGCATAATGTCATTAGCTCAGATAAGTAGCATTCATAGTCTTGTGAGAGTCTAGAGAGGCTGGCGAAGTTGGCCGAATGCCATGAAGAACTCGCTTTTGATATTCAGAAAGAGGTGGGCACCTGGCGAAAATAATGTGACTATGAATATTAAATATATTGAATAAATGGTTTGTATTGTATTACTTTTGATAAACACGTTTTTTATTTTTATGTTAGATAAACTATTGACCACCAGATATAGAATGATTGCCCAGATAATACCTATTCATTCTCGACCTAAAAACCTGATTATACAGTTTAGGAAACCAAGACGCGGGCCATGAGATATATATGAGATCCACGCCTTCACCGTACGAATTATAAAAGTAAAAGTGAACTGAAGATATTTAAACTATAAATTGATGACGTATGACAGCTGATAAATATTAAAGAAATAAATGCAATTTAATGTATGGATAGTAAGAAAAATCTAACACCCAGCAAAACTTTGTGTCAAATAACGAGCGAGGTTTCGGTGACTAACAATAAGCACATCCAAGAACAAAGGCAGGCCGACAGCCGGTCCCAAAAACTCATGCTAAAACTTATTCACAAGTTACAATTAAATAATCTACTTTTTAAAATTTGGCGCCCAACGTGGGGCCTAAATTTAGTTCAATAATTAAGTTTTATATGTGAAAACGAGTTATTGAAACACGCGTTTAAAACAAAACTGTTACAAACAGCCTAGTAGAGTACCTTTGTCAAATTAAAGGTTTTAAAAAAATATTAGAGTGACTGTGGAGTTTGGCGCCCAACGCATCTTTACCCTGGCTAATGTGATATTAATTGTGGGGCAGTTATAAACGCAAAAACATAAATGCTTCCATACTCACAGCCCCTCATCACACACATAATCAGATCCAGAACCAGAAACACATATTTCCGTTTATTATCAGGTTATTTATAGTAAAAGACTCAAGACACATGGTTTTGGTGCTAAATTTTATCATCATAGTATTCTTTAGCAAATAATTAAACGCAAGCAAAGCTTAAAAAAACCAACTTCACCGCTTTATCTTCGGAACCTTGATCAGATTTAATGTATTAAACACGCATTATTGACTATTACTCAAAAACAACTGATCAGATCCTGATCAAATTTTCAATGGGACCACATGAAAAGCACTAGCTTTCAAATTAAAAAATTATCATCAAAATCGGCTCACAACGAAAGAAGTTATGAGGTAACTTTTGAAGTCGGTCAACGAGAACATCGTCAAAATAGACCACAACATAGGCATTATTGACGATATTCCAAGAACTGCTGATCAAATTTAAATGAGACCAATGAGAAAGCAACATCTTTCAAACTAAAAAAAAAATTCGAAACCGGCTCACGAGGAGTGAAGGTATGAGGTAACACATAAAAAAAACAGTCGACTTGAGTACCTCCTCCTTTTTTGGGAAGTTGGTAAAAAGTGTGGTTTTCTTTGCGTGAGGTATTTACTGACACCAGCTATCAAATAGGACGCAGGCCACTTTATAACCCGATTAAAGATGGTAAAGCCGGGGTATTTTATTTATGTTTATGTAAGTATATAAAACTTATATTTACTAAGTGTTACGTTTTACTCAGTTTCACGTAGTAAAATTACGAGTGCGCCAACTAACGCCCACATTTTTCCATTTCGCGTCAACCAGAGGACAATTTTAGGTGTCAGTTTATAGAAGAATTTAAAGTGACGAAGGATTATAAAAATGCACTCTTACTACATACACCGCAAAAATGAAATAAAAATGTTGTGTGCAAAGTGAGTCTTAAAATACAAGATTCAGGTTAAAGATAGTTTATTTCTCATAAAGAATAAAATTCACTTACACGAGAAAACAAATAACTTAAATAAACAATAATACTAGGCTTAAAGTTACATTTAGAAACTTAATATAAAATAAATATAAATTGTGTTTCTTTAGCTATTAGTATATGAGAGAAAAGAGGGTAGAATAACAACAACAATGCTAGCCAGTACGATCGCCCGTTCGGCAGGTAAACATTACAACTATGTGTGCGTGTGCCTACCGAGCATTCGGACTTTGAACTCATTCGCACGATTACACGGAGTAAGCGCACATGGATGTGGCATTAATTGTTAATAGCAGTAATGGACTTTATTATAGTTTCATGATGTGATATTTCAAATGTTTTTTAATAAAGTCATGGTTTTAGTTTGTTTTATATCTTTTGGCAATTTATTATATATTTGAGCACCATCGTACATAATAGATTTTTTGCCATAGTGTTCTTGGTGCTAGCAGTTTTATGTTATTTGCGTTCCTGAGTCTCATATTTATTTATTTATTTATTACCATACTTAAGTTAAAGTGGATACAACAAAATTTAATTTCTAACTTCCACACTAGGCGAGCCTGTGTTGTGGAAGGTAGCCTCTTTCGTTTAACAGTATGCATACAATAATAATAACAATATAGAGTTACAAACAATTAATTAGTAATTAACAAATAACTATCAATTACTAACAATTAATTATCAATTATTAACAATTAACTACTAATTATTAACAATTAATTACAATCAATCAATTAAACTTAAATGTAATAAACTATATTTGTATTCGTGCTTATAATGTTATATGTATATATAATAAAATAGAAAGTTATATTATAATCTAAAGGGTTTTTTTTTTTTGTATGTGTGTGTGTGTTGTATGTGTGTGTGTGTGTGTGTTGGATGTGTATGTGTGTGTGTGTGTGTTGTATGTGTGTTCCTGTGTATAATGAATTAATGTAAGATTTTGTGTATTTTTGTAAGTTGGTTTTATCAAATATTAATGAGGTGGTAATCAATGTTAGTATTTTGCCATTTGTAAAGTACCCACGTGATATTCATATTTTTCTTTGATTATAATTAGGACTGAATTGCATAATATAGATTTAGCTATATAACTGTCTTTAATTTGCGTTACGTAGGGGTAGTTAGAAATCTTTCAGTTTCGTGGTAGTTGAGTGATAACAGCCACTTCAGTAGTGTTTTCTTGCACATTCTCCTAGTTAATTTATCTATTTCTTGTCTTTTATTTATTTTGTTATATAAAAAGGGTCCAAAATACAAATAGCTCCGTTTGGCAAAACACGTTTTTGTAGAAGGTATGTTCCATACGGTTCGTCTGCTAGAGTAGGTTGACGATTTAGTATTTAGCGCAGTTTTGTGGTATCTTAGTACAGTAGCTTGAATAAATAATTGCCTTACGGAAAGATGCTTAACATCTTTATATAGTATTTCAGTGGGATGGCGGTAATGCTTGTTGTAAGCTACTTTCAATACTGCTCTTTGAGCTCGCTCAACTTTTAGCAAATGGGATTTACATGCAGTGCCCCAGGTAACAATACAATAAGATATGACCGTCTGGCACACTGCGAGATATACTAAGGTGATGGTGTCTTTGTCAGCGCAAGACCTTAGCTTTTTAAATATGTGTTGTAGTTTTCGTAGCCTTGAGCAAAGGGTTTTTTTAATTTAGAAATTGATGTTTTTTTGTGAATGTTATTTGTATGTGTATGTCCTTGGTTAATATTTTGCGAATGATAATGCAGTTATAGTAAAGGTAAGTTTGCAAGATGTTCATAATTTTAGTCTCTGTAGATTTTAACAGTTGGTGTGAGAAAATTGTAGTTAAATAATCTTTTAACTAACTTATTTTGGGCCACTTGTATTAAATTAAGGTTCGTTTTAGCTGCCGTGCCCCATACTTCTACAAGGTAGTCGATATGAGGTTTTACAAGTGGATTATATATTGTATAACGCACCTGGGGCGGCAAACATCGTACAATGCCACGCAAAACGCCAGTGAGTGAATTTAATTTAGATTTAATTTTGAGTAGATGAGGTTTCCATGTCATATTACTATCCATGATTAGGCCCAGATATTTTTCTTGATATATTCTATTAATAATAATATTATTTATTTTTAGTGGTGTATATTGAGGGATTTTATAAGGTTAAAATAGGTATCTCAAAATACAAAACACACATATGTCAAAAGACATAATAAAAACGCAGGTTCTTCAGCAGGAGAATAATTTTGCTTCCCAAGGGACATTAATTGTGCTTCTCATTCTGTGTGTGATTGTGTGAGTGAAAATGTTTCCCGCACCCACGACACAAGTAATCGAACTTAGTGGGTAGCTGTGAATGTGAAGTGTAAGTGTGTTAAACATCAATATAAGTTTTTTGAAATATAACATTTCAAAACATTACTTTTACGAAGATAAATAAGTAGGCGTTACAATAAACAGGATTTGCACGAGGCGCAAAAGTACGTAAACTTCATAAAAGACTCAGGGAAAGCAATTTCATATCAGATGGGTTTTAATTAAAGTAAATTTGGCGAAGAACGATCCGCCCTGGCATTACGGCATTGGAATGAGCCGTTTGTTTGGGTCCAATCGATAAATTGTAGCCGGAATAGATCGCGTGGAATAGGGCCACTTGACCTACTCTTATGAGCTAAATAAATACTTGATTTAAATTTTATAATATGATTTGTTAAATCACTTATCAAATTAATATAAGAATAACATTACTAATTAAATCAATCTCTTTGAACTACCCATTGGCTTAGTTAGGTACGCGGTCGCGTTCTAGGCAGGGGTATTGGGTTCGATTCCAGATTGGAACACAAATTTTTTCCCCAAAGAAAATTTGTGGTCCTGGTTCTGGGTATGATTGTGTGTTTGATGTAAAATCCAGGACACAAGTCATCCAACTTAGTATGGGGCTGTAAGTGTGAAAGCGTTTATGTTATGTTAATCAAAAAATCCGATTTCGAAATATGAGTTTGAAAATTCGATTTCGAAATAGTCAACAAAGACAATTTTCCAAACACAAGTTAAGAAACACAAAATTGCTTCAGAGATAAAACTTGTGTTTCCACCGGGAATCGAACCCTATACCCGCTGCTGAAGGCGAACGCAACCCAATGGACAGTTAAATCGAAACTTTTATCAGTTTTAAAAGAGTTCTATTTTAAGCATTAGATGCTTTAAAAGTCGCACCGAAACGTTCCCAAAGTCAATGTGACGACAGTGAAACGTAATAATAACCTTGCTTTTTGAGATCTTCCCTCAAATGCCCCTGATCTCATTCTAGCCACGTCTCGTTTCGAACGAGTCGAGCAAAGTCAGTGCTTGCCCCAGGGGAGGGGCGGAATACAAAACGTATGAATACGACCCTGTTACTGGCTCAAATACGCCGAATGAATAAGGGTAGGTGAACGAACTAGAAACTTCTCGAAAGAAGTTACGAGTAATTCCCTGCAATGTTCTTGGAGCAAGGATTTTTTTCGGCAACTAATCAAACATAGGGAAAACATAATTTTAAATACTGACATATTATCTCATATTAAAACTATTTTTAAATTAAATTATTTTAAAATGCAATCAGTTTCGCATTTTGGATTCGCAATCTCTACTTTTACTAGAACTTCTGGAATTTAGAAGTGAAAGCGAAAATCACGTTTTCAACTTTAAGAGATTTGCCTACACTCATGCACGTTCACAAACTATTAACGGTTAGCATCGACCATTATTACACATTAACACTCAAAGAATCTTTTTCACTTTCGCGGCAAAACTTTCCTTTGATATTTTGTTACTTCAGAGTCCAAGAATGGAAAAGACTAATAACAACCGAAAAGTAATTAAGATCTTATGTACATGTATTCTAGCAAATAAACGATTTGATTTGATTTAATTTGAAAGTTGACAGGTCATTCACATCAAAAATAAAGAAACTAAAGTCACTGTTTTTAGAACTATTTTGTCTCGTGGTCTATATAAGAAACTACACAGTTTTTTTTATGCTACATAGGCAAGCATTTGACCGCTATCTCACCTAATGGAAAGTGACGATGCGGCCGAAGATGGAACATGGTTGCCAGGGAACAAAGACGCAGGCAATGAGTTCTACTCCTTCGGTGTACGGATGATGAAAGTAGAAGCTAAACGCTTCGAGCGAAATGGAGGTATTTCAACCATAAATGGATGACGTTTGACAGTTTGTCTTGTTGTTTGATGGTAAAAAGGGCATGGAGTAATTATATAATGTAATTCCTGAGCACACTCTCCAAAATGTAAGCGATAGAATACCGATAGGCTTGCTACCTTATGTCGGTGGCCAAGACTTTGCAGTTAAAGCTGATACTTACACGTCATATCCGTAATATCATATATGTACAGTGGCATAACCCACTTCAATATTTAATACAAAATACAAAATCAGTTTGAGTTTGAAAACTATCGCGAGTGTTATTCATTATTAATGTTTACTAACTAAAAAAGTGTTAGTACAACTTTATAATTTCACATTATTAGAGTAATCAGAATATTAAATGAATCCGGCATCCTATTCCAGATTCTAAGCTTTCACACTCACAGGCACTAAGATTGATGACTTGTGTCGCGGGTGCTGGAAACATTCACTCACCATACACAATCACACAAGGAACACACATTTTCCTTGAAGAGAAAACTTTTGTGCCCACCGGGAATCAAACCTGATATACCGAATATCATTTAAATCCGACCAGCCTTACAGTCACACATATACTTTTGACATTGCTTGACTAGGTACAGATAGGGTGAGATAGCTATCGACACGCGACGTTTAAAACTCTTGCAGGTATAGTATTAATTAAAAACCAGGGAGCTCCGGGAGCAGAGTGAAATGTAGGTTGAGTCTACATCAATGTTTACGGGCAATGTTACTGCCCTGATTAAAACCTAGGTCGCATCTTGTATACTAAGCTACAGAGTGTATCCAACAGTAAGGAACGAATATTATACGTAAGTTTTAGCTTTAAATGTGTAGCGGTTTTTGACGTACTCCCAGGGACACAATAGATCTGAAAACAGTGACTTTGGTGGCCTACCAAATTGTTGATTTTCAACATAGTTTTTTTTTAACTAGTTTTGTACTCTTATTTCAATTTCTTTTCAAAGATACCCCACAGAGGTACATAAAAAAAAAATGGCTACCTGCTTGCGTGTATAACGCCCCCTTAACATTTTCATTTATATAACTTTAATTGCTATTATTGCCTTTGGGCCATAGCTTTACATATTCTCTGAAAATTTAAAGTCTTTCACTTGTATGATTCATACGCTAAATGCCTCTGACAGATGGATGGACGGACGGACCAATTTCTAAATCACCCAATTCAACTTAGAGATCTCGCTTGGCTCGATCAAAAAGACAGCACTCCCGAATAAGGCAATACAATTGGACAGTTAACAAAATTGTGAACATCTTATAGGTACATTCCTTCTTCAACTGCAATTTAGTGGTTACCAAGGCCCCGGTACCATGTTTACCTACTGATTCATAAACTGTGACCCTTGTGTTGGCCTCGCCTGGCAAATAAGAGGCGATTGTTGGTAGCCAGCTCGCGAGATTGGTCAGGCATGCTCTGTGCATGTACGGTCTGCAAAGTAGACTTGCTATTTTAGATGAAACTTTTTTTTATGATAGATAGGAAAGCATTGGACCTTTATCTCACCTGATAAAAAATGATGATGTGGCCGAAGAAGAAGCATGCTTAACTAGAGGATATCTATACTATCAATACACTTTTGATTGGACCGCTCGCTGGGTCAGTTTAGAGCGTTTCGGCATTCCAAGTAGTTGAACACAACATTTATCCTAAAGGACATGTGGAAACGAATTGTGTTTTCAATTCTGCGTGCGATAAAATTTTGCGGCTCCCACGATACAAGTCACCGAACTTAATGTGGGCTGTGAGTATGAAAGCGTTTATTTTTATTTGTCAAGATGACACCCACCATAAGGGTGGAAGCAGGTTAAACAGTTTTATAAAAGTGAGATTTGAAAAAAAAATTGTTCAATTAGCATCTTATATGCTAGCATTAAAGTTTTGTCTAAAAGAAAAATAACCTCAAAAATATTTCACAAATAAACTAATTTAATTGCGACTGAGTGATTTTGTTAAATACCATGATCTTGAGCTCTAGCTCTTATCTCCACTTATTTTTATTACAAAGATATTTGTTTGGGTCTATCTATATTATGTGAAACACCAATCTAATTTGAACCACGACATGGTGACAAGTATTATTTTAAAGAAGACAGCAAAATTGGCACGATAACAATTATTTTTTACTTTTTTGCGGACCCTATATCCTCTAGAATGTCGGAATTTGTACACAATGTAACATATCTAGTGTAGACAATTTGTGGCGGAACTACTCCACACTGTACAGCTCAGAGTAGCCATTTATTTTCTGACAGCATTCATTTTAAATAAATAATTAACTGCCCGTTGGCTTGGTTGGCTGCACGTTCGCCTTCTTAGCATAGGTATCGGGTTCGATACACGCCGGGAATACAAGTTTTCTCCCCAAGGAAAATTTGTGTTGGGATTGTGTGAATGTTTCCAACACCCACGACACATGTCATCGTTTTACCTCAGACATAATTGGACTAGCGTCCATGTTGCAAGTAAAGTGTTGGCAATTATTTTTTTATTTAAAAAAGAAAAATGCCCGCCTATGCTTTAAGATGATCTACAAATACCTTTAGAACCAAACACATTTTTTTTGCATCTTCAACTATTATATGTATCTGGTCCAGTGTTTGTTTACCAGTATGTTTTGGTAGAGCAAACCGTATCTTCCTACTTTTAATAACACCATGATTACAAGCCTATTTTTTGTCTGTAAGGTATTTAAAGTCTGTGGACTGGAATATTATATCTATGTAACATAGAGTAAAAAACTCACTTGTATCAGGAGCCAAATCGTTATCCACTTCATGCCCCGTGATGTTCGCCATATAGGCGCTCTTGTTCTCCCCTCCCATAGGCTTCCCCACCTCCACCAGTTCCACATAATCCACCTTCTTCAGCACATCACTACTGTTCCTATCCTTGCTCATATCACTAATATCGTTAACACTTCTATTACTAAAATCACTCTCGTTTATCTTACCAGCTATCAGAAACTCAAATCTTGGCACGTCAGCAAACTCCGAGTCTGGTTTAAATAGAATATCAGTGATCGTTTCCTCACGATCTGCTTCAGAGTTCATTATGTCTTCTAAAAGAGAACTTGATATGTTTAGCTGCTTCTCTATTGCTTTAGCATCATTTTTAGGCATGTCCAGTGTCTTCTGTTGGTTGTTCATGGTCTTAACAGATATCTCTTCGTCACGATCTTGTTCTGCATTAAGCATCTCTTCCATTTTGTTGTTGGAACTAACGTTCGTCTGTTCTGGAGTCTCATCATCACTGGCGACGATGAGTGTATCAGAATTAGGATCGACAGGAAGATTGAAGGTGTTGTTAGATGGGAATTTGATTACTACATCTGTTGTGTTGAAGTCGGAGTAAGGCCGTGAATGCACTATGTCAGCCGTCAGGAGAGCGTTGAGAAGATAGAACATAAGTTTTAATTTCACGTTAGTCATTTTGGTGTTCAAGTTTCCATGGCAGAGTTGAGGAGTCGATAGTTTGGAAGTCAGTTCATTAGAGAGCGCCGGATCTCGACCTGAGGACAAAGAAAACTATTAAGTAGGTATTCGAGGTATACGAACCTTGTTATGAGAGGCTCCACCGCTATAAACATTCCACTTTGAGCATCTCGAGTCTCGTAACTCACGTAATTTCGGCTGATGAGTTTATATGAGTTTGGAAGCAATTTCATAAACATTGTTAGGGATGTTTCGAGAGCGTTGATTTATTTTTTATGAAAGTCTTGAACCGCTTACTTTGTAATAAAGAAGGAAACGTAACGGGATGAAAACAAGGGACTGAAAGCGTATTAAATATTTATGAACAAGCTGGAATAAATGTAGATGAAAATATTATTATCACCTATTTTTTTACTTTGACTATATGTTATTTATATTTAATATAACCACTGATGTTCTTGAGGTTTTTTAATTAGCATATATATGCTATAAAAGTAAAAGTTAAAAACGAAATGTTATCAAAAAGTATAATTCACACATATATGGAGAACCTTTCTTTTTTAAGTATAATAATAATATTTTTTTTTACTTTTGAATAGCGCTAGTATTTTCATTACTACCCAAATGTGTTATTATTTGTTGTATCCTACTAATATTATAAATCCGAAAGTTTGTGTGTAAGTGTGTAAGTATGTTTGTTCCCTCTTCACGCTTTAACGGCTGAACGGATTTGGATGAAATTTGGAATGTACATAGATTATACATAGGATTAATACATAGGCTACTTTTTAACTTGATTATAGCGGGCGAAGCCGCGGGGCACGGCTAGTTATTATATAAGCGAGCGAAGAATACACTTTATCTTAGGTATGTTTAACTCGTCTCAATTAAATTACTCTATATTCAAGGGACCAAAAAATTATCATATAAACACATATCATTGAGATGAGTATCAAATGCATGAGCTAACTCTAAAATACCATTTCAGAAATATTATTAAATATGTGATACATGTAAAATATAGCGTAATTTTTAGCGTTTGCCTATCTTGAATAAAAAAAAACTTTTGGCTTAGTTAGGTGCGCGTTCGCCTTCTAAGCAGTGATATCGGGTTCGATTCCCGCCGGGATCACAAGCTTCGTCCTAAGAGAAATTCGAGTTTCTGGTTCTGGTTGTGATTGTGTTTATGATCTGAATGTTTCCGACACTAACGACACAAGTCATCGAGCTTAGTGTGGGACTGTGAGTGTGTAAGCGTTTATGTTATTGTACATGTATGCATAAATAAACAAATAAATAAAAAATAAACATGACTGGCCCATCCCCATGTCTCAGAACATTTACTGATCAATAAGTGATCAAAGAACCGGTACAAAACTTAATTAAAATGAACGCCCAGAGTTTCAAATGTTTAAACTAAAACCGATTCCTGAACATACAAACCCTTGCAAAATTCCACAGTAACGAGGTAAAAGGATATTTCTCTCCCTTGAACTTTGTCCTGTTTTAGTTTACCCAGTACAAACGATCCTGTTGCAAAGGAATTTTAAATAAACCATGAGTTACTTGTGGCAAAACTGAAGACAAGCGACCCATTTTAAATAAACCATTAGTTACTTGTGGCATAACTGAAGACAGGCGACCCATTTTAAATAAACCATGAGTTACTTGTGGCAAAACTGAAGACAAGCGACCCATTTTACGCAGTGGGCAAGTCTTTGGTCCTTGAGGCGCAGATCCTGGACATTTGTACTTTTTTTGTGTGTGATTGTGTGGGTGATATGAATGTTTCCGGCACTCACAATACAAGTCTTTGAGCTTGGTGAGGGGTGTGTAAATAAAAAATCTCAAATACTGAATGCTTCAAAATGACAGTTCAGATTTATAGATTTTTTAAGGAAAAATCGTTTTTTTTAAATCAATTTAGGTAATGTTTAGTACTTAACAATATTCATTATCTACTCTATTATCTACTTTATAAATATAACCTATTTTGATGATTTTTTTCGTGTGTGTTCAGGTGAATTCAAGAATGGTTTAGATTCACAATTCAATCTGATTAATAATGTTTTTTGATTAATTTATTTAAGTAACGGTTCCACTAGTATATCTTTAAGCAATGGATTACAATACTACACCTATAAGTAATTACAATGATGTTTGACACTAGACAAAGGTACTGTCTGTGTAGAGATTGGCGACATATTTATTTCCTCGAGGGTGGTTAACTATATTTATCACAATGTTATTGTCACCGGAAGCTTAAGCCGATTGGAAGACGCATACATTATGGCCGAGATATCACCACTTCAGCCTTGCAAGTCATGTCCTATAAAAATGCTAAATAAACAATGAGTTCAAACATCAGAAGTGGGATCGCTGCGGGAGTGAAGCGATCCGTCACTGTCACGCACTGGTGAGTGCGGCCCTTATTTGTGCGAAATTGGACTTTCTTTATTCCATCAAGCAGGTAATTTCCGGCCATTTTCGGATGATATTGAATTCATAGTGTGTGGAGGTGCTCTGTGTATCAACATTATGTTACGCAAGTGTGTTTATTTTGTTAGATTTTTGGTATTTATTGTAAAAAACGTTTTTTAACACATATAAACATAAACGCTTTGACACTCACAGCCCTACACCAGTAACACAAATTTCCCTTGAGGAGAAAATTGTATTTCCACCAGGTGAACGGTCACCCATAAGCCAATGGGTAGTTTAATGAGAAATATCAAATTTCAAAATAAGAAATAGTAATATGAGATGACAAGAACTTTTGTTTAACAGCTGATTCAAGAGAACCAAAACTTTTGAGCTAATATATTGTTTTGACGGTATAGTGTTGTGAGTGCAATTTATCATGAACACAAGAACAAAGAGTCATTAACTTTCATAGGTGCCTCTTTGGGGCCCATTTGAATAAACGATTTTGATTTTGATTTTGAAAGTTTTGACGACCAAGTTGACGCAGGGGGCCGGTTTATGCCCTCTGCGCCGTAGATCCTGGGTTTGACTCTCAGTTTTTTAATTTTCATTCCCGAAAGACAGTTAAGCTTCTGGTTCTGGTTGTGATTGTGTGTATGATGTGAATATCACCGGCACTTGTAGAGATAAACTACAATAACACGGCGCGCCTCTCCAAACTAACAATATGATGTTTTACCTGAAAATAAAACAATTATTATATGCGAAACCTTATTCTAGACCTTAAACAGTGAGATAACATCACTTCCGGAACGACGTCACGACCTCTTTTGTGTCTCTCCCATCCGGCTCCGCCCCACTTGAGCCGGGGGAGGGGGGGGTGAGCTTGCCCGAACTGTCAGGCGCGCTCCTCACATTGCATCTCACTTTCGGTGGACAAGATAAAGAAGTCCACCAGGCAGGATTCTAAATATAGGTCTAGAATAAGGTTTCGCATATAATAATTGTTTTATTTTCAGGTAAAACATCATATTATATGCTACGAACCGTTATTCTAGACCTTAAACAGTGAGATGTGTTTATTATCGCCTGGTGGCAAGCTAAAAAGTATGCCAATGTGTGAATAAATATAATTGATAGTATCAGGTACTTTATAATGTGTACCTTGGTTATGCAAATCTATTATATGTATCCCATGAATAGGTGTACCTACAGAACAGAGGGACGAAAGTAACCTTGAAATTAGAATAATTATACATGTTACTCACGACAAATACATTTTATTATTATGGTACCTTAACTAAAATAATGTTATGACAAGGAATTAACAATCGTAAATGTTAAAATGACTATTAGTTACAATGCTATCACATGCATAGACAGGTAGGTAAAGAATTTGATCATATATTGATCTAATAACAGTTTAGCAATGACACTTGTATATACATTGTTGTATATTTTTTGCTACAGTGTTTCAATTCGAATAGGCTCATACGTAGGGATACGTCATACATTTACCATGAGAGGCCATTGTAAAAATAAAAGCACTTAATTCAAACACCAAGTTATTGCAAGTACTGAAGTAGTTCAAGTACAAAGTATGAAGAGGCTTCAATACTTGCCTCTTAAAATCATCTTTACCAAATCGAATCATTATTACTATTGAGATTTAGGTGCGGGGGTTCACATTGAAGACACGGGGAACGTAATACTGAAGCACTTTTATTAAATACAACCGGTACATTAGCTCACACACTAAAGAAACAGCACGCGGTTAGCGTGTGGCACAACGCGGGGAGTGCGGTGGAATGTTCTATACGTCTGCCTTGGTCCGGCTCTCGATGACACTGACTCGAGCGATGCCGCCGGCCGCTACTAGCAGCCGACCGCCGCGCCGCTCGCGCACGCTCTCCTCGCGTACACCTCTCCCCCGACTAGATTATTGCATACCCTACGAGATGAAAACACATTTCTTACGTCTACATCATTAAACAAGACATATCTACAACAAGACATTTATTCTATTAGATCTGTAATCTCCATAATAACTGCAACGGCAGGTTTATACTTGTGGAGTAGGTAGACCCAAAGAAAGGATGTCAATAAACATGTTTAAATTCGTCTTTGATTTTGGGTCGATAATTAAATGTGCAAAATTGCGGGCTTGACTACTACATTCGAGAAGCAATAAGAGAACCGTACCTTATGTAAGTACTCGTATCATCTGAAATATTGTTTTAAAGGAATGGTTGATCACTTATCCATTCAAGTACAATAAAATTATAAATGTCAAGACTGGGATCTATAGCTAGTCTTTTCGTAATATATCTAGTCTACGTGACCGTTACCCAGGTTACTACAGGTAAAACTCTTATTGGCACTCCATTGGAAAACGTCGTTGTGGCAATTCCTTTTGGTAATTAAAAATAAAATATTTTTTATAAATTTAAATGCATCTAAGCAAGAAATGAACAAGTGCTTAACTAAGCAAAGGGAGCATGTGAATGTGATTGATATATGATCAACATTATCATTATTGCCAAATACCAGATAAAACTTTGTACTAAAATGACGGAGAAATTAAGAATGTGATCAACCATTAAAAAACATCAGAAGTGTTTCTCTATCAGCTCTTTCGAGTTCCAGACGCCAAACCACCGAGTAAGTTGGAGCTTTTAATAAGTATCAGAACCGTATGAGAGGAACATAACGAAAAAGAAAGTGTGTGCTCGTTGAAGCGAGAAAATCTATCTGCGTTTTAAAATTCACAATGTCTCTTCCTAAGCCGTTTCAGAAGAGTACTGTTACTGGACAGTTTGTGTAATGATAACAGGATGGTGTACATATTGTTAACCAGTGTAATGTAACACACTAAATAAATAATGCTATAACACAAGCTATAACACACTAAATAATACATATATGAATATACAATTACTATGGAATGTATAAATAGTAACTTCACTACGTATGTGAGTATCGGTAAACTCCCACTAGTACATCAGATTGCTGTAACGTCTTTGGCGCTTAGAAGACATATAGTGCCATCTAATAGGTTCTACTGTAACGCATGAGACAACGGTCGTTACAAGGTATGAAACAAGAACTGATTGCATTCTTTGTATCTATTAAGACCAAGTACTTACTTAAAAGAAAAGACTTCGTTATTTCAGTTAGGTAGTCTGCAAATTAACTGCAAGGAATGGCAAGTGAAACAGATACCTTCAGTTACTAACTAGGCCGAAACCGTAAAGTTTAATATGCTTACCAGGTATTCATCAGACTCCACCAATTTGCTTTTAGATTAGAGCGAATATTTTTGAGCCATATTTACTTCTTATACCCGGGCAAATACGTGTAGTTTAGGCTTGGATTCCATTTGATAATAAATGACTTTGGTTGGGATCAGAATAGACTTCTCATAGTTCACAATCCACCCGATTGAGAATGGGACATGAATATCTTCCGCAGCTTAGTCCTTCAAGGAAAAACAATCCCTGATTGGCATCAGAAAAAATAAATTAAATGCATTTATTGGCCATTACAACTGACTGTTGCACAAGGCAAGTCAATGTTACAGAATGATTTGCAATTGTATATTAAAAATTGTGACACACTCAAACGAGGTTAGGACTTGAATAGCTTCCGTAGCTTAGTCCGTCAAGGAAAAACGATCTTTCATTGGAGTCAGACTAGACTTCTGATACTTCATCACTCACTCGAATGAGGTTAGGACATAATAGCTTCCGCCGCAGCTTAATCCGTCTAGGTAAAACGATCCTTAGTTGGCGTCAGACAGGACTTCTGCATCACTCACACGAACGAGGACTTGAATAGCTTGTCGAGCTTAGTTCGTCCAGGCAAGGCGATACTTGTTTAGTGTAGTCGCTCTGGGTTCGATTTCTAGTCCAACGCGTACAATACCTACTAGAACTGACAGTAGATGGGCGCCGGCGATAAATACGTAAACAAAATATCCGGGTCTATGTATATTTTGATTACAATTCGATCGCTTACAATAAGTCCGATCCGAGAAACAAAAAAAATAAAATGTTTAGTTTCAATACCAAGTAAAGTTTGATATTGTTTAGATTATTGCTAAATACACGCTCGGCTACCGGGGTACCGTTAAATATTTTAAAAAGCGAGGGTATTATAGCCAAAGAAAAAATTCCGTAATATTATTAAAATGTAGGTACATTTCAATAAATTCTCATAAAAATATTATAATACAATCTAAGATATAACAGATCGCTCTTAGCGATAAGACCTACATATATTTATAAGTTTCTCTGTAAGCTTGATGTCAATAAAGAGTAATTGTATTGCATTGATATCATAAATATTAAGCTAATATGTATCGAGTTATCGGGAATTTTTTTTGCTACTGTAATTTTGTCTCGGATCGGATTTATTTCTGGCAGCTTTTGGTTCTTACCTTTGGATGAAAATTCGTTGACGACCAGCTTTTAAAGTATGTAATTGTGACGGCTCAGTTTCATTGTTGTTGCAACAATAGGACTTCCGCGGTCGCTTTGCAAACATCGTGCCTATTCCGCATAGACACGAATAAAGCTCTTTCCCACTGCGTTCGAGTTGTTAACGACATGCTCGACAGCGAGAGATCGTGGCAGGCGGAGGCGGTGGTCTCGTTCTGCGTCTCCGACTGAGAGGCCGCGGAGCGGGCATTTCAGTCTGACCCGATCCGGCTCAGACGTACGGGATCCCGAGGATGAGGCAGTTCGCCCGCCTCCTCTCTCCTCTTCTGTAGTAGTACCACTGGTGGAAAGCCAGGGGGCTCACCCTCACGTTCGAGTTGTAAACAGCTTTTTTGAACCTCTGGCTCTTAGTAAGAAAGAAAATAAATGCTGTGGATTGAAAAGGTTAATGCGTGGATATTTTGCAAGTCCAGCCTTTAAAATTCAAAACAAAATATACAATTAATGCGATATCTTTGTCGTGCCTATTAACTATAATTTGTAAGAAAGAAAAGAATTCCTGTGGATTGAAAAGTTTAAATTGCGTGGATTCTTCGCGAGTCCAACTTTAGAAATTCAACTCTTATTTTACAAGTGCGACTGCTTTGGATGATTATGTTCGCATCGTACAATTCAGTTAGGAAAGACAATACACATATTTTTGAAACAAGATTGTTGGTTTATAAATTGAGCGGGGTAAGTAGGCTCATTCCAGAAACCTAATCCTAGTGGAATCTTAGCTGCAGTTAATTACGAATGTGCAACTTACCCTCATGGGTTCTTTTATCATTTTGGTTATGTGAAATAAGCAAATTTGAATTCGCATCGAACCTGTCCGCATCCCCTCTGCCTGCTGCTCGATGACCGCGGTGACTCGACGGTGTGGGGCTGGGTTACACGACGACAACGGTGAAGATGACGAAGATATCAGTGGTGAAATTAGCGGAGGCGGGCGACCCCGTTCACCTACTTCGATCTTTATTATGAGTGCTACAATAACAAAATAAAAGCACAAATTAGTCACGTTTAAATATTATAAAAGTTAAATTGTTAACATTTAAATATTTTTAATAATAAAAATTTTAAAAAAGTTTATTATTTTCTAGTAAAATTGTTAAAATTATAACATTATTAATAAAAATTATAAAAAACAGCAACGCTGTTACCCGCTTTTAAAGAGGTGTGTTCACGCCGAAAGCAAATGCCAATGTGTGAGGAGCGCGCCTGACAGTTCGGGCAAGCTCACCCCCCCTCCCCCGGCTCAAGTGGGGCGGAGCCGGATGGGAGAGACACAAAAGAGGTCGTGACGTCGTTCCGGAAGTGATGTTATCTCACTGTTTAAGGTCTAGAATAACGGTTCGTAGCATATAATAATAGATTTTATTAATGACGTCGATATTCGACCAACAAATCGTTGGATCCACAGATGCGTTCAGAGCCTTGGTGGCTCTTTGTAAGTTTATCTCTATCGACAAGCCTTTGAAATCTGCCAAAAGGTTGTTCCAAATTTAAACTCACCTAGACGCCAAACAATAGCGCGGCAAACGCATCCATTTGTCAGTGTCAAGGCTGCTTCATGAGCGGGAAATTGTGAGGATCTTTATTCTATCACAACAGTTTTTTGGTGGAGTAATTTCCGCAAAGGATATAGGTATATCCTAGAAAGAAAACTTGCTCAGGATATGGGATAGCTCGCATGAGGATAAATTATATGTTTTAGGTGTTTTTTGTCGGAAAATGTCTTAAAAGAAAATTCGCTAAATTTCTAGAAGGTTGTGTAGGCCTCTGGGGATGTACGTGCGGTAATGGATATATAACCTTTATCTTTATTATTGAGCCTGGTTTTTGTGCTAATGGTAAGAAATGCTCGTATTATCGGATGATTAATCATAGTTTATTATTTTTTTAGGCAAAAGGTGATTAGGTGGCATGTGCCAAAAAAAATACTGTTCTGTTTCCGTAACCTTCCTCAAACATTAAAAAGTGTCAAGGTACAGTGTCACTTCGTGTGAGAGGAAAAGAAGAGGAACAGAACAGAAATTATTAATCCTTTCATTAGTATTAATAATACTAACACAATGTTTGCTATATTGTAAGCTAGTCTATTATTATACTTCACATCTACACATGAGTCTTGGTTATCATAAATAAATAATTTGAATTTGGAAAAAAAAATGTGTCATCTTTGTGATGACTAGGTTGACAAGGCTATGTGGATGTATGCTATAGTTTATCACCAAGTTTTAAAGAAGAAGGTTAGTATTTGTCGTACCATATGAGTAACATAGAGGATAGTGTAACATTAAGTTTGAAATTCCTTCTATTCTTGCTTCCGTAAACTATTTATAAAGTTATCTCTCCCAGAGATCGAGCAAGTAGGTTCTTACTAACATATCGTAAAAATATACTCGACCGAAGATAGCGTAAAACTTAGTTTCTTGAACTACTTTGCAATCTAAGACCTATGATATGATAACTACAACTTTAGCAGTAGGAGTGTGGTAGCAGCTACTTGTTGAAGTGGTTGATTATGTTTCTATAGCATTAGAAATGCTAGGCAGAACTAAAGTGGATGATTTAGAAGAGAAAAATATTTCTTTGGCGCTTAGGAGTTTCAAACTATTCCGATAGATGGCATCAGTCGTCACCATAAGACGTTAATAATAAAGAAAAGAAAATTGCGACACATGAGGCAAGCCTTGGATAGCTCAGTGGCTCAAGACCTGTTATAGCCACGGGATCAATTCAAAATGTGAAGGTAGAGTGGTAGAATAAAATAGCAGTATATTAAAAATCCTATGGGACACATCAATTTAGAACAGAAAAGGACGATATGTTTCATCAAAAATATAATTAATTAATATTATAATAGGTAATAATTGTGTATTATTACAATCATATTTGGTTTGTATTTTTATTGCGTTATTTGTTAGTATTATAGTAATTATCAAGTATTTATTATTAGACAATAATAAATTTTCAATCCCCACCTTTAGCAACATTTTTCCATTTTAAACAAACAAACAACAACAATTTTATTGTATACTAATAGATCCACAGTACATTCGAAGACTGTGTGGGTGGCAGAACATACATATCAAACACTTGCTTATCGTATAGACTAGTGGCTAGTGCCAGTATCAGGATTTTCCAAGCCACCTTTAGGCATTTGGCAAAGTTAAACGAGTTAAACACTATCAAACCTAGAACAAGAAAAACAATTTTCTCTTGGAGAAAATTGAGTTTCCACTGGGAATCGAACGCGATACCCGTAGCTTAGAAGGCAAACGCTCACCCAATGAAGCCAACGAGCAGTTCAAAGTTCTAAACTTACTACTTTTTAAAATGGTACCTATACTACTACTACTACGCTAGAATTGTTTAGAAGTGAGCAATTGCATTAAAAGCACTCTACATTGGGATTTTAGAGCTGTTATACATTTTATATTAAATTAAAAACAGAGTAAGTGGATCATGAAGAGTTCTTGAATCTCCACTTTACGTTTAATAGGTAACTCTTTCAATAAATTCAGTTTAACAGCGCACTTTAACGTTGTTTCTGTATGTTTTTGTACAACAGCCTGTATATTACAAGCTTTTATTTCGTTTCACCTGTACCGTTATCTATCGGTCTGTAATCAAAGGTAAATTAGATGTCCCCCCTTCCCAATGTCCGATTGAATTTAAATTTGGTGTATTTTTGTATCTTCGGTGACAATGATGAGTTAATGACAAGGATGCATGGAGGCAAACTGCAAAGGCTCTTTCTAGCGACAACCAAGTTAACACATAGGTTAAGAAAATGATGTATTAGAAATTAAGAATGTTTTTTAAATATAAGAATTAAAAAAAAATGCGCCGCCGAGTTTCTTGCCAGGTTCTTCTCGAGATGGCTGTAATTTTGCGAATCTGGCAATAGACTCATTAACTTTCATGAGTGCCTCTTTGGGGCCCATGTGAATAAACGATTTTGATTTTGATTTTGATTTTATGGTACCATGGAACTGGTCGGATCATGGAGACTGAAGATGGCCATAAGAACTTCTGGACTAAACAAGATAAACCCATCGAGTTTGAGCTCGTTTGATTCGTCTTGACAAGTTGTCGGTTATTTAACTTTTTAGTCCTATTATATTTACGACTGGTAAAAGCTTGATTAAAAAAACCTTTTAAAGTATTACTTGTTTACGTATGAAGCTGTCGTTTAACGTGTTATGCTTTAGATTAACGTCAAGGCGTAGCTTTAATTCGCTACATGTCTACGTTTTTCACGTCGTTACTACGTGACTGTAGCGGATGGCTACCATTTACCACGGTGTCAAATGTTGCACTTTAACTTGTGTCTCAGATCGATTCGGAAAATTTTGAATGAATAAATGATTCAAATGAATAAACGAACGATTTATTATACTGAGTTAGGTGCGTGTTTACCTTCTATTCCCCGTTCGATTTCCGGTGAGATCACAAGATATCTCCTTACGGAAAATTTGTGTTTCTGGCTGTGGTTGTGATTGTGTGTAATATGATTGCTTCCGGCATCCACGACACAAGTCATCGAACTTAATCGTTTACCCGTTTATTTATGTCATTTCATATACAAAAAGAGTAATTGAACAGGTTTTACTATCCTAACAGGTAAACATTGGTTCCCAAACTAGGAGACCTTTGAAATGGTGTACCAATGCCCTCCGCCGAATTAAAAAAAATAATAAAATGGGTAGTTTTTTAAGAATAGATGTATATGTACGTTTTATAATTTGATAAAGAGGGAAAATATTGCAAAATGTACACTAAAAACACGACTTGCATTCTATTTACGATCATAATATGTTAACAATATTAAATGACGTCATCATCAAATCTAGTCAAATTTCCTCATCTCTCTCTAGGTATTTTATTGAATACATTTATTTATACGGAATTGGAGTATGCGAAGACATTACATTACAGATCCTTACTCAGAGTTGACTGCTCTGTGAATTACACGATCCAATTCATTATATCATCGGACATCCAGACAGTCTGCAGTCTGCTCAGTGACACCGCTATATAACAGTCATTCCTCAAATGCGGACGAAGCGTTTTGCTTCCACATTCTGCATACTGCAAAGTAATGAAACACCTAGCCTGCGTCTGTGTTGCCTGATGAGTACAATATGGGATTCGATAGGCATCTTGTAGGCACACGTGCTTCATTGTCGACCGCGTTGTTACTTAACATCAGATGAGACAGTGGCCAAACGTTTGCCAATCTATGATAAAAAATAAACTTAATGCGAATTACAAAATAGATTTTTATTCCACTCTCTTCTCTTTACAGTCTTCTCTACGCTCATTCCCTTTAGACTCATGTCATCTTTGACACAGTCCATCCATCTTTTCTTGTCCTTCTTCTATTTTTATATCCATGCACATTTAACTTCTCGTTACATCACTTTCATCCCTTCATAACATACCTATTTTGTCCATTTTTTTTTTCTATTTTGGCTCTACAAACACATTCATCGTAAAATTCGCATTTCCGCTGCCTATACTCTCTCAACTGCGTTAGGTAATCCAGCACTCCGTATCAAGCATTCCGATTGTACGAAAAGAAAAAATATTTAAACAAACAATGATACATTCCTACATTTATTGTGATTCGTGAAACAAGTAAAATTTGTTTGATTTCTCTAACCGGAAAAACAAACCATAATTCTCGAGAGAAAGTAGATGAACAAAAGTTTTCATTTCTGTTTCCAACAAAAACATGGAACACCTCTTAATCCGCAATCTATCAGGCTCCAAACATCAAATACCTGCCGCCGGCGATTTCCAACGATTTCATAAAAAAAAGCTTCGAAACAGGGGAAAGGATTTCCATGTTTCCAAGCTCTCGCTCCGAGCACCACGATCACTAAAAGCTGTTCAGATAAACACAGTAAGGGATGTATGAACAACATAAATATGAACGAAAGAATCACAGTAATATTATAAATTGGTAAGTTTGTGTGTGTAAATAATAATATGGTTGTTCTCTCTTCACGCTGTAATGGCTTAACGGATTTGGATGAAATTTGGAATGTACATAGCTTGTACCCGGGATAAGATCATAGGGTACTTTTTACCTTGGCTAACGCGGGCGAAGCTGCAGTGATCTGCTAGTGACATATATATCGTGCAATTGGAAACAACAAATAAAAGTTTTTGACGACCCAGTTGGCGCAGTGGACAGATCTCCGCCCTCTGCGCCGTGAGTTCTGGGTTCGATTCCCGGCAGGAGCAAAAATTCCTACCCTGGGGATATTTGTGCTTCTGGTTCTGGGTGTAATGCGTGTGTGATGTGAATGTTTCCAGCACCAAGATACAAGTCTTTGAACTTAGTGTAGGGCTGTGAGTGTGAATGCGTTTTATTGGTTTTACTGAAAGAACATATTGTTTTCCGGTTCCTTATCCAAAAGATCGCCAACGTGATCCTGTTTTTAAGCCTACATCGTTCGCCGTACTACCCGTATGTTTTCTATCTATGGGTTCTAACTAGAGAGCTATATCCCTTGAACCGGTATGCTGATGGGTGACTTTTTTCACAGAATACGCATTATTGGATTTTTCGTCATATGAACGAGAACAAAAAATTACCTAGCATTCTTTGTGATGTTAAACTTTTATTCCTAGTTCCTAATTTTTTTAAGTATATTGTACCATTTTAGGTTTAAGCATTGTTCTTTATTTCTTATTTAATCATTGTGTTGTAGTTTTGGACATGAGTTTTTTGTCTGTAATAAATGACTTATTATATTTAATTATTATGGTGAATTATATCCTAAATAATAATAAAAGTGAACGTTAAATAAAGTATGTCTCTTTGATATGCTTTGGAAATGACATGAGAAATTATTAATTCTTAGATCTTTAAATACGTAATTACTCATACTGCTCCTACTTTGTATAAGCTCTACTGATTGAGCGGGTCATGTACGAGTATGAACTTGAACTGTTAATGCTTACATTAAATTTAAATAAATGTTAATACATTTTCACAATATACCATTGTGATGGATATCAAATGAAAAAGCTTCGAAGCTCAACTATACTATATACATGTAGTTATATAGTATATAGTAGTAGTGTAGTATAGTTGAGCATTTTCGTTCTGCTTAAAATTTTAGGTAGCCATTTTGTGGGTACCATTAAAAATACTCCATGAAGCTTTTATTGTTATAAGACGTTTCTATTTTCGACTGACATTCAACGTTGTGCGTCCAAGAAGCGTCCAGAAGGTATAAAGAAGAATTTATCTTTAAATTAATGAGAGGGTAAGTTTTTAAACTTTAAACTACTAAGTAACCTAAGATAAACATTTTCACACTCCCAGCCCCACACAAAGTTTGAAGACCTATATCGTAGCGGAATATTCACATCGTCATCAGGTTTCGGTCAAACGCTTGCCTATCGTACATAAAAAAAACACACACACAATCACATCCAGAACCAGAAACCAAATTTCCCTTGGGAAGAAAACTTGTATTTCTACCAGAATCAAACCCGACACCTGTTGCTAAAACAGTCGCGCTACCAACAACGCCAGCGAGCAGTTAGCAGCTGTCTTAAATGTAGATAGATGTCGCGTTTTAGCCCCTGCTTATCGGCTTCAATTCCCGGCGGGAACACAACTTTTCCCCAAGGAAAAAATGTGTTCCAGGTTCTAGTTGTGATTGTGTGTGTTGTGAATGTTTCCGGCACCCACGCCACAAGTCATCGAACTTAGTGTGGGGCTGTGAGTGTGCAATCGTTTATGTTAAAACTTGATCAGGTCATAATCCCGTGCTTACGTAAATGTTTATCGATGCCCAATACAACGTTTATGTAAATGTAAGTCGCGTATTCTGCAGATACACATGCAAATCGGTATCCGATCGCTGATTGAGCAATATGTACGAATATGGCAATACTCACTTGTTGAAATCAAAAGCCGTTGTAATAAATATTTATTGAACTGAATTACGAACATTCGAGTATCATTTTTATTAAAAGTGAAGTAATTCCGAACCAATCAACGGGGCTTTAGCGGAAACCTAAAATATAACGTTGTTGATTTTGTTTCACTGTCCAATATTCGTGTTTTGGAGGAATTTTGTTGTTTTTATATATGTGATGTATATGTGGCTTTTTGCTTGTCGGCACTTCCGGTGAACGGACGTCTACTAAAATAGATACTGTTGATTTAAGGTCACGTGAGCCACCTGTTTTTATTTTTTGCCGTCATCTTTATTTCCCGAAAGGTACAATTTGGGTGTGTTCAAAAGTAAAGTGAATAGGTATTTACTGAGTAAACGTGCTTCATCTTAGACTACATCGTCACTTTCCATCAGGTGTTATTGTGGTCAAACGTTTGCTAAGTCAGTAATAAAAAAAATGTAGTTCGTTTTATAGCAAGTGTGTAATCGTTACTTTGTTTGATTATTGTTTTGTGCGTGTAAATTATAATTTTGTATTTAGGTTTCATGTATTTAAATGTGATTTGTTATTAATAAAACTGTTAAAACTAATAAAAGTAGTTCTTGTTCGAGTTTGTATTTTTTTAATGATTTCTACTTATATATATTAATAAAACAAAGTCGGGTTAGTTACACCATTTATAACTTAAAAACGGTTGGACTGATTTGTATGACGTTTGATTTATTGGATTTTTCTCCGCCTTGAATAGCAGACTAACTAATTGAATTAAATTTATCATTGGAAAAATTCAATAATTTTTTTTTGAGAAGAAATCTTTTCTCATTTGTCTTTTTCTCTATCTTTTTAGATTAAGTATGAAATAACCTTTTTGATAAGTTTAAAATGCATGCCTATCAAGCATAAAAAATGAAGGAAAACGGATTATAATGAAACTGGTGAGTTTTTCTACGTGTCCCGGCGAAAGTGATACAAATTTTAAAAGTTACAAATGGTTTTTTTTACAATTTGGGATAGAATTATTAATAATTATTAATCTGTCGACCTTGGTAAAGTACTAGGCAAACATAAACTGCTCGTTGGCTTATTTGGCTACGCGTTCGCCTTATAAGCAGCGGGTTCGATTCCGGTGAAAACACAAGGGAAATTTGTGTTTCTGGTTCTGGTGATTATGTGTGCGATATGAATGTTTCCAGCACACAAGACACAAGTCATCGAACTTAGTATAGGGCTGTGAGTGTGAAAGTGTTTATTATGTCATGCTAATAAAACACACATATAAACAACAAATGACCTCACTACAAGACTACAATGCAGTGAACTCTATTAAAACCTAATATAAAGTTTCCGTTATACCGATTGTCGAACTGGAATGTTATATTTTCGAATCCGGATTTATCCGGAATGAAGCGATGTATACTTGGTACTTGGTGCGCGGGCTGTTTTCCGCAACTAGGCCGTTTGTCGGCCCTTTTTGCCCTTTTTGTTTTTGAAGCGATGTATAAAGGGACATTACTGCGGGCTCCAGGGTCTGCAGGGCCATAATCGGTGCGTTCACCTGGCGATAATGATTTCGCTTGCGTGGCCGTGCGTGCTCAAGTGGACACTCGCCCGTATGTAACGAGACGCATAGCGGGTGTGGGCGAGTTAACTCATTTAAGGGTGGTGTAAAACTACCCTGTTAATGTGGAGAATTATTTATTAAGGCAATTGAGGTTTAAGATATATTTATTTCTCAAAAGAATGAATTCACTTATATGAGAAACATTAAAACTTAACTTTAAATATTAACTGGACATAGCGTACATTATTTTTAGTTTATAACATATTTGAAATTTATAGTAAGTAGAAATATAATAAAAACTGACTGGATGGAGGTACTTTGAGATTCTTTGCACACAAATGTAAAAAAAGTCCATTTGGTTGTCGCATGGAACGCGTAGCTAATTGCACAGAGCTAACGCAACTGGAAGTGGCATAGAAGTACTTAATGTGTGTAAGCAATTATTATTTTTATTTATGTTTTTTTGTAATAACAATCACATCCATATACATACTCACATATTCATAATGACATATGTTATTATATTGTACACATATGTTTTTTTTTTTTATATATATAATTTTATTTGCTAATTCTGTTTTCAGACCACAGAAAAGGTGGGATGATGACATTAGGCAAGTAGCGGGAGTAACGTGGAATAGAGTGGCCCAAGAAAGACAGGAATGGAAAAGGTTGGAGGAGGCCTTTGCCGATTGGCAAACAGACCTACAAAAAATAATTAAGTATTAGAATAGATTAAGATTAAATTAAGCTACAAAAAAAAAATGTATATTAATAGATACTAAGTTGGTCTGAATAAAGGGCTTTATTATTATTATTATTATTATTATTAATTCTGTTTTAACTATGTTGTTATGGTTCTTATTATAAATTAACTAGATACATTTGTATTTGATTTTTAAATATATTTTTATTTACTAATCAAATCTATATGTATATAAAAGAAAGTCGTGTTAGTTACACCATTTATAACTCAAGAACAGCTGAACCTATTTGGTTGAAAATTGGTGGGGAGGTAGCTCAGAACCAGGAGACGGACATAGGATACTTTTTAGGAACGTCACTTTTTTTTTATTGTTGTATACAAATCATTTTTTCATACGTCACTCGGATTTGGTAAAGTACTAGGCAAACATAAACATGAAGGAGGTAATAATATAGTCACGTGGCATTGTAACGCATGCCGGGTATGGCTTCCTAAACATGCACATTCATTGACTGCTAGGCGGAACGAAGGTCGCCGGGACACCTAGTTATATATATTATTAATTACTAATCAAAACTGCTGAACGTGCTGAATACGCTTGCCCTTTTACAGTTCAGTGCCACCCAAAGTTTTGAACTTATACAGGGAATTATTTTGTATTTGCCTACCACAAGGTAGCATCTAACATTAGATTTTACACCAATATTAATAATATATACACTAGTATTAAAAACTAACATCCAACTTCAATCGCAAATATCTCCGAAACTCTTTATTAGGTCTTGATCAAATTATCATGGGTTCTTTTGAACAGAACAATAATTTTCCAAATCGGTTAATAAATGACAGAGTTACTGCGGTAACAAACACCAAAAAATATTCCAAAAACTTTGTAGTCGGTTAAAAATTCCTCGAAATATTATTTAGTAACACTGTTGTAAGATATTGTATTTGCTGATATGCCCGGATATTTGCCACGTATTTCGTTTGTTTTGTGTTTCCGATTTTTCGGCACTAATGCAAGCTTCAAGATCACGGAGTAGCTGGAGAAGTAGGTGATGGTGCATATAGCCCGTTACTTTTACAAACATTTGCATCAGTTGCAATGGTAGCTAATAATAACGTATACTTATAAGAGGTTTTGGTTAGGGGTCGCTGATAGCCCTTTGTGTAGGGGATGTATGGAGGAAAACGAAACCGTAGAACACGTAATAGCTCAGTGTGCTGTCACTGAAGAAATTAGAGTCAACACTGGAATGCTAGAGCAACATTCCACAAAACATAAAGACTCACCTAAAGACTCACAGAATTCAAATACAAATACAACAACTTCACCACTGGAACAGTTATGCCAGCACCCAAAAACCACACTCCGTTATTTTAAGGAGCTGGGGTGGATGGGGTAGTTCCTGGCAGGGGGAAATGCACAATACACCCCAAGCGGGACGTCAGTGCAGGCCTTAACGCCCCCATATTGAATAAGAATAAGAGGTTTTGGTAAGGTTCTCTGATCTTTGAATGTTTTGTTAAAGGTTCTAAAACAGTTTTGTACACTAATATATCAGTCCAAGTGACTGATTAAGTCGGCACGTGACCTAAATGCAGGGCTGTATTTGGGGCAGAGGATAAGCCTTGCTATTCAGCGCGGTAATGCAGTCAGCGTTTTGGGCATTTCGTAAAATATTAAAGATCGTATAAACCATCTTATACTTTTTTCCTTTCATTACATAAATATTTATATTGTAAAACTAACACTTAACACACTAATATTATTTACTAGCCGTTCCCCGCGACTTCGCCCGCGTTTATTAAGTTTTATTTCACAACCTTGTTCCCGCTTCACCTTTTTTCCACCTTAAATCTAGAAGGACGGCGTCGCGTCACCCATTTATGGTTGAGATACCGTTCATTCGCACGAAACGTTTCGCGTCTTCGTTCATTTATAGAACAGCATAGGAATGGAACGCTTTGCCGTCGTCTGTGTTTCCCGAAAGGTACAATTTGGGTGTGTTCAAAAGTAAAGTGAATAGGTTTACTAAGCAAGCGTGCTCCACCTTAGACTGCATCGTCACTTTCCATCAGGTGGGATTGTGGTCAAACGTTTACATAGTCTGTAATAAAAAAAAAGTTTAAAATTATGTCTGAAGGAGGTTCAAACCAGAACGCTTTCCGTACAAAAACTAATCAACTAAATCAAAATAGTTTAATTACTAATATATTTAATTATATGTATAGATTTGGCTTGCGAAATAGCTTCTGAAGTCAAATGAGTATCCCGTCCTCACTTTGTGACACTTAAAATTGAGATATTTGCCCAAACATATATTATGTATATTAGATCTTGTTTTTAAATTCATGAAATAAAAAAGCATTACTAAATCAAATTCTGCAAACGTCGACTACCCAAAACTCAAATTTATTCAAATTACCAAATCACTTCGGAACGGAATAAACCTCTTTTTATTTACAACTCCACTGAATTACAAAAATCGTTTGAAAGATTTCAAAGTAATTTCTTTAGAAAAGCTGACGGTACGAAAGTTATTTGTGGGTCGATTGTGCTTTTCAGAGCTTGTGTCAGAGGCATTTTACATGTATCATGGCCGTAAGTCTTTCTTACCGTATTCATTATATTAAATTGCAATGTTTATAAGTTAGTTTCTATGTTTAGGTCAAATCTTGCAAACTGAATAAGAACCACTTCCTCTTATCTTCCGATGTTGAATTGTTACGTGTTTGTTCAGTTACAGACAATGCATTTTTATGGTAAACATAACCTAAGTCGTTAATCAAGGATTAGTTTCAGATAAAGTACTCAACCATTAAACAAATGACTAAATGGTCCCTGTTCATGCACCATAGTAGGTACATTAGAAATGACGATCTTCATCGGGGCTCTAAAAGCGGAACTCGTATAGAGTGTTATAAAAACTCGCTGAAGATCATGAACAAAGAATTAATCACCGTGTTAAAAGTTGAGGCAATCCAGCTCCTACACAACACAGACTTAGTGAGAAGACTCAAGAGAACTAAACCTTTTGAGTTATTGTAGTGATGTGACAGTTAAATATAGTGAATGCTATAACAAAGACTTTAATATCTGTTATTGGACACATTCTTAGTATACTACTCTACTTAGGAGTTTAGGTCAAAACTAAATTACTTATTTGTCAGTCACGCGCCGAGGCCCGAGCCGCTCGCCTCTGCGTATCGCGCGTCTGACTCATCCTGATGAAGGACAACAAATTTGTCCGAAACTAGTCGACTACAAAGTAAGTCGACATTTTCTACGTGTTTCAAGCCGTATACAACATAAATAATTACTTATTTGTCTTATTGCTAGATTGTGTATCAAATGGACTTGGTATGTCATTATAAAAAAAATGGTTGTTGCTTTCAAGGTTGGGTCCTGACTAGACACTTCTTAAAGGATTGCAGCTCAGACATAAAATATTGCATACGCATACAATTGTGAAAGCCCATTCTAGTGTCACCATGACGCAGCTTCTACACTCCAGCAAGCATTGAAAAAAAAGCTTGTTTTATAAAAAGGTTTTTTAATATTAATTCAACTTGGTTTTAAGGCGTAGTTCTTTATCCACAATATGTAGCGCTAGATGTTTAATATTACCAAATTCTGTAACACATGGCTGTATTACCAGATAATGGTCTGTGCTTTTGGTAAAAATAAACGTAAGAACTTGAACGTTTTCATCCGGATCCATTTTAGTCTGAGGTTGGAGCGCTACTTCTCTCTACGTTTTGCTACCTTTCGTTGAATATTTGCCAATATTTTCAGATATTTATTAAACTCGTAATTTCGTGAGATTTCTCATAACTTTTTACTGTGAAAATAATAGGATATAGATACGTATTGTTTATATATATCTGCATGTTTCAACGATAATCTAGAATAATCTAGATAAAGAGTAGCCTATCCTATTTCAGAACATGTCTATATTCTAGAAACTCACACATTTACTAGGTTCATGTTTGAGATTATTTTATATCAGTAGTCGAGTTATATTCCTCATTTTCCATGGCTTAGGAATATCTACCAAAGTTTTCACAGATCGACACACGATTTTGATACTTTCAACGATGTAGTTTGAAGTGAGTTCTCAATAAAAGAAGTTACGCTGACTTAATATTTTGCAGGCGTAGCATTCGTAGCGTTATGCTACGAACCTTTCGGCCGCCATCGTAACTATGTTTTGTAACCAGTTACCTCAGAAGTAATTGTTGTCTTGTCTTTAAACCAAATTACAACGAAGATTTTTTGTCTGTTTTCGTAAGCTACGAATAGTAGGAGCGTTTCGTACTGTGTCATTTCAGAGTGACATGTAATTTGTTCGCGTTTCCTGCATTTTCGAAAAAGAAAAAAAATATTTATACGAGTACATATGCAATCCACATCTTCTGCATCGCTTTTTTACTGCAGGATCCTACTATATGCTGCTCTGTATTTAGGTATTGAAAGAAATAATTCATCTTCTTTGTCATCTTAATTAACGCGTTCAAGGCCTCTAGACACAGCCAGTAGTTAATTAGTTTTAATTACTCATCGGATAATCACATCACACGAGTCATGTCACATCACATCATACTAATATGTTTAGAAGGCGAACGCTCGAATTACACTACTGTCTCACATAAACAACAGTATTAAGATGTGAGACAGTAGTCTTATGCTTGCCACAACACTTGACCACTGTCTCACCTGATGGAAAAATAATCGCACTTGAAATGTATGCTTCATTTATTTTTTATAAGGAATCTGACCTCTTCGACTCTCGACTTCATTGAGCATTCAAAAAGTTAATTTCCTCTTATTCTTTTGCCAAAAAATCTTAAAAATATAGCTGTATTAGGTACAAGAAAAGCATTACCTAGTCATTCTCGTTGTTTTTACTGCCAGCGATTAAGGTCAGAGCTGACTCGCTATTTGTGAGAGACATAACGGTTTCTTTTTTTCTTTTTAATTAATATTTCAAGTGAGGTTGTTTCTTAGAACGCTGAAAGAATCACAGTACAGTTTATTGTTCTGTTCTAGCTACTTTAATAGCGAGGATATTAAGTATTTACAAATTCGTAGGCAGTATTTTTTACCCGACTGCCAAGGAAAGGTTATGGTTTTCGCGCGTATCTTGGTATATGTTTGTAAATTTCTATATTACCTCATGCCTTCCCAACGACTGCATGGATTGCGATACTTTAGCTATCGTTAGATTTGTCTCAAAAAACCCTATCTTTTTTTCTTGAATAGACGTTTAAAAAATAGCAAAATGGCCGATATTTGGCGCTAAATTGTAAGATATTAATATATTTTTTTAAACAAACCTATCGATTAGTGTATTAAAATGAAGGGAATGGAATAGTTGATTACAAAAAAATATTATTCATAGTTTTAAATTTAATTAAAAAAATATTCGACAAAATAAAACAGGAAGTTTACTTTTTACGCAGTCGGGATAACATTTTTTTAGTATATAGTCTTGTTAGCTACGTTGACGTTAACGTGACCACGTTGCTTCATATTTAATGTTCACGATGTTTTTTCATTAAACTATGTTGGCTCTCAATATGATTTATATAAACATGAGAACTCTTTATTCATATTTTGATTGTGATTCTTCACATACATATTCTTTGGTCTTAAAAGTTTAAAATTGAAATTTAATATAATTAGGAAAGTACCTAAATAATAAAAAAATCGTTTGGTCAGCAGGTGTCCAAAACATTGGCTGCGGTGCCATACTAAATAGCGATAATAAACATAACATAAACATAAACGCTTTACACTTACAGCCCCACACTAAGTTCGATGAGTACCGGAAACAGTCTCATCACACACACAATCACAACCAGAACCAGAATTTTGAAAGAAGAAACACAATTTTTTCCTTGGGTAGAAAAGTTGTGTTCCCGTCGGGAATCGAACGCGATACCCCTGCTTAGAAGGCGAACGCCATCCAAATAAGCCAATGGGCAGTTAAAATTTTACGTTGTTTTATATTTGATGCTATCACTCGGTCATGTATCGACTCTATTTACTCTGTTATATTACGACATGTCAAAAACGCAAATGATAAAAGCCAAAATACTTAGTAACTAACGCAGGCGAAGCACCGCTTGCTCAAAAGACTATGTAGTATTTTTTAAATTCAACATAAGCAAACGTTGAGCACTATTTCAGATAGTAAGCGACGATGCGGTGGCTAATGGAGCTCGTTTGCCTAGAAGATACCTATTCACTCACGACTTAAATACTTCCATATTGTATTTATCAGAAAACACATACTCAGGTAAGGAGTTTGATTCCTTTACGGTCAATATGAATATGGAAGCAACATGATTAGTTCGCATTTGTGGAATGTCTACACTATAGCAGTGTCTTGATGTCCGATAATAGAATGGGGATGGAGGAATTACATTGTGTAATTCCGTCACACACTGTCCTATAGATACTGAGAGACTCGCCGATATGCGACGATGCCCTAAGCTCTGAAGTTTAGCAAGTGTTTTTTTTTTATTTGTGACAGGCTAGTGTTTGACCACTATCTCACCTGATGGTAAGTGACGATGTGATCGAAGCTGGTAAACACACTAGACCTGGAATACGCAGGCTCTCAAGGATAACTGCCGGAACACCGTATTTGGCTTGGCGGCAGACTTTCAACTTGATGGTGGTAAGCTACTTTGGTAGCAAGCCAGGCAAGCAACTCACAAAATGCTCTACCACCTCTCAAATGTCACCTGATTAGCACCACCCGGGGACCGCGTGTAGGGAGTTAGACTTAAGGGGTATCCTCCTACGGACGTGGGTGACTCAGCCCCCAATATCTATTTTGTATTTCTGTATCTATTTTTCCCGGATACTGGTCTACTACTAATACCTTGGTGTTAGATTTACGCAGGCTCTACGCAATTTGTCCAAAATTAATACAATAGAGAGAAGAAATTTACGCAAACCAAACAGAATGTTAATGAGTGTTCTATTACTCTTGGAAGCCTAAACTAGATCCCTTGGAGCCTCTAACTTGATCCCCTGAGGCGCCATCTCGGGTTGTTATGAGATGCAATTAACGTCAGTTCTGATAAGTAGCTTTGTTAGTAATTTTAGTGAAGTTATTTTTGCAGTAAAGGTTTATCCACAGTCTCTATATATATATATATATCTATATATATATATATATATATAAGATTATTGTTTTATTCCTGACGATAAACCCTGATATGATGGTGTCCTATCATATATATATATATATATACATTTAATTTATTTAAGACAAGCGTCTGACCTCTCACCTGATGGTAAGGGATGATGTGGTCGACGATGGAGCACGCTTGCCTAAAAGATACCTATTCACTCGCGACTTGAAGACTCCCATATTGTACCTATTAGGAAACACCGACTCAGGTCAGGTGTTCCATTCCTTTGCGGTTCGCATAATAAAAGTAGAAGCAAAAAACTTTGTTCGCATGTGTGGAATATCTGCCATATACCGGTGTCGATTAGCAGTTTGCCTGCTAGTTCGATGATAGAATGGGGATGGGGGAACTAGATCGTGTAATTCTTTGGCACATTCTCCGAAATGTATCCGATAAAAAACCGAGAGACTAGCTACCTGACGATGTCCCAAGCTCTAAAGCCTTATATCGGCCAACTGCTAGGATATATATATATGATAGGACACCATCATATCAGGGTTTATCGTCAGGAATAAAACAATAATCTTGCTTTTGAACACTTATATTCTTCTCTTAATTCGCACACCTTTTTCGATTTGAGCTCCCGACCAACACTGACTTGCTTCTGCCTTGCAGCCGCCATAAGTAATACCCACATAAAATAATATTTACAAATTTACTATAGATATAAAATATCAATTCGTATATAAATCTTTTTTTTTTTTTTTTGTTGTAACCGAGCTAATTATACATTTGCCGCCAGGTAGATATTCAAATTTTTTCGCCCTTACCGACCTCTCATTTTCTCATTCAATTCCATAGTTCACAATTATATTAATTACAATATTTTAATCAATTAAATATTATGATACCCATATCATTATGTTTATATTTAATTAAATAAGTTGCTGTAATTACTACAACCACCTTTTGCCCGTGATTAGTTTGAATGTGAACTTGGTAAAAAAATGTTGGTCCCAAATTTGCCGCCCTAGGCTCCAGCCTACTCAGCCTGCTGGTAAATCGGCCACTGAAATCCTGTGTAAATGAAATGAAATCACAGTATCTCATGTAAATTAACACACAGTTCAATCTGAGTTTACTTCGATTGCTCTATAAAAAGTATTAAGTATGTAGGTGTAAGCTTAATTTGATGTATTTTTTTTTTATATTAGCAATAAATATATTTCTTCTTTCTAAGACCTGTTACCTGACCTATGTTGAAAAAAAGCGATCGTCTCCATTCTACTTCATATTTTTTTAATTATCCGTAAATAATTAAAAACCCGTAGGTACCTAAGCTCCGCAAATTTTATAGATTGCCAATGAACAGACTTTAAAGCCTCATCAAGTATTCCAGGGGCGCACCGGGTGGTGGCGTCGTTGCCAGGGTTGTCAAACGTTTTGACAGCAGTTTAATAAATTTACAGGGCTTTCTTGGTACATTTTCTTTTATAATACCAGTGGCTAAACAACTGAAGATGTAGTAAAATAACGGCGTTTTTTTGGAATATTATTTGCGCTTATAAACAAAAAAAAATGACCAGTAAAACAAAAGGTAGACGTATAGTAGGTACAATTTATTTCTACCACTAGATGATGACGATGTTGTCCCGGCCAATTTTAACCTCGGTGACTGCACTCAACACCTTAAATACCGCCTTTTACCTTCACGTACGCATTAATTAGAATTTATTACATATTATATACTGGTACATATATATAAACCTTTCGTGAAAATCATCTAACTGATAGTGAAAAACACTTTAAAATCCGTTGCGTGGTGTAGGCAGAGTTAGATATACAGACAGATAGACGCGGACAGAGACTTTATTTTAAACTATGTAGAGATTTAAACCTTCGTGAAATATTATCTAACTAATGGTGTAAACCGCATCAAAACCTATTTCGTGATTTGAGAATTAGCAGATGAAAAGACAGACAGACGCGCAAAGCGACTTTATTCTATACAATGTAGTCTTGTAGCTTGCCTGGAAGAGATCGCTGCTTAGCGATAAGGCCGCCGATTGTACTGCTATATTGTTATTTTTTCTATTGTTAATTAATATTTTTCTTAGTGTGCAATAAAGAGTATTTGTATTGTATTGTATTTGTAATGTAGAGAAGAGATAAGAACAAATACTTTAAAACGTAAATAAACAGACGACAATCTATCCCCTTACTGTTTCCCAGTTGGTGACGTATTGCACGCTTATTGCTTTGACAGGCTGGCGGTTTACACGAGACATAGAAAAATACTCGTGGAGCATTCTTATTCTTATTTCAGTAAGATTGTTCTCATTTCTTCCATTATATAGCTGTCAGTAAAAGAAATGCGGCATATTTATGCATAATACCGTAAACAGACGAAAGCTTGTTTATCTCTTAGTTTAAAATTGTTGTTTATTAGTTCCAAAATATATAATACTCTATGGGCCAATTGCCTTTATTTCCTTCAACTAATAATAGCATCAAAACTACATAAATTTTTTTGATAAATTTCAGTACTAAAAAGTTTTTGGTTGGATTAAAAAATGAATTATTATACCATCGTCATTCATTATGAAAAATGTTTAAGATTCTAAATTTAAAATCGTCTATCCACTTTGGCCCCAAAGAGGCACTTTTCAACCGACTTCAAAAAAGGAGGTTCTCAATCGATTTTTATGTTTTTTTTTGTTTGGTACCCATATAAATTTTATCAAAATCGGCCAAGCTTAAACCGAAATATAAGCGATGAAGTCGGTTTTTAGGTAGCCTATATGTGTTACTTCTGAATACAAGCTATCTTCGTTCCAAATTTCAGTGTGACGGAGTAACAAATAAACTAACACACACGCACACTCACAAACTTTTGCGTTCATAATATTAGTGTGATGCGTCTGTTGTATTTTTTTTAACGTGATATTTTGATCAGTCTGATTATCTATCACTTTTGTTTATTATTAAACTTATGAATAACTAATAGCAGCCATGATTGAATTAAACACCCGTTTGGACTGCCCGTTGACTTAGTTGCGTGCGCGTAGCCGTCTTTCTATCGGGTTCCATTCCCTGCGAAAGCCCAAGTTCCAAGGGAAATTTGTGTTTCTGGTTCTGGTTGTAATTGTGTGTCTAATATGAATGCTTCCGGTACTCACGACACAAGTCATCGACCTTATCTGGCTCATTATAGCATCTTATCAAGCGCTCACCATCAGGCGAGCGAATCGTTTCGTCACTTAATTACCACATATAATTAGATGGTAACACGGGCATGCCTATTGTCTTCTACGCAAATTTCCTGTATCAAAGGCTAACGACGTAAGCAAGCAGATGATGCATCCGTTTACAGCTTCCGCCGTACACGGTGATGTATTGCGATCCGGATATCGCTATATGCTTATTGTGACAGTATAGCTTTGATAGAGTTTCAAAGCACGAGAGGTGTGGAAGTACACACAAGTTTTTATGCCGAAGCAAAGCTTTAGCAAAGTTTGTAAAATATTCGAAACCTCGGGAAGAAAAATAGTCACACTTCACACTAATATTATAAAGGCGAAAGTTTGTGAGAGTGTTTGTATTTTTGTTACTTCTTCACGCTCAATCGGCTGGCCCAATTTGAAACGTATGTGTTAATCCAGGCTGACACCCTGGATGACGAATTCCCGCGGGTCCAGGACTTATGCAAGTAAAACCGCGGGACGCAGCTAAGTAAAACACGCGAGAAATCAATTATTATGATTTCACACTTACTAACTTGTGTTCTCGCCGGGAATCGAATCCGATACCACTACTTGGAAAGCGAACGCGCTTCCAACTAAACAAACGGACAGTTCATATTTATATACAATTTATGTGCCTATATTGCGATTATAACAGACAAGTCAAGCCCCGCGGCTTCGCCCGCTATTATCGAGTCAAAAAGTAACCTATGTGTTAATCCTAGGTATAAGCTATGTACATTCCAAATTTCATCAAAATCCGTTCTGCCGTTTAAGCGTAAACATACTGACAAACTTACACACTTACACGCAAACCTTCGGATTTATAATATTAGTAGGATAGGATTCTGTAGACGAAGAAAAAAAAAAAAAGAAATCTAAGTTCGACTCGCGTGACTCTCTTTGAAAACAAAAGCATTAGATCTGCTGATCGTAATTAGGTTTTGTTGTTGGTAGGCTAGGTAGGTACTGTTGGTCATCCATTCGCAGACAGTATAACCTCTCATAAATCATCCGACCCATAAAATACCAGCCGGCGACCACGCACAAGATTTACAAACATTATGGGTGTCATTCCGGATTCTCGTCATCCCGTCTGCCATAACAATCTCAGTTTTCCACATTTTTCTCCCAAATTAGGACGGTGGCGGCCATATTTGTAACCCGCTTGGCGGAGTCTTTTTATTTTCTGTGACAAGTGAGGGATCATTCTGTCAAGGCGGATTGTAGTGTTCTTCTCGAGATGGCTGTAATTTTGCGAATCTGGCAATAGAATCATTAACTTTCATGAGTGCCTCATTGGGGCCCATGTGAATAAACGATTCTGATTTTGATTTTGTAGTCTGATTTGTATGAACATAAACACTTGCACACAACCAAGCACAACGTTTGGAGACTTGTGTCGGGGATAGACAATCACAATCAGAACTAGAAGCAACAATACATGTTGGTGACAAAAAAAAACTTCTACAACAACGAGGGTAAATAAGGCAGGCGGCCAGTCAAAACAAATATGTCGTATCTTATTTACACATATTAATAAGAATCTGTTCTTCACTTTTTTCTCCAATAAGACTATGTTTATGTTGTGCTAAATTCAATGAGTGAGAATAAAGAAACTTAATGATTATTAATTCTCAACAAGGAAGCATTCGACCACAATCTCACCTGATGCAGCCGAAAAAGTAGCATGCTTGATGATTTTCGACGATACGATTCTCGTGGGGACATGTTGACGTGTTCTCCTAGATCTCTGCGTACCAGCAGAACCTGCATATGTATGGTGGCTGTATCAACTGAACACGCGGATTTGGACACACGTGGCCTCTTAGTGAAACTAGACAAACGTTTGTTATTTCGTGAACGTACTTAGATTGATCGTGTCCAGATAATGAAACAAAAAGTAAGTCAACTTCAACTTCTTTAAATGTCGACTATAAGGCTGTCGCACCATAATCTGCCAATGTCGCGTACAGGTAGGAGCGCAGTTTAAAACAAATTAAAATTTATTATTTAAAAAGTAGTCACTTTTTGATTTCGTAAACTAGACATACCTTTTTTTGGCACTCTGGGAAAATTTAAATTGACACGACTAAGCTCAGCCACGTGGCATACAGAGCGGTCCGTGTCCTATCACATTGAGTGGACATCAAGTTTGTTCGCATTTCGCGGTCTGCTGAATAGCAAAAGGAGATATACCTACGCGCGTCACTTGCGTAAAAAAAACCTTTACTTTTTTGTGCCTTCAATATATTTGGTTTAATTAGCGCCAATACACTAAAATAGTGTTTTATTTTTGGTACTTATTGAAGCTTTACGATCGGTAAAACCTTTGGTATTAGCCTTCATAGTTATTTGTTCACCAATAGAGCGTGAGCCCACTGCAAGGCACCATATCTCATAATATTGAAGGATAAAACCAGTTTGTAGCCTGACCATACCTGACCATTCATATTTTTCAAAATCTGTTAATGCTGGTCCAAATATCTTTAAAAGTTAAAGATAATATTCATAGCATGTTTTCCTGTAGTCACAACGGATAGGGTAGGAGCCCTTAAAGCCCCGTCTCAAAAATTCACTCTGTATACTGAAATTCATTATGACCCAATTATAATTCTAATTTGTGTTTTAGGCGATAAGGATGCACTGACGTCTAGGTCATTCTTCGTTTTCCCCATGGCAGTTGGTAATAGATTCCATAGGTAGATGGCTCTTGGGGGCTCCCCCATAAGCGCAGAGAACCTCCACGTGGTGCCCCTGGAAACTGTCTGAACCCGGTAACGCAGGTGTTCAGACAGGCTAATACTCTGCCTCACAGTTGTAACGTGCGGTCACTGTGAACTGGGACAGGATGTCGAAATCGCGGGATTCGTCGGGGAGGTTCATAAAAGGCCCTTTTCAGGGCCCCTCCTCCGACCTCTCTACGGACCTCTTAGAGGCTACCGTAGACAGAAAAGGCCCTTCTCAGGGCCACTCCTACCCTTCAGCGGACCTCTCAGAGGCTTCAATGGAGGGTGCGGGAGTGTCTTCGGAATTGTCCGAAGTAGATGGAGGTGAGGGCAGTTGCCGAAAGCGGCCGTCTTCTTCGTGCTTCGTGCCCGGGCATTTTGACTCGGACACGGAGACCGAAGGGACGTTGGCTGCAAAAGTTCATACTGCCAAGAGAGGGGGAAAGAGGACCACCAAAGCGGGGCCTTCCAGGAAGGACTTCATCAGAAGTTCTCCAACGTTGTCGGACGGGGAGCTGGAGGAGCTCTTGCGAGCCAGACGGTTCAAGAGGGGGCCAGCTGCTGCCGTAGTTGGCTTTTCGGCCGGTACGGAAAGCGAGTCAGATGCTGGTGCGGATAACAATGACATCAGCACGCTGAACGCTCAGGATCTGAAGGCTCATGCGGCCGAAAATCTAGCCTGCATTTTAGAGGTGGCCAAGAAATCAGGAAATCTCAAAGGCGAGTACGTGGGTCGCCTGAAAAGGTCAGCATCAACTTTGAGGGAAGTGGTTGATGCCCTCGCTAGTAGGAGCGAGGCAGAGGAGACAAGGCGGCTAAGGGCGGAAAACTCTCGCCTTCGCCTCGAGGTCGAGTCGCGTAAGGCAGAAGTAAAGGCTCTGCGTCGCGGCTTCACTGAAGCCAAGTCGGAAGCTGCTGCGGCTGCCACTGCAGCAGCTGTTGCTGAGAGGCAGGCACCTTCCGCTCTTCAAATGGGTGCCGAAATAATAGAGGAGTTGAAGCGGTCCCTAACTATTACGTTCGGGCAAATGCTGGATGCCCGACTTGCGGTGGTCGAGGACCGGCTTCTGCCTGCCCCGAAGCTCCGTCCACCCCTGAAAGTGGACGCAAAAACCGCTAAGAAGGCAGTGGCAGCCATGGCGCCACCCAAGCCGGCCCCTGAGCCAGCCCGCAAAGTAAATAAGCGCGTTGTTCCGGCGTTTAAGACTGCCGTCACCTCTTCAGAGGTATCGACAGTGGGTCCTTCTACCTCTAGAGATGTCCACTCCGCTGTCCCTCAGGCAGAAGCGTGGACTACGGTGGTGAAGAAAAACAAGGGAAAGGGGAAGGGAAAGTCCTCTCTTCCTCATTCTGCACTTGCGGTTGCCCCCACGGCTCGTGCTCCCACCGCGAAGGCAAAGCCGGCAGCCCCAGCTGCCACAAAAACTAAAACGGTGCTGAGGCCTCCAAAGTCCGCGGCCGTGGTGATGTCCCTCCTGCCCGAGGCCGTGGAGAAAGGGGTCACGTACGGCGCCATTATGGACGTGGCACAAGAAAAAATCGATCTTCAGGAGCTGGGGATCGACCGGCTCTGCTTCCGCCAGACGGCAACGGGAGCCAGGATGTTGGAGATACCTGGCTCCCAAAATATCGAGAAGGCTGACAAGCTCGCGGAGAAACTCCGCGATGTCCTGTCTGAAGTGGCCAATATTGCCAGGCCCGTTAAAACCGCTGACCTGCGGATTACGGGTCTGGATGATGGGGCCACGAAAGAAAAAGTGGCTGCGGCGGTCGCTAAAGCGGGTGGCTGCGACGTCCGTCTGGTGAAGGCGGGAGAGATTCGTCCCGGCATTAGTGGCGTCGGCTCCACCCTCGTATCTTGCCCGATTTCAGCAGCCAAAATGCTGCTGGAAAAGGGCAGGCTCCTAGTAGGGTGGAGCTCAGTGCGCGTGGTGGCACTGGCGGCTCGTCCCATGCGATGCTTCAGGTGCATGGGGTTGGGTCATACGCGCACTCAGTGTCCCGCGTCTTCTGACAGGGGAGATCTGTGTTTCCGATGTGGAGGCACAGGCCATCGAGCGGCTAACTGCGGCAAGGCAGAGCCGCGCTGCGCGATATGTGCGGAGTCGGGGCGGCCTGCCGGCCATGTGATGGGTGCACGTAATTGCGCCCCCCCGAAGATGAAGGGAAAGCCCCCGGCCGCTAGGACCACGGCCCTCCCTGCGGCAACTAGTCAGGACGCCCCTGAGGTTGTACCCCAGTCGGCGTGCGAGGAGGTTGTGATGTCTGACTAATGGATCTGGTTCGGCATCACAACTTCCTCCAGACTAATCTTAACCACTGCGCCAGGGCCCAAGACCTGCTAATGCAGAGCCTGGCGCAGTGGCAAATAGACGTAGCGGTTGCGGCGGAGCCGTATTATGTTCCCTCCAATTCCTGCTGGGTTGGGGACCTAGACGGCTCCGTTGCCTTAGTAAGACGGGCGGGTGGCAGTCCCCCACTCTCAGTCGAAGAGAGGGGTTCAGGGTACGTGGTGGGTACGTGGGGAGAGTACGCTATCGTTGGTACATATTTCTCCCCTAATAAAACTGTCGCGGAGCTGGAAGCCTTCCTGGATCTCCTGGCCGCGGCGGTAAGAAGGCAAGTGCCGCGTCAGGTGCTCCTCTTGGGGGACCTTAACGCCAAGGCCCGGGATTGGGGCAATCCCTCCACTGACTCTCGTGGTGTGATTGTCAGGGAGTGGACGGTTGCCTCAGGATTGACCCTGCTAAATAGAGGGTCGGTCCACACGTGCGTGCGGTGGAACGGAGGGTCCGTGGTGGACGTATCGTTCGCCACCCCGTCTGTCGCAGCACGTGTCCGGGCCTGGAGGGTCATGTCGGAGGTGGAGACTCTCTCGGACCACAAATATATAAGGTTCGAGATCTCTACTTCCGACAGCCAGGGTGGATCCCAGATTACGGTGCGGGCGGATTTCCCGCGCTGGACGATTAGTCGCCTTGACGTCGAACTGGCGAAAGAGGCGGCGATCGTCCAGTCGTGGCTTGCCGTCCACACACACCCGGATGTGGACGTCGCGGCGGGCCGATTCCGCGAAGCGGTGACGGCCGTCTGCGACACAGCTATGCCGAGGTCCAGGCACCGCCCAGATCACCGGGAGGTTTATTGGTGGAGTTCGGAGATCGCTGATCTTCGAACCGTCTGTTCAGGGGCGCGGCGGCCCTATACCCGCTGCAGGAAGCGGCGTCGGGGCCGAACCGACGAACAGATGTCTGAGGAGGAGCTGGCTGTTGAGCTCCGGCTTTATGGCGTATACCGCGAAGCCAAGCGGGAGCTGCAGCTGGCCATCGGCCGGGCCAAATCCCAGGCCTGGAACGAAGCCCTGGAGGAGCTAGATAGGGACCCTTGGGGGCGTCCGTACAGGGCTGCCCGGAAAAAGTTCCGGGGCCGAACGCCCCCAATTGCACAGTCCCTAGAACCAGACCTTCTGAGCAGGGTGCTGGGTGGGCTCTTCCCTGGAAGCAGCCCTCACCACGTACCCTCGATGATCGCGCCATCCCTCCCGGAGGAGTTGGAACCCGCATCTATCCCGCCCTTGTCAGAGGCGGAGATGGAGATTGCGGTCGACCGCTTGCGGGGGAAAAGGACGGCGCCGGGTCCAGACGGGATTCCAGGGCGGGTCCTGGGGATCGCCCTGTGGAAGATGGGCGACCGGCTTCGGGAACTGTTCGATGAATGCCTCACATCAGGACGGTTCCCGAAGCTGTGGAAAGATGGCCAATTGTGCTTGCTCCGGAAGGAGGGTCGACCTGCTGACTCGCCTTCTGGATACAGGCCCATAGTCTTGCTGGATGATACGGGTAAGCTGCTGGAGAGAATCGTGGCTACCCGTGTCATCAGGCACCTAGAGGGTACTGGGCCTGGATTGTCCGAGGCCCAGTACGGGTTCAGAGCGGGGCGGTCTACGTTAGACGCCCTGCTCTGGCTTAAGAGATGGACGCAGGATGCGGTCAGCGAAGGGGAAAAGGCGTTGGCTGTCTCGCTTGATATAGCCAACGCCTTCAACAGCCTCCCGCACGGAGCAATACAGGAGGCGCTCCGCTTTCATGGAGTGCCACTGTATCTGCGGAGGCTGTTGGCTGACTACCTCCAGGACCGCGAAGTTCTGGTGGTGGGACGTGATGGCTTGAGGCGCCATCGCGTCTCCTGCGGAGTTCCTCAGGGGTCGGTGCTGGGTCCACTCCTGTGGAACATAGGTTACGACTGGGTGCTTCGTGGCACGCTTCCCGCAAACACGCGGGTCGCGTGCTACGCAGATGATACCCTTGTCGTAGCCAAGGGGAGGGACCTCAGGGAGGCGGTGCGGTTGGCAGCGGTAGGCACAAATATTGTTGTTGACCGCATACGTGCCCTGGGGCTGGAGGTCGCCCTTTCCAAGACCGAGGCCCTATTGTTCCATGGGCCTCGGGGAGGACCCCCTCCAGGAACGCGGATCGATCTGGATGGGGTCTCGGTTCGGGTGGGGACCCAGATGAAGTATCTGGGTCTCATCCTGGACGGAAGGTGGGCTTTCGGGGCCCATTTTTCCCAGCTTGCCCCGAGAGTCGTGGGGGCTGCGGCTGCCTTGGGAAGGCTGCTGCCCAACGTGGGTGGCCCAAACGCAACCTGCCGTCGGCTTTACTCCGGAGTAATCCGGAGTATGGCTCTGTACGGGGCACCGGTATGGGTGGACGCCCTCAACCGCGGCAACAAGACTCTGCTGCGACGTCCGCAGCGGGTCATTGCGACGAGGGCGATACGCGGGTACCGGACAGTGTCCTGGACGGCGGCGTGCGTACTTGCGGGTGATCCCCCCTGGGAGCTCCAAGCGGAAATCCTCGCCGAAGTTTACCACTTCGTGGCGGCGAGGAGAGCTCGAGGAGACTCCCCAGCGTGGGAAGAGGCCACCCGCATGCGGTGGCGGGCGCGGGCTGCCCTGTTACGGCGGTGGACGGAGGACCTGGCTCCACCAGTCCCTGGGCAGTGGACGGTGGAGGCCATCCGCCCGGTCCTTCGGAGGTGGGTGAGGCGACGGTTTGGGTCGCTAACCTTCCGATTGGTGCAGGTGCTTTCCGGACACGGATGTTTCGGAAAGTACCTGCACCAAATCGCGAGACGGGAGCCGACCTCGGTCTGCCATGAATGTGGGGCGCCTGAGGATACGGCGCTCCACACGCTGGGGGTGTGTGCCGCATGGGGCCCGCAGCGGCACACGCTTATGGCGTTTATAGGCGGAGATCTCTCCCTGCCGAGCGTGGTAGACGCCATGCTCGGCAGCGAGAGATCGTGGCAGGAGGTGGTCTCCTTCTGCGAAGCGGTGATGAAGCAGAAGGAGGCCGCGGAGCGGGCCAGAGAGGTCGATCCTCAATCTGACCCGCTCCGGCGCAGACGAACAGGAGGGAGAAGGAGGCAGTTCGCCCGCCTCCTCTCTCCTCCTTTGTAGTGGGGTCACTAGTGGAGGGCCAGGGGGCTCTCCACCGGCTTGCACGGCCCCACATGTCTGGGGGGTGGCTTTGGTGAGCAAGGTCACCCCCTCCATGGGTGCAGTGGCCCGAATCGTATCCGGGCCTACCGCCGGGGCAAGATAGTGACTACTAGCGTGACCCTATCTTGCCCCACCTCGGCGAGGGACTGCTCACGGGGGGGTTTTTAGTGGGTTCGAGCCCCACATTCCCCTTTCCTTCACCCCTGAGAAGGAAAGGAAGTGCTAGGCATTTTCCCCCCCAAAAAAAAAAAAAAAAAAAAAAAAAAGGTAGATGGCTCTTAATCGACTTCTTATCTCTTCACTCGTAGTATTAATTCAAATTCAAATCACATAAAGTGTAAAAACATATTCTGAATCTAACGCAACCGGTTCCAAGCGGGTTATATAATCAGCTCAAAACTGGAGTGCAAATACCTAACTATAATATAAGTAGTTCCTGGGAGACACAGATAAGGTCACTGTTCAGAAACTAGTAGCATGGTTCATCATAAGTGATTGACGACCCCGATGACGCAGTTGGCAATTCTTTGTTTTTTTATTTTAATACTATCTAGGCTATGACATCTATGTATGTATTTATTTATTAGCGTGCTCCACCTTAGACTACATCGTCATTTACCATCTAACAACAAGACAAACTGTCAAACGTCATCCATATATGGTTGACATACCTTCAGTTCGCTCGAAGCGTTTCGCTTCTACGTTTATCATCCGTACAGCGAAGGAGTGGAACTCATTGCCCTTGTCTTTGTTCCCCGAACAGTATAATCTGGGAGTCTTCAAGTCAAAAGTGAATAGGTACCGTCTAGGCAAGCATGCTACATCTTCGGCCGCATCGTCGCTTTCCATCAGGTGAGATTGTGGTAACACGCTTGCCAATCGCAAAAAAAAAAAGATGTGATTGTAGTCAAACGTTTGTATAGTCAGTTAAAAAAAAATACCATCTCAAATATATAATTTTGGTTTTACTTTACTATTGGTAGTAGTAAAGTATAACGTAGGACTATTTCTTTTGGTTTTAAACAATAAGAAGCCATTTTGTAGTTCTTTGGCTGGCTTCTAGTTCTTTATCGTTTGTCTTGATTATTTTTCCTGCTATCGAGGAAATGAGCGTCCACAATACGTTCATTGACTCTTTGAGAGGAGCAAACGTTGATACCTCATGGCCTCGACAAGCGGCCACACAGACTAGTGACACAGAGTAGGAATTCAGCATATTTCGTTTGCTGTTTTTTTTTTATATACTCGATAGGCAAGTATTTGACCACCATCTCACCTGATGGAAAGTGACGATGCGGCCGAAGATGTAGCACGCTTGCATAGAAGATACCTATTCACTCTTAACTTGAAGACTCCCAGATTATACCGTTCAGGGAACAAAGACGCGGGCAATGAATTCCACTCCTTCGCAGTACGGATGACAAATGTAGAAGCAAAACGCTTTGAGCGAACCGGAGGAATGTCTACCATAAATGGATGACGTTTGCCAGTTTGTCTTGTTGTTAGATGGTAAAACGGGCATTTCTACTGTGGTGCTCCCTTTTCCCTCGCTTGTACAAAGAACTGCCACCGTTTTTTTATGTATCACTAGCTCAACCGCGCGGTGTTACCTGTGTTACATTTAATATTTCTGCTTATTTTTGGGCACACTTTTTTCATACAAACCTTATCCTGACAATTACGAACACAAAACATAAAAAAACATCCAATCAATTCATTATTGAGTTTTTGCGAGACTAAAGAACGCCAATGTATGCTCTGTACGCCAATTAAATATATATAATTAATTGGCGTACAGGGTAATTTGCAATTCTCCGATCCTGATTCTTGTCCTAACCCTGAGCTTAATTAGTTCTACGGCCTTCTATTAAATGCAGATGCGGATACAATTTGGAGAATATGCTATGGAATTGCACGATCTCATTCCTCCATTCCATCATAGAACCATCAACAGCCAGACAGCATTGCGACACCGATCTATGGTGGATATTCCTCAAATGCGCACGAAGAGTTTTGCTTCTATGTTCATTATGCAAAGGAGTGGATCTCTTTGCCAGAGTCTGTGTTCCTAGATAAGTACAATCTTAGAGTCTTTAAGTCGAGAGTGAATAGGCAAGCGTGCTCCATCGTCGACCACATCGTCACTTAACATCTGGTGAGATAGTGGTCCAACGTTTGCCTATATGTTATGCCTAAAAAAACATTTTCATTAATAATTAAGATGGTGTATTTCGTAGAATTATAATACATAATTATTAATTATTTAAACTACACTGTCACACAAAGAAAGGCATCACTGTGCCGCTCCTGTAATATGCTCGCAACATCAATTGATACTTGAAACCTTAGACTATAGAAAAATATAAATAATCATTTTAAAATCTATTTAAAAAATCATAAAACAGAACTTCCAATAGCCTTACCACGAAAAACGTTGATCTTTTTAGTTAAAATGATGTCCCAAAAGGTTTTTTAGTATTATACAAACTAACCTGTATTTATAAATAAGCTATAGTTTAATTACCAACTCATCTGTGTAGTCGAGGCTAATAAACACGATATTATAGAAGTTATTTAAGTGAAATCACAGCTACAATAACGCATAAGCATTGCTTATGTAACTTACATCTAAGTATCTATCCTAAATGCAAGATAATTAGAATAATAATGATTGAACTTCTGGAATAATCTGTGAATATACAGTCAGCAACAAAAGCACCAAATGATGATTTTTCAAAAAAAGCTGAATATCTGTTAAAAACAGATGTAGGTACCTAATTACAGTACAAACGTTTTGAAAAATACCTCAATATAAGTTGGTATAATTAAAACTCACATACTATACTTAAGTAAAATTATATCATCATTTGATAATGTATCAGCTATTTTGAAAAACAAGCAATATTACGCTTTTGGTGCTGTCTCTACACATAAAATACTGCCTCAGTCAATAGGTCAATATTAAAATTTTCGGCATCGTGTTAAATAAATCAAGACTTTCAGCTAAAATTGTTTATATTGTCCCCTCTTATTTTTTTGTTTGTATATTAAATATTATAATACTAGCTTTGTAAACTGAACTATATTGATATATAAGTATAATCGTCTTGAAATAACGCAACAATCACAAAATATACATGGCATATCATGTATAATTATTCATATAAGTTTATAGAAAAAGGTAAGAATGTTTGAGAAAAAAGTAGCGTTAAAATTGTAATGTTACCTTAAATTGTTCATCGCTGTAAATCCACGGTCACAGTGCACATGTCAGTTGACAAATTAGAATGAAAATAATCAACTAATTACTCCGCAAATGTTTTCTTTTGCAACAAAGGTCACGTTATCATATCACACTTCAAATGGATAGCGGCTTCATTCACACACTGGCCTCAAAGAAAAGAAGAGAGAGTTCCGAATTTGAATCTGACAACTAAACAATTGAACTGCAAATGCATTTTGTTCGAATAATGATGTAAGGAGATTCTATTGTGTGTAATTTTGAGGTTATCACGGTGAATTTTCACACGTATCGGGTTTTTCGGAAGCCGACGGGCCGACGTGCAGCCCGGGAGATCCCGCGGGTTCCAGAGGCTGAATCTCGCCCGCGCGCCGGTCGAAGCTGCGTAGACTGCTCCTCCCCTCTTGCGTAACTGATATTGTTATAAATTGATATAATAGCTCCTTTAGTACTAGGTGTTATGCAATTTTAACATTCTAGAAACTTTGATGGATTATGTATGATCTGTTAGCATAATACAAACGTACTGACGCTTGATGACTCTGTAAGGCAAATAATTTAGTAAATGTTCTATTTTATATCATAACATTAGGATATTATACTATAATCTAGAAATTTCTAGAAACATAAAAATAGTAAAATAAATAGTTAACGTTCAATGAAATTTCCTAGAAAATGTGTCATGCTATGCAGCTTCGACCGGTTCGCAGCTTTCGGGCAAAACCACCCAGCGCAGGCGCGAACTGGAAAACCGACAAAGACAGAAATAAGGAGGCATTAAAATGAGCGAGACGGCGACAGTGTTAGAAGTAGAAGCGAGTGCATAATAATCCACTCAATTGGTCGTCTAGGCACGTACGAAATTTCTTTCGTATTGTCTTTGTCGTAAAGGTAATAAAGTTATTTTGGATACGTTTTATTTTTCACAGTTTTCCATTAGCGAGTGGCATTTAGAAATGGATAAGTAAGTCGCATGCCAATTTTGGTGCATTCTAGTTTAGTAACGAAATGTTATACGAGTATGTCTTGCTTTTATTATTTAACTATATAGCTGCGCCCCGCGGTTTGCCCGCATAAGTTCCGGACCCGCGGGAATACCGGGATAAAATGATGCCTTTGTTCTTTCCAAAGCTCTAGAGTTCTAGACTATCTGTGTACTTAATTTCATTCCAATCGGTTCAGTAGTCAGTGTGTCTGTGTGTTGAAATTCGAATGAATTGAGAGTGTTCTTAGCTATAGTTTGTCAAAATCGATATAACTGTTTTCAAGATAGAGCGTAGGGAGTGTAATCAAAATTTATGTTTTACCTCTTGCTGTTTTTATACCTCCGTCAGAAGGATTGAACTATTTTGGTTATTCGGCAGGAAAGGGATTGTCTGTTGTATTCATAGACTCTCTAATAATGTGATAGTCACAGGCATTTTAAATAAAAATATAGATTTATACGTCGATGTTCACAAGGCACAACGGCATGACTGGTTAGGATTAATTAATAATAAAAAAATGACAAATAAAAAGAAACTCCTTATCAAAAGTTTTCGGAATAAATGTTCATTACCAATAATTATTATTTATATAAGCAAACAAATGGAAGCGTTTTAAAAAAAATTTAAAATTGAAAACTTTCTAAAAATGCATTTATGCTTTGAAGCTAACATTTTGATGAAATGAACATAGAGTGATAAATAAACATAAATGTTTTCACACTTACAGCCCCATACTAAGTTCGATGACTTATGTTGTGGGTGCCGGAAACATTTACATCATAGATACAATCACACCCAGAATCGTTTTCACCGGGAATCGAACCCAATACAAATTTTATCGAAATCGGTCAAGGCAAAACCGAAAGCGATGAAATCGGTTTTTACCGACTTCCCAAAAAAGGAGGAGGTACTCAAGTCGACAGTTTTTTTTTTTTAATGTGTTTTACCTCATAAATTCTCTCCACGTGAGCCGATTTCAAAAACATTTTCTATTAGTTTGAAAGATGTTGCTTTCTAATTGGTCCCATTCAAATTTGATGAAGATCTGATCAGTAGTTCTTGAAATATCGTCAATAATATCTATTTTGTGAGGAACAATGCGTACTTTGACGATGTTCTCGTTTACCCGACTTCAAAAGTTACCTCATAACTTCTTTCGTTGTGAGCCGATTTAGATGATTCTTTTTTTTATTTGAAAGCTGGTGCTTTTCATGTAGTCCCATTGAAATTTGATCAAGGTTTCATCTGTAGTTTTTGAGTTTTAGTCAATAATGCGTGTTTTAAATCTGATTAAGGTTCCGATGATAAAGCGGTGAAGTCGGTTTTTTTAAGCTATGCTTGCGTTTAATTATTTAAAGCTTTGCTTGCGTTTCAATTACCAAACAAAAATAAAAATCGGTCGAACCGTTTGGGAGCTACAATGAAACATCTCTCATTTTGCATCGGAGTCTTTAATTATTAAACGCAAGCAAAGCTTAAAAAAACCGATTTCACTCTTTATCTTCGTAACCTTGATCAGATAAACACGCATTATTGACTATAACTCAAACACTAGAAATTAGACCTTGATAAAATTTCAATGGGACCACATAAAAAGCACCAGCTTTCAAATTAAAAAAGAATCATCAAAATGGGTTCAAAACGAAGGAAGTTATGAGGTAACTTTTGAATTCGGGTAAACGAGAACATCGTCAAAGTACGCATTATTCGTCACAAAATGGGCATTATTGACGATATTTCAAGAACTACTGATCAGATCTTGATCAAATTTAAATGGGACCAAATAGATACTAACATCTTTCAAACTAAAAATTTTCAAAATCAGCTCACGTGGAGAAATGTTATGAGGTACTCATATAAAAAAAAATAAAAAAACAAAATATATAGTCGACTTGAGTACCTCCTCCTTTTTTGGGAAGTCGGTAAAAAAGGGCATTTCATTTTATTTTTTAAAAGTCACAAATTAAGGCAGGTAATCTCAACTTACTAATGGTTAGACTTATAATTAAAATGAGTGGCTTCTTGGGTCATGATCCAGATCCATGGGGCCATGAAAATAAAATTCATTTCAATTTGAAGCGTTAAGCTTTAAGAAACAGTGTATACAAAAAAAAATACGGTTAGCTCTTTCCCTAATTACAGCACATTTAAATATTTAAAACACTCAAACATTGCGAAAGGGCTTACCTTTGTTTTACTAATTCCATTCGAGACATTAATTTACGGAATTTTGTCGGCTCTTTTGTTAATTTATTATGTAAATCTAATTAGCATTACTTAATTACATTAACATAACTCTTTTGAACTTACAAAGACTAGCTTTTTGTTAAGATAAGTTCTATGAGACTTTTTTTAACCCTCGACACACAACATAGTTATTTTTTTTATTTATTTATTTATTTACAAAATTTGTTACAAGATTCTTAACACCTTTTTTACTTTTACCGAAGGATAAGATTTTTTAAGTTGGTATAAGTTACATGTAAGTGTGTGGCTGCCTGTGGCATCGTAGCTCCTAAACGGCTGAGCCGATTTCGTTTTTTTTTGTTTGTTAGGTGACTGATTGAGAATGTTTGAGCTGTGTTTAGAGAAAATCGGTGCAGCTGTTTTCTACATAGAGCGTCAGAGGTATTTACAAAATGTTGACATTACCACTTTTTGCGAAAATACATTTTCGACAATTTAGTAAACAATTGATTAAATGCATAAATAATACAGGCATATCCTATTCAATATCCGTGATAGAATTTAGTATTTTATAATAAATTTTGTTAATATGTTCCTGAACAAATAAATATATATAAAACAAAACAAACAAACGCTTTCACACTCACAGCCCACACTAAGTTCAAAGACTTGTATCGTGGTTGCCGGAAACATTCACATCACACACACACATTACACCCAGAACCAGAAGCACAAATATCCCTTGGGAAGGAATTTGTGCTCCTGCCGGGAATCGAACCCAGGACCCACGGCGCAGAGGGCGGACACCTGTCCACTGCGCCAACTGGTAATTATACGTACGAATAAAACAAATAACAGGATCCCCGATCTACTCATTCGATAAAAAATACATTAAGAACCAGAACAGATCGTACAAACCAATAGCCGAAAACTTTACCACTGAAATCAGAACATCCAATTTCACAATACTATCGGGACAAAACAACTTGCGACAGAGGGCTCCGTAACGGGATTAGGGCTCCTCATAAAACAACGTAGTTCTCTACAAGTGTTTAGAGTCGGATTACAGCATAATAATATCTTTATAGCTATCTTGTTTATAGGTTCTGTAGTGGTCGTAAACATGTTTTGATAAAACACAATGAGCATGAATGAATGAATACTAAACTTACCTTTCTTCATATGTGTTAGTATTTATTGGTAGAGAGGGCGATGACTGCTCACAAGTCTTGGGAATGGGCGATACGAGTACCGGACCAGACCAATCCAGTTGTTTTGAAGTGAACTACAAACTACTCGTAAGTGATTTGAATAATATTATAATTGAATGAATGATTTGTTAACAAACTTTATTTAAAATGAATAAATGAATTTATTAACAAATTAATAAGTATTACACGTTATAAAATACATAGATCTTAACTTCAATTTCTTAAATAAATAGTAGAGCGGCATTGATACACAAACTAGGAATTTTCTGTAAATTAATCATGAATTTGATTCGCCATGCGCCTTGGGTCCTGGTTTCGATTCCCGGCAGGAGCACAAATTCCTTCCCAAGGGATATTTGTACTTCTGGTTCTGGGTGTAATGTGTGTGTGATGTGAATGTTTCCAGCACCCACGATACAAGTCTTTGAACTTAGAACTGTGAATGTGAATGCGTTTGTTTTGTTTTTGCGTTTGCGTTTGATTAAAGTACAAAAATAATATTTAAAAACAAAACAGTTGTTAATATCACCCAACCCAGTAAACGAATGTAGGTATGATATTGTAATATGAATGTAAATATGATATAAGGTAGCATACCCAAAAGACATAATTAAAATATAAAAAATCAGATATACAAAAACATCAAGTCAAGTTGAAAGTCTGCCGCCAAGCCAAATACGGTGTTCCGGCAGTTATCCTTGAGAGCCTGCGTATTCCAGGTCTAGTGTGTTTACCAGCTTCGATCACATCGTCACTTACCATCAGGTGAGATAGTGGTCAAAAACTAGCCTGTCAAAAAAAAAAAAAAAATGTTATTATTCTGAATAAGTAATTTGTCCCTAACACGCTGCCTATGTTAAACAGAGCATTACTTAGTCAAGTGTTGCTTGTTATAAAGTTAAACAGAGCATTACTTAGTCAAGTGTTGCCTGTTATAAAGTTAAACAAAGCATTACATAGTCAAGTGTTGCTTGTTATAAAGTTAAACAAAGCATTACTTAGTCAAGTGTTGCTTGTTATAAAGTTAAACAAAGCATTACATAGTCAAGTGTTGCTTGTTATAAAGTTAAACAAAGCATTACATAGTCAAGTGTTGCTTGTTATAAAGTTAAACAGAGCATTACATAGTCAAGTGTTGCCTGTTATAAAGTTATATAAGTTATACCGCAATGATACTATAATTGTTTTGTGTGTGCGTTTGCGTTCTATGTAGCGGGTATCGGGTTCGATTCCCGGTGGGAACACAAATTTTCGCTTCAAGGGAAAATTTTGTTTGTAGTTCAGGGTGAGATTCTGATGTGAATGTTTCCGGCACCCATGACACAAGTCATCGAACTTAGTGTGGAGCTGTGAATTTGTATGTTGCTACGAACCAGTTTCTCGAGGAAATCTCATCAAATTGAATTCCATCTAAAAGTCCTTTTGTGACATTTTGGCCGCTGTAATAGCAATATATTTTTATGAAAATAAATTACCCATCTCGTCCTTTTGTTCCTCGATGGAGTGAGAGTTAACGAGACACTTGCCCTCGTTGGAGAGTTAATTTTTATTCGTTTTTTGTATTTTATTGCCATTTGAAAGAGTGAAGTCGTTTGTAATAAGTACCTGGAAGTGTTGTTGTTGTTTTCTAATGAATTCCCTGAAATATTGGATAAAATATTTTAAGAACCCATTTATTTATCTTTACTAATGCCTTCACAACAAGTCGTCGAACTTAGTGTGGGGCTGTGAGTGTGAATGCGTTTATTTATTTATTCACTCTTCTAGCCTTCACCGACTTCAAAGAATGAATTCAAGTATCAAAAATAACAACTACATTCAGAAACACAAATTTCCTTAGAGGAAAAAATTTGTGGTCCCACCGGGATTCGAACCAGGCACCCACAACGTAGAAGGCAAGTATGTAATGTGTTTATTTATTCTCCTGAAATTTTTTGTGATCGAAAGGCAAGCATCAGACCACTATCTTACCTGATGAAAAGCGATGATGCGGCCGAAGATGTAGCATATTTGCCTAGAAGATAAGTATTCACACTTGTCTTGAAGACTCCCAGATTATACCGTTCGGGGAACAAAGACGCGGGCAATGAGTTATTATGTGATAACAAACGTAAAAGCGAATCATTTCTACGTAAGTCAGTGAACTTATAAGACACCTTAACAGATATACATTTAAAAAAATATTGTTTTGTTAGGCAGTGAAGTCAGTAAAGCAATTTACAATCTACTTCTATTTCTCTAAACTCTTTCAACATCACTCAAAACACTTACAAGAAAAAATCTCTCACTAAACGGTGTTCTGGAAACTTTCATCATCATATATTTACCCTGTGGTTGTCTGAAAGAAATTGTTTTGACTAATAAGACCGCTGTTTGCAATTACGTTTAGGGTTTCATTGTAAGTGCTCTCTATTGGTGTGTAAACAAAACATTTATATATCTACTAGCCGTGCCCCGCAGCTTCGCCCGCACCTATCAAGTTAATTAGAAGCCTATGTGTTAATCCTAGGTATAATCTATGCACATTCCAAATTTCACCCAAATCCGTTCAGCCGTTAAAGCGTGAAGAGGGAACAAACATACTTTACACACAAACTTTCGGATTTATCATATTAGTAAGATCATAATTTATTAACAGGAGATTTGACCATTACAATAATATAGTGAAACCTAGATATATGTCTAAAAAGATTTGTCCATAACACATACCGGCAGGCAAAGAAAAGTATTTCTGAAGACTATCAGAGATTAATTACGTACATGCTACGACATGCTACGCCGTAGGCAACGCTACGAGACAACTATGTTCATTTCATTATAATAAGCCGATCATTATTATAAATGTATCATTTACGTCCAAATATTGTGTTTCTTTAGCTACACAAATGTGACCCTTATCACGTTAGACGTTATAACGTTTTGCCATTTCAATTAATCATATATAATAAAAGTGAATGCTTATAAATGTATCCCTTATGCGTCCTAAAGCATTGATCCGATTGTGGTAACAACAAACTATTCGACTATCAATTGCGTAATTTTTTGTCGAAAGTACTCAGATCAGTTAATACTCCACAATCGATCGATTTCATAATAAAATTGATTCGATTGTATTGAAATTTTGGTGAGTTGTTCACTGTGCTTACAAAGATTCATTGTCCAAAAAATGGTAGGAAAAAATCAAATGGTTTTTATTTTATTTTGGACAAGATTACTGTCAAAGATCATCCATTTATGGTTGATATACTTCTGGTTCGCTCGAAGCGTTTCGCTTCTACGTTTATCATCCGTACTGTGAAGTAGTGGAACTCATTTCCCTCGTCTTTGTTCCCCGAACGGTATAATCTGGGAGTCTTCAAGTCAAGAGTGAATAGGCATCCTACATCTTTGCCTACATCATCGCTTTCTATCAGGTGAGATTGTGGTCAAATGCTGATCTATCGAGCATAAACAAACTTCGAATGGGCTTCAGATTTAAATTCAAAATCGTTCATTCATATGGGCCTCAAAGAGGCACTCATGAAAGTTGAAGACTCCACTGCCAAATTCGGAAAATTTCTTGGTACATTACTAGGTAAACATAAACATGAGACGATTCATAATTTAGTCATTAAGTTTATATTACAGCGCTAAAGTACTAGGCAATCATAAACGTGAAGGAGGTGAAGCACTTTATTTCTTATGCTGGTTAACCATAAAAATAATAATACTGTGGTATCGTCGACCGGTGATTCTCACTCCACAGTTCCCGATGTTTGTTTACAAGACGGGATCGCCTAACAAGATGCATTGTGCGTCAATAACAATTTGCAACGATTGGCGATGTCCTCTCCAAGGTCGGACGACGGACGGACGTAATGATACTAAACTGTTGTGTTGTTGTACTGTGCGACTATTGTAACACGTGCGTGGAGTGTGAGCACGTGTTTACAGAACAATATAGGTAATATATTAAATAACTTATAATGTAATGGTTTCCAGACACTGGGCCCGTGTTGATCGGGAGCTCATAAATTTTTTTTAATCTATTAGAGTGCCATGTTAAAGCGACGTGTGATGTAAATGCTGGTAATGCCTCAACGTATCAGCATTGCAATTCAGGGAGGTAATGCTACCAGTATGATGGGATCGTTACCCACTGGTTTGAGCACTTTATTTACCTATAAGCTCGATGCCTTGTAGGTAATTTAGGTTTTTGCTGTATAGAGATGTACTAGCGATCCGCCCCGGCTTCGCCCGGGTGTGATAAATGAAGAACCGCTCGACCGATTTTGTGCAAACTTCACATAAACCATCTACTAAATAGTCTTTTTATATCTATATATATAAAAGAAAGTCGTGTTAGTTACTCCACTTATAACTCAAGAACGGCTGAACCGATTTAGCTGAAAATTGGCAGGGAGGTAGTTTAGAGCCAGGAGAAGGACATAGGATACTTTTTAGGAACGTCACATTTTTTTTTAATTTTTGTATACAATTCATTTTCTCATACTTTATTTGGATTTGGTAAAGTACTAGGCAAACATAAACATGAAGGAAGTAATAATATAGTCACGTGGCATTGTAACGCATGCCGGGTATGGCTTCCTAAACATGTACATTCATTGACTGTTAGGCGGAACGAAGGTCGCCGGGAAACCTAGTATATAGATATAATTTTAGTTTATTTTTTGGAAATATAGGCAATTGGCCCGTATATATGAGTAGTCGACTATAACCATTATTTGACAAAAATGTAGTTCTAACTCAGGTGAAGTAGTGGTCAAACGTTAGACTTTATATATTTTAAAACAGTCTTCGCCACCCTTATACAAGCATAAAACTCACACAGCTTCTATAACCATACATTAAATTATTTATTTTGTTATGGAACCAACTACGTACAATCTATCTATCTATATATATAAAAATCAATGCCACTTTTCGTTGTAATTTTATAACTCAACAAAGGGCTCATCTATCCAAACCAAATGTTTAGGCTTTGTTCGGACTATTTAGTAGATGGTCTATGTGAAGTTTGCACAAAATCGGTCGAGCGGTTCTTCATTTATCACGCCCGGGCGAAGCCGGGGCGGATCGCTAGTATCCTATAAAACAGATAAATAATTATCCAAATCGATTAACATACAAAAAGCGTAGTGTGTAGTATGGTTACTGTTTCTTGTGCGACAATGGTTTGCCATACTTGTATGGAGTGCCCAAGGTGTGGTTGGGTAAATAAACACCAATTAAGAAATGTTCTGTATCCCACAAATATCAATAAAAAGTTAACGGGCCTACAAGCAATTTTCACAACGACCAACATCTCGAAAACTCGTACAGTGTCTGGCAATAATTTCATTGAATATATATCACTTGGTTTATAAAGGTTCTTCTATGAAAGGATACGCTTTCCTGCCTTTTTTTACCCGACTGCCAAAGTGCTATGTTTTTCGCGCGTATCTTATATGTATGTATATCTGTAAATGTCTGTATTACCTCATATCTTCCAAACGGCTGAATGGATTTCGACAGTTAAGCTATCGTTATATTCGTCTTAAAAACATAAGTGTCCTTTGAATTTTTGATACTGACCTGTTTAGAATTATATATAAAGGACTGAAAGGTGACAATATTAATTTGTGTTTTAAGATTATATGAAAACGATTAGTTAACAAAAATTACCACCAAAGTACTCAATGATCCTTTTATGTAATATGGCCAAGGACCATCTGAAAGAGTGTTAATCGTGTGGACTAGGTGGTAGTCTTATTGTCAGGTTTATGTATGTAACATACATAGGAATGGAACTCATTGTCTGCGTCTTTGTTTCCCGAACGGTACAATCCTGATATCTATACACTCTGGTAGACTTAAAGACACCCTTAAGTCTACTAGAATGTATAGATACCTACCTTCTAGGCAAGCATGTTACATCTTCAGCTGCATTTTCACTTCCCATCAGGTGAGATAGAAGTTAAATACTTGCCTTACTAGCATAAAAAGGAAATACATATACCTCAGTATATTAAAGACGGCTGTTGTTTATCAAATAAATATCGGGTTACTTGATCTCCAAGGCACAATCGACCTTTCCTTTCCATGTACAGCTAAATTGTGCATAATCTATATATATAAAAGAAAGTCGTGTTAGTTACTCCACTTATAACTCAAGAACGGCTGAACTGATTTAGCTGAAAATTAGCAGGGAGGTAGTTTAGAGCCAGGAGAAGGACATAGGATACTTTTTAGGAACGTCACATTTTTTTTTAAAACGTACATTTCTTCAAATTTTTTTTTTACATTTCGACATGCTTTCCATTTTCTCATACGTCACTCGGATTTGGTAAAGTACTAGGCAAACATAAACATGAAGGTTGTAATAATATAGTCACGTGACATTGTAACGCATGCCGGGTATGGCTTCCTAAATATGCACATTCATTGACTGTTAGGCGGAACGAAGGTCGCCGGGACAGCTAGTTATGAATAAATAAAGGAATAAGTGTTCAAAAAAACCCACGAAACATCCAATACGAAGTGATTACCGGTCATATAAGGCATCTGAGCATAAGTCTTAGGTAGAGGAGCACATCGCTCTGCGGGATATTGAATTTAATAGTTCAAGGCGGCAGGGTCAAATAAGCTCAAAGAAATATTTCTCCAAAAAAAAATTGATATTAGGAACAGTTGTGAATCTGATAAATAGCGAGTTGGGAAAAATGGAAACTGAAAATACTTTACTGTAAAAGTCAGGCGAAATGCTTATACAAGCCAGACCGCGCTGCGAGCGCTAGTAGACAGACGAGTCATAGACAATAACGACATATTCGTATTTTTTCGGCCATGTAGTGTAAGCAGAAGCCTCAAAAATAAGTAAATTGCCTCTCTTGTCTTAGATTTCACAATGTAAACTAATTTACGCGGAATAAAACCAATTTTCCCCTGCATCGATATAAGCAGCGTATAAATATTGTATGCGAGGGGCTTTAAACTGGGTCATGAGTTACTAGCACTCGCACGCGGCTTCAACCATTCGAAATTAGCACAAGGCCAGTACATATTCAGTGCTTGACATAAGAGCTACCTAGGTGATATTTTATATAATTTATCTCTGATGGGTTAGCATTTGATCGCTATATCAACTGATAGTAAACATGCATAACTAGCCGTTCCCCGCGCCTTTGCCCGCGTTTATTAACTTAAAGTGTAGCCCATTTGTTGATCCTAGATGTAAGCTATGTACATTCCAAATTTCATCCAAATCCGTTCAACCGTTACAGCGTGAAGAGAACACACACACACAAACTTTCGGTTTTATAATATTAGGGTTTTATGATATTACTAGCCGTGCTCCACGGCTTCGCCCGCTACTATCAAGTTATAAAGTAGCCTATGTGTTAATCCTAGGTATAATCTATTTACATTCCAAATTTCATCCAAATCCGTTGAGCCGTTGAAGCGTGAATTTTTTTTATTTTACCACTTCTTTATGACTGAGATTTCTATGGTTTCACCTTATCAACAATATTCTAGAATCAATAAATTGTAAAGATATTTTAATATTGATATTTGCGCATTTAACTTTTTGTTAATCCAGCGCTATGTTATGTTCACCTCCTCTTATTCTTCAGGAGTCATCAGAACAAAATCAGAAGGATAAACATAGCTGCTAGAGTAACCACATGTTTTATTCGATTTCACCGGTTAATGGTCTGGTCATCTGCCAGCATTATGCTAAGTTGGGGCCGATTTGTGACTTTCATTTATATGTATATTTTATAATTGTATTTTTATTGTTCTTTTATCTATTTTGCTCAGTCACAAATGCATTAAATTCTTCCTTTCTTTCAATTTGATTAGACACTCTTTGAAAATAAGTACCAGATGTCGTCAAAGGTATTTTAACTCTCACTCTTTTTATAATGAAAATTCTGTACATTGCGAAGTCTTTTCATATTTACAACCCGTAAGTAAATACAGACATTACGCGCAGTCTTATTAGTAGATAAAACACTTTACTTGTGGACTCGACATTTTAGCAATGTGCTGCAGAGGCGATCAAATATTTAAAGATTTATCATAGCAAACTATTGAAAATTCAGACGAAATTGAAAAGGAGTTTGCAGTGAAATAAACTTTTCGCAAGTGCAATTTTAGTTTCTGTTTGAATAGGTGTCTTAGAAAATGGGTAAAAGAAAAAGGAATGGAAAACAATTTATTTCTGTGTGTGTATTTGTTTGGAAGAGATCGCTCTTAGCGATAAGACAACCTATTGTGCCTATCTTTATAAGTTTATATGTAAGCTGTGTTTATCTTTTGGTGTCGATAAAGAATTATTGTATTGTATCTTTTTTTTTTTCATCCATGTTCTATTACGTACGGGCTTAGTGCCGCAAATAAAACGTGTGAAGCACCCTAGGTCCTACAAATTTTGAGTGTAATAATGCGAGCTACACGCATACAAATAAAGGTCGGCCAATCGGAGCCAATTCTACTGATTTTCTCCTAGTAACTGATACTTGTCTGTGACAGTTTGCAGCGAGATGTCCGCATACGGATACATGCTTCACCCATGAACGGATGAGGTTATGTCTGTAATTCTTTCAAGTCCGTGTGTTCTGGTTCCCGGTATAGTCACAAAGTCGCATACAACTTGGTAAATACGTATCAAAATCTCGCCGTTCCGAATGTTGACAAATCGCTCGCCATCCGAAGTGCAAAGATATACATTCTAAGTCGTCGAGGAATGGCTGGATTGACGTATCGGCTTTCAAAGCTGTAGATCCAGTTACCATCGAGATAGAAAACAAACGTACGGCTTATCAAACATAAACATTAACGCTTTCACACTCACAGCCCCACACTAAGTTCGACGACTTGAGTTGTGGGTGCCGGAAACATTCCCATCACACACACAATCACAACCAGAACCAGAAACGTAAATTTGGGGAGAAAGCTTGTGTTTCAGTCGGGAATCGAACCCGGTAACCCTGCTTAGAAGGCGAACGCCACCCAGCTAATGAAAATATCATATTAGCTGCGAAATCCTTACCAGTTACATAGTTGACGACCCAGTTGGCGCAGTGGACAGGTGTCCGCCCTCTGCGCCGTGGGTCCTGGGTTCGATTCCCGGCAGGAGCACAAATTCCTTCCCAAGGAATATGTGTGCTTCTGGTTCTGGGTGTAATGTGTGCGTGTGTGATGTGAATGTTTCCGGCACCCACGATACAAGTCTTTGAACTTAGTGTGGGGCTGTGAGTGTGAATGCATTTGTTTTGTTTTGTTTATAGAGTTGAGAGTATGTATTTTTAACCAACTTAAAAACTACTGGCTCTGTGAGCTGAAGCAGATTTCTCGAAATGGCTGAAATATGTTATTATTTTCGTTTTCATACGTTTCCCTATAAACACCCCCAAAAATATTTTATACATAATTATCAAAACTGCTCACGAATCGGTTGATAAATGCGATCTGTACCGAATAACAATCGGAAATCCGGACATTCGAAAGCAATTTTGGCCAAACTGAAACGAAGACAAACAAAAACAAACAAACAAACGCATTCACACTCACAGCTCCACACTAAGTTTAAATACTTGTATCGTGGGTGCCGGAAACATTCACACCACACACATTACACCCAGAACCAGAAGCACAAATAACCCTTGGGAAGGAATTTGTGCTCCTGCCGGGAATCGAACCCAGGACCTACGGCGCAGAGGGCGGACACCTCTCCACTGCGCCAACTGGGTCGTCTAAGACGCTTCGCACTCGCTCGTTCAAAAAGGAAGGGGTTGAGGAGCAAGTTCACTCGATATATAGATAGTTATGTGTCTATATAACTATCGAGATTTTCATTTATTGCTGGCTGTGTAGCCATTGTTTCTATACTTTTAAGGGTTTTTGTAAACCTATTTAATTCTAGAGATGAATGTTTTTGGTAGACTTACTAGTAAATATCATCATTTGCACGTCTGCTTGCAGATCAATATCATTACCATCTTGTTAACATGTATTCTGCCAATTAAACGATTTTATTTTTAACCGACTTCAAAAATGGTTCTCAATTCAACTGTAATTTTTTTTATGTGTGTTATCTCATAACTTCTTTCGTTGTGAGTCGATTTTAATGATTATTATTTTATTTTAAAGCTGGTGCTTTTCATTTGGTTCCGTTTAAATTTGATTAAGATCTGACTAGTAGCTGTAGAGTTATCGTCATTAATGCGTGTTTAATACATTAAATCTGATCAAGGATCCGAAGATAAAGCGGTAAAGTCAGTTTTTTTAAGTTTTGCTTGCGTTAATTAGAGAGAGAGAGAATAGAAATAGGGAGCTGTTTAGCTCGTGTAAGTTGGGTTTTATTTTATATTTTCGTTTGTCTATTTTTAATTTTGTCTTTCGTTTACTACGACCTCGTAGACAGATTTGTTACACTTCAAACAAATGTAATATAATTTAAAAAATTTAAGAATTAGATATTTTAACAACTTGTTACAAAAAGTTTAAGAATTAGTAAAAGTTCAAAGATAAAGAAAGAAAGGAATTATAATTAAACGCAAGCAAAGCTTAAAAAACCGACTTCAACGCTTATATTTTGGTATTGGCTTGATTGATTTGGATAAAATTTATATGGCCACCTCTGAAGTATAATCTACCAAAAAAAAAACATTAAAATGGATTCATAATTGGTGGAATTATCGCGTAAAATAAATACAAAAAAAAACATTAAATCGAATTTTGAACCTCCTTTTTGAAGTCGGTTGAAAACTTAAATGAAGCTTAAATGGAGGTTCTCAATAAAATACACAACACAAAACAAACCATGATTTATTTATATATTCTACTCAAACTTATATGTTATATTCAAACTGATTCTATATAATATGTATTTTTATAATGTATACACAACACAAACAAAACGGAATAAATAAAAATAATGTTACATTAGTCCCAATTACTAAGTGCTAATGTGTTGGACGTACTTAAAAATACAAATAAACTTAAACAATAAAAATATCAATAATTACAGAGTCAAATAATAATATATGAAACTAAAGCTATAACAATTTCATCATTATCTAAATATATATAACTCAAAGGTGACTGACTGACTGACTGACATAGTGATCTATCGACGCACAGCCCAAACCACTGGACGGATCGGGCTGAAATTTGGCATGCAGGTAGATGTTATGACGTAGGCATCCGCTAAGAAAGGATTTTGATTAATTCTACCCCCAAGGGGTAGAATAAGGGATGAAAGTTTGTTGTACTTCTTAACGCGAGCGAAGCCGCGGGCAAAAGCTAGTTCACATATATTTATTATGTACCTATTTTGTATTTTTATAAGTTTTTTTTTATGCTGGATAGGCAAGCATTTGACCAATAACAAAAACACTGTATTATATAGTATTTTTATTTAGTAAGTACCTTTGTATATGCATTGTGCATATATTTCACATGACTAAAATAGTATATTACTAGCTGCCCCGCCCGGCGTCGCCCGGGTAAAAAAAAACATAAAAACAAAAAAACAAAAAACAAACGCATTCACACTTACAGCCCCACACTAAGTTCAAAGACTTGTATTGTGGGTGCCGGAAACATTCACATCACACACACATTACACCCAGAACGAGAAGCACAAATATCCCTTGGGAAGGAATTTGTGCTCCTGCCGGGAATCGAACCCAGGACCCCCGGTGCAGAGGGCGGGCACCTGTCCACTGCGCCAACTGGGTCGTCAACATAGCCTATGACACTCATAAATCACGTGGCTTTCTATTGGTTATTCCCTACAATCTCACAAACGAACAAACTCTACCTCTCATCTCTCTATAATACTAGTCGTTCGCGCCGAACTGAGATCTCGCGCCTACATTTTGCCTCATAGAGAATAACTTTTGAAGTTACTTGCTTATAACCTTATTTCTATAAAATAATTGTTTTATTTCTGTATTTGTTGTTCAAGTACAGGATATAACGGATATTATACGTAAGTTTCAGCGTTCAGTGTGAAGCCGTTTTTGAGATAGACCCCGGGACAAAATAGGTCTAAAGTCAGTGACTTTGGTGACCTACCAAATCGTTATTTTCCATCATAGATTTTTTTTAAACCGGTTTCGTACTCTACTTATCAAGCCCTTTTCAACGATATCCCACAAAGGTAGATAAAAAAAAATATATATTTTGTTCCCCATTTACATGTATGAGAGTCCCCTTAATAGTTTCGTTTATATAATTTTTAATGTGATTTTTGGCTTTGGGCCGTAGTTTTACATAGTTTATGAGAATTTAAAGTCATTCGCTTATAATATGTTTTAGAGACTAGATGCATCTGACAGACGGATGGACGGACGGACGGACAAAGTGCTGAACGAACCAAGTAAACTTGGAGAACTCGCTTCGCTCGATCAATTAGTATATATATAATTCTTCTGTACGTGTGTATGTGACTGATTCGTGAATATTTTACGTTTTTTTTTTTATTTGTGACAGGCTAGTGTTTGACCACTATCTCACCTGATAGTAAGTGACGATGTGATCGAAGCTGGTAAACACACTAGACCTGGAATACGCAGGCTCTCAAGGATAACTGCCGGAACACCGTATTTGGCTTGGCGGCAGACTTTCAACTTGATGGTGGTAAGCTACTTTGGTAGCAAGCCAGGCGAGCAACTCACAAAATGCTCTACCACCTCTCAAGTAGGTTTACAATTCGATCCTATACACAATGTTTTTTTAAATACGCCTGCGTAGGGCGGATCCGCGTGGATCAACTAGCTTTGTATATGTATTATCTTTTGATACATTGTGTTTCTGGCTCTAGGTGTTTTGTGTGTGTTGTGAATAACTCTCAGCTACAAGTCATCGAACTTATTGTAGGACTGTGAGTAGAAAGCGTTTATGTTTATCAATTAGAAAGACAAACGTGGACACTATGGCAACTAAAGCTAAGTGACGATGTGTTTTAGTATGTAGTGTGTATCTGTGTGTATGTCTGTGACATTGTAACTGTAAAACAAACAAACAAACGCATTCACACTCACAGCCCCACACTAAGTTCAAAGACAAGACAATACAATACAATACAAATACTCTTTATTGCACACCAAGAAAAATATTAATTAACAATATAAAAAATAACAATATAGCAGTACAATCGGCCTTATCGCTAAGCAGCGATCTCTTTCAGGCAACCTTAATCTAAAACAGCTGAACCGATTTCGATTTCGTTTTATTTTTATTGTAAGGTTTGAGATCGAGAGTGTTCTTAGCTTGGTTTGATAAATATTAGTGCAGCTGCTTTCTAAATAGAGCGTATATTTTTTTTTTTTTTTGCCACTTATTACTTTTATCTTATTTTAGCTTATCATCCTGTAACCTTAGTTAACCGTTGGCTAACTTGGTTGAGCGTTCGCCTTCTAAGCGGGGGTATCGGGTTCGATTCCCGGCGGGAACACAAGATTTCTCCCCAAGGAAAAATTGTGTTTCTGGTTCTGGTTGTGATTGTGTGTGTGGGTGTGTGAATGTTTCCGGCACCCACGACACAAGTCATCGAACTTAGTGTGGGGCTGTGAGTGTGAATGTTTATGTTTTATGTTAAGCTGAAATTATTCATCATACTTCACACTAATATTTAAATCCGAATGTTTGTGTATACGTTTGTAAAAGTGTAAGTATGTTTGTTCTTTCACGCTTTAACGGCTGAACGGATTTGGATGTAATTTGAATGTACATAGCTTATACCTAGGATATATATATATATATATATATTCAACACAAACTTTTTAATTTGATAAACGCGGGTGTCGTCGCGGGGCACGGCTAGTCCATTCATAACATGTTAGTAAAGATTAATCGATAGTAACTCTGCTGACTCTATACGAGTCCCCGACCACATCGGCGGTGCTTTTCTGGAAGAAATTGCTCTTGGTCTCAAGTCCGGTCTCTCCCGTCGTGTCAGTTATCGCTGTCACTACGTCATTCGTCTTCTTACCGCTCTTGTGGCCGAGGGTTATGTTGTACCTGTCGAATAATAAATACGTTTAAAATAATTGAAACGCAAGCAAAGCTTAAAAAAACCGACTTCACCGCTTATATTTTTTGTTTTGGCTGGATCGATTTCGATAAAATTTATATGGGACCACCTCTGAAGTATAATCTACCAAACGAAAAAAAACATCAAAACCTATTTATAATAGGCGGAGATATTGCGTAATATACATACAAAAAAAAAGATACAGTCGAATTGAGAACCTCCTTTTTTGAAGTCGGTTGAAAATTATCGCTTGAGGTGGGGATTGAACTCGCGGCCATAGGGCGTCATGCCCTGTCCTTACCGCTGAGCTATACAAGCCCTGCCTGAAACGACGGAATTATCCTTTCCACGGAATGTATGTTATATAATATAATATATTAAAGGCTATCTGGAAGAGATCGCTCTTAGCGATAAGACCGCCTGTTGTTACACTTATTTTCTAGATTACTATTCCTTGTCATGTAAATTTAATTAATAATTTGAATTTGATTTGTTATTTCGTATTCTTGCCAATAATGCCAATAATATAAAAAGTTCTATAATACATATTTAATATATATATATATATTTTTAATGTATAATCAATTTCGTAATTCAGAGAGGCAATGCCGCCAGCATGATGGGAACGCTACCCACTGGTAGTGGGCTTGAGCACTTGAGTTACCTATAAGCTCGATGTCTTGTAGGTAACTTAGTTCTATGCTGTATATAGTTTTAGTTTAGTTTTAGGAAATATAGGCAATTGGCCCTTAGATAGTATTTTAATTCTCAAAGTAAAGTGCATCAAACAATACTGAAACTGAATCCCACGACACAGGACTTATCCTAGTGTGGGATACAGGGCTCACTAACTATAACATTATATGTACATATAATGCTAGTCTGTGATAATATTTTTGGTAAATGAAATAAAAAATATATTGGAACGAAAGTTCCTTATCGCGCGTTGCGAAAGGGGGCTAGACGAAAAAAATTAAGACCAAAAGTTGTAACGACACTTTTTGCTATAGTTGTAAGCCATACCACGTTCTCGTCCGATCACCGAAGTTAAGCAACGTCGGGCGCGGTCAGTACTTGGATGGGTGACCGCCTGGGAACACCGCGTGATGTTGGTATTTGCATGTTTCTTTTAATTTTGGAACGAAAGTTCCTTATCGCGCGTTGCGAAAGGGGGCTAGACGGAAATTTAACTTCGTTCCATCCGGGTGTCCCTTGACACCTCTCAAGTTTTTTTATGTATTTTTTAAGGTGTTTATCTATCTATCTATCTATCTATAATAGTACCTGGTGATCTCCAACCCCAAACTTCTAGTACTAAAGCTCCTGCCGAGAGACTTGGATCGCTTGACGCTGAACTTGTCCCGCGGGATCTTGATGTCGTAGAGGGGGTTGATGACGCCGGTGTAGGGGACCGCCTCCGCGTACCGGGGGGGGACGCGGGAGGGGGGCCGGTAGTCGGAGTAACCACATGGTGCCTGGAACAAACATACCTACAGGCATATGCCGAAAGAAATCTGCATGTTTTTACAATGGCTTGTGTTTAAACCCCGCCCAAAATAGTACCTATTTTACTACCAAAAAAATTCTAAACGGTCACCAAAAAGGATAAATGGTCACCAAATTACGTTGGATAAATGGTCACCAAATTACGTTTTCTAAAATATTATGAAATAAATCAATTTTTTCGTATTATAAATATTTTTGTATTATTTATTTTAAATAAAATAGCCTTAAGCTACTGTTATCCGTTTCGGTTCTGTCACAGAACATTTTATTTTAGGAAACGTAATTTGGTGACCATTTATCCATTTTGGTAACCGTTTAGAATTTTTGGTGGCCGTCTAAATTATACCCTTTTACAATTTCAAACTGTTTCAAACAAAGATAATTCATTTACGTTATGAATCTCACATTTTTATAAGGTTTTATTTAGCTTGCACTGTTGTATGTATGTTTGTTCGGGTGGAATCTTGCAACTCAATTTTGAAGCAGATATCTTCAACCTATTGAGCAGAAATTTTGTATTCATGTTTAGTTTGGATGACAATGCGTGGTTAGCTGTGTGACGTCATTCTAAGTCCAACATGGCGAAACACACAAAATGGCGGAAAATTAATTTAACCACAATATGGGTACTAATATGCACTCCTACAATATGGGTATCAAATGAAAGCTTGCTGAGAATAACTCGAAAAATTAAGTGACGTCACTTTAAATCTAATATGGCGGACTTCTAAAAGCTTGTCTTTAAAAAAGTATTTCACAAGTAACTTTTCATGATTACGTTTATTTTTTCAACTTAACCATCACCCGACCTCGAGCAAAATGGGGTGCACTGAAAACCAGACCTGCGTAGACCTAGTTTGCGCAGGACAGTACTGAGTGTTTCCTAATTGCCAAATTATGCATATTAGAAATAGCAAATTGGTTTTTTTTTATTTACTAGCCATGCCCTGCTTCGCCCGCTATTATCAAGTTAAAAAGTAGCCTATGTGTTAATCCTAGGTACATTCCGTTCAGCTGTTAAAGCGTGAAGAGGGAACAAACTTTCGGATTACCCTCTTCGGATACCCACCCAGTTGTTTGTTTTATGTTCTATGTGTAATTTTGGCAATAAATATTATTTTATTTAATTATTTATTTTAATCTATCTAATAAAGAAATAATCATATCTAACTTAACTAGGTTGCAATGCAATAAAACGTTATTTTAACTGTTTATTTATCTGTGACAGTTTGAAGCTAGATGCAAGCATACACGGACATTGCCATGCTTCACCTATGATTGGATGAGGTTATGTCCGTATTTCTTACAAGTATGTGATTCAATTACACACTGTGTAACAGAAAGATGTCATTTGCAACCCTATTTCATCATACCGTTTCACACCACATAGTCTTTGGACCTAAACGTCTGACAGTGGCGGCCATAACAAAGGTCAAGGTCACGCGCCACAGATGTAACTGTAGGGTTGTCAAAAATATTAGAAAAATATAGTTTTAATTTTTTTGAAAATAAATCTCCGATTCCAACTTTTGTTCTTTGGCAGACGATTCCTGGCACGATACACATACACAACGCCAAGTATTACTACACCTGAATTTATTTATATAGCATTAGCCATGCTAGGCAGAACTATAGTGATAAATTTAGAAAGGAAAAATTATCGCTTGAGGCGGGATTTGAACCCGCGGCCATAGGGTCTCATGCCCTATTGCTCTAACCGCTGAGCTACTCAAGCCCCGCCTGAAGCGACGAAATTAACCTTTCTAAATTTATCACTATATTACTACACCCTTCTGTTACAGGCTGTATAGAAGGTTCCAGAAAGAGGTACCTGTCTCTCCATACTGGAAGTCCTAGGTAACGGCGGCGGCGGCGGAGGCGCCTCGTCCCCCGACGTGTAGTCGGGAGGCCTGGCTCGGTACTTCTGGACCACTTCGGTCGGAGCACCTTCTGCTTCTGGAAGTTTCCATGCACTGAAAAAAAAACATTTAGAAACGTCTAAAGAAACTTATTTGGAACTTCTCATGGTGGTTGAGTATTTTCTTATTCTCGTCTAGTTAGCCATGTATGTATATACCGATAAGCAGTGATAATTTACATAGAAAAAGCAAATAAACGAGTCAATGTACTACAAATTCAAAGAAACCCGTCTGATAAAAATGTGAACCTACTTTTTATGTACTTAATTGTATGTAATCTCCTTTTAATTTCCTTCATTTTGATACACTACTCGATAGGTTTGGGTTTTTTTTACTATTTCGCGCCAAAATCGTTTTTTTTTTCTAACACATGTCTCCTTATATGGATGTTATTTACACTTGGGGTTTTTGACTAATCATCAAGTTAATAATTGAAAGCAAAGCTTTCAAAAACTGAATTTAACGCTTATATTTCGGTTTTGGCTTGACCGATTTCTATAAAATTTATATGGGACCACCTCTGAAGTATAATCAACCAAACAAAAAAAAATATCAAAATAGATTCATAGTTGGCGGAGATATCGCGAAACATACATAAAAAATATACAGTCGAATTGAGAACCTCCTTTTACGAATTCGGTTCAAAAGTGGCATATGTGTTAATCCTAGGTATAAGCTATGTACATCCAAATTTCATCCAAATCCGTTCAGCCGCTACAGTGTGAAGAGAAAACAAATACACACAAACTTTCGGGTTTATAATATTACTGTGATGATATGATTAGATAAAAACTCACGCACATTTTAAAGTATTAAATTAATTGTCGATCAAGACATCGACACCGCGTAGTCACGCTAATTCTCGTGTTAATTGAATGTGATTAATGAATAATTAAACACAAGCAAAGCTTAAAAAACCGACTTCACCGCTTTATCTTCGGAACTTTGATCAGATTAGATGTACTTAACACGCATTATTGAAGATATTTCAAAAACTACTGATCAAATCTTGATCAAATTTCAATGGGATCACATGAAAAGAACCAGCTATCAAATAAAAAAAAATCATCAAAATCGGTTCACAACGAAAGAAGTTATGAGGTAACTTTAAAGTCTGTTAAAAACGAGAACATCGTCAATGTAGACCACAGAATACGCATTGTTGATGATATTTCAAGAACTACTGATCAGATCTTGATCAAATTTGAATTGAACCAATGAGAAAGCAACATTTATAAAACAAAAAAAACTTAAAATCGATTCAAAAAAGGAACGAACAGATAAAAAAAACAATCGACTTGAGTACCTCCTCCTTATTTGTGAAGTCGGTAGAAAAATTGTCCAAGGCCTTACCTTGACATCCGTTCACTGCTCCTAGAGCGGGCCGCTCTGGCGAGCCGGTGCAGAGCAAACAAGGCGCCCTCACTCGCCTCGCCGAGATATGCGCAAAGTTCTTGTAAAATCTACAAAAATACAGTAAAAAATTAAACGATAGCAAAGCTTAAAAAAACCGACTTCACCGCTTCTCTTCGGAACCTTGATCAGATTTAATTTATTAAACACGCATTATTGACTTTTACTCAAAAACTAGAGATAAGATGTTAATCAAATTTCAATGGGACCACATTAAAATCACCAGCTTTCAAATAAAAAAATAATCATCAAAATCGGCTCACAACAAAAGAAGTTATGAGGTAACTTTTGAAGTCGGGTAAACGAGAACATCGTCAAAGTAGGCATTATTGACGATATTTCAAGAACTACGGATCAGATCTTGGTCAAAATTTAATGGGGTCAATTAGAAAGCCACATATTTCAAACGAAATAAAAATTTCGAAATCGGCTCACGTGGAGAGAAGTTATGAGGTAACAAACATAAAAAAAATGAGAAGTCGGTAAAAACAACATATCGACTTTGTTTGTCTTATTAATAGGTGTAGCATATGTCTAGGCAAGCATGAAATATCTTCGGCCGCATCATCACTTTCCATCAGGTGAAATAGTGGTCAAATGCATAGCATAGTTTTTTTGGTATATAATTCCATTTCATACTCACAATACAACAAAACACACAAATTCTTAACAAACATACACACATTCACACCCCTACACAAACACACTTGCTTGCTTATTTTTTACAGTACTAGTTATCTATTTGTACCTTTGTGAAGAGAAATAAACTGATTTTGAATTTAATTTCATTTATTCAACAAGGCAATACTTTTATTTATTTTACGAAATCCATAGTTCTTAATTAACAGAGTTTATAATTTACGATATTTTCTACCAAAAACGGATTTTTTATATTATATATTTAAAATATTAGATATAGTCTTAAAAATACTTAGATACTTTTTAAAGTATCTGAGTGTATGTATAGCTGTGTGTGTGTTTGTGTTACAACCAGAACTTGTTTGTCACTATGATATCATCATATTACAGTGAAACATCCTCGTTGTCGGTCTCGTGTCGTGAATAGTATAACTTCTATATATTTTTCTCTGATCAACAATTTCTGAATGACCGAGTCAGAAGGATGTGAAGTGATGAACCTGAAGATTAACAGACTCACAGTAAATTTCCCCCGGTTCAACAACGCCGCCACCAGTGACCCTCCAGCAAGATGTGAGCAATTTGCGCCGCACCGCAACGCCACCAGGTTCAGTGGAGCCGTCTGTCCAACCAGCCACTCCTCTTCCAGAGACCAGGATGAGTCTTCCATGTCTGATGTTGCAGATTCTTCCACTGTTACACAGAGTTTGGTTTCAAAGGGAGCTAATGAAATTGGATTATTTAGAAAAGCTTCTGTTAAATCAAGAATATTACAAATCTTTGGCTCAAGTTGATAGAAGATTTAATTAAAAGAACAGAAATTTTGATAGTCTAGAAAATTCACCGTTGTACGCTGTGATGGTATATTCTTTTGTTGAAATCTATAATTTACCAATCTTGATTATTATAATTAAACGCAAGCAAAGCTTAAAAAAACCGACTTCACCGCTTTATCTTCGGAACTTTGATCAGATTAGATGTACTCAACACGCATTATTGACGATATTTTAAGAACTGCTGATCAGATCTTGTTCAAATTTAAATGGGATCAATTGGAAAGCAACATCTTTCAAACAAAAAAAAAACAAATTCGGTTCACGTGGAACGAAGTTATGAGGTAAAACACATAAAAAATATAGTCGACTTGAGTACCTCCTCTTTTTTGTGAAGTCGGTAGAAAATCCCGTATTAAGTACTGCAAGCTTATGCAAAAATGAAACTAAATCGTCTCATTAGATTTTTCATAGATCCACATGGTCCCACTACTTGATCCTACCCGCGTGGGATCAAGTAGTGGGACCATGTGGATCTATGAAAAATCTAATTAGACTCCTTATGGCACCACTATTTAGCTCCAATTGTGGGATCCTCAGCTGTATATTGCTATGGGACCCTGATAGAAATGCAGAGCACAATTTATCAACAGGAATTAGATTCAATTTAACTTACAAGATTTTAGAAAAAAATACATAAATGAGGAATGACCAAGAAACTGACCACACAACGCATCCTTCACGCTGTTTATAAAATCCAGAGTCTCCAGTATGCTCGGTCTACTCAACGCATCCTTATTCCTCACAGTAGACCCAGCAGACCGTGGTCTTTGTCTCATCTCCTTGATACTCTCCACTGGTTCCTTATACACCAAACTCTTCAAAGTATGATATTTCCTTCGCATGGTCTTCGAATCTGTTGTGATGGATATTTCCGGGAAACCGTAGGACGTGGCTGGTCTACTTCGCCTGGAGCGTCTTCTGACCCTGGGGACGTCCAGGTCACTAATGTCATGGTGGGACGTTGAGGGGATGATGTCAGGCTTGGTGCTGTTCCGCCAGTAGTGGCCAGTTTTGACGCTGGCGAGGATTTCTTCGCTTTCGTGACGAGGTAAGGTCTTTAGTTTTAGGCTGTGGGAAACAGCTTCGTGAGAACAGGAAAAAATAGTTGACACAAACATGCTTTTGCTTTGACAGGCTAGCGTTTAACCACTATCTCACCTCACGGTTAGTGATTTCGTCAAGGATGGCAAACATCCTCGGTCTAAAACGACTTGCTCTCAAAGATAGCTTTTGTGATTTTTCGGCATGGGGTTAAGATCTTCCATCGCAAGCCGGACGAGCAGGACAAAATATCCAGCCACCATGGGTAATAAATCTATTAATGTATGGAAACAAGCCACAGCTTCAAAAACTGGCTTCAAGGATGAATATTCCGTTCGACTGTCGAGTTATTGCCCTAGCGTGTATACTAAGTCAATCATTTTGTCACATTTCGCCCTTTTGTTCGGCCTATATACTATACCGAAAATATAGACCCCTCGAAACGATTCCCCAACAACAAAGCATAAAAGCCGATCCGTTATTCGAAGCGACATCGCATTAATTCCTAATAACTTTGTGAGCGGGGTGACAAAATGAAAGCGTGTTACAAAACAACCCTTATCTTTCGTATCTGTGACAAATGAATTGCTCATCCCCAACGCCCAACGCAGCCCAGAAGGTAGATATCTGTTTGTTGCGATAGTGTTTGACTGTTTGCAGAGTAGGTACTCGTGTACAAACGAGCTGGATGTATTTCGTAAGATACAACGCGGTATCTATTCTCTAAATCTATTTTCTAAATCAGAAATCGAACAACCTTCTATTCACCTGGCACTTATTTTTGTTACTACGATTTGAAACAATGTAATTGTTTAGAGTTCTAATGATAACGCAATATTATTACATCTATACTTCTATACTAATATTATAAAGAGGTAAAGTTTGTTTGATTGTTTTTATGTAAAAGGTAATATCTGAAACTACTGATCCGATTCTGAAAATTATAATAGATAGCTACACTAATATATTGCGAACAAAGCGTTTGCTTCTACATTTATTAGGCGAACCGCAAAGGAATGGAACACCTTACCTGAGTCGGTGTTTCCTGATGAGTACAATATGGGAGTCTTCAAGTCGCGAGTGAATAGGTATCTTCTAGGCAAGTTTGCTCCATCGTCGACCACATCATCGCTTACCATCAGGTGAGATAGTGGTCAAACGCTTGTCTATATTGAATAAAAAAAATAAAAAAAAACTTTCACTGAGTGTCATAGGCTATATTTTGTTGGGATTAAAGTTAGTCATCAGTTCGAAATAATAATATTCGTAAGACAAGTCGGAGAAAAATTTGCTAACTCTCCGCTTTATCGGCGTAAGCTGACTAAACGGTTAGACATAGGTGAATATAATGTAAAGCAAAAATGTTGGCCTTCATGAGTTTTAAAAAAAGTACGCCACAGCATATATCTAACATATATATTTAGCTCAGAAAATTGCTGAACAGAGAAAAGCTGGCGTTCGCCTTCTAAGCAGGGGTATCGGGTTCGATTCCCGGCGGGAACACGTTTTTTCCCCAAGGAAAATATGGTGTTCTGGTTCTAGTTGTGATTGTGTGTGTTATGTGAATATTTCCGGCACCCACGACACAAGTCATCGAACTTAGTGTGGGGCTATGAGTGTGAAAGCGTATATATTATTATGTTTTATTTACCAATTGCCTATAGTAATTTATCTTGTAGTAAAGCGTGATATTTTTTTTTTCTTAACACAATTCGTTTTCCTGATATTAAATGCCTGCGTATACCGTGTCACCTAGAACTTTAAACAACAATGTCTGTCGTAGAGCCTTTAACTTCATGCTACGGTTCTTGGTCGTGCCAAATGACAAACTTTCGCGCGTTTCTCAAAAATCTACCTTTGAGGAGTAACTTTTAACGAGCTGGCGTGAACGGGTTACGGTGATTATAGAGAGACGAAACGGATAGCTTTTCAACTTGCCAACTTGTCGGGTAGTTTTATAACTTTAAGCTGGGATTACTAGAGTGGTCTCTTTCATACTTATTCATCGCTTGGGCAAACAGTCATGTTGCCAAAATTCTGATTCAAATTAGGTAACTGTCATATACGTCACTCATTCGGCATGAAACACAACAACTTATATACTGAGTTTTTGCTTGAAAGTGAATAAATGGCGTTGCTGATTTTGTAAAATTTTCCAAAACCTGTGATTCTTCGAGTGTTATTGTGTAATAATGGTGGATTATTAACCGTTAATACTTAGTGAACGTGCATGAATGAGGCAAATCATACAAAGTTGAAAAACGTGATTTTCACCTTCGCTCCAAAACTCCAATAGAAGTTCTAGTAAAGTTTCTACCAGTTTACTAGAGCATGACTTTACTATGACTGGACCTTGACTCTTTTACTTGACTTTGACTGTGACTTGTGACTAGGACTTATAATATGAAATACACTTGAAATATTATATTATTACTTGACATTGGCTAAATGCACAAGATTGCGAAGCCATAACTAAGAAGAAGAAGAAGAAGAACTTATATACTAAACAAACGAAGCTTCTGGTTCTGGGTGTATTTGTAACCCACGATACATCCGATGATATCCTTAATATTTTAGAGCGGTCACATATATCTATGTAAATATTGATGTGGACCTGTGTCGGACCCGTGCCTTTGAATTATAAAAACAAACGCATTCACACTCACAGCCCCACACTAAGTTCAAAGACTTGTATCGCGGGTGCCGGAAACATTCACATCACACACACATTACACCCAGAACCAGAAGCACAAATATCCCTTGGGAAGGAATTTGTGCTCCAGCCGGAAATTGAACCCAGGACCTACGGCGCAGAGGGCGATGACCTGTCCACTGCGCCAACTGGGTCGTCATTACAATACGAGCATGTTATATCTACGCCACGGCTGCTTCTTTCTAATAAATAACAATAAACAATCCTTTACTGGCAGAAAATACCTATTCTGACCTCAACGCGTAGATCCCTGCTACAATAAAGCTCTTGTTATCTTATGTAGCTAGTTAGCGCCGTCTTATGAAATATTTACGAGACGTGTAAGCTATTCTCTGTTTCTCTCCTGGAAGATTTATAGATTGTCTGACGGGATGTCTAGGCTTTTACTCCGAAGCCCTAAGGGGTTGCGGAGTTCATCTGTTTACGAATAAATTCAACTTATTTTTCTATCCGTTTGAGGCTCCTATTGTTTTCTTACTCGAATACAGCGAATAATGATTGAAACGCAAGCAAAGATTAAAAAACCGACTTCACCACTTATGTTTTGGTTTTTGTTGATTTTCTTAAACAGCGCTTAATCAATTTCGACAAAATTTATATGGAACCACCTCTGAAGTATGATGTAACAAACAAAAAAATCATAGATCACAACAAAAAAATCATGATCACATCATCAGATTCATAATTGGCGGATTTATCGCGTAACTTACTTACAAAAAAGGGAAAAAAAACATACAGTCGAATTGAGAACCTCATTTTTTTAAGGCGTTTGAAAAAGAGATGAATTTAGCAGCAAATTAAAACATAAATATCCTACATTACTATTTAATATTTTTGGAATATTTTTATTTTTTTATGATTGAAAGTGACGAATCGAGTTTGTCCATTATTAAAAACATACATAGACACACATACGGTGCGAAAATCATAACCTTCCTTTTTGCTTTATCGTAGTTGGGTAAAAAAAGAGGTACTTTTTTATGCGGAATAGGCAAGCATTTCACCATTATCTCACCTCTCAGTATCTCTCAGTAATGATGCGACCGAAGATGTGACATGTTTGCCTAGAAGATACCTATTCACTCGAGAAATATTTAAAAAAAAACGCAAATCCAAACCACGCCCTCGTCTTTGTTCCCCGAACAGTATAATCTGGGAGTCTTTAAGTCAAGAAGCAAGCATGCTACATCTTCGGCCGCGTCATCGCTTTCCGTCAGGTGAGATTGTGGTCAAACGCTTGCCTATCGCATATAAAATATTATATATATTTTATATATATACTTACTACAAAGTGGTACGACGTATTTTCTTTACTCCGAAATATTGGAAGCCATTCAAATACTAATTGGTAGTCGGGATTTAGTTTTTTACCAATCGTCTTGTTATATAATTGAATTACTTTACCATTCATATGAATCCCCTCAAAATCTAATCTAAATAACTTTAATATATTAAGTTATATCAAAGACAGACAAGATAGAAACTTATGAACAAGCAGCAAGCTACCCAACTAATACTACTCGAACTAAGTTATCTAAGTTATTGATGTCTAAACAAGGCTGAAGCAGATTATGTGGAGGTTATCTATATCTTAATATATATAATTGTTGCCGACTCAGTTGGCGCAGTGGACAGATGCCCGCCTTCTGCGCCCTGGGTCCTGGGTTCGATTCCCGGCAGGACCACAAATTCCTTCCCAAGGGTTATTTGTGCTTCTGGTTCTGGGTGTACCTAATGTATGTGTGATTTGAATGTTTCCGGCACCCACGATACAAGTCTTTGAACGTAGTGTGGTGCTGTGATTGTGAATGCGTTTGTTTGTTATATCTTAATATACTTATACAAACATTTAACTTAATTATTCTTAGAGTATGTTGATTTTGCTATTTGTTTTAAAGCCGATTTTTCAATCATCAGTTTCAATAAACAGACAGACAGCATTTATTCCTCTAATAATAAATAAATCTTTTTTCAAAGATAGATAAGATATAATTATAAATTCTTTATTTGCACACAAAATAGGAACACTTGTAAAGAAATCTCAAATTTAACATAGGAGCACAAAGGGCGGTCTTATCGCTCAAAGCGATTTCTTCCAGACAACCAAAGGGAGATGATAAAAATATAACAAACAGGGACGGTGGTGTACCTCAACACTTATTTAAATAAATAAATGTACTTACACATACTTATTAATATTAGATACATTATACCTACTAAAACCTACAGCAAACAAACACACTCACAGCCCTACACTGAGTGACTTGTATCGTGGGTGCCGGAAACATTCACATCACACACACACTACATCCGGAGCCAGAAGCACAAATATCCCTTGGGAAGGAATTTGTGCTCCTGTCGGGAATCGAACCCAGGACCAGTGGCGCAGAGGGCGGACACCTGTCCACTGCGCCAACTGGGTCGTCAAACAGTACAAAGTTATCAAGATCAAATAGGTTACACTTTTGACAAAAAAAATCATATCCAACAATTTTCATTGAAACACCTAGATGGCTATGATTTGCATTTTTTATATATCTCTCATTTCTCATCTCTCATTTCAGTATTAGCCACAAGATATTCTACTCTGTCATCTGTTTAGGTACAAGTGTAGAAGATAGCGCAGCATCTCTATTTAAAGCTTACGTCTGCAGATCGCGAGCCAACGAGATAAGGCAAGCTGACGATCGAGGGCATGCTGACGCTAATTTATACAGCAAGCGGACATTTTTAATCAGAATATTTAAATATGAGAATGAGAATTATTATAATAAAACTATAATAAATGAAAAACGCATTGTCTGTACTGCAACACGACAAAATACCTATGGGTTTAAGTTATCAATGCACTGCCCGCGTGCTTGTTTCCAGAACACTATTATACTAATCTATACTAATTTTCATTTATTTTAGGTTAAATTAAGTATGTGTATTATAATATTTATAAATTATTTATATATGTTTTATTTATATTTTATTTATTTATGTATGTAACTATATGTATATGATTTGTTTAATTACATTAATAATTATATGTATGTTTAAAATATTGCATGTACTCATATAATGATCATTGCCGCACCAACGATCACTTTTTGGGAAACTTTTTTATTCTCTCCATCCTAAGGTTGTCTGGAAGAGATCGCTGCTTAGCGATAAGGCCGCCGATTGTACAGCTATATTGTTACTTTTTTCCATCGTTATTTTTCTTGGTGTGCAATAAAGAGTATTTGTATTGTATTGTATTGGTAATTTGGGGATCTACAAATCTAGAGTGAATAATTAATAATAATAAATAATTAATAATAATAATAGTATAATCTTCTAGGTAACCATGCTACATCTTCCGCATAATCACTTCTTTCATCAGATGAGATTAGAGTGCCAGCATAAAAAATACGTAGGGCATCAAAGTAAATAAGTAGATGACATAATAGAAAAATATGTCAGGGTCTAAAGCGAGCTCGCCACCTATGGACCCCTTCATCTCTTACCAATTTATGAGATATTAGTCAAACTCTAGAATCTGATGTAAAAACCCTTGCGACGCGAATTTAAATTTAGCACCGCTGAATCTGCGACGGAAAGTACTTATTATTATAATTTTTAGAAACTTCAAATTTCGTTCAAGTCTTTAATTCTAGAGTGAATAGTCATTTACTAGGCAAGCAAGATACATTTTGCTACCCTTTCTATCAGTAAGATACCAGATGGCGGTTAAAAGCTTGATTATACAGCAAGTATAATAAAAAAAATTACTACCTACTACTACTATTACTAAACTTGTCATTATACGAGTACAAAAAATAGTTTGTATGTATTTTATGTTAAAAATCAAGTAAATTTCTCGATAAAATTATGTATAGTCAAATGCTTGCCTATCGAGCATAAAAAAATAATTTGAATCGTTCCATCCATTTAGGAGCAATGAAGCACACAGGCATCAGGAGACAGCACCTCCCCTTTGCTTCGGAGGTGATAAGCTACTCACCACCGGTCTCCCTGCAAGGTGCTAGTGAAGGCAGCGAGCACGCAGCGCCTCGCAAGTCGAAGCTTCGCTTCATCCTTGTCTCTCCGGCTTAAAGTGAGAGTCCGAGCCGAGCTGTGCTCGCGGCGGGAAGGCAGCTTGGCTGGATAAGAGATAGCCATGCCGTCTCCAGTGGGGAATACGAGACGGAATTCTGGGGGAAACATAAGTTTGGTTGAACTGCTCGTTGGCTTAGTTGGATGAGACTTCGCCTTCTAAGCAGGGGTATCGGGTTCGATTCCCGGCGGGAACACAAGCTTTATCCCCAAGAAAAATTTGTGTTTCTGATTCTGGTTGTGATAGTGTGTGTGATGTGAATGTTACCGGCACCCACGACACAAGTCATCGAATCTTAGTGTGGGGCTGTGAGTGTGAAAGCGTTTATGTTTAGGTGACAACGTACGGAAGAATAAGACATGTATAGGCTTTCAGTTGAAGGGAGGTCCCAAAAGATTTCAGAGACGTGACAACCTGAGTCTCGGAATACCTAACGTATTCCTTGAATAAATTGTTACTCGTAAAACAAAATTTACCTTCAAAGGAACTGAAACTGCCCGTTGGCTTAGTTGGGTGAGCATTTACCTTCTAAGCAGGGGTATCGGGTTCGATTCCCGGCAGAAACACAAGCTTTCTCCCGAAGGAAAATTTGTGTTTCTGGTTCTGGTTGTGATTGTGTGTTTGATGTGAATGTTTCCGGCACCCACGAAACAAGTCATTGAACTTAGTGTGGGGCTGTGAGTGTGAAAGCGTTTATTTTTTATGTTTTAAGTTATATGAAATAACAACAATTCTACTAATATTATAAATACGAAAGTTTTTGTGTAAGTGTGTGTGTCTGGTCCTGTGTATGATTGTATGATATGAATGTTTCTGGAACCGTCGACACAAGTAACTGAACTTAGTTAGGAGCTGTGAGTGTGAAAGCGTTTAATGTTTAGTTTAAACTACCAAAATCTTACAGGTTTTTGCATGCAATACAAAGTAAATGTTGGAGCTACATTTCACACTTCGCTCATACCTCTCAGCAAAAATACAGCAATCCAATAAAACTTTGAATTTAACTTGACCAGGGTTTTATTGAACGACTTTCACTTTCAGGAGGTCCCCAAACATTTCAGAGACGTGACAACCGAGTCTCGAATACCTAACCTACGTATTCCGTGAATAAATTGTTACTCGTAAAACAAAATGTACCTTCAAAGGGTCCTTCTTATCTCCGAAACTATTTAGGTTGGATGAAGACCTTTTGATGTAAGGGCCGTGATTCTGAAGCTATCAGCCCGACTACAGATCTTTGATAATATGAAATTATGCCGATGTTGAAAACCCTTTTAGATATTTATTGGGACGGTGGAGATGACTATCTAATTTTTTTTAATATTGGACAGAAAGGCTTAAGATACCCTTTGATCAGTTGATCAAAAGAGGGATGAAACCAGCTTGTATTTGCATATCTTTGTATCACATTGTAAGAATTTATATTTATTTTGTTACGGCGTAACTTTGGCTAACCTTTTTATTAATTATGTAATGGTTATATGAAATGAGAAACTAGGTGTTGTTAAGTTTTACTTATTAATACTTTTAATTTACGATTTGCTTTACGCGACTATTGTTGATCATGACACTGTGTCTAAGTAAAAAGATTTGATCCGGCTCAACGGAACCTTTGCATTAGTATTGATTATATATTTTAACTAGCTTTTGCCCGCGGCTTCGCTCGCGTTAAGAAGTATTATTTTAAAATTGACAAAGTTTCATACAAACTTTCATGCCCTATTCTATCCCCTTGGGGTTAGAATTAATCAAAATCCTTTCTTAGCGGATGCCTACGTCATAACATCTACGTGCATGCCAAATTTCAGCCCGATCCGTCCAGTTATTTGGGCTGTGCGTTGATGCACTTGTTGATAGATTGTCAGTCAGTCAGTCAGTCAGTCACCTTTGATTTATATATATTTATATATATGACTAGCTGACCCGCCCGGCGTTGCCCGGGTAAACAAAAGCTTACATATAAACGCTTTCTCACTCACAGCCCCTCTGTAAAAGTACTATAAGTTGTGTCGTGGGGCCGTAAACAATTAACACCACACACACAACATTCACGTCATACCCAGAACCAGAAACATAAACTGCCCGTGGGGAAAAAACTTTTGTTATTGTGTTCCCACCGAGATTCGAACCCGCTGCTTTAAAGACGAACGCGCACTCATCTACGCCAGTGGGTAGTTCAAAGTTCAAAGATTCCCTACCCTGCGTCGCCCGGTTAAAAAATCTACACATAAACACTTCCACATTCAAAGCCCCACACTAAGTTCAGTGACTTGTAGCGTGGGGCCGTAAACATCCAAGATTCACAACATATTAAAAACCAGGAACACAAATTTCCCGTAGTGAGAAAACTTCTGTTACCACCGCGAATCGATCCCGCTGCTTTGAAGGCAAACGCGTACCCATTTACGCGAGTAGATAGTTCAAAAGATGACCCGCCCGGCGTCGCCCGGTTAAAAAATATACAAATAAACACACTTCCACATTCACAGCCCCACACTAAGTTCAATGACTTGTATCGGGGGGCCGTAAACATCCAAGATTCACAAAGTATTCACAACATACTCAAAACCAGGAACACAAATTTCTCGTGGAGAGAAATTTTCTAGGTAAATTACCACCGGTAATCGAACCCGCTGCTTTGAAGGCGAACGCGCACCCATCTACGCCAGCGAGCAATTCAAAGTTCAGGAACGACCCGCCCGGCGTCGGCCGGGTAGTAAATATTAAAAAAACATACCCATAAACGCTTTCACATTCACAACCCCACACTAAGTTCAATGACTTGTATCAAGGGGCTGTAAACATCCAAGATTCACACAACATTCACAACATACTCAAAACCAGAAACACAAATTCCCGTGGGAAAACACCTGTGTTCTCACCGGGCATCAAACCCGGTGCTTTAAAGGCAAACGCCCACCTAACTACGCTAGCTTGCAGTTCAAAGTTCAATGATAAGTTATAGCCGACTAAACAAAAAAAAAACAGTCGAATTTATATCCCCCTTCTTATGTTAGTCGGTTCAAAACATAGACGTATGCCGGATTACGCAGTAACTGTTCCATTATGTGATCCACCGTTTTCACCCTCAAATAAACTTAACGATTTCTCCTAGACTATAAAAATTATGTGCAGTAAAGAGCAAATTGCATCTACCTGAACTAAGTAAGCCGATTAAATAGGTTTTTTTTGATAAAGATTAATATTAAATACTTAAAAAAAGCCAACGAAATAGAAGCCGCTATTTTTTAATGTGCAGGAATTCGTAGTACGTTTCTGTACATTTCTGACCCGTCCCGTTCACGGGCGGGCTCCCGTGAAACTAATTTCACGATTTCTCATAGACTATTTATCCAAATCATATGCAGTAAAAAGCAAAATGTATCTACATGAACTACGTAAGACGATGAAATAGTTCATTTTGATAAGGATTAATACTGAATGTCTCAAAAAGCCAACTAAACAGAGGCCGCTTTTTTTTCAGATTTTTAACAAAGAAAAGTATTTTTTCTGAGCTATACATACATGTTAGATATATGCTGTCGCGGACTTTTTTGTAAAACTCATGAAGGCCAACATTTTTGCCATACATTGTATTCAACTATGTCTTACCGTTTAGTCAGCGTACGCCGATAAAGCGGAAAGTTAGCAAATTTTTCTCCGACTTGTCTTACGAATATTATTATTTCGAACTGATAACTAACTTCTATCCCGACAAAACATAGCCTATGACACTCAGTGATAGTGTAGCTATCTATTGGTGAAAGAATTTTCAGAATCGGATCAGTAGTTTCAGAGATTACCTTTTACATACAAACAAACAAACAAACAAACAAACAAACTTTACCTCTTTATAATATTATTATATTATATAGTATATATAGTAATATAGTATATATAGTATAGATAAGATTGTACTCCTACGTAGTATACTACTTGTATTTTTATGTAATCCCCCTGTCTTCTTATATGGTGTGCCTTATACCAGGGTCTATAAATAACTGTTAACTATACTGGATATTCACGCACTTATATTATATGACATTCAGTGAGACCTGTAAATAGCCGTTTTAAAAGGGGGTTCCATCTAGTCCTACTAATAATCCGATGATCTAACTGCTTGGACGTAATTGTTCTAATTTGTTATAATGAATAGTCGAACAGTTTGGATACACAGGATTTATTCCAAATAGTCCTAAAGGAAGTAAAGTACAACAGTTAAACGAAAAAAAAGCGCTCCAGCTTGTGTTGGATGAAATCAAAACGCGAGAAAAAACTGTAACGCTAAGACATCGACCGACGATATCGTCCAGCTCTTTACCAAGATAACAATATGTCACGAGTTAAAGTAAGTCCCAAATTCCAACAAATCTATAAACTGTCATAAAGTTCAAGAACTACTGTAGCGTCTCCAAAAGGATTACTAAGCTCATGAGAGTGTATCAACGGGACTTTGTGCCGGAGCTGCGAGACGCTGTATAGCCAACTTCGTCAGGATTTGCAACTCGCCACGAACTTATAACAAAGGGGATATATAGCATCTGGAAGTGTCACATTGTATTCAACAAAGAGAGTTTAGGTAATATCATGGAATTTAATAGCGATGAATAATTACATTTATTTACTTTCACGTTTCAAGTTGCATTGAACATGGTTTCGAGAAGACTGAAGAATGAGGATTTCAGTGTCGGATAGGGCAAGTATTATCTATATAATAATAGTAACAGTTTGCTGTTTTCAGTTACGTCTATGTAAATGAAAATAGTTTAAGCACGACTTGACCTTGCTATACAAAACGCCCGAGGCGCCTACTTCTCCCTCCGCGCAGCCATTTTGTATATATACTGCCTTTATAAGGAAAAAAGACGTATCTGCATTTTTTTTTTATTAATTTATATACATCCTCGTAACCAGGAGATATAGACGCATCTACTAGTATATTTTATTTTAAATATTGAAAAGCAACATACTTAATCTAATTTTAATTTAGACGCATCTGCTAAAACGCATATACTAAATAGTACAGACATTTCTGAAGTACATAACTCAATTTTGCCAAAAAATTCAGTTACGTCTTTTTTCCGTATGACGGCAGAACAGGGCGCTTTGTATATCAAGTCCCTTAGATGTCGTATTATTACCTAAACTATGTGTTCTAATCGCGAAAGTTCAAAAGTTATAAAAGAAATATTTATCCTGTTGACTTTGTTAGGTGCTTATTCGCCTTCTTATTTATTATTCTAAGCAGCGAGTATCGGATTCGATTCCCGATGCAAACAAAAGTTTTCTCCCCAAAGGAAATTTGTGTTTCTGTTTATGAGTGTGATCGTCTGTGTGATGTGAATGTGTCCAGTCATGGAACTTAGTTTGGCGCTAAAGAATAATCTTAAATTCCATAACATAAAGTTTGCTGAGATATTCTCTTTCGAGGACTTGTCATTTCCAATAACTCTACATCGCTGGCAGCATGTTTCACCCAGCATTAACATTAAACCAGCTATTCCAGACCTCTCCAACTCGCCCTTTATACCTAACAATTCCTCTGAAACGTCCAACTGCGAGACCTCAGTACACTGGCCATATTTAAAATGCTAACCTACCCGAGTGCAATGCAAAATCATTGTGAAATTTTGATACGTGGGAGTTGGCCATTTTGTTTCTATCGGAATACTCTCGGAAATATCGGAATTTATCGAATACTAGCCGTGCCCCGCAGTTTCACCCGCGTTAACTAAGTAGAAAATTTGCCTATGTGTTATTCCGGAAACTAAATTATCTATATTCTAATCGGTTTGTTCGTTACGAAGACACGTGGTAACAAACATTCACATATACACACACAAACTTTCGCATTTATAATATTAGTAGGACTAGTGAACCACCAGGTGCAATTTGGATAAAAAAGAGGTGAAAAATTTGACAGTAACTTCAATTTTTCACCTCTTTTTTCCAAATATCCTTTGATTTTAGAATTTCTTTTTAAAATACAGTAAATATCGTCGCAAGTAATACAATTATTGATTAAACGTTTGAATGAAAGAAATGGTAACTGATACATCGGGGAGTATTCTTTAAGATTTTTGAGGATCTAAACTAGTAGTGTGTAAGTATGTTTGTTCCCTCTTCACGCTTTAACGGCTGAACGGATTTGGATGAAATTTGGAATGTGCATAGCTTATACCTAGGATTAACACAAAGGTTTCTTTTTAACTTGATAATAGCGGGGTGAACCAGCGGGGCACGGCTAGTTATGTACATTTCGGAGAGTGTGCCAAGGAACTGCACGACCAAGTTCCCCCATCCCCGTTCTATCATCGGACAAGCAGACAAACTGCTAAGCGACACCGCTAGTATATGGTAGACATTCCACAAATGCGCACGAAGCATTTTGCTTCCACATTCATTGTGCGAACTGCAAAGGAATGGAACTCCTTGCCTGAGTCGGTGTTTCCTGATGAGTACAATATGGGAGTCTTCAAGTCACGAGTGAATAGGTGTCTTCTAGCCACATCGTCGCTTACCATCAGGTGAGATTGTGGTCAAAAGTGTGCCTATCTTGAATTAAAAAAAACTGCGTATTCCAGGTCTAGTGTGTTTACCAGCTTCGATCACATCGTCACTTACCATCAGGTGAGATAGTGGTCAAACACTAGCCTGTCACAATAAAAAAAAAAAAAAAAACATAAAACTTTCGCGAAAAAAATCTGTTGGTGATATCCGTATCAAAATCCAATGTGTGGTTTAGAAAGAGTTATTGAATAAACAGACAGACTCGGACAGCGACTTTGTTTTATACAATGTAGAGATTGGGGTGAATATCCGGTGGTCGGCTTTGGTAATACCTATTGGAATTCACCGCCACAGCCGTTGTTAGCTTCTAGCCGTGTTAGCTTTTTAGGTTTCGTAAAATCGTTACTCGTTTTCGCGGTCGGCCTTTGTGTCAAAGCTGAGTGAAACCGTAGGTTTGTTTCCTATCTCGATGGTGGGAGCAATTTGAATATAGACGGCTTTGTGAAGGCTCTATATTCTCTTTAAGTTTTTAAACTTCAATTTAAACTGTCCTTTTTTTGTTAGATGTTATGTTTGCAGCATTTGACCACTATCTCACCTGATGGAAAGTGAAGATGCGGCCTAAGATGTAACATGCTTGCCTATTAGAAGATACCTCACTCTAGACTTGAAGACACCCATATTGTACTATTCAGGAAACAAAGACGCAGGAAATTAGTTCCACTCCCTGTACGGATGATAAACGTAGAAGCAAAACGCTTCGAGCGAACCGGAGGTATGTCAACCATATAAGGATGACGTCTGACAGTTTGTCCTTTGGCTTATACAATGCGTGGGTGGGTGCGTGTGTAGTTGGGTGCGTGTTCGCCTTTTAAGTGGGTATTGGGTTCGATTCCTGATCGAAACAATGTTTCCCCCCTAAGAGAAATTGGTGTTTCTAATTCTGGGTTTGATAGTCAAAAGTTTGCATAACATAAAAAAAATGTGTGTGATGTGTGTGTTATTACTAATGAAAATATGCTTTTAAAATACGATAATTACTCTCATTACAAAGCAACTTGAAAACTTAAGCCATCATTATTTTCTTTTTTATTTTTTTCTTAATTTTTCAATTTAAAAATTGATACTTCAACTAGCCGTGCCCCGCGGCTTCGCCCGCTTTAACCGTTAATACTTAGTAAACGTGCATGAGTGTAGGCAAATCATACAAAGTTGAAAAACTTGATTTTCGCCTTCGCTCCAAAACTCCAATAGAAGTTCTAGTAAAGATTCTATCACTTTACTAGGGCAGGACTTGACTATGACTTGACTCTTTTACTTGACTTTGACTGTGACTTATGACTAGGACTTTTAATATGAAATACATTTGAAATATATTATTACTTGACAATAGCTACATGAACAAGATTGCGAAGCCAACATGAAGAAAAAAGAAAAAAATACTAATATATATACATTATATATATAGTAGATGTATAGTTTTTGTGTATGTATGAATTTATTTATTTTTTATGTAATATTTTTATTTATATCTTAGACTTGCCGTACGTCACCCTACACAGGTCGGAGCTGAAAACCAGCGCTGAGGCTCTGTCTTCAGCATTATGCTGAGCTTGCAGACTTTTTCCGGCAAACTGGAATAACGATAACGTTCTTCGCATTCGGTTTATCATTGGTAGTTAAGTTAAGTTTGTCGGAATAAATGATTATTCTATTCTATTCTAATACGGGCAATAAGCACATATGACTGACAAAGCTTAGAACATTTCAGGTTACACTTGACAATAACAAACAACATTCACGTCGCTTGCCTTTGAGCTAGGTGTCTGTTTATACTCAAACCGCAACATGGACTAATTTAAAGCGGCTTGATTCTAGACTTTCCGTTTTAGACATGTTAATTTAACTACAAGACTTCTTGTTATTTACCTAAAAGCCAAGTCTTGTCTAAAAGTAAATCTATATATATATATAAATCAATGCCACTTTTCGTTGTTATTTTATAACTCAAGAACGGGCTCACCTATCCAAACCAAATGTTTAGGCTTTGTTCGGACTATTTAGTAGATGGTTTATGTGAAGTTTGCACAAAATCGGTCGAGCGGTTCTTCATTTATCACACCCGGGCGAAGCCGGGGCGGATCGCTAGTATCCTACTAATATTATAAATCCGAAAGTTTGTTTGTAAGTGTGTAAGTATGTTTGTTCCCTCTTCACGCTTTAACGGCTTAACGGATTTGGATGAAATTTGGAATGTACATAGAATATACCTAGGATTAACACATAGGCTACTTTTTAACTTGATAATAGCGGCCGAAGCCGCGGGGCACGGCTAGTTATTATATAATTGTGAAACTAACAATTCAATTCATTTATTAATCAGACAAAGTCCATATAGGTAGTGTTAAGGAGGTCTTAGTGGCTATGTTAGTTAATAATTATAGTACCTAATAATGATATCGATCAATTAAATAAAATAAGTTCTATATAAGTGAACTGCCCGTTGGCTAAGTTGGGTGAGCGTTCGCCTTCTAAGCAGGGTATCGGGTTCGATTCCCGCGCGGAAACACAAGTTTTCTCCCCAAGGAAAATTTGTGTTTCTGGTTCTGGTTGTGATTGTGTGTTTGATGTGAATGTTTCCGGCACCCACGACTCAAGTCGTTGAACTTAGTGTGGGGCTGTGAGCGTGAAAGCGTTTATTTTTTATGTTTTAAGTTATATGAAACAACAACAATTCTACTAATATTATAAATACGAAAGTTTGTGTGTAAGTGTGTGTGTAAGTATGTTTGTTCCCTCTTCACGCTTTAACGGCTGAACGGATGACATTTGGTATGTACATAGCTTATACCTAGAATTAACACAAATGCTACTTTTGATAACAGCGGGCAAAGCCGCGGGGCACGGCTAGTTGCCTATAATGAATTTCTAGAAATAAAGTTAAATTATATATATTAACAGAGTTAACTCAAGTTTCAAGTTTTTTTCACACTTACAGCCCCACACTAAGTTCAAAGACTTGTATCGTGGGTGCCGAAAACATTCACATCACACACACATTACACCCAGAACCAGAAGCACAAATATCCCTAGGGAAAGAATTTTTGCTCCTGCCGGGAATCGAACCCAGGACCCACGGCGCAGAGGGCGGTGACCTGTCCACTGCGCCATCTGGGTTGTTTTTGTTAGACAATTTAAAGTAAATTAGACCAAGTTAAATTAAAAGTTTTTGGTAATCGAGTTTTAATTTATACTTGTAATTATCGTGACGAGTGAAAATGTTTATGTTTTCTTAATCGCTTAATAAATGACTTTAATTAATTTGACTTTGACTATGTTGTTCACTATGACTATTTTTAAACTGGCGTGACCTCGAATTATGGCGATAGTCAAATTAATGAAAAGCCGCATTGATAATAAGGAGCTTGATAATCATTATTGAAAGCAAACTTCACAGACAGGCGTGGGTGGCAAAGTTAATTAAATGCAAGCTAAGCTTAAATAATTAAACGCAAGCAAAGCTTAAAAAAACCGACTTCACCGCTTTATCATCGGAACCTAGATCCACCAGCTTTCAAATAAAAAAATAATCATCAAAATCGGATCACAACGAAAGAAGTTGTGAGGTAACTTTTGAAGTCGGGTAAACCAGAACATCGTCAAAGTACGCATTATTCGTCGCAAAATAGACATTATTGACGATATTTCAAGAAAAAATTTTCGAAATCGACTCACGTGGAGAGAAGTTTTGAGGTTAATACACATAAAAAATAAAAAAAAAAACAAAAAAAAATACAGTTGTCTTGAGATACTCAAGTCGACTGTATTTTTTTTTGTTTTTTTTGGGAAGTCGGTTAAAAACCGACTTCAACGCCTATATTTAGGTTTTGGCTAGATCGATTTCGATAAAATTTGTATGGGACTACCTCTGATATAAAATCTTCCAAAATCGATTCATAACTGGCGCGTAACATACAGACCAAAAAAAAAGTAATAAAGTACAATCGAATTGAGAACCTCCTTTTTGAAGTCGGTTGAAAATATAATATTTTACTGTGAGCCACAAAAATAAACATGAATAAGGTACGTTTCGCTATAAGCCATCGAAATACGTTCATGAATAGAAATAGAGAAACCGTCCTATATCGGCTTGCTATTTTGGCCCTTCCAAGCTTTTATTATCAATAGATCTAGTCTTTCAAAAGAGGACCTTGACCTTTATTTGTTGGCATTCCACGATGGTAAAATATGATTTATGCTTTTTATTTTTTTTTATTTGTGACAGGCTAGTGTTTGGCCACTATCTCACCTGATGGTAAGTGACGATGTGATCGAAGCTAGTAAACACACTAGACCTGGAATACGCAGGCTCTCAAGGATAACTGCCGGAACACCGTATTTGGCTTGGCGGCAGACTTTCAACTTGATGGTGGTAAGCTACTTTGGTAGCAAGCCAGGCGAGCAACTCACAAAATGCTCTACCACCTCTCAAATGTCACCTGATTAGCACCACCCGGGGACCACGTGTAGGGAGTCAGACTTAAGGGGTATCTTCCTACGGACGTGGGTGACTCAGCCCCCAAAAATTATATATATATTATATTTATATATATGGTTTAGTATTTATCAGGTGTATCTTGATCTGAAAACATAGAGTAGTTACTCACCAACATGCCTAAATCTATCCACAAAGTCCACCATCGCCTTAGCCCAGGAGAACCTCTTCGCAGCATCCAGCAACCCCATACACGGCTCCAAAACTCCATCATGAACCCCTACACAATACTCCTTCAGACCTTCCACCTCCCTTTCGCTCCGACCTTCCAAGTCTTCTAAAAACCATGAATTTTCGAGCGAAGACATGAAAAGTCTATCCAGGTAAGGCTTTAGGACTGGGCCGAGGTATTTCTTGTCGTCTTTTGCGCCTTTGTGCAGCCACTGGAGTATGGTCTTCATGGTGAGGTGGTGGTCTTTGAAGTCTGATCGTCGAAGTTCAGGGTCGCGGCGAACTGCGTCGATGAGGCAAGCTGATGATGCATCGTAGTAGTCTTTGAGCTTGGACCATTTCTTGGCTCTGTGGAGTATGGTAGAGAAGGAATAGATTTCGTATTATCCGATGTTTTGGAGCATTAAATAAACGCATTCACACTCACAGCCCCACACTAAGTACAAACACATGTATCGTGGGTGCCGGAAACATTCACATCACACCCACATTACACCCAGAACCAGAAGCACAAATATCCCTGCATTCTAGCAGGAGCAAAAATTCTTACCCGCGTTCGGATTCGAACCCAGGACCCACGGCGCAGAGGGCGGAGACCTGTCCACTGCGCCAACTGGGTCGTCAAAAGATTAAGCTGGATGTTTTCTGTGTACTATTTTCTTTTACGAGAAGAGCTCGTACCAAATTAACATTTTTTTCCGTCGCTTATGCTGTGATACCTTGCTTTTTGATAATTTTTTTATATTTGCGAGAGTAAATTCGCCTTATAAATTACCTATTTTTTTCTGAACTGCTTAGATAGATAGATAAAGCTTTATTGTCATACCTTACATAAATCACATACAATAATTTTAAAAACTTAAATTAACGTGTACATTCGGCGGTTTTATCGCTAAAAGCGATCTCTTCCAGACAACCTTTGGATGGATAAGATTAGCTATTTAGCTTAGTTAGGTTACGCCTTCTAAGCATGGGTTTCTGGTTCGATTCCCAGTGGGAACACAAGTTGTCTCCTCATGGGAAATTTGTGGTTCTGGGTATGAAGTACGAAGTGGTATTTAGTATACGGGCCAATTGCCTATATTTCCTAAAACTAAACTAAAACTATATACAGCAAAACACTAAGTTACCTACAAGGCATCGAGCTTAATTATGGTATTTACTTGTATCTAACCTGATTCATGTTATTACCTGTAAGCCGTCAACTCCCTGTCAAACTCGACATAGTTCCTGCGGAAGTTGTTCATATATAGATCTCGCGCCTGGTCCAGCATGATCGCCAGCACGTGGATGAGCTCCTCTATACACTCCTGGTGCAGTGACGTCACGTGGATGAGATTTGCACGGAAGGTGCTGTGAGATTCCTGTAAACATTCAATTAGATAAGAATGTCTGTAATAATATATAATAAGCTACCATCGAACCTTACAAATGAAATAAATTGCACGAAATTCCTGAAAAACCTTAAACAATTATTCATAATGAAAGCATTTTACTCAATATATGACTATTTAAAAGATAATATTTAAAGATGTTTCAAAATTGAAGGAGCCTGGGCCAGCACCATGTACCATATACATACATATAGCTATATAATGAAGTAACCGTTTTTGGATGTTTATTTTCTTTACTTTTATTTCGTTTTAATGTACATTTAAAATATCTTGGTACATTGATAGCAACACAGCACAGTTACAAATGGCGGATTGCGACAATATTGAACTGTCATTTTGACGTATCATTGATCATTTATTGTAAACAACATATCAATTCTAAAATATTTGGATTTCGTTATAATTATAATAGGACTATAGAATATGTTACTCGATTGAAACTCAGAATAGGGTGACATTCAGTATCTTCTTGTCATGACTGCCCCAAAAACAGATTAATTTATTTGTATTTTTAAGAAAATGCAATATTTATTCCCTATTTTTCTATGTATGGTACATAGTGCTGGCCCAAAATGAAACATCTCCTTTTATAATTAAGATTCCATCCTCTTCTCTCTTAAGGCGACTTGGTATCGAGTTGGAGGTGGACTGGAGCCAAACTGTAGCCTTGTAGAATTGCCTGCATAGTCAGCGTGCGCGCTTTCAAATATTTTTTAAAATTAATCTTACACTTTACAAAAAAATAGAGTTCACAACAACGTTTGAATGTTTGTTGGGATGTTTTTTTTCTATCGAGCCAAATTAATTCAATCGTGTATCGCTGAACATATCCGAATAAAATATTTTGTGAACATTTATTACACATAAAAAAATGCTGTTAATCGACCGTTTTTAAAGGTCAAATCTTTAATATTCGTGAGGATGGAATCGTCCAATTTGGAGCCTACTTCACCTTAAGTTGCTGCCCTCGACAGGGTCCATATGAGACATTGTACCTACCTTTTGGAATGTAACATCTTCTACTGAATATATGGAGGCAATAAACAATCTGAATCTGAATCTAGATCAATTTAAACTGCCCATTGGGTAAGATGGGTGACTTTAACAACCCGTTTCTAAATCATCGGGTTCGATTCTCTATGGAATCGCAAATTTTCTCCCCAAGGGAAATTTGTGTTTCTAAAGTGTGCTCCTGCCGGGAATCGAACCCAGGACCCACGGCGCAGAGGGCGGACACCTGTCCTCTGCGCCAACTGGGTCGTTGGTCGTTTGGTCGTCGTGGTCGTTGCATAGGCAACGACCACGACTAGTATAAAATAAAAAAAAACATTTACATAAGCCACCAAGTTCTTGCACTTCACTAGTTCACTGCAGACTCTCCACAAATATCGCAGCTGTCTGCGAGAGTACGTCGATCCAGCGGAGGCCTTTGCTTCCCTGTTGAGACTCTCCCATCGGCTGAATAATGCCACTTCTAGGGACTCTGATGGAGTTTGTGGTAACTCTTCACCTGTGATGATTGAATATTTAATGAAAATTATGCTTTTAGTGGACTTGGATACTTGCAAGCATAATAATAAACATAAACGCTTGACACACTCACAGCCCTACACTAAGTTCGATGCCTTGTGTCGTGGGTGCCGGAAACAATTACATTACACATACAATCACACCCAGAACCAGAAACAAACGCCTGTTACCGCCTGGAATCGAACCCGATAAATCTAAGCTTAGAAGGCCAACGCGCTCCTAATTTTCAACGGGCTGTTCTAAATAATATAACATAAGCTTCATTGTCGGATTGATTACAATTTGTACTTTCTTTAAATATTGCAACAATTACAACTGAATAATCTGTTTAGACAATTTCCATAATCAGAGTTGGTTTTACTTATTGTTTGGTAGACCACAAACAATTTACAACCAATATCAGACCTTGCGGAAACAATGGTACAACTACAACAACAACAATGTCAGCAGCCTTCTGCTCATGAAGTCATGACCTGGGTGCAAGAGGCTCTAGGAGGCAATTGAAGACCGGTTTTAAATCAACTTCACGATAACCTATTTGCATCATAATCCTGTGAGACGACTTTGGCACAGAACTTCACGACTGAATAAAGCGATTGGTCATAACTTTTTTTTTATGTTTGGACACCGATTTCTCCCCCATTTGTGGACAGATTCTCAAAATTATTTTTTGTTTGGTAGAGGTACTTTAGAGGTAGTCCCATATAAATAATATCGAAATCGATCGAGCCAAAACCAAAATATAAAGCGGTGAAGTCGGTTTTTTTAAGCATTGCTTTTTAAATTTTAATAGATAACAGGAGCCGTCAATCCAGCATCTCACCAAGCAGACGATGTAGATGTAGCAAACAACTCCTGAGGCAGGCTGCGTCGGAGTCCCAGTCCACGTCCCTCCCCCCGCGCCGCACCACCGACCCGCGCTCCACGGGCCACACGTACCCCGCGGGGCCTCCTCGCTCGCACACTACTAGTAGCCTGAACACATCGTCCAAGGAATATATAGGGGCATTTGTGAGGAGAAGAGAGGAGAGAAAAGAAAAGAGGACCGGGAGCTCATTCTATTTTCGAAAATCGATCAGAGTTATGAGGCGACGCGTGATCTAAATACTGGTACTTATTTGGCTCAACGTAATGCAATTCAAAGAGGCGATGATGGGAACGCTACCCGTTGGTAGTGGGCTTGAGCACTTGAGTTTTTTTTTTTTTTTCAAGATAGGCAAACGTTTGACCGCCATCTCACCTGATGGTAAATGACGATGCGGTCGAGTTAGTTACCTATAAGCTCGATGCCTTGTAGGTAATTTGGGTCTTTGCTGTATAATTTAGTTTAATTTTAGGAAATATAGGCAATTGGCTCGTAGATACGATTTTAACGTAAGGTCTATTTCTAAAATACTAGAAACTTCTTGGGACATCATTCTAATTATTTTGAACAACGTCTTCCGTGCAACGGCTATTACAAAATTTGATTTATGACTATTCAAGTAAATTTTAAAATATTTTAGAGTCAAGTGTCAACTGGCTGAAACACCTTTTGGTAATTAACGACCTCATTAACGACGAACTTCCTTACCAAGACAAGAGTAAATCTGACCGTCCCATTTTGTAATATTTTTTATGAACGTAGAACGACGTCCTATTATATTGCGTTACTTCTCTCCATCCAAAGGTTGTCTGGAAGAGATCGCTTTCAGCGATAAGACCGCCTATTGTTACACTTATATAATTTTTTACTGTCATTCCTATTTGTGTTCTCTGTTATTGTGTTATTTTTATCATCTCCCTTTGGTATTAGTGTTATTTTTATCATCTCCCTTTGGTTGTCTTGAAGAAATCGCTTTGAGCGATAAGTGTTCTTTTTTGGTGTGAAAATAAAGAATGTATCTATCTATCTATTCCAAAGCCGTGTTTCATGTCGCCTCATAGTGTGTTCAAGTGAAATGAAGACGGAAATTCACGAATGTTCCAATGAAGACGGAAGTGCAGAATTTTAAATATGCTTTTTTCAATTCTTACAGACCCTTTCGCTCCTGAATATCTGAAACGTGAGTTCTGCTTCTTAGAAGACACTCACATACGGACTCTACGTTCATCAGATACAATGCTTTTAGCTTTCTCCGGCTGGCTCATAGGACTAATTTCCTTGACCACTCCTTTGGCACAGTAGCGGTGCGGCTATGGAATGATCTCCCAACCGATATTAAAAAATCACCCTCAAAAGCTCGTTTCAAAAAGCACGTTAAAGATCATTATCTCAAATGATTACCAAAGCCTCTTGATGTTGACAAATTTCTCTGAGCACAGTTATTAGTATATACAAGGTTACTTTGAATTAGCGCTCCATACTCCACAGGTAGGGTATCGACAATGCAACACAAAAAAATATATATATTTTTTTGTTTTTTTTTATAAGTTTGTAAAGTGCCTAGCTACGATTACAACCAATTATCCAACACGTAAACTGAAAAATAAAAAGCAATACAACTAAAACAGCTGTTATTGTAGTACTTTGTGTTAGTACGACCCAGTTGGCGCAGTGGACAGGTGTACGCCCGCTGCGCCGTGGGTCCTGGGTTCGATTCTCGGCAGGAGCACAAATTCCTTCCCAAGGGATATTTGTGCTTCTGGTTCTGGGTGTAATGTTTTTTTTTTTTCCTTTATTTACCAATTAAAATATTTACAATAAGTACAAACAAACGATAATAGCATTTAAAAAAAAAAAACCACTAAGGTTTGTAGGGATAATGCTATCATTTTCAGTCTACATCAAAGTGAAAAACTAGGTAAGTGCATTTATTAATCATGAAGTATGTCTAGATTAGATAAAAAGTAATGTTTTAACTTTACTTTAATGTTTTTTGGCGTAATTATGTTGAGCAAATCAGTAGGTAATTTATTAATTAACCGAGGAAATAAGTAGCTAGCAGTCCTCTCCCCGTACACATTGCTGGCGCGTTGAGTGCACAACCGGTTCCGAGCAACAGCCCGCGTGTATACAGGATGATTGACAAACTTTTTTAATTTTTCATTAAAAAAGTGTTCATTTAATAACATATAATTAAATTGCGTGTTAACATGTAGTGTTCTGCAATGCTTAAAAATACCCATTTAGTTATTATGATATTGTAACCTGATTTTACTTGATACAATTTTTTTTTTAGAATTTTAAGTTGTAGTTTGTAAATTTTACCGATATATGTAGTATAACTACGGCCATAACTGGTAAGACCATATGTGTGTGATGTGAATGTTTCCGGCACCCACGATGCAAGTCTTTGAACTTAGTGTGGGGCTGTGAGTGTGAATGCGTTTGTTTGTTTGTTTTGTTTGTTTGTTCGCATGCATCAATATGTTAACGCAGGTGTCGATGACCGACCCGACCCCCCTATGAAGTATGGAGCGCTAATTCAAAGTAACCTTGTACATGTGTATGTATATATTTTTTTATATTTTTTTTAGATATGTATGTATCTAAATAATCTTAAGTATTTCATATTTATGTACAATACAATTCGAGATAAAATTCTATTATATATTGTTATTATCTTACATATACCTTCTCTATCCCTGATTGATGCACGCCTCATGTCATTTCATTTTCCACCGATGACTGGTAAAGTATGCTTTTAGCATTAAGTCCTCCTTTTGAAGACTTTTTATTGTGCAATAAAGTATTAAATAATAGTAATAATAATAATTTTGTCTAGTCAGTCTAATTGATTTCTAGGAATGACTCACGAGTCCAGCACTAGCAGCAGATGATGCGAGGCGTGTGCTGTGACGCAGCATCTCGCTGCAGAGCTGGAGTAGGCGCCACATCGGTCCAGCCGCCTCCGGAGTCCACACATCGCTGCGTACCGGCTCAGTACGCCGAGAGTGCCCTGTACCATCAAATAAGGATCAGTGCTGAACCTTATACTAATAGTAATAAGACTCGTTTTTGGAATCAAAATTTTATTATTGATGTTTAATCTCCAACCATAAGAATGTTTTATAAATTTTTTTGAATGTTGGATTCGCAATCTTGTGCATTTAGCCAGTGTCAAGTAATATTTATTTATTTAAAAACTTCATGCACAAATACTATGTACATAGGAGGACTTAATGCTACAGCATTTTCTGCCAGTCATCCTGCTATTTCAAGAGATATATCGGCGTGCAATAAATGAAGCAATACAATAAAGAAAAGGTTCAGAAATCTAAAATTAATTTTAAGAATATTATATATATGTGTATATAAAAATATAATAATTTATTTCAAGTATATTTCGTGTTAAATGTCCTAGTCACAAGTCACAGTCAAAGTCAAGTAAAAGAGTCAGGTCCAATCATAGTCAGGTCAAACTTAACTAAAACTTCTATTGGAGTTTTGGAGCGAAGACGAAAATCACGTTTTTCAACTTTATATGACTTGACTACACATATTATGCACATTTACTAAATATTAACGGTTAATAATCCACCCAGTTCCAGTTTTGTTAGTAGTGAGACATCAAATTCGTGACTTAACACATGTGATCGTACACATACGAGTTGTATAGGATGCATGGAGGCAGACTGCTCAAGCGCTTTCAAGCGACTACATTATATAGATATACCTAGGTTAATATAATTACGTATTAATGTTATGGAACGATTAAAAAAAAATGAATGAAAAAAAATGCGCCGCCGAGTTTCTTGCCAGGTTTTTTTCGAGATGACTGTAATTTTACGAATCTGGCAGTAGAATCATTAACTTTTATGAGTGCCTCTTTGGGGCCCATGTGAATAAACGAATTTGATTTTGATTTTGTATTCTAAGAATTTGGCTTTGCATAAAGTATTATTAATATAAATACTTAGGTATACAATAAATAAATACAGTGAAAAATGCAACAAGACATATTTAACATCTACTCTACCTGATAAACCCCCTCTCTCATTTTGTCTACCAAGGCGTTCAAGGCGCCAGATATCCTCCCAACAACCGAAAGATCTGAGCAGTGAGCATCCAGGGCTTCCTCCAAAGTCGGATTCCAAAGTTGCCAGTTACTGCCTCTTTCGCCGGATACAAGGGAGGAAGGTGGTCCTACTGCCACTGCATAGTAACCCTGGAGACAAAATATAAGTACTGAGATTCGGGCAAAAACATAAAAGCTGGCAAAAATATAATAAATTCTGCATAGAACAAAATAATGCAGCCCTTAGAATTGGATTATTAGTATAATTAACTTTGAATATGATACAGTAAATGTATGATACGACAGACATCTTAAAGTAAGTAAATTAAAAACTCCCACCACTTCCGTGCAGTGAAAAACAAAACTGGTCAATGAATCGGTACTGTGACACATGGAATCATGGCAGTTTTAGCCAATACTAAATCCTCAAGCGTTTTTTTCAGCATTTTCTGCCTCAAATTACAGCAACAGAAAGATGTCTTCAAACATAGAGAAATACTTACTCCTTGCACATTAGTGTAGTGGAGCAACGCCAGCGGATGCGTAAGCGGCACCCTGCTAGTATCAGCAGCACTACATCCATGAACCCTCGCAGCTAGCATCAATTTGGCTTCCGCTTCCCCCGCCCCCACCCTAACCATCACCCACGCGGCTCCTTCTACAATGGCGAGTCGCCGATCTGAGCCGGTGTGAACTGGTGTTGCTGGAAAATCGTAATTTGATCATCATATTTATCTCCATATAGCTGTTACACGGTAGACGCATTTGGTTCGAGCGGACGGCGTAAGCGAGGAGATCGTGCCTACGTTTAAGCGTCCCCGCATTGCAGTCCTTTTAAACCAAATGCGTCCAGTGTGTAGCAGCTATTACACTTTTTCCACTAAATGGTGACGTCACGATATTTACTTCTGATAAAATGTAAGTCGAATGAAAAATGGATTGTTCATTTACGAACCCATGTTGGTAACAAGATGTCATGACATCTTGGGAATGCTTTATTTAAGTTGATCGGCAGATTAGGTCGGGTTGGGCGGCTTGATGTTGTCTACCTTATCTCTTTAATCGTAATACAAAACAAACAAACGTTTTTACACCTACAGCCTCTCACTAATTTCGATGACTGATGTGGTGGGTGCTGTAAACATTCACTTCACACACACAATCACACCCAGAACCAGTCATTCACACACAAAATCACAATGTTTTATAGTAGTTAACTCGATTACTCAATAAATACAGAGAAAAACAGATACAAAGTACAAGCGAAGGAAAAAATGGTGTCAATTAAAATAATATTATTCTTTCTTTCGAGGTCTCGTGTCTTTATCTGGCATGATCAGTACCCATCGAAAAAATTACAGCTATTGTGGATATCTCAAAAGATATAGGTACTATCATTTAATTTGTTTGCAATCAATTGACTTTACTAGTGTACCTAGTGTTATTTGCTGAATATTTTAGCAGAAATAAACTAAACAGTCTATTTCATAAATTATGATAGCACAAATATATATGTATCATTTATCCCTTTACATAACATCAACAAATGTCCCACTGAATAATTCAGGTACCTCAAAACAGCTCATCAATAAATAATTAGCCGCCACCCCCGCCCAAAGCTTTGCCCAAGTCAGCACAAACTTGGGCATAATTACCGTGAACCAACCGTGAACTAGATCAGCGATTCGGATGGGGTTGGGAATCGAAACCGCAACAACTGTCCAAGTTATACAAGTACTCAGTTCGCAAGTTCAGGCGACTCTGTCACGTCGGATTGGGTTGAACTTCGCCCTTTGGGACAATAGAATTTATGCTTGAAGATCAACTTTAGTTAGTAGATACAAAGAATTTAGTGTGAAACTCATTTTAGGAATGAGATGTAGGTTCCATAAAGCCATGGCTTACTTGCATGGAGAAATGCTGCACAAGCAAACCAAATTTTCCTGGTCCAAAAAGAGCCATTTACTAATCTCGAATTGTATGTTTTAGAACTGATCGTTGGCTTAGTTGGGTGGCGTTCGCCTTCTAAGCTGAGGGTTCGATTCCTTGCGGGAACAAAAGTTTTCTCCCCAAAGAAAATTTGTTTGTGTTTCTGGTTCGGGACAAAGACTATCTTTGGTTCGGGAGTTAAACTAGGCTAAATTGTTTTAATTTATTTGATTTATTATAGGCACTATTCACAAATTTCAAATTTTGAATTCTATTTTACATATATTATTTAGTATTATTATTTTACCTATAAGTTCGATGACCTGTAGGTAACTGGGGTCTTAGCTGTATATAATTTTAGTTTAGTTTTAGGAAATATAGGCAATTGGCCCGTAGATTATATTTTTATCCTTTTTATTTATCTGAATATATTACTAAGGTTATTTCATAAATAATGAGTTTTAGAATCCCAAATTTTACTTCACCAAGTGTATTGTAGAAACCTTGCTAGGTCAAACTTTCCAAATCTAAATAAATAGGCAAATTACTAAACTTACAAAGCTAACAAAATTAAACAACACCTTTGCTTTCCTACCACTATATTATCAAGGCTGTATAGCACCTCCCAAGAAACTGACAGCCTATTATTACGAGATTTGAATTTAATTAAAACTTTATCGAAGTTCCGTGGCGCCGTACAAGTTAGATCGGCGGCGACCACATGTGTTGTTTTAATATGCTGGCAATTAGGGTTGGCGCTACATAGTTTCCTGTAAAAGTTAAACAAAAAATACTTTCGCACGCACAGCCCCAGTTCGAAGACTAGTTTTGAGTGCAGGAAATGTTCACATCTCACTCACTAGTCCGGTCAAATTAGGCTACAGAGTGGAAATAATTAGGGAAGTTGTAAATTCTTGTGGAATCGTTAGATAACATGACTAGTAGTCTCACCCTGGTTCGCACCGTTCCTAGCGCGTACGGAACTATGTTAAATATTACGTACAATTTTTAAGCGGCTGTTACTCCAAATGTATAAATAAATTGTTCTGTACACACACAATCACACTCAGAGCATGAAAGTGACAATGGATAACGACGTTTAAATAGTTATAGATCATAAATGGTCATTCAAAATTAACCATGGTATAAGAAATCTCAAGATGATTTTCAAATAACTATTCAATGAGTACCACAGTTTTTACCATTAGACACAGTTAGTAGGTTTAAAAATTATATGTTTCAAAAAATGTCGTCTGATGGTCACCATATAATATTTTGATGACTGTCATTTATAACATCCGCGAGATTAAGATTCATCAATTTACGTAAGAATTATCAAATTTACTCGCATTTGGTCTCCAGATACAATTTATTCGTAGCTCCAGAACGATCAAGCGCATTACTCTCCTTCGCACAAAAAACTGTTACAGTAAAAGTGTTCCAATCACTTTTCTTATTACCAGTATGCCCATAAATTCAACGTGAACCTAGATTTATCAAGTTTCCTACCACCCCTACATCCACCCTCCATTTCCTGGAATGCGGCTGACACCGTTTACTGGATTCCTCGCACCTATGTGTGGAACGGGTGTGGATGACTGCTGTGGTAATTGGTTTTGTTCAAGTGCCGAGGAAGATTAGAAAAGAATTGAGTTATTCATTGTTGTTTCTTCCTAGTCATTTATCCAAGTTTCTGTAATGTTACGTAACTTAAAGTCAGCTAGGTAGGTCGCTTAAACGAGCTTTGCTTAGAGTCAAATATTAGGTTGTGAATTTAACATACATACATAGAGATTTACTACGATAACATGGCCCGCCCCTCCAAGTTACTGTTTTAATGTGTGTAGTCACATCCTTACGAAAGAGTTTGTATGTAGTTGTAATTATTCGATTAATGAACGCCACTAGTCGAGCAACAAATCCATAGATTTGCTAGCTCGACTAGGTGTTTGACGGCAGTAGCAGTACGCACACATGCGTGGTGGTGCGTTGTAAATACTTTCACAAATACTTTCAAACGTTTTGAATTTTGGAGGGGCGGGTCATGTTATCGTAGTAAATCTCTACATATAGTCACGCCTCTTTCCCATTGGAGTAGGCAGAGACCACATCTCTCCACCTGCTACGATCCTGACACATATCTTTCGCTTCTCCTACATTCCTGAGTCTTTTCATACATGCTCGTTAGTTGCGGGTACTTTTGACCTCTTTTTTTAAAACGTTTTTGACGTCATGATACGTTCGCCTAGATCGACCCTTACCATATTGCCCATTCACACTCGCCTAAGAATTTAATAATAACAAATTATGAATAATAAATTTATAAACTCTTTCACACTCATAACTTTACACTCGACGATAACCTTACGACGACTTGTGTCGTGGGTGCCGGAAACATTCACATCACACACAATCAGAAACAGAAACACAAATTTCCTTGGGGCTTGTGTTTCAGCCGGGAAACGAACCCGATATCTCTGCTTAAAAGGCGAACGCGCACCAAACTAACCCAACAAGCAGCAATTATAAAAAATAGTATTATTAAATATGAACGGTCTTCTTCATTTTACTATAGTAATAATAATGTTAAAATGAGGTTGTAGTCAAACGTTTGCCTATACTAAAAAAAAAACTTCAAAAATCGTTTCCTGCCGCTATTAAGAAAACAACAACCCAAGAGCCTGGGAACGTTCAATAAATGCTAATGAAGACTCATCACGTAACGCGATATCGAGAAGTGAGCTAATTGAACATCGCCCTACTTGAGATTCCACGTCTCGCGCCAAATTGAAGGAGTAGATATTTCGCGTCAGCACCTCGCAAAAGTTCCGCATGAGTATCCAAGTTCCGCAAGAGTAAACAATGTTTCGGTAAAAAAAGCTATATATTTTCTCCATAATCTGTAGTACTTGGAACTTGCATGAGCCGATGTTTCCTGATGAGTACAATATGGGAGTCTTCAAGTAGCAAGTGAATAGGTATCTTCTAGGCAAGCTTGATCCATCGTCGACCACATCTACGCATACCATCAGGTGAGATTGTTGTCAAAAATTTGCCCATATTGATAAATAAAAAAAAAACGCGATACAAAAACCCGAGTACTAGAACCAATGATATTCTACATGGATTAATGGCAAAATCCTCTTTAAATTTCCCCTTAAAAGGGGATTTTGAGACTTTTAGCGTCAAAATTCCCTTGAGCCTGATCTTTTTTTTTTTTAAATTCAATCAAAACGAGAGTTTGGTCAGACATGACCATGCCACCCCCATAGGCCTTTCACTTTATCTACTAACTATACTAATCTTAATCTATTCTTAACAGCTGTTTTATATAATTGGTATAACATTTCGAGCCTGATCTGCAGCTCTAAAGGGGATTTCGACGCTGAAGGGCTCAAAATCCCCTTTAAGGGGAAAATCATTTTACTATACATTATACTAGTATTATTTATTAGGTTTCGGATGGATCCCTACTCCATACTAGTCAACTAGATATCAACTCACTGACTAGAACCCACAAAATGTCTATGATTCCCATCAAAGAAACTGTTCTACTAACACATGTGAGTGATTATAACGTCATATAAGGCGTCATTATAACACATTTGGTGATAATGTGTAACCCTTGTATCACCACATGTGTTATAATTGTACAGGGTAATTTGTAAAATACCAGAAAACTCTCGGAATCGGAACAAGAATCAGGGTCCTTGTTTCTACTCTTAGCACATTTAGTCCTACGACTTTCATCTGAATTCTATTTCTTTCTACTTTCTAATTCCGTCATAGTTAAAATTATGAGTGTATTACATGCAATCTATAAATAATAGTTGTTTTAACTATACTATTCTGCATGGAACGGCATCAGGCCGCGTCGCGGTAGAGTAGAAGTACGAGAAGAGACTTGACCACTGCGCTTACTGGGTCGACAACAGTGCACATAGAACAAGCGTCTTTTCAACCGACTTAAAAAAAGAAGGTTCTCAATTCGACTGTATGTTTTGTTTTTTTAAGCTTTGCTTGCATTTAATTATCCTAGACTGTACTGTTCCCAAACAAAATCATTGTAACAGTTTTTCTCGATTAAGTCTCGTATGGTCATTCGCCGTTCAATTATATGTTAAAAACTAAGTTTAAATAAAGACTTAAAAACGGACTCTGAATGTAAGACTGGTTTTTTATGCAATATATGCAAGCATTTGACCGCTATCTCACCTGATGGAGAGTCATGATTTAGCCAAAGATGTAGCAGCCTTATTTACCTCGCTCCAAGTAGCAGTAAGCGTAAGGCTGAGCCAGGGCGTGCGCTCGCGCAGTGAGAACCCTCGAACCTCCGCCTCCGCGAGCGTTAGCGCAACGAGCGATCAGCTCCACCCACCGCTCTATCACCTTGTCCCTGGAAACAATCACAATCTTGAAGATCCATAAGTTCTGAAGCTAAAAACAGCCATAGGTTTAAAATATAATCAGACAGTTACAAATTATGAGCTGAATTGATCCTAGGCCAGTGAACATAGCCCCCCCGACAGTAACGTTGCAGTACCAAAGTACATTTGAAGTGCCACCATTTTTATTGCCACAATCACGGTTTTTTTAGGTCTGTTTTTAGTAGATTTGCTAGAATACATGCCAAGCCCATACAAGATAATGATCTAAATGTGATCAGTTGTGTCGTAGGTGCCGGAAACATTCACATCACACACACATTCACACCAGAACCAGAAGACAAACTTCCTCCTAGAAGACGAACGCGCACCCAACCGCGCCAAAGGACAGTCCAAAGATGCCTCACCTACACAAATACCCTGATGGAGTCATGAAGTCTTCCCACTTATCAGCTTCACGTCCAGTGAGCCTTATCTTGCCATATCCTGTGGGGCCGTCTGCCAAGTGGCAGTCGTTATTGTCACCGTTTAGTATAGGCAGGGAATCCAGGGTCACCAGGTATTCTAGGGAACGAGATCGCATCTGGAAACATAGAAATGATAAGCACCAAGTAATCCTGGTTTTTACCGCAAACTTTATTAGAATGATCTTTAAATCTGGCTAATCTGAATTTCTTGGTGTCTAGGAGTATTTCACCTTCTTCCCCCGATGTAAAGCGATGAGATGGCAGCATTTGAATCGAGGATCTCTCTGGCCAGCTCCGTCCACAATCCTCTGCACTAGGCTTTCCACAGTGCTCTCTAGTTCCGTTGATATTCGCCCTAGAAACAAATTTGGATATGTAACAAGACTAAGAAAAGCTAAAATATGTATATTAAATGTAAGTGGGCAAAACTAGAGATTTATCGTCGTCTTACATACTCGAACCATAGATCGAAAATTTCGTTTAATGTTCGTATCTTCATCACGAAAGTTTAAACAACAAAAGCGTTTACTAGGCCGACAATTCGATCAAATATTAAGAGAGAGCTGTTCAATAATTTAAAAAAATATATTTGTGTTTATGAAAGAGGTAAACGATCGACGCGAAGTAGGTACATAGTAATATCAAAGAATTTCCGAAACACGTTTTTATTTTATACTGTCTACATTTGATCAATATCTCTGGCGGAAAGTGATGATGAGGCCGCAAATGAAGCATACTTGCCTTGAAGATACCGGTTCACTCTAGACTCTAGTTTCTAACCTTTCTGGTCCTCCTCCCAGAGAGTATCCATGTAGGAGTTAAGCGCTCGCAGCTGGTTGATCGAGAACCTCAGACCAGACGTTGGGAGACGCAGCTCTCCGCCGGGCGTTTCGCACGCTGCGGCTGAAGCGCTCGAACCCATGCCTACAATATAATACAACTTCGTGACCATGGAACGAACAATTCCATCTGCCTAACGAGATTTCGAATAATTAGAAGGCAATACTTACTTATATTTTTTTTTTTTTTTTTTTTCCGAGCTCAGAGACCCGGCCAGCGTGTCGCGTCTGACATGATCAGAGATTTGGTACTACTTATATTTGATTCTATGGTTTGTAATGAATGATGATGAGTACATCGTATTGCAAATAATATAGTGTGTTTATAAGCGTAAACACAAGGGAAAAATCACAAGGATTAGGCAATCCTTTTTTATTTTCCCCACCATGTCGATCATCATTTGTTCCCCGCGGCTTCCCCCGCATTTCATTGACATCAAAACTAATACCGTTACAAAATGTAAGAGAAAATGTTTTTTTTTCGTAAATTTTTCCGATATGTTAATGGTTATACTGCTATTTAGGGCGGAGAGAAATCCAACAAATCATAAAATCATTGAAATCGGTCCACCCGTTCTCGAGAATAAGTGTTGTAACAAACCCGACTTTGTTTATTTATATATAGTCCATTGAAATGTTACAATTTTAGGACCGAATATTGCATTTATTAGAGGACGCAATTTTATTTTTGGGACATGTTTGGGGGGTCAATAGAAGCTTAACCTCAAGTTTGTGGGGTCGCCACCCTTGTCCCCCGGCCGCCATCTTGGAAAAAGGGGTGAAAACGTTTTTTTCGCGATATCTCGGAAACTATACGTCTTACAAAAAATTTGTCAAGACATAATTTGTAGCAAATTGTTTTGCCTACAAATATGTATATATAACTTTTTGCCCTAAATTAAAAATTAAAGAAGTTATAAGCAAAAAAGAGAGAATTTTTTTATAAAAATTTTCTTTTTTGCTCTATAACTTTTTTTAAATACATTATACAAAAACATTACCCCAAACCAATCTTATATATGATCTTTTGAGAAAAAAAATTCCCTATATATTTTTTTAATTTCATTAATTTAAAACGCTGTTACAGCGCTCCAAAGTTGACCGGGTTCGTCAATGCTCATGAGAATCCGGTCAAAATGAAATGTTTAACTTATTTTTTTATTATAAATATCTTCATATAATTTTTTTTGTTAAATTCGTACAACTTTACTTAATCATTCCTAATTCTTTTCCGTACCATAGAACTTACCAAATTTAACTTACCGAAGGTTAAGCAGGTAGAAAAGGTTAATAGAAAAGGCTTCTTCATGATTTTTCAGGATGTGATACAGCATTAGCAGCCTATAATATGGGGAAATTAAAATTTATAAAATTATGGAGAAACATCCTGAATCAGCTGGTGGTACCGCGTTAT